>OX439407.1:16471783-17766140 GCA_949319885.1 Mecyna flavalis | reverse complement strand
CTGACTGGCGTAGAGTCTCGGGCCCCCACATTACGATTGCCCGAGGTGCCTGACGCGGTTTTATCCGCGGCAGGGGGGATTCCCCGCCGAGAGGCAGGTACCCCGTGGGGAGTTGTATTCCTTTCCGCCATATTCATTTTGTTCGCTTGTGCTACTCCCGGGGGGGACAAGCTTGGCCCCAGGGAGAGCCCCTCACTGGTTGGTGACCGCCTCCGTCACCACCCTTCCGAAGGAAAGGCCCGGGCCGCCGAGGACTACAGCGGCTCAGATTTAGAGATTTGTTTCAGGGTAAGTAGGATTCTGGGTCGGGAAGGCAAGGCTTTCACCCCGCCGACCTTTCCCGAAACCCAATATTACCCTTCTGGGGTTTACTCCCCGCAGCCCTGCCGTGACAGGACCCCCGGCTGCCCTGAAAAGGGCAGTAACGGTATGATGCGTTTTTATAGAGGTCGCTCTCCTCGCGAGCCGACTTGTGCCAGCTCCCCGGTCCTCCGAAGAGGATTACGGTATGGTAGTTTTTATAGAGGTTTCCCCCTCGCGACTCTGACAGAACAGAGACCCCGGTCCTCAGAATGAGGATTACGGTATGCCCCCCGGCCGCTCTTCTGCGCCGTCGCAAAGCGCGACGGGTCAAGAGAGCAGCCCCCTATGGAGTGTCGGCCGTCGGGTAGCAATGCCCGAAGAGATGACTACCCGCCGTTGCCTAGGGTGGACCAGGACAGGACACTACCCTTCCGACCGAACGAATCCGATCGCAAGAATAAGGCCCCGCCGCACGAAGAGGCCACTCCATCCCCACCCCAACCTAACCTAACCTAACCTAACCTAACCTAACCTAACCAACTCGGTTTTCAACCACTAAAAGGGAACCTACACTGTTCAAAATCGCAACCAAAATCCGTTCCATTTAGCACTATAACATATCTTTTGATCGAGGGGTCCATCTCTAATAGTTTAGTAGAAATTAATTTTTTAGTATCTGAGACTTGTAAAATTTTCGAACTTCATTTCCCATACAAATTGCACAATTTTCTATCTTCAAATAAAAATTGATATAAAATCCAAATTTTTTAGTATTCAAAATCCAATTAGTATCAAATGTTCTACATTAAATTCCGCGTCTTTTGATACCACACACATCATCCTAGCATTTCTCCAAAGTACTTTTTAGCGACTTTGAAAATTCGTCGAAAAATCTCCATAGTAAAATTTACCGAGCTTAGGTAAAGAAATTGACCGGAATATCCACTAGCAACTAAAAGGTCATCCATATATACAAAATCTCGAAAATTTCCAAAACTGTAATTCTGGTCTTTTGGGTCCTAGAACTTGTTTCTAGACCTCCCCCCCTCCCCCAATCCCATTTTATTTTTATTGATAACCGAGTTAGTTTCTGCATAAAATCAAATAGTACTCGCAAGTTTGCACCCATCAAACATGTTTGGGATTCGCACCCCCCCCAGGGTGAAAACTCCCCCCCCGCAGCCTTCTAAGGCCAGAAAGAAAATAGCAGGGACTTCTAAGTCCGGGACTTCGAAGTCCCAACCAACATCAGTAGCCTCACAACCGGAGATGGCTACTTTAGCAGATCCAGCCTCATCGCAAATTAGCGACAAGGAAGGTCCACTCAGCACCTCGCAGGTGATCAACCGGGCGAAAGAAGTTATCGAATTGGCCAATAGTTCCAAGCCGCGCAGTAGAGTGCAAGAGGCTAAAAATTGTTTGGTCAAGGCGAAACTCAATTTAAACCAATCCCGCAACACAAAAACCGAAATTAAAGAGGCAGTTTTCCAGGCGATTGACAGGCTCTATGAGCTTGTCAAGGAAGCCGAAGCAAATAATAAAGATAATATTCAGGACACCAATAGCATAATTAGTGAAGCAACATTTGAAAGCACCCAACAATTTGATAATACAGCAACAACATTAAAAGCAGATACCACCCAACTTGAAAACATCTTAAAGGAGCACAGTCTTTTGATTAAGGCAAACTCCGACAAGATGGAGCAATTACAAAAGTCCCTAGAAAACGCCAAACAAACTCAAAACCTAGCAAGGCGCTCCTACGCCAGTGTCGCCGCCAGTGAAAGCAAGATACCGGCGCCAGAAAAGACTGCACTTCATTCTGTAGTCATAGCATCACCAAACCTGGCGGACACTGGCGATGTAGTCCTCGAAAAGGTCCGCAAGGCTGTGAAGGCCAGTGATGGATGGGTCACAGTCGACCGGATCCGAAAGGCCAAGGACAGAAAGATAGTTCTTTCCTGTAAGTCCAAGGCCGATACGCAGAGGGTCAAAGCTAGACTCCGAGACTCGGGAGAACAGCTTACTGTCGAGGAGGTGCAGAATAAGGATCCTCTGGTGGCGCTGCAGGGAGTAATGGCCTCCATTACTGATATGGAGATCCTGAGCGCACTGCAGTGTCAGAATGAGGAGCTTTATGAAGGCCTCGACATAGAAGATGATAGGCTGACTTTCGAGTACCGGAAGAAAACTCGAAACCCTCACGTCAACAACATTGTTTTACGGGTTTCGCCCATCATCTACAAGCGCATGCTCGCAAAGGGGGCACTGCACATCGACATTCAAAAAGTCAGAGTGGTCGATCAATCACCACTCGTGCAGTGCTCCAAATGCCTGGGCTATGGCCACAGCAAACGCTTTTGCAAAGGGCAACAAGAGGTCAAGTGCGGTCATTGCGCAGGACCTCACCATGCAGCACAATGCAAGGACCGTCTTGCAGGAACAACACCGGAGTGCTGCAACTGCAAAGACGCCAAGCTTGAAAGCATTGGGCACAGTGCTTTCAGCAACTCCTGCGAAGTACGTAGGAAGTGGGACGCACTGGCCCGCTCAAAGATAGCCTACGCATAAAAATTCGTTTGCGTAGTCGCAGTCAATTGTAAAATAGTATTTTAATTAGTTAGTAATCTTAGTTGTAAGCGAAGCTCTAGTGCGAGCACAATTATTGTAAATAGAAAAGTTGATTTGCGAACTCTTTCTCTCTTCCGGTTCTCTTCGTATTAGTATTTATATTTGTTTCTCCGATTCACTCGTATACAGCGTGGAATTTTAGTCGTTGTTTTCCCGCAGTAAAATGATTCTATCTTAGTAGTAAAATACATTAATAAAGTTCTTTTTTTTAGTTAAATCAAAAGTTTTACGATTATGATAGACGAAACTCGAACCAATAGTACTAGCTGCGTCACAAACGGTCACCGGCCGGGGTCATTGCCCTTCGCGTTTATCAAAAAAATGATTATTTACTATTTACTCACATTTAGTTTCCATTTTCCCATTATAATTTAAGAAAAAATTTCAAAAAAAGTTTTAAAAAAATTTCAAAAAAAAAATTCAAAAAAAAATTACTAGCATAAATCGATAGTACTACTGAAGGTAAAGCATTCTGCTGCGGGAAATCAACGACTAAAAAAACACGCAGTATATTTTTCACATCTCGAAGTCTTTAAAAATTTTCAAAGTTAGGAAAAATAAACTTTAGCATAAAACTTTAAAATAGCACGACAAAGTCTCGGACTTTTGTCTGAGGAGTAATTAAAAAAAAAAAAAAAAAAAAAAAAAAAAAAAAAAAAAAAAAAAAAAAAAAAAAAAACCCAAACCTAACCTAACCTAACCTAACCTAACCTAACCTTTTTTTTTTTTTTTTTTTTTTTTTTTTTGCTGGGGTAAAATGCTTTACGCACTATCCTCCGCTTGTGATGCCGGCATGCCGACATTACAAGCCGAGGGGAGTGTGGGACTCTCCTCCGCTCCCCGAAGCTGGGACACGGAGGCCTACCCACTAAACATCCCCAGGTGTACCCGCAAACCACCGTCAGCGGGCCATCAGGGTACCGCTTAACAGCGCGCCCTGATGTCCCGATGGCTGGCCGGTTTAACCCGGCCTCCCGCAAGTGCGATGGGAGCTCCCAGTACACATGGGAGCCCCCGCGGCAGGGGGTTTAGGGAGGAAGGAGGAGGTGGGCATACCACCTCCTCCGGACTCCTACTCGTCTGCGGCGGATAGGGACAGCTGAGGCACTCTCCTCTCGGACCCTTTCCGCGGCCTCCTTCTGCGACATGACTTTGTCGCAGAAGGTTGCCACCGCCTTCCACGACCTTTCGCTGCCGAGCATAGCCTTGACTACGCTCGGCAGGGAGAGGTCTGCCCCGATGACGGCCATGAGCTCATGGCGCTGAGGACCCCAGGCTGCGCACTCCTCTAGGGTGTGCTGCGCCGTGTCCTCATCCGCGCCGCACTCATGACATTCTGGTGTGGGCTCCCTCTTTGGGATTTTGTACAGATACTTACCGAAGCTGCCGTGATCGGTAAGCATCTGCACCAAATGAAACGACAACGTCCCAAATTTACGGTTTACCCACTGGGGTAAGACGGGACGGATCGCCTCGATTGTCCTCACGCCGTATGTTGGCGATCGAAGGCCCTCCTCCCAGCGCTCTAAGACTTCGCGCTGGGCCCTACGGCGGATACGCATCACAGTCTCCAGGGTCGGGCGCTCTCCTGCAGCCGTCCTCGACGCACGGTATTTATATACCGTGGCGAGCACGTCTGCCTCCAGCTCCCACGGGGGGAGACCACCGAGAGCGCAAGCCGCCCCAAAGGACACCGTCCGGTAGCCCCGGACTACCCTCAATACAATGGTCCGCTGCGCTTGTCGCAGCAGGCTCTTATTGTGATCGCTGAGGGAGTCTACCCAGATCGGTGCCCCATACAGCGCAATGCTCCTCACTACTCCGGCATAGAGCTGCCGGCATGCAACCTCCGGTCCCCCCACATTGGGTAGAAGGCGCCCAAGCGCCGCCGCCGTCTTTACTAATTTCGGGGCCAGCTGGGAGAAATGGGCCCCAAAATCCCATCGTCCGTCCAAGACGAGGCCCAGGTATTTCATACTGGGCCTCAATGGAATAACTGCGCCCTCGATGTTTAGTCGCGCTCCAGGAGGCGGACCCTGACGCGGCCCATGCAAAAGGAGAGCCTCCGTCTTGTGGAGCGCGACCTGTAAACCTAGCGATTGTATTCGCCCCACCACCTCTGATGTGGCCGCCTCAGCCCGCCTTGCCACTTCCGGAAAAGACCCACCGCGGGTCACGACTAAGGTGTCATCCGCGTAACAGAAGATGCGCACCCAAGGGTGGAATGCGCCGCGGAGCACCCAGTCGTAACCTATGATCCACAGGATTGGGCCCATGGCTGACCCCTGTGGAACGCCCCTTTTCACTTCATGTCGAATGACGTGTCCCTCATTGTTTGTGTAGAGGATTACTCTGTCACTGAGAAAATCCTCTACTATCCGGAGCAGGTAGGAGGGCACCCCGTGATATCGGAGTGCCTCACTTATGACGGCGAAGGGCAAGTTATTGAAGGCATTGGCGATGTCCAATGACACCGCCAACACCCTGTCCCCCTCGCCAACTGCCACCTGTGACCACGCCTTTAGTGCCGCGATCGCGTCCAGGGTTGACCGGCCCTCCCTGAAGCCGAACTGTGCGTCGGACAAATTCGGCCCCCTCTCCTCCAAATGCTGGATGATGCGGGAAGCTACAACCCTCTCAAGTAGCTTCCCTGCATCATCCAGCAGAACCACTGGCCTGTAAGCTGAAGGAGAGTCCGGAGGCCGACCCTCCTTCTGCAACAGACATAATCTGCCCTCTTTCCAGATCCTCGGGAACCGTCCAGACGTCAGACAGAGGTCGAACAGCTCCCGAATATCCGGTTCTAGGTGGTTGAGGGCCACCGAAAGCACACGTCCGGGCACACCATCTGGGCCCGGGGCCGTCCTTTTCCTCTTCAGGCGGTCCTTGGCCATCTCTATTTCCAGGTCCGACACTGGAGGGATGGCCTGATCCTCTGCGACCACGCCCGGAGGATGCATAACTGGCGGATCCGCCGTCCAGTCCTCAGGGAAGAGCCCCCTGATGACACGACAGAGGACATCCGGCTGGAGAGTCTCAGTGATGGGGAGCGTCTGCGGACGAAGTTTATTTCGTACCGCTTTGTACGGACGACCCCATGGGTCGTTGTTGAGACTCTCCAGCATCTCCTCTCTTGCCGTCTCCTTGGCCCGACTGATGGCCAGCTGCAGATTTTTATTGGTAGCCCTGTAAGCCTCTTACAGCTGGCCCTCCACTCCCAGGTCTCTCGTAGCCCGGCGGCGGGAACGTTGATAGAGCCGCCGTTTGATGGCACACTCTGCCCGAAGGTCCGCTATTTCGGAGGACCACCAATATAGTGCCCTCCTGGGACGCTGCCTGCCCACTCGGGGCATGGCCGCATCGCACACCGCAGTAGTTGCGGTGCGGAAACGAGCGGCCGCCTCGTCAACCCCGGCTTGAGGAGTGGAGGCTCGACACCAAGCCTGTACTATGGCCGCCTCTTCGGCCAGCTCCTTGTTGAAGCGGCTGATTGCCCATCGTGGGAAGGCCGCGGGGGAGCCCCGGCTCCGGCTCGGCCGCTGAGGGCCGAGGGGGGAGACTCCAATACTGATATAAAGGTGATCAGATAGAGTCTCCACCCCCTCTTCAACTTTCCACATATTCACGCGTGATGCGACGGACGGGGTGGCAAACGAAATGTCCACCACGGACCCCCCGTTATGCCGCACACACGTGAATGTTGAACCCCGGTTCAGCAGAACCAGGCCAAGCTGCGCTGCCCAAGCCTCCACAGCCCTACCTTTAAGGTCCGTGAAGGGGCAGCCCCAATTGCGGGACTTGGCGTTTAGGTCCCCGAGCACGAGGACCATGCGCGAGGGCACCCTCATTATTGCCGGACCTAGTACGTTCAGATAGGAATCCAGGGCCGCCCGCGATTTGTTGGGGGAGAAATACACCCCGACTAGGGTGTATTCTCCCCAAGACACCACGACGTATCCAGATCCCCGCTCCATTGGGGAGATAGGGGGGTTAGCGGCATCGCGCCGGGCGATGACCGCAACCGACCTGTCCAAAGAACCAACCCAGTTGGGTTGCGGAGGTACATTATACGGCTCCGCAACAACCGCAACTCCAACCTCCCACTCCGCCATGGTCTGCAGGAGCAGATCCTGCGCCCTGGCGGAGTGGTTGAGGTTCGTCTGTACGATATTGGGATGTCGGACCGTATTATTCATTCCGACATCCCAGCCTCCTCGCGCGCAGGTTGGCGCGCTCTCTCCGCAGCAGTCTGGGTCCTAACTGCTGAACCTCTTGTTTGGGGGGGGTTACATGAGCGTCCCCCCATTATATGGCCTGAAGGCTTCCCCATTTCGGCGCAGATGGCGCACCGCGGCTTCTCAGTGCACACTTCTTGCTTGTGGTCAGAACCTCCACATCGGAAGCAGAGGTTGCCGCGGTCCGTCACAGATGGGCACATTTGACGGGAGTGTCCCATCCCCATGCACTTAAAGCAGCGCATGGGGCGCGCCTCTAGAACCCTCACTTGGGCCGAGCTCCAGCCGACCAGGAAGGGCTTTTTATTGCACACTTCCTTTGCAGCGGCGATCGGACACGACAAGAACGCCACCGAGTTCCCACTTGGGCCCGGCCTAAGCGGGCCCGCCAGGATCTGTTCGATGGGACAACCGCCGATTTCGGCCACGCGAGCCACGACTTCGTCTTTTGTGACGGAGTCGTCGAGGCCCGCAATGCGCAGCGAGACCTTCTTAATGGGCCTGACGATTATGGCCACGTCATCAATGGTGTCACGGAGCCTCTCCGCCAGCAGGTCCGCCTTCTGAGCAGCCTGGGGTCCGGACACTTCAATCAACTTGGCCCCAGTTGCTGACTGCCGCATCTTGACCGAGTCGATTCCCATCTCACTGAGGGAGATGCCCTCTTTGGCCCTCTTAAGCGCCATCTTGTATGTGGCCCCTCTCTCGATGGCTTCGGGCTTCAGAGTAAGGACCACAGCCGAGTCACGTGGGGGGGTCAATTTAGGCGGCTTTGGTGTCCTCCCAGGCGCCGCAGGATTGACCCTCCGAGAAGCCGCCGGGCCGGAAGTCGTTGCCCGGGTGGTGGGAGCCGTCGAGTTTGGACCCTTCTTGGGTCCAGATGCAGCGGGTATTGGAGTAGGAGGTCTCGCAGGAGGCTTCTTCCCTCTCTTCCTCCTGTTAACCACCGCCACCCACTCCCCCTCCTGTTCAGGAGGGGAAGCCGATACCGGGACCACCGGAGGCCAGTCCCTTGAACAAGACGGGCGCGGTGAGTTTGCCGTCGGAGGCACCGGATTGAGGCCTGATGTAGCCTTCGGTGCGGGTTTTGAAGCCCCCTTCTTTTTGTCCCCTGCCAGGGGGGGACGGACCGGTGGCTGTGGAGGGAGGCGCTCGGCGAGAGGTGCGAGACGCGCATCCACAAGAGTGCCGACGGAGATGAGTATATCCCGTCGGAGATCCTCTTTGAACCCTTCAAATGTATCATTCAGGGCTGGGGTATGAGGTGGAGAGGGCCGCCTGACTTCATGAAAGTCTCTGCGTAGGGCCTTCATCTCGTCCTCACACACCTTAAGCTGATGAGACTTCGCTTGAAGCTCCGCGGTGAGCTTACGCATCTCGTCCGACTGGTTTCTCTCGATCAGGCTATCGATGATCGTCATGAAATACTTGGACAGCTGTTTCAGTTCTTTCTGAAAGGTCCCCTTCAAGTTGCCGGACTTGGCGGCAATCTCCGCGACCCGGAGGCTGGCTTTATTTGCAGACTCACGCGTTGCTTCCAGGGTCAGGGAATCTATATTCTCCAGGATGATTGGCGTCTCGTCCAGGACCGGCTTCTTTCTAAATGCCCTCCTTTTAACGGTGAGAGCCTCCTCCAGCTCGTCGTCCACAAAATCACGTGAGGGCGGAGCCCTTGACGCACCTCTTGAGGAGCGGACCTTCCCTCTCTTGGCGGTGCCAGTTCTGGCTGCCACCCTTCCCTCAGTTTCGGTTTCGGAGCCGGAGCCCGAACCCGGTTGGAAAAACATGGGAGCCGGCCTTTTACGGCCAAAGCTTCCCACTGACAATACGTCATCGTCGGTATGAGCACCGATCTCTCTATCCGTACTCATTTCGATGTATGAGCAACCAAATCGCAAGCAAAAAATCAATATCCTGAATCACGCCGAAGTCGAATTCAGGGAGACAATCAGTACCGAAAACAAAGCCAAGTCAGAAAAGAAAAAGAATATCCGTCAGAAGGGACTCTGACAAAACCCACACAGTCCTCAAAAGGACTCCAACCAAAAAGGAAGAGTCAACCTAACCTAACCTAACCTAACCTAACCTAACCTAACCTAACCTAACCTAACCTAACCTAACCTAACCTAACCTAACCTTTTTTTTTTATAATAAAAAATTGGGCCGGAATAAGGCCCCGCCGCACGAAGAGGCCACTCCATCCCCACCCCAACCTAACCTAACCTAACCTAACCTAACCTAACCTAACCAACTCGGTTTTCAACCACTAAAAGGGAACCTACACTGTTCAAAATCGCAACCAAAATCCGTTCCATTTAGCACTATAACATATCTTTTGATCGAGGGGTCCATCTCTAATAGTTTAGTAGAAATTAATTTTTTAGTATCTGAGACTTGTAAAATTTTCGAACTTCATTTCCCATACAAATTGCACAATTTTCTATCTTCAAATAAAAATTGATATAAAATCCAAATTTTTTAGTATTCAAAATCCAATTAGTATCAAATGTTCTACATTAAATTCCGCGTCTTTTGATACCACACACATCATCCTAGCATTTCTCCAAAGTACTTTTTAGCGACTTTGAAAATTCGTCGAAAAATCTCCATAGTAAAATTTACCGAGCTTAGGTAAAGAAATTGACCGGAATATCCACTAGCAACTAAAAGGTCATCCATATATACAAAATCTCGAAAATTTCCAAAACTGTAATTCTGGTCTTTTGGGTCCTAGAACTTGTTTCTAGACCTCCCCCCCTCCCCCAATCCCATTTTATTTTTATTGATAACCGAGTTAGTTTCTGCATAAAATCAAATAGTACTCGCAAGTTTGCACCCATCAAACATGTTTGGGATTCGCACCCCCCCCAGGGTGAAAACTCCCCCCCCGCAGCCTTCTAAGGCCAGAAAGAAAATAGCAGGGACTTCTAAGTCCGGGACTTCGAAGTCCCAACCAACATCAGTAGCCTCACAACCGGAGATGGCTACTTTAGCAGATCCAGCCTCATCGCAAATTAGCGACAAGGAAGGTCCACTCAGCACCTCGCAGGTGATCAACCGGGCGAAAGAAGTTATCGAATTGGCCAATAGTTCCAAGCCGCGCAGTAGAGTGCAAGAGGCTAAAAATTGTTTGGTCAAGGCGAAACTCAATTTAAACCAATCCCGCAACACAAAAACCGAAATTAAAGAGGCAGTTTTCCAGGCGATTGACAGGCTCTATGAGCTTGTCAAGGAAGCCGAAGCAAATAATAAAGATAATATTCAGGACACCAATAGCATAATTAGTGAAGCAACATTTGAAAGCACCCAACAATTTGATAATACAGCAACAACATTAAAAGCAGATACCACCCAACTTGAAAACATCTTAAAGGAGCACAGTCTTTTGATTAAGGCAAACTCCGACAAGATGGAGCAATTACAAAAGTCCCTAGAAAACGCCAAACAAACTCAAAACCTAGCAAGGCGCTCCTACGCCAGTGTCGCCGCCAGTGAAAGCAAGATACCGGCGCCAGAAAAGACTGCACTTCATTCTGTAGTCATAGCATCACCAAACCTGGCGGACACTGGCGATGTAGTCCTCGAAAAGGTCCGCAAGGCTGTGAAGGCCAGTGATGGATGGGTCACAGTCGACCGGATCCGAAAGGCCAAGGACAGAAAGATAGTTCTTTCCTGTAAGTCCAAGGCCGATACGCAGAGGGTCAAAGCTAGACTCCGAGACTCGGGAGAACAGCTTACTGTCGAGGAGGTGCAGAATAAGGATCCTCTGGTGGCGCTGCAGGGAGTAATGGCCTCCATTACTGATATGGAGATCCTGAGCGCACTGCAGTGTCAGAATGAGGAGCTTTATGAAGGCCTCGACATAGAAGATGATAGGCTGACTTTCGAGTACCGGAAGAAAACTCGAAACCCTCACGTCAACAACATTGTTTTACGGGTTTCGCCCATCATCTACAAGCGCATGCTCGCAAAGGGGGCACTGCACATCGACATTCAAAAAGTCAGAGTGGTCGATCAATCACCACTCGTGCAGTGCTCCAAATGCCTGGGCTATGGCCACAGCAAACGCTTTTGCAAAGGGCAACAAGAGGTCAAGTGCGGTCATTGCGCAGGACCTCACCATGCAGCACAATGCAAGGACCGTCTTGCAGGAACAACACCGGAGTGCTGCAACTGCAAAGACGCCAAGCTTGAAAGCATTGGGCACAGTGCTTTCAGCAACTCCTGCGAAGTACGTAGGAAGTGGGACGCACTGGCCCGCTCAAAGATAGCCTACGCATAAAAATTCGTTTGCGTAGTCGCAGTCAATTGTAAAATAGTATTTTAATTAGTTAGTAATCTTAGTTGTAAGCGAAGCTCTAGTGCGAGCACAATTATTGTAAATAGAAAAGTTGATTTGCGAACTCTTTCTCTCTTCCGGTTCTCTTCGTATTAGTATTTATATTTGTTTCTCCGATTCACTCGTATACAGCGTGGAATTTTAGTCGTTGTTTTCCCGCAGTAAAATGATTCTATCTTAGTAGTAAAATACATTAATAAAGTTCTTTTTTTTAGTTAAATCAAAAGTTTTACGATTATGATAGACGAAACTCGAACCAATAGTACTAGCTGCGTCACAAACGGTCACCGGCCGGGGTCATTGCCCTTCGCGTTTATCAAAAAAATGATTATTTACTATTTACTCACATTTAGTTTCCATTTTCCCATTATAATTTAAGAAAAAATTTCAAAAAAAGTTTTAAAAAAATTTCAAAAAAAAAATTCAAAAAAAAATTACTAGCATAAATCGATAGTACTACTGAAGGTAAAGCATTCTGCTGCGGGAAATCAACGACTAAAAAAACACGCAGTATATTTTTCACATCTCGAAGTCTTTAAAAATTTTCAAAGTTAGGAAAAATAAACTTTAGCATAAAACTTTAAAATAGCACGACAAAGTCTCGGACTTTTGTCTGAGGAGTAATTAAAAAAAAAAAAAAAAAAAAAAAAAAAAAAAAAAAAAAAAAAAAAAAAAAAAAAAACCCAAACCTAACCTAACCTAACCTAACCTAACCTAACCTTTTTTTTTTTTTTTTTTTTTTTTTTTTTGCTGGGGTAAAATGCTTTACGCACTATCCTCCGCTTGTGATGCCGGCATGCCGACATTACAAGCCGAGGGGAGTGTGGGACTCTCCTCCGCTCCCCGAAGCTGGGACACGGAGGCCTACCCACTAAACATCCCCAGGTGTACCCGCAAACCACCGTCAGCGGGCCATCAGGGTACCGCTTAACAGCGCGCCCTGATGTCCCGATGGCTGGCCGGTTTAACCCGGCCTCCCGCAAGTGCGATGGGAGCTCCCAGTACACATGGGAGCCCCCGCGGCAGGGGGTTTAGGGAGGAAGGAGGAGGTGGGCATACCACCTCCTCCGGACTCCTACTCGTCTGCGGCGGATAGGGACAGCTGAGGCACTCTCCTCTCGGACCCTTTCCGCGGCCTCCTTCTGCGACATGACTTTGTCGCAGAAGGTTGCCACCGCCTTCCACGACCTTTCGCTGCCGAGCATAGCCTTGACTACGCTCGGCAGGGAGAGGTCTGCCCCGATGACGGCCATGAGCTCATGGCGCTGAGGACCCCAGGCTGCGCACTCCTCTAGGGTGTGCTGCGCCGTGTCCTCATCCGCGCCGCACTCATGACATTCTGGTGTGGGCTCCCTCTTTGGGATTTTGTACAGATACTTACCGAAGCTGCCGTGATCGGTAAGCATCTGCACCAAATGAAACGACAACGTCCCAAATTTACGGTTTACCCACTGGGGTAAGACGGGACGGATCGCCTCGATTGTCCTCACGCCGTATGTTGGCGATCGAAGGCCCTCCTCCCAGCGCTCTAAGACTTCGCGCTGGGCCCTACGGCGGATACGCATCACAGTCTCCAGGGTCGGGCGCTCTCCTGCAGCCGTCCTCGACGCACGGTATTTATATACCGTGGCGAGCACGTCTGCCTCCAGCTCCCACGGGGGGAGACCACCGAGAGCGCAAGCCGCCCCAAAGGACACCGTCCGGTAGCCCCGGACTACCCTCAATACAATGGTCCGCTGCGCTTGTCGCAGCAGGCTCTTATTGTGATCGCTGAGGGAGTCTACCCAGATCGGTGCCCCATACAGCGCAATGCTCCTCACTACTCCGGCATAGAGCTGCCGGCATGCAACCTCCGGTCCCCCCACATTGGGTAGAAGGCGCCCAAGCGCCGCCGCCGTCTTTACTAATTTCGGGGCCAGCTGGGAGAAATGGGCCCCAAAATCCCATCGTCCGTCCAAGACGAGGCCCAGGTATTTCATACTGGGCCTCAATGGAATAACTGCGCCCTCGATGTTTAGTCGCGCTCCAGGAGGCGGACCCTGACGCGGCCCATGCAAAAGGAGAGCCTCCGTCTTGTGGAGCGCGACCTGTAAACCTAGCGATTGTATTCGCCCCACCACCTCTGATGTGGCCGCCTCAGCCCGCCTTGCCACTTCCGGAAAAGACCCACCGCGGGTCACGACTAAGGTGTCATCCGCGTAACAGAAGATGCGCACCCAAGGGTGGAATGCGCCGCGGAGCACCCAGTCGTAACCTATGATCCACAGGATTGGGCCCATGGCTGACCCCTGTGGAACGCCCCTTTTCACTTCATGTCGAATGACGTGTCCCTCATTGTTTGTGTAGAGGATTACTCTGTCACTGAGAAAATCCTCTACTATCCGGAGCAGGTAGGAGGGCACCCCGTGATATCGGAGTGCCTCACTTATGACGGCGAAGGGCAAGTTATTGAAGGCATTGGCGATGTCCAATGACACCGCCAACACCCTGTCCCCCTCGCCAACTGCCACCTGTGACCACGCCTTTAGTGCCGCGATCGCGTCCAGGGTTGACCGGCCCTCCCTGAAGCCGAACTGTGCGTCGGACAAATTCGGCCCCCTCTCCTCCAAATGCTGGATGATGCGGGAAGCTACAACCCTCTCAAGTAGCTTCCCTGCATCATCCAGCAGAACCACTGGCCTGTAAGCTGAAGGAGAGTCCGGAGGCCGACCCTCCTTCTGCAACAGACATAATCTGCCCTCTTTCCAGATCCTCGGGAACCGTCCAGACGTCAGACAGAGGTCGAACAGCTCCCGAATATCCGGTTCTAGGTGGTTGAGGGCCACCGAAAGCACACGTCCGGGCACACCATCTGGGCCCGGGGCCGTCCTTTTCCTCTTCAGGCGGTCCTTGGCCATCTCTATTTCCAGGTCCGACACTGGAGGGATGGCCTGATCCTCTGCGACCACGCCCGGAGGATGCATAACTGGCGGATCCGCCGTCCAGTCCTCAGGGAAGAGCCCCCTGATGACACGACAGAGGACATCCGGCTGGAGAGTCTCAGTGATGGGGAGCGTCTGCGGACGAAGTTTATTTCGTACCGCTTTGTACGGACGACCCCATGGGTCGTTGTTGAGACTCTCCAGCATCTCCTCTCTTGCCGTCTCCTTGGCCCGACTGATGGCCAGCTGCAGATTTTTATTGGTAGCCCTGTAAGCCTCTTACAGCTGGCCCTCCACTCCCAGGTCTCTCGTAGCCCGGCGGCGGGAACGTTGATAGAGCCGCCGTTTGATGGCACACTCTGCCCGAAGGTCCGCTATTTCGGAGGACCACCAATATAGTGCCCTCCTGGGACGCTGCCTGCCCACTCGGGGCATGGCCGCATCGCACACCGCAGTAGTTGCGGTGCGGAAACGAGCGGCCGCCTCGTCAACCCCGGCTTGAGGAGTGGAGGCTCGACACCAAGCCTGTACTATGGCCGCCTCTTCGGCCAGCTCCTTGTTGAAGCGGCTGATTGCCCATCGTGGGAAGGCCGCGGGGGAGCCCCGGCTCCGGCTCGGCCGCTGAGGGCCGAGGGGGGAGACTCCAATACTGATATAAAGGTGATCAGATAGAGTCTCCACCCCCTCTTCAACTTTCCACATATTCACGCGTGATGCGACGGACGGGGTGGCAAACGAAATGTCCACCACGGACCCCCCGTTATGCCGCACACACGTGAATGTTGAACCCCGGTTCAGCAGAACCAGGCCAAGCTGCGCTGCCCAAGCCTCCACAGCCCTACCTTTAAGGTCCGTGAAGGGGCAGCCCCAATTGCGGGACTTGGCGTTTAGGTCCCCGAGCACGAGGACCATGCGCGAGGGCACCCTCATTATTGCCGGACCTAGTACGTTCAGATAGGAATCCAGGGCCGCCCGCGATTTGTTGGGGGAGAAATACACCCCGACTAGGGTGTATTCTCCCCAAGACACCACGACGTATCCAGATCCCCGCTCCATTGGGGAGATAGGGGGGTTAGCGGCATCGCGCCGGGCGATGACCGCAACCGACCTGTCCAAAGAACCAACCCAGTTGGGTTGCGGAGGTACATTATACGGCTCCGCAACAACCGCAACTCCAACCTCCCACTCCGCCATGGTCTGCAGGAGCAGATCCTGCGCCCTGGCGGAGTGGTTGAGGTTCGTCTGTACGATATTGGGATGTCGGACCGTATTATTCATTCCGACATCCCAGCCTCCTCGCGCGCAGGTTGGCGCGCTCTCTCCGCAGCAGTCTGGGTCCTAACTGCTGAACCTCTTGTTTGGGGGGGGTTACATGAGCGTCCCCCCATTATATGGCCTGAAGGCTTCCCCATTTCGGCGCAGATGGCGCACCGCGGCTTCTCAGTGCACACTTCTTGCTTGTGGTCAGAACCTCCACATCGGAAGCAGAGGTTGCCGCGGTCCGTCACAGATGGGCACATTTGACGGGAGTGTCCCATCCCCATGCACTTAAAGCAGCGCATGGGGCGCGCCTCTAGAACCCTCACTTGGGCCGAGCTCCAGCCGACCAGGAAGGGCTTTTTATTGCACACTTCCTTTGCAGCGGCGATCGGACACGACAAGAACGCCACCGAGTTCCCACTTGGGCCCGGCCTAAGCGGGCCCGCCAGGATCTGTTCGATGGGACAACCGCCGATTTCGGCCACGCGAGCCACGACTTCGTCTTTTGTGACGGAGTCGTCGAGGCCCGCAATGCGCAGCGAGACCTTCTTAATGGGCCTGACGATTATGGCCACGTCATCAATGGTGTCACGGAGCCTCTCCGCCAGCAGGTCCGCCTTCTGAGCAGCCTGGGGTCCGGACACTTCAATCAACTTGGCCCCAGTTGCTGACTGCCGCATCTTGACCGAGTCGATTCCCATCTCACTGAGGGAGATGCCCTCTTTGGCCCTCTTAAGCGCCATCTTGTATGTGGCCCCTCTCTCGATGGCTTCGGGCTTCAGAGTAAGGACCACAGCCGAGTCACGTGGGGGGGTCAATTTAGGCGGCTTTGGTGTCCTCCCAGGCGCCGCAGGATTGACCCTCCGAGAAGCCGCCGGGCCGGAAGTCGTTGCCCGGGTGGTGGGAGCCGTCGAGTTTGGACCCTTCTTGGGTCCAGATGCAGCGGGTATTGGAGTAGGAGGTCTCGCAGGAGGCTTCTTCCCTCTCTTCCTCCTGTTAACCACCGCCACCCACTCCCCCTCCTGTTCAGGAGGGGAAGCCGATACCGGGACCACCGGAGGCCAGTCCCTTGAACAAGACGGGCGCGGTGAGTTTGCCGTCGGAGGCACCGGATTGAGGCCTGATGTAGCCTTCGGTGCGGGTTTTGAAGCCCCCTTCTTTTTGTCCCCTGCCAGGGGGGGACGGACCGGTGGCTGTGGAGGGAGGCGCTCGGCGAGAGGTGCGAGACGCGCATCCACAAGAGTGCCGACGGAGATGAGTATATCCCGTCGGAGATCCTCTTTGAACCCTTCAAATGTATCATTCAGGGCTGGGGTATGAGGTGGAGAGGGCCGCCTGACTTCATGAAAGTCTCTGCGTAGGGCCTTCATCTCGTCCTCACACACCTTAAGCTGATGAGACTTCGCTTGAAGCTCCGCGGTGAGCTTACGCATCTCGTCCGACTGGTTTCTCTCGATCAGGCTATCGATGATCGTCATGAAATACTTGGACAGCTGTTTCAGTTCTTTCTGAAAGGTCCCCTTCAAGTTGCCGGACTTGGCGGCAATCTCCGCGACCCGGAGGCTGGCTTTATTTGCAGACTCACGCGTTGCTTCCAGGGTCAGGGAATCTATATTCTCCAGGATGATTGGCGTCTCGTCCAGGACCGGCTTCTTTCTAAATGCCCTCCTTTTAACGGTGAGAGCCTCCTCCAGCTCGTCGTCCACAAAATCACGTGAGGGCGGAGCCCTTGACGCACCTCTTGAGGAGCGGACCTTCCCTCTCTTGGCGGTGCCAGTTCTGGCTGCCACCCTTCCCTCAGTTTCGGTTTCGGAGCCGGAGCCCGAACCCGGTTGGAAAAACATGGGAGCCGGCCTTTTACGGCCAAAGCTTCCCACTGACAATACGTCATCGTCGGTATGAGCACCGATCTCTCTATCCGTACTCATTTCGATGTATGAGCAACCAAATCGCAAGCAAAAAATCAATATCCTGAATCACGCCGAAGTCGAATTCAGGGAGACAATCAGTACCGAAAACAAAGCCAAGTCAGAAAAGAAAAAGAATATCCGTCAGAAGGGACTCTGACAAAACCCACACAGTCCTCAAAAGGACTCCAACCAAAAAGGAAGAGTCAACCTAACCTAACCTAACCTAACCTAACCTAACCTAACCTAACCTAACCTAACCTAACCTAACCTAACCTAACCTAACCTTTTTTTTTTATAATAAAAAATTGGGCCGGAATAAGGCCCCGCCGCACGAAGAGGCCACTCCATCCCCACCCCAACCTAACCTAACCTAACCTAACCTAACCTAACCTAACCAACTCGGTTTTCAACCACTAAAAGGGAACCTACACTGTTCAAAATCGCAACCAAAATCCGTTCCATTTAGCACTATAACATATCTTTTGATCGAGGGGTCCATCTCTAATAGTTTAGTAGAAATTAATTTTTTAGTATCTGAGACTTGTAAAATTTTCGAACTTCATTTCCCATACAAATTGCACAATTTTCTATCTTCAAATAAAAATTGATATAAAATCCAAATTTTTTAGTATTCAAAATCCAATTAGTATCAAATGTTCTACATTAAATTCCGCGTCTTTTGATACCACACACATCATCCTAGCATTTCTCCAAAGTACTTTTTAGCGACTTTGAAAATTCGTCGAAAAATCTCCATAGTAAAATTTACCGAGCTTAGGTAAAGAAATTGACCGGAATATCCACTAGCAACTAAAAGGTCATCCATATATACAAAATCTCGAAAATTTCCAAAACTGTAATTCTGGTCTTTTGGGTCCTAGAACTTGTTTCTAGACCTCCCCCCCTCCCCCAATCCCATTTTATTTTTATTGATAACCGAGTTAGTTTCTGCATAAAATCAAATAGTACTCGCAAGTTTGCACCCATCAAACATGTTTGGGATTCGCACCCCCCCCAGGGTGAAAACTCCCCCCCCGCAGCCTTCTAAGGCCAGAAAGAAAATAGCAGGGACTTCTAAGTCCGGGACTTCGAAGTCCCAACCAACATCAGTAGCCTCACAACCGGAGATGGCTACTTTAGCAGATCCAGCCTCATCGCAAATTAGCGACAAGGAAGGTCCACTCAGCACCTCGCAGGTGATCAACCGGGCGAAAGAAGTTATCGAATTGGCCAATAGTTCCAAGCCGCGCAGTAGAGTGCAAGAGGCTAAAAATTGTTTGGTCAAGGCGAAACTCAATTTAAACCAATCCCGCAACACAAAAACCGAAATTAAAGAGGCAGTTTTCCAGGCGATTGACAGGCTCTATGAGCTTGTCAAGGAAGCCGAAGCAAATAATAAAGATAATATTCAGGACACCAATAGCATAATTAGTGAAGCAACATTTGAAAGCACCCAACAATTTGATAATACAGCAACAACATTAAAAGCAGATACCACCCAACTTGAAAACATCTTAAAGGAGCACAGTCTTTTGATTAAGGCAAACTCCGACAAGATGGAGCAATTACAAAAGTCCCTAGAAAACGCCAAACAAACTCAAAACCTAGCAAGGCGCTCCTACGCCAGTGTCGCCGCCAGTGAAAGCAAGATACCGGCGCCAGAAAAGACTGCACTTCATTCTGTAGTCATAGCATCACCAAACCTGGCGGACACTGGCGATGTAGTCCTCGAAAAGGTCCGCAAGGCTGTGAAGGCCAGTGATGGATGGGTCACAGTCGACCGGATCCGAAAGGCCAAGGACAGAAAGATAGTTCTTTCCTGTAAGTCCAAGGCCGATACGCAGAGGGTCAAAGCTAGACTCCGAGACTCGGGAGAACAGCTTACTGTCGAGGAGGTGCAGAATAAGGATCCTCTGGTGGCGCTGCAGGGAGTAATGGCCTCCATTACTGATATGGAGATCCTGAGCGCACTGCAGTGTCAGAATGAGGAGCTTTATGAAGGCCTCGACATAGAAGATGATAGGCTGACTTTCGAGTACCGGAAGAAAACTCGAAACCCTCACGTCAACAACATTGTTTTACGGGTTTCGCCCATCATCTACAAGCGCATGCTCGCAAAGGGGGCACTGCACATCGACATTCAAAAAGTCAGAGTGGTCGATCAATCACCACTCGTGCAGTGCTCCAAATGCCTGGGCTATGGCCACAGCAAACGCTTTTGCAAAGGGCAACAAGAGGTCAAGTGCGGTCATTGCGCAGGACCTCACCATGCAGCACAATGCAAGGACCGTCTTGCAGGAACAACACCGGAGTGCTGCAACTGCAAAGACGCCAAGCTTGAAAGCATTGGGCACAGTGCTTTCAGCAACTCCTGCGAAGTACGTAGGAAGTGGGACGCACTGGCCCGCTCAAAGATAGCCTACGCATAAAAATTCGTTTGCGTAGTCGCAGTCAATTGTAAAATAGTATTTTAATTAGTTAGTAATCTTAGTTGTAAGCGAAGCTCTAGTGCGAGCACAATTATTGTAAATAGAAAAGTTGATTTGCGAACTCTTTCTCTCTTCCGGTTCTCTTCGTATTAGTATTTATATTTGTTTCTCCGATTCACTCGTATACAGCGTGGAATTTTAGTCGTTGTTTTCCCGCAGTAAAATGATTCTATCTTAGTAGTAAAATACATTAATAAAGTTCTTTTTTTTAGTTAAATCAAAAGTTTTACGATTATGATAGACGAAACTCGAACCAATAGTACTAGCTGCGTCACAAACGGTCACCGGCCGGGGTCATTGCCCTTCGCGTTTATCAAAAAAATGATTATTTACTATTTACTCACATTTAGTTTCCATTTTCCCATTATAATTTAAGAAAAAATTTCAAAAAAAGTTTTAAAAAAATTTCAAAAAAAAAATTCAAAAAAAAATTACTAGCATAAATCGATAGTACTACTGAAGGTAAAGCATTCTGCTGCGGGAAATCAACGACTAAAAAAACACGCAGTATATTTTTCACATCTCGAAGTCTTTAAAAATTTTCAAAGTTAGGAAAAATAAACTTTAGCATAAAACTTTAAAATAGCACGACAAAGTCTCGGACTTTTGTCTGAGGAGTAATTAAAAAAAAAAAAAAAAAAAAAAAAAAAAAAAAAAAAAAAAAAAAAAAAAAAAAAAACCCAAACCTAACCTAACCTAACCTAACCTAACCTAACCTTTTTTTTTTTTTTTTTTTTTTTTTTTTTGCTGGGGTAAAATGCTTTACGCACTATCCTCCGCTTGTGATGCCGGCATGCCGACATTACAAGCCGAGGGGAGTGTGGGACTCTCCTCCGCTCCCCGAAGCTGGGACACGGAGGCCTACCCACTAAACATCCCCAGGTGTACCCGCAAACCACCGTCAGCGGGCCATCAGGGTACCGCTTAACAGCGCGCCCTGATGTCCCGATGGCTGGCCGGTTTAACCCGGCCTCCCGCAAGTGCGATGGGAGCTCCCAGTACACATGGGAGCCCCCGCGGCAGGGGGTTTAGGGAGGAAGGAGGAGGTGGGCATACCACCTCCTCCGGACTCCTACTCGTCTGCGGCGGATAGGGACAGCTGAGGCACTCTCCTCTCGGACCCTTTCCGCGGCCTCCTTCTGCGACATGACTTTGTCGCAGAAGGTTGCCACCGCCTTCCACGACCTTTCGCTGCCGAGCATAGCCTTGACTACGCTCGGCAGGGAGAGGTCTGCCCCGATGACGGCCATGAGCTCATGGCGCTGAGGACCCCAGGCTGCGCACTCCTCTAGGGTGTGCTGCGCCGTGTCCTCATCCGCGCCGCACTCATGACATTCTGGTGTGGGCTCCCTCTTTGGGATTTTGTACAGATACTTACCGAAGCTGCCGTGATCGGTAAGCATCTGCACCAAATGAAACGACAACGTCCCAAATTTACGGTTTACCCACTGGGGTAAGACGGGACGGATCGCCTCGATTGTCCTCACGCCGTATGTTGGCGATCGAAGGCCCTCCTCCCAGCGCTCTAAGACTTCGCGCTGGGCCCTACGGCGGATACGCATCACAGTCTCCAGGGTCGGGCGCTCTCCTGCAGCCGTCCTCGACGCACGGTATTTATATACCGTGGCGAGCACGTCTGCCTCCAGCTCCCACGGGGGGAGACCACCGAGAGCGCAAGCCGCCCCAAAGGACACCGTCCGGTAGCCCCGGACTACCCTCAATACAATGGTCCGCTGCGCTTGTCGCAGCAGGCTCTTATTGTGATCGCTGAGGGAGTCTACCCAGATCGGTGCCCCATACAGCGCAATGCTCCTCACTACTCCGGCATAGAGCTGCCGGCATGCAACCTCCGGTCCCCCCACATTGGGTAGAAGGCGCCCAAGCGCCGCCGCCGTCTTTACTAATTTCGGGGCCAGCTGGGAGAAATGGGCCCCAAAATCCCATCGTCCGTCCAAGACGAGGCCCAGGTATTTCATACTGGGCCTCAATGGAATAACTGCGCCCTCGATGTTTAGTCGCGCTCCAGGAGGCGGACCCTGACGCGGCCCATGCAAAAGGAGAGCCTCCGTCTTGTGGAGCGCGACCTGTAAACCTAGCGATTGTATTCGCCCCACCACCTCTGATGTGGCCGCCTCAGCCCGCCTTGCCACTTCCGGAAAAGACCCACCGCGGGTCACGACTAAGGTGTCATCCGCGTAACAGAAGATGCGCACCCAAGGGTGGAATGCGCCGCGGAGCACCCAGTCGTAACCTATGATCCACAGGATTGGGCCCATGGCTGACCCCTGTGGAACGCCCCTTTTCACTTCATGTCGAATGACGTGTCCCTCATTGTTTGTGTAGAGGATTACTCTGTCACTGAGAAAATCCTCTACTATCCGGAGCAGGTAGGAGGGCACCCCGTGATATCGGAGTGCCTCACTTATGACGGCGAAGGGCAAGTTATTGAAGGCATTGGCGATGTCCAATGACACCGCCAACACCCTGTCCCCCTCGCCAACTGCCACCTGTGACCACGCCTTTAGTGCCGCGATCGCGTCCAGGGTTGACCGGCCCTCCCTGAAGCCGAACTGTGCGTCGGACAAATTCGGCCCCCTCTCCTCCAAATGCTGGATGATGCGGGAAGCTACAACCCTCTCAAGTAGCTTCCCTGCATCATCCAGCAGAACCACTGGCCTGTAAGCTGAAGGAGAGTCCGGAGGCCGACCCTCCTTCTGCAACAGACATAATCTGCCCTCTTTCCAGATCCTCGGGAACCGTCCAGACGTCAGACAGAGGTCGAACAGCTCCCGAATATCCGGTTCTAGGTGGTTGAGGGCCACCGAAAGCACACGTCCGGGCACACCATCTGGGCCCGGGGCCGTCCTTTTCCTCTTCAGGCGGTCCTTGGCCATCTCTATTTCCAGGTCCGACACTGGAGGGATGGCCTGATCCTCTGCGACCACGCCCGGAGGATGCATAACTGGCGGATCCGCCGTCCAGTCCTCAGGGAAGAGCCCCCTGATGACACGACAGAGGACATCCGGCTGGAGAGTCTCAGTGATGGGGAGCGTCTGCGGACGAAGTTTATTTCGTACCGCTTTGTACGGACGACCCCATGGGTCGTTGTTGAGACTCTCCAGCATCTCCTCTCTTGCCGTCTCCTTGGCCCGACTGATGGCCAGCTGCAGATTTTTATTGGTAGCCCTGTAAGCCTCTTACAGCTGGCCCTCCACTCCCAGGTCTCTCGTAGCCCGGCGGCGGGAACGTTGATAGAGCCGCCGTTTGATGGCACACTCTGCCCGAAGGTCCGCTATTTCGGAGGACCACCAATATAGTGCCCTCCTGGGACGCTGCCTGCCCACTCGGGGCATGGCCGCATCGCACACCGCAGTAGTTGCGGTGCGGAAACGAGCGGCCGCCTCGTCAACCCCGGCTTGAGGAGTGGAGGCTCGACACCAAGCCTGTACTATGGCCGCCTCTTCGGCCAGCTCCTTGTTGAAGCGGCTGATTGCCCATCGTGGGAAGGCCGCGGGGGAGCCCCGGCTCCGGCTCGGCCGCTGAGGGCCGAGGGGGGAGACTCCAATACTGATATAAAGGTGATCAGATAGAGTCTCCACCCCCTCTTCAACTTTCCACATATTCACGCGTGATGCGACGGACGGGGTGGCAAACGAAATGTCCACCACGGACCCCCCGTTATGCCGCACACACGTGAATGTTGAACCCCGGTTCAGCAGAACCAGGCCAAGCTGCGCTGCCCAAGCCTCCACAGCCCTACCTTTAAGGTCCGTGAAGGGGCAGCCCCAATTGCGGGACTTGGCGTTTAGGTCCCCGAGCACGAGGACCATGCGCGAGGGCACCCTCATTATTGCCGGACCTAGTACGTTCAGATAGGAATCCAGGGCCGCCCGCGATTTGTTGGGGGAGAAATACACCCCGACTAGGGTGTATTCTCCCCAAGACACCACGACGTATCCAGATCCCCGCTCCATTGGGGAGATAGGGGGGTTAGCGGCATCGCGCCGGGCGATGACCGCAACCGACCTGTCCAAAGAACCAACCCAGTTGGGTTGCGGAGGTACATTATACGGCTCCGCAACAACCGCAACTCCAACCTCCCACTCCGCCATGGTCTGCAGGAGCAGATCCTGCGCCCTGGCGGAGTGGTTGAGGTTCGTCTGTACGATATTGGGATGTCGGACCGTATTATTCATTCCGACATCCCAGCCTCCTCGCGCGCAGGTTGGCGCGCTCTCTCCGCAGCAGTCTGGGTCCTAACTGCTGAACCTCTTGTTTGGGGGGGGTTACATGAGCGTCCCCCCATTATATGGCCTGAAGGCTTCCCCATTTCGGCGCAGATGGCGCACCGCGGCTTCTCAGTGCACACTTCTTGCTTGTGGTCAGAACCTCCACATCGGAAGCAGAGGTTGCCGCGGTCCGTCACAGATGGGCACATTTGACGGGAGTGTCCCATCCCCATGCACTTAAAGCAGCGCATGGGGCGCGCCTCTAGAACCCTCACTTGGGCCGAGCTCCAGCCGACCAGGAAGGGCTTTTTATTGCACACTTCCTTTGCAGCGGCGATCGGACACGACAAGAACGCCACCGAGTTCCCACTTGGGCCCGGCCTAAGCGGGCCCGCCAGGATCTGTTCGATGGGACAACCGCCGATTTCGGCCACGCGAGCCACGACTTCGTCTTTTGTGACGGAGTCGTCGAGGCCCGCAATGCGCAGCGAGACCTTCTTAATGGGCCTGACGATTATGGCCACGTCATCAATGGTGTCACGGAGCCTCTCCGCCAGCAGGTCCGCCTTCTGAGCAGCCTGGGGTCCGGACACTTCAATCAACTTGGCCCCAGTTGCTGACTGCCGCATCTTGACCGAGTCGATTCCCATCTCACTGAGGGAGATGCCCTCTTTGGCCCTCTTAAGCGCCATCTTGTATGTGGCCCCTCTCTCGATGGCTTCGGGCTTCAGAGTAAGGACCACAGCCGAGTCACGTGGGGGGGTCAATTTAGGCGGCTTTGGTGTCCTCCCAGGCGCCGCAGGATTGACCCTCCGAGAAGCCGCCGGGCCGGAAGTCGTTGCCCGGGTGGTGGGAGCCGTCGAGTTTGGACCCTTCTTGGGTCCAGATGCAGCGGGTATTGGAGTAGGAGGTCTCGCAGGAGGCTTCTTCCCTCTCTTCCTCCTGTTAACCACCGCCACCCACTCCCCCTCCTGTTCAGGAGGGGAAGCCGATACCGGGACCACCGGAGGCCAGTCCCTTGAACAAGACGGGCGCGGTGAGTTTGCCGTCGGAGGCACCGGATTGAGGCCTGATGTAGCCTTCGGTGCGGGTTTTGAAGCCCCCTTCTTTTTGTCCCCTGCCAGGGGGGGACGGACCGGTGGCTGTGGAGGGAGGCGCTCGGCGAGAGGTGCGAGACGCGCATCCACAAGAGTGCCGACGGAGATGAGTATATCCCGTCGGAGATCCTCTTTGAACCCTTCAAATGTATCATTCAGGGCTGGGGTATGAGGTGGAGAGGGCCGCCTGACTTCATGAAAGTCTCTGCGTAGGGCCTTCATCTCGTCCTCACACACCTTAAGCTGATGAGACTTCGCTTGAAGCTCCGCGGTGAGCTTACGCATCTCGTCCGACTGGTTTCTCTCGATCAGGCTATCGATGATCGTCATGAAATACTTGGACAGCTGTTTCAGTTCTTTCTGAAAGGTCCCCTTCAAGTTGCCGGACTTGGCGGCAATCTCCGCGACCCGGAGGCTGGCTTTATTTGCAGACTCACGCGTTGCTTCCAGGGTCAGGGAATCTATATTCTCCAGGATGATTGGCGTCTCGTCCAGGACCGGCTTCTTTCTAAATGCCCTCCTTTTAACGGTGAGAGCCTCCTCCAGCTCGTCGTCCACAAAATCACGTGAGGGCGGAGCCCTTGACGCACCTCTTGAGGAGCGGACCTTCCCTCTCTTGGCGGTGCCAGTTCTGGCTGCCACCCTTCCCTCAGTTTCGGTTTCGGAGCCGGAGCCCGAACCCGGTTGGAAAAACATGGGAGCCGGCCTTTTACGGCCAAAGCTTCCCACTGACAATACGTCATCGTCGGTATGAGCACCGATCTCTCTATCCGTACTCATTTCGATGTATGAGCAACCAAATCGCAAGCAAAAAATCAATATCCTGAATCACGCCGAAGTCGAATTCAGGGAGACAATCAGTACCGAAAACAAAGCCAAGTCAGAAAAGAAAAAGAATATCCGTCAGAAGGGACTCTGACAAAACCCACACAGTCCTCAAAAGGACTCCAACCAAAAAGGAAGAGTCAACCTAACCTAACCTAACCTAACCTAACCTAACCTAACCTAACCTAACCTAACCTAACCTAACCTAACCTAACCTAACCTTTTTTTTTTATAATAAAAAATTGGGCCGGAATAAGGCCCCGCCGCACGAAGAGGCCACTCCATCCCCACCCCAACCTAACCTAACCTTTTTTTTTTTTTTTTTTTTTTTTTTTTTTTTTTTTTTTTTTTTTTTTTTTTTTTTTTTTTTTTTTTTTTTTTTAGACTCGAGAAACACATTTACGTGTACCGCTAGCCGCGGGGGCAGCTAGGCGGTTATGTGGGACTCCCGCAGAACTGCGTCCTACCCACTAAAACTCGAGTGGTCCCTCAAGGTCGCATTTGTGGCACCGCCCGGTACCAGGTCGAAGCTATTGACCGGACAGTGCCGCTGCGAATGGCCGCGACCGGCCTTCTCACTCAGGGCCTACGCCCACTCTCGAGAGGCGCGCGGGGACTCCGCACGCACCTCTCGGACTCATTGGGAACCGGTCCCCCCCGAGACCGGTCCCCGAGCCTTCGCCCGTCTTGGAGCTGGAGTCGTCTTTGCGGAGGACTGGGAGCTCGCCTCGGCAGCTTCGACCACGTCCATCTGCTCGGACCCCTGCTCCTCCCGCCTTGGTTTGGCGGGGGGCGCCTTCTTTGGCTGGGGACAGTTCTTCGTCCCCAGCTTATGCCCAGCCGGCTTTCCTGCCGCCCCGCAAAGTAGGCAGTACAAAGCCGTGGCCTTGCAGGCCGCGGACTTGTGCCCCTTCTGACCGCATCGGAAACAGAATTCCGACCGGTCTTCAGAGGCACGGCAGTTTGCGGCCACATGGCCCTCGCCCATGCAGCGGTAACACCGCCTGGTCCTCGGTTTCAGCGGGACGACCCGCACCGAAGACCAGCCGATCAGCAGCCGACGCAAGCCGGCCAACTGCTTGGCGGCCTTGGCGGGCACCGCTGCGACTGTCGAGCGCTCGTGTGTGCGCCCGAACTCGGCTATTTTGCCCACCAGGATGGAATCTGGTGGGCAGCCCCCTTTTTCAGCCAATACGGCCCTCACGTCGTCTGGCGTCGTGGCGTCGTCAAGGCCAGTAACGCGGATATCTGTGCGGATTTGCGGCCGGGTTATGGAGACAACCTCCGACCGCATTCCCGGAATCGCCCGCAGCCTCTCGGCGAGGCGATCGGCCTTCGCGTCTGCGTCAGGCCCCGGGATCTCCATGATCTTGGCTCCAGATTGGGCCACTCGGAAGCCCATGCCCCCACTGATGCCAACGTCCTTCAGGTCTATCTCCGCTATAGCAGTGGAGATAAACCCGGCATACGTGGCACCGTGTTTGAGGGCATCTTCGCTGTACCGCACCATGATGGCTGCGGTCTGCGGTACGCGGATCCGTCGAGGCTTGGTCTCCGCCCGTCCGGGACCGGAGCGGGACGAAGCCTTGCCTTTGGGCGCTTTGGGCGCCTTGGCGGGCTTGTTCCGGCCACGCTTCGCCACCTCCGCGAAAGATGTCGACGCAATCGCTGCGGGTGGAGGGGGAAGCGGGCGGGACTCAATCGCAGGAGTCGGGGCAGAGGTAGGCGCTTTTGTGCGCTTCCCCTTGCCTTTGCCCTTGTTGTTGGGCCCCTTGTCGGCGGGCGGCTTAGGTGCCGGGCCGGGGGCTGGCCGCCTTTCTGGGGCGGTTTCGGACTGCTGCACCGACTGTGCAGCTCGCTGTTTCGCAGCCTTTCGTCGCTGCGATCGCGCCACGAACGTGGAGTAGGGGGCTTCGTCCTCTGAGCACATCCCTAATTTCCCGCGCTGTAGTGGTGGGCGGTGCGACTTCGACGGGAGAAGGCGTCCATCCCGCTCGAGCCCCTCGAAGCGCGCGTCTAACATTGTCCCAATACGGGACACAATGTCCGATTGCTCCGGAAGAGCGACGACCGCGGCACCATCGTCCATGGGCGTTGACCCGGACGGGAACTCTGGGCGACAGGCCTTGAGGGCCTCGACCTCACGCCGCAGCTCCTCCATCTCTCGTTTGAGCTGCTGATTGGCAGCATTTAGACGGCGCACCTCGTCGTCCGCAGTCCGTACTCGTAATTCCTCGACGGACGCCGCGATCAGAACGGCGGCGTCCTTGAGAGCCTTCACGACAGTGCCCTTGAGGTTCTTGGACCTCTCGGCGCACTGTATGATCGTGTTTGCAGCGATCTTGACGCTCTGGACTATTTCATGCGCAGGGAGCCTAGACTGCTCAACCTGCGCACTCTCCCTGGCCTTGTCCAGCTTCTCGCTGGAGTGTAGGATCATACGATCCAGCTCCGCCTGGTTCTGCTCTTTGGCCTCCTGCTCCACGAAGGCCTTTAGCGCCTGGCGGGCTTTGAGCGCGCCAACGTACTCCCCAGTTGTGGGGGGACGCCCGCGCCCGCGCTTCGCCACTTGGCCCTTCTTCACCAGTTTGGCAATCTTTGGCTGACGACCGATCTCGATGTCGTCGTCCCGATCCGTCAGGTCAATGTACGAGGACCCCGACATTACGGACTGGGACCTCGTAGAAGGCGAGCGACTTTGAGGACGCCTTCGTCTCTGTCCGACGGGGGAGGACGGAACTCCCCCAACCTTTTGGGCCAGCCTCGAGCTGGACCTTGACGGGGTCCGCTGGGCCCGGTCTTGAGTCTCGTCCGGGTGAGATGGAGAACGAGAACGGCTCCGGCTCCGACACCTCTGCGGGTGAGCAAGGGGAGGAGGCTTCACGCTCGACTTCCCCTTCTTGGCAGCCCTCGCCGCTCTGTGTAGCCGGAGGATCGTCTCGAAATAATCGCGTGTCTGAGACGCGGCTTCCTCCTGGCTGAAACCAGTGGCCTCGTAGTGACGCTGGAACTTGTCAAAGAACCCGTCTTCCTCTGTCTTATACAGCTCGTGGTCACTTCCATACTCCATGTATGTTTGCTGGAGCTTGGAGACAATCTGACCGATCTGCTCGTCGTCCAGCGCGCCACAGTCTTGAGGAAGGGGAGGAGACTTTTGGCTCAACTCCTCCTTCCTTCGGGCCCACTTCTCTTTATAGGGTGCAATTGCCCTATCGAGTAGGGTGCGCGTATAATTCGCAGCACCCTCTTGGCTGAAGCCAGCCATCTCGTGGTGGCGGTTCATCTTTTGGGTGAAACCGCGCACCTCCCTCAGATAATTTTCGGAGTCGGATCCGTACTCCTTATAATTGCGCTGGACGCACTGGGTCATGTCCAGTATCTCGTCATTTCCGAGAATGCCCTCGCTGGAAGGCGGCGTGTACCAGAACTCCTTGCCGTCCTCCAGAGCAATGTATGACTCCGGAGTCGGCTTGGGGCCTAGTCCCGCTTTCGACTTGGCGGCCGGTTTGGCGGCCGATTTAGCAGCCTTGCTGCTGCTCGCTGCGAACATGCCGCGAAGATTCCCCTCGAAGAAAGAGGAGCGGCTCGCGCCCGAAGGCGCCTTCGCGGAACTCCCGCGGTTGGAGGGGTCTTGGCTTCGCGCCTCACCCTCGCTCCTGACTGGCGTAGAGTCTCGGGCCCCCACATTACGATTGCCCGAGGTGCCTGACGCGGTTTTATCCGCGGCAGGGGGGATTCCCCGCCGAGAGGCAGGTACCCCGTGGGGAGTTGTATTCCTTTCCGCCATATTCATTTTGTTCGCTTGTGCTACTCCCGGGGGGGACAAGCTTGGCCCCAGGGAGAGCCCCTCACTGGTTGGTGACCGCCTCCGTCACCACCCTTCCGAAGGAAAGGCCCGGGCCGCCGAGGACTACAGCGGCTCAGATTTAGAGATTTGTTTCAGGGTAAGTAGGATTCTGGGTCGGGAAGGCAAGGCTTTCACCCCGCCGACCTTTCCCGAAACCCAATATTACCCTTCTGGGGTTTACTCCCCGCAGCCCTGCCGTGACAGGACCCCCGGCTGCCCTGAAAAGGGCAGTAACGGTATGATGCGTTTTTATAGAGGTCGCTCTCCTCGCGAGCCGACTTGTGCCAGCTCCCCGGTCCTCCGAAGAGGATTACGGTATGGTAGTTTTTATAGAGGTTTCCCCCTCGCGACTCTGACAGAACAGAGACCCCGGTCCTCAGAATGAGGATTACGGTATGCCCCCCGGCCGCTCTTCTGCGCCGTCGCAAAGCGCGACGGGTCAAGAGAGCAGCCCCCTATGGAGTGTCGGCCGTCGGGTAGCAATGCCCGAAGAGATGACTACCCGCCGTTGCCTAGGGTGGACCAGGACAGGACACTACCCTTCCGACCGAACGAATCCGATCGCAAGAATAAGGCCCCGCCGCACGAAGAGGCCACTCCATCCCCACCCCAACCTAACCTAACCTAACCTAACCTAACCTAACCTAACCAACTCGGTTTTCAACCACTAAAAGGGAACCTACACTGTTCAAAATCGCAACCAAAATCCGTTCCATTTAGCACTATAACATATCTTTTGATCGAGGGGTCCATCTCTAATAGTTTAGTAGAAATTAATTTTTTAGTATCTGAGACTTGTAAAATTTTCGAACTTCATTTCCCATACAAATTGCACAATTTTCTATCTTCAAATAAAAATTGATATAAAATCCAAATTTTTTAGTATTCAAAATCCAATTAGTATCAAATGTTCTACATTAAATTCCGCGTCTTTTGATACCACACACATCATCCTAGCATTTCTCCAAAGTACTTTTTAGCGACTTTGAAAATTCGTCGAAAAATCTCCATAGTAAAATTTACCGAGCTTAGGTAAAGAAATTGACCGGAATATCCACTAGCAACTAAAAGGTCATCCATATATACAAAATCTCGAAAATTTCCAAAACTGTAATTCTGGTCTTTTGGGTCCTAGAACTTGTTTCTAGACCTCCCCCCCTCCCCCAATCCCATTTTATTTTTATTGATAACCGAGTTAGTTTCTGCATAAAATCAAATAGTACTCGCAAGTTTGCACCCATCAAACATGTTTGGGATTCGCACCCCCCCCAGGGTGAAAACTCCCCCCCCGCAGCCTTCTAAGGCCAGAAAGAAAATAGCAGGGACTTCTAAGTCCGGGACTTCGAAGTCCCAACCAACATCAGTAGCCTCACAACCGGAGATGGCTACTTTAGCAGATCCAGCCTCATCGCAAATTAGCGACAAGGAAGGTCCACTCAGCACCTCGCAGGTGATCAACCGGGCGAAAGAAGTTATCGAATTGGCCAATAGTTCCAAGCCGCGCAGTAGAGTGCAAGAGGCTAAAAATTGTTTGGTCAAGGCGAAACTCAATTTAAACCAATCCCGCAACACAAAAACCGAAATTAAAGAGGCAGTTTTCCAGGCGATTGACAGGCTCTATGAGCTTGTCAAGGAAGCCGAAGCAAATAATAAAGATAATATTCAGGACACCAATAGCATAATTAGTGAAGCAACATTTGAAAGCACCCAACAATTTGATAATACAGCAACAACATTAAAAGCAGATACCACCCAACTTGAAAACATCTTAAAGGAGCACAGTCTTTTGATTAAGGCAAACTCCGACAAGATGGAGCAATTACAAAAGTCCCTAGAAAACGCCAAACAAACTCAAAACCTAGCAAGGCGCTCCTACGCCAGTGTCGCCGCCAGTGAAAGCAAGATACCGGCGCCAGAAAAGACTGCACTTCATTCTGTAGTCATAGCATCACCAAACCTGGCGGACACTGGCGATGTAGTCCTCGAAAAGGTCCGCAAGGCTGTGAAGGCCAGTGATGGATGGGTCACAGTCGACCGGATCCGAAAGGCCAAGGACAGAAAGATAGTTCTTTCCTGTAAGTCCAAGGCCGATACGCAGAGGGTCAAAGCTAGACTCCGAGACTCGGGAGAACAGCTTACTGTCGAGGAGGTGCAGAATAAGGATCCTCTGGTGGCGCTGCAGGGAGTAATGGCCTCCATTACTGATATGGAGATCCTGAGCGCACTGCAGTGTCAGAATGAGGAGCTTTATGAAGGCCTCGACATAGAAGATGATAGGCTGACTTTCGAGTACCGGAAGAAAACTCGAAACCCTCACGTCAACAACATTGTTTTACGGGTTTCGCCCATCATCTACAAGCGCATGCTCGCAAAGGGGGCACTGCACATCGACATTCAAAAAGTCAGAGTGGTCGATCAATCACCACTCGTGCAGTGCTCCAAATGCCTGGGCTATGGCCACAGCAAACGCTTTTGCAAAGGGCAACAAGAGGTCAAGTGCGGTCATTGCGCAGGACCTCACCATGCAGCACAATGCAAGGACCGTCTTGCAGGAACAACACCGGAGTGCTGCAACTGCAAAGACGCCAAGCTTGAAAGCATTGGGCACAGTGCTTTCAGCAACTCCTGCGAAGTACGTAGGAAGTGGGACGCACTGGCCCGCTCAAAGATAGCCTACGCATAAAAATTCGTTTGCGTAGTCGCAGTCAATTGTAAAATAGTATTTTAATTAGTTAGTAATCTTAGTTGTAAGCGAAGCTCTAGTGCGAGCACAATTATTGTAAATAGAAAAGTTGATTTGCGAACTCTTTCTCTCTTCCGGTTCTCTTCGTATTAGTATTTATATTTGTTTCTCCGATTCACTCGTATACAGCGTGGAATTTTAGTCGTTGTTTTCCCGCAGTAAAATGATTCTATCTTAGTAGTAAAATACATTAATAAAGTTCTTTTTTTTAGTTAAATCAAAAGTTTTACGATTATGATAGACGAAACTCGAACCAATAGTACTAGCTGCGTCACAAACGGTCACCGGCCGGGGTCATTGCCCTTCGCGTTTATCAAAAAAATGATTATTTACTATTTACTCACATTTAGTTTCCATTTTCCCATTATAATTTAAGAAAAAATTTCAAAAAAAGTTTTAAAAAAATTTCAAAAAAAAAATTCAAAAAAAAATTACTAGCATAAATCGATAGTACTACTGAAGGTAAAGCATTCTGCTGCGGGAAATCAACGACTAAAAAAACACGCAGTATATTTTTCACATCTCGAAGTCTTTAAAAATTTTCAAAGTTAGGAAAAATAAACTTTAGCATAAAACTTTAAAATAGCACGACAAAGTCTCGGACTTTTGTCTGAGGAGTAATTAAAAAAAAAAAAAAAAAAAAAAAAAAAAAAAAAAAAAAAAAAAAAAAAAAAAAAAACCCAAACCTAACCTAACCTAACCTAACCTAACCTAACCTTTTTTTTTTTTTTTTTTTTTTTTTTTTTGCTGGGGTAAAATGCTTTACGCACTATCCTCCGCTTGTGATGCCGGCATGCCGACATTACAAGCCGAGGGGAGTGTGGGACTCTCCTCCGCTCCCCGAAGCTGGGACACGGAGGCCTACCCACTAAACATCCCCAGGTGTACCCGCAAACCACCGTCAGCGGGCCATCAGGGTACCGCTTAACAGCGCGCCCTGATGTCCCGATGGCTGGCCGGTTTAACCCGGCCTCCCGCAAGTGCGATGGGAGCTCCCAGTACACATGGGAGCCCCCGCGGCAGGGGGTTTAGGGAGGAAGGAGGAGGTGGGCATACCACCTCCTCCGGACTCCTACTCGTCTGCGGCGGATAGGGACAGCTGAGGCACTCTCCTCTCGGACCCTTTCCGCGGCCTCCTTCTGCGACATGACTTTGTCGCAGAAGGTTGCCACCGCCTTCCACGACCTTTCGCTGCCGAGCATAGCCTTGACTACGCTCGGCAGGGAGAGGTCTGCCCCGATGACGGCCATGAGCTCATGGCGCTGAGGACCCCAGGCTGCGCACTCCTCTAGGGTGTGCTGCGCCGTGTCCTCATCCGCGCCGCACTCATGACATTCTGGTGTGGGCTCCCTCTTTGGGATTTTGTACAGATACTTACCGAAGCTGCCGTGATCGGTAAGCATCTGCACCAAATGAAACGACAACGTCCCAAATTTACGGTTTACCCACTGGGGTAAGACGGGACGGATCGCCTCGATTGTCCTCACGCCGTATGTTGGCGATCGAAGGCCCTCCTCCCAGCGCTCTAAGACTTCGCGCTGGGCCCTACGGCGGATACGCATCACAGTCTCCAGGGTCGGGCGCTCTCCTGCAGCCGTCCTCGACGCACGGTATTTATATACCGTGGCGAGCACGTCTGCCTCCAGCTCCCACGGGGGGAGACCACCGAGAGCGCAAGCCGCCCCAAAGGACACCGTCCGGTAGCCCCGGACTACCCTCAATACAATGGTCCGCTGCGCTTGTCGCAGCAGGCTCTTATTGTGATCGCTGAGGGAGTCTACCCAGATCGGTGCCCCATACAGCGCAATGCTCCTCACTACTCCGGCATAGAGCTGCCGGCATGCAACCTCCGGTCCCCCCACATTGGGTAGAAGGCGCCCAAGCGCCGCCGCCGTCTTTACTAATTTCGGGGCCAGCTGGGAGAAATGGGCCCCAAAATCCCATCGTCCGTCCAAGACGAGGCCCAGGTATTTCATACTGGGCCTCAATGGAATAACTGCGCCCTCGATGTTTAGTCGCGCTCCAGGAGGCGGACCCTGACGCGGCCCATGCAAAAGGAGAGCCTCCGTCTTGTGGAGCGCGACCTGTAAACCTAGCGATTGTATTCGCCCCACCACCTCTGATGTGGCCGCCTCAGCCCGCCTTGCCACTTCCGGAAAAGACCCACCGCGGGTCACGACTAAGGTGTCATCCGCGTAACAGAAGATGCGCACCCAAGGGTGGAATGCGCCGCGGAGCACCCAGTCGTAACCTATGATCCACAGGATTGGGCCCATGGCTGACCCCTGTGGAACGCCCCTTTTCACTTCATGTCGAATGACGTGTCCCTCATTGTTTGTGTAGAGGATTACTCTGTCACTGAGAAAATCCTCTACTATCCGGAGCAGGTAGGAGGGCACCCCGTGATATCGGAGTGCCTCACTTATGACGGCGAAGGGCAAGTTATTGAAGGCATTGGCGATGTCCAATGACACCGCCAACACCCTGTCCCCCTCGCCAACTGCCACCTGTGACCACGCCTTTAGTGCCGCGATCGCGTCCAGGGTTGACCGGCCCTCCCTGAAGCCGAACTGTGCGTCGGACAAATTCGGCCCCCTCTCCTCCAAATGCTGGATGATGCGGGAAGCTACAACCCTCTCAAGTAGCTTCCCTGCATCATCCAGCAGAACCACTGGCCTGTAAGCTGAAGGAGAGTCCGGAGGCCGACCCTCCTTCTGCAACAGACATAATCTGCCCTCTTTCCAGATCCTCGGGAACCGTCCAGACGTCAGACAGAGGTCGAACAGCTCCCGAATATCCGGTTCTAGGTGGTTGAGGGCCACCGAAAGCACACGTCCGGGCACACCATCTGGGCCCGGGGCCGTCCTTTTCCTCTTCAGGCGGTCCTTGGCCATCTCTATTTCCAGGTCCGACACTGGAGGGATGGCCTGATCCTCTGCGACCACGCCCGGAGGATGCATAACTGGCGGATCCGCCGTCCAGTCCTCAGGGAAGAGCCCCCTGATGACACGACAGAGGACATCCGGCTGGAGAGTCTCAGTGATGGGGAGCGTCTGCGGACGAAGTTTATTTCGTACCGCTTTGTACGGACGACCCCATGGGTCGTTGTTGAGACTCTCCAGCATCTCCTCTCTTGCCGTCTCCTTGGCCCGACTGATGGCCAGCTGCAGATTTTTATTGGTAGCCCTGTAAGCCTCTTACAGCTGGCCCTCCACTCCCAGGTCTCTCGTAGCCCGGCGGCGGGAACGTTGATAGAGCCGCCGTTTGATGGCACACTCTGCCCGAAGGTCCGCTATTTCGGAGGACCACCAATATAGTGCCCTCCTGGGACGCTGCCTGCCCACTCGGGGCATGGCCGCATCGCACACCGCAGTAGTTGCGGTGCGGAAACGAGCGGCCGCCTCGTCAACCCCGGCTTGAGGAGTGGAGGCTCGACACCAAGCCTGTACTATGGCCGCCTCTTCGGCCAGCTCCTTGTTGAAGCGGCTGATTGCCCATCGTGGGAAGGCCGCGGGGGAGCCCCGGCTCCGGCTCGGCCGCTGAGGGCCGAGGGGGGAGACTCCAATACTGATATAAAGGTGATCAGATAGAGTCTCCACCCCCTCTTCAACTTTCCACATATTCACGCGTGATGCGACGGACGGGGTGGCAAACGAAATGTCCACCACGGACCCCCCGTTATGCCGCACACACGTGAATGTTGAACCCCGGTTCAGCAGAACCAGGCCAAGCTGCGCTGCCCAAGCCTCCACAGCCCTACCTTTAAGGTCCGTGAAGGGGCAGCCCCAATTGCGGGACTTGGCGTTTAGGTCCCCGAGCACGAGGACCATGCGCGAGGGCACCCTCATTATTGCCGGACCTAGTACGTTCAGATAGGAATCCAGGGCCGCCCGCGATTTGTTGGGGGAGAAATACACCCCGACTAGGGTGTATTCTCCCCAAGACACCACGACGTATCCAGATCCCCGCTCCATTGGGGAGATAGGGGGGTTAGCGGCATCGCGCCGGGCGATGACCGCAACCGACCTGTCCAAAGAACCAACCCAGTTGGGTTGCGGAGGTACATTATACGGCTCCGCAACAACCGCAACTCCAACCTCCCACTCCGCCATGGTCTGCAGGAGCAGATCCTGCGCCCTGGCGGAGTGGTTGAGGTTCGTCTGTACGATATTGGGATGTCGGACCGTATTATTCATTCCGACATCCCAGCCTCCTCGCGCGCAGGTTGGCGCGCTCTCTCCGCAGCAGTCTGGGTCCTAACTGCTGAACCTCTTGTTTGGGGGGGGTTACATGAGCGTCCCCCCATTATATGGCCTGAAGGCTTCCCCATTTCGGCGCAGATGGCGCACCGCGGCTTCTCAGTGCACACTTCTTGCTTGTGGTCAGAACCTCCACATCGGAAGCAGAGGTTGCCGCGGTCCGTCACAGATGGGCACATTTGACGGGAGTGTCCCATCCCCATGCACTTAAAGCAGCGCATGGGGCGCGCCTCTAGAACCCTCACTTGGGCCGAGCTCCAGCCGACCAGGAAGGGCTTTTTATTGCACACTTCCTTTGCAGCGGCGATCGGACACGACAAGAACGCCACCGAGTTCCCACTTGGGCCCGGCCTAAGCGGGCCCGCCAGGATCTGTTCGATGGGACAACCGCCGATTTCGGCCACGCGAGCCACGACTTCGTCTTTTGTGACGGAGTCGTCGAGGCCCGCAATGCGCAGCGAGACCTTCTTAATGGGCCTGACGATTATGGCCACGTCATCAATGGTGTCACGGAGCCTCTCCGCCAGCAGGTCCGCCTTCTGAGCAGCCTGGGGTCCGGACACTTCAATCAACTTGGCCCCAGTTGCTGACTGCCGCATCTTGACCGAGTCGATTCCCATCTCACTGAGGGAGATGCCCTCTTTGGCCCTCTTAAGCGCCATCTTGTATGTGGCCCCTCTCTCGATGGCTTCGGGCTTCAGAGTAAGGACCACAGCCGAGTCACGTGGGGGGGTCAATTTAGGCGGCTTTGGTGTCCTCCCAGGCGCCGCAGGATTGACCCTCCGAGAAGCCGCCGGGCCGGAAGTCGTTGCCCGGGTGGTGGGAGCCGTCGAGTTTGGACCCTTCTTGGGTCCAGATGCAGCGGGTATTGGAGTAGGAGGTCTCGCAGGAGGCTTCTTCCCTCTCTTCCTCCTGTTAACCACCGCCACCCACTCCCCCTCCTGTTCAGGAGGGGAAGCCGATACCGGGACCACCGGAGGCCAGTCCCTTGAACAAGACGGGCGCGGTGAGTTTGCCGTCGGAGGCACCGGATTGAGGCCTGATGTAGCCTTCGGTGCGGGTTTTGAAGCCCCCTTCTTTTTGTCCCCTGCCAGGGGGGGACGGACCGGTGGCTGTGGAGGGAGGCGCTCGGCGAGAGGTGCGAGACGCGCATCCACAAGAGTGCCGACGGAGATGAGTATATCCCGTCGGAGATCCTCTTTGAACCCTTCAAATGTATCATTCAGGGCTGGGGTATGAGGTGGAGAGGGCCGCCTGACTTCATGAAAGTCTCTGCGTAGGGCCTTCATCTCGTCCTCACACACCTTAAGCTGATGAGACTTCGCTTGAAGCTCCGCGGTGAGCTTACGCATCTCGTCCGACTGGTTTCTCTCGATCAGGCTATCGATGATCGTCATGAAATACTTGGACAGCTGTTTCAGTTCTTTCTGAAAGGTCCCCTTCAAGTTGCCGGACTTGGCGGCAATCTCCGCGACCCGGAGGCTGGCTTTATTTGCAGACTCACGCGTTGCTTCCAGGGTCAGGGAATCTATATTCTCCAGGATGATTGGCGTCTCGTCCAGGACCGGCTTCTTTCTAAATGCCCTCCTTTTAACGGTGAGAGCCTCCTCCAGCTCGTCGTCCACAAAATCACGTGAGGGCGGAGCCCTTGACGCACCTCTTGAGGAGCGGACCTTCCCTCTCTTGGCGGTGCCAGTTCTGGCTGCCACCCTTCCCTCAGTTTCGGTTTCGGAGCCGGAGCCCGAACCCGGTTGGAAAAACATGGGAGCCGGCCTTTTACGGCCAAAGCTTCCCACTGACAATACGTCATCGTCGGTATGAGCACCGATCTCTCTATCCGTACTCATTTCGATGTATGAGCAACCAAATCGCAAGCAAAAAATCAATATCCTGAATCACGCCGAAGTCGAATTCAGGGAGACAATCAGTACCGAAAACAAAGCCAAGTCAGAAAAGAAAAAGAATATCCGTCAGAAGGGACTCTGACAAAACCCACACAGTCCTCAAAAGGACTCCAACCAAAAAGGAAGAGTCAACCTAACCTAACCTAACCTAACCTAACCTAACCTAACCTAACCTAACCTAACCTAACCTAACCTAACCTAACCTAACCTTTTTTTTTTATAATAAAAAATTGGGCCGGAATAAGGCCCCGCCGCACGAAGAGGCCACTCCATCCCCACCCCAACCTAACCTAACCTAACCTAACCTAACCTAACCTAACCAACTCGGTTTTCAACCACTAAAAGGGAACCTACACTGTTCAAAATCGCAACCAAAATCCGTTCCATTTAGCACTATAACATATCTTTTGATCGAGGGGTCCATCTCTAATAGTTTAGTAGAAATTAATTTTTTAGTATCTGAGACTTGTAAAATTTTCGAACTTCATTTCCCATACAAATTGCACAATTTTCTATCTTCAAATAAAAATTGATATAAAATCCAAATTTTTTAGTATTCAAAATCCAATTAGTATCAAATGTTCTACATTAAATTCCGCGTCTTTTGATACCACACACATCATCCTAGCATTTCTCCAAAGTACTTTTTAGCGACTTTGAAAATTCGTCGAAAAATCTCCATAGTAAAATTTACCGAGCTTAGGTAAAGAAATTGACCGGAATATCCACTAGCAACTAAAAGGTCATCCATATATACAAAATCTCGAAAATTTCCAAAACTGTAATTCTGGTCTTTTGGGTCCTAGAACTTGTTTCTAGACCTCCCCCCCTCCCCCAATCCCATTTTATTTTTATTGATAACCGAGTTAGTTTCTGCATAAAATCAAATAGTACTCGCAAGTTTGCACCCATCAAACATGTTTGGGATTCGCACCCCCCCCAGGGTGAAAACTCCCCCCCCGCAGCCTTCTAAGGCCAGAAAGAAAATAGCAGGGACTTCTAAGTCCGGGACTTCGAAGTCCCAACCAACATCAGTAGCCTCACAACCGGAGATGGCTACTTTAGCAGATCCAGCCTCATCGCAAATTAGCGACAAGGAAGGTCCACTCAGCACCTCGCAGGTGATCAACCGGGCGAAAGAAGTTATCGAATTGGCCAATAGTTCCAAGCCGCGCAGTAGAGTGCAAGAGGCTAAAAATTGTTTGGTCAAGGCGAAACTCAATTTAAACCAATCCCGCAACACAAAAACCGAAATTAAAGAGGCAGTTTTCCAGGCGATTGACAGGCTCTATGAGCTTGTCAAGGAAGCCGAAGCAAATAATAAAGATAATATTCAGGACACCAATAGCATAATTAGTGAAGCAACATTTGAAAGCACCCAACAATTTGATAATACAGCAACAACATTAAAAGCAGATACCACCCAACTTGAAAACATCTTAAAGGAGCACAGTCTTTTGATTAAGGCAAACTCCGACAAGATGGAGCAATTACAAAAGTCCCTAGAAAACGCCAAACAAACTCAAAACCTAGCAAGGCGCTCCTACGCCAGTGTCGCCGCCAGTGAAAGCAAGATACCGGCGCCAGAAAAGACTGCACTTCATTCTGTAGTCATAGCATCACCAAACCTGGCGGACACTGGCGATGTAGTCCTCGAAAAGGTCCGCAAGGCTGTGAAGGCCAGTGATGGATGGGTCACAGTCGACCGGATCCGAAAGGCCAAGGACAGAAAGATAGTTCTTTCCTGTAAGTCCAAGGCCGATACGCAGAGGGTCAAAGCTAGACTCCGAGACTCGGGAGAACAGCTTACTGTCGAGGAGGTGCAGAATAAGGATCCTCTGGTGGCGCTGCAGGGAGTAATGGCCTCCATTACTGATATGGAGATCCTGAGCGCACTGCAGTGTCAGAATGAGGAGCTTTATGAAGGCCTCGACATAGAAGATGATAGGCTGACTTTCGAGTACCGGAAGAAAACTCGAAACCCTCACGTCAACAACATTGTTTTACGGGTTTCGCCCATCATCTACAAGCGCATGCTCGCAAAGGGGGCACTGCACATCGACATTCAAAAAGTCAGAGTGGTCGATCAATCACCACTCGTGCAGTGCTCCAAATGCCTGGGCTATGGCCACAGCAAACGCTTTTGCAAAGGGCAACAAGAGGTCAAGTGCGGTCATTGCGCAGGACCTCACCATGCAGCACAATGCAAGGACCGTCTTGCAGGAACAACACCGGAGTGCTGCAACTGCAAAGACGCCAAGCTTGAAAGCATTGGGCACAGTGCTTTCAGCAACTCCTGCGAAGTACGTAGGAAGTGGGACGCACTGGCCCGCTCAAAGATAGCCTACGCATAAAAATTCGTTTGCGTAGTCGCAGTCAATTGTAAAATAGTATTTTAATTAGTTAGTAATCTTAGTTGTAAGCGAAGCTCTAGTGCGAGCACAATTATTGTAAATAGAAAAGTTGATTTGCGAACTCTTTCTCTCTTCCGGTTCTCTTCGTATTAGTATTTATATTTGTTTCTCCGATTCACTCGTATACAGCGTGGAATTTTAGTCGTTGTTTTCCCGCAGTAAAATGATTCTATCTTAGTAGTAAAATACATTAATAAAGTTCTTTTTTTTAGTTAAATCAAAAGTTTTACGATTATGATAGACGAAACTCGAACCAATAGTACTAGCTGCGTCACAAACGGTCACCGGCCGGGGTCATTGCCCTTCGCGTTTATCAAAAAAATGATTATTTACTATTTACTCACATTTAGTTTCCATTTTCCCATTATAATTTAAGAAAAAATTTCAAAAAAAGTTTTAAAAAAATTTCAAAAAAAAAATTCAAAAAAAAATTACTAGCATAAATCGATAGTACTACTGAAGGTAAAGCATTCTGCTGCGGGAAATCAACGACTAAAAAAACACGCAGTATATTTTTCACATCTCGAAGTCTTTAAAAATTTTCAAAGTTAGGAAAAATAAACTTTAGCATAAAACTTTAAAATAGCACGACAAAGTCTCGGACTTTTGTCTGAGGAGTAATTAAAAAAAAAAAAAAAAAAAAAAAAAAAAAAAAAAAAAAAAAAAAAAAAAAAAAAAACCCAAACCTAACCTAACCTAACCTAACCTAACCTAACCTTTTTTTTTTTTTTTTTTTTTTTTTTTTTGCTGGGGTAAAATGCTTTACGCACTATCCTCCGCTTGTGATGCCGGCATGCCGACATTACAAGCCGAGGGGAGTGTGGGACTCTCCTCCGCTCCCCGAAGCTGGGACACGGAGGCCTACCCACTAAACATCCCCAGGTGTACCCGCAAACCACCGTCAGCGGGCCATCAGGGTACCGCTTAACAGCGCGCCCTGATGTCCCGATGGCTGGCCGGTTTAACCCGGCCTCCCGCAAGTGCGATGGGAGCTCCCAGTACACATGGGAGCCCCCGCGGCAGGGGGTTTAGGGAGGAAGGAGGAGGTGGGCATACCACCTCCTCCGGACTCCTACTCGTCTGCGGCGGATAGGGACAGCTGAGGCACTCTCCTCTCGGACCCTTTCCGCGGCCTCCTTCTGCGACATGACTTTGTCGCAGAAGGTTGCCACCGCCTTCCACGACCTTTCGCTGCCGAGCATAGCCTTGACTACGCTCGGCAGGGAGAGGTCTGCCCCGATGACGGCCATGAGCTCATGGCGCTGAGGACCCCAGGCTGCGCACTCCTCTAGGGTGTGCTGCGCCGTGTCCTCATCCGCGCCGCACTCATGACATTCTGGTGTGGGCTCCCTCTTTGGGATTTTGTACAGATACTTACCGAAGCTGCCGTGATCGGTAAGCATCTGCACCAAATGAAACGACAACGTCCCAAATTTACGGTTTACCCACTGGGGTAAGACGGGACGGATCGCCTCGATTGTCCTCACGCCGTATGTTGGCGATCGAAGGCCCTCCTCCCAGCGCTCTAAGACTTCGCGCTGGGCCCTACGGCGGATACGCATCACAGTCTCCAGGGTCGGGCGCTCTCCTGCAGCCGTCCTCGACGCACGGTATTTATATACCGTGGCGAGCACGTCTGCCTCCAGCTCCCACGGGGGGAGACCACCGAGAGCGCAAGCCGCCCCAAAGGACACCGTCCGGTAGCCCCGGACTACCCTCAATACAATGGTCCGCTGCGCTTGTCGCAGCAGGCTCTTATTGTGATCGCTGAGGGAGTCTACCCAGATCGGTGCCCCATACAGCGCAATGCTCCTCACTACTCCGGCATAGAGCTGCCGGCATGCAACCTCCGGTCCCCCCACATTGGGTAGAAGGCGCCCAAGCGCCGCCGCCGTCTTTACTAATTTCGGGGCCAGCTGGGAGAAATGGGCCCCAAAATCCCATCGTCCGTCCAAGACGAGGCCCAGGTATTTCATACTGGGCCTCAATGGAATAACTGCGCCCTCGATGTTTAGTCGCGCTCCAGGAGGCGGACCCTGACGCGGCCCATGCAAAAGGAGAGCCTCCGTCTTGTGGAGCGCGACCTGTAAACCTAGCGATTGTATTCGCCCCACCACCTCTGATGTGGCCGCCTCAGCCCGCCTTGCCACTTCCGGAAAAGACCCACCGCGGGTCACGACTAAGGTGTCATCCGCGTAACAGAAGATGCGCACCCAAGGGTGGAATGCGCCGCGGAGCACCCAGTCGTAACCTATGATCCACAGGATTGGGCCCATGGCTGACCCCTGTGGAACGCCCCTTTTCACTTCATGTCGAATGACGTGTCCCTCATTGTTTGTGTAGAGGATTACTCTGTCACTGAGAAAATCCTCTACTATCCGGAGCAGGTAGGAGGGCACCCCGTGATATCGGAGTGCCTCACTTATGACGGCGAAGGGCAAGTTATTGAAGGCATTGGCGATGTCCAATGACACCGCCAACACCCTGTCCCCCTCGCCAACTGCCACCTGTGACCACGCCTTTAGTGCCGCGATCGCGTCCAGGGTTGACCGGCCCTCCCTGAAGCCGAACTGTGCGTCGGACAAATTCGGCCCCCTCTCCTCCAAATGCTGGATGATGCGGGAAGCTACAACCCTCTCAAGTAGCTTCCCTGCATCATCCAGCAGAACCACTGGCCTGTAAGCTGAAGGAGAGTCCGGAGGCCGACCCTCCTTCTGCAACAGACATAATCTGCCCTCTTTCCAGATCCTCGGGAACCGTCCAGACGTCAGACAGAGGTCGAACAGCTCCCGAATATCCGGTTCTAGGTGGTTGAGGGCCACCGAAAGCACACGTCCGGGCACACCATCTGGGCCCGGGGCCGTCCTTTTCCTCTTCAGGCGGTCCTTGGCCATCTCTATTTCCAGGTCCGACACTGGAGGGATGGCCTGATCCTCTGCGACCACGCCCGGAGGATGCATAACTGGCGGATCCGCCGTCCAGTCCTCAGGGAAGAGCCCCCTGATGACACGACAGAGGACATCCGGCTGGAGAGTCTCAGTGATGGGGAGCGTCTGCGGACGAAGTTTATTTCGTACCGCTTTGTACGGACGACCCCATGGGTCGTTGTTGAGACTCTCCAGCATCTCCTCTCTTGCCGTCTCCTTGGCCCGACTGATGGCCAGCTGCAGATTTTTATTGGTAGCCCTGTAAGCCTCTTACAGCTGGCCCTCCACTCCCAGGTCTCTCGTAGCCCGGCGGCGGGAACGTTGATAGAGCCGCCGTTTGATGGCACACTCTGCCCGAAGGTCCGCTATTTCGGAGGACCACCAATATAGTGCCCTCCTGGGACGCTGCCTGCCCACTCGGGGCATGGCCGCATCGCACACCGCAGTAGTTGCGGTGCGGAAACGAGCGGCCGCCTCGTCAACCCCGGCTTGAGGAGTGGAGGCTCGACACCAAGCCTGTACTATGGCCGCCTCTTCGGCCAGCTCCTTGTTGAAGCGGCTGATTGCCCATCGTGGGAAGGCCGCGGGGGAGCCCCGGCTCCGGCTCGGCCGCTGAGGGCCGAGGGGGGAGACTCCAATACTGATATAAAGGTGATCAGATAGAGTCTCCACCCCCTCTTCAACTTTCCACATATTCACGCGTGATGCGACGGACGGGGTGGCAAACGAAATGTCCACCACGGACCCCCCGTTATGCCGCACACACGTGAATGTTGAACCCCGGTTCAGCAGAACCAGGCCAAGCTGCGCTGCCCAAGCCTCCACAGCCCTACCTTTAAGGTCCGTGAAGGGGCAGCCCCAATTGCGGGACTTGGCGTTTAGGTCCCCGAGCACGAGGACCATGCGCGAGGGCACCCTCATTATTGCCGGACCTAGTACGTTCAGATAGGAATCCAGGGCCGCCCGCGATTTGTTGGGGGAGAAATACACCCCGACTAGGGTGTATTCTCCCCAAGACACCACGACGTATCCAGATCCCCGCTCCATTGGGGAGATAGGGGGGTTAGCGGCATCGCGCCGGGCGATGACCGCAACCGACCTGTCCAAAGAACCAACCCAGTTGGGTTGCGGAGGTACATTATACGGCTCCGCAACAACCGCAACTCCAACCTCCCACTCCGCCATGGTCTGCAGGAGCAGATCCTGCGCCCTGGCGGAGTGGTTGAGGTTCGTCTGTACGATATTGGGATGTCGGACCGTATTATTCATTCCGACATCCCAGCCTCCTCGCGCGCAGGTTGGCGCGCTCTCTCCGCAGCAGTCTGGGTCCTAACTGCTGAACCTCTTGTTTGGGGGGGGTTACATGAGCGTCCCCCCATTATATGGCCTGAAGGCTTCCCCATTTCGGCGCAGATGGCGCACCGCGGCTTCTCAGTGCACACTTCTTGCTTGTGGTCAGAACCTCCACATCGGAAGCAGAGGTTGCCGCGGTCCGTCACAGATGGGCACATTTGACGGGAGTGTCCCATCCCCATGCACTTAAAGCAGCGCATGGGGCGCGCCTCTAGAACCCTCACTTGGGCCGAGCTCCAGCCGACCAGGAAGGGCTTTTTATTGCACACTTCCTTTGCAGCGGCGATCGGACACGACAAGAACGCCACCGAGTTCCCACTTGGGCCCGGCCTAAGCGGGCCCGCCAGGATCTGTTCGATGGGACAACCGCCGATTTCGGCCACGCGAGCCACGACTTCGTCTTTTGTGACGGAGTCGTCGAGGCCCGCAATGCGCAGCGAGACCTTCTTAATGGGCCTGACGATTATGGCCACGTCATCAATGGTGTCACGGAGCCTCTCCGCCAGCAGGTCCGCCTTCTGAGCAGCCTGGGGTCCGGACACTTCAATCAACTTGGCCCCAGTTGCTGACTGCCGCATCTTGACCGAGTCGATTCCCATCTCACTGAGGGAGATGCCCTCTTTGGCCCTCTTAAGCGCCATCTTGTATGTGGCCCCTCTCTCGATGGCTTCGGGCTTCAGAGTAAGGACCACAGCCGAGTCACGTGGGGGGGTCAATTTAGGCGGCTTTGGTGTCCTCCCAGGCGCCGCAGGATTGACCCTCCGAGAAGCCGCCGGGCCGGAAGTCGTTGCCCGGGTGGTGGGAGCCGTCGAGTTTGGACCCTTCTTGGGTCCAGATGCAGCGGGTATTGGAGTAGGAGGTCTCGCAGGAGGCTTCTTCCCTCTCTTCCTCCTGTTAACCACCGCCACCCACTCCCCCTCCTGTTCAGGAGGGGAAGCCGATACCGGGACCACCGGAGGCCAGTCCCTTGAACAAGACGGGCGCGGTGAGTTTGCCGTCGGAGGCACCGGATTGAGGCCTGATGTAGCCTTCGGTGCGGGTTTTGAAGCCCCCTTCTTTTTGTCCCCTGCCAGGGGGGGACGGACCGGTGGCTGTGGAGGGAGGCGCTCGGCGAGAGGTGCGAGACGCGCATCCACAAGAGTGCCGACGGAGATGAGTATATCCCGTCGGAGATCCTCTTTGAACCCTTCAAATGTATCATTCAGGGCTGGGGTATGAGGTGGAGAGGGCCGCCTGACTTCATGAAAGTCTCTGCGTAGGGCCTTCATCTCGTCCTCACACACCTTAAGCTGATGAGACTTCGCTTGAAGCTCCGCGGTGAGCTTACGCATCTCGTCCGACTGGTTTCTCTCGATCAGGCTATCGATGATCGTCATGAAATACTTGGACAGCTGTTTCAGTTCTTTCTGAAAGGTCCCCTTCAAGTTGCCGGACTTGGCGGCAATCTCCGCGACCCGGAGGCTGGCTTTATTTGCAGACTCACGCGTTGCTTCCAGGGTCAGGGAATCTATATTCTCCAGGATGATTGGCGTCTCGTCCAGGACCGGCTTCTTTCTAAATGCCCTCCTTTTAACGGTGAGAGCCTCCTCCAGCTCGTCGTCCACAAAATCACGTGAGGGCGGAGCCCTTGACGCACCTCTTGAGGAGCGGACCTTCCCTCTCTTGGCGGTGCCAGTTCTGGCTGCCACCCTTCCCTCAGTTTCGGTTTCGGAGCCGGAGCCCGAACCCGGTTGGAAAAACATGGGAGCCGGCCTTTTACGGCCAAAGCTTCCCACTGACAATACGTCATCGTCGGTATGAGCACCGATCTCTCTATCCGTACTCATTTCGATGTATGAGCAACCAAATCGCAAGCAAAAAATCAATATCCTGAATCACGCCGAAGTCGAATTCAGGGAGACAATCAGTACCGAAAACAAAGCCAAGTCAGAAAAGAAAAAGAATATCCGTCAGAAGGGACTCTGACAAAACCCACACAGTCCTCAAAAGGACTCCAACCAAAAAGGAAGAGTCAACCTAACCTAACCTAACCTAACCTAACCTAACCTAACCTAACCTAACCTAACCTAACCTAACCTAACCTAACCTAACCTAACCTAACCTAACCTTTTTTTTTTTTTTTGCGATGGGGAATGCATTTACGCACATCCTCCGCCACGGGGGTGGCTGAGGGGGGTGTGGGACTCCCGCAGACAGAACTGCGTCCTACCCACTAAACCCCATCGGGTCCCTCATGGTCGCGTTGGCAGCGCCTCCCGGTTCCAAGCACTAAGCTTATTGACCGGGCAGCGCCCCTGCGAACCGCCGCAACCGGCGTCACTAAAGAGGCCTCCTCGGGCCCACTCGAGAGGCGAGCGGGGACTCCGCGCGCACCTCTCGGACTCTATTGGGAACCGGTCCCCCCCGAGACCGATCCCCGAGTCTTTGCCCGTGAGCGAGCAGGGGCCGTCCTTGAAGTGGAGGGGAGGTTCGCCTCAGCAACCTCACTCACCTCCATCTCCTCGGGCACCTCCTCAGGCCGCCGTTTGGAAACGGCGGCGGGCAGCATCTTGGGCTGGGGGCAGTTCTTGCTCCCCAGCATGTGGCTAGCTGGCCTGCCTGCTGACCCGCACAGCAGGCAGTGCAGCGTTGTCGCCGCGCACTTCGCGGCCTTGTGCCCGCTCTGACCGCAACGGAAACAGAGTTCCGAGCGGTCCTCAGCGGCGCGACACTTCGAGGCCACGTGGCCCTCCCCCATACAGCGGTAGCACCGCTTGGCCCTCGGTTTCAGCGGGACTATCCGCACCGAGGACCAGCCTATGAGCAGCCGACGGAGACCCGTGAGCTGCTTCGCGGCCTTGGCAGGCACCGCTGCCACTGTCGACCGTTCCTGAGTCCGGCCGAACTCTGCTATCTTGCCCACCAGGATTGTGTCCGGTGGGCAACCTCCCTGCTCCGCGAGCACCTTCTTCACCATCTCCGGCGTGGTGGCGTCATCGAGACCCACCACCCGAAGATCCGTGCGCAATTGCGGCCGGGTGATGGAAATCACTTCCGGCCGCATGCCAGGGATCGCGCGGAGCTTCTCGGCCAGACGGTCGGCCTTGGCGTCAGCGTCTGGGCCCGGGACCTCCATCAATTTTCCGCCGGACTGGGCACACTTAAAGCCCATGCCCCCAGAAATGCCGACGTCCGCCAGCTTTATCTCCGAGATTGCAATCTCGAAGAAGCCGGCGTAGGTGGCTCCGTTCTTGAGGGCATCATCCGAGTACCTGACGTGGATGACCGCCGTCTGAGGCACTCGAATGCGCTTGGGCTTGGTCTCCGCCCGTCCTGGACCGGATCGGGCCGGAGCCTTGCCCTGGGGCTTTCGGCTCTTAGGCGCCTTAGGCGCCTTGTCCCGTCCGCGCTTCGCCATCTCCGCGAAGGTGAGGTCCATCGCGGCGGGTGGAGGGGGAAGCGGGCGAGGCTCTCTGGAGGGGGCCGGAGGGGGAGGCACTTTAGTGCGCTTTCCCTGGCCCTTGCCCTTTTTGGTCGACGGCTTGGGTGCCGGACCGGGGGCTGGCTGCCTTTCAGGGGCAGCGTCGGACTGCTGCGCTTTCGCAGCCCGGGCAGCGGCCCTCCTCTTGGGGGGATTAGCCACGAACGTGGAGAACGTGCCCTCGTCCTCTGACGTCATCCCCAGCCTGCCGCGCTGAAGTGGTGGGCGGCGGCTTGCCGGCGGGGCTGGCGGGAGAAGCCGCCCGTCTTTCTCCAGGGCCTCGAAACGGGCGTCCAGCATGGCCCCGATTTGGGACACAATGCTGGACCGCTCGACCGGTGCGACGGTCGGCGTGCCCTCGTCCATCGACGTTGGCCCGGGAGGAACCTCTAGACGCAGGACCTTTAGCGCCTCCACCTCCTTGCGCAGCTCCTGCAGCTCACGCTGGAGCCTTTGGTTCGCCGCGTTGAGCTTCTTCACCTCGTCGTCAACGGTCCGTGTCCGAAGCTCCTCAACGGACGCCGCGATCAGAACGGCGGCGTCCTTGAAACCTTTTTTTTTTTTTCTCGATGGGAAATGCGTTACGCACATCCTCAGCCGCGGGGGCAGCTGAGGGGGGTGTGGGACTCCTGCTTAGTGCAATGCAGTATACCCACTAAAACCCACCGGGTCCCTCTGGGTCGTTGTACAGGACGTTACAGGGTACCGCGCTCTGCGCTCCCTGCAACACCCCAAACGACAGCCGCATCCGGCCACACTCTCAGGGCCTTTAGCCCACCCTCGAGAGGCGCGCGGGGACTCCGCGCGCACCCCTCGGACTCTTATGAGGAACCAGACGCCCCCGCGTCTGGCCCTCGAGTCGGTGCCCCCTTGCGAGAAGGAGGTTTGACGGACGAGCTGGTCCCTGCTTCGCCGGGCTGAGTGCCCTGCTCAGCGGGGGCCACCACGTCCATCCTGGCAGCCTCCTCCTCGCGCCACTGGCGAAAGCCTATGGCGGACATCATCGCCGGCCGGGGACAGTCCTTCGTCCCCAGCAGATGCGCGGCAGGCCTGTTTGCCGCCTGGCACAAAACACAGTGCGGGGCAGGTGCCGAGCATTCCGCAGCCTTGTGCCCCTCTTGGCCGCATCTGAAGCAGACGCCGGACCTATCGAGCGGGGCACGACACTTCGCGGCCACATGGCCGTCTCCGAGGCAACGGAAACACCTCTTGGCCCTCGGTTTGAGCATGACCACTCGCACAGAGGACCAGCCGATAAGTAGCCGGCGTACGCCCACCAGCTCCTTAGCGGCTTTTACGGGGACCGATGCCACGGTCGACCGCTCCTGCGACCGCCCGAACGGGGCGATCTTGCCCACGGAAATGACGTCGCGAGCGCAACCCCCTTTTTCCGCCAAAATGGCCCTGACATCCTCCACAGTCACGGTGTCATCTAGACCCGTGATGCGGAGGTCTGTCCTTGTTTGGGGCCGAGTAATAGAAATCCTATTGGGCCCCATTCCCGGCAGAGCGCGAAGCGCCTCGGCCAACCTATCGGCCTTCTCATCCCGTTAGGGCCCGGCACCTCCAGGAGCCTGGCCCCCGTCTGGGAGACTCTAAACGAGAGACCCTCCGTGATGTCCAACGACGCCAGATTAATCTCGCCGGCGGCCAACGTGAAGAAGCCGACGTACGAGGCTCCGAGCCGAAGGGCATCGTCCTTGTACCGGATCATTACCGCCGCGGTACTTGGAACCCTGAGTTTATGGGGTTTGGCCTCTGAACGGCCAGGCCCCGTCAGTCGCTGGGAGGACGCTTTCTTAGGCGCCTTTTTTGGCCTCTTGGGAAGGCCCCTCTTAGCTACTTCCGCAAACGGCGCACTCATGGACGCCGGCGGAGGAGGAAGGGGGCGAGGCTCGCGGGGAGTGGGGACGGGAGTAGGCTCCCTAGGAGGCTGCTTCTTTCCCCTTCTCTTTTTCTGGCCCTTTGTGGCCGGAGCTTGCGACGCCGGACCTGGGACCGCAGACACTACAGGATCCTCCATTGCAGGAGGCCGATTTCGACCGATCCTCGCAGCCCTTTGTGGGCGCGGAACAACGGGGGGAGGGGGAGGGACCTCTTCAACGGTCTCCCTCCACGAATCTGCCCGGAGTGGTGGACGGTACGATCTCGCCGGTAGGAGCCGGCCGTCTCTCTCCAGCGACTCAAACCGGGCATCGAGCATGGCCCCAATTTGGGACACAATGCCCGACAGCCCGGGAGCCGCCTCGACGGGGGCACTCTCCTCTATCGTGGCAGGCTGGCTTGAAGCAGCCTCAGGTTGAGAGCGCGCAAGCTCTCTAAGAGCACCGACCTCTTGGCGCAGCTCTTCAACCTCCCGCTTGAGGTCCTCGTTGGCCACATTCAATTTGCGGACCTCAATGTCCGCAGTGCGGCCCCGGAGCTCCTCTACTGTGCCAGTGATCATACTGACAGCCTCTGTTATTGCCTTTACCACTGTCCCCTTAAGGTTGCGGCTCTTGTGAGCGCAACCCACAATGGTATTGGTCGCAGTCTTGATGGCGTCCGCGAGCTCGTTGGACGTCATTTTGCCCGCTTCCAACTGGGCACGCTGCTGGGCCGCAGCCATCTTTTTAGTCAAGACGACTGCGGTTCGCTCTAGGTCGGCGTCCCTTTGTTCGGCCGCCTCCTTCTCCTTCCAGGCCTTGAGCTCCTTCCGGGCTTGGAGTGCACCAACGTACTCTCCTGTTGTAGGAGGACGTCCGCGCCCCCTCCTGGCTTTCCCCAACTTGGGGACTTTGGGCTCAGGCCTGCTACCGTCGGTCGAGTCCCCCTCCTCGGTGAGAACCAAGAGGGAGGATCTATCCGTGCTTGCTCCCACTCTGTGCCGGCTTAGACTCTCCGACTGAGAGCGGGAGTCGGGGATAGGGGAGCGGCTCTCGGCCCGCTTCCGACTCCTCGTGACTCTTCTATTGGGCGTATCCGCCGAGGTAGACGCCCCGACGTTTACGTCTTCCACCCTTTTCTTGGCCAGCTGCGAAATGTGGCTGGCTTCCTTCTCTTCTTCGGAAATGGGTATCCGCCTCGACCCGGTCTTGCCCGGGGAGCGGGACCTCTGAGGTGGAGAAGTTTTCTTCTCCTTTTCCTTCTTCGCCTTTTCCCTCATCTCTCTCTCTAACCTTTCCTGTTCCTCTCTTTCTAGTCTTTCCTTTTCCTCTCTCTTTTTCCTTTCTTTCTCCTTCAAGTTGCGAGCCTTAATGCTCCGCGGGATCTTCAAAAGGTGTTCGCGTAGCTCGTCCGTCTCCTCAGCAGCTCTTCTGGGGCTGAACCCTTGGGACTGGTAGTCGTTGCGGATGGCAAAGAAAAAGTCCCTCTCCGCGTTTCGGTATGTATCCGAATCACTATCGTGCTTCGAATATGCATCCGTCAGACCCTCACAAAGACGGCGTCGCTCCCCAGGTTCGAGAGCACCGTCCTCACTACATCTCGCCCACATAAAGAAGGGCGACCTCGCAGAACTCCTGCGGTCGGAGGGGTCTTGGCTTCTCGCCTCACCCTCGCTCCTAAGCGGCGTGCAGTCCCAGGCCCCCACATTACGATCGCCTTGGGTGCCTGCTGCGGTTTTACCCGCAGCAGGGGGGATTCCCCGCCGTTGGGCGGGTACCCCGTGGGGAGGTTTTTCCCTGTGCGCCATTTTCTCATTTTTAATCCTGTAATACTCCCGGGGGGACAGGCTTGAGCCCCGGGAGAGCCCCTCGCTGGTTGGTGACCGCCTCCGTCACCACCCTTCCAAAGGAAAGGCCCGGGCCGCCGAGCGTCCTTGAAACCTAACCTAACCTTTTTTTTTTTTTTTTTTTTTTTTTTTTTGCGACGGGAAACACATTTACGTGTACCGCTAGTCGCGGGGGCGACTAGACGGTTATGTGGGGCTCCCGCAGACAGAACTGCGTCCTACCCACTAAAACCCGTCGGGTCCCTCAGGGTCGCATTGGTAGCGCCGCCCGGTACCAGACACTAAGCCTATTGACCGGGCAGCGCCCCTGCGAATGGCCGCAACCGGCTACACCATAGAGGCCTCCTCGGGCCCACCCTCGAAAGGCGCGCGGGGACTCCGCGCGCAACTCTCGGACTCAATGGGAACCGGTCTCCCCCGAGACCGGTCCCCGAGTCTTTGCCCGTGATGAGCGAGCAGGGGCCGTCATTACAGGGGAGGGGGGGTTCGCCGCAGCGACCTCGGCCACCTCCATCTGCTCGAGTTCCTGCTCAGGCCACCGTTTTGTAACGGCGGCGGGCAGCTTCTTTGGCTGGGGGCAGTTCTTGCTCCCCAGCTTATGTGCCGCAGGCCTGCCTGCTGACCCGCACAGCAGACAGTGCAGCGCAGCCGTGCACTTGGCGGCCTTGTGGCCGCTTTGGCCGCACCGGAAGCAATGCTCCGAGCGGTCCTCAGCGGCGCGACAATTGGACGCCACGTGTCCCTCTCCCATGCAGCGGTAGAACCGCTTGGCCCTCGGTCTCAGCGGAACGATCCGCACCGAAGACCAGCCGATCAACAGCCGACGAAGACCCGTCAGCTGCTTCGCGGCTTTGGCGGGCACCGCTGCGACGACTGAGCGCTCCTGAGTGCGCCCAAACTCAGCGATCCTGCCCACCAGAATAGAGTCCGGTGAGCATTCCCCTTTTTCCGCGAGCGCGGTCCTAACCTTCTCCGGAGTGGTGGCGTCATCAAGACCCACCACGCGGAGGTCCGTTCGAAGTTGCGGCCGGGTGATGGAAATCACCTCCGACCGCATTCCCGGAATCGCGCGGAGTGCCTCGGCGAGGCGGTCAGCCTTGGCGTCAGCGTCGGGGCCCGGGATCTCCATGAGTTTCCCCCCCGACTGCGCGCACTTAAAACCCATGCCCCCCGATATGCCAACGTCCGCCAGCTTTACCTCCGAGATTGCTATCTCGAAGAAGCCGGCGTACGTGGCTCCATTCTTGAGGGCGTCCTCACTGTACTTAACATGGATTACCGCTGTTTGCGGCACCCGAATATTCTTGGGCTTGGTCTCCGCCCGTCCGGGACCGGACCGGGCCGGAGCCTTGCCCTTGCCCTTGGGCTTTTTGCCCTTGGGCGCTTTGGGCGCCTTGTCGCGTCCACGCTTTGCCACCTCCGCGAAGGACGAACCCATCGTTGCGGGTGGAGGGGGAAGCGGGCAGGACTCACTCGCTGGAGTTGGGGCGGGGGTAGGCGCTTTGGTGCGCTTCCCCTTGCCCTTTCCCTTGTTGGGCCCCTTGTCGGTCGGCTTAGGTGCCGGACCGGGGGTTGGCTGCCTTTCGGGGGCAGCGTCAGACTGCTGCGCCTTCGCAGCCCGGGCAGCGGCCCTCCTTTTGGGGGGATTCATCACGAACGTGGAGAATGTACCCTCGTCCTCTGATGTCATCCCCAATCTGCCGCGCTGTAGAGGTGGGCGGCGACTCGCCGGCGGGGCTGGCGGGAGGAGTCTCCCGTCCTTCTCCAGGGCTGCAAAGCGGGCGTCCAGCATGGCCCCGATTTGGGACACAATGCTGGACCGCTCGACCTGTGCGACGGTCGGCGTGCCCTCGTCCATCGGCGTTGGTCCGGACGAACTCTCTAGACGCAGGACCTTCAACGCCTCCACTTCTTTACGCAGCTCCTGCAACTCGCGCTGGAGCTTCTGGTTCGCCGCGTTGAGTTTTCTGACCTCATCGTCAACGGTCCGCGTCCTCAGCTCTTCAACGGACGCCGCGATCAGAACGACGGCGTCCTTAATTGCTTTAACCACCGTGCCCTTGAGGTTCTTGGACCTCTCGGCGCACTGCACGATGGTGTTGGTGGCGGCCGTGACATTCCGCACTAGTTCATGTGCAGGGAGCCCAGTTTGCTCACCCTGCACTCTCTCCCTCGCCTTCTCCATCTTCTCACTCGCGTGGAAGATGAGGCGGTCTAGCTCCCGCTGCTGGCTTTCTTTGGCCTCTTGCGCTGCGAAGGCCTTGAGCTCCTCGCGAGCCTTGCGCGCGCCAACGTACTCCCCCGTTGTGGGGGGACGCCCGCGTCCGCGCTTCGCCAATTGGCCCTTGGTCTTGGGGACCTTGGGCTGGCTCGGGAGCTCCTCCTCGTCATCAGAGACCTCCAGGTAGGAGGACTCCTCCGTCACCGACGTCACCGTCATGGCCGACTGGGATCTGGACTCAATCGCAGGGGGCGAGCGACTCTCCAGCCGCCTTCTGCGAGAGCCACTTCGGCTTCGGACCGCCACAGGGAGGGTAGGAACCGGAGCCTTCGCCGTCTCTACCGAAGCCTTGCGGGTTCGGGAGCCGCTCCGGCTCCGTGTCGTCGCCGGGGGAGGAGGAGGAGACTTCTGGCTCCCTTCCTTCCTCCGTTCTCTCTCAGCTTTGTGAGGCTTGAGAACTTCGAGGAGACTCTCGCGCGAACATTCTGCCGCCTCCTCAGGGCTGTAGCCCTCGAGCACCATATGGTGGCTGGCCTTCGACATGTAAGTCTTAGCCTCCTCCCGAAACTCCTCCGAGTCGCTTCCGTACTCGACGTACGTTGTGCGTTGTGCGAACCTAACCTTTTTTTTTTTTTTTTTTTAGACTCGAGAAACACATTTACGTGTACCGCTAGCCGCGGGGGCAGCTAGACGGTTATGTGGGACTCCCGCAGAACTGCGTCCTACCCACTAAAACTCGAGTGGTCCCTCAAGGTCGCATTTGTGGCACCGCCCGGTACCAGGTCGAAGCTATTGACCGGACAGTGCCGCTGCGAATGGCCGCGACCGGCCTTCTCACTCAGGGCCTACGCCCACTCTCGAGAGGCGCGCGGGGACTCCGCACGCACCTCTCGGACTCATTGGGAACCGGTCCCCCCCGAGACCGGTCCCCGAGCCTTCGCCCGTCTTGGAGCTGGAGTCGTCTTTGCAGAGGACTGGGAGCTCGCCTCGGCAGCTTCGACCACGTCCATCTGCTCGGACCCCTGCTCCTCCCGCCTTGGTTTGGCGGGGGGCGCCTTCTTTGGCTGGGGACAGTTCTTCGTCCCCAGCTTATGCCCAGCCGGCTTTCCTGCCGCCCCGCAAAGTAGGCAGTACAAAGCCGTGGCCTTGCAGGCCGCGGACTTGTGCCCCTTCTGACCGCATCGGAAACAGAATTCCGACCGGTCTTCAGAGGCACGGCAGTTTGCGGCCACATGGCCCTCGCCCATGCAGCGGTAACACCGCCTGGTCCTCGGTTTCAGCGGGACGACCCGCACCGAAGACCAGCCGATCAGCAGCCGACGCAAGCCGGCCAACTGCTTGGCGGCCTTGGCGGGCACCGCTGCGACTGTCGAGCGCTCGTGTGTGCGCCCGAACTCGGCTATTTTGCCCACCAGGATGGAATCTGGTGGGCAGCCCCCTTTTTCAGCCAATACGGCCCTCACGTCGTCTGGCGTCGTGGCGTCGTCAAGGCCAGTAACGCGGATATCTGTGCGGATTTGCGGCCGGGTTATGGAGACAACCTCCGGCCGCATTCCCGGAATCGCCCGCAGCCTCTCGGCGAGGCGATCGGCCTTCGCGTCTGCGTCAGGCCCCGGGATCTCCATGATCTTGGCTCCAGATTGGGCCACTCGGAAGCCCATGCCCCCGCTGATGCCAACGTCCTTCAGGTCGATCTCCGCTATTGCAGTGGAGATGAACCCGGCGTACGTGGCACCATGCTTGAGGGCATCTTCGCTGTACCGCACCAAGATGGCTGCGGTCTGCGGTACTCGGATCCGTCGAGGCTTGGTCTCCGCCCGTCCGGGACCGGAGCGGGACGAAGCCTTGCCTTTGGGCGCTTTAGGCGCCTTGGCGGGCTTGTTCCGGCCGCGCTTCGCCACCTCCGCGAAAGATGTTGACATCGCTGCGGGTGGAGGGGGAAGCGGGCGGGACTCAGTCGCAGAAGTTGAGGCAGGGGTAGGCGCTTTAGTGCGCTTTCCCTTGCCTTTGCCCTTATTGGGCCCCGTGTCGGCGGGCGGCTTAGGTGCCGGGCCGGGGGCTGGCCGCCTTTCTGGGGCGGCTTCGGACGGCTGCACTAGTTGTGCAGCTTTTTTCGCGGCCTTGCGGCGCTGAGGCCGCGACACAAACGGGGTGTAGGGAGCGTCATCCTCCGACGTCATCCCTAGTCTACCGCCCTGCAGAGGTGGGCGGTACGACACCGAGGGGAGCAAACGACCGTCCCTCTCGAGTGCCTCGAAGCGAGCGTCCAGCATGGTCCCGATCTGGGACACGATGCTGGACCGCTCCGCCGGCTCGACGGCGGACGTGCCCCCTTCCGCGGGCGTTGACCCCGACGGAAACTCTGGGCGACAGGCCTTGAGGGCCTCGACCTCACGCCGAAGCTCCTCCAGCTCTCTCTTGAGCTGCTGATTGGCAGCGTTTAACTTGCGGACCTCATCGTCCGCAGACCGCACGCGCAACTCCTCTACGGACGCCGCGATTAGAACGGCGGCGTCCTTGAGAGCCTTCACTACAGTGCCCTTGAGGTTCTTGGACCTCTCGGCGCACTGTACGATCGTGTTCGTTGCGATCTTTACACTCTGGACTATTTCGTGCGCAGGGAGCCTAGACTGCTCAACCTGCGCACTCTCCCTGGCCTTGTCCAGCTTCTCGCTGGAGTGTAGGATCATGCGATCCAGCTCCGCCTGGTTCTGCTCTTTGGCCTCCTGCTCCACGAAGGCCTTTAGCGCCTGGCGGGCTTTGAGCGCGCCAACGTACTCCCCAGTTGTGGGGGGACGCCCGCGCCCGCGCTTCGCCACTTGGCCCTTCTTCACCAGTTTGGCAATCTTCGGCTGACGACCGATCTCGATGTCGTCGTCCCGATCCGTCAGGTCAATGTACGAGGACCCCGACATTACGGACTGGGACCTCGTAGAAGGCGAGCGACTTTGAGGACGCCTTCGTCTCTGTCCGACGGGGGAGGACGGAACTCCCCCCACCTTTTGGGCCAGCCTCGAGCTGGACCTTGACGGGGTCCGCTGGGCCCGGTCTTGAGTCTCGTCCGGGTGAGATGGAGAACGAGAACGGCTCCGGCTCCGACACCTTTGCGGGTGAGCAAGGGGAGGAGGCTTCACGCTCGACTTCCCCTTCTTGGCAGCTCTCGCCGCTCTGTGTAGCCGGAGGATCGTCTCGAAATAATCGCGTGTTTGAGACGCGGCTTCCTCCTGGCTGAAACCAGTGGCCTCGTAGTGACGCTGGAACTTGTTAAAGAACCCGTCTTCCTCTGTCTTATATAGTTCGTGGTCACTTCCATACTCCATATATGTTCGCTGGAGCTTGGAGACAATCTGACCGATCTGCTCGTCGTCCAGCGCGCCACAGTCTTGAGGAAGGGGAGGAGACTTTTGGCTCAACTCCTCCTTCCTACGAGCCCACTTCTCTTTGTAGGGTGCAATTGCCCTATCGAGTAGGGTGCGCGTATAATTCGCAGCACCCTCTTGGCTGAAGCCAGCCATCTCGTGGTGGCGGTTCATCTTTTGGGTGAAACCGCGCACCTCCCTCAGATAATTTTCGGAGTCGGATCCGTACTCCTTATAATTGCGCTGGACGCACTGGGTCATGTCCAGTATCTCGTCATTTCCGAGAATGCCCTCGCTGGAAGGTGGCGTGTACCAGAACTCCTTACCATCCTCCAGAGCTATGTAAGACTCCGGAGTCGGCTTGGGGCCCAGTCCCGCTTTCGACTTGGCGGCCGGTTTGGCGGCCGATTTGGCAGCCTTGCTGCTGCTCGCTGCGAACATGCCGCGAAGATTCCCCTCGAAGAAAGAGGAGCGGCTCGCGCCCGAAGGCGCCTTCGCGGAACTCCCGCGGTTGGAGGGGTCTTGGCTTCGCGCCTCACCCTCGCTCCTGACTGGCGTAGAGTCTCGGGCCCCCACATTACGATTGCCACCTAACCTAACCTTTTTTTTTTTTTTTTTAGACTCGAGAAACACATTTACGTGTACCGCTAGCCGCGGGGGCAGCTAGGCGGTTATGTGGGACTCCCGCAGAACTGCGTCCTACCCACTAAAACTCGAGTGGTCCCTCAAGGTCGCATTTGTGGCACCGCCCGGTACCAGGTCGAAGCTATTGACCGGACAGTGCCGCTGCGAATGGCCGCGACCGGCCTTCTCACTCAGGGCCTACGCCCACTCTCGAGAGGCGCGCGGGGACTCCGCACGCACCTCTCGGACTCATTGGGAACCGGTCCCCCCCGAGACCGGTCCCCGAGCCTTCGCCCGTCTTGGAGCTGGAGTCGTCTTTGCGGAGGACTGGGAGCTCGCCTCGGCAGCTTCGACCACGTCCATCTGCTCGGACCCCTGCTCCTCCCGCCTTGGTTTGGCGGGGGGCGCCTTCTTTGGCTGGGGACAGTTCTTCGTCCCCAGCTTATGCCCAGCCGGCTTTCCTGCCGCCCCGCAAAGTAGGCAGTACAAAGCCGTGGCCTTGCAGGCCGCGGACTTGTGCCCCTTCTGACCGCATCGGAAACAGAATTCCGACCGGTCTTCAGAGGCACGGCAGTTTGCGGCCACATGGCCCTCGCCCATGCAGCGGTAACACCGCCTGGTCCTCGGTTTCAGCGGAACGACCCGCACCGAAGACCAGCCGATCAGCAGCCGACGCAAGCCGGCCAACTGCTTGGCGGCCTTGGCGGGCACCGCTGCGACTGTCGAGCGCTCGTGTGTGCGCCCGAACTCGGCTATTTTGCCCACCAGGATGGAATCTGGTGGGCAGCCCCCTTTTTCAGCCAATACGGCCCTCACGTCGTCTGGCGTCGTGGCGTCGTCAAGGCCAGTAACGCGGATATCTGTGCGGATTTGCGGCCGGGATAGGGAGACAACCTCCGACCGCATTCCCGGAATCGCCCGCAGCCTCTCGGCGAGGCGATCGGCCTTCGCGTCTGCGTCAGGCCCCGGGATCTCCATGATCTTGGCTCCAGATTGGGCCACTCGGAAGCCCATGCCCCCACTGATGCCAACGTCCTTCAGGTCTATCTCCGCTATAGCAGTGGAGATAAACCCGGCATACGTGGCACCGTGTTTGAGGGCATCTTCGCTGTACCGCACCATGATGGCTGCGGTCTGCGGTACGCGGATCCGTCGAGGCTTGGTCTCCGCCCGTCCGGGACCGGAGCGGGACGAAGCCTTGCCTTTGGGCGCTTTGGGCGCCTTGGCGGGCTTGTTCCGGCCACGCTTCGCCACCTCCGCGAAAGATGTCGACGCAATCGCTGCGGGTGGAGGGGGAAGCGGGCGGGACTCAATCGCAGGAGTCGGGGCAGGGGTAGGCGCTTTTGTGCGCTTCCCCTTGCCTTTGCCCTTGTTGTTGGGCCCCTTGTCGGCGGGCGGCTTAGTTTCCGGGCCGGGGGCTGGCCGCCTTTCTGGGGCGGTTTCGGACTGCTGCACCGACTGTGCAGCTCGCTGTTTCGCAGCCTTTCGTCGCTGCGATCGCGCCACGAACGTGGAGTAGGGGGCTTCGTCCTCTGAGCACATCCCTAATTTCCCGCGCTGTAGTGGTGGGCGGTGCGACTTCGACGGGAGAAGGCGTCCATCCCGCTCGAGCCCCTCGAAGCGCGCGTCTAACATTGTCCCAATACGGGACACAATGTCCGATTGCTCCGGAAGAGCGACGACCGCGGCACCATCGTCCATGGGCGTTGACCCGGACGGGAACTCTGGGCGACAGGCCTTGAGGGCCTCGACCTCACGCCGCAGCTCCTCCATCTCTCGTTTGAGCTGCTGATTGGCAGCATTTAGACGGCGCACCTCGTCGTCCGCAGTCCGTACTCGTAATTCCTCGACGGACGCCGCGATCAGAACGGCGGCGTCCTTGAGAGCCTTCACGACAGTGCCCTTGAGGTTCTTGGACCTCTCGGCGCACTGTATGATCGTGTTTGTAGCGATCTTGACGCTCTGGACTATTTCATGCGCAGGGAGCCTAGACTGCTCAACCTGCGCACTCTCCCTGGCCTTGTCCAGCTTCTCGCTGGAGTGTAGGATCATACGATCCAGCTCCGCCTGGTTCTGCTCTTTGGCCTCCTGCTCCACGAAGGCCTTTAGCGCCTGGCGGGCTTTGAGCGCGCCAACGTACTCCCCAGTTGTGGGGGGACGCCCGCGCCCGCGCTTCGCCACTTGGCCCTTCTTCACCAGTTTGGCAATCTTTGGCTGACGACCGATCTCGATGTCGTCGTCCCGATCCGTCAGGTCAATGTACGAGGACCCCGACATTACGGACTGGGACCTCGTAGAAGGCGAGCGACTTTGAGGACGCCTTCGTCTCTGTCCGACGGGGGAGGACGGAACTCCCCCAACCTTTTGGGCCAGCCTCGAGCTGGACCTTGACGGGGTCCGCTGGGCCCGGTCTTGAGTCTCGTCCGGGTGAGATGGAGAACGAGAACGGCTCCGGCTCCGACACCTCTGCGGGTGAGCAAGGGGAGGAGGCTTCACGCTCAACTTCCCCTTCTTGGCAGCCCTCGCCGCTCTGTGTAGCCGGAGGATCGTCTCGAAATAATCGCGTGTCTGAGACGCGGCTTCCTCCTGGCTGAAACCAGTGGCCTCGTAGTGACGCTGGAACTTGTCAAAGAACCCGTCTTCCTCTGTCTTATACAGCTCGTGGTCACTTCCATACTCCATGTATGTTTGCTGGAGCTTGGAGACAATCTGACCGATCTGCTCGTCGTCCAGCGCGCCACAGTCTTGGCCCTGCTAATTTCCGTTCGCAGGGCCCTCTGGGCCTCCCTGAACGTACGGCGGAGCCTATCCTCCTCCTCGGGTGCCCGTACAGCGCGCCGACGACAGCGCTGGTAGGCCTGTCTGGCGGTGAGTGTGGCGGCACGCAGTCGAGAGACTTCCTGCGTCCACCAGTACACCGCCTTTCGCCGGGTGACACCTCGGGACTTTGGCATGGCGGCGTTGCAGACGACTTTTAAGTCGTCCGCGAAGAAGTCCGCCATGCCATCCGCATCCCCGATGATTTCGGCCGGTGGCTCCGCCCATGACCTGAAGATGGCCGCCTCCTTGGCGACCTCAGGGCGGAGCTGTCCCAGGGACCAGCGCTGGAACGCCGATGGGGTCCCTGACTCGGGACCCAAACGCACCGGGGCCGCGGGGCCGCCTACGGAGATACCAAATCGGATATATTTATGATCCGATAAGGTCTCCGCGTCGGCCACCCGCCACTGGGTGACGCGGCCTGCCAAATGTGAGGTGGCCAGGGTGACGTCGACGATTGATTCACCCTGCCACCTCACACAGGTCGGCGTGCTCCCCCTGTTGAGGACCACTAGTCCCAGGCTGAGTGCCCAGGACATTAGGTCCTCGCCGAACGGATTGTTCGAGGGGGAGCCCCACGAGGTGTGCTTGGCGTTCAAGTCACCGCCAAGCAGAACCTGTTTGGGTGCCGACCTGTGCACCGCACCCTCAACCGCAGTCAGGAAGGATTCGAATTCCGCTCTGCTGCGGTTGGGCGAGAAGTAGGCGGCAATCAGGACGATGCCACCCCAGCCCACGGCCACGTAGCTCTGCCCCCTCTCCTGGAAGATTAGAGGGGGCCCCGAACTAGTGGTCCTCCTCACAACCGCCGCCAGCCCGTCCGCCGAACCGTACCACTGAGCCGAATCCGGCACGTGGTGAGGCTCCGCCACAAGTGCCACGTCAATTTGCCACTCCGCCATCGCTTGACTGAGTAAGTCCTGCGACCTGGCGGAGCGGTTCAGGTTGGCCTGAAGCATTTCCCCGATGGACCTTCTATTCATTTGAGGTTTCCATCGGGGTTCCTTCTTGTGTGGCGGCGGCGGCGGTATCGGAGACCGTCGACGCTGCTGCCGGATGTTTGGCGGGGACTGCGCGGCCCTTCACGGGCGGCGACTGGCACTTCGGCCCCGCCATTCGGTGTTCCGACGGGTTGCCCCTGTCGGCACACACGGCACACTTGAAGGGTGCCGTGCATGTTTTGGCAGTATGCCCCTCCTTGCCGCAGCGGTAGCATAGACCGCTGCGGTCTTTTTTGGAGGGACAGAGGATCGCCGTGTGCCCCTTCTCCAGGCACCTGTGGCAGCGCATTGGGCGCTGCTCGAGTGCCCGGACGGACGCGGAGCACCACCCGACCACTAGTCGGCCCTCCGCGATCTTCGCGACCGACTCCACGGGGCAGGAGACAACAACGGAACCCATTCTGATTGGCCCCGTTGCAATGGCCCCCACCCTAAACCGTTCCGGGCTACACCCGGCTTTGGTTGCCAGGGCCTCTTTGAGCTCGGCGGCAGAGACGGAGTCGTCGAGTCCTGAGACCCGTACGTCCGCCGTTTTGGTCGGACGCGTGACGACCGCCTCCTCGCCGAGCACCTCGCTCATCTTGACCGCCAGCTGGTCGGCCTGTGCGGCGGTGGCCTCCTTGGGAAGCTCCATGACGCAGGCCCCCGTCATGGACCTGCGGAACTTCCCAGCGCCGACGCCAATCTCTGCCAGATTGACGCCAGCCTTCGCCTTGAGAAGGGCCTGGCCATAAGTGGCCCCCTTTTCAACCGCCTCTGGCTTTAGTGTGACGACCACCGCCAGCGTCTTAGGCGGCTTAGGCAGCTTCGGTGCCTTCGTTTTAGGTGAAGTTTTGGCCGCCTTCTTCTTCTTCGCCTTTTTGTTGACGACGGTCCACTCTCCCTCGCCGTCAACCACCAAGGGCTGGACCTCTCGTGATGGCCCAGCCGTTTGTTCAGCCGCCCTTGTTTGACGAGGTGCCGCAGGCGCCTTTTTGGTGACCTTTTTCCCCTTAGCCTTTTTCGGTAAATTTGCCGCCGGGGCCAGGGTGGTCGGGGCCGTCGCCGTCGGGGCCGGCGTCAGAGTCGCCGTCGGAACCGTCGTTGTCGGAGCTCTCGTCGTCTTCTTCCTTGTCACTGCCGCCCACGTGGAACAGGGGGCGGCCTGAGAGGGCGCCTTGGACGACGATACAGGTTGCGGGGAGGGCTTCGGCTTGGCCGGGGCAGAACCCACCCTGGTTGTTGCCCTAAGAGGAGGGCGCTCTCCAGCCTCCGGAGGCAGCGCACTTGAGTCCAATCTTGCGGCAATCATGTTGCCGCAAGATTCGAGCATCGACCGCCGAAAATCGTCGAGCATGACTCTGAATGAGCTCGCTTCAGAGACCGACTCCGCAGGAGGCTGGGGCGGAGGGGAGTCGTTCCGCTGGGAGAACTCCCTGCGGTACGACTGAAGCTCCTGCCTTAGGGCCTCAACCTCGTTTCGGAGGTTGCGGTTGGCAACCTCCAGGCGGCGGATCTTCTCCGGCTCCGTCCCAGTGAAGGCAGAGTCGATAGCGTCCCGCAACCAGGCCGCGCAATCCTTGAGGTCCTTTATGTAGGTTCCCTTAAGGTTGCCGGATGTAGTGGCGACCCTGAAGATCCGGGAGACCCTGTGTTGGGCAGCCATCTTGATTTCCTCCGAGGACAGCTCCTCGGGCCTCCGGGCGTCGAGCGGTGTGTCGTCCGCCGCCTTGGCCGCTGCGGCCTTTTTTGCCTTTCCCTTGGCCAGAGAGCGGTCCATTTCCGTCTCTTCATTGGCTGTCTCCATCTTTCGCAGCGTAGACGCCGCGCGAGTCCACCCCGGTTTGTGACCAGGGGCCAAAGTTTTGCCACGCCTGGCCGTCGACACTTTGGCCGCTGACGCTTTGGCCTCGGCGTCCGACTCGTCCGCCGCATCCGATCTGGCGAAAAATTTGGAGGGCGGCCTCTTGCGAGTACCGCTCCCCAGAGTCGCGCAGCCTGTCGCGACTACGGGCGCCGGAGCAGGCACCGGAGCAACCTCCGGTGCATCCTCCCGCACCACCGCCGAAACGACCTGCCCAACTTTTCCAAGAGCCGAGCGCGTGAGCACCACCGACGCCGGTCGGCAGACTGCTTCCAACTTGGAGCTGAGCTCCACCGCATCTGATGATGCTGCCCCACTGGGGCCCGAACACTTCGTCCCAAAGGACCCAACATCAACCTCTCCCATCTCCGTCAAAGTTTTATTTTTATTTGTAAATTCCATTGCGAATCCCACGAGTAGTGTGGAAATGAGGTCCACCCCGGCAGAGCCACGTGCCGGGGCAACCCTAATACACCTGGGGGGCGGGAGGTACCCCAGGGTTGGTCGCTAGCTGGCCGACTCACTCAGCCGACCACCCGTTTCCGGGCGCCCCAATGTCACGCACCATAACATCGAGACTTTGAGGTTTTTTAGTGTGGTTTTCTCCACTCAGGCCAGCCAATTAAGGCAAGCCCACTACCCCAGTGGCCGATGCACGAGACATGACCGCACACCGGACTGATCACCAGAGCAGTATCGGCGACAGAGACGACCGCGCGGAAAACGCGGCCCACTCTGTGCCCCTGAAGGTTTTTTATAGAGGTTTTCTCCTCGCAACTCTGACTGAGCAGAGTCCCCGGTCCTCACAGTGAGGATTACGGTATGCCCCCCTGGCCACTCATCCGCGCCGTCGTATGATACGACGGGGCAAGAGAGCAGCCCCCTATGGAGTGTCGGCCGTCGGGTAGCAATGTCCGAAGAGATTACTACCCGCCGTTGCCTAGGGTGGACCAGGACAGGACACTACCCTTCCGACCGAACGAATCCGATCGCAAGAATAAGGCCCCGCCGCACGAAGAGGCCACTCCATCCCCACCCCAACCTTTTTTTTTTTTTTTTTTTGCGATGGGGAATGCATTTACGCACATCCTCCGCCACGGGGGTGGCTGAGGGGGGTGTGGGACTCCCGCAGACAGAACTGCGTCCTACCCACTAAACCCCATCGGGTCCCTCATGGTCGCGTTGGCAGCGCCTCCCGGTTCCAAGCACTAAGCTTATTGACCGGGCAGCGCCCCTGCGAACCGCCGCAACCGGCGTCACTAAAGAGGCCTCCTCGGGCCCACTCAAGAGGCGCGCGGGGACTCCGCGCGCACCTCTCGGACTCTATTGGGAACCGGTCCCCCCCGAGACCGATCCCCGAGTCTTTGCCCGTGAGCGAGCAGGGGCCGTCCTTGAAGTGGAGGGGAGGTTTGCCTCAGCAACCTCACTCACCTCCATCTCCTCGGGCACCTGCTCAGGCCGCCGTTTGGAGACGGCGGCGGGCAGCATCTTGGGCTGGGGGCAGTTCTTGCTCCCCAGCATGTGGCCAGCTGGCCTGCCTGCTGACCCGCACAGCAGGCAGTACAGCGTTGTCGCCGCGCACTTCGCGGCCTTGTGCCCGCTCTGACCGCATCGGAAACAGAGTTCCGAGCGGTCCTCAGCGGCGCGACACTTCGAGGCCACGTGGCCCTCCCCCATACAGCGGTAGCACCGCTTGGCCCTCGGTTTCAGCGGAACAATCCGCACCGAAGACCAGCCTATGAGCAGCCGACGAAGACCCGTCAGCTGCTTCGCGGCTTTGGCGATCCCCACCCCAACCTTTTTTTTTTTTTTTTTTTTATACTCGAGAAACACATTTACGTGTACCGCTAGCCGCGGGGGCGGCTAGACGGTTATGTGGGGCTCCCGCAGAACTGCGTCCTACCCACTAAAACTCGAGTGGTCCCTCAAGGTCGCTTCCGGTGGCGCCTCCCGGTACCAATGTTGTTATTGACCGGGCAGCGCCCCAGCGAACGGCCGCAACCGGCCTTCTCTCTCCGGGCCTACGCCCACTCTCGAGAGGCGCGCGGGGACTCCGCGCGCACCTCCCGGACTCATTGGGAACCGGTCCCCCCCGAGACCGGTCCCCGAGCCTTCGCCCTTCTTGGGGCTGGTGTCGTCTTTGCGGAGGACTGGGAGCTCGCCTCGGCAGCTTCGACCACGTCCATCCGCTCGGACCCCTGCTCCTCCCGCCTTGGTTTGGCGGGGGGCGCCTTCTTTGGCTGGGGACAATTCTTCGTCCCCAGCTTATGCCCAGCGGGCTTGCCTGCCGCCCCGCATAGCAGGCAGTGCAGAGCCGTGGCCTTGCAACTAGCGGCCTTGTGCCCCTTCTGACCGCATCGGAAGCAAAATTCCGACCGGTCTTCCGAGGCACGACAGTTCGCTGCTACATGGCCCTCGCCCATGCAGCGATAGCACCGCTTGGCCCTCGGTTTCAACGGGACGACCCGCACCGAGGACCAGCCGATCAGCAGCCGACGCAAGCCGGCCAACTGCTTAGCGGCTTTGGCGGGCACCGCTGCAACTGTCGAGCGCTCTTGTGAGCGCCCGAATTCGGCTATTTTGCCCACCAGGATGGAATCTGGTGAGCAATCCCCCTTCTCGGCCAGAACGGCCTTTACATCTTCCGGCGACGTCGCGTCATCGAGCCCGGTGATGCGGATGTCGGTCCTGATTTGCGGCCGGGTTATGGATACAACCTCCGGCCGCATTCCCGGTATCGCCCGCAGCCTCTCTGCGAGACGATCGGCCTTCGCGTCTGCGTCTGGCCCCGGGATCTCCATAATCTTGGCACCTGACTGTGCCACGCGAAAGCCCATGCCCCCGCTGATGCCAACGTCCTTCAGGTCGATCTCCGCTATTGCAGTGGAGATGAACCCGGAGTACGTGGCACCATGTTGGAGGGCATCCTCAGAATACCGCACCATTATGGCTGCAGTTTGCGGGACTCGAATCCGCCGAGGTTTGGTCTCCGCCCGTCCTGGACCGGAGCGGGACGGAGCTTTGCCTTTGGGCGCTTTGGGCGCCTTGGCGGGCTTGTTCCGGCCGCGCTTCGCCACCTCCGCGAAGGATGTTGAAGGGATCGCTGCGGGTGGAGGGGGAAGCGGGCGGGACTCAGTCGCTGGAGTCGGGGCAGGGGTAGGCGCTTTAGTGCGCTTCCCCTTGCCCTTGCCCTTGTTGGGCCCCTTGTCGGCAGGCGGCTTGGGCGCCGGGCCGGGGGCTGACCGCCTTTCAGGGGCGGCTTCGGACGGCTGCACTGACTTTGCAGCTTGTTTCGCGGCCTTTCGACGCTGAGGTCGCGACACAAACGGGGCATAGGGAGCGTCGTCCTCCGACGTCATCCCTAATGTGCCGCCCTGCAAGGGTGGGCGGTATGACACTGAGGGGAGCAATCGACCGTCCCTCTCGAGTGCCTCGAAGCGAGCGTCCAGCATGGCCCCGATTTGGGACACGATGCTGGACCGCTCCACAGGCTCGACGGTAGACGTGCCCCCTTCCATGGGCGTGGACCCAATCGGAAACTCCGTGCGACAGGCCTTCAGGGCCTCGACCTCGCGGCGCAACTCTTGGAGCTCCCTCTGGAGCATCTGGTTGGCCGCGTTCAACTTCTTAACTTCGTCGTCAGCTGTTCGGACACGAAGTTCCTCCACCGAAGCCGCTATTAAGGTAGCGGCATCTTTGAGGGCCTTAACCACTGTGCCCTTAAGGTTTTTTGACCTTTCGGCGCACTGAACGATCACGTTGGTGGCGGCCCTCACATTCTTCGCTATGTCGTGGGCAGGGAGCTTAGCCTGCTCGACCTGCGCTCGTTCGACTGCCCTCTCCAGCCTATCACTGCTGTGATATAGCAAGCGGTCCAGGTCCTGTTCTTGTTGGACCTTAGCCTCTCTCTCGGCAGCAGCTTTCAGTATCTGCTTAGCCTTTGCTGCGCCGACGTACTCCCCCGTCGTGGGGGGACGCCCGCGCCCGCGCTTCGCTGTTTGGCCCTTGGCCTGCAGTTTAGGGACCTTAGGCTGCGCCATAAAGTCCTCGTAATCATCCTGGTCCGTCATGTCCAGGAATGAGGACCCCTCCGTCATGACGGACATCACTGATTGTGGCCTTGAGTCGGCCACAGACGGCGATCGACTCTCCAGCCGCCTTCTTCTGCTGGGACTTTGTCCGACAATGGGGGAGGACGGGTCTCCCCCTACCTTTAGGGTCAGTCGAGAGCTGGACCTCGAAGGGACACGTTTGGGTTGATCCTCTGACTCTTTACGAGTCCGAGGACGGCTACGACTCCGAGATTTCTCCGGTGATGCAGGAAGGGGAGGAGGCTTCTGGCTTGACTTCCCCTTCTTGCTAGCTCTCATCGCTTTAGGAAGCCGGAGGACCGTTTCAAAGTAGTCGCGGGTCTGTCTCGCGGCTTCCTCTTGACTGAAGCCCGTGGCTTCGTAATGGCGCTGGAATTGGTCGAAGAATTTGTCTTCTTCCGCCTTATAGAGCTCGTGATCGCTCCCATGCTCCATGTATACGCGCTTGATAGTGGACGTCACGCGACTGACCTCCACATCGTCCATCGCGCCACAGTCTTGAGGAAGGGGAGGAGACTTCTGACTCAACTCCTCCTTCCTGCGAGCCCAATCCTTCTTGAAAGGCTGAATCGCCTTGTTCAGTTGGGCGCGGGTGTAATTTACCGCTCCCTCCTGACTGAAGCCCGACATCTCGTAGTGGCGGCCGAGCTTCTGTGAAAATCCTTGGGACTCCTCGATATACATCTCGGAGTCCGAACCGTACTCTTTATATACGCGCTGAATGCGCTGCGTCATATCCATGATCTCGTCCTTTCCGAGAATACCCTCGCTTGACGGCGGCGTGTACCAAAACTCCTTGCCATCCTCCAGAGCTATGTAAGACTCTGGAGTCGGCTTGGGGCCCAGTACCGCGGCCGGTTTTGCAGCTTTGCTGCTGCTCCCACTAAACATGCCGCGAAGATTCTGGTCAAAACCAGAGCGGCTCGCACCCGAAGGCGCCTTCGCGGACTTCCCGCGGTCGGAGGGGTCTCGGCTTCTCGCCTCACCCTCGCTACTGACTGGCGTGCAATCTCGGGCCCCCACATTACGATCGCCCGAGTAACCAGGCGTCGCTTTCGCAACACCTGGGGGGATTCCCCGCCGAGAGGCGGGTACCCCGTGAGGAGAAACTTTCTTGTCCGCCATATTCATTTTTCTCGCTTGTGCTACTCCCAAGGGGGACAAGCTTGGCCCAGGGGAGAGCCCCTCACTGGTTGGTGACCGCCTCCGTCACCACCCTTCCGAAGGAAAGGCCCGGGCCGCCGAGGACTACAGCGGCTCAGATTTGGAGATTTGTTTCAGGGTAATCCCCACCCCAACCTTTTTTTTTTTTTTTTTTTTTTTTTTTTTTTTTTTTCGTTGGGGAATGCGTTACGCACATCCTCAGCCGCGGGGGCAGCTGAGGGGGGTGTGGGACTCCCGCCTAGTGCAATGCGGTTTACCCACTAAACCCCAACGGGTCCCGATGGGTCGCTACGGAACGTTCCAGGGTCCCGCTTTACAGCGCTCCCTGGTAAACGTCCCTCGCGACGGCCGCGACCGGCCACACTCTCGGGGCCTTAAGCCCACCCTCAAGAGGCGCGCGGGGACTCCGCGCGCACCCCTTGGACTCTTATGAGGAACCAGACGCCCCCGCGTCTGGCCCTCGAGTCGGTGCCCCCTTGCGAGAGGGAGGTTTGACGGACGAGCTAGTCCCCGCCTTGCTGGACGAAGTGCCCTGCTCGACGGTGGCCACCACGTCCATCCTTGTCGTCTCCTTCTCGCGCCACAGGCGGAAGCCAGTGGCGGACAGCAACGTAGGCTGGGGACAGTCTTTCGTCCCCAGCGGATGCTCGGCTGGCCTGCCCGCAGTCTGACAGAGCAGACAGATCGGGCCAGGCGCCGTGCATGCCCCAGCCTTGTGCCCCTCCTGGCCGCATCTAAAGCAGACGCCGGTCCTGTCGTGAGGGGCAGTGCACTTCGCTGCCACATGGTTTACGCCCAGGCAGCGGAAACATCTTTTGGCCCTCGGTTTGAGCAATGTGACTCGCACCGATGACCACCCGATAAGCAGGCGGCGCAACGCCACCAGCTGCTTGGCCGCACCGACTGGCACAGAAGCCACGGTCGACCTTTCTTGGGCCCTCCCAAAAGCAGCGATCTTCCCGACGGAAATGACGTCGGGAGCGCAGCCCCCTTTAGATGCCAAAATGGCCCTAACATCCTCCGTAGTCACGGCATCACCTAGCCCTGTGATACGGAGGTCTGACCTCATTTGGGGCCGGGTGATGGAAATCCTATCCGGCCCCATTCCCGGCAGAGCGCGAAGCGCCTCGGCCAACTTGTCCGCCTTTTCGTCGGCGTCTGGGCCCTGCACCTCAAGCAGTTTGGCCCCCGTCTGGGACGTCTTGAAAATGAGACCCTCCGTGATGCCCAGCGATGCCAGGCTGATCTCTCCCTCGGCCAACGCAAGAAAGCCAAGGTAGGAGGCTCCCGTCTGGAGGGCCTCATCTTTGTACCGCACCATCACGGCCGCGGTACGTGGCACTCGAATTTTGCGGGCCTTGCCCTCAGAACGGCCTGGACCCGCACGCACTTGGGAGGACTTGGGCGCCTTGGGCGCTTTAGGCCTCTTGGGTAAGCCCCGCTTGGCCACCTCCGCGAACGGCGCATCCATGGACGCCGGCGGAGGGGGAAGGGGGCGAGATTCGCGAGGAGTGGGGACTGGAGAATGCTCCCTAGGGGGCTGCTTCTTTCCCCTTCTCTTTTTCTGGCCCTTAGTGGCCGGGACTTTCGACGCTGGAGCAGGGACCACAGGCTGCGACGCAGGACCAGGGGCTGTCAACACATCAGTGTCCACCACAACAGTTGGCCGTCTTCTGGCGACCTTTGCTGCCCTTTGTGGGCGCGGAGCGGCTGGAGGAGGGCTGGGGTCGATATCAATCGGCTCCCGCCAAGAACTTGCCCTGAGAGGTGGGCGATAAGATTTCGCCGGGAGTAGCCGGCCATCCCGTTCAAGCGACTCGAACCGGGCATCGAGCATGGCCCCAATTTGGGACACCAAACCCGTCTGCCCGGGAGTCGCCTCGAGCGGGGCGTTCTCGTCCGTCTGGGGGGGCTGCGTAGAAGCAGCCTGAGGTGGAGTGCCCGCTTTCCTCGCGAGCCGACTAGTGTCAGCTCCCCGGTCCCCACAACGAGGATTACGGTATAGTAGTTTTTATAGAGGTTTCCTCCTCGCGACTCTGACAAAACAGAGACCCCGGTCCTCAGAATGAGGATTACGGTATGCCCCCCCGGCCGCTCTTCTGTGCCGTCGCAAAGCGCGACGGGACAAGAGAGCAGCCCCCTATGGAGTGTCGGCCGTCGGGTAGCGATGCCCGAAGAGATGACTACCCGCCGTTGCCTAGGGTGGACCAGGACAGGACACTACCCTTCCGACCGAACGAATCCGATCGCAAGAATAAGGCCCCGCCGCACGAAGAGGCCACTCCATCCCCACCCCAACCCCCCCCCCACCCCAACCTTTTTTTTTTTTTTTTTTTTTTGCGATGGGGAATGCATTTACGCACATCCTCCGCCACGGGGGTGGCTGAGGGGGGTGTGGGACTCCCGCAGACAGAACTGCGTCCTACCCACTAAACCCCATCGGGTCCCTCATGGTCGCGTTGGCAGCGCCTCCCGGTTCCAAGCACTAAGCTTATTGACCGGGCAGCGCCCCTGCGAACCGCCGCAACCGGCGTCACTAAAGAGGCCTCCTCGGGCCCACTCGAGAGGCGCGCGGGGACTCCGCGCGCACCTCTCGGACTCTATTGGGAACCGGTCCCCCCCGAGACCGATCCCCGAGTCTTTGCCCGTGAGCGAGCAGGGGCCGTCCTTGAAGTGGAGGGGAGGTTCGCCTCAGCAACCTCACTCACCTCCATCTCCTCGGGCACCTCCTCAGGCCGCCGTTTGGAGACGGCGGCGGGCAGCATCTTGGGCTGGGGGCAGTTCTTGCTCCCCAGCATGTGGCTAGCTGGCCTACCTGCTGACCCGCACAGCAGGCAGTACAGCGTTGTCGCCGCGCACTTCGCGGCCTTGTGCCCGCTCTGACCGCAACGGAAACAGAGTTCCGAGCGGTCCTCAGCGGCGCGACACTTCGAAGCCACGTGGCCCTCCCCCATACAGCGGTAGCACCGCTTGGCCCTCGGTTTCAGCGGAACAATCCGCACCGAAGACCAGCCTATGAGCAGCCGACGAAGACCCGTCAGCTGCTTCGCGGCTTTGGCGGGCACCGCTGCCACTGTCGACCGTTCTTGGGTCCGGCCGAACTCTGCTATCTTGCCCACCAGGATTGTGTCCGGTGGGCAACCTCCCTGCTCCGCGAGCACCTTCTTCACCATCTCCGGCGTGGTGGCGTCATCAAGACCCACCACCCGAAGATCCGTGCGCAATTGCGGCCGGGTGATGGAAATCACTTCCGGCCGCATGCCAGGGATCGCGCGGAGCTTCTCGGCCAGACGGTCGGCCTTGGCGTCAGCGTCTGGGCCCGGGACCTCCATCAATTTTCCGCCGGACTGGGCACACTTAAAGCCCATGCCCCCAGAAATGCCAACGTCCGCCAACTTTACCTCCGAGATTGCAATCTCGAAGAAGCCGGCGTAGGTGGCTCCGTTCTTGAGGGCATCATCCGAGTACCTGACGTGGATGACCGCCGTCTGAGGCACCCGGATGCGTCTGGGCTTGGTCTCCGCCCGTCCTGGACCGGACCGGGCCGGAGCCTTGCCCTGGGGCTTTCTCTTCTTGGGCGCTTTGGGCGCCTTGTCCCGTCCGCGCTTCGCCATCTCCGCGAAGGTAAGATCCATCGCGGCGGGTGGAGGGGGAAGCGGGCGAGGCTCTCTGGGGGGGGCCGGAGGGGCAGGCACTTTGGTGCGCTTCCCTTGGCCCTTGCCCTTTTTGGACCCCTTGTCGGTCGGCTTAGGTGCCGGACCGGGGGTTGGCTGCCTTTCGGGGGCAGCGTCAGACTGCTGCGACTTCGCAGCCCGGGCAGCGGCCCTCCTTTTAGGGGGATTCATCACGAACGTGGAGAATGTACCCTCGTCCTCTGATGTCATCCCCAGCCTGCCGCGCTGGAGAGGTGGGCGGCGACTCGCTGGCGGGGCTGGCGGGAGGAGTCTCCCGTCCTTCTCCAGGGCCTCAAAACGGGCGTCCAGCATGGCCCCGATTTGGGACACAATGCTGGACCGCTCGACCGGTGCGACGGTCGGCGTGCCCTCGTCCATCGACGTTGGCCCGGGAGGAACCTCTAGACGCAGGACCTTTAGCGCCTCCACCTCCTTGCGCAGATCCTGCAGCTCACGCTGGAGCCTTTGGTTCGCCGCGTTGAGCTTCTTCACCTCGTCGTCAACGGTCCGTGTCCGAAGCTCCTCAACGGACGCCGCGATCAGAACGGCGGCGTCCTTGATTGCCTTCACCACCGTGCCCTTGAGGTTCTTGGACCTCTCGGCGCACTGCACGATGGTGTTGGTGGCGGCCGTGACATTCCGCACTAATTCGTGTGCCGGGAGCCCAGCTTGCTCACCCTGCACTCTCTCCCTCGCCTTCTCCATCTTCTCACTCGCGTGGAAGATGAGGCGGTCCAGCTCCCGCTGCTGGCTCTCCCTGGCCTCTTGCGCTGCGAAGGCCTTGAGTTCCTCGCGAGCCTTGCGCGCGCCAACGTACTCCCCCGTTGTGGGGGGACGGCCGCGCCCGCGTTTCGCCATTTGGCCCTTGGTCTTGGGGACCTTGGGCTGGCTCGGGAGCTCCTCCTCGTCATCAGAGACCTCCAGGTAGGAGGACTCCTCCGTCACCGACGTCACCGTCATGGCCGACTGGGATCTGGACTCTATCGCAGGGGGCGAGCGACTCTCCAGCCGCCTTCTGCGAGAGCCACTTCGGCTTCGAACCGCCACAGGGAGGGTAGGAACCGGAGCCTTCGCTGTCTCTACCGAAGCCTTGCGGGTTCGGGAGCCGCTCCGGCTCCGTGTCGTCGCCGGGGGAGGAGGAGGAGACTTCTGGCTCCCTTCCTTCCTCCGTTCTCTCTTAGCTTTGTGAGGCTTGAGAACTTCGAGGAGACTCTCGCGCGAACATTCTGCCGCCTCCTCAGGGCTGAAGCCCTCGAGCACCATATGGTGGCTGGCCTTCGACACGTAGGTCTTAGCCTCCTCCCGGAACTCCTCCGAGTCGCTTCCGTACTCGACGTACGTTGTGCAAACTCCTCTTTTCAAGCGAGCGATCTCCTCGTCGCTCAGCCATTCACTCGCAGCTGCACCCGAAGGTGCCTTCGCGGAACTCCCGCGGACGTTAGAGGGATCTTGGCATCGCGCCTCACCCCCACTACCGACTGGCGACAAAGCCCAGGCCCCCATACTACGATTGCCCGGGTTACCTGGCTTAGCTTGCGCCTTGCCAGGGGGGATTCCCCGCCGTTGGGCAGGTACCCCATGAGGAGAGTTTGTCTTTTCCGCCATTTTTCCATGTTTTGTACTTGTAGTACTCCCAAGGGGGACAAGTTTGGCCCAGGGGAGAGCCCCTCACTGGTTGGTGACCGCCTCCGTCACCACCCTTCCGAAGGAAAGGCCCGGGCCGCCGAGGACTACAGCGGCTCGGATTTGGAGATTTGTTTCAGGGTAAGTAGGATTCTGGGTCAGGAAGGCAAGGTTTTCACCCCGCCGACCCTTCCCGAAACCCAATATTACCCTTCTGGGGTTTACTCCCCGCAGCCCTGCCACGACAGGACCCCCGGCCGCCCTGAAAAGGGCAGTAACGGTATGATGCGTTTTTATAGAGGTCGCTCTCCTCGCGAGCCGACTTGTGCCAGCTCCCCGGTCCTCTCAGTGAGGATTACGGTATGGTAGTTTTTATAGAGGTTTTCTCCTCGCGACTCTGCCAGAACAGAGACCCCGGTCCTCTCAGTGAGGATTACGGTGTGATGCTGATTTTGGTCCGCGCCGGGTAAACCCGATACCGCACATATCTGTGCGGCGTTCCGTTATCCGCCACCTACGGACGCGCCTGGTAGGAGATTCAGCAACTCCCGCAGGCCCCCCACCCCAACCTTTTTTTTTTTTTTTTTTTTTTTTTTTTTTTTTTTTTTTTTTTTTTTTTTTTTTTTTTTTTTTTTTGCGATGGGGAATGCATTTACGCACATCCTCCGCCACGGGGGTGGCTGAGGGGGGTGTGGGACTCCCGCAGACAGAACTGCGTCCTACCCACTAAACCCCATCGGGTCCCTCATGGTCGCGTTGGCAGCGCCTCCCGGTTCCAAGCACTAAGCTTATTGACCGGGCAGCGCCCCTGCGAACCGCCGCAACCGGCGTCACTAAAGAGGCCTCCTCGGGCCCACTCGAGAGGCGCGCGGGGACTCCGCGCGCACCTCTCGGACTCTATTGGGAACCGGTCCCCCCCGAGACCGATCCCCGAGTCTTTGCCCGTGAGCGAGCAGGGGCCGTCCTTGAAGTGGAGGGGAGGTTCGCCTCGGCAACCTCACTCACCTCCATCTCCTCGGGCACCTCCTCAGGCCGCCGTTTGGAGACGGCGGCGGGCAGCATCTTGGGCTGGGGGCAGTTCTTGCTCCCCAGCATGTGGCTAGCTGGCCTGCCTGCTGACCCGCACAGCAGGCAGTACAGCGTTGTCGCCGCGCACTTCGCGGCCTTGTGCCCGCTCTGACCGCAACGGAAACAGAGTTCCGAGCGGTCCTCAGCGGCGCGACACTTCGAGGCCACGTGGCCTTCCCCCATACAGCGGTAGCACCGCTTGGCCCTCGGTTTCAGCGGGACTATCCGCACCGAGGACCAGCCTATGAGCAGCCGACGGAGACCCGTGAGCTGCTTCGCGGCCTTGGCAGGCACCGCTGCCACTGTCGACCGTTCCTGAGTCCGGCCGAACTCTGCTATCTTGCCCACCAGGATTGTGTCCGGTGGGCAACCTCCCTGCTCCGCGAGCACCTTCTTCACCATCTCCGGCGTGGTGGCGTCATCAAGACCCACCACCCGAAGATCCGTGCGCAATTGCGGCCGGGTGATGGAAATCACTTCCGGCCGCATGCCAGGGATCGCGCGGAGCTTCTCGGCCAGACGGTCGGCCTTGGCGTCAGCGTCTGGGCCCGGGACCTCCATCAATTTTCCGCCGGACTGGGCACACTTAAAGCCCATGCCCCCAGAAATGCCGACGTCCGCCAGCTTTATCTCCGAGATTGCAATCTCGAAGAAGCCGGCGTAGGTGGCTCCGTTCTTGAGGGCATCATCCGAGTACCTGACGTGGATGACCGCCGTCTGAGGCACTCGAATGCGCTTGGGCTTGGTCTCCGCCCGTCCTGGACCGGATCGGGCCGGAGCCTTGCCCTGGGGCTTTCGGCTCTTAGGCGCCTTGGGCGCCTTGTCCCGTCCGCGCTTCGCCATCTCCGCGAAGGTGAGGTCCATCGCGGCGGGTGGAGGGGGAAGCGGGCGAGGCTCTCTGGAGGGGGCCGGAGGGGGAGGCACTTTAGTGCGCTTTCCCTGGCCCTTGCCCTTTTTGGTCGACGGCTTGGGTGCCGGACCGGGGGCTGGCTGCCTTTCAGGGGCAGCGTCGGACTGCTGCGCTTTCGCAGCCCGGGCAGCGGCCCTCCTCTTGGGGGGATTAGCCACGAACGTGGAGAACGTGCCCTCGTCCTCTGACGTCATCCCCAGCCTGCCGCGCTGAAGTGGTGGGCGGCGGCTTGCCGGCGGGGCTGGCGGGAGAAGCCGCCCGTCTTTCTCCAGGGCCTCGAAACGGGCGTCCAGCATGGCCCCGATTTGGGACACAATGCTGGACCGCTCGACCGGTGCGACGGTCGGCGTGCCCTCGTCCATCGACATTGGCCCGGGAGGAACCTCTAGACGCAGGACCTTTAGCGCCTCCACCTCCTTGCGCAGCTCCTGCAGCTCACGCTGGAGCCTTTGGTTCGCCGCGTTGAGCTTCTTCACCTCGTCGTCAACGGTCCGTGTCCGAAGCTCCTCAACGGACGCCGCGATCAGAACGGCGGCGTCCTTGATTGCCTTCACCACCGTGCCCTTGAGGTTCTTGGACCTCTCGGCGCACTGCACGATGGTGTTGGTGGCGGCCGTGACATTCCGCACTAATTCGTGTGCGGGGAGCCCAGTTTGCTCACCCTGCACTCTCTCCTTCGCCTTCTCCATCTTCTCACTCGCATGGAAGATGAGGCGGTCCAGCTCCCGCTGCTCGCTTTCCTTGGCCTCTTGCGCTGCGAAGGCCTTGAGTTCCTCGCGAGCCTTGCGCGCACCGACGTACTCCCCCGTTGTGGGGGGACGCCCGCGCCCGCGCTTGGCCATTTGGCCCTTCGTCTTGGGGACCTTGGGCCGACTCGGCAACTCCTCTTCGTCGTCGCCTTCTGTGATGTCCTGGGAGGAGGTCATCGTCATCGCCGAGTGGGACCTAGACTCGGCCGCAGAAGGCGAGCGGCTCTCAAGACGCCGACGCAGCGAAACTTGCCGGACAGATTTGGGACGATCCAGCGACTCCTCTCGAGTGCTGCTGCAACTCCGGCTTATTGGAGGGAGCAATTCCCTCATTTGGACTTCGGCTTGGTCCAAAGCCTCGTCTCGGCTGAGGCCCGTCAGTTGGAAATGGCGGGCGAGCTTCTGCTCAATATTGAAATGCTCCGAGATGTACGCATCGGAGTTCGATCCGTGCTCGTGGTGAGCGCGTTTGGCGCGCAGCACCGCATCCCGGATGTCTTCGCCAAGTGGGCCGCTATCCAACGGCTTGGAAGCCTGTCTAGCGGCCGGTTTCGCGGCCTTGCCGCTGCTCTCTGTAGGAGCGCCCGAAGGCGCCTTCGCGGAACTCCCGCGGACGTTAGAGGGGTCTTGGCATCGCGCCTCACCCTCACTACCGACTGGCATCGAAGTCCAGGCCCCCACACTACGAGTGCCCGGATTACCTGGGGCGGCTTGCGCCGCGCCAGGGGGGATTCCCCGCCGTTGGGCGGGTACCCCGTGGGGAGAGTCATTCTTGTCTGCCATTTTAACCATTTTTTGTAGCTTGTGCTACTCCCAAGGGGGACAAGCTTGGCCCAGGGGAGAGCCCCTAACTGGTTGGTGACCGCCTCCGTCACCACCCTTCACATGGAAAGGCCCGGGCCGCCGAGGACTACAGCGGCTCAGATTTGGAGATTTGTTTCAGGGTAAGTAGGATTCTGGGTCGGGAAGGCAAGGTTTTCACCCCGCCAACCCTTCCCGAAACCCAATATTACCCTTCTGGGGTTTACTCCCCGCAGCCCTGCCACGACAGGACCCCCGGCCGCCCTGAAAAGGGCAGTAACGGTATGATGCGTTTTTATAGAGGTCGCTCTCCTCGCGAGCCGACTTGTGCCAGCTCCCCGGTCCTCTCAGTGAGGATTACGGTATGGTAGTTTTTATAGAGGTTTTCTCCTCGCGACTCTGCCAGAACAGAGACCCCGGTCCTCTCAGTGCCCCACCCCAACCTTTTTTTTTTTTTTTTTTTTTTTTTTTGCGACGGGAAACACATTTACGTGTACCGCTAGCCGCGGGGGCGACTAGACGGTTATGTGGGGCTCCCGCAGACAGAACTGCGTCCTACCCACTAAAACCCGTCGGGTCCCTCAGGGTCGCATTGGTAGCGCCGCCCGGTACCAGACACTAAGCCTATTGACCGGGCAGCGCCCCTGCGAATGGCCGCAACCGGCTACACCATAGTGGCCTCCTCGGGCCCACCCTCGAAAGGCGCGCGGGGACTCCGCGCGCACCTCTCGGACTCAATGGGAACCGGTCTCCCCCGAGACCGGTCCCCGAGTCTTTGCCCGTGATGAGCGAGCAGGGGCCGTCATTACAGGGGAGGGGGGGTTCGCCTCAGCGACCTCGGCCACCTCCATCTGTTCGAGTTCCTGCTCAGGCCGCCGTTTTGTAACGGCGGCGGGCAGCTTCTTTGGCTGGGGGCAGTTCTTGCTCCCCAGCTTATGTGCCGCAGGCCTGCCTGCTGACCCGCACAGCAGACAGTGCAGCGCAGCCGTGCACTTGGCGGCCTTGTGGCCGCTTTGGCCGCACCGGAAGCAATGCTCCGAGCGGTCCTCAGCGGCGCGACAATTGGACGCCACGTGTCCCTCTCCCATGCAGCGGTAGCACCGCTTGGCCCTCGGTCTCAGCGGAACGATCCGCACCGAAGACCAGCCGATCAACAGCCGACGAAGACCCGTCAGCTGCTTCGCGGCTTTGGCGGGCACCGCTGCGACGACTGAGCGCTCCTGAGTGCGCCCAAACTCAGCGATCCTGCCCACCAGAATAGAGTCCGGTGAGCATTCCCCTTTCTCCGCGAGCGCGGTCCTAACCTTCTCCGGAGTGGTGGCGTCATCAAGACCCACCACGCGGAGGTCCGTTCGAAGTTGCGGCCGGGTGATGGAAATCACCTCCGGCCGATTCATTCCCGGAATCGCGCGGAGTGCCTCAGCGAGGCGGTCAGCCTTGGCGTCAGCGTCGGGGCCCGGGATCTCCATGAGTTTCCCCCCCGACTGCGCGCACTTAAAACCCATGCCCCCCGATATGCCAACGTCCGCCAGCTTTACCTCCGAGATTGCTATCTCGAAGAAGCCGGCGTACGTGGCTCCATTCTTGAGGGCGTCCTCACTATATTTTACATGGATTACCGCTGTTTGCGGCACCCGAATGTTCTTGGGCTTGGTCTCCGCCCGTCCGGGACCGGACCGGGCCGGAGCCTTGCCCTTGCCCTTGGGCTTTTTGCCCTTGGGCGCTTTGGGCGCCTTGTCGCGTCCACGCTTTGCCACCTCCGCGAAGGACGAACCCATCGTTGCGGGTGGAGGGGGAAGCGGGCGGGACTCACTCGCTGGAGTTGGGGCGGGGGTAGGCGCTTTGGTGCGCTTCCCCTTGCCCTTTCCCTTGTTGGGCCCCTTTTCAGCCGGAAGCATAGGCGCCGGACCGGGGGCTGGCCGCCTTTCTGGGGCGGCATCTGACTGCTGCAAACTTTGTGCAGCCCTTTTGGCAGCCTTTCGCCGCTGCGACCGCGCCACGAACGTGGAGAAGGGAGCTTCGTCCTCCGAACACATCCCTATCCTGCCGCGTTGCAGCGGGCCCCACCCCAACCTTTTTTTTTTTTTTTTTTTTTTAGACTCGAGAAACACCTTTACGTGTACCGCTAGCCGCGGGGGCAGCTAGACGGTTATGTGGGACTCCCGCAGAGCTGCGTCCTACCCACTAAAACTCGAGTGGTCCCTCAAGGTCGCATTTGTGGCACCGCCCGGTACCAGGTCGAAGCTATTGACCGGACAGTGCCGCTGCGAATGGCCGCGACCGGCCTTCTCACTCAGGGCCTACGCCCACTCTCGAGAGGCGCGCGGGGACTCCGCACGCACCTCTCGGACTCATTGGGAACCGGTCCCCCCCGAGACCGGTCCCCGAGCCTTCGCCCGTCTTAGAGCTGGAGTCGTCTTTGCGGAGGACTGGGAGCTCGCCTCGGCAGCTTCGACCACGTCCATCTGCTCGGACCCCTGCTCCTCCCGCCTTGGTTTGGCGGGGGGCGCCTTCTTTGGCTGGGGACAGTTCTTCGTCCCCAGCTTGTGCCCAGCGGGCTTTCCTGCCGCCCCGCAAAGCAGGCAGTGTAAAGCCGTGGCCTTGCAGGCCGCGGATTTGTGCCCCTTCTGACCGCATCGGAAACAAAATTCCGACCGGTCTTCAGAGGCACGACAATTCGCAGCCACATGGCCCTCGCCCATGCAGCGGTAGCACCGCTTGGCCCTCGGTTTCAGCGGGACGACCCGCACCGAAGACCAGCCGATCAACAGCCGACGCAAGCCGGCCAGCTGCTTAGCGGCTTTGGCGGGTACCGCTGCGACAGTCGAACGCTCTTTTGTGCGCCCGAATTCGGCTATTTTGCCCACCAGGATGGAATCTGGTGAGCAGCCCCCTTTTTCTGCTAAAATAGCCTTCACATCCTCCGATGATGTGGCATCATCGAGGCCGGTGATGCGCAAATCCGTCCGAATTTGCGGCCGGGTTATGGAGACAACCTCCGGCCGCATTCCCGGTATCGCCCGCAACTTCTCGGCAAGGCGATCGGCCTTCGCATCTGCGTCAGGCCCCGGGATTTCCATTATTTTGGCACCGGATTGTGCCACACGAAAGCCCATGCCCCCGCTGATGCCAACGTCTTTCAGGTCGATCTCCGCTACTGCAGTGGAGATGAACCCGGCGTACGTGGCACCATGCTTGAGGGCATCTTCGCTGTACCGCACCAAGATGGCTGCGGTCTGCGGTACGCGGATCCGTCGAGGCTTGGTCTCCGCCCGTCCGGGACCGGAGCGGGACGAAGCCTTGCCTTTGGGCGCTTTGGGCGCCTTGGCGGGCTTGTTCCGGCCACGCTTCGCCACCTCCGCGAAAGATGTTGACGCAATCGCTGCGGGTGGAGGGGGAAGCGGGCGGGACTCAGTCGCAGGAGTTGTGGCAGGGGTCGGCGCTTTAGTGCGCTTCCCCTTGCCTTTGCCCTTATTGGGCCCCGTATCGGCGGGCGGCTTAGGTGCCGGGCCGGGGGCTGGCCGCCTTTCTGGGGCGACTTCGGACGGCTGCACCGATTGGGCAGCTTTTTTGGCAGCCTTACGACGTTGAGGCCGCGACAAAAACGGCGCGTAGGGAGCGTCATCCTCCGACGTCATCCCTAATCTACCGCCCTCCTGCAGAGGTGGGCGGTATGACACCGAGGGGAGCAGACGACCGTCCCTCTCAAGTGCCTCAAAGCGGGCGTCCAGCATGGTCCCGATCTGGGACACGATGCTGGACCGCTCCGCCGGCTCGACGGCGGACGTGCCCCCTTCCGCGGGCGTTGACCCAGGCGGAAACTCTGGGCGACAGGCCTTGAGGGCCTCGACCTCACGTCGCAGCTCCTCCATCTCTCGTTTGAGCTGCTGATTGGCAGCATTAAGACGGCGCACTTCGTCGTCCGCAGTCCGCACACGTAATTCCTCGACGGACGCCGCAATTAGAACGGCGGCGTCCTTGAGAGCCTTCACGACAGTGCCCTTGAGGTTCTTGGACCTCTCGGCGCACTGTACGATCGTGTTCGTAGCGATTTTGACGCTCTGAACTATTTCATGCGCAGGGAGCCTAGACTGCTCAACCTGCGCACTCTCCCTGGCCTTGTCCAGCTTCTCGCTGGAGTGTAGGATCATACGGTCTAGATCCTGCTGCTGCTTCTCTTTAGCCTCCTTTTCGGTGAAGGCCTTAAGCGCCTGACGGGCTTTAAGCGCGCCAACGTACTCCCCAGTTGTGGGGGGACGCCCGCGCCCGCGCTTCGCCACTTGGCCCTTCTTCACCAATTTGGCAATCTTTGGCTGACGACCGATCTCGATGTCGTCGTCCCGATCCGTCAGGTCAATGTACGAGGACCCCGAAATTACGGACTGGGACCTCGTAGAAGGCGAGCGACTTTGAGGACGCCTTCGTCTCTGTCCGACGGGGGAGGACGGAACTCCCCCAACCTTTTGGGCCAGCCTCGAGCTGGACCTTGACGGGGTCCGCTGGGCCCGGTCTTGAGTCTCGTCCGGGTGAGATGGAGAACGGGAACGGCTCCGGCTCCGACACCTCTGCGGGTGAGCAAGAGGAGGAGGCTTCACGCTCGACTTCCCCTTCTTGGCAGCCCTCGCCGCTCTGTGTAGCCGAAGGATCGTCTCAAAATAATCGCGTGTCTGAGACGCGGCTTCCTCCTGGCTGAAACCAGTGGCCTCGTAGTGACGCTGGAACTTATTAAAGAACCCGTCTTCCTCTGTCTTATATAGTTCGTGGTCACTTCCATACTCCATGTATGTTTGCTGGAGCTTGGAGACAATTTGACCGATCTGCTCGTCGTCCAGCGCGCCACAGTCTTGAGGAAGGGGAGGAGACTTTTGGCTCAACTCCTCCTTCCTTCGGGCCCACTTCTCTTTATAGGGTGCAATTGCCCTATCGAGTAGGGTGCGCGTATAATTTGCAGCACCCTCTTGGCTGAAGCCAGCCATCTCGTGGTGGCGGTTCATCTTTTGGGTGAAACCGCGCACCTCCCTCAGATAATTTTCGGAGTCGGATCCGTACTCCTTATAATTGCGCTGGACGCACTGGGTCATGTCCAGTATCTCGTCATTTCCGAGAATGCCCTCGCTGGAAGGCGGCGTGTACCAGAACTCCTTGCCGTCCTCCAGAGCAATGTATGACTCCGGAGTCGGCTTGGGGCCTAGTCCCGCTTTCGACTTGGCGGCCGGTTTGGCGGCCGATTTAGCAGCCTTGCTGCTGCTCGCTGCGAACATGCCGCGAAGATTCCCCTCGAAGAAAGAGGAGCGGCTCGCGCCCGAAGGCGCCTTCGCGGAACTCCCGCGGTTGGAGGGGTCTTGGCTTCGCGCCTCACCCTCGCTCCTGACTGGCGTAGAGTCTCGGGCCCCCACATTACGATTGCCCGAGGTGCCTGACGCGGTTTTATCCGCGGCAGGGGGGATTCCCCGCCGAGAGGCAGGTACCCCGTGGGGAGTTGTATTCCTTTCCGCCATATTCATTTTGTTCGCTTGTGCTACTCCCGGGGGGGACAAGCTTGGCCCCAGGGAGAGCCCCTCACTGGTTGGTGACCGCCTCCGTCACCACCCTTCCGAAGGAAAGGCCCGGGCCGCCGAGGACTACAGCGGCTCAGATTTAGAGATTTGTTTCAGGGTAAGTAGGATTCTGGGTCGGGAAGGCAAGGCTTTCACCCCGCCGACCTTTCCCGAAACCCAATATTACCCTTCTGGGGTTTACTCCCCGCAGCCCTGCCGTGACAGGACCCCCGGCCGCCCTGAAAAGGGCAGTAACGGTATGATGCGTTTTTATAGAGGTCGCTCTCCTCGCGAGCCGACTTGTGCCAGCTCCCCGCTCCTCCGAAGAGGATTACGGTATGGTAGTTTTTATAGAGGTTTCCTCCTCGCGACTCTGACAGAACAGAGACCCCGGTCCTCAGAATGAGGATTACGGTATGCCCCCCGGCCGCTCTTCTGTGCCGTCGCAAAGCGCGACGGAACAAGAGAGCAGCCCCCTATGGAGTGTCGGCCGTCGGGTAGCAATGCCCGAAGAGATGACTACCCGCCGTTGCCTAGGGTGGACCAGGACAGGACGCTACCCTTCCGACCGAACGAATCCGATCGCAAGAATAAGGCCCCGCCGCACGAAGAGGCCACTCCATCCCCACCCCACCCCAACCTAACCTAACCTAACCTAACCTAACCAACTCGGTTTTCAACCACTAAAATAGAAGATACGTTGTTCAAATTCGCACCTAATGTGGGTCTAATTAAGCCCTAAAACATACTTTTTGCTCGAAGGGTCTATCTCAATTAGTTTCAGAGAAATTAATTTTTATGTGATTTCAACTTAGCGATTTTCAACTTCAACTTTTTCATACTAAATTTACAAATTTCTAGTCTCAGTTAAAATTCAATAAAAAATCCAAATTTCTTCTTAGCGTAATTCTTGTTAGTATCAGCTTTACTTTATTAGTTTCCGCGTCTTTTGACACCCCTCCCGTGTGTCTCGCATATCTCCAACCCACTTTTTTAGCAGTTTGAAAATTTGCAAAAATTTCTCCATACAAATTTTTTCGGAGCTTAGGTAGACTTTTTGGCCGTTATTTCTGCTAGGTCGTCCATATAGATGCATACCATATGAGCAAAAATATTTATTTGTAGACTCAGTATAATATTTTCAGGGTCGGTTCAAGGGCAACTTTGGACCTCCCCTCCCCCCCCAAATTTTACACCCCCCCCCCCAAATTTAGAGTTTTAGTTTTCTGTCCGCAACATAAAATATGTTCGGAATCCGCACCCCACCGAGAGGGAAATCCCCTCCCCCCTCTACGTCCAGGGCTTCAAAGCAGGCGGCAGCTGACAAAATCTTACAGTCAGCCAGGGCAGCTTTGGAAATGGCAGAGGAGCCTGTAAAGGCCTCCCAAACTGCCGGGAAATCCTCCTCCCACTCTACACAAACAGCCAAAAGGCCCCCCCCCTCAAACTTCCAAGTCTAAGCCGGCCACCCAGACGTCTCAGACTCTGAGTGCCTCAAGCATCACCTCCTCCTCGCAACCACCAGTCAGCCCCTCATCGCAGGCCTTTGACGATCTCTTGCTTGTGTCGCAACAGCCCCCTAGCACCCCGCCCCCGACGCAATCTGCTAGTGAGGGCCGCCCGAGCACCCCAAATCTGCAAAGGATCGCTGATATGACGAGAGAGGTCGTCGATTTTGCTACTGGACATGAAGTTTACGAGAACCGCGTACATGAGGCGAAGAGCTGCCTCCTCAAAGCGAAATTGCAACTTAACAACTCACGCAATACCAAGACAGAAATTAAGAATGAAGTTGTAAAAGCGGTAGAACGGCTTTACCAGTTAGTAAAGGAAGCTGAGGCAGAAAGAAAGACCACATGTGAACTCACAGCGGGCCTTAAGGAGGCCATAGTACAGGGAAAGGGAGGAGAGAAAATAGGAACTGTCAACACCATCGCTCTAGAAAAACTAATAAAAGAACAGAGTAAACTCATACAGGAAAATGGGAAAAAGATAGAAGGGCTCAAAAGGTCTATAGATAAAGTAGAAGAAATAACAACCACCACTCGGGCCAGTTATGCCAGTGTTGCAGCCTGTCGCAACAGCAACAATGTACCCGAAAGGACATCAATGCATACAGTGGTTGTGTCTTCAACGAGCGATGCAGACACGGGTGAGCAAGTGCTCGAGAAAGTCAGACAGGCAGTTAAGGCGACAGACGGATGGGTGACTGTCGATCGTGTTCGTAAGGCTAAGAACCGAAAAGTCGTCCTTAGCTGCAAGTCGAAAGAGGATGTCCTCAGGGTGCAAGAGAGACTGCAAGGAGCAAAGGCTCATCTATCAGTGGAAGAGGTGCGGAACAAAGATCCGCTTATCGTTATGATCGGAGTCTTGTCGATTGTGAGTGACGACGATATTGTTAATGCTCTACGCAATCAAAACAATGACCTGTTCTGCAACCTGTCCAAGGAGGATGACAGGCTCGAAGTGAGATACAGGAAACGCACGAGGAACCCACACACGAATCATGTAGTTGCAAGGGTGTCCCCAGCCTTGTATAATAGGATTCTGGACAAGGGAGATGTACACATCGACATCCAAAGGATCAGAGTGGAAGATCAAAGCCCTCTGGTACAATGTTCGATGTGTCTCGGATATGGACATGGGCGCAAGTTTTGTAAGGAGACCCAGCCCAAATGCAGCCATTGCGCAGGACCGCACATGAGTACCCAGTGCAGAGACCGGCTCGATGGTGCGTCCCCTACCTGTTGTAACTGCGTAGAAGCCAAGCTTGAAGCAACAAGGCATAACGCCTTCAGCCCAGACTGCGCAGTTCGTAGGAAATGGGACGCATTAGCTAGAGCAAAAATAGCTTATTGCTAAGGTTCTCTCACTGGGAAATCAGAGTAGCACTCCAACAAAAGTTGCATCATATACCGTGGTCCAGGCCAATCTTCAAAGAAAGGAGCTGGCAACCACGGAGATGATACTTGAAGCCTCAAAGCGCAAAATCGCTGTATCGCTTCTCCAAGAACCGTACGTAGGATCCATTCGTCGTATGAAAGGCTACTCGGGAACCAGGGTTTACCAGAGTTCTGATGCGGGAACTGGAACTGTCAAGGCCGCCATCGTTGTCCATGACGCGGACCTTGATGTAATACAACACCCAGAGCTCACTACTAACAACATCTCTGTGGTGAGAATCCGCACGAGAGCATGGGAGATAGCCCTGGTCTCGTATTACTTTGAACCTGACCAGCCAATAGAGCCCTATCTTCAGAGTATCAGAGACATTCGCGCCGCGTTAAGCGACTACAAGATAATCATTGGTGGAGACGCCAACGCTAAAAGCACCTGGTGGGGAAGTCCACAAGTTGATCATCGGGGCGAAGATCTATCAGGCGTTCTGTTTGAGCTAGACCTCCAGGTGCTTAACGTCGGTGATACTCCCACCTTTGACACGATTCGCGGAGGACGTGAATACACAAGTTTTGTAGACGTCACAGCGTGTTGCGCGAGAGTTCTAGACTTTGTGGAGGACTGGAAAGTGGACAGAGAGCTCACTTGTTCTGACCACAATGCAATCGTTTTTAAAATAAACTTAGCAAAAAGCAAAGGCATACATATAAGAAGAACTACCAGGTGTTATAATACAAGGAAAGCTAATTGGGAAGATTTTAGAGAAAAACTAACACAGTTACATACAGAAACAGAAATAAATACACATACAATAAATACAATAGATAATATAATACAATTAGAAAAAGCAATAGAACAATACACACATAATATTAAGCAAGCAAGCAATGAAAGCATACCATTAATAAATAGTAAGAAAAAAGTATACATACCATGGTGGAACAGTGAACTCGAAGAATTGAAGAAACAAACTGCCACGTTGAAGCGTCGTATTCGTTGCGCCGCTCAAGTCCGGAGACAGATGGTAGTTGACGAGTACCTGCAGAAAAAAGAAGAATATGAAACAAAAGCCAAACAAGAACAGACCAAGAGTTGGAAGGAGTTTTGTCAGCGACAGGATAAGGAGGGAGTTTGGGACGGAATCTATAGGATAATAGGCAGAACAAGAAAAAGGGAAGAAGATACTTTATTGAAAAAAGATGGAAAGTTCCTGACTCCTTCCGAATCTGCTTTGTTGCTGGCTGACACCTTCTACTCACCAGACTCAACAACAATCGACAACACAGACCACACTGAAATACGGAATTTTGCTAAAATAGTAAACGAACCAACTAAAGATGAAAATCACGATCCGTTGTTTACATTGTCAGAACTTAAAACTGCACTAAATGGGTTTAGTCCTAAAAAGGCGCCGGGAAATGACGGTCTCACTGCAGATATCTGTAGGCGAGCAATTCTCATGGACTCTGAAATCTTCCTTGCCTTAGCTAACAAATGTCTCCAACTATCCCACTTCCCAGTGGTATGGAAGGAGGCAACGGTAGTAATACTACGCAAGCCAGGCAAGGAATCATACGATCATCCCAAGTCATATAGGCCTATCGGTCTTCTACCTGTGCTTGGAAAGATCCTTGAGAAAATGCTTGTCACTAGAATAAAGTATCACCTGGTTCCCCGAATAAGTCCCCGCCAGTACGGATTTATGCCGCAAAGAGGCACAGAGGACGCCCTCTATAACCTGTTCCAACACATTAACGCAAAACTAGATCGCAAAAAGATTGTTACATTAGTCTCGTTGGATATAGAGGGCGCCTTTGATAATGCCTGGTGGCCGGCGGTAAAGGTCCGTCTGGCGGAAGAGCAGTGTCCAGCTTAAGGCGCATTATTGACAGCTACCTGTCTAATCGTACTGTTCGAGTGCGATATGCGGGGGAGGAAGTCGTTCGTAACACAAGTAAAGGATGTGTTCAAGGATCAATAGGCGGCCCAATACTTTGGGACCTTTTACTAGATCCACTCCTTAAACAGCTCGAACAACAGGGTCATTACTGTCAGGCGTTTGCTGATGACGTTGTCTTGGCATTTGTGGGAGACACAGCCGGCCATATCGAGGAGCAGGCAAATGCCGCTCTTGAAACCGTTCGAGCGTGGGGCATCAAAAATAAACTACACTTCGCACCACATAAGACATGTGCACTTGTTGTCACGCGAAAGCTTAAATATGATGTCCCACGTCTTAGCATGGGCGGCGTTCCGATCGCCGTGTCGAAAGAAATGAAGTTGTTGGGTCTAACAATTGATGATAAACTAACCTTCAATCAGCATACGGCGATCGTATGCCGCAAAGCCCTCGATATCTTCAAACAGCTGTCAAAAGCTGCCAAGACAAGCTGGGGTTTGCACCCCGAGATCATCAGGATCATATATACGGCTGCGGTGGAACCTGTCATTCTTTATGCGGCAAGCGTATGGGCCTCTGCGACGAACAAAATAGGTATTCGCAAACAACTAGAGACTGTCCAAAGGGGTTTTGCACAAAAGTTGTGCAGATCCTATCGCACCGTCTCTCTCAATTCAGCACTCACACTTTCTGGGATACTTCCGCTTGACCTACGAATACAGGAGGCTGCCCTACTGTATGAGGCCAAGAAAGGAATGTCCCAGAAATACATTGGGGACAGTGAGATAGAGAGGTCGGTAGCATTTGCGGAACTCCCGCATCCTGCAACACACTTTGACATAAAGTTTGAATGCCTGGAAACTCAGGAACGAATTGAACGACACAACGAACAGCAACTCAGGGTATTCACGGACGGCAGCAAAGTTGATGACAAAGTAGGAGCTGCTTTATCTATATGGGATAGCGAAAAAGAAATAAAAGTCATCAAACTTAGTCTGCCGTCCTATTGCTCTGTGTACCAAGCTGAATTGTTTGCAATTAATCGTGCCCTGAAAGTAGCCCTTGAATCCAAGGCAGATAGTGTCGGTATATACAGCGATTCCCGTTCGGCTCTTGAGACTGTGACTAATAATAACACCCCACACCCTTTGGCAGTAGAAATTCGATCTGGTCTGCTGCGAGCACGAACAATTGACAAAAGTATCGAATTGTTCTGGGTACGAGCACACTCTGGACTGTTACAGAACGAAAGGGCGGACGAGATGGCAAAGGAGGCGGCACTTAAATTAAAAAAGAGGCCAGACTATGACCTCTGCCCAATTTCATACGCCAAAAAGCAGATAAGAGCTGAATCCATCGAACTTTGGAACAGGAGGTATATAGACGGCGAAACTGCATCTATAACCAAACTGTTCTTTGCAAACATCCATGACGCGTATAGGATAGTTAGAAAAATAAAGCCCTCTGGATTAATGACTCAACTAATGACCGGGCACGGGGGTCTCTCCGAATATTTGCACAGGTTCCGACATAAGGACAGTCCCTCTTGTGCCTGCGAACCAAATAAAGAGGAAACAGTCCCGCATGTATTAATAGAATGTCCAATATATGCTAATGAAAGATTTGAATTAGAAGAGAAACTACGTATCACACTCAAAAAAGAAGAAATAAACGAGCTAATTAAAGGAAAAGATACACAAGAAAAGTTTCTAAACTATTGTATAAATATAATTAAAAAAGTTGTAAATAGAAATAAAACGGACAAATCACCAGTCACATCGGGATAGATACTATGTAAATATAATTGTAAATAGTAGGTTGACCGAGTAAAATATATATACATTATATATATATTAGTCAACTAATTAATAAGTGTAAATAATAATTTGATTAAATAGTTAGATATTAAAATAAGAAACGAAGCTCTAGTGCGAGCAATAATCATTGTAAATAAAAGCTGATTCTCGAACTTCTAACTTCTTCTACTCTTGCAAACTTTCTATAACATATATATCTTCGTAAAACTCCGTTGCAACTTATATATTCCAGCAAACATAAAATTTCGCAATAGTTACAAGTCAATCATGACTTTGTAAAAAACATAAAGCAAGCAAATAATAAAATGTGCACAACAAAGTCTCTGATTCATTTCAGAGGATTCATAAAAAAAAAAAAAAAAAAAAAAAAAAAAAAAAAAAAAAAAAAAAAAAAAAAAAAAAAAACCTAACCTAACCTAACCTAACCTAACCTAACCTAACCTAACCTAACCTAACCTAACCTAACCTAACCTAACCTAACCTAACCTAACCTAACCTAACCTAACCTAACCTAACCTAACCTAACCTAACCGTGCTCAACTTGTTTGGGTTACGGACATGGCCGTAAATACTGCAAGGAAACAGTGCCTAAATGCAGTCACTGTGGAGGATCCCATATGAGGGATAAATGCACTGAATGGCTTGCCGGAGCAGCACCTACATGCTGTAATTGCAAAGCGGCAAAGCACGAGAGCGTTGAGCACAACGCCTTTAGTTCAGAATGCCAGGTGCGAAGGAGGTGGGAGGCACTGGCGAGAGCTAAGGTAGCGTATTGCTGAGGTGGTTCCAATTCGCTCACGGGTAGGCAACCCCGCCAGAGGAGGTTATGTAGTAGCCCAGGTCAACCTACAGAGAAAAGAGTTGGCAACGACTGAACTCATGGTGGAGGCCAGCGAACGCAAATTGGCGTTCGCGCTGGTCCAGGAGCCATACGTGGGAGGAGTGCGAAGAATGAAGGACTACCGTGGGGCGAGAGTCTACCAGTGTGCTGAAGTAGGAGATGGGACGGTGAAGGCGGCGATTGTTGTCTTTAACAACGAGTTCGACGTCACGCTGTGCCCGAAACTCACGACCAACAATATCGTTGTAGTGAGGATCCGAACCAGCGCCTGGGAAATCGCGGCGGTTTCCTTTTATTTTGAGCCAGACCAACCACTGGGGCCATACCTGGACCAGCTGAGAGAGGTCATTGAGGAACTTGGGCCGCGTATGCTGTTGATAGGTGGCGACAGCAACGCTAAGAGTACCTGGTGGGGCAGCACCGTAGAAGACCCCAGGGGCGTTGAGATGTCCGGGGCCCTGGAGGAGTCAGGAATGCAGGTATTAAACACAGGAGATACGCCCACGTTCGACACCATGAGAGGTACGAGGGCGTACACAAGCCACATAGATATCACGGCAAGTACCGACGACCTGTTAGAGCTTATCGATAACTGGAGGGTAGACCAAGACATGATAAGCTCTGACCACAACACCATCCTCTTCGATGTTAGAGTCCAGAAAAGTAAAGGAATGAGAGTCCAAAGAACCACCCGACTGTACAATACAAAGAAAGCCAACTGGGACCTCTTCCAAGAAAAATTGGTGCAATTAAAAGAAGTAAATAATATTAACATAGAAGCGATACGTAATATAGACGCGAAGCACGAACTAGAGCAAACTGTGCTTAAGGTCACAGAGCTCATCACTACAGCGTGCAAGGCAGCCATCCCCCCGAAGAAAAGCACAGAGACGCTACGGGTTCCCTGGTGGAGCGACGAACTCGCAAGCCTGAAAAAGGTGATGGTTACGTATCGCAGAAGAATTAAGAATGCCGCGCCGCATCGGAGAGATAAGGTCGTCGAAGAATACCTGCAAAAGAAAGAAAACTACGAGTGCCAAGCCAAGAATGCCCGAATAGCAAGTTGGAAAGAGTTCTGCGAGAAGCAGGACAGAGAAGGGGTATGGGAGGGTATTTACAGAGTCATAAATAGGACCGCCAGGAGACAAGAAGATTTGACCCTAAAAACCGCAGATGGTAAAGAACTTAATCCCAAAGAATCAGCAGACCTGCTAGCCGATACCTTCTACCCTAGGGACACAGAAAGCACAGACAGCACCCTACACCGCCGTATCAGGGAAGCGGCAGAGCGGGTGAACGAAAGGCAGGATGGTGAACATCACGACCCGCCGTTCACCTTGCTGGAGCTAGAGACCGCGCTAAACAGCTTTAACGCCAAGAAGGCACCAGGAGCGGATGGCTTCACGGCAGACATCTGCAGCAGAGCCTTGATGACGAACCTAGAAGAGTCCCTTGCCCTGTTCAACAAGTGCCTAGAGATAGGACACTTCCCGGACACATGGAAGGAGGCCACAGTAGTGGTACTCAGAAAACCGGGCAAGGAGAGCTACACAACACCCAAGGCATACAGACCAATCGGTCTGTTGCCGGTACTAGGCAAGGTTCTAGAGAAGCTGATAGTATCAAGGATAAAATACCATCTTGTACCGAGGATCAGTACTCGCCAGTACGGATTCATGCCCCAGAGGAGCACCGAGGACGCCCTCTATAATCTAATACACCATATCAAGGGTAAGATGGAGCTGAAGAAGCTGGTAACCCTAGTGTCATTGGATATAGAGGGGGCCTTCGATGGCGCATGGTGGCCTGCAATGCGAGTCCGACTGGCTGAGGAAAAGTGTCCGGTCAATATTAGGAGGATACTAGACAGCTATCTCAGCTGCAGGACTGTCAAGGTCAGGTATGCTGGGGAAGAGAGCACGCGTAGCACCAATAAAGGATGCGTGCAAGGGTCAATCGGCGGTCCAATTCTCTGGAACCTGCTTCTCGACCCACTATTACGCGGACTGGAGGAGAGAGGAGATAGGTGTCAGGCTTTTGCGGACGATATCGTCCTGATTTTCGATGGCGACACCGCCCTGGAGGTGGAACGGCAAGCAAATGCCGCTCTCTCCTATGTACAGCAGTGGGGACAGCAGAACAAGCTGAAGTTTGCTCCGCACAAAACGACAGCCATCGTACTAACGCGGAAACTGAAGTACGACACCCCGCGGCTGTCCATGGGAGGGACCGACATTGCTGTCTCTAGGGAGGTGAAGATTTTGGGGCTTACCATCGACGATAGGCTCACTTTCAACACTCACGTCGATAACCAATGTAGGAAGGCTATCGACATATACAAACAGCTGAGTAGGGCAGCCAAGGTCACATGGGGCCTCAACACAGAGATCGTCAGGACGATCTACACGGCGGCGGTGGAACCGATTGTCACCTACGGAGCAGCAGCTTGGGTTCAGGCAGTAGGGAAGTTAGGAGTTCAGAAGCGCCTCAACACCGTGCAGCGAGGATTCGCACAGAAGCTGTGCAAGGCCTACCGCACGGTCTCTCTTAACTCGGCACTGGTGCTTGCGGGGATACTGCCTCTCGACCTCAAAGTACGAGAAGCAGCCGCGTTGTACGAGGCCAGGAGAGGGTCGTCCCCGGAAGTGCTGGGAGATAGAGAGACCGAGACTGTAGTGAGCTTTGCAGAGGCTCCTCATCCCGCAGAGCATATGAGACTGGAGTTCGTGTGCTTGGTAGACCAAAACCTAGTAGACAGGCACAATGTGCAGGAGGTGCGTATATTCACCGACGGCAGTAAGATCGAGGGGAAAGTCGGAGCCGCACTTTCCTTATGGAATCGTGAGGCCGAGATTCAGACCCTCAAAATCTCACTGTCCGCGTACTGCACAGTCTACCAGGCGGAACTTCTGGCCATATGCAAAGCGACCAGCGTAATCCTCAAAAGGGCGGAGACGAGCTTTGGTGTTTATAGCGATTCGAGGGCAGCGCTGGAGACGATCGTAAACCATAGCTCTCTCCACCCACTTGCAGTGGAAGCTCGTGAAAGCCTGCGGAAAGCCTCGGCCAGGGGCAAAGATGTGTCTTTGTTCTGGGTCAAGGCCCACGCGGGACTTCCGGGTAACGAGCGCGCTGATGAACTCGCGAGGGGGGCGGCGTTAGCTTCCAAAAGGAAGCCCGATTATGACAAATGTCCAATATCGTTTGTCAAGAGGACTCTACGTAATCAATCTATAGAGGTCTGGAACGAACGGTATCGGACAGGTGCAACAGCGTCGACCACCAAAATCTTCTTCCCAGACGTAGGCAAGGCATACAGCCTTATCCGCAAAATAAGGCCGGAGGGACACATAACACAAATCCTCACAGGACATGGTGGATTCTCCCAGTACTTGAATCGCTTCAAGCGCAGGGAGAGTCCATCATGCGCCTGCGATTCCACCACAGAGGAAACAGTCCCACACCTCCTCCTTGATTGCCCCATATACGGTGCTGATAGGTACAACCTTGAAACCAAGATAGGAACCAAATTGACACTAGACACACTAAATGAATTGATAGCTGGCAAGGACACTATGGACAACTTCCTAAACTATTGCGCAAAAATATGCAGAAGTGCCAACCATAGGAACAAAGATGCATAAGCAGTTGCTTAAATTATAATTTGGATATTATATGTATAAGGAACGATGAAGCTAACAGATGTATAATTAAAATAGACATTGTAATAGTTCATAAAATAGTTAATAGTGTTAAACTGTAAATTAGAATATAAGATAAAAGTTGTAGTAGTAAATAGTATAGAAAATAAGATAAGGTATTATAAAAGGTTAACTCTCTTAAAATTTGCTCAAATGTAACAGTAGATATATAGATATAAACATAATAGAGATAAGAAAAGTATGTAATAGAATAAGAAAGACAAGAAAGAATTGTAATAGCATAAGACTAGGTAATAAAGAAATAAAAAAGTGGCAAGAAATATAGAATAGGCAATAAAGAAAGTAGTCAGGTTAGCTATGAAAGTCGGAGGTTTAGATCACATAGATTAGAGAAATACAATATTAAAGACAGAAGGCAATAAACCCCTAGATTTAAAATATCCCTTGAATAAGAATATCAGGGAACAGAGCCGCTGCGAAAAAAAAAAAAAAAAAAAAACCTAACCTAACCTAACCTAACCTAACCTAACCTAACCTAACCTAACCTAACCTAACCTTTTTTTTTTTTTTTTTTTTTTTTTTTTTTTTTGCGGAGGAGAACACTTTTACGTGCCTTAGCCGCAGGCTAGCGAAGCCTGCGGCCGTGTGTGGGGCTCGGGACTAAAGACGTTCGTCCCACTACCCACTAAACTCCTCCGGTTTCCCCTTTTCACCCGATGAGGACGAGCCGGTGCCAACCTTGTGGTTATTGACCAGCCCGTCCACGGGTACCCCGGCCTGATGCGTAGGCCGGGGTGGCGCCTAGGGAGGGCCACCCGAGAAACTAGGTGACCCCCAGACTTGGCTCGGGAGACCTGTGCAATGCGGGCGTTAGGGAGCTACCCTCGCCCGCAGGTCAACCCTCAGGCCGGAAGAGGGCGCACGTGAGCACGCCCTCTCCGGCCCGGCCGTCTACGCCGGAGGGGAGCGGAAAGAGGATCTTCCTCCCGCTCCCTCTCCTTTGCCTCCTTCTGCAAGATTACGGCCTCGCAGAAGGAGGCGGCCGCCTCCCACGCTCTCTTGCTGGTGACCATGGCTCGCACCATGGACGCCAGAGAGAGGTGACCACCGCCTAGCGCCGCGACGAGTTCGCGGCGCTCGTGTCGCCAGGCCGGGCACTCAACGAGTGTGTGCTCGGCCGTGTCGTCGGGAGCGTCGCAGTGATGACACTGCGGCGTCTCCTCCCGACAGGCGACACGGTGCAGATAGTGTCCGAAACACCCGTGGTCGGACAGAATCTGCGACAGGCGGTAGGTGAGGCAGCCGTGCCGGCGCTCCACCCACTCCCTCAACACCGGACTGATCGCTTCGATCGTCCGGTGGCCGGCACTCGGGGCCTCGAGAGCCTCCGCCCATTTGGCCAGGGCCTCCTCCCTGGCCTGGGCACGACCCAGCGCCACCTCCTCCATGCTAGGTCGCTCCCCCCGCAATCTCGCGTTGACCCGGACTCGATGCACCTGGGCCAGAACCAGGGCGTCGAGTTCCCACGGGATGGTGCCTGCAAGGACGCAGGCGGCCCCGTGGGAAACTGTGCGGTAAGCCCGCACAGCCCGGGTCGCGATGACCCTCTGCGGTTGGCGCAAGAGGGCCTTGAGCGGGGGGGAGAGACTCTCCGCCCACACAGGGGCTCCATATAGTGCCATCGACCTGATCACCATGTGATACAGGCGACGGCACTTTCCCCCGGGCCCTCCCACGTTGGGGAGGACCCGTCCGAGGGCTGCGGCGGCGGCGCACAGCCTGGGAGCGAGGAGCTTGAAGTGCTCCTCGAACTTCCACCGGGGATCCAAGGTCAGGCCGAGATACTTCAGATGCTTCTCGACCGGGACCTGGACCCCTTCGACTCGGACATGGAGCCCCTGAGGGATCCTGCGGCGTGGGGCGCGGAAATACATGGCCTTGGTTTTCTCCAAGGCCACTCGCAACCCCAGCATGCGGATGCGCCGGACGACCATGGTCGTGGCGACCGACGCGAGCTGGGCCGCATCGTCCCAGCTCTTCGCTCTCACCGCTACTAGGGTGTCGTCCGCGAAGCAGACGACATCCATTCGCTCCGAGAGCGACCCGCGCAGGACCCAGTCGTACCCCAGGTTCCACAGGAGAGGACCCAATACGGAACCCTGGGGTACGCCCGCCGCCATCGGCCACGATTGGACGCGGCCCTCCGCGTCCTCATACAGGACCACCCTGTTGAGCAGGTAGTCCTTGACGAGGGCGCGGAGATAGAGGGGCACTCGGTGGTATTTGAGTGCCTCCTCTATGCACTCGTAGGGGAGGCAGTTGAAGGCGTTCGCGATGTCAAGCGACACCACGACAACAACCTCCCCCCGTGCTGTGGCCGCCTCAGTCCACTCCTTGAGGCGGCTCACCGCGTCCATCGTTGACCGGCCGGCTCTGAAGCCGTACTGGCAGTCGGCCAGATTTGGCCCCTCGCTGCCGAGATGCTCCTGGATGCGAGAGGCGAGGATCTTTTCAAAGAACTTCCCCGCCTCGTCCAGGAGCACGACCGGCCGGTAGCCAGCCGGGGAATCGGGTGGGCGGCCGTGCTTGCGCAGGAGGCAGAGCCGCCCCACCTTCCATCTCCTGGGGAAGCGGCACGCTGCGATGCTGGTGTTCAGCACCGCGCGAAACCGCTCCTCCAGGGGGCCTGTGGCGATGGCGAGCACCTTGGAGTGCACGCCATCCGGCCCCGGTGCCTTCTTTTTGGCCCGGAGCCGCGCCATGCCGGCCTCGAACTCCGTGTCCGAGACCGGCGGCCCATCCGACCACTCCTCCGTGGCCGGATCCCCGACTGCCATCCTGGGAGGTGTGAAGGGTCCGGGACTCGGGAACAGAGTCTCCAGGACCCCCCGCAAAAGGCCAGGCTCCATCGAGGACGTGGGGGGAGCTCCGTCTATGAACTTCCCCCTCACCGCCCTGTATGGCCTCCCCCAGGGGTCGCGATCGAGGAGGGCAAGGTACTCCTCCTCGGCGACGCCCTTGGCCCTGCTAATTTCCGTTCGCAGGGCCCTCTGGGCCTCCCTGAACGCCCGGCGGAGCCTATCTTCCTCCCCGGGCGCTCGAACAGCGCGCCGTCGACAGCGCTGGTAGGCCTGTCTGGCGGTGAGTGTGGCGGCACGCAGGCAAGAAACCTCCTGCGTCCACCAATACACCGCCTTTCGCCGGGTGACGCCCCGGGACTTTGGCATGGCGGCGTTGCAGACGACTTTCAGGTCGTCCGCGAAGAAGTCCGCCATGCCATCCGCATCCCCGACGATTTCGGCCGGTGGCTCCGCCCATGACCTGTATATGGCCGCCTCCTTGGCGACCTCAGGGCGGAGCTGTCCCAGGGACCAGCGCTGGAACGCCGACGGGGTCCCTGATTCGGAACCCAAACGCACCGGGGCCGCGGGGCCGCCTACGGAGATACCAAATCGGACATATTTATGATCCGATAAGGTCTCCGCGTCGGCCACCCGCCACTGGGTGACGCGGCCCGCCAAATGTGAGGTGGCCAGGGTGATGTCAACGATTGATTCACCCTGCCACCTCACACAGGTCGGCGTGCTCCCCCTGTTGAGGACCACTAGTCCCAGGCTGAGTGCCCAGGACATTAGGTCCTCGCCGAACGGATTGTTCAAGGGGGAGCCCCACGAGGTGTGCTTGGCGTTTAAGTCACCGCCAAGCAGAACCTGTTTGGGTGCCGACCTGTGCACCGCACCCTCAACCGCAGTCAGGAAAGATTCGAATTCCGCCCTGCTGCGGTTGGGCGAGAAGTAGGCGGCGATCAATGTGATGCCGCCCCAACCCACGGCCACGTAGCCCTGCCCCCTCTCCTGGAAGACTAGAGGGGGCCCAGAACTAGAGGTCCTCCTCACGACCGCCGCCAGCCCGTCCGCCGAACCGACCCACTGAGCCGAATCCGGCACGTGGTGAGGCTCCGCCACAAGCGCCACGTCAATTTGCCACTCCGCCATCGCTTGACTTAGTAAGTCCTGCGACCTGGCGGAGCGGTTCAGGTTGGCCTGAAGCATTTCCCCGATGGACCTTCTATTCATTTGAGGTTTCCATCGGGGTTCCTACTTGTGTGGCGGCGGCGGCGGTATCGGAGACCGTCGACGCTGCTGCCGGATGTTTGGCGGGGACTGCGCGGCCCTTCACGGGCGGCGACTGGCACTTCGGCCCCGCCATTCGGTGATCCGACGGACTGCCCCTGTCGGCACACACGGCACACTTGAAAGGTGCCGTGCATGTTCTGGCAGTATGTCCCTCCTTGCCGCAGCGGTAGCATAAACCGCTGCGGTCCTTTTTGGAGGGACAGAGGATCGCCGTGTGTCCCTTCTCCAGGCACCTGTGGCAGCGCATTGGGCGCTGCTCAAGTGCCCGGACGGACGCGGAGCACCACCCGACCACTAGTCGGCCCTCCGCGATCTTGGCGACCGACTCCACAGGGCAAGAGACGACAACGGAGCCCATTCTGATTGGCCCCGTTGCAATGGCCCCTACCCGGAACTGTTCCGGGCTACACCCGGCCTTGGTCGCCAGGGCCTCCTTGAGCTCGGCGGCTGAGACGGAGTCGTCGAGTCCTGAGACCCGCACATCCGCCGTTTTGGTCGGACGCGTGACGACCGCCTCCTCGCCGAGCACCTCGCCCACCTTGGCCGCCAGCTGGTCGGCCTGTGCAGCGGTGGCCTCCTTGGGAAGCTCCATGATGCAGGCCCCTGTCATGGACCTGCGGAACTTCCCGGCGCCGACGCCAATCTCTGCCAGATTGACGCCGGCCTTGGCCTTAAGAAGGGCCTGGCCATAGGTGGCCCCCTTCTCCACCGCTTCCGGCTTCAGGGTGACCACCACCGCCAGTGTTTTTGGCGGTTTCGGCAGCCTTGGCACCGGCTCCTTCTTTTTAGGGGAAGATTTGTTCCTCTTTTTCTTGCCTTTTTTTGTGACGACGGTCCAGGCCTTGCCTTGAGTTGCCTCATCGTCAACTACGAGCGGCTGGACCTCCCGAGATGGTCCAGCCGTTTGTTCGGCCGCTCGGGTTTGCCGGGGTGCCGCAGGTACCTTTTTGGCGCCCTTCTTGGTCTTGGCCTTCTTCGGCAAATTCGCTGCCGGGGCCAGGGTGGTCGGGGCCGACGCCGTCGGGGCCGTCGCCCTCGGGGCCGTCGCCATCGGGGCCATCTCCATCGGGGCCGTCGTCAGAGCCGTCGTCGGCTTCCTCCTAGTGACTGCCGCCCACGAGGAAGAGGGGGCGGCTTGGGAGGGCACCTTGGATGACGCTCCAGTTGCCGTGGAAGACTTCGGCTTAGGCGGGGCAGAACCCGACTTGTTGGTCGCCCTTAGAGGAGGGCGCGCTCCGGCCTCCGGCGGCAGCGTGCTCGCTTCTAGTCTTGCGGCAATCATGTTGCCGCAAGTCTCCATCATCGACCGCCGTAAATCTTCCAGCATGTCCCCGAACGAACACGCTTCAGGGACTTCAGCGACTGCAGATTGGAGCGGAGGGGAGTCGTTACGCTGGGAGAACTCCCTGCGGTACGACTGTACCTCCTGCTTCAATGCGTCGAGCTCCTTGCGGAGGTTGCGGTTGGCAACCTCCAGGCGGCGGATCTTCTCCGCCTCCGTCCCCGAAAGCACCGTTAGAACGGCATCTCGCAGCCAGCCCGCGCATTCCTTAAGGTCCCTGACATAGGTGCCCTTAAGGTTGCCGGAAGTAGCGGCGACCCTTAAAATCCGGTCTACCCTCTGCTTGGCTGCTTCCAGCACCTCCTCCGAGGACAGCTCCTCGGGTCTCCGGGCATCGAGCGGTGAGTCGTCCGCCGCCTTGGCCGCTGCGGCCTTTTTTGCCGCTTTTTTGGTCGGAGGGCGCTCCACTTCCGCCTTTCCATTGTCGGTCTCCAACGTCCGCAGCGAAGACGCCGCGCGAGTCAACCCCGCCATGTGGCCAGGAGCCAAGGTCTTCCCTCGCCTAGCCGTCGACACTTTGGCCGTTGACGCTCTGGCCTCGGCGTCCGACTCGTCCGCCGAGTCCGATACGACGTAAAATTTGGTGGGCGGCCTCTTGCGAGTACCGCTCCTCAGAGTCGCACAGTCTTTTGCGACTACGGGCGCCGGAGCAGGCACCGGAGCAACCTCCGGTACATCCTCCCGCACCCCCGCCGAAACGACCTGCCCAACTTTTACTACAGCCGAGCGCGTGAGCACCACCGACGCCGGTCGGCAGGCTGCTTCCAAATTGGAGCTGAGCTCCACTGCATCTAAAGATGCTGCCCCACTGGGGCCCGAACACTCCGTCCCGAAGGACCCAACGTCAATTTCTCCCATCTCCGTCTGATTTTTAGTTTTTTGAGACTCCATTGCTAATCCCACGAGTAGTGTGGAAAGAAGGTCCACCCCGACAGAGCCACGTGCCGGGGTAACCCTAATACGCCTGGGGGGCGGGAGGTACCCCAGGGTTGGTCGCTAGCTGGCCGACTCACTCAGCCGACCACCCGTTTCCGGGCGCCCCGATGTCACGCACCATAACATCGAGACTTTGAGGTTTTTTAGTGTGGTTGTCTCCACTCAGGCCAGCCAATTAAGGCAAGCCCACTACCCCAGTGGCCGATTCACGAGACATGACCGCACACCGGACTGATCACCAGAGCAGTATCGGCAACAGAGACGACCGCGCGGAAAACGCGGCCCACTCTGTGCCCCTGAAGGTTTTTTATAGAGGTTTTCTCCTCGCAACTCTGACTGAGCAGAGTCCCCGGTCCTCAAAGTGAGGATTACGGTATGCCCCCCTGGCCACTCATCCGCGCCGTCGCATGATACGACGGGGCAAGAGAGCAGCCCCCTATGGAGTGTCGGCCGTCGGGTAGCAATGCCCGAAGAGATTACTACCCGCCGTTGCCTAGGGTGGACCAGGACAGGACACTACCCTTCCGACCGAACGAATCCGATCGCAAGAATAAGGCCCCGTCGCACGAAGAGGCCACTCCATCCCCACCCCAACCTAACCTAACCTAACCTAACCTAACCCCCAGTCCCGCGCCCGCCGGACCCGCGGACGGCACGAAAACAGCAAGCTCCGTGCCGAAAAATTCGGAAAAGTGGGTTTTTTGTGCAAAAGTGACAAGTGTGATACATTTTTGGAGTCGCGCTGACACCATCTATACGGGTGTGCAAAAATTTTGTGAATCGGACCATTTTTGGCGAAAAAGTGCGAAAAATAACCTCAAATTTGAGGTTATCAGAACACATAAGTGACTATATCTCGAGAAAGAGATCTATGACCCACAGTTTTTCAACTGTGGCAAGGAGCGCTGTGAGAAGACCCACCTGGAGACACCATTCCCGGATTTTTCCGGGAACAGTTGCGGGAGCTACAGGACTTTTTCCGCCAAACCGCGTGTAACGTGGTTCCGGAAATACGCGGAAATCCGGAAAGCAGACTACGCAGCAGCCGGGAGCCCGCAGGGAGGAGCCGGGAGCATTTTCCAGACTTCCAAAAAGTTAAGTGGGGACGGAGTTATAGACACTTAAAAAGTGAAAAAACTTAAGGCAGTTATAGATCTAGATTCAGATCTATAACCTAGACTTTTCAGTAGCTTTAAAATTAAATTAGGACTACCTCAACCCCCCCTAAAAATTTCAGATTTTTCGGCTCGATATTTTCCGAGCTATAAATTTTTGAAAATCGAGAAAAATCTGCAAAGGGGTGAAATACACCCCCTAAAAATTCCAAAAAATTCAGGAGGGTTGAGTACACTAGTTTAAGTATCTTAGTTTTTAAACACTATTTTTAAGACTTTTATTTTAGATTTTACTTGTATTTTTGTGTTTTGACACCCCAAATTTCGCCCTTGTACAGCGAAATATTAATATAAGGGGTTGTTATTTAGACTAGGTACTTAGACTGTAAGACGAAGAATTTAGTGTAGTATTTAATTGCATTTGCAAACCCCACGCGCTATACGTATCGCAATAGCCATAAACGTTTATATAGGCAAGGGTGCAAAAATCGGTAAAACTTTTTGTTGTGTTTTTCGGCAATAAAACGGGGATTATTATTGCGAAAAATCTGGAAAAACTTTAGATAGCTTAAAATTAGTGCTCCAAAATTTTTTGCTTTTTCGGCTGCAAAAAATTTACATACGGAAAAGTTTTTCAGCCGAATTTCAGCTAAAAACCATAGAAGTAGGAATAATACAGAAGGAGTGACGCGCGCTAAACCTGGGGCAGTGAAAACTCTACATTTTCGTAGAGTTTCGCTCAGTCGCCGTCAGTCGCGGTTTGTGACATTTCGATCGTGACGTATTGCACGTGTGCGAAAAAAAAATAAACATGCCGTCCTGCGTTGTTCCCACCTGCCGAAACAGTCCTAATCTGACAAAAAAAGAACACGGGATCACGTTTCACACGTAAGTAACCGATAATACAGCACCTTCATTTTATTATTTAATATTTAACCTCTTCTAATTTATCAAGGAAAAAACTTCACTCATTCTTACAGTGTTGCCAGTAAATGAAAAAATAGTACCCCAAATTTTTTACCATTAATATATTGTAGTAACTGATATTGCTCAAAAAAAAGGAATGTTAAGAACTGTGTTGTTAAAATAAAATGGAAAACTATTTAAACGATAAAAGTCTGTAGATGCGAATAGTTGGCGCTGGCTGATTATAAATATTGTATTGACATTACCCTTCGTATTGTATTGATATCATAATTTATTATTTCGACATTACTATTGTGTTGTTAAAATGTTTGTGATATGTACTTTATTATTTGTAAAAAAGGCAGTGTTGAGTTTCTTGCTGGTAGGAAAAAAAGATCGACGTGCAAAAGTATTTTTTTTAAATTCTATTTGCTGAATAAGTTATTTCATTTCATTAAACTATTTCATTGACATTATTCTTTTGATTCCTTGTATTGATATCATTACATATGTATGACATTATTAATTATATCGACATAAAATTATTATTGTGTTGTTAAAATGTTTTTGATTTTTAATTACATATTTATTATTATTCTTTTATAAAAAGCAAAGTGTGAGTTGCTTGCGGCACTTCTTCTTCACAGGTAATTGACGTCGAAGTGCTGAAAGGGTAAAAAAGATTGACGAGTAAAACTTGCTTAATAAGTTATTTTATTAAAATTTTATTTTTATAATATTAAAAATATTTATATTTAATTTACTGGACTATTTTTTATTTATTAACAACTACTTATTATCGTAATGCCACAGTATCCATTTACCCCAAAAAGTTTACCCCAAAAAATTGGGAAACGGCTTGCCCGAGTTTTGACCTGGCAATAAAACGCGGGGCCGAAGTGAGGTAGGTGCGGGGGGCACGCAGCGTTTCTGGACACACCTTGGCGTTTGATTTGACAACCGAACGTTCTATCTATATTTTATTTCTTTAATCTATGCTAAAAACCTGGTTTTCCCATAAATACAAACAGAAAGGGGGAAAAAAGTGTTTTAAAGGTTAAAAACATTTAGTGTACACCCCCACGCGCAATATATTTAGGTTTTTAGATTTTTAGAGTTAATAGATTTTTATATTTTTGGTTTTTAAATTTAAAAATTTTAAAATTTTGAACGGCTGTAAAAACTGTATTAAGGGGGCTATCGCGGAGCTCTCAACGTTAAAAGTGGTTTTTGGGCAAGATCTCTAAGGGTACAAAATTACAAAAAATTAGCTTCAAAATTGGGGAAGCTCATTTTCAAGTTACGTAAATATTTTGGCAAATTTAGAAAAATTTTCAAAATTCTATATCTCCGCCACTATTAGGTCTAGAGCTTTGGGGTTTTCGGCATTTTGCGTAGCTTGCGGAGAGCTACAGATCTTGTCCCAAACTTTTCGCTCTACATAGAGCGGGAAGAAAAGTAGAGTTCCGCGCTGAGTTCCAGGAGAACCACGAGGAGCCTTAAAGGGGCACTAGGGAGTCAGGCTCAAGACTAAGAGCTGACTCTAGGTAGAGAACGGCGACTCAATTGGAGCTCTACCATAATTGGCAGAGCATACAGGTAGATAGAGCGAAACGAGCCGGTTCCAACGAGCCCTCGCACGCCTCCCTGCGACCAGGAAGTCCGGAGATATCATCAGTCAAAGTTACGGCCGCCATCTCTTTTTTGACAAAACCGGCCGTAACTTCTGATACAGACATCGTAGAGGAACGGGACTTTTTTAGGCATCTATCCCCCGGTCCCCTCTACAGTACCCAAGTACGTAGGGCAAAAAAGGAGAGTAGCTCTACATTGCAAAAATCGGTATTGGTAGAGAGAGAGACCTCGCGTAGGGAAGCCCTTGGCAAAAAACCGCGCGTTGCTGCGATTAAAATTGACGGCTATAGAAATTTCTAAAGTTTTCAAGGTCATTGCAGCCGCCATCTTGAAAATTTTAAAAGTGGAATATCTCCTTAACCACTCACCGCAGAGAGTCGAGACTGGTGACCTGTAAAAGGGCTCGGACAGCCCTTTACGAATAGCGTTAAGACGCGGCTCTACATAGAGCCATTATAGAGATAGGAAATTTTTCTTAGGATTTTAAGTTTTTTTTGATATTTTACAACTTTTACAAACTTTTTAGATTTAGATTAACTAGGCGCTCTATTAGCGACTTGCACAAAGCTCTATTGAGCTCATTTTACATACGGACGAGCAGCGGCCTAACCCGAAAATGTTTCTTTCGCGCACCCCCGCTAAAAGGACGACGAAGAACGTCAGCCCCAAGACCTCACCGATAGATGTAGAGAAGGCTGGCTCTTCAGCATCAAATAATAATATGACCACGAATGTGAGGCGCAGCATTGGGGAGATAGAAGGTAGGCTAGAACAGGTGCCGTGCACATCAAAGGTGCACCCGCACTCACCGCCGAAGCCCGTTGTAATGACGCCGACACCTAGAGCTCCCCAGAAGATTCGGGCGAGGACTGCGGGACCCGCAGAGGCGAGAGGAACCCCACGGAGACTCTCGACTGAATCAATGGGACTCTCACCATCACCTGCGCGCCAGCAGGAGCCGGTGACAGCCGGTGACCGTGTGACCCAGGCTAAGACATGGCTCCAGAGGGCCAAGTTCTACCTCAGAGAGTCCAGGAATCTCAAGACTGACCTGAAAGCCGGGATCACGCACGCGGTGGAGAACCTGTACCTGTTGGTGAAGGACGCGACGGCAGCAGCTGCAGCGGGACCACCTGAAACAGAAAAAGAAAAAGAAATTAGTATGGGTAAAAATGTAGAGACACAGGGGGGAAAAAGAGGACAGGAACAGGATAAGGAACTGTTCGGAATGACAGAGGGGAAAGAAATGATGGACATGATTAGGGAACAGGGGGAGAAAATAGAGCGAACATGTCGAGAGATGGAGAAGCTCAGGGAGACCCTGGACAGTCACCAGACCATGTCCTCCACGTACGCCAGCGTAACAGCAGCACCTCCGAAACATGCAAATAAGGACAAGACAAGCTTGCACTCCATCGTTATCGGCTCTACAGTCGACACAGAAACTGGAGATGAAGTGCTAGAGCAGGTGAGGAAAGCTGTAAACGCTAAAGATGGATGGGTGACAGTGGAAAGGGTCAGGAAGGTAAAGGATCGCAAAATCATAGTGGGTTGTAGAACTCAGGAGGCTAGAGACAAAGTGAAAGAGCGACTTAAAAGCGCGGGGAGCCACCTTAAAGTAGAGGACGTGCAGAACCAGGATCCACTAGTGGTCGTCAAGGACGTGCTTCGGCACCATACCAATGAGGAGATACTGACGGCACTGAGGAATCAAAATCGCGAGATCTTTAGAGACATACCGAAACTTGAAGATAGGGTTGAAGTTAGGTACAGACGTAAAGCTAGAAATCCACACAACAATCATGTGGTCCTAAAGGTCTCGCCAAACCTGTATAACAAGCTGATTCATCGGGGATACCTCCACATTGACTTACAGAAAGTACGGGTAGAAGATCAGTCCCCACTTGTCCAATGCTCAATGTGCCTAGGCTATGGGCATGGACGGAGATTCTGTAAGGAAAGTGAGCCTAAATGTAGCCACTGTGGAGGACCCCATATGAAAGAAAAATGCACGGAATGGCTGGCAGGAGAAGCACCAGAGTGCTGCAACTGCGTAGCAGCCAAGAATGAGAACGTAGGCCATAGCGCATTTAGCACAGAATGCCAGGTGCGACGTCGGTGGGAGGCACTGGCGCGCGCAAAAATAGCCTATTGCTAAGGTGGTTCCAAGTCGCTCACGGGTAGGCAACCCCATCAGAGGATATAAAGTAGCCCAGGCGAACCTCCAGAGAAAACAGTTGGCAACGACCGAACTCATGGTGGAGGCCAGCGAACGCAAATGGGCGTTCGCGCTGGTCCAGGAGCCGTATGTGGGAGGGGTGCGAAGGATGAAGGATTACCGTGGAGCGAGAGTCTTCCAGAGCGCAGAAGTAGGAGATGGGACAGTAAAGGCGGCGATAGTTGTCTTTGACAATGACCTCGACGTCATGCTGTGCCCGAAACTCACAACCAACAATATTGTTGCTGTGAGGATCCGAACCAGCGCCTGGGAAATCGCCGCGGTGTCCTTCTACTTCGAGCCAGACCAACCACTCGGGCCATACCTGGATCGGCTGAGGGAGGTCATCGAGGAACTGGGCCCGCGTAGACTGTTGATAGGTGGTGACAGTAACGCAAAGAGTACCTGGTGGGGCAGCACTGTAGAAGACCACAGGGGCGTTGAGATGTCCGGGACCCTGGAAGAGTCTGGCATGCAGGTATTAAACATAGGAGATACTCCCACGTTTGATACCATGAGAGGTGACAGGGAGTATAGAAGTTATGTCGACATAACGGCTAGTACCGACGACCTGTTAGGGCTTATCGAAAACTGGAGGGTAGACCGGGACGTGATAAGCTCTGACCATAACACCATCCTCTTCGATGTGAAAGTAGAGAAAAGCAAAGGAATGAGAGTCCAAAGAACCACCCGACTGTACAATACCAAAAAAGCCAACTGGGACCTCTTCCGACAAACATTGGTGCAAAAGAAAACAGAAAGTATGATGACCATAGAGGCGATACGCGGAATAGAGACGAAAGACCATCTGGAACAAATGGTGTTACAACTGACCGAGCACATCACAGCGGCCTGCAGAGAGGCGATACCACAGAAAAAGGGTACGGAGACTCTCCAAGTCCCTTGGTGGAGTGATGAGCTGAGGAGACTTAAGAAAACGATGGTGACGTATCGCCGCAGAATAAAAAATGCCGCGCCACATCGAAGAGATAAGGTCGTCGAAGAATACCTGCAAAAGAAAGAAGACTACGAGTGCCAAGCCAAGAATGCCCGTATAGCTAGCTGGAAAGAGTTCTGTGAGAAGCAGGACAGAGAAGGGGTATGGGAGGGGATCTACAGAGTCATCAACAGGACCGCCAGGAGAGAAGAAGACTTGGCCCTTATAACCAATGATGGAACACAACTAAACCCGAAAGAATCAGCAGACCTACTCGCCGAAACATTCTACCCCAGGGACTCGGAAAGCGCAGACAGCACCCTGCATCGCTGCATCAGAGAAGCAGCAAAGCAGGTGAACGAAAGGCAGGATGGTGAACATCATGACCCGACGTTCACCTTGCTGGAGCTAAAGACCGCGATCAAGAGTTTTAACGCCAAGAAGGCGCCAGGAGCGGATGGCTTCACGGCCGACATCTGCAGCAGAGCCTTGAGCACAGACCTAGAGGAGTCCCTTGCCCTATTTAACAAGTGCCTGGAGATAGGCCACTTCCCGGACATCTGGAAGGAGGCCACAGTAGTGGTCCTCAGAAAGCCGGGCAAGGACTCGTACACAACACCCAAGGCATACAGACCCATCGGTTTGTTGCCGGTACTAGGCAAGGTTCTTGAGAAGCTTCTGGTAGCAAGGATTAAATACCATCTCGTGCCGCGGATTAGTACTCGCCAGTACGGTTTCATGCCCCAAAGAAGCACCGAAGGAGCCCTCTACAATCTGATACACCGAATCCAGGGTAAGATGGAGCTGAAAAAGCTGGTAACCCTAGTGTCATTAGATATAGAGGGAGCCTTCGATGGCGCGTGGTGGCCTGCCATAACAGTTAGACTGGCTGAGGAAAAGTGCCCGGTAAACATCAGGAGGCTACTGGACAGCTATCTCAGCTGCAGAACTGTCAGAGTAAGGTATGCTGGGGAAGAGAGCACGCGAAGCACCAATCAAGGATGCGTGCAAGGGTCAATCGGCGGTCCAATTCTCTGGAACCTGCTTCTCGACCCACTTTTGCGGGGGTTGGGAGAGAGGGGAGATTGGGTACAGGCGTTTGCGGATGACGTCGTGTTGGTCTTCGACGGAGACACGGCGCTAGAAGTGGAGACGAAGGCGAATGCGGCGCTCGCCTATGTACAGGAGTGGGGCGCGCGGAACAAGCTTCGGTTTGCCCCGCATAAGACATGCGCAGTAGTTTTCACGCGAAAACTAAAATTTGACAACCCGCGACTGAGCATGGGAGGGGTGGACATTGGCTTGTCGAAGGAAGTTAAGATCCTGGGGTTGATTATCGATGAGAAGCTAACCTTCAATCACCATGTAGACGCGCAGTGTAGAAAGGCAATAGCCATCTACAAACAGATCGCTAAAGCGGCTAAGGTTAGCTGGGGCCTCTCCCCAGAGATCATACGTACAATTTACGTGGCGGCAGTGGAACCAATAGTCACATACGCAGCAGCAGCGTGGGCAGCAGCAGCAAAGAAGATTGGGGTTCAGAAGCGCCTAAACACGGTACAAAGGGGATTCGCACAGAAACTCTGCAAGTCGTATCGCACGGTCTCCCTGAACTCGGCACTGATACTTTCGGGGATACTTCCTCTCGACCTCAAAATACAGGAGGCAGCCGCCCTGTTTGAAGCGAAGAGAGGGTCGTCACCGGAAGTACTGGGAGATCGGGAGATCGATAGGGTGGTAGACTTTGCGGAGGTTCCACATCCCGCGGAACATATGGATCTGGGGTTCGTGTGCCTGGTGGACCAAAGCCTTGTGGACAGGTACAACGTGCAGTCGGTGCGAATCTTCACCGACGGCAGCAAGATTGAGGGAAAGGTCGGAGCCGCACTCTCCATTTGGAAAGATGAGGCCGAGATCCAGACCCTCAAGCTTTGCCTGTCCGCGTACTGCACGGTGTACCAGGCTGAACTCCTGGCCATATGCAAGGCGACGGATGTAATCCTCAAGAGGGCGGAGACGAGCTTTGGTGTCTATAGCGACTCGAGGGCAGCGCTGGAAACAGTCGTAAACCATGGCTCCCTTCACCCTCTGGCCGTGGAAGCAAGGAGGAACCTGCGGAGGGCCTTCACGCAGAATAAAGACGTGTCTTTATTCTGGGTCAAGGCCCACGCCGGCCTTTCGGGCAATGAGCGCGCCGATGAACTCGCCAGAGCTGCTGCCTTAGCTTCCAAGCGGAAGCCGGATTTTGACAAGTGTCCAATATCGTTTGTCAAGAGGACTCTACGTAACCAATCTTTAGAGGTCTGGAACGAACGGTATCGGACGGGTGAGACAGCTTCGACCACCAGACTGTTCTTCCCTGACGCCACGAAATCGTACGCCACTGTCCGTAGGATCCGGCCGGCCGGACTCATCACGCAGATTCTCACGGGACATGGCGGATTCTCCCACTACTTAAACCGCTTCAAGTGTAGGGAGAGTCCGGCATGCGCCTGTGATGACACGGTAGATGAAACGGTCCCACATCTTCTAATAGAGTGCCCAATTTATGGGAAAATCAGGTACGAAATTGAACAAAAGTTAGGAATAAAAATAGAGATAGGATCGCTTCACGAGCTGATTAGCAGCAAGGATACCTCTGCTGCGTTTATTGGCTATTGCGAAGAAGTATGCCGTGGTGCAAATAATAGGAATAAAGATACATAAGCAATTACTTTTAGTGTAACTGATGTTATATATAATAAGTAATGATAGAGCTATAAGATATGTAATTAGAATAAGAAATAGTATAATAAGCAATAGTTAATAATGAAAAGTGAAGAACAATTGTTAAGTGTAGGTAATTAAGAAAGTGAAAAGACAATATAAATGGACACTAAAATAGAAATAAGAAATCTCCAAACTCTCCATGTACTTAGTTCGTAGATAGATATTGTATTTTGTATTAGATATAAAATGTAAAACTGAAAAAGTATGTTACTAGAATAAGATAGACATTAAGAAAATTGTAATAGTAGACATTAAGAGATAGGAAATAAAGAATACCGCAGCAAATTTAGAATAGGAAATAAAGACTGTAGTTAGGCTAGCTACAAAAGTCGGAGGTTTTAGACGTTTTAGTATAGAGAAATACAATAATAAGAACGAAAGTAAATACCCCATTGTCCGATAAGAACCCTTGAATATTAATATCAGGGAACAGAGCCGCTGCGATAAAAAAAAAAAAAAAAAAAAAAAACCTAACCTAACCTAACCTAACCTAACCTAACCTAACCTAACCTAACCTAACCTAACTTTTCGGAACCTAACCTTTTGAAACCTAACCTAATCCTTCGGTCGGTAGGTCAGTCGATTGATCGATCGGTCGGTCGATCAGTTAGTTGATCGATCGATCAGTTGGTCGATTGATCGGTCAATCAATCGGTCGATCAGTCGGTCGATCGGTCGGTCGATCGGTCATTCGATCAGTCGGTAGATCAGTCAGTTGGTCGGTCTATCGGTCGGTCTATCGGTCGATCGATCGGTCAGTCGATCAGTCAATCGATTGGTCAATCGATCGGTCGGTTGATCGGTCGGTTGACCGGTCGGTTGATCGGTAGGTCGAGAAGTAGGTCGATCGGTCGGTCGATCGGACGGTCGATCAGTCGGTAGATTGGTCAGTTGATCGATCGATCAATCAACTGACCTACCGAACGAAGGGTTAGGTTTCAAAAGGTTAGGTTCCAAAAGTTTAGGTTCCGAAAAGTTAGGTTGCGGAAAGTTTGTTTTTTTTAGGTTTGGTTAGGTTATGTTCGTTATTTTTGTTTTGGTTTAAAGAGAAAAAAGGCTTTTAAGCAAAATTTATTTGCAGCCTCATACAATCAAAAAATCCAAACGCTGCCGTGATTTACCGACCGATCGACCGACTGATCGACCGATTGATCGACCGATCAATCGACCAACTGATCGATCGATCAACTGACTGATCGACCGACCGATCGATCAATCGACTGACCTACCGACCGAAGGATTAGGTTAGGTTCCGAAAAGTTAGGTTCCAAAAAGTTAGGTTGCGGAAAGTTTGGTTTTTTTAGGTTTGGTTAGGTTATTTTCGTTATTTTTGTTTTGGTTTTAAGAGAAAAAAGGCTTTTAAGCAAAATTTATTTGCAGCCTCATACAATCAAAAAATCCAAACGCTGCCGTGATTTACATCGATCGACCGATCGATCGACCGACCGATTGACCGATCGATCGGCCGACTGTTTGGCCGACCGATCGACCAATCGATCGATCAACTGACCAATCTACCGACTGATCGACCGTCCGATCGACCGACCGATCGCCCTACTTCTCAACCTACCGATCGACCGACCGGTCAACCGACCGATCGATTGACCAATCGATTGACTGATCGACTGACCGATCCGATAGACCAACCAACTGACTGATCTACCGACTGATCGAATGACCGATCGACCGACCGATCGACCGACTGATCGACCGATTGATCGACCGATCAATCGACCAACTGATCGATCGATCAACTGACTGATCGACCGACCGACCGCTCGACCGACTGACCGACCGATCGATCAATCGACTGACCTACCGACCGAAGGATTAGGTTTCAAAAGGTTAGGTTCCGAAAGTTTAGGTTCCGAAAAGTTAGGTTAGGTTAGGTTAGGTTAAGTTAGGTTAGGTTAGGTTAGGTTAGGTTAGGTTAGGTTAGGTTAGGTTAGGTTAGGTTAGGTTAGGTTAGGTTAGGTTAGGTTAGGTTAGGTTAGGTTAGGTTAGGTTAGGTTAGGTTAGGTTAGGTTTTATGAGCACCTGCGGGAGTTGCTGAATCTCCTACCAGGCGCGTCCGTAGGTGGCGGATCACGGAACGCCGCACAGATATGTGCGGTATCGGGTTTACCCGGCGCGGACCAAAATCAGCAACACACCGTAATCCTCACTGAGAGGACCGGGGTCTCTGTTCTGGCAGAGTCGCGAGGAGAAAACCTCTATAAAAACTACCATACCGTAATCCACACTGAGAGGACCGGGGAGCTGGCACAAGTCGGCTCGCGAGGAGAGCGACCTCTATAAAAACGCATCATACCGTTACTGCCCTTTTCAGGGCGGCCGGGGGTCCTGTCGTGGCAGGGCTGCGGGGAGTAAACCCCAGAAGGGTAATATTGGGTTTGGGGAAGGGTCGGCGGGGTGAAAACCTTGCCTTCCCGACCCAGAATCCTACTTACCCTGAAACAAATCTCCAAATCTGAGCCGCTGTAGTCCTCGGCGGCCCGGGCCTTTCCTTTGGAAGGGTGGTGACGGAGGCGGTCACCAACCAGCGAGGGGCTCTCTCGGGGCTCAAGCCTGTCCCCCCGGGGAGTATTACAGGAATACACACATGGGAAAATGGCGCACAGAGAAAAACCTCCCCACGGGGTACCCGCCCAACGGCGGGGAATCCCCCCTGCCGCGAGTAAAACCGCGGCAGGCACCCAAGGCGATCGTAATGTGGGGGCCTGGGACTGCACGCCGCTTAGGAGCGAGGGTGAGGCGCGAAGCCAAGACCCCTCCGTCCGCAGGAGTTCTGCGAAGGCGCCTTCGGACGCATCTAAAGAGGAAGAGGAACCGATGAGTGGAGACGAGTATAACGCTCGCCTGGACTCGACTCGAGACGTGTACTTAGAACACGATACCGACTCCGATACTTTCAAGTCGGCGAAGGAAGTGTTCTACACGAAGTTCCTTCGACACCACATGGCAGAGGGACATGACGTAGAGGAGGCTGCGTTGAGAACACGCCGACTCTTTGAGATGTCGGTTTTATCGATGCGGGGGCTCAAACAGCGTCGCAAAAAGGAGGCCGAAGATTGCCGTGAGCTAGAAGCCAGTTTGGCCTCTACCTCCGCGAGGGCAACCTCCAGCGATCGAAAGCGGCCGGAGAGCCGCTCTCCCGTTGTTGGGCGCTGGCAGAGTACGTCGTCCTTCTTGTCACTCACGTCTGACCAGGAGGACGACGACATTGATGAGGACACGCGGCTCCACCCCAAAGTCGCCAAGTTGGCGAAGGGTGGTCGGGGTCGCCCACCGGTTGCGAAGCGAGGGCGCGGGCGTCCCCCCACAACAGGGGAGCACGTCGGTGCCCTCAATCCCAGGAAGGAGCTCCGTGCCTCTGAGGAACAGGAGGCCAAGGCCAGTCAGGAGGCCGAAATGGATCGCCTAACCCGGGCTTTCGACGCCCGGATGAAGAAAGCGGAGGAGGCGAAAGACGAGGCGGCCGGTTTGTCGGCCTTTGACATTGTGTCCAATGTCCGGATGGCCACGGACACAATAGTGCAGTGCGCCGTGAGGTCGAAAAACCTCAAGGGCACTGTAGTCAAGGCCCTTAAGGATGCGGCCAACCTGATCGCGGGCTCGGTGGAGGAGCTACGGACCCGTACGACAGATGTCGAGGTCCGCAAGCTCAGTGCTGCCAACATGCAGCTAAAGAAGGAGGTGGAGGAGCTGCGCCAGGAGATCGAGGCGCTCAAGGCTCTCCCCCGACGTGAGGAACCGTCCAGGCCTTTGGTGCCGATGGACGAGGGCGCCCCTCTTGAGGCCCCGGTGGGTTTGTCCGGCATTGTGTCCCAAATTGGGGCCATGCTGGACGCTCGCTTTGAGGCGCTAGAGAGAGATGGACGCCTCCTCCCGGGTAAGGACTATCGCCCTCCCTTGCGGGCGAGTCAACGGGTCCGGTCGATCGAGCAGTGTATCGACCCGCCCTACACCCCTGTTGTGACACGGGCGCCCAGTAGGAGGGCCTCGCGTCAAGCCCCTTCTAGGGAGCAGTCCGTTGCCGCCCCAGAAAGGCGGCAAGCCCCCGGCCCGGCACCAAAGCCGACGGCCGAAAAGGGGTCCAAAAAGGGCAAGGGCCAAGGGAAGCGCACCAAAGCGCCTGCCCCTCCGGCCCCCCCCAGAGAGCCTCGCCCGCTTCCCCCTCCACCCGTCGCGATGGACTTTTCCTTCGCGGAGGTTGCGAAGCGCGGACGGGACAAGGCGCCCAAGGCGCCCAAGAGCCGAAAGCCCCAGGGCAAGGCTCCGGCCCGATCCGGTCCAGGACGGGCGGAGACCAAGCCCAAGCGCATCCGGGTACCTCAGACGGCGGTCATCCACGTCAGGTACTCGGATGATGCCCTCAAGGCTGGTGCCACGTACGCCGGGTTCTTTGAAATCGCGATCCGCGAAGTGAGCCTGGCCGATGTTGGCATCGGCGGGGGCATGGGCTTCAAGTGTGCCCAGTCCGGCGGCAAGCTGATGGAGGTCCCGGGCCCAGACGCGGACGCCAAGGCCGACCGTCTGGCCGAGAAGCTCCGCGCGATCCCTGGCATGCGGCCGGAAGTGATTTCGATCACCCGGCCGCAGTTGCGCACGGATCTTCGGGTGGTGGGTCTCGATGACGCCACCACGCCGGAGATGGTGAAGCAGGTGCTCGCGGAGCTAGGAGGATGCCCACCAGACACAATCCTGGTGGGCAAAATAGCGGAGTTCGGCCGGACGCAGGAACGGTCGACCGTGGCAGCGGTGCCCGCCAAAGCCGCGAAGCAGCTGACGGGTCTTCGTCGGCTGCTTATAGGCTGGTCCTCGGTGCGGATTGTTCCGCTGAAACCGAGGGCCAAGCGGTGCTACCGCTGTATGGGGGAGGGCCATGTGGCCTCCAAGTGTCGGGCCGCCGAGGACCGCTCGGAGCTGTGCTTCCGCTGCGGCCAAAGCGGACACAAGATCGCGAAGTGCGCGGCGACAAAGCTGCACTGCCTGCTGTGCGGGTCAGCAGGCAGGCCAGCTGACCACAAGCTGGGGAGCAAAAATTCCCCCCAGCCCAAGATGCTGCCCGCCGCCGTTTCTAAACGGCGGCCTGAGCAGGAGCCTGAGGAGATGGAGGTGAGTGAGGTTGCCGAGGCGAACCTCCCCTCCACTTCAAGGACGGCCCCTGCTCGTTCACGGGCAAAGACTCGGGGACCGGTCTCGGGGGGGACCGGTTCCCAATAGAGTCCGGGAGGTGCGCGCGGAGTCCCCGCGCGCCTCTCGAGCGGGCCCGAGGAAGGCCTCCTCAGTGACGCCGGTTGCGGCGGTTCGCAGGGGCGCTGCCCGGTCAATAGGCTTAGTGCCTGGTACCGGGCGGCGCTACCAATGCGACCTTGAGGGACCCGATGGGGTTTAGTGGGTAGGACGCAGTTCTGTCTGCGGGAGTCCCACACCCCCCTCAGCCACCCCCGTGGCGGAGGATGTGCGTAAAAGCATTCCCCATCGCAAAAAAAAAAAAAAAAAAAAAAGGTTTTATGAGCAAAACTTTTTTCGGCTACATTTCTTTTGTTATCAGCTTTCGAAGTTTTCTTTTATATCTACGTATTCTTTGTAATTTTCCGCGTCGATTGACACCAATTTCGATAGAATCGGAGAACGCGAAATCGAAAATTTGGCCCGCTCACCCTCCCATATTGCACTGACCAGGTTACATGGAACGACTTTTTGAGAACACATTTTATTTTTTTAACTAAAACTTTATCACTACTGTATAATCAATCATGGTCTAATTATTTCAATTATACAAAATCATTTTGTAAAGTAGATTTGGTTTTCCTTAATTCCACTACTGACATTGTTAGTTCAGCACGTCACCAATAGATGTCGATACAATTACTTTGTAACAAGCTATCGTAATTTTTTCCCGATACCATGAGGTCCTGTATGCTGACATTTTTAAATAATAATTTTGTTTCGATTATTTATAATAATCATAATATCATTTATTTCAACCAATAAGTCGGTCATAATTACACAGAAACACACACAGTACAATAATAACAATAATACAAACATCTGACAATAACCGAATTAAATATCTAATAATTGAACACAAATACAATATAATAATCAATAATTTAGCTTATTAATTATAAATTTTTATGAGGTAAGGTTTCTGTAAGTTAGATTTCTGGAGGTTAGGTTTCTGGAGGTTAGGTTTCTGGAGATTAGGTTTCTGGAGATTAGCTTTCCGGAGATGAGGTTACTAGAGGTTTGGTTTCTGGATGTTAGGTTCCGGGAGGTAAGTTATCGGGTGGTTAGGTTTTGGGAGGTTAGGTTCCGGGTGGTAAGGTTTCGGGTGGTTACGTTTCGGGGGCTTAGGTCCCGGGAATTAAAGTTTTGTGCCAAATGTTAGGTTGTTAGATTTAATAAACAAAACTTTATAGAACTTTGTTTCTTATGTTGTTCCCTTTAGCAGCTTTTTTATCAGACGCCTGTACTCTCTGAAATATTCTCCGTCGAATGACATCATTTTCACTTAAAACGGACGATTAAAAATCGAAAAATTTAAATTATCGTAATTAAGATTGTTTGTTTGTTTGTTTGTATTTCGACGCCCCCAAGCAAGAACCCGGTAATCGAAAAATCAAAATTTTACAGGAGAGCAGATTTACTATTTTTGTCGGATATCTTTTCAACCAGTGGGACTATTCAAATCATTAAGGTATCAAACGAAAGCTAATTTTTTGCGACATATAACTATACTATTAACAATAAATTCATGTTTTTCAAAACCTAGTTATTTATGAAAATACATAATACCTAAAATTGTATGCATACACTATTACAGTATTAGCACTTACGGGATTATTGATGTAAATTATTAGAATAGAACATTTCGTAACCATTACTTATGTACTTTTATGACGTTATTATCTTTTCTAGGTATGATACGTAATAAGTTTTTACGGGGTTATTGTGGTAATATTTTATTATTTGAGAAACGGTATTAATAAATAACATCATTTTTAGGGGGAAATTTAGAATAATGATTTTATTGTAACCACTCAATACCCATATCTTTTTGAGTATTTAGAACTTGTAATATTAGAGGAAATAAACGAAAAAAAATTAATATTTAGATTATTACAGTAATATTTATTAAAGAAAACATGTAGGTAAAATTTTGCCATTGTTCGCTGTAAGAAGATCCCCGCGTTAGCCCGCCACTGTGTTTTTTTTTAATACTAGGTCAGTTGGCAGACAGGCACGCTGCCCACCTGACGGTAAGCGGGCACTGCGGCCTATTCCATTGAGGGACGCTTCACCTGGAATCGTCGCTTAATGTGCTGCCAGACTGTAGGCTCATCTGATTTTCGAGCCTCTGATTTCAAGTGTACTGGCTCCCACATTAATAATGCTGGAACACAGCTAGAGTTGTTATGGCGGCAGATTTCACCTGTGAGGGTATATACAGGTAGCTAGCCAGTCGTACTCTGAAAAATCCCTACCACAAACCAGACCCAAGGTGGGAATCGAACCCCCGAACTCCGTGTGTTTATACCTGAGCGGCTGAGCCACTGTTCCGCGGAGGCGGTGTTGGAGTTAGAGGCGGGCGGCTGATCCTTTTGTTATCACCGCACAGTACGACCTTAACCCAACAGAATAAAATATTTTAACTTTTCTGAAGCTGTTTATTGAATCACATCAACACATGACAGGGTGACAAATCTTTTTATTACACAAGTTCCACTTTATTGGACCTACTCGTTATTTACAACCTTTTGTTGCTGTTAAGGAACTATTTTTTCATGAAAGTAAGGTCCAAATATAAGATTGACTGGCTCAATAGAACAAAGTACCCATTGAGCCAGTCACTCTCACCCTGAAGGCCTTCACGCCCCGCCTAAAAAGCTCAGGATGTAAGAGGAAGGAAACACGTGAGCCGGAAGGGCATTCCATGACTTAATGGCACGGGGTAAAAAAGAGAAACTATACCTCTTGGTACGGGCCATCAGTGTCTCAATGCTATGCGGATGGCAACGCAGTCTGGCGCGAGTTGTTCGCGGGAGTGGAAAGGAGAGGACGGGATGAGTTGGAATAACTCTTCAGAGCATTCGCCATTATAGAGACGGTAGAGAACACTAAGACCGGCAACATCTCTACGTAGCTGAAGATGTTCTAGGGTCTTAGTCACCTTTTGATCACCGACAATACGGATAGCACGTCGCTGCAAACTATCGAGGACATCCAACCAGTACTTTGCGGAACCATCCCAGAAATAAGAGCAATATTCCACACACGGGCGAACCTGTGCCTTGTTTAAGATATCTCTTGATAAGAGACAAAGCTGCACCGTAGTGAAAAATCATCTCACTCTGTTCAGGATTCCGAGTTTACGGAAAGCTGTTCTGATGTCGCTCTCGATATATTCCCTTTGGTTCAGGCTGCTACAAACATCGATGCCAAGGATGCTTAGGCTAATCCTGTATTGTTAAGAGCGTGCTCTGAAGAGTGGGATAGGAAAGGAAAGGAGAAGCCTTTACAGAAAACACACACACCTGTGTTTTCCTGGCATTGAACTTGACGAGATTGCTGGCACCCCATTTAGAAATGCGGTCCAGGAGCTCGTCAAGCTCGGCGTCAAGAAGACTCTTCTTTTCCTGGGTTTCGGTCTGATTGGCTGCAGGTCTTTCGAAATAACGTGCGTGGACAGTGCTGTCATCCGCATAGCAATGAATGCTACCTAGTGATAACATGTCAACTTGTCACTTAAAACTTAATTTTGGTCACTTATTCCTGTGACACAATAAGAATTTCGGATGAATTTAGCTTGTTTTCGAGATGTTGCTGTGTTTTTGATGACATAACTTCTTTGGAGTAATGAGATCCATGTACTACACTCGTATAAAACATGATGTAGAGGACCTTTACGACTTCGGCATAGGACAATGATTGGTATTTTTTGCCACTCCCAACCAAACTTTAGATTGGTTTAACTTCAGAAATGCTGAAAGACCATATTCCTTTCTTATGGGTCGGTAACGTATATAAGCGATGCATGTGGTGTTGCAAATGTTCATGGGCAATGAGATCCCTTACCAGGTGATCCATTTGCTAAGTTAGACTAACTTAACATATTATGTTACGTATAAAATGTCAAATGCCAAACTTAAATAACATTGTTAAAGTATAATCAGGAATACGTATATTAAAATTAGTTCAACAAAAACCACGCACTAATTCTTACCAAAAACTTCATAAAACAATTTTAAGCCAATAACCCGGTAAATGCATTTTACCAAAATTAAATGTCAATAAATTTTTTTGTATCAACCTATAACAAGTTTATTGCCGTCATATTTTTGTTTAAAATTTCCCAACAATAATATTGTGTATCGATATAACTTTGTAGATATCAATAGGAAAAATCTGAAAAAAATTGGTAAGGTGTATTCCAGTCTATAGATACCGAATTTGACATAACAGCATAAACCCCATAATAGCACATTACCGGGTTCTTGCTTGGGGGCGTCGATTTAATTAAGATTGTTTGTAAGTTTGTTTGTTTGTTTGTATTGAATAGACTCCGAAACTACTGAGCCGATTTGAATAATTCTTTCACAGTTGGAAAGTTACACTATCCCCTCTGGTGAACGTAGAGTACTTTTGATCCCAGAAATGGGGGGGAAGGGGGGATATTCTATCATTCATGTACTTAGTTTTAATAATTAACAATATTAACTGAAGAGTTGAGCCTTTGTGCTGCTGCATTCCACATAATCTTCGGATGCTCCAGAAATTATCCTTAGAATATTTCAGTCAAAGTTCGAAAGTATAAACGAACATGGAAGTGTTCAATGGGGACAAATGATAATGAAAGATAACATCTAAAGGTCTAAAGGGGTTCGTCAAAGAATTCAACAAAAAATCGTAGTATTCTCAAATTGATAACCATGTTCTCAATCAATGTATATAATCACTGTGTTATACTCAATGAAGTACATGCATTTCAATGCCCAAATCGTATTAAATCACGGAAAAAGTTAATTTTTTTGCCTATTTCAGAATTTACAGAATAAAATGCATTTGACACTAGGCCATCCCCTAGTGTCAAATGCATTTTATTCTGTAAATTCTGAAAAATCGATTCGATTTTTTCGAATCGATTTTTTGAGCCAAAAAGATCGATTTTTTAAATCGATATGTAGTACTGAATCGATTCAGTGAATTGATATTTCACCCTTGAAAATCGACATTCGATTTTATTTTAGGTTTTGGTATAAACCAAAAAAGTATTTACAATTAATTTAATGTAAGTACGCATATTATAAGAGTGCTGCCGGCTGCCGGTTATATTCGAAAACTCGCGAAATGGCTGAATGTTTGGATTCCTGCGCCTTTCTTTAAGTAACGTTTGTAATCTTTGACCTTTGTCTGTCTCTGTGAGTGTGACTGACATTTCTTGTTGCGTCATCATTAGAGGTCGGACTGGGTCCACGCGTCTTTTAGTTTTAAATCTTTTTATTTGTGATCTAGTGCAGTTTGGTGTTTAAAAGTGGTGTGATTTTCATTCAGTAAAGTGTAACGAAGTGTCATAAATAATAAAATTGAAACAAATTGACTGAATGGACGGGTATTGCGTGTAGTGTGTCTCATCGGTAGATGAGACGCTCTTACCGCAATGGCGTCCATTCCCCCGTGACCTTGAGAGTATCCTCCAGTGTTTCCATGAAGCGTTAAAACATCATAACACCAATGTTTTAACGCAAGGAGAATCTCCCATAAAATCACTTGACATTGGCAGAATCACCGCGCCGCAAACAGGCGCGGGATAGAGTCCATAATAAAAAAAAAAAAAAAAAAAAAAAAAAAAAAAAGAGGTCGGATATTCGGATGCATAAATATTTACCTAAAGTTAATTTTGCTACAATGTTATGGAAGCGCCTTCTTAAAAAATATTTTTTCCTTATTAATCCCGCGATCCCGGGAAATTAGTACATGCGAATCTAGTCGATATCACGGTGGGAATTGACGTCTTTAGCATGTGGCATTTTTTTAACCGACTTCAAGAAGGATTTCTCCGTCATTTGTGAATTCGTATGATAAAAATCTTTTGAAAATTGAAGAAAAAATATGAGGCCATCTTTATTTCTGTTATAAAAAATTTAATTTGTCAAATCCAAAACCCCCAAATTTTTTTGTATAAAAGTGCACTCCATATTAGCACCTTAAAATAAGTAAATATAGCTACACCCGATTTGATTCAATAATAAAAAACGAAATTTGACGATCAAGTTGATTTTATCGATACAAAAGTGCTTTCCATGTTAAGACAATACCTCAATTTGAGGTAAATATGCATCCGAATATCCGATCTTTATTTATAATACTATATAAATCAACTTGAAAAAAAGATCGATTTTTCAGAAATCGATCTTTTTGGCCTCGATTTTTTGTGGATCGATTCATTGGGTCACGATTCGAATCGATTCAAAAAATCGATTTTTTTCGGAAAGAATCGCCATCCCTATTTGACACTTGACATTTGTATTATTTTGGTGCACTGAGCAGTGGCGTAGCTAGGTAACCAAGGGCCCTGGGGCAAATCGAAAAATGGGGCCCCCACTGCTATCTAAACTGGTTATGTTTTATCAAGTAAAAATATTAAATATACTAATAATTTAAAAATGCTAAGCTACTTTATCATCAGCTCTTTTTCGTGCACTGCAGGGCAGGTAATAAAATATTATACAGTAACAACATAAATTACAATTAATACTTGGTGTAGGTATTGAGCAATAAAACGATATGGAAAAGATTCAAGGGATTATTTTATAAAGTCCGGAGCTACCAACTGACTAAATAACAATCTGGGGGCACGGTAGTGCCCCCGCCAAGTCGAGCGCGAAGCAAACACTGCCGTACCATCCTTTTCTGGAACCATTTCGCCGCATTTTCAGGTTCCTATTTGAGAACCACTGGATAAGACCAGAACGCAGAAATTTTCGTCATCCAGTAAGCTATATTAACATACTTAAAATCCAAAATTTCATGTCTATAGGTCATTTAGTTCCGAAGTTAAGCGAAAGCAAAGTTTCGCATTTATGGCAGACACTCATTCACTCGTGATCATCATAATAGAACTAGTGCTTCCTATAAACTCAGAGAGCTAAAATTTGGTACAGATTTAGGGTTTAATGGCCACCTAAAGGGAAAACTATAAAAACTAGGATAATCGAAGATCTGGAGTACCTGGTTACCTAATTAGAAAACACAAGAGCCCAGCCAAACTATTAGAGATCGACATACCGCCTTTACAAAAAATATTCAACTTGGTGGGCCGCTTCATTTGATGTCAAAAATCGAAGGTCTGAAGTATCTGATGAAGAACCCTCAGCTGATCTCAGCTGTGTTAGAGATATGCTAACGCCTCATTTTACTATTGGTACTTAAAAACGACTGTCAATGCAAAAAACTGTGTCAAATAGGAAAATCTAATAACATAAATCAATATGCCCACGTTTCTACAAACAGAAGTGAAATCCCACCAAAACATTCTGTAAAAAACTTGCCAAGTCTCGATGGAGCTGCTTGTTTTTCTCTAAAAAGTAATGAAATCTAGACAAGGTCGGGCCAAGTTCCTTACTGCGATTTCTTTATTATTATAGCTAATGTTGTGTGACTTGGCCGTTGAAGGGCCAGACGGCCAAACGGTCGTAAACTCGACTTCAAAGGGCCGAAATGAGACACTAGCGTCCAATTACCAATACTAGTATGGGCTAATATCTCGCTTAACAAACATTACAACAGATATAACATTACGTGTAAACAAAATTGACTTGTACCCACTAACGTGTAAAAAATGTTCAACGGCAAAGTTACACAACATTAGCTATAATAATAAAGAAATCGCAGTAAGGAACCTTAGACTTGGCAGTTGGCACGACTTTGTCTAGATTTCATTACTTTTTAGAGATAAACAAGCAGCTCCATCGAGACTTGGCTAGTTTTTTACAAAATGTTTTTGGTGGGATTATATTTATTTACAATCTTTTTCTAGCTTTAGTTTTCGCAAAAGTATCAATGACGTCAGTTAAATCCACGCTTTAGCTTACTTACTCCTGATACAGCATTAATTTTTTTATCGTTCTCGAAAAAATAAACTTGACTCGAATTCACAATAAAACGCACATCGATGAATAATAAAACGCACATATCGCTATCCGTCAAGTTGACAACACTGTCAACCCACAGAAAGTATTTAGGGGATTTCCGAAGGTACAAAAACTTTCAAATTTCTCTCAACTGAGTTGCCATGATTAAAGTCGGGTTGCAACCTGTCATATTTATTTTGAAAATGGGTGAAATTTTCAAAAGTTCAGGGGCCTTACCATGAGCATTTAAGAAAACCATCCAATCGCAGTGCAGTTTTCGAGCAGGGCAGAATCAGGCCTGCTTAAAATCATACTATGACCCCTTAAAAAGTGAACGACTATTGCACTGTTTGACATGAAGGTGAACGGTTTCTTTTGTCTCTGGTCTTTTTACCGTTCAATCGAATTCGTTCGAAAATCCATTGAAGATTTTATTTTCGTTTTACCGGTTTTTAAATTATGTTTTATAATACGAATGCTCAAGTAAAACCGCGTTTTTATGGGTTTAGATTACTTTATCAGTATAATTTTCTTGATTTACAGTAGTTTTCAATAAGTGAAGCAATAACTATGAAAGAGCCGTGCGTGCCGATTATTCCTTTTAACCTACTTAAATTTTTAAACGTTTCTGACACCAAAATAATACAAATGTCAAGTGTCAAATGCATTTTATTCTGTAATTCTGAAAAAGGCAAAAAAAATAACTTTTTCCGTGATTTAATACGATTTGGTCATTGAAATGCATGTTCTTCATTGAGTATAACACAGTGATTATATACATTGATTGAGAACATGGTTATCAATTTGAGAATACTACGATTTTTTGTTGAATTCTTTGACGAACCACTTTAGATGTTATCTTTCATTATAATTTATCCCCATTGAACACTTCCATGTTCGTTTATACTTTCGAACTTTGACTGAAATATTCTAAGGATAATTTCTGGAGCATCCGAAGATTATGTGGAATGCAGCAGCAGAAAGGCTCAACTCTTCAGTTAATATTGTTAATTATTAAGACTAAGTACATGAATGATAGAATATCCCCCCCTTCCCCCCCATTTCTGGCATCAAAAGTACTCTAAGTTCACCAGAGGGGATAGTGTAGCTTTCCAACTGTGAAAGAATTATTCAAATCGGCTCAGTAGTTTCAGAGCCTATTCAATACAAACAATCAAATCTTTCCTCTTTATAATATTAGTATAGATAACATGAAGTGATTGTAATATAATTTGTTATTATAATTCCAGTGCTGGGTAGACCTGAAGGCCAAGATTGAACAAAATAATAATCATCAATGATGCTTATAGAAGGACCTTGTGTTGATGAGCTTACGGAAATGATATGTAAACAAGTAACAATGTAATTTATTTATTTATAAAAACTTTATTGACCACACAAATTGGCTACAAAAGGCGGACTTAACACTAAAAGCATTCTCTACCAGTCAACCTTTAGGAAAAACAAAATGCTTGAATGCGGCAAAGAGCAAACTAATTAATAAGTAATTATCTTCTGTCTGCACTTATATTTGCTTCTATCATACTATAGTATGTGACAAACTTAAAATCATTCATGTTTTTATTACAGAGTTCTACTTAATCAAGAACATTTGACAGAAGCACATTCAGTACCTAACTGCCAACAATGGCACAGGTTACTTCAGCACCTATTGAGCCATTGCCACCTTCTGCCTACAGCTTCGTGAGTGTCTGGTTCAGCATCCCAAGTTGGTGACATCACCCTTTTGCAGAGTGGATATCCAGAATAACCTAAAATAAAATATTATTTAAGTTTCAGTTTGTACTGTGTGTGCCTGTGTTCTTGTTAGATACAGTTGAAGGAAGGATACTTCCGTTGTTGTCTACTGTTTTTAAGGTATTTTGTAAGTCTATTAAATTAATGTAATTATGCTAATCTTATTATTTATAAGCCCATTGTGTTCTTTTGTTTAAGTTTATTAAAAAATGTACTTAATTATAAAATTATTTTGAAAAAGTATAATGGTTTTGATTTTTATAAATAAAGATAAAAAATAATATAATTCATGCACGCAAATGTTTGTACCCTCTGGGGATTGAACCCGCCCTCTGGTGTAATAGCCGACTTCTCGACCAATTACATCAAATAGCTCGTCACTTAGTAGGTTTAGGATGAAAATACAATAATAAATATTACCTAAAAACCATAAAGCCTTATTAGTGCTCAGCTTTCCAAGTGTGGGCAAAGAGCATGGTTTGACCAAATGAAACAATCTTGATTAGCACTGGGATTGCTTGCATCTACACTTCTAATTTTTGCATATTAGCTTCTTAGCATTGCAAATCTGGAAATATAATGTTTAGATTATTATTATTTTACCACAAGTTGTAATGATCGAAGTTCTAAATACTAAAATCACAGTTCACTTCTTTATTTGCTTACCAACTGGACATTCAGGCTTTGTAAACAAATTAAATAGACATAAACAAATTAAATAGACATGCTTGTATCATAAACATTCCATTTCGAACGGGTCACTTATTTTGCGAAGGCGACGTAGCTTATTTCTCCCATCTTATTGGAATTCTGTTTCCAAATACTTAAAGAATTCGTCACACTTCTACAAAAATAGGTGTAAATGTTTTAAAATAGGTTACTTTTTATTTAAACGCTAATTTTACTTTCAATAATCCACTTCTTAAAGATACTTACGTTTGACAAAAATACTGACTCCTAACCGGGGCACAAGAGACTCATGAACATAAGCACGAAAAGGTACGGAACAAAATTCGACGACAAAATATGAGATTCACTCACACAATCACAAAACAATTCTGTTAAAGCTACTCCAGAGTAGCTTTTTAAGGATCGGTTTATTTGACGTTTCGGACGTTCAAAAGACGCTTTGCTTGACATTTAAAGCCGCTCATGGTACGAAACGTCCATACAAAAAAAAAGGTGAACGGTTGTCAAAACGTCAAAGTAAATTGCCCTGCGACTGACCTGCCACAGGCCTGCTTTAAGGTTGTCATGGTACAATAAAGCAGAGCAGTTCAATTTAAGTCCTGCTATAAGAGCTCATAGTAAGGCCCCAGTTCGATCGAGATTTTCTGGTAAGAGTTCAAGGGCCCCTTGAGCTTGAGGGCCCCGGGGCACTGCCCCGCCTAGCCCCTGGGTAGCTACGCCACTGGCACTGAGGTCAATTATAATACGCGCGGCGTATTTTTTGGTGTCAGAAACGTTTGGTTAAAAGGAATAATCGGCACGCACGGCTCGTTCATAGTTATTGCTTCACTTATTGAAAACTACTGTTAATCAAGAAAATTATACTGATAAAGTAATCTAAACCCATAAAAACGCGGTTTTACTTAAGCATTCGTATTATAAAACATAATTTAAAAACCGGTAAAACGAAAATAAAATTTTTAATGGATTTTCGAACGAATTCGATTGATTCGACGAGCCATTCGGTGTAATGGTCGAGAAGTCGGCTATTACACCAGAGGTCGCGGGTTCGATCCCCGCACGGTACAAACATTTGTGTGCATGAACATGTCTGTTTGTATCGGTCTGGGTGTTTCTATGTATAATATGTATGTATTTACAAAAAAAAAAGTATATAAGTAATGTTTATCCGTTGTCTAGCACCCATAGCACAAGCGTATGCTTAGTTTGGGGCTAGATGGCGCTGTGTGAATCATGTCCAGAGATATTTATATTTATATAACGGTAAAAAGACCAGAGACAAAAGAAACCGTTCACCTTCATGTCAAACAGTGCAATAGTCGTTCTGTCGTTCACTTTTTAAGGGGTCATAGTATGATTTTAAGCAGGCCTGATTCTGCCCTGCTCGAAAACTGCACTGCGATTGGATGGTTTTCTTAAATGCTCATGGTAAGGCCCCAGGATACAAACCCGGTACTCAATTTTATAAAAATTATTATTTATGCTCCTTTTTTAAAAATTTGCCAAGTGGTATACTTTGTAAAATTTGGGATGATTTCTGTGACAGGTGTCACAGTGACATTTCTAGGGATGTCGTCGTATAAACAAATGTCAAATATTTGACGAGCCATTTGGTGTAATGGTCGAGAAGTCGGCTATTACAACACAGGTCGCGGGTTCGATCCCCGCACGGTACAAACATTTTGTGTGCATGAACATGTCTGTTTGTATCGGTCTGGGTTTTTCTATGTATAAATGTATGTATTTACAAAAAAAAGTATAAGTAATGTTTATCCGTTGTCTGGCACCCTTAGCACAAGCTTATGCTTAGTTTGGGGCTAGATGGCGCTGTGTGAATAATGTCCAGCTGATATCATATATTATTATTTATTTATTCTTTAAGTACATAATCGATTCTTATATCGATTAACACTTAAACATTGACTTCTAAATTATTCCTATTTTTCACTATTTTTGAATCGTTTTGACATTTGACAGTCCAAAATTGTGAAACATTACTTCTGTCAAACCGATGACAGCTGTCGATTCGCAGGTATCATCGTGGATTTTACAAACTATAACCTTCGAAACGTCAATTTAGTCTCCGTAATAAAAAACGGAGTATAATCCTATTCATAGCAAATTTCCGTATTCTTTCTTATTACGTTTCCTTACCTTGTTTATAATACTACCAAAAATCTGATACCAAACCCAAGGCATGCTATTTACTGCTGACACAGAAGATTTGTATACATCCGTCATGCGTGGCTTAAGCACAAATCGTGCAGAGCCAAGAAGAGAAAAAAAAAAGAATTATAACTAAGCTTGTCAATAACTTGGTCTGTCAAATCAAATGTCAAATAAAACACTGACTGATAAAAATCTTGTGGTGTGTTTAGAGTTTCATTCAATGCCTAATAATTTTACATTAATTGATTTATTTTGTCGCGTTGTGTTATAGTGGCTTGGCTTGTGTATAAAACAGGACCACAAATGGTGATGGCGAGTGCTCCAGGCAGGCGGCCAAGCGCCGCCAGTAGTTCTCCAAGAGAGGTACAGGTACACGCTTATCACGGTTGTATAAGAAACATTTTTGAAATATTCGCGTAGCCTTTAAATATGGTATGGACCCTTGGTAAACACAAAGAAAAAAACATATTTAAAGAGTGGCAATATTAACGCTTAATTGTCACTGGAATCTGCACTGAGAGACAGTTTTTATACAATCCATGATTTCAATATTAGTCAACAATATACTTTCAATAGATCTTTCCATACCTAGTATAATTCATTTTCATAGCAAGAACTCAACATTTTGCTATGAAAATGAAAACCAGGCACTGCCATAATTTATTTTTGAACAAATTTAAACATTATTCTCCAGTTTTATTAGCCCTGAGTTGAATTGTGTTTAGATTATATTGACCATATGGATGGTTCCAACAAGAAGGTAATCTATACAGCTCAATTTTGATCAGTCTTCTCACTACCATTGTTATGAATCCGAGTGTGGATGGTGCTGATGTGGCTTAATTTTTACAATTCTAATGATGTAGTTGTAGACGAGACACCATTTGAACAGGAAATATTTTTAGAATTAAATTCTGCAGCTATTATATTTAAAGACATAAGTATATTAAGTCTATTTTTTTATTCAAAACTTATTTTTTTAAAAAGATATAGTTTGTGTTTTAAAAACTAAATAGTGTATATTAACTTCACAGTAATTTTTACTTAAACATTAGTGATATTGAAAAACTCTATCAACTTTTTAAAAAATTTAAAATTATCTATTTAAATAAAAATTAATTGTTGAATCATTAGTCTGGATAATACTCGAGAACAGCTGAACTGAATTGACTTATTTTAGTCTTGAAATGTTTGTGGAATTCCAGGGAAGGTTTAAACCATGAGAAAATGTGGAAAAATTGCAAGGAAAATACTAAAAACAACAATTTTATTTTCCCACACAAACTTTTCTTACCTGTCAAACGTTTGATGTTTGCCATGTGGTATATAGCAGGGACTGTTTACCGGTATGAATAACGGTATAGTTTTTTTCTGTATGACGTCATTTAAATATATTTTGATACTGTTAAATTCCAGTACAGAAATTTTTTTTGGTACTGTAAAATTGTTGTAGTATAAACATTTTTGTACAACAATTTTTTAACTGTTATTTATATTAAAATACTGAAATTTTGTAATGGCTTAAATGGAGGGACACGGGGGTACTTCTAGCTTAGTTAGCTAGTTAGTTGTCCTCTCACGCGTCCGCTCGCACCGGTCTGTATATTGAACAATGGATCACAAGAACAGAGGCTGAAGCATTTGTCGCGCTTTTCAACGTAAGTTTTAATTTATCTATTTGACATTAAACTTAGGTACCTATCTAAAATAAGTATATCTTTCAATGGCAGTTACACTCGATAGATATTGAACTACCTACTTAGCTGCTAAGTGCTTACTTAACGACGATAAGTGCTAGATAGGGAATAAGATCATAAAGCAAGCATTGGTGTAAGTACTGGTAAGTAAAGTCAGATATTCAGTTCGTGCTATGATGTAGGGTGGAAGCTCCTTATATCGGCCCCCTCCTAATATCGGCCGTCTAGAGAAAATGCGCCATAACTTAAAAGAATGTCCTAAAATCATAATTGTTTTTATGCAAATAGCAGCTGTATACCCTTACGCTTAACCTCCCTTAATTTTTTATGAATATCTCAAAATTTGAACGAATGATAGGCAAAAAAGTACAGGAGGCGTGCGTGCGTCGTTTTGCGGCATTTTCAGGTCAAATTCGTGAATCGAATCATTGCGTTGAGAAGTATTTAAATTGTAATAAACATACCAAAGTTATTTAATTTTATAATTTTATTTCTTCTTAAAGATAAAGAGTCAAGGTACCGTTTAGGTAGTATATTTTAAAATTTGTTTATTTTTTTTATTTCATAATTGCGTGGCCGAGATTAGGGATCAGTATGATCGACAAATCTCAATATCGGCAGAGTGGTCGATATTGAGATTTGTCTATCGCAATTAGAAATCCTAATGTCGGCTGCCTGATATTCTTTGTGCGCCAGCTATGCGAAAGAGTTGATGAGTGATGTCGAAGAAGAAGATAAAAATATTGGATGTGACGTATGCCCCAAATGGTTTCATGTATACACTTAAAAATATATTGCCATCACTGTCTGAAGATAACTTTACCTATTATGTAATGTTTTTGGTAAATTTCCCTCCTATGGGATCCCCTCTGCAGTTTGTGCCTGAATCATGGATTTCCTGACTGAACGTCGCATCAGAGTAATTCATGATGGGTACACCTCCGACTCACTTGCAATAAATGCTGGCTTCCCTCAGTGATCTGTGTTTTTAGCTACACTCTTTCTACTGCACATCGATTATATTGTTAGCTACGTCCGAGATTCTGGGGTATGCCGATGATAGTACGATAGTCGAGGGATACTTGTCGTACACGTGCAAGTAGAGGTGAAACTGAGGCTTTAGGATCTAACATGGTGGACAAATTGAATCAGACCCTTCAAATTGTCTCAGACTCAACCCCACCAAAACGCTGGCTTGTATATTTTCCCCAAATAGAGTGGTTTTGGGCTGGCTACCACTTTTCGTGGCGTATCCGTTCTTCTATCTGACCGACTACAGCTCTTAGGTATGGAATTATCTTCCAACCTTATAGACTACGGTCCCACCCACAAAATGGATGGGTCATATGAACCACCAGGTGACGTATATAGGACGATATAAGAGCATAAAATAATAAGATTCAACACTATGCCGTGAGCCGTCACTTGTAAGCTGTCCAACTGAGTGCTGGTGAGGATTCAAAAGTGCAGGTAGAGTGAGTACATTTTGGTCATATGTTTTTGTACGGCATTTTTACCATCGATAGATCCTAGAAAAATAATAAGAAAGCGCGCAGTGCCGTATAAAAATGGTGCGCCATAAAGTCGGTAATTTCTTTGATTTTCTGAAAATTTCGAGGGTAAATTTGGTCATTTCATTCTGTACGGCATCAGTTTCATACTGTTTCAATACAGCTTCTAAACCATTATCCCGCAACGCCGTACAAAAATCATGCGACAAGGGGAGAAAATCGAGGGTTGCAAACCCCTCTTTTTCGGTGGTCCGGGGGGTGATTTGAAACAACATAAAATTAATTTATTTTGAAAGTATTTTATGCATAGATAATATTTTTTAACATGCCGTACATTTTCGTTGGTGATTGGTTTGTAGGGGAAAAATAACTCAAGAAAAAATCCTTAGAACGAAATGTATGAAAAATATGGTCTGCATTATAATGTACGGCATCATATTTTCCTAATTTATTTATCTAAATACTATTTAAAACAAGAGAAAAATGTAGAAAATTGTTATATTTTATAAATCTATGAATATTTAAACTTTTGCAATAATTAGAAAAAATTCAGTTTTTGTATTTCTCTATAATTTTTTTTAGAACAGTTTGTTTTGAACGGCAATGCTTTATAACTATTGTTTTATACAATATCATGTTAAAAAAAAAGTTGCCGTACAGAGTCAAATGATTTTACAGCTTTATAAATCAATTATACCATGAAATTAGGATATTTATTAATAATACATTCAAATGAACAATAATTTTTTGACGGCATTATTTTTAATAGTACTTTTGAGTGCTAGATAATGTTTTGGAACCGAAGCCGTACTTTTTCAAATCACCCCCCGGACCACGGAAAAAGAGGGGGTTGCAACCCTCGATTTTCTCCCCTTGTCGCATGATTTTTGTACGGCGTTGCGGGATAATGGTTTAGAAGCTGTATTGAAACAGTAAGAAACTGATGCCGTACAGAGTGAAATGACCAAATTTACCCTCGAAATTTTCAGAAAATCAAAGAAATTACCGACTTTATGGCGCACCATTTTTATACGGCACTGCGCGCTTTCTTATTATTTTTCTAGGATCTATCGATGGTAAAAACGCCGTACAAAAACATATGACCAAAATGTACTCACTCTACCTGCACTTTTGAATCCTCACCAGCACTCAGTTGGACAGCTTACAAGTGACGGCTCACGGCATAGTGTTGAATCTTATTATTTTATGCTCTTATATTGTCCTATATACGTCACCTGGTGGTTCATATGACCCATCCATTTTGTGGGTGGGACCGTAGTCTATTAACTTCGGGAGCTATATAGAGTCCGTAGCAGTAACTGCTTATAAAAAGATTGGCATCCTTTCAAGAACCATACGCTACTTGATTGCGAAATAGCTCCTTACCCTTTATAGAGCTCAAGTCCGTTCCTGCATGGAATATGCTACCATATTTGGGATAGTTCTGTTTAATGCCAGCTGGCTGCCTTGGACTCTATTGAGCGGCATGCGAAGAGGCTTTTCGGCGATGATGCTTTGGTCGAGAACTAGCAAAGCCTCGATCATCGTAGGAAGATTGATTGCCTACCCGTCTGTTACAGGCTCTACTTTGGTGAATGTGCTGCTCGGCTGTACGATTTGGTTCTACCAGCTCCGTTCCATCACCGAACGACTTGACTCGGTCAGAGACTCCAATCCTTATACTGCGAAAATGCCGCGCTTACGAACTAAATGATTTGCTTCATCTTTTTTGATACGGACTGCGCAAGTTTCTCTCTTTACCTGGGTCTGCCTTTCCTGACCATTATAATCTTGGTGCTCTTCAAGGCAAGTGCAGTGTGTGGCGTTGGAGGCGGTAAATAAAAGAGATGTTGTCGCGACTGTAGGTTTATTATAACTGTTCTTACATATGACTTAGCCTATCTTATATACTAGAAAGAGGGGTAAAGGTCGCTACACACTACACCTCCCCCCTTTATTTAAAAAAAATGAAAATGGTCAAAAATGAATTAAATTTTCGAAGTGACTTTTTGTGTTTACTCAACCAGATTTACGAATAATATTTAATTTTCTTGATTATGACATACAAACATTACCGAATATTATGAAAAACAGTACCAAAAAATAACATATTATAAGCGATATTTAAGAGAAAGGAAAAAAATAAACTTTAATTGTTCATCTAATCTACTTACTTACTAGTTAATACAGTTTAGGTAGACGGGTCTTAAACATCTGTTCAAATCAAATTGATAAAAAAAAAATACATTAAATTAAAAGAGTTGAATATGGTTACAGAGTCGTTGTAACTGTGCGCAATTGCGTTCAATGAAAGTATAACAATAATATTCAATAAAGTACTCAAATGGGATAAATCAAAGGGATAAATCAATAACACACTTCGTTTTGAACCAATAAATCCAATAAGTATCCGCAGTATAAAAAAAATATTCAAGTATAAATCTCACCTCCATAATAACTATTATTTCATTACACTTTCCGTATACCGAGTACAAACAATCTTTATTTTCTGATACCATGCACAATCATTTACTTGGTGGGCACAGTCATCTCATAATAACAATCTAATGGTACATAACTTCTTATACCTCATGGGGCATACTTTTTGGGCCGGCCGGACCCTCCTTTTTCACAATTAATTCATTTATTTATTCATTAGGTACAGACAATATATTATAAGTCGACTTCATCATTTTTTCCTTATCACCTTTCTTATACATATAATTATTATTAGGGTCATGTTTTAAGATCACCTGATCTCCAACTATTTTCACGGAGAGAAGCTCGTCTACACCATGATCAAATGAAGGATTTAATACCCTAGTCTGTACCTTGTACCATTTATAACAATATACAACAACGGTTAACTTTTAAGATCATAAAGATCTCCAACGGTTTTCACGGAGAAACCTCGTTTGCACCATGATAAAACAGAAGGATCCAACACCGTTTTGCAACTTCTCATTCATTATGTGCCCTACCAATCATTATAATATCACACTTCTTCTTGTATCCATACTGATAGTTACGATATCGAAACCAAAATGAATAACACTCTATACCTACTAATGAATCCTTTAGTCAACAAAATATCTTTTTAGCTCTTGGGTGATCAGACCAATTGCGTAAATATATATTTTTTACCAAAGTATTCCCTATCTAAAGCATACCTACATTCTTTTTATGGAAACTAATGCACTCTAATTGGAACAAAAGCAATTTTAATACCATTCTTGTTTACTCACATTCAAATACATTTCCTAGCTAAAATCAACCCATGTCTATACGATACACTTCAAATAAAATTCTCCTATAAACTTTATTTTTCTGTTTCTATCCCCTTAAAACTTTCCAATTAAACATTATAAACTCTTATTCAATTTGTTAAACTTTTCTGTATACATATATTATATAAATCATTTCATTTACTTGTTATGACAACACAACGTTATAATTATTCTCAATACAACGAAAGGTTCAAAACATCTATCTACTTAGTCATGAGCGCTGTTAGCTACACGAGGTATTAAATTTCATTCAAACCAAATCTAAAATATTACTTAAAGATGTCACACGCGCCTGGGTACGTAGCGGAATGCGATACTATTCCGTAAAAGGAAACGCTGAAACAATGATAACGCTGATGCATCAACACGAGGCGATGCATGCGCTTCTCAACCAAATTTGGAAACAGTTTGGAATTACTATCTAGTACTTATTATTTTAGCATTCCATGTCTCTCTTAACACCTATTTAATAATTTATTTATTTAATTATGAACATATTGTAAACATAGCAGTATGGTTTTCATTAAGTTTCTGTAATATAATATTTATGCGATACTTGATGCGTCACATATAATTGAACAAAACATATTATTTAAATAAAATGATTACTGAAAAATTTAAACTTTAAACATAATTTGAAGCAGAGATTAAAATAGAATATTCTACATTTACGAATTCTTGACATTATTATGAATAAAAAAATACTTCATATTCCTTGTAAGAAAGAATTCAAAAAATATATTATTTACTATAGTAAACTTTGTAATTGAATTTGAATAAGTGAAGAAAAGCTTATCTAGATTAGGTAAATGACCTTAAACATTCTATTAATAAAATAAAAAAAAAATTTTTGATTTTATTTTTGTTATGATTTGTTTTAACGTGTACGTGAATTAGTATTCTACAATTTCATAGTTTTTATAATAATTATTCCTGTTAAAATGTTTTCTGTGATAAGTAAAGTTAAGATTTAAATATTTTACTTTATAAAATATGACCCGTCTACTCTAATGAACATTAGTAAATAATATGTTAAAAAAAATATAAATGTAAAAAAAATATAAATGTAAATAGTTAATAGAAATCTTCCGTGTTTTTCCTGGTGGTTCCTTTTGCTGGGTAGATCTTGGCTCTTGGTGGTGTCATCTTTGAGCTCCATCATCGGCCGGCAGCAACCTTCCTCTCGTCTGACACGAACATCTCCCTGCAGCCAGCACAATTCATTTTCCTGACTCTGACTACGCTCAGCAGCCAGAAACTCTTGCCATTGTCACAGCTGAAGATTGCTATTACTATTTATTTTTCACCACCGTAACAGTTATTTCGCCACACATTAATTAGTTTTATACTGTTTATCGTTGTCATTACATCTACACAACACGAAGATTATTATTAGTCTTTTTCTTTTCACATAAAAATAAATAACTCAATTAAAAGATCCAATGCTCAGTACTGCAACGAGGCAGTACTGGCAGGGTCGCCATGCAGTGTGTGGCGTTGGAGGCGGTAAATAAAAGAGATGTTGTCGCGACTGTAGGTTTATTATAACTGTTCTTACATATGACTTAGCCTATCTTATATACTAGAAAGAGGGGTAAAGGTCGCTACACACTACACAAGAATTTACAGGCCTTTCCTAAGCAAGCGCGCTCCAACGTAGACCGCATAGATGTTTAACATCAGGCTACTTTGTGATCAAGTCTTAGTGATGGCATAGTAAATATATTTAAAGAAAAAAATTGTAAATTATTTTTAAAAGACTTATTAATAATAGAGTTAAATAAAATATGGTTTGAAAATAAATAAATGTTATAATACTTTGATTTTATACTTTTTGAACAAATTTTTTCCCTTTGAAAAGGTATTCCGATATTATGGTTATAGGCGGCGGATATTTGGGTGCTAAAGGCCGATATTAGGAAAAATCGGCAAGTTCGGAAACAAACATCTATATATTCAAATCTAACATAGAATTCGTTATTTCGCGAATGTAATAATGGAGTTTCATTATGCCTTTACTTAAAAAAGTTGTTGAAAGAAAGCAAAAGTTATTAATGTAAAAATTATAAGCACTGAAAGGTCAAAAAATGTTGGGCCGATATTTGGTGCCTCCACCCTATGTTGATACGTATATGTAAAAGTATGTATGTATGTATGTATGTAGGTAATGTAAGTATGTTTAAAGAAATAATAATTATAAACTTTTAAAGAAAAGTAAAACGTTATAATTTGGGTATTACTCGTCCGCCGGATGAAAGAAAAACAATCGCGATCGCCAACCTGTCGGCGCGTGTTCCTTAAATCCTAATCCTTTCCCGCCCGCCGCGGCCCCTTGCGCGAGAGGCACCGCGGGGCGCGGGCGCGCGCACTCATCATTTCAGTATCACCAATAAAATTATTTTTAAATAACTGTATAAACGAATGAAATCTGTACCGAAATTCAATGGGTATAGAATTTTAGTACTGATATTTTTACTGGTACTATAACGATATTTTATACCGGTAAGCAGTCCCTGGTAGTAAGTGATACAAAGTTTACCGGGTCAGCTAGACATTATAAAATTGACAACTACATGTAAAAAAGTATAGGAAATATGAGAAATCTAGGGTTATTATAAAACTAGATAGCCTTAAAAAACACAGTATTTTTACATAAATAAGCAGACACATTAATATACTACCTACCGCATGTTTTCCCCGCAGCAGACGCTTCACCTTTAGTAGTACTATAGATTTTTTATTTTTATTATTTTAGATTTCTTTTTTAAGTTTGAAGAAAAAAAGGAAATCAAATGTTAGTAAACAGTGAATTATCAACTTTTTGATAAGTGGGAAAGGGCAATGATCCTGGTCCCTGGTGACAGCCTGCGACGCAGCTAGTACTATTGGTTCAAGTTTCTTCTATCACAGTTTTGATTCATTGTTGAACTTTTTATGCCTGTGTCCAGATTCTAGAAATTTTGCCATTGGCTACTGACCGGTTGCAATAATAGATCTGATAATTTTTTTTTGTGGATGACCACTCAACCTTTTTTATGATAAGACTATTACACCAAATGGCTCGTCAAATTTTCCATCAAATTTGAATGAATTTCGTATCAGGCTAGCAGAACGAGGCGAGGGGGCGCAGCGACGGGCGCCGGCGACGCCGCCGCGCGCGACCGCCTCGTCGCCTACGCGCACGCGCTCGACTCCGCGCACGTGAGTACCGGCTGAACCGGCCGCAGCCGCCATCGCGCGCCTGGCCCGACCTCACCGCCCGCGTGTCCGCAGGAGGCGCGCTCCGGCGTGTGGGTGGAGCACTCGTACGCGCGCGCCGGCCTCGGCGGCGACCCTGCGCCCGGCGCCGTACGCGTGCTGCTGGCGCACCGCGAGCCGCCCGACCTCGGCGACCGCGTCGACGTCGAGCGCGAGGACCCGCCGCCGCCCGACCCGCCGCGGGACAGCGACGACTCCTCCACCGACGAGGACGCCGCGGCCGAGGACGAGGCCGACGACTGGGAGGCGCGGCTGGCGGGCCTGGCGCCGGGCGCGGAGCACGCGCGGCTGGCGCGCGAGGCGGGCGCGGCGCTGCGGCGCGTGCGGCTGGCGCGCCTGGCGGGCGGGCGCGCGGCCGCGGCCTTCGCGCGCTGCGAGCAGGCGCGTGTCTTGCGCCGGGCGCTGGCGCCGCTGTGGCTGGCCGCGCCGGCGGGCGGCGCGCGGCCGCCGCAGTGGCTGCACGCCGCTCTGCCGGCCTACGCGCCGCGCGCCGTGCGCCGCGACTACGAGCGGCTCGTGGCCGAGCTGCGGCGGGCGGCGCCGCAGCTGGCCGAGCGGCTGGCGGGCGCGCGGCCGCCCGGCCCGCTGCCGCCGCCGGCGCCGGCCGACGGGCCGGTGGAGGGCACGGTGGACGCGGCCGAGGGCCCGTGGCTGGTGTGGGTGGGCCCCGGGCGCTGGGCGCGGCTGCTGGGCGCGCTGGTGCACACGCGGCGCGTGGCGGCGGCGGCGGGCGGCACTGCGGCGCCGGACGCGTGGTGCGCGGCGGTGGCGGGCGCCGCGCGCGTCGCGATCGCCGATATTCTCGCTGAGGCCGGGTGAGCGACCGCGGGTGGCGTCGGGATGTCGACCGAAATCTCCCGCTTTATTTATTCATTTTATTTAGACTTAGGACTTACTTAGACTCGAAGTATCATTCTGACTGTACCATTATATTAATAGTAGGTATCTAAGTAGTTCTATTTGGAATAAAATTTACGATTTCAAATATATCGAATTCCTACAGTATAACATTTTGGAAAAAACATGTTTAAACAATTCGACGGTCGAACTACTAGTAGGACTAGATGGAATAAAGGGTCCGCCCGACTCTTCTCCATGTAGCCGGAGAGGTCACGTCATGCATGACATATCGGCGTATAGCCCGCTCTACACTTAGCCCGCGAATCGCGCGCGATGGCTGCGAAAGGGCGCGATCCGCGGGCTAAGTGTAGAGCGCGCTTATCACGATTCTCGGGTGCGACTGCTCGACCGGCCGAGTATTTCATTTATCTGAATGTCCCCGGACACCTAAACGAACTAATCCCCCCACCGACCACCAAACGGGTCCACACACCGTTGTCTCTCGATCCCCTTCAGTAGCTCCTGGCAAATACTTTCATACATAGGACAGTACCACAAGACTGTCCTCCTCTCGCATCCATTATCATCCCTGAGCCTCATATAACACAGGCGCCTGTTGAAGCACTCGTGTCCCGGGAGAATCTGGGAGGTTGTCTAGGCGCATGCCGAGTCTCCCATACACGTCGGGGAAGAACCTAAACGACCAGTAAAACGAGGCGATCGTCGCAGGAGCCGGCCGGTGGTGATCGGCGGGTGCGGCGGCTGGGCGACGCTGGGCTGGAGCGCGGCGGGCGGCGCGGCGCGCGGCCTGCTGGCGCTGGGCCCGGCGCGGCTCACGGGCGAGGGCGACGTGCGGCCGCCGCCCGGCCCGGCGCTGCTGGTGGCCGGCGGCGCGGCGGCGGCCGGCGGCGGCGCGCTGGCCGAGACGCTGGGCGCGCGCCAGCGCCTGCTGCTGCTGGCCGGCGCCGACGCCGCGCTGCGCCTGCCCGCGCGCCTGCAGCGCCGCCTGCGCCTGCCGCAGCGCGCGCTGGACGCGCTCGTGGCCGACGAGTGCGCGCGCTGGATGCTCGAGCTGTGCGACGCGGCCGAGCCGGACCCGCCGCCCGCCGCCGAGTCCGAGGAGGAGGAGTACGCGCACCTGCCGGCGCCCGTCGCCGCCCCGCCGCCGCATCCGTCCGGGTGAGTAGAGGAGATATTTGCGTTTCGAGAAAAAAACGTGACCTCGTTTTGAGAATAAAACGTGACCTCGTTTCAGGTCCGACCACCGATCGATCGAGATAGTAGGTGAGTGACCGAGCTTCGAGGGTTCGAATGGATCGACTGACCGCCGCTGACTGACGGCGTCGCCTCGTTCGGTTGCAGAGGGGCGCGTGGTGTCGCGCGGGTCGGGCGGCACGCCGCTGGCGCTGCTGCCGCCGCGCCGCGAGCCGCGCGCCGAGCGTCGCGAGCCTCGCGTCGAGCAGCGCGAGCCTCGCGTCGAGCAGCGTCGCGCGCTCGCCGCCGCGGACATCATGCAACTGCCCATCGTGTTCGCCGACGACGAGCGCCCGGTCGAAGCACCGCCCGGTGAGTGGTCGTCTCCTGGACGTATGGCGGTCGGCACTCGTCCTCCGCGACTCCTCGTAACTCGTTTAATTCCCCCCCGACGACCCCACGATGTCCGATCGCCGGCCGTCATTTCCTCGCGAAGACGCTCGGAGGTGTTTTGACCTAAAATATAAACGTTTCATAAACGTTTTTATAATCACTCACTAATTTAGCTCGAATCGAGTCCCCATGTTAAGCAGAAAATATCTCGATCTCGTGTGCGCTAACGGGCGGTGTCTGGTCGCAGAGGCGCGCGCGGGCGCGGTGACGGTGCGCAGCGGCGGGCCGGGCGGCGGCGGGGCGGGCGGCGTGGGGGAGGGCGAGGGCGGGTTCAAGTACACGCGCGTGATCGTGGCCAAGCGCGGCGCGGGCGGCGGGCGGCCGCTGCTGCTGCGGCGCGGCGTGCGCCTGGTGCCGCGCGACCGCTAGCTGCCGCGGCGAGGGATCGTCCCTCGGTGTGCGGTTACGCATAATATGCGTAAACGCCGATGCGACTATCTATTTGTACGAGATAGGATCTTTAAAAAACTCTCAAATACGTTATTTTTCAATAGGGAATATGGATTATATTTTTTCTTTTCCTGAATGGAAGCAGCGTACGATTTGACTTAATAAATAGTTTTGTAAAATGTTCTAAATAGACAAACGTTTTTTTAAATATGTATTAACAGTCGAAGAATTGGCTTTGAGATATTGTTTGTTTTAAATTTACTATAATTATGTTACTTTTCAAACCAGTTTTTTATGATTTACAATATTATAAAAAAATGTGAATGGATAGTATATGTTTATTTTTGAGGATCCGTCTATCTACTACTAAAACCTCGTTATTTCAAGAATTCCGTATAGCATGCATATTCCCTATTGTGGCTATCAACAGATAGCGTGACTTACTTTTTCGGATTCAAAGTTGTATAATATCGAATATGTTTAACCAAAGTTTGACAAACACGATAACAAATTACTGCTATGTAACTTAAAGTTCAAAATAACTAAAAGCTTCGAAATAAAAAATATCATTGAGTATCCCTTTGCTAGCTATTTTAACTTCCCAAAATTCAACAATAATAAACGCAACTTTCCCAAAATCAATTTTAACAAAAGTCTCCTCGATTGTGACGTCATTGTCGGTTTGATCTTGTATCATCGGATGTGATTGTATTGTGTAATAGAATTTCATATTTTAAAGTGGGCTTCCCTACACCTTTAGGTGGCCTATTGCTATTTAGTTCTGTGTCCATTGAAACACTAAATATAAATATTCAAATAATTGTTTTTGGTCAATAAAATAACATTCAAAATCAAATGAGTTGAAAATTGGTACAGTCAGGCAGCGCCAAAATGATCTGAGCGTTCAAACCTACCAAAATTATCTGAACATTTGACAAAAATCACTCTTAGCACAATACTTTTAAGTGTAAATATCGTTTGTTATCATTTGTTCTCAAACAACAAATGAAAATGTACCTTTACGTCATAAGGTAAGTAAGTAGGTAAGTAGTAGTAGTAAGTTTTGTCAAATGTTCAGATATTTTTGGTGGTTTTGAACGCTCAGATTATTTTGACGCTGGCTGTACTAAAATACCGTCGAAATATTTTGTAAATTTTGTTTATTTTTAATAACCACCTATATCAGCACCATGCTATAATTAATATGTAACCTAATTAAATAATGACGATGACGATAAATGTTGTTAAGCTTTATATACTTAAGTCTAACGTGTTCTTCTTGTTATAAGTAATTGTAGAATAAGTGTGTATTTTTATATTGGAAAACAAATAAAACGTTTCATTTGTGTTTTAGTTTATTTATTGAATGTTTCCAAAACCGTATCTAATCTTGAAGTATACTGCATTATATCTCAGAAAATACAAAATATGTAATACATTTCAAAATATCGGTGTTTCTTATTCAACAAACTGTTTAAAAGGCAAATATAACCCTTGTGGTCAAAATTTTTATTTGCAAAAAAAGTTTCGAAACCAAGACTTACGAATCAAAATGAGGTCAATATTACGTGCAATTATATTTATACAATATTACCTGCTACCTAAGTTACATTTAATTGTAATTCAGGACTTTTTTGCAATTATACAGTACCTACCTAACTTTTTGAGAATATCCTGCAGCAAAAGCGACAAAACCGGGGCAGCGTTTTGCACATTTTACAATTTAAAGAGCGACAGATTGTACATTTAAGTAATAAATAAATAAATATTAAAACTGTTCCAGTTAGGTAATATGTATTGCAGTGAAAAATAAAGCGTTAAATTGAACCGCCATTTTTCGACAGCTTATAAATCGCGGGACATTTCATCATATCATAATCTAACAGTTTTTGCAATCTTACGGTGACATAATTATAGTGGTTCTACGAAGAGTAAGAGAATTGGGCCACAAGGCTGGCACCGGCTCGTTTTGTATTGTTCCTAACGGACCACCCAATCCAACCACCTAGGTGGTCAGCATAGCTGGGCATTAACTCGTTAATCCGTTAATCGTTAATTAACGAAGTTAACATTTTCAGTAACGGATTAACTTTTAAGTTAACTTAAAAAAATGTTAACGGACTCGTTAACTTCCGTTACATTTTTCCAAGTCCGTTAATCCGTTACTTACTATTGTCCCACCGTATGAGAGTGAGGGAATAGAGAGTGCACCTGTGCTTGCGAACTCACTGGTGCACTTAAATATATCCTGCGTAGTTTGCTGATCGTAAAAAGATTGGCCGCCGTAGTTGAAAAACTCGGCTAGGAGGACGGTTTACCGCACCGTGCCATCAAACACTCTAAATATACACTCTTTTTTTGTTTGTGTCAATTAATTTAAATTTTTTATCATTTATTACTATGTCATCTCGACACGTGTCAACTTAAGAAAACTTAAAATAAATCACTTTCATGTTTTCGTCAACTGAACACGTTTGATAAAACTTTTTTAAAAAAAAAATTAAACCGACTTCAAAAAAAAAAGAAACAAAAAAAAACTACCTAAAAAACTGAAAAGCAAAAAATAATTTTAATAAGACATTCATCATTGTCTAAGCCTATTAATTTAATTGTATTTTACGTGCTAGGTAGGTACCTACTAATCTGTTTGAAGTCGGTGCCAAGCCATGAATGCAGCATGGATGAAGTGGCGACAGATCTCGGGAACAACATGTGACCCACGGATGCCCCTTAAGCTTAAGGGAAAAAATTACAAAACGGTCATCAGACCTGTCGCAATGTATGGATCGAAAGAAAGGTACATGCAACTGAGATGCGCATGCTAAGATGGATGTGTGGAGGTTGGATACGATTAGGAATGAGTAGGTATATAAGAGGAAGTTTGAAAGTTGCACCGGTAGTGGATAAAGTAAGGAGTGCAAGGTTAATATGGAATGAGAAGAGAAGACACACATGTCGCCAAAAGAATGATAGATATATATGTGCGTAGAAGGAGATTTAAGCAGAGGAGGACCGAAAAAGAGATGGATGGATTGCGTGAAGTATGATTTGAAAATAAAAGGAGAGAATGTAGAATTGACGGCTAATAGGAGTGTGTGGAAGGAAAAAACATGTTGCGCCGACCCTACATAACGTGGGATAAGGGCAAGGAAATGATGATGATGGTAAAGTGCCTGAGATCACGTAGATTAATGCCACGTAAATAGACCATCGTCTGACTAAACGATTTGGCAACTATATAGAATCAAAGTTACGGAAATATAAGTATCGGTGTTGAAAAATATAATAAGTAGAACTCAAATTTTGCGTTTTTTTAATGTACCTACCCGATGGTAAGCAATCACCGCCGCGCCGCTCATAGATACCTGCAACACCGGAGGAGTCACAAGTAAGTTGCCGGCCTTTGAGAAAGAAATTAATTGCCCGAATAACAACCTTACTTCATTTGGATTATTCCCAAGGTCCACCAAGCAACGTTGCGACAACTTTTAAGTTTTGTTCGCAAAGTTCACCGACAGGGCACGTTAGGAACAATAACAGCGAAAAAGAGATAAATATATTATTCTGAACGTCCACCTCAGAAAACGTCCACCAGTCGTGGACCTGGAATGAAATGAAGAAGAAATTGTAAAAGCACTATTCTCAACCGGTATCTTTGAATTAGTTCTTCTCTTGTCTTTTATTATCATTGAATATCATAAAGATAACCTCCTTACAGTGTAACTGGAGATTCAATATTTTTTGTTGTAGATTGAAATATTAAATGAGTGTGACTGGTTGGGAATACGCTACGCCACTGCTCCCAACGGGTTACAGTCAAGTGTGACTCTGTGTGACTAGTTGGAAATCATTTTATAAAGTTATCCCAACGAGTCACACTGTAACCTGAAACAAAGTAAATCTTTTCGTGACGAGATAACAAAGTAATAAATGATACAAATTTTAATTTCACTAAATGGACCCACCTTGTCTAGTCTCGTGTGTCCAGTTGGTAAATAACCCCTTTAATTTCTGATTTTTTTAAGCATTATTTACCATGTGTTAACGGATTAACGATTAACGTTAACTTGCGTTAATTCGTCCCAAAAGAAGCGCTTTAACGTTTAACGAAGTTAACTTTTTTAGTAACGGATTAGCGATTAACGAAGTTAACTATTTGATTAACGATGCCCAGCTATGGTGGTCAGTTAGGAATTTTATTCCTAACGATCGGTCGGTTAGAAATATTTTAAACTAACCAACCACCTAGAAAAAACAGATGATTGGTTAGTAAAAAAATATTCCTAACGGACCACCCAGGTGGTCAGTAGGTGGTTCGTTAGGAATAAAATTCCTAACTGACCACCTAGGTGGCTGGATTTTGTGGTCCGTTAGGAACAATCCAGGTGTAAAAGGGATCCGGATTGTTTGGTATTTTTAATTCCATTCGACAGTTTGCCTAGAAACATTCGATACTATCAACAGTCCTTTCGATGGTTTATTCCGGAAATCCCCACCGACAAATCCCTACCAGTGGGGATTGTTAGGTACATTCGACTATTATGGGGTAGAGATAATCGATTAACTATAATAATATTTTTTATGCAACACTATGTTATACTATTGCATTCTCGTCGCTGGAATGTAGGTAGAGGTAGGTACCAAAAATACTATCATCATCAGGAGAAAAAAAAACCGCAAGAGGATCAAGTAACGCCTGAAAACTTCCAACCAATAGACACTTTGGATATAAACTTACCTAAAACAAACACCCTACATAAATTTGAATCAATATTATTTATGAAACCGGGCGGGAGGGACCTACATATTAGCGCATCACTTCCCTACCAAACCTTAGCATAGTAAAAAAATGGTGTAGGTAAATGACGTTAGCCGCATTGTGTTCACGACGATCTCCGCCAACGACGCCGCGCCGTAGCGAACGGTGACCCTGTCGAGAGGTCAAAGGGTTAGAATGAAATGGATGCGTCGCGTATGCATTGTATGCGCGGGGTCTGTCACAGCACGGATCGGTGGCGGCGCGGCCGGGCGCAGGCGCGGCGCGGCGACGGCGGAGGCGGCGACGGACGCGGCAGTTCCCGAGCGCCCGCGGCCAGCGCGCGTGTTGCCAGCCCTCGCGACCGACTGCAGCCACAGCTCTCCGCGGAGCCCTCCGCCGCGCGTTCTGTTCCTCGGCAAACATGAACACAGCCGCACGGGGGCGACTGCGACACCTGGTTCTCTTTCTGCTCGCCGCTACGACCTCTGAATAGAGACCGAACGAAGTCGACCGTCGCGTCGTATCGTCAGTCCAGTCGGACGGTAATCGGCGATTTCCGATGCACGGAAGGGCGATTAGGTGGGTGCGTTTCGGTTTCTAGGCCGAAGGTAAATAATTGATGAGCGAGTCGTGTCGCGACCTGGAACCGGGCGGTCGCTGCCGCTCCGAGTGCGACGCTCGCCTGATGTCTCCGGAGTAGAGACAACGAGGAAGCGATCTAACTGTGGCATGCATCGTTCTGTGGACGAAGACTACCACCTTGGTACGGGCCGAGCCGTGCTCCGTGAGCGTTTACCCCGGACATGTAATGTAAACACTATCGATCGCTCCTAGAACATTAAAAAGGCGAACCTGAAACGAGTTCCGGTCTCCTTGGCCGGGTTCGACCGCAGACGGTCGCCCAGCCGTCTGACTTCCTACAGTGTAATCAATCTCGGTTAGTGAATCGATGCGACCTCGGTCGGACCGTTCCAGTGACCTTATTTTGTGTTTAGTATTAGTAGTTTTATAAAAGTCAAATCCTATGCGTTTATTTCATCATATTTTATATTTTGATTTCTAAAACTTACAATGTTTGCTAATATGTACTTCGTGCGCAGAACATCGACAAAACGGACAGTGAACTCGTGTGTTTACATGTTTTATTGGGAACTGCCAAGCATACCTACGACCCGCTCTCTTACGCAACTAGTAAGGAGCAAAGCAAGCAACGTGACGGAATCGACTTGCGACTCTTGGTCAGCTGAAGCGTGTATCTCCATGACCTACATTACTGTACCGGTGGCAATGGTTTTTGTCTAAAAGAACAATTTTCTTTATAAATACTTATACGGGAAAGCGCATTAAGCCGCCCACACTACTTTAATTACGTATTTTATCCTACAAGTCTTAACTGTCAGGTAGGTCCGTGCACGCACGCACTTCTATATATTAATTGATACATAATATCGTTTATTTTTTAACGGCACCGTCCCGAAATCGTTTGTAGGTTGTCCCTGTGTTCTTAAAGATAATACCGAGACACAAAAATGTTCCGTTTTGGAAATGACGCGAATGAAAAGTTTCTGAGGAATGTCGCTGGATGGAAGAAAGTGTAGTGTTTAAAGAAAACACTACACTACAAATAGGTACAATCTTCAAGATGAAAACCTAAATAATTTAGCACTATTATTATCTGCTCGGCTCAACGGTTGACTGGCGGAGAAGAGAATGCCGTCCGGAATTAAGTCCGCCTCTTGTAGGTAGGTACTCTTGTGTTGTGCAATAAATGGCAGAAACACATTAAAAGAGTAAGTTGCCGTATGTAGGTACTGTACCATTAAGTACATTACGTACGTTTTTATTTAAATAGGTAATAAAATTGAAATCCTCGTCTTCATCCACAAAAAAAATTCAGGGACCACGGGTAGAATAATTCCCCGTGGTACCTTCCAGGGACTAGGTATCACAGGGACCACGGGCAATAAAGGGTTAAAAGATATAATTAATGTTGATGTCGTGATGGCTTGGGTAATGCTCCTGAACCACTAATGAAATATAGGCCGGGTTTATCTTGATACATACATTCATTACATGCTCTGTTTCTTATCAGATGCAATTAACTGATGCATAATTTCGACTTTTTTTTAATTTAACGCTTTAAAAAATAACGCAATAACAAACGCACAATTAAATGGTGGTACATTTTTCAAACTGCGGCTTAGTTGTGTACTTGCACAGTAAATTAGGTAAACAGTAGGTAAGTGGTAAACAACTGCGCTAAATTGTTAGGCTGAACGAAAAAGTGAAGAAAAAAATGTGGCCTTGAAAGTGGTAATCTGCCTATTATAAACGTATCCTGACATGGAATTTCGGTATTTAACCCTTTCCCCGCCACGCTTTTTTCCGAAAATGGTGCCACACACGCCACGACCATTAAAAAAAAAATTCCAAAAAATTATTAGGTTATACTCAACTCATTCAGGCAAGTAAAAATACAACGTTTCTTGATCATGTTTTTTTGTCTGATATATCAGACATTGGCGTGGTGGGCACGAAAATGGTTTGTCTGATATATCAGACATTGGCGTGGAAAAGGTTAAATCGCTTGGAGAAAGTACCTATCAATGAAATATTTCGATATTTTTTTTAAACTTACATTGTTGTAGCAACAAAACATTTTCGATCGAATGAATGTTATAAGGAGTGTTGTGTCGCAGGGTGTCGCCGGCGACGGCAGCGGCGAGGCGCGCGAGGTGAAGCATGTGAGGCGGCAGCGCGCGCGGGCGCAGCGGCGGCGGCGGCATGCCGGGCGGCCGCCGGGGGCTCGTGGCCCCGCAAAACACCTTCCTCGAGAACATCATCCGCCGCTCCTCTTCCCAGCGTCAGTACCTATACTCAGTACCTCGCCACTGCCTACTCTGCATGGCCGCCCGCCACGCTGCCTCTCGCGTCGACACCTGACACACAGCACTGTCTCTACAAAATTACCCAACTGGTCGTTGCCGATTGACAGCGTGGCTGGACTATCTATTATTAGTTTATTACATTTTAAAAGAAATAAGTAATAAGTCCAAAAAGTAATAAAAAATACTTATACCTACCTATTGGACAACATCACATAGGCTGACCTGACACCAAAGTAAGTACCTAGGTGTTTTGAGTATCAGAAAGAAACAACGAAGTAACCACAAATATAATACTTAAATAAAAAAAAACAGATAGAACAAACGGTTCCGATGGCGCATTTGGTAGTGACCCTGCTGATGCGCCAAAGTAGACATGGGTTCGAATCCCACAAAGTAAGTCATGCATCCTTGAATAAGAAATATAAATTAAATTATGAAATTATTGTGTACTCGTAGATACAATCGTCTTTTTAATTTTTTACGGAAACAAGGTTGTGTTTCACATAGTTCACTCGGTCATCGGCATGCAGTGTTCGGAATAAGATAAATTGTATTTGTGGTTAATATAGCAGACAGCAGCTTCCTGCTGGCGAACGCGCAGATCGTCGACTACCCCATCGTGTACTGCAACGAGACGTTCTGCAAGATGAGCGGCTACAACCGCGCCGAGGTCATGCAGAAGTCCTGCAGGTACCTAATCCCGCACTCTAAACGCACACCTGTAACGATTATTGCCTACCAAGTTCCTACCCTAATTAATATTTTTAATTTGACGGAATACTGACATTTTCAATTTTAATTAATGGTCCTTAAGTACCAATACGGGAAAGTATTATGAAGTGAATTTAAAAAAAAATGCTGTAAATATTAACATTTGAACTTAAACAATGGGGTTTAGGACATTTTATATTAAGAGTTGTTTCTTTTTTCAACATATATCCTCTTTGGTTGAAAACGGAAGACTGTTGACCCAGTACCTACCTACATAAGCAATATGCGATTTGTTTGTCTAATTCGGAATTTCATTCAACTTCAATATGTAATTGGGAATATAAGCAATAAAATATTCAGTAAGACATACAGTCAAAAAGCTTAAATTAAAAGTAATTTAAAAGGCTAAGAACTCACGGCGTAGTTCTTACCCGGGCGGCCGCGGTGTTCGCGGGCCCGCTGCCTCTGTTGAATGTTGATTTAAGTAGGAGCAGATTTTACGACACGGTTTTCGCAACCGCGGCGCGGCGCGGGCGGGGGCGGTTGAAAGCAGCGCCGTGAGTTCTTAGCCTAATTAGCATTACGAGAGAAGCTTTTACAGGGTAACTTTTTTCATTCAACCTTAAGTGTTCCCATGAAGTGTTTTATTGAATAACTCGATCGCGACAAATAGATAGTACCTACTTACATAATCCCTATTAATCCGTTTAAAGTTCGTAGATGTTGTGTGTGACGCGCGTATGTATGTATGTGTGTGTGTGTGTGTGTGCGCAATTTATATTTTTGACGGGCGCCTACATTCATTAATTGCCCGCTATTTATTAGCGATGTTGAAAGTCACTAGTGTAAAAATGCCATCTATGCAAAATGTTAATACCTACTTAGATACATTTGACAAAAGGGATAATTATATAGATTTTTGTATATGCAGGCTGGTTTACCTACTGGTCCGCCATATTGTTTTTAGTTTTAAAACAGCGTACACTACACTTGGAATTCTTCGTCGTCCAATAAACGAGCCACCCTCTATACAAAAATCTTCATAGCCCTCTAAACCCAGATCAACAAAGAATGAATCCGCTGATTTCCGTGTTGCCTGCCGTTGCGAGTGCGCGAACTAATACATATTTTAGTCTTTGAATTACCTACTTAAAAATATTTAAGTGGTAAGACTGCAGGATGATAAATATTTAATTTTATGTTGGAGAACATCTGATATCAGCCTTCACTGGCATAATGCATAGAGGGCACGACCAAATGTCGAGAGGGCGGTGATGGTGTGGCGTGTCGTTCGCGTGTGTGTCGTAGCGTGTGCCGTGTAGCGTGTGTCGTGTAGCGTGTATGTAGCGTGTAGCGCGTAGCGTGACGGTGTGTCGCGTGGACAGGTGCACGTGGATGTACGGCGAGCTGACGGAGAAGGAGGCGGTGGAGCGCGTGGACCGCGCGCTGGACCACCATCTCGCCGACCAGTTCGAAATCCTGCTCTACAAAAAGAATCGTGCGTTGCATTGGTATTCGTTGCGCTTATATTGTACTGTCTCTAGCCGCATGGAGCACGCGCTCTTTCACGACCCCTGCACTGTTAGTTCACTATAGTTCGTTAAATGAAGATGATACACGGGACAGCTGTCATCTGGATCACGTCAACAAAAATCATAATTTTCGACTGTCAAAATGTATGCAGAGAATTATAGTTCTTGATTGACTGGCCCCGCCTACTTCGGGATGTTCATTGCTATCATCGTTTGCTTACACTTATGAATCGATTGTGAAAGGGTTAAACATCAATAAAACCTTTTTAATTATACCTTTAAATGTAGATACAATGTAATAGTCAACAAATCAACCATTTGATTAAAAGTGAGTCCGTTTGGATAAAAAAATTGAAATGACTACTAAAACTACAAAAGGTTTCATTTACTTTTTAAACTTTATTGTCCGATATGGTAGACCTTCTCGTAGATTGCAATGGTGCATAGTAGGCAATGGTGTTCGTCTGGCTTTTACTGAATACTTGCATGTTATATCTGTTATGCATTGGCATTATACGTTTAATTTATGTTTGGATGTCGCACTGCATGTCAGAATTTATGTAATATGTAGGTACCTAAAGCATACATAATAGATAAGTTTCTCAACCAATCTTTTTTGTATGATTTTTGTTCAAATAATCTTTTTATAATGATGCTTTTGAAATTCACAAACTTTTGTAGGTATTATTTTTTGTACCTTTGTAACAAATTTTCGCGTGTAATATTAATATACTATAACGACCGCAAACAGCTGAAATTGTTTTATGAAATACATTGATACGTTTTTTGTATATTCGAACGCTTAATACAAAATCAGATCGTGGGACCTGGGACGAACGCCAGCAAACTGGCCTGCACCAAGGCAACAATGCCTAAGCCTAGCCACACCGCGCGCGTCTTAGCCAAATCTTTTATTCATAAGTTTGTACAGCTTCACCTGTATTTTATAAAATAAAATCATTAAATAAATAACATCATAGGTACGTACAGAAACACCAATTAATTTTGCACACAAAAAAATATTGCATTGTAGGTAGATAGTCTTCACGTTCATTATAAAATGTAACAACCTACCGGCACAGGCGTTAGCGAAATTCTATGGAATATGACAAACATCAAAACTCATAAAATAATATTAATTTACCCTTATGATATCAATAAAATACGTAAATTTCGGCTGATTTAATAACTCGTAACCGGTACTCGAACAATTTTTTGTTTTTTTTTTTTAAAACCAATTGAGAAGTTCGATTATCCGCTGGTGTTACTGTTTTTTTAATTTATTTTGTAATCAGATAGGTCAGGCAGAGTAAGAAGCGGGGGCTGCGGCCGCGCGCTGATTGCTCGTGTTTATCGCGTCGCATAAAAGCCAATGCGAGGGCGCCGCGCGATCCCGCGGGACCGAGCGCGGCAGTCCTCTAATTAAATTCATGTTTTTGGTAGCATTTTCATCTCGTTTTTTTGTTTACCAGCTACAGACTTCCCTCTATTTGTGCTCTGCTCGCTGCAGGTACCTACGGCGACCTGTTTACCTCCCTCTAGAGATCCAAAACAGAGAGCCGTAATATTGTACCCATTCATCGTATTAGCATTTTGTTGACAAAATTAACTTTATTCAATTCAAAATTATTAGCGCTTTTTCGCGGTATACAGAATGTCTGTCTATAAAGGCGGTGCAAGTACAAGCGCATCTGCTCTGTTATTCCGAGCCTGCGTTGCCGTTGCGGACGAAACATGGCGTACCTACCTACCTATGCTGCGGTATTTTTTGCCCTTGTCTTTTACCGCTTTAAAATTGTTTTTAAATTAGGTATTCACTTGTAGGTTATATTGTGTCAGCTTTAAACAATTTACTTACTTACTTTCATTTAGTTTGCTCTAGTTATTTTCATTTTGTGAGCATTGTTTTGTTTATTAATATTATTTACACCATGCTTTGTACGGCCTTTTTCCAGGGGCTAAGGTTGACTATTTATGTAATACCTATAGAAAAAGGCCCTACAATTTAAAACGTATAATTGGTATGTAAGGACATAAAAGGAGTTTTCGAGCTTTGCAGTTAGAATAAAAACTTGGCTGGTACTTACTCCCTGTTAGATGATCGCGATAAGCAGGTAGGGACTGCCCGCGCGGACCGCTCGCCGGAGGAGCGCGGCGCGCGGCACCCAGCGCCGCCACTCCGCAGCGCCGAAGGACCTTACACCCAGCAACCTCCTAATTTCAAACCACAACTACGTTATGTTCTGCGTAAATATTTCTATTTTTTTAAACAATGCATTCGAGCTAACTTTATGACGCTTTGTGCTCAAAGTTTTTGCCCAATATAGTTTTTATGGCTGCAGTAGTTTGCTACATTAGCAGCGTAATCTTTATGGCGTTTTGTTGAAGAGCAGCGAGTGTGAAATGTATTAAAAGTGGAAATTGTGATTTAATATTATGGTTTCGGTCCCTCACCTCTACATGCTCCTCTGCATGCATCCGCTGTAATAGACGACTCACCTTTTCTCTTCAACGGCCACAGGCTCCTGTAGAAAGGCCAAACCTACACCGCCGAATGTCAGGATCCCCATCAGTCTTCAACAACAAGCGGTGTTATCTATCGCGAACTAATTATGACAACTTCAACTAAGTTTAGTGGTTTCTGATATTTACGCGATTACTACTCATTAAATAAAACAACTTAAAACGGATCAAATCGCGGTATATTACATTTTATAAAACCCGACGTTTCGTATACTTTTCAGCAGTCGTCGTGGTCACGAAATGACTAAGGTGTTATGCGTCAATTGGATATTTAAATTGGTATACCTATCTACCGTCATATTTACAAATATGTAAATTTAAAAATCAACAACTGTCGTTTTCGCTATTATTAGACACGTTCCTATCCACGCAATAGGAGCTGATGCTTTATAAAATGTAGGTATATTAAGTACCTACATGTTGTATAAACTTAATCGAAAATAAATTAGGACCAAGGTCAAAAAGGAGTTCTTTTCGCATGCGTGAAACTTGACCAAACTATAAACTATATTGTGTATCTACTTATTATATTTATTCCATAAAATATATGAAAAGGACGGAAGCGATATGACTTAGGTAGGTACTAATTTAAAAATAAACTTTTATTTTTTAGATCGTAGGCTAAGCGTAAGCATAGCAAATATAGACAATTTGATTGGATTTTTGTGGTAGGCTAGTATAGAGAACGATGTTATACAGGTAAAATGAAGATGCTTATATCATACATGACATGATAATCAATTTTGTATTTTAATAAATACTTAAGTATGTCATTTAAATATTTGAACGCTTCATATTATTAAGTAAACAGTGATGGTTGATGTTATCTCATTCCCTGAGATAATAAGTATATGCAAATAAAGGAGATGTGTGTATTGCAGGGACGCCGCTATGGCTGCTGGTGCAGGTGGCGCCCATCCGCAACGAGCGCGAGCTGGTGGTGCTGTTCCTGCTCACCTTCCGCGACATCACGGCGCTCAAGCAGCCCATCGACGCCGACGACCCCAAGGGAGGCGAGTGCCACCACCGCACTCTCTCTCACACTCCACTACTCACACAAATATACTAAATTACTATTCCTACTCGACATTATCATGTTGCATATAGCTACAAACTAACGTACTTAGGTTAGGTACAATACAAATTAGGGTAGGTCAATAATATAACTATTGTAGGTACCTACAACACATACCCGCATAAAAGCCATGTCTACCACTCTTTGCGTGACAGGTGGTGCATGTGAACTGTGCATTCATGTGAACGTTACAAGAATCTTGCTAATCCTCTTTTGATCACTCTAGGGGACGGGGGTTTAAGAGGCTGTAATACTTGCACTTATAGCGCTTCTCGCGCTAGAGGATAGGCACGCCGAACGCCTACACATAATATGTTCAAAGATTAATGACGACAGCACATATGATTTGTTTGAGAATTAACCCCGCTTGTAAGTAGTCAACTATATCATTTAACATTCTTAGTTTAAATTAGGTAAATACATCAAATTGATAACTTTAGTTAGGTACACTACCTTTTTCATAATCAAAGACAGTAAGTACGCGACAATTTAGACGTTACATACATAGATATACGTGTGTTAATAAATATTTTTAGCCACACACTAAACTTGTCACTAGTTGTCACTGACCCTTTAAAAATTCTATTGATCGATAAAATAATATTGTTATAAATTAATTACGTTAAACATTCATTTGTTTCAACAAAGTACTTAGATACTAGATATAGGTACTAAGTATGTAGGTTCCAACTAATTATTGTAGAAAAGTAAACATTCTGTCCGAAATTAGATAATTGCGGTAATTTTGTAACTACATATACAGGGTGTCCAGAAAGAGTATCGGGTATTTGTAAGTTCAATAAAACAATAATTATTTATAAGCAATAAAAAAGTTTATTATTTATTATTAGCATGTGAATTGGAGAATTATTTGGAAAAGATGATGTTAACCAAATGATGCCGTTACGTTGCTGGCACTCTTCTAAATGGGAACGAAGATGCAGCGATTTAATAACTTGTAACAACATTTGTTCAGTGACGAAGCAAATTTTCGCCTGAATGGTCATGTTAATAAGCAGAATTGTCGGTACTGGGCAATGGAGAATCCGAGACGAAAGCATTAACGACCCCTGCACAGCCCAAAGGTCGTTGTTTGGGCCGCTATGTCTGCTAAAGCAATATCGAGAGCTATGTGTCAACGTGTTATCGCCAATCTTCGTTCCCGTTTAGAAGAGTGCCAGCAACGTAACGGTCATCATTTGGATAACATCATCTTTTCCAAATAATTCTCCAATTCACATGCTAATAATAAATAATAAACTTTTTTATTGCTTATGAATAATTCTTGTTTTATTGAACTTACAAATACCCGATACTCTTTCTGGACACCCTGTATTAGTAATGTAATAAAAATTAAGATGTGCCGCGTCTCGAAAATCCTTTTGTCTCGTAAAAATAATATGAGCGAAGGGTCGATACTCGGCGCGAGGCGGCGGATGAGGCGTGTGAGGCGATGTCGCGATGACGACGGTATGTGTGCGCAGGGCTGTCGAAGTTCGCGAAGCTGGCGCGGTCGGTGACGCGCTCGCGCTCGGTGCTGGTGTCGGCGCTGCCGGCGCTCAAGGAGCCGGCGCGGCAGAGCCACCTCGCGCATGTCAGTACGCCCGCCCGCCCACAGCCTATGCCACAGCCTGTGGTACTGCTATTGCACGCTCTTACGGTAGCTTATATCTAGCGTAGACACCACCTCTCTCTTCTATTTACTGGCTACACGCGCCGATACAAACTACTTCGGGAGCACAATTTAATAATGTTACTGCCGATGACCAATTCCCAGGTTACGTGGACACACGTAGGTACGTCGACTTTGGAAGAGGATCATGATCTATAATTATCATGATGATAACAGATGTCTCTACTTTTTAAAAATAATAAAATCTCAAACTCAGACCCTTTGAAGATTTATTGATGGGTGGCAGTAAGGTAGGTTTATTTACATTTTGCAACATCGTGACACTGTATTGTACTAATTTGCTAAGTTGTATTCACATACATAAAATAAATTTTATGCATGTGCACCTTGGAGGTACCGAATTGACTATTGTTCTTCCTCGGATGCTTGGCCATTAATATTGTGCACTAATTACTTGTATTGACTTGGGACATTCTTTGTGCAATCTTCTCGCATGGCAAACTAAAATGTATACGCTATTGCACTCTCATTGACATTTTATGTATGTATACTGGATTGTATAAAGTTTTAATACTACATAAGATACGAGTAAATCGAATGTGAACTCGCAGTTCTTTCCTTTATCTTAATTTTTATTCTTGTTTTTTATATCTAATACGAGTAATATATAGCGCTAATTAAAAGGCACCCATAAGCTCAGGTTTAAACTTGGCTAGGAAAGTAGTAGCACGAGCGCGCGGGATCGTGGGCATGGACAGATGTTAGCAAGACTCTATGCGCTAGACGCCTAGCCAGGTCGCGCGCGCTCGTCCACGCTCACGCACGCTCAGTGGCAGCGAGGTAACAGAACTGCGTGGCCGCAGGTGATGTCGCTGTCGGGCGACGTGCTGCCGCAGTACCGGCAGGAGGCGCCGAAGACGCCGCCGCACATCCTGCTGCACTACTGCGCGTTCAAGGCCATCTGGGACTGGATCATCCTGTGCCTCACCTTCTACACGGCGATCATGGTGCCCTACAACGTCGCGTTCAAGAACAAGACCAGCGAGGACGTTTCGCTCCTCGTCATCGACTCCATCGTGGACGTCGTCTTTTTCATCGATATCGTGCTCAACTTCCACACCACGTTCGTAGGTCCAGGTGGCGAGGTGGTCAGCGACCCCAAGGTCATTCGCAAGAATTACTTCAAATCGTGGTTTCTCATCGATCTGCTCTCGTGCCTGCCCTACGACGTGTTCAACGCCTTCGACCACGACGAGGACGTGAGTATCTCTCCGAGTGGTGTGAGGTAGTGGTCGCATAACACGCATGACTCGAGCTGGGCCGGTGGTGTTGGCAGGGCATCGGCAGCCTGTTCAGCGCGCTGAAGGTGGTGCGGCTGCTGCGGCTGGGCCGCGTGGTGCGCAAGCTGGACCGCTACCTGGAGTACGGCGCCGCCATGCTGATCCTGCTGCTGTGCTTCTACATGCTGGTGGCGCACTGGCTGGCCTGCGTGTGGTACAGCATCGGCCGCTCCGACGCCGACTCCGGCCTGCAGTACTCCTGGCTCTGGAAGCTGGCTAACGTCACGCAGACGCCCTACTCTTACGTGTGGTCCAACGAGTCCGACGGGCCCGAGCTCGTCAACGGGCCCTCGCGCAAGACCATGTACGTCACCGCGCTCTACTTCACCATGACCTGCATGACCTCCGTGGGCTTCGGCAACGTCGCCGCCGAGACCGATAACGAGAAGATCTTCACCATCTGCATGATGATCGTCGCAGGTGCCGGAATTCTTCTCTTATTAGCCGGAGCACCGCGCGACCCCCCGGCAGCCGAGCGCCTGCGTTTTATACGCTTCTACCACGAATGGACCGCTTCCACGGTTTTATCTATTGGTTCTACTATTCGCAACCACGCCATTATACTTTCATAGTCATATTTTGTCCTTTATAAAAATTCGTAGACTAATTTAGATGCCCAGAATAATATTTGTATGGCAAGTTAATTATGCGAATGAATAACTTATGTACTAACTTATTACTTTATTGCCTTATTAACAATTGCGCAAACCTTACACGATCTTGTAATCTGGACATACAGAATCTGAATCTAAAAAACATTTAATTATTCAGTAACGAGTAGAAAACAATAGATAAAATAGTTGTAAGTGGTCGGTGGTGGGCAGGCGCCGGCCACGGCCGGCTGCGCGGGGCGCCGCGCCTCCCGTCCCCCGCACTCCCCGCCCCACGCACCTTGTTTTGTTTGTTTCGCTAGTCGTCGCGCACGGAGTGACGTCACGTGTGTCCGCACTTCCTCACGCTAGGTTATTTCTATCAAACTACCAACCAACCTGCCTTTCTAAAAAATGTGTAAAGGCCGCAACTTGATCGCCGTGACTTTGGGAATGATTATCAAAAATAATTATTATTCTTACTATGTACTTTATGTAGTGTATTACTGTTGCGACTTAATTTCAAGGCAGAAAACCGGTAAACATGTTTGGTCAATGTTTTACGTTTCTTAGTATGTAGGTTTTCCTCCTTGTTTTGTTTGTGCCCTCCCGCTCCCCCTGTCTGTGCAAGCCCACGAAGCGTCGCGGTGTGGTCGAGCGCACGCGGTGTGTCACGTTGCACGGACCACGGTCCCTCAGTGGTGTCAACTGCCCGGGCATGTCCAGTGCGTAGGCTACCCACATCAGCGAGATACTTGTTCGGTACTGTTGTGCGCGTTGCTACTTTAAAGAGGATCTCATGAAACTAATATTATTTACTTTTTGGGTTTTTTATTTTTTGGGCCCATAACTTGAATCATGATTTCACGGTCACTTTCGGCAAGAAATTGCTGCACAATTTGTACGCGTTATATGTATGTATGTTGTTCTTGGGGTATAAATAATATTATAATATCGTGAAATATTGCAAACCACGCTGCTAGCTTTAGAGCTGGAAGCAGCCAAACTGAATGTAAATACCAATAATTGCAATCTGAATACGCCGGGAGCGGAGCGGGTGGTAACCGCGCAGCGCTATACTGCAGCGCTGCTGTACGCGACGATCTTCGGGCACGTGACCACCATCATCCAGCAGATGACATCGGCGACGGCCAAGTACCACGACATGCTCAACAACGTGCGCGAGTTCATGAAGCTGCACGAGGTGCCCAAGGCGCTCAGCGAGCGCGTCATGGACTACGTCGTCTCCACCTGGGCCATGACTAAGGGGCTCGACACCGATAAGGTAAACAAACCATCTTAACACATCATTTCTAAGCACATCGATAACGCGCAAATCATTTGAGATAATATATCCCTTAGAATGACTTAGAAGGGTCATTTTATTTCACACATAGTCTCCGTATTTCTCAAAAACCTTGCGCAATGAAATGTTATCGTCAGCAAAATTAAATATTGTATTGGAAAGTAAAGTAAGGATTGGTTTGTGTGGTATCGTGCGCAGGTGCTAAACTACTGCCCGAAGGACATGAAGGCGGACATCTGCGTGCACCTGAACCGCAAGGTGTTCAACGAGCACCCCGCGTTCCGGCTGGCGTCGGACGGCTGCCTGCGCGCGCTCGCCATGCACTTCCACATGTCGCACTCGGCGCCCGGCGACCTGCTCTACCACACCGGCGAGTCCATCGACAGCCTCTGCTTCATCGTCACCGGCAGCCTCGAGGTCATCCAGGACGACGAGGTCGTCGCCATATTGGGTCGGTTTTTCTTTTATTGAGAGAGGTGCTATCTTGATAGATTATTCATTGCACGTGACTAGTCACATCACGTGCAATGAAATGGATACACGTGTGGTCTAATGAAAACGTTATATTAAGGTCCTTTTTGAATGAGCTTGTCGCATTATCAATGACTTTTAAGTTGGGTGATGCGAGTGGTGGTAGAGCGGAAGATGATAGACACATAATATATGTCGGCAGGCAAGGGCGACGTGTTCGGCGACTCGTTCTGGAAGGACAGCGCCGTGGGGCAGTCGGCGGCCAACGTGCGCGCGCTCACCTACTGCGACCTGCACACCATCAAGCGCGACCGCCTGCTCGAGGTGCTCGACTTCTACCAGGCCTTCGCCAACAGCTTCGCGAGGAATCTCACGCTCACCTACAACCTGCGCCACCGGCTCATCTTTCGAAAGGTATCTCCGCCGATTCACAGGAATCATGCATCACCTCGTAGCTCATAATGTCATAAATTCATGCAAACCCGACTCGAGGCAAAATAACACGACAAAAATCTTCATTAGGAGTGAGACGATCACTAAGTTCTCAGCAGAACTGCTAGTAAAAATTCGTGCAGGTTGAGGCCTAGCTACCTATCCGACCGACCTTTACAAATCGACCAATCGAGGGTACTCAGCACGAGCCGGCGCAGGTGGCGGACGTGCGGCGCGAGCGCGAGCTGATGGAGCGGCGCAAGCGCGAGCCGCAGCTGGAGCAGGCGCAGGACCACCTCGTGCGCAAGATCTTCAGCCGCTTCCGCCGCGAGCGCTCCGTGGCCGCCGCGCCCGGCCCGCCGCCCGCGCGCGCGCCTCCCGCCCCCGCCGCGCCCGCCGCCCCCGCCCCGCCCGCCGCGTCCGCCGCACCCGCGCCCGACGCCGAGCGCGGCGACGCCGAGCCCGCGCCCGCGCCCGCCGCCGCCGCGCGCGGCAAGTGGGGCCGGCTGCTGGCGGGCGGCTCGCTGGACGCGGGCGCGGGCGCGGCGGGCGGCGCGGAGGCGGCGCGCGGCGTGTTCGCGCGCAGCCTCAGCGCCCGCGCGCGCGCCGACCCGCCGCCCGCCGACGCGCCCGCGCCCGCGCCGCCCGCCGCCCCGAGCGCGGCCGCCCTGGCGCTGAAGGCGTCGTTCGCCAAGGCGCGGGCGGCCGGCGCGCTGGGCGGCAGCGGGCGCCAGGACACCATCGAGGAGGAGCTGGAGGAGCGGCGCGCGCCCGCCCCCGCGCCCGCTCCCGCCGCCGCCGCCTCCTCGCACGACGCCGCGCTTATGGAGCTGCGCCGAGACGTGCGCAACGAAGTACAGAGACTTCAGCATAAGGTCAGCCATTCATTTTTTTTTTTTTGGTTGGCTTCCCAATGTGCTACCCGCTGAACCCTCGGCGGGTATATGTTTGAATGTGACAGCGAGTGCAAAGTAGAGCAGCAAAATTTTGATACGGATTTTTTTGCCATAGCCGAAAATGCTTATAGTGTATAAAATTACGTCTGAAGGTAGGTACCTATATTTTCAAAAAAATATTGAGAGAAATTAAGAAACAGTTCTATAACACGAATTCAAAATAAAGATTGTTTATATGTTTTCCTTTTATACGTTTATAACTTTTTGATATCCTATAATGACATGTAGCTGGGGCGCGTGGAGGAGCTGCTGACGATGCTGGCGGCGCGGCTGGGCGCCGACACCGACGCGCCGGCGCCCGCGCCCGTCGCCGACGACGAGCGCCCGCGCGCGCCGCCCGCCGACAGCGCCGCGCTCGCCAGGAAACGACGCTCCAAGGTACTTCCTGGGGATAGCCGGCGGTACAATACAACCCGCCACCCCGGATCCATCGGAAACAAAACTATCCTCAAAATCAAATCCGGCGGGAGTCACTGTAAAATTTATGTCTGACGATTTGATCTAAGTCAAGTTAGTATTGTTTTATAATTTTTAAAGCATTTTGCCTGCTAATTGGCGATATAAATATATGCGTCCCGAGGCCCGCCTGATATCTGGACAAATTGTTTTTTTTTCTAAGCCTAATATAATATTCAACTTAGTCTTTTCATTATTTTAAGTAAACTCAATCTTGCGTCGGCTAATCGGAGAAGAATGTTTTCCTTATTTTTACTACCGATCGCGAATGAAATATCGGTCGGTCGCAGGCACGGAGTAAAGGCGCCGCCCCGCAGGCGCCGACGCCGACGACGCCGGAGGGCCCCGCGCCGGCGGAGGCGGGCCCGAGTACAGCGGCCACGGCGACCACGGCCACGGCGGCGGCGGCCACGGCCACGGCGGCGGCGGCGGCGGCGCGGCGGCGCGAGTTCGTGTAGCGCGCGGCGGCGGCGGCCGCGCCGCCCGACTAGCGCGCCGCCGCCGCCCGCCCGCCCGCCCCCGCCCGCGCGCCCGCCGCCCTGGACCGGTCAGTTCCCTCACTCCCTCTCGCATCTATCCTCCGAGTAGTCAGTGCGCCGAATTGCAAAAAGGCGAGGCAGTGGAGTGGACAACCGGAGAAATATTAACCAGTAGGATTGCGGTGGACAGGTAGTCGAAACTGGAGAGTGCGTTATTTTTTCAACTTCACAGGGGCATACATCTCAAGCTCCACACTTCTTAACTCCAACTTCTTAACCGTATTTTTATCTTACAGTAATGAGCTTATTTGATGTCTGAATCGTCAATGAAAAATTAATTAAAATCTAATTAAAATGTGGTTGCTAGTCTAAACGGTTTACTGTGCATATAATAGGTATATTACCTAAGTTAGGTAGTATGGCATTAACCGCTCTGTGTCGACAGGTGAAGGCGCCGCCCTCGCGTACATATCTGCGGCGCGTCCCGCGGCCGCTTCGCGTGGACTCCTAGTGATATGTGATAGACGATACAATTGTGACAACTGTGTTCAACCGAATACTCGAACGGTACACGCTTGGACGTTCCCGAGGAAGCGCAGCGACCGGCCGCGCCGGCGCCCGCGGCCGCGGCGAGCTCCCGGCCTCCTCATTTGGAAACGTAGATTAGGATACGACAGCACTTTGTTTTAGCCGACTAGGCTCATTCTGTTCACGCTAGTTAGTTACACGGCAACAGTCGCATTTTAACTGATTTCGAGCTTGCTACGAAATTCTTGTGTCGCATCGCGTGCAAATTTCATTTCAATGAATCGAATATTTGATAAATAATTTAAATCCTCACGACTTTCCGGAAGTAAAGCACAATAAAAGGCAAAATGTTTAATAAAAATTTTCATTAGTGAAAACGAGCAGTGGAATGATATATCTCAGTATTTAAACTTATTTTAAGAATTACAAAATACTCAAAAGTTTTTTCATTAGGAATGTAAGTAGTGACATGGAGTTCGTTTCCGCCCCGACGCGTCGTGACGCGCGACGAGTCCGCGCGAGCGCCGGCAGCCGAGGCCGGTTGTTACGTTTTCAAAGTTTATCGGCGCAGCCTGGCGAGCGCCTCGCTACGAGTCCGCCGCCGGACCACACCGAGCCACCGCTCCGTTACTATCTTTTTATCGAAAAATATATCGAAATTACTAAAATAAACGCTTGTTTTATTCCACTTGAAAAAACCAAAGAAAACCGTTGGCATGCAACCATGGGCTTGAGATACGGTCCGACAACATCCCCAGAACCTTTTTCTCCAAAAATACTTATAGACAACATCTGATCCTGCTCGGTCGACTCTCAACTGCACTTGTGTTATCAAAATCAATGATAATAATATTATAAATACCTACCTACAATATACTTGTACTCAAACTTGCTTGTGTTATTATTATGACAAAGTCACAATAGGTATTTATGTCCATCACAAAATGTTTGTCCTGGGCGGGATTCGAACCTACAGACTTGGCGTATTAGAGCAGCGTCATCAGCAAATATCCACGTTAACAAATACACCAGATTTTCCTTAACCTTCCTTATGATGCAATTAGGCTTTACATAACTACGTATTTACTAAAAAAAAAAAGTACCTCTCGTGTCTGGCAGTATGAGCTAGGCTTAGGTGGGGGCTAGATGGCGCTGTTTCACACAACTTCCGACTCGCAGCACTCCTTTGTTTTCGGCGGGTTAAATAAAACTTCGGCGGCGCGGGCTGGAAGAGCGTCCGGCGACGCTCGATTCCTTACGTTTTTGCTTTTATTACACAACATACTAACTGACAAATTATGTAAATCATTCGAAGCAGGTTTACATCATTTTTCAGTTTTTCAGTTTGGGAATTAAACGAGTACTAACCGAATAATAACGAAAGGTTTAAGGATTCATGTATGTGTTCAGTTCACATGAAATTAACACTAGTATATAGCCTACAGTGTGACACATTAAATGAACGGTCCTGATTGTCCCTCAATGGAATAGGACAAAGTAGCCACTGACAATCAGGTCACCTGAAGTACGAATGCAGCGCGAGTGTGCCAGCGCATACTCGCGCTGCCCTCGTAATTGGACGTAGGTAAGGGAGGCTGGAAGGATCCAAATCACGATATGCTTCATATGGACTGGATCCTTACTGGAACTGCGTCCAATCGATCGTCTCGACTCGGTCGGACCCCGGTCCGACGTGGCACGACGAGCCGGGGAGGACGAGGAAGTCGGGATCCGAAGGTAAACGTGAAATAATAGGCGATGTTCGATCCTAACTTTAATATATACAAAAAGGAAATACATGCGGGCGGTGATCGCGGCGTCCCGGGGCGGCGGGCGGCGGCGGCGACGGGCGGCGGCGGCGGCTAGTGGCGGCGGTCGGGCAGCGCCGACGGCTGCGACAGGTGCGACAGCGCCGAGTGCGCCGACGAGCACAGGTCCTGCGCGCGCCCACGCATTAAATTAAATTAAATTAAAATTCATTTATTTCAGATTCATAAAATCCATATCATATGTAACGCAAATAATTTTAACATAAATAAAAATTAAACTACCAATCAAATCAATAATTAAAATACAATAAATTAACAATTTAAATAAAATTTAATTTAAAATAAAATCAAATTAAAATAAAAATTCAAATAAAATTACAATTAAATACAATCACGATTAATTAAATAGAATAAATCACAATTAACATAAAATCAAAATTCAATATTATTTTATAAAAGGTGATGAGCTAGCATGCAGCTTCATCCACCTGTGCAACAAAGGAGAGTCCCACCGCTCGGCTAACACACTCAGTATGCTGTTGGCACTACTCCGAAAGCGGTTAAGCAGCGAGGCGCTCCTCTTACGAATGATGGCGTAGAAGTCATCAGTATGCGCTTGCGCGAATTAAGCTTGGCTCTGTTGATCGTACCGCACTACGCTGCGGCATGCGGTACCCGACACCTTATCGTATGAAAAACGTCTAGAACGGTCTCTTGTTCCGTCGCAGTATGCGTCAGCGGCGAAGACGTTTTTCATACGTTTACCGCATGCCGCAGCGTTGTGCGTCACGATCGACAGACCGAAGCTTTAGCCTCTGGAGCCGTGCGTCGGCGCGTGCAGTCGACGCGTGCACCGACGCACCGCCCAGGACATTTTATAATACAGGGATATTATATTATTCCAAAAATGGTCATAACGCATGACTGTTGTGTGGTGCCTCTGTTGCCGGGTGACATTTTTAAAATGACACAATATTAATCGATCTGGGTGTTGCTATGTATAAATTTATGTATTTAAAAAAAAGTATATAAGTAATGTTTATCCATTATCTGGCACCTATAGAACAAGATACATTTATTTATTTATAAGTTTTGGACATTTTCACACAGCGACATCCGCCCCAAACTAAGCATTAGCTTGTGCTTTAATAGGTGCCAGATTACGGATAAACATTACTTACCTATATACAATTTTTTTGTACATATTATACATAGAAACACCGAGACCGAAACAAACAACAACAAACCGGGTGCTTATGGGCGGCGGTGATCACTTATCATCAGGTGACCCACATGCTCGTTTGCCCCCCTATAATATTAAAAAAAAAAAAAAAAAAAAAACAAAGATCGGATAAACCTACAGTCTGGCAGCACATTGAGCGCCGCTTCATGATGAAGTGTCCCTCACCATTACCATCAGGTGGGCTGCGTGTCTGTCTGCCAACTGATGTGGTGTAAAAAAAACAGATATGTTGAAGCACACAAATGTTTGTACCGTGCGGGGATCGAACACGCGACCTCTGGTGTAATAGCAGACTTCTCGACAATTACACCAAATGGCTCGTCGAATAATATATTATTATTATTTAAATAAATATTATTATTTATTTAAAAGAATCTACCATTATTCATCTTTTTATAATCCTAATCGAATCGTAATTCATTCTCAACTCATTTGTCATGATGGATTTCGTTAATTCTCGTACGCCGTCACTATGACACACCTCAGCTCGCGGGTCGCTAGGCCGGGACGGGAGGTCTCACCTGGTAGGAGAACTGCGGGAACTGCTCCTCCTGGATGCGCGCGAGCGTGTCGTCGCGCTCGGGCGGCGTGAGCTCCACGGACTCGCCCGTGAACTATGACACACCTCAGCTCGCGGGTCGCTAGGTCGGGACGGGAGGTCTCACCTGGTAGGAGAACTGCGGGAACTGCTCCTCCTGGATGCGCGCGAGCGTGTCGTCGCGCTCGGGCGGCGTGAGCTCCACGGACTCGCCCGTGAACTATGACACACCTCAGCTCGCGGGTCGCTAGGTCGGGACGGGAGGTCTCACCTGGTAGGAGAACTGCGGGAACTGCTCCTCCTGGATGCGCGCGAGCGTGTCGTCGCGCTCGGGCGGCGTGAGCTCCACGGACTCGCCCGTGAACTCCGAGTCGAAGTAGCGCGTGTCGATGTCCGACTCCACCTGCGGCTTGAACGGCGGCGGGACCTGCGGACAAGCGCACTCGTGACTCTCTGTCTCGCTGCGACCCGCGTGGGTACGCGCGTACGCACCTTCTTGGCGACGAGGTCCGCCCAGTTGATGGACGCGAAGAACGGGTGGTGCATGATCTCCTCGGCGTCGTCCGGCCCGGCGCCGAGGCGCTTGGCCGGCTCCTGCGGACGACGCAAATAAACCGATAAGCCGTCATATAAATCCGCTATATCTGATTGTAAATACTGCGGAACTTATTAGTCGTTGTATTCCCGCAGAACGCTTTATCTTTAGTAGTAGGTACTATCGATTCACGATATTTTTTTTATAGTTTGAAGGGATAAGTGAAAATCAAATGTTATTAAATAGTAAACTATCATATTTTTGATAAGCGCGAAGGGCAATGATCCTAGCCAGTGACAATCTGCGACGCAGCTGGTACTATTGGTTCGAGTTCGGTCTATCACAATCCTAAAAAAATTATTTGTTTACAAAAAAAAACGTTATTAATCTATTGTACTACTAAATAAAATCATTTTACTGCGGGAAAACAACGGTTAAAAAGTCACGCGGTATACCGGCGGAGATCGACCAGCCGTCTTACCTTAGTGAGGAGGCCGGCGAGCAGGCAGCGGCAGGCGGGCGACAGCGCGCGCGGGAACCGAACCTCCTCCTTCAGGATTAAGGCGAAGAGCACGTCGTGGTCGCGGTTGTAGAACGGCAGCCGCCCGCACGCCATCTCATACATCACCACGCCCACACCCCACCTGCGACAGTTTCTTACGTCACATAGCTGCACTAGGAGGCTATCCATAGGTCACATGTTAAGGGGGAGGGAGGGGTCGACGAAGTGTGACATTGTGTGACAAGGGGGTGGGAGGGGTCCTAAATTTCGTGACGTCACATGTCAAAATCTATTATAATCATTACCTAGTTAATATGATAAATCGATTTTTTTTGTTTTGTTAATTGTTTGATTTTATGTTTATATTGTAAAAAATAATTTAAATGGATATAGACCGATTTCGAAACCGCTGTTTTCATTCAAAAAGCAAAATACGTAACGTCACACTAGGGAGGGGGAGAGTCTCACAAATGTGACCAGTTGTGACAAGGACGGGGGGAGGGGCAATAGCATTAAATTCGTGTGACGTAGTTCCGTATATACGGATGACCACTTGATGTGCTTTATGCAAAAACATGTATACATATAAATCGTCTTTTATTGATCTTTTCCTCAATAATCGGAATACTTGTTCACTGTAAATGTCAGTCGTCGCAATAAAAAGAGGGGTAGTCACCAGTCGACGGCGGGTCCGTAGTCGGTGTCCTCGAGCACCTCGGGCGCCAGGTACTCGGGCGTGCCGCAGAACGTCTTAGTCGTGCGGCCGTACGTTATGTTCACCTGAACAGATTAAGATTAAAGTATTATTAATGTCCCACTGCAGAGCAAAGGCCTCCATCCTTGAAATCATGTTATCGTTACAACCACGGAATAGAAAAAACCAGTGGAAGTGTGATACGTCGCCAAATGGATTATGCCTTTGCTTTAAGGCATAATCCATTTGGCGACGTTTAGAAACTTGTATCAAATTAGCTTCGATTTACATACAACAAAGTTCAGGCTTCAGCTACTTGCCTATGAGATGGCAGTGTGTACAATATGACAACATAACTTTAAACTTGTCCCTAATGTGAATAAGGTTGACATTTGTAATGACTTGTGAAAGGAGAATGCAAAACTTGCCTTTTTTTTTTTTTTTTTTTTATGTAAGAGGGAGGCAACGAGCAAGCGGGTCACCTGATGGTAAGCAATCACCGCCGCCCATAAATACCCGCAACACCAGAGGAGTCACAAGTACGTTGCCGGCCTTTAAGAAAAAGATATGCTCGTTTCTTGAAGATTGCCATGTCATATCGGTCCGGAAATACCGCTGCAGGAAGCTGGTTCCACAGTTTGGTCGTACGTGGTATGAAGTTTCGAGTGAATCGTATGGTAGTAGATTGCCACTCGTCAAGGTGATGAGAGTGAAACTTCAGTTTGTGACGTGTTGTACGGTGATGAAACCCTGCAGCAGGTATAAGTCCGAACAATTCCTCCGAACACTCCCCATGGTACATGCGGTAGAGAACGCACAGAGATGCTACTTCTCTCCGCAACGCCAAGGGATCGAGCTTTGCAGAAAGACTCTCGGCGCCAACGATTCGGTCGGCTCGACGTTGAACGCGGTCAAGTGGAAGAAGCTGATACTGCGGTGCCCCAGCCCAAAGGTGAGAACAGTATTCCATATGGGGCCTTACTTGCGCCTTGTAAAGTTGAAGACGATGAGCCGGGGTGAAATACTGTCTCGCTCTACCGAGGACACCTAACTTTTTTGAAGCCAACTTGGCCTTATCTTCCAGATGACCGCGGAATTGGACAAAATTGGCCTTTGTTCTTGGGCCCAAAAAAATTAAGTTAATGTGCAGAGATGAGATGTATTCTACGTGAAAGGCCACACACACACCATCAACTTTTATTATGATGACACCATAATCGGTCCCAGGGGGAAAAAGTTATTGTTATTTTTATATGAACATAAATAATCAACATAATAAACATATTTTTTTCACTAGGACCTATTTTGTCGACGCCATAATAAAAGTTAAAGGTGTTTATTGGATCTACTTCGTAGTCTATGTCCCAAATCGGCACAACATTTTTTTTGGGCCCAGTCTTTTGCATTGCCCTTTACCGCTCGCGACGTCTACCGCGCCCGCACTCGCCACCGCGCCCGCGCGTTCTACGTGAACCAGCACTATAAGTTCTAAAAGCTACGAGACTATAAAATCTGTACACAAACTTAAGTGTTTTACAATCGATCATTCAATATAAAACTGGCTATATTATTATCACGGTCGTCAACCGGTCTCCTCGGAGAGGCAGAGAGATTCGTCATCAACCGACATCGCGACAGAAGAAGCTCACCTTACAGAGGCCGAAGTCGGCTATCTTGATGTGGCCGTCCTTGTCAAGGAGCAGATTCTCGAGCTTGAGGTCCCGGTAGATGATGCCCTCTGCGTGCAGGTAGCCCAAGGCCGACACGATCTCGGCGCCGTAGAAGCGCGTGCGGTCCTCGGAGAAGGAGCGCTCGCGCGACAGGTGGAAGAACAGCTCGCCGCCGTTGGCGTACTCCATGACGAAGCACACGCGGTCCACCGTCTGGAACGAGTAGCGCAGCGCCTGCGCAGCCGCGCGCGTCAGACCGACCGCCCGACCCCCGCATACACCCGCCGGGAAGCGTTTGCGTACAATGCGATTTGTAGTGGTACTTCATCGGTTGCACGTGGCTTTAAAGCGACGAGATTTAAAAAAGAATAAAAGAGAGCCGCTTCCTTATTTTTAGAACCATCACTACGCACGGGCCATTCTGATCTTCTCTGTTTCGTTCCAATTTTAGTATGTGATGAAGTAGCGGGTATAATAAGTGACCAGCTTGATTAAAATAAAAAAATCTTTTGACTTTTGATATTTATAGAACCACTATCTAGTAAAAAAAGAACCTAGTTCGTATTTGAAACCCTTAACTTTAGACAATATATCGTACTCTATGATAAAAAGACTTCCAGACAAGGGTAAACAAATTCTATTAGACCTTTTTAACAAATTTTTAGACAAGGGTTTTGTACCTTCTCAATGGCGTGATTCCCAAACCGGGACGCGATTCAAACTTGACTTCATCCTTAAGACCTATTTCTTTAATGTCCTGCATTTGTAAAATATTTCATCTTATTCTGAACAAGAGACTGGAATGGTATGTAGAAAAAAATGGATACTTTACTAAGGAAACTGTAGGTTTTAGAAAGTTAAGATCATGTCTAGACAGTCTCAGTCGTTTGGTTTCAACTATACAAATTGGCTTTTGTAAAAATCAAACAACCATCGTATGTTTTTAGACATAAATAACGCATACAATAATATTGATGTAAGTGTACTCTTAAGTAAATTAGATAGAATAGGTATTGGGTCAAAAGTTTGTTTGTACTTATGGAATTTTTTAAGTCATCGACGCCTTAAAATGCGTGTTGGATGTGAAGTTTTATGTAGATCAACCGGACGAGGCTTGGCTCAAGGAGACCCTTTGTCTCCGTTATTGTTTAATATAGCCACTATGGAGTTATGCTCGATTTTGGGTAATGTAAATGTATCACAGTACGCTGATGACTTTGTTTTATATAAGTCAGTGAGTAATGTACCTGATTCTAGTAGGGATATACAATCAGCTTTAGAAGTGTTTTCAAATGTCTTAAAAGAGATTGGCCTAGAACTTTCTGGTGAAAAATGTAAAGTATGCCTGTTTCAAAAAGGATCAAGGCGAATTGCGATCAATCTGACTATATATGATTCACAGATTCAGCAAGTCGATACTGTGAGATATTTGGGTATGTGGTTGGATAGATCATTACGATGGTCCAAACATGTTAATGAGCTTTCGTCTAAAGTGCTAAAATACTTGAATGTGTTTAAGGTTCTGGCGGGTTCTGGGTGCGGGATCCATCCTAAGCATTTGAGAAGACTGTACATAGCTACTATACGGAGCCGATTGGATTACGGAAGTTTTCTGTATGATGCTTGTTGCAAAACAAATTTAGGAAAGTTAGACAAAGTTCAAAACCAGGCGTTACGCGTAATAGGTGGTTTTATCAAGAGCACCCCTATCCACGTCATGGAAAGCGAGTTATGCCTATACCCACTAGAACTACGTCGATGGTATTTAGGTGCAAAATTTTTGTTAAGATCAAAATCATTTTCCGATAATCCTATTATTACTCTATTAGAAATTTTATCCAGTTCTTCTAATGCATGGAAGCGAAAAATACTAGAGATGCAACGGATATCCGGTTGCTATCCGGTATCCGGCCTATCCGGCCATTATTTTACTATCCGGCCGAATACCGGATAGTTACGCACTATCCGGCCGGATACCGGATAGTGATTCTGTTTGGTATTTACCTTTGAAAAATGGTGCTGCTACATGGTGAGGACAGATATTTATTTGGGCAAATTTGATCAATATTGGGAATTGATTGGTTGCTGCCCATCATGCATAATGGTCACTCTTTCGATCAACTCGGATAAGTAAAAGTCAAGCTCGTTGGCTATAGCACTATTTGTCGTATTTTCGGTTTGACTATTATCTTGAGCGACTTCGTGAAAGCAATCACAAAATGTTTCATTAACAACAGTTGCGCCATTGCCTGCCCTTCTTTTCATTGGAGGCGAATCACCTTTACTCCTATTTGAATCCTCTTCGCTAAACCTAATTTTTAGGCCCTCCATTTTTGCCTAGAAAACGGTCCGCGCGATCCTACAATAGTAACGGGTTGAAACCTGCACGCGCCAAACTAAAATGTAGGTATCGTTTGGCCGGCCGAATATTCGGCGGCCGGATACCGGATATTCGGCCGGTGATCAGGCCGAATATCCGGTATCCGGTATCCGGCCAAACAACTATCCGTTGCATCTCTAAAAAATACCATTACTAGTTCCATTATATCACTATTTAAAATCAAAACCTGGGTCGGAGATATTAACTTGAAAAATATAATAAATTTCAAAATAGATTCAATAGAAAAACCAAAACGTAAATATAATTTAGTTGATTTAAAATCTATATGCAAGCAGTTCATTAGTTTAAATTACAAAGATTTTTGGCCTATATATACAGATGCTTCGAAACTACAAGACGGAATAGGTGCGGCTTTTATAGATCCTAATACTTCATGTTCCATGAAATTGAAAATCAACACAAATATTTCTATCATGCATGCAGAACTTGTAGCTATTTCAGAAGCTATATCCTACACCAATACATTGGATTATGACAAGTTTGTCATTTTAACAGATTCCAAGAGTTCGCTGCAACATTTGACTCGATGTACCTCGACAATTCGAGGTCTACCGATTGCCTATGAGATTTTAAGAAATATTTGTGAGCTAATGTCCAGGAACAAATACATAATACTGCAATGGATCCCCTCCCATATTGGCTTGTCTGGTAATGAGGATGACGACACACTAGCTAGACAGGCATGCTCCGATGGTATACCTTTTTCGATAGTTCCATATCACTCAGAACATTTGACTGATGTTAAAGTAAGGTGTTACATGTTGTGGAAAGAATACTTTGATAAGAGATCCGCAGAGAAGGGTATATGGTACAAAACTATCCAACCACAACCACCAAAATATCCTTGGATTGATTGCATACTTGATAGAAGTAGTGTAATTATGGCGCTGAGACTTCGTTCCGGCCACATTCCCCTTAATAAATTCGCACATATGATGAAAAAGGTACTATCCCCCATTTGCGACGAGTGTGGAGTTCCAGAAGACGTTTATCATATTATAGTGGAGTGTGTACGGAACGAAGGTGTCAGACAATTATATTTTGGAAATCTTTTAAAAAATGTTGGTTATTGTAATTTACTCCTGGCCTCACCAACAAATGAGAAAACAATTCAATTGTATAAAATTGTCAAAAATTGTATAGAAAACAGAATAGGTTGATTTAAAGTAGGTACTTACTTGTAACTAGTTTTAAGAAAATATTACTGAGCGACATGTTCACCTAGTGATCAAGCTCATAAAATAAAGATTATAAAAAAAAAACCCTTAACAATAAATTTACTCCGAGGTAAATAAAAAAAATAGGTTACCGTGAGGAAGGGATGCTTGGTCTTCTTGAGCACGCGATTCTCGGTGATGGTGTGCGCGACCTCGTCCTTCTGGATGATGAGGTGCTTCTTGAGGATCTTCATGGCGTAGAGCTTGCCCGTGCCCTTCTCGCGGCTCAGGACCACCTTGCCGAACGTGCCCTTGCCTAGCACCTTCACGAACTCGAATTTCTCCAACGTCTTCAAACAAAAAAAAATTCCAATCACAGATTTTTTTACGTCACTTCATTTGGCAGGCCCACTGATGGAAAGCGACCTCTGCAGCCTATTCCATTGAAGGACACTTTACCAGGAAGCGTCGCTCAATGTGCTGCCACTTCTGATCTTCGAGCTACGGTTCAATTTATTGATCGATTTTCAGAAATGGCTTCTTGACAGTTGTAACATCTATCTATATAAATAAAAAAAATGAATTGCGGTTCGTTAGTCTCGCTAAAACTCGAGAACGGCTGAACCGATTTGGTTAATTAGTCTTGAAATATTCGTGGAAGTCCAGGGAAGGTTTAAACGATAAAAAAGTATGGACAAATTGCGAGTAAAATACTACTACATTAAATTAATATGGTTCATATTAAGAGGTAAGTGATATAGGCAATAACTGAAATTATAATTATTTTATCATCAAAATGCTTAATTGCAATTTTTGCTATAATTAATTCGTGTACCTAAAGAATTTCATGGCGCCGCGTGTTGGTTGTCATTCAAACGGCGCGCGGGCTAATTCCGAACCGATTTCCCCAATCGGCAACTGGAATGTCCGATGTCGTAACACACCGAAAGCGCCCGTCACAAACAAACAACTGACTCATCCGTCTTCTGCCTCGGCCGTTTATAACTTACAATAACAATCCTCTCTTACGTTCGTTCTGTTTGTTAAGTTAGTGTTATTTAGGTGGCTTTGTATCAACGTAGCGAGCAGCGGCGGCGCCGCGCGGGCGCGCTCGGACCGCAGCGCGCTGTTTGTGCGGTCGCTTCCGCGAACCATCACTGACTCATGCGTGCAGTTTTCCTGTTTACCAAATACTGCACCGCACGCAAACTTGCAACTGTGCCTTGCTAGCCGAAACTTCCAAAATATTAAAAGAAAATGACAACTAATACTTTAAACTTAAGCTGTTATAATGATTAAATTAAGATCTTATTTAATGTGGATTGCAGATTTTTTTGCTTGATCTTATTATTCGCATTGCATTCTCATTGTCATGAGGTGATGCAGAGAGATTTTTTGGTGAGACATTTATAAGTCGTATAATTAAATTGTGTTTCTATAATTTTCACAACTATTGAATTACAAGGGAATGTATGATCAGACAATAAGTAGGTCTTAACAATAAGTAGGTTTTGGACAGAATGTTTAAATGAAAACAAAACTATCCCAAAGAAGGTTCCGTGACCTCACTCTGAAAACTAAAGCGCGATCTTAAATGCCTACATTGAACTACAATAGTACTTGTAACTCAATGAATGCCTATGTAATGCCAAGAAGAAAATTCTAATCTAGGAGACTGGCGCTTCTCGTGTCAGGGTTGGAAACTATGGTTGTACTCACAATGCGGCGGGGGTCGCGGAAGCTGGTGCCGGTCTGCGCGATGTCGTGGTCGTCGGCGTCGGGCAGCGCCGCGGCCGCGCCCGCGCCGCCCGCCGACAGCTGCCCCGACACGAACCGGATCGCCGCCACCCACTCCTCGCTGCGGCCACACAACATTGCCCACATACCAATCAACTCACACTTCAGCCAGGCGCGGTCCGAAGGGGGGGGTCACAGGGGACATGACCCCCCCCAAAATCTAAGGTCAAATTGAAAAATCTCAAAAATTTGCCAAATAATAAAAGGAAAGTGTAGCAGCATAGAATGATATTCATTGAATGAACGAACTTATGAATAATTAAAAATGAGTGTGTAAGTAAGTATAATGTGAGATGAGTGTGTGTGAATGAAAATGACTTTTTAAAAATTGAGTAATTTTTGATTTTCTTTACTTTATTGTGTAATTATTATTGAATTTCTATAATATAAGTAATAATATCTTATTTTCCTACAAACAAGCCATGTTATATAATCTGTATACATACAAAAATGACATTATTATATTCTAATAATGACGAAAGAATGTTATTCTTGGGATCGATTGTCTTACAACCATTCAATATGCTCACAATGTGTGCACAGGCACCGATTGTCCTCATCCCAGTCAAGCAAGAACAGTAGTACGCCTGGTCCACTGAAGACCTGCCAGAAGTCAGCGTTGGCAAAAGCGAGATTGCTCTTGGGCAGCTCAAAAATGGAAAAACCCCTGGAGAGGACGGTCTCACTACAGAGCTGCTAAAGGCTGGAGGTAAAACCGTACTGAGGAAGCTCCAAAAGATTTTTAACGCTGTCTTGTTTGAAGGGAGAACTCCAAAGGCGTGGGGTAGGTAGGAGTGTGGTCGTCCTGTTCTTCAAAAAGGGCGATAAAAGCCTGTTGAAGAACTATCGACCCATTTCCCTTCTAAGCCACGTCTTTAACTCTATAAGCTATTCTCAAGAGTGATCACGAACCGTCTTGCGCGAATACTCGACGAGTTTCAACCACCGAAACAGGCTGGGTTTCGAAACGGATACGGCACCATAGACCACATCCACATTAAGCGGCAGATTATACAAGACAGAAGAGTATAATCAGCCCCTGTGTCTATCATTTGTAAACTATGAGAAGGCCTTTGACTCGGTTGAAATCGGGTTCGTTCTGGAGTCCCTGCAACGTTGCCAAGTAGACTGGCGATATATCCAAGTGATGAGATAGATGTCTGTACAAAGCAGCCAACATATCCGTCAAAATCAGCAGACAAATCCTATACCATTGCATCGAGGAGTGAGACAAGGGGACGTCATCTCCCCGAAATTGTTCACAAATGCAATGGAGGATATGTTTAAGATGCTGAACTGGAAAGAACATGGCATCAACATAAATGGCGAATAATCTCACTTGCGATTTGCAGGTGGCATCGTCATAATGGCGGAGACGCTGATGGACCTATACAACAGATGCTGAATGACCTGGCTGATTCTTCTTTACGGTCGGCCTACGGATGAACTTGGACAAAACCGAGGTCATGTTCAATGAACATGTTCTACCGGAATCGATTGCGATGCACGGCGCTCAGCGGGCTATGGAAAGAGCTATGCTCGGCGTTTCTCTGCAGGATCGTATCCGAAATGAAGTGATTTGGCAGAGAACCAAAGTCACCGACATAGCTCGCCGGATTAGCCAGCTAAAGTGGCAGTGGGCTGGCCATATCAGCCGTAGAATCGATAACCGTTGGGGTAAACGGGTTCTAGAGTGGAGACCGCGTCTCGGTAAACGTAGTGTAGAACGCCCTCAGGCCAGGTGGAGCGATGATCTGCGCAAGATGGCTGGCAGGAGCTGAATGCGAGTAGCCGAGGATCGATCAGCGTGGCGAACATTTGGAGAGGCCTATGTCCAGCAGTGGACTGTTACAGGCTGATGATGATGATGATGATAAAAAAAGACGCAATTATATTTTTCATTTCTTCTTGTAACTATTCTATACGTATAATTATAATATTATGAGTTTGTAACACTTCCATAGGTTTCCTTTTTCTGAGGTAGTTAGTGACCCGGGCTGGTCACAAGCCACAAGGCTGGGCCTGGCACCGGCTCGTCCCAATCGGGTGTGAAGGGAACACCGGGGAAGTTTAGTGGGTAGTGGACGCTTAGTCTCGAGAGTCCCACAAACGGCCGCAGGTTTAGCTTGCCTACGGTGCATAAACGCATTCTCATCCGAAAAAAAAAACTAGGGTAGGGAGTGACCCCCTCCAAAATTTCAGGCTGCGACCGCGCCTGACTTCAGCAGTGGAAAATATGAAAGTGCATGTACAGTTTACAAACGTGGACCAAAGGACATTTTGGTACTTAAATGTTTAGCTTATCTATGTCACCAGCATCTGTATAATCCGGTATTCTATACAATACCTAGGCGATGTATAGAATACCTAAAACTTGCAGGTTATGTATGAAATAAAATTTATTTTATACTTTGCCGAGGTATTCTTATTTTATACAATACCTAGTGTGCAGCAGGTAATGTATGTAATGATGAGAGCAAGGTAGGGGACACGTGCGGGCAGGTAGATGACAAGGATGATTTGATTCATTACGTTCACCGAACTAATAAGGTTTTTTTTTCAATAATTTGAAAAGAAACAAAACAACCACTAAGGCCAAGGCAAGTTCAGGGTTTATTATTGAGGAGATCACACAAATTGCTAACTACAATAAAAGCAGGCTGCAGTCATTAAACTTATAAAGCCAGTAAATAGTTAAACTATTTTAAACATTATGTTTGTCCTGAATAATAGCCATGTAAGCAGATAATGCATGTTGTTTTCACATCCAAAATGATGGTATATTTTACTGCCTTACTCCATGTTACAGTGGCTACTAGTTCACACTTTTACACTGACCCAAAGGTGTTGGGTTTAATCCCCGGGTTATAATCTCAATCCCCAAGCCTTCTTCATACAGGTGGTGTACAGAAAAAAACAATCTTAAGCATATGCAGTGGCATTAAAACCATTCGGAAACCACAGGGATCTTAGTCGATTATAGTCTCATTCTTATACTTTATACTGTATGGCTTGGTATTCTAAAACTAATCAGTAATTGTAACAAACAAATTGTAAACAAACATGGCGATGAAAAAGAGTAACTGTCGAGTTTCTTGCCGGTTCTTCTCGGCAGATGACTGCATTCCGATACCGGTGGTAGAGTCACTCTGTAATTGACGATTCATAAATACTTGATACAAGTTTACATGAATAAAGAATATTTTGATTTTTGTTTTTTTTTTTTGAGTCCATAATTTGTTCTTTTACTAGATGGGGATTTGTGGAATAACCCGATTAAACATGCACTTGAAGCAGATTGATTTTCTACTTTCAGGTTCAGGTTTTTCTGTTGCCTTGCTGCATCACAAAGTTGAGTAGGAACTTTGGCATCTACATTACAACAGTAAAGCATTCCAACTCAAAACTTTTTTATTATGATGTGCCAGAGTGGTTTATGTATAATTAATAACATGTATCAGAAATAATACTACCTACCTACCTACATAGAAAATTCTTATTCCTTTACAAACATTAGTAAGGGTTTAATTAATTTGTATATTTTTAGGATTATTCCAATCTCCTTAATTGGTCCATCTAGATTTTTTATTGATACTATTTAATGACTGCATTCCGAAGCCGGTGGTAGATTCAGTCTCGTCATTCAGGACCGACGTTGCTCGTGCAAAGGCTCGTCGAAAAGTTACACCAATATGCTTGTTGGTTTTTAAAAAGGCTGTAACAAAACATCGAGCGTCGTGTTCGAAGAAAGGTTCGAGTAAATTTAAAAACGGCAAATGCTCGATGATCTGATACAAGTATGTAAATGTTGTAATCTATACTCACCTTTACATCAGTGAGAGAAAAAATATATATTTGAATGTCCTGTACTTTTAAATGTGATCAAAAATATAATTAAATCATACTGCTATTAGTACATTGTGCATACAAACTCAAATTCATATTTTGTTCAATTTAAGTACATAAATAAAAGCATATGTACATGCCGCAAAATAAAATGAATCAGAAATGTCAAATATATTTATTATAATTGAATGAAACTGATTCGAGACACTATTGTGTGCTAACACACACAGTAAATTCCTCTGATTTTTGAGACTTTTCATTTATGCCTATCGGCATAATTAGTATATTCTGCCTATATATCTAGTGATTTTATGGTTATAATAATATAATTAATATTACATACTGTTAACCCCTCTACTTCAATCACTTAGGAATTCATTTATACAGCGTGCAATTTTAGTCGTTGTTTTCCCGCAGTAAAATGATTCTAAGTAGTAAAATAGAATAATAAAGTTATTTTTCAAGTGAAATCAAAAGTTTTACGATTATGATAGACGAAACTTGAACCAATAGTACTAGCTGCGTCATGGACGGTCACCGGTCAATTTCAAATAAATTACATGCATAAAACGATAGTACTACTGAAGGTGAAGCATTCAGCTGGGGGAAAACAACGACTAAAATAACACGCAGTATATATTATGTGTGAAATGTGTGTGTTATTCTAATGTATGTTCCGAACAGGCTGCAGATACAACTGCAACATCACTGTCTATATGTATCGGAGAGAATGTGTAAAAAGGTTTAAACCATGCAAAGTCAGGACGGTAAGAAATAAATCTATGTCACATAATATGCTTACCCATAACAGGTCAAAGAAGAAATACTATAATTAATCTAAAGATTATTTACTGACATACAAGATGAAGCATAAAAACTATTGTTCAAGTTATTGTATCAAATATGTAACACAGGACATTATCATGAAACACACTCATGAGACAAACATAAAAAACACCCTGATTTAAGAGTTGGAGTTATAATAATGTTAGGTGCTATCAATAACAATAATTTTTATCATGAATGATGGACATGCAGATGGACTTACCGTTCTTTTTCTGTATCAACGGAGAAGTTGCGTTCGATGACTGTGGTCCACTGTAGGCCGCGGATGGTGAAGGTGTAGGGCCGCGGTTTATCCACTGCCATGATCTGGCAGTCGCGGACTGTGAACTTGTTGAGAGGGTCGCGGTAGTTGTTCCGCTCGGGCTGCGTCTTGAACCCCACCAGGTCGCCATTGTCGAAGAGGATGAAGTAGCGGTCGCGCCAGTTGCGGATGTGTTCGCCGCGCTTCTGCAACCAGCCCTCCTTCACGATGCTCCCAGTCGGCGCCTCCGCCATCGCCCTCGCGGCCTCGCTGTTTGATAACAAACGACGGCTACTGCCAGCCACACCACGTTGCGGTCTCCGATGTCGTGGTGACCGTTTCACCTGGATCTGTTAGCGATTATAACACTTGTACCGAACATTTTCTCGCTGGATGTCTGTTTTTGCACTAGTTGAACTTATTTTATTCTTCGATAATAACACGAACATAAAAGCGACGTACTCAACGTAGCCTCGCGGTTATGATGTGATAAAATTAGGTCGTGTTGTCTGGAGTGTGAATGAGAGCGCTAGACCACATTTATAGTAATGCGTCAGAAAGAGACTTCCGACTCGTTTATAATGTCAAGCAAGGTCCATTTTAATTAGGCGTATTATAACCTATTTTGACAAAATAGTTCCATATGTCTGCCACTAGTGGAATAAATGGCGCTACGGCGGTGTTTCTTTTATAACCGTTCCATTTCAAGGAAACTACGTAAAATAGGTGTTTCAATCTACGCATTAAGTTTTGTTTATTTACCAAAACTGCCAAAATCAGAGAAGAGAGACGCAGACCGGTAGACCCAGCGAACTTACGATACGCATGGAATTAATATTATTATAATTATTACATACGTTTATGACGATACGTAGCATTAAAAAAAGATCCGATCTATGCTGCATAATTAATTCCATGGCTGCATAGAGCATTTGGCAAACAAAACATACTAAATCTATGTGGCAAACCTTGGCAAACATTGTTTTTGGACAATACAAAACAATTTATTTACTTATATGAAAAAAATAAAGGCGGAAGATAATTTGATGATATTTGAAGAACATAGAAAAATTTTACTGAACTTATTCTTAACTAATAATCTTAACAGAAAACTTATTTAATAGTTGATAAATGATAAATTGAAATGAGAAACATAGCTATTTATATTTATTAATAATTAAAAATAACTCACGTTTGTGTTAAGTAGGTATTTAGTAAAAATAAAATTTATTTTTAAAGATTTTTAACTATTTTCTTCTCCTGTTGCATTGTGCGAAATGTAGCCGAGTATAAAAATAATAAATATTATACTTAATAGTGTTTCAGAATTACTATCTAAGAAATATTGACCGCCTATTAGCAGAGTAAATGTAATTGGTGATTTATTGCCCTAATAAAATCCACAGCAGGGAATCCAACACCATTAATGATCGGCTGATACCTTCGATCATAAATTGCCTGATACCCATCCACTAAGTCTAAGATGGGTAGATTACAATAAAAAATAAAATAAATGTTTATTCATTTCTTATAACCACCAGTGGGACAAACAGGAATTCTTATTTTTACTTCCAGTTCGTCCCACCACCAAGTTCAGATATTGTTATAATTTTGTGCTCTTATTTAATTATTTTCATTTGAACAGTGTTCTGTTAGGCTCCCAATAAATGTTTTTTTTTTATTTCTTCTTTCTTATTTTATAGGATGCAGGTCTTCGCCTTGCACAGAGACATTATTAGGCTGATAACTTTGATACTTTTAGTGATAGACTTCGTGTCTGTAAAGTCATTCTATTTCAACACAACCTTTTAACTATTTCTAACAGTCAAACTTTTGGCACAGATTTTGATCCTAGACACTAAAATTAAAACGAAATAATATTAAAAGAACTTTATTTTTTATCCTTACTGTAATACATATTGTATAAACAAAAATAAATGCGGGACGCGAAACGCCCGAACAACAGACGCGACTTACAATAATTACAATTGAACCAATGTGTGCACACGCACTCAGAGCGGAGCATTTTACCGATCAGGCATCGTTCACAGCAACTTATCGTCCACCGCTGGGAGCACGTTCACTGGGGCTGACAATAATTTTTGTATGAACGAGAGACGTGAAGTAATTATTAAACTATCGACTTTTCGTAAATCATAGGATATCTATATATTGTGTAAAGAGCATTAAGCGGTGTGTTGCGGCTGCGGCTGCGCTAGCGGCAATGCCCGAGCGCGGCGTGGTGCGACAGCGGCGCGGGACTCGACTGCGCCGACTGGCCCGACGAGCAGATGTCCTGCACGGAGACGATCACACTTTATCGCGACAAATACCATCGTTAAATAAATAAAATAATCCTGCATACTTCGAAACCACCGGGACAGATCTCGGCGGCACGCACCTGGTAGGAGAACTGCGGGAACTGCTCCTCCTGGATGCGCGCGAGCGTGTCGTCGCGCTCGGGCGGCGTGAGCTCCACGGACTCGCCCGTGAACTATGACACACCTCAGCTCGCGGGTCGCTAGGCCGGGACGGGAGGTCTCACCTGGTAGGAGAACTGCGGGAACTGCTCCTCCTGGATGCGCGCGAGCGTGTCGTCGCGCTCGGGCGGCGTGAGCTCCACGGACTCGCCCGTGAACTATGACACACCTCAGCTCGCGGGTCGCTAGGTCGGGACGGGAGGTCTCACCTGGTAGGAGAACTGCGGGAACTGCTCCTCCTGGATGCGCGCGAGCGTGTCGTCGCGCTCGGGCGGCGTGAGCTCCACGGACTCGCCCGTGAACTATGACACACCTCAGCTCGCGGGTCGCTAGGTCGGGACGGGAGGTCTCACCTGGTAGGAGAACTGCGGGAACTGCTCCTCCTGGATGCGCGCGAGCGTGTCGTCGCGCTCGGGCGGCGTGAGCTCCACGGACTCGCCCGTGAACTATGACACACCTCAGCTCGCGGGTCGCTAGGCCGGGACGGGAGGTCTCACCTGGTAGGAGAACTGCGGGAACTGCTCCTCCTGGATGCGCGCGAGCGTGTCGTCGCGCTCGGGCGGCGTGAGCTCCACGGACTCGCCCGTGAACTATGACACACCTCAGCTCGCGGGTCGCTAGGTCGGGACGGGAGGTCTCACCTGGTAGGAGAACTGCGGGAACTGCTCCTCCTGGATGCGCGCGAGCGTGTCGTCGCGCTCGGGCGGCGTGAGCTCCACGGACTCGCCCGTGAACTATGACACACCTCAGCTCGCGGGTCGCTAGGTCGGGACGGGAGGTCTCACCTGGTAGGAGAACTGCGGGAACTGCTCCTCCTGGATGCGCGCGAGCGTGTCGTCGCGCTCGGGCGGCGTGAGCTCCACGGACTCGCCCGTGAACTATGACACACCTCAGCTCGCGGGTCGCTAGGTCGGGACGGGAGGTCTCACCTGGTAGGAGAACTGCGGGAACTGCTCCTCCTGGATGCGCGCGAGCGTGTCGTCGCGCTCGGGCGGCGTGAGCTCCACGGACTCGCCCGTGAACTATGACACACCTCAGCTCGCGGGTCGCTAGGTCGGGACGGGAGGTCTCACCTGGTAGGAGAACTGCGGGAACTGCTCCTCCTGGATGCGCGCGAGCGTGTCGTCGCGCTCGGGCGGCGTGAGCTCCACGGACTCGCCCGTGAACTATGACACACCTCAGCTCGCGGGTCGCTAGGTCGGGACGGGAGGTCTCACCTGGTAGGAGAACTGCGGGAACTGCTCCTCCTGGATGCGCGCGAGCGTGTCGTCGCGCTCGGGCGGCGTGAGCTCCACGGACTCGCCCGTGAACTATGACACACCTCAGCTCGCGGGTCGCTAGGTCGGGACGGGAGGTCTCACCTGGTAGGAGAACTGCGGGAACTGCTCCTCCTGGATGCGCGCGAGCGTGTCGTCGCGCTCGGGCGGCGTGAGCTCCACGGACTCGCCCGTGAACTCCGAGTCGAAGTAGCGCGTGTCGATGTCCGACTCCACCTGCGGCTTGAACGGCGGCGGGACCTGCGGACAAGCGCACTCGTGACTCTCTGTCTCGCTGCGACCCGCGTGGGTACGCGCGTACGCACCTTCTTGGCGACGAGGTCCGCCCAGTTGATGGACGCGAAGAACGGGTGGTGCATGATCTCCTCGGCGTCGTCCGGCCCGGCGCCGAGGCGCTTGGCCGGCTCCTGGGGATAATAAACGTAATTTCAATTCTGGGGGCACTATTTTTCCCATGATTTTGTCATAACAATTTTGCTGAGTTTTGTAAATATTATACAGGGTGACTTCTAAGTCGTGAACAGAAACCACGTTATCCGATAAAACTGCCCAAGTTTAACACAGAACACTAGTAGTAATCGCAAATAATAAGCCTTCTCTATTAGTTAAAAAAATAAGGATGATATCCCCACTTATTTTTATCTAATGGTGACCCTACTTAGCCCAACTCACTCGATTTACAGCCAGCAGTATGAAGAAGGATTAATTTAAAAATAAGTTAACATTTCAATGGAATAGGCCGCAGTGACCGCTTTACCATCAAGTGGGCTGCCTCTCTGCCAACTGACGTGGTATAAAAAAATCAATTATACGTAGGGTGACCAAAAGTTATGACCGAAATGAAAAAGAAACAAAATTTAATTTGGAAAAATTAATTCGACAGGATCACAGAGTATTATGTGCTTGTGCAAGTATTTTTACGTAGTGTAGAGAGTTTAATAAAGCTATTAAATCAGCGGGCAGTACCTTAGTGAGCAGCGCGGCGAGCAGCGCGCGGCAGGCGGGCGACAGCGCGCGCGGGAAGCGCACCTCCTCCTTCACGATGAGCTCGGACAGCACGTCGTGGTCGCGGTTGTAGAACGGCAGCCGGCCGCACGCCATCTCGTACATCACCACGCCCAGGCCCCACCTGCCACGCCACCCGGACGTACAGTGCGACAAACTTATCTGTTCCGCCGGCTAAACTTGGATCTACGTGATTTTGATTTTAAAACCTGCTACAGGATAGTGTTGCCAGTTGTTGTTGTTACAAATAAGCCATTAATTTTATTTGGTTAACACAAAGTGAATTGTTTATATTGGGAAATGGTATTCAGCAATAAAAAATGTTTTTTAATTATTATTCTACGGTTTTGTCAACAACAACAATTATTAAAATATTAGATTCACGTTTTGATTTGATCACTTTGGAGTCCATAAAATTATTTTGACGCCCAAAAGTGCAAAAATTATATTTAATGGCAATACTAAAAAGCGACTTCGCCACCGGAACCAGATAAGTTTGTCGCACAATCTGGGGGCACGGCAGTGCCCCCGCCAAGTCGTAAGGTTATCGATATCTAACTCGTCCGCAATTTTAGCTCGAACGCTATCGAGAAATAGTTCCCCGATCGATTTAAAGAAAAATTTTCAAATCGATGGCTTGCACTGACCAGTCGACGGCGGGCCCGTAGTCGCGGCGCTCGTCGTGCACCTCGGGCGCGATGTACTCGGGCGTGCCGCAGAACGTGCGCGTCGTGCGCCCGTACGTGATGTCCGCCTGCGCACGACCACACGCGTTAGGGGCCGTTCAAGTATTACGTAAGCACTATGGGGGGGTGGGGGGGTCTTTGTTTTGCTTATTTTGGATGACATAGGGGGCAGGGGGGTCTAGATGATGATTACGTCATCGGTAGTTATTTACTTTTTTACACCAATGGCAACCCTCCCTCACATTGCCTATGCTTGAAAACAAAACCCATTTTCGGGGATTCCGGCAAATAATGCATACGTTTAGGCACTCGCTTTAGAACCGATTAGGGGAATTACCGTGCGCTACTCAGTTGTCTAAATTTCTTCTATCAGTGTATTGTTTCGTTTGGATACTATAGCGAGTAGACGTATTGTAAGCATAGCAAAGCAAGTTTACATTTTAGTTAGAGCACCATGATGTGAGAAGACGTAGAAATTCCAAAATCGGATAAAAGTTAGGAGACTCACAACACTAAGCAGCAATCTAAGCAATCCAATGTCATCGAAAACTTAGAATCATGGATTCGGGTTTCATGGACTGAAGACTGTTAATTTTAATTTAATATGTGTACCAATCACAGAAATCTGAATAATTATTCCGATTTCTGTGGTACCAATGTTTAATATGTGTCCGTCCGGTGCTTTAATACTCTTTCAATCGAAAGAGGTATAGAGCAAAATCGGGGGTCTAAGGTGTTCTTACAATCTCTCGGAAGAAGCCACCTGACGAAGCTGACCACAGCAAGTGGAGAAGTTGTTGCCTCAAAGCTGGCAGTCCGTTCGGAGATAGAGGACTTCTATGGCCAGTTATATGCTTCGCATGCATGTTGACCTGATCCCAAAAATGAGGACTCTAGAGCCACGTTAAATCGCCATTACACTGACGACCTGCCAGAAGTGAGCGTTGGCAAAATCGAGATTGCTCTTGGGCAGCTTAAAAATGGAAAAGCCCCTGGAGAGGACGGCGTTACTACAGAGCTGCTAAAGGCTGGAGGTAAACCCGTACTGATGGAGCTCCAAAAGCTTTTTATCGCTGTCCTGTTCGAAGGGAGAACTACAAAGGCGTGGAGTAGGAGCGTGGTCGTCCTATTCTTTAAAAAGGGTGACAAAAGCCTGTTGAAGAACTATCGACCCATTTCCCTTCGACCACGCTCCTACTCCACGCGAGTAGGAGCGTGGTCGTCCTGTTCTTTAAAAAGGGTGACAAAAGCCTGTTGAAGAACTATCGACCCATTTCCCTTCGACCACGCTCCTACTCCACGCGAGTAGGAGCGTGGTCGTCCTGTTCTTTAAAAAGGGTGACAAAAGCCTGTTGAAGAACTATCGACCCATTTCCCTTCTAAGCCACGTCTATAGAAGTGACAGTGGGCTGGCCATATCAGCCGCAGAACCGATAACCGTTGAGGTAAACGGGTTCTAGAGTGGTGACCGCGTCTCGGTAAACGTAGTGTAGGACGCCCTCAGGCCAGGTGGAGCGATGATCTGCGCAAGATGGCTGGCAGGAGCTGGATGCGAGTGGCCGAGGATTGATCAGCGTGGCGAGCATTTGGAGAGGCCTATGTCCAGCAGTGGACTATCACAGGCTGATGATGATGATGATGTGTGTACCAAAACTATAAAATAAGTTTGTTATGTTCGTAAGATTATAATATTTTTGTCCCTTACTCTATGTTGAATACTGTATCAGTAAAATCTAATCTCTATCCTAAATCAGATTTTCTTATTTATAAAATTATAATTATAACATTATAATTTTAGAATAAAAAAAATTATAATTAAAAAATGTTTACGTAAGCATAGGGGGAGTGGGTAAGAGCTTTGCTTACTTTTGCTGACAAGGGGGGTGGGGGGGTAAATAATTGCAATAAATCTGCTTACGTAATATTTGAACGGCCCCTTACACAAAATACTACCCTTTGCAATACTTCATTTAACCAAAAAAAATTATATTTTTTTGGGACTTAAGTAACCCGGCACACGAGAGGACCTCACCTTGCAGAGGCCGAAGTCGACCATCTTGATGTGTCCATCCGTATCGAGCAACAAGTTCTCGAGCTTGAGGTCCCGATAGATAATGCCCTCTGCGTGCAGGTATCCCACGGCGGACACGATCTCGGCGCCGTAGAAGCGCGTGCGGTCCTCGGAAAAGCAGCGCTCGCGCGACAGGTGGAAGAACAGCTCGCCGCCGTTGGCGTACTCCATGACGAAGCACACGCGGTCCACCGTCTGGAACGAGTAGCGCAGCGCCTGCTCCGCGACAAACACGTTCATTTATGTAATCACTTTCTATACCCACAAGGGGCATTGGGAATCATAAAAAGAAATAACAAATAAGTGCAGATCTCATTGAAAGAAAACCCAAACTGTGAAAAACTACTAAATATGTATGATTCTGGCAAAGAAAAGCAAATAATAATAATATACCAGGATACGATCATATCAGCGTATTCCCTTGGGGGCGGGATCAACGGCGGCGACCCAGAGACGCCCTAAACAATTAAAATGACGTGGTGTTAATTTCCTTCCTACCTATCACACCGTCAGCGGCATCGGCAAACATCGACAAGTTGCCGTCTGTGATCTGACCAACTCGTTGACAACAGCTCATGCGATATTAAACTTTGTAAATAACGTAACCCGACCTCGTCTTTGTGAAATGCGTGTAGCTCTTAAACTGCTAATCTAATTTTCATGAAACATAGTAATAAAACTAAAACAACTGTGTTACTAGGCTGACACTTCACGACGTCCTACTAAAAACTTCGGTATGCTGGTTATTTCGTATCAATTTGGTTACTTTTTAGTGGTTTTTGTACTTTCTCTTTTGTCAAACAAAGAGTGTGGTGATCAGTAGTTGGTAGACAGATCTATTATACAGAAATCCCCTGCGCGTTATTGGCAGTTACTTTCAATAGCCATTACGGGAATGTATGGATGAATGAATACGCCAGGAATATATCTCAATCAGTAGGTCAATCCATAGGTTTTATAAGAAATATAGATAAATATAGATAAACTTGCAAACAACAAACATTAAATGCCTAGATCTCAAATATAGCTAATAGAAATAATATAATATTATGTCACCGTTAGGAAGGGATGCTTGATCTTTTTGAGTACTCTGTTTTCGGATATGGTGTGCGCGACTTCGTTTCTCAGAATGATCTGTTGCTTCTTGAGGATCTTCATGGCGTAGAGCTTGCCCGAGCCCTTCTCGCGGCTCAGCACCACCTTGCCGTACGAGCCGCGGCCCAGCACCTTCACGAACTCGAACTTCTCCAGCGTCTAGCAAACAGACACACAACACCGATGCACAGACCACTGTGGAATTGTAAACGTGCCGGGAAACTATGGAGTGGAGGAAAGATCGCGCATGTGCACTTGCGAATGACCAATAGGGCGCCGCGAATCTCCCATCGCCTGCGTGCGCTATTAGTCAGAGGTTTGCTTTTGTCCCCATCCGATGATCAAGAAGTTTGCCGGCACGTATACTAACAGGGCGGTTTATGCGCTTTCTAGAACAAATGGTGGGTTTCATATTTAGGATTTGAAAAAACTATTAACATTGATAAGAGAATACTCGTGTTGTCAATTAATTTAAGCATTGACGCTTTGCGTGTATCTTTCAGTGGGTAAATCCTGAAGAAGGAGGAGGCATCTCATTGAACGTATTCAGCGCTCAAACGTTAAATAGGTAGTCAATCGCACAAAAGACCCCAGAAGAAAGTCAACATTAAACATGTACTGGGCGAGTGGTGTACTCACAATGCGGCGGGGGTCGCGGCAGCTGGTACCGGTCTGCGCGATGTCGTGTTCGTCGCCCGCGCCGCCCGCCGACAGCTGCCCCGACACCAGCCGGATCGCCGCCACCCACTCCTCGCTGCGACCACACATTGCTTTTGCTATGTTATAGAATGCAATAATAACCGACCGAAGGTTTGATTTTCAACAAAGCCAAAGTCTCGGTTTGCGCCGTGGCCCCATGTCTACGGTGCGGCGCCGTCCGCCATGCGGCAAAACCGCACGGCAAACCATCTACAACTTGCCGTCGCGGCGCGGCCCGTTCGCTATAGGTCGTAAAATCTAGGATTGGAGTGCCGTGGACATGGGGCTACGGCCAGGCGTCACCTTCGGCCGAAGATATGGTTTTAATTAAAAGTTAGTTTAGTAATTTTGTTTAGACATACTCTGCTCCTTATGGCATATTCAAACTAAAATGTCTTAATGATAGTATAATAATAAGATTAAAATATTCCTATAAAATTGCAGACATGCTATAAAATCCACAACTCTAGAACTCAATACTCCTTGCTATACTATGCATTGAAAATAATGTCATTTAGCCACTCTTTGTTTACCAAGGCAAGGAGCAACTTAATGCTTCAACTTGTCTAATCAGTCCCCCTACTGCGACAATGTGAAAGCCTATTGCAGGGTCATTTTCGACATTTCACAAAAGCTTGGTTAACTTTTGAACTGACAGCAAATTATAACTTTTTACTGGGTAAACTGATTTTGATGGTTATTTATTTTTTTATCAAAATACCAATTTAATTAAATTGAGTTGGTACATTTTAGTGTATTTCATTGACTCCTACATTGAAGATATTCTCATTAAATACTTGTTGATTTAAAAGCAATGTGTCTTATTACTGCCTTTGTGGTACAGTGGTTAGAGCGTTGAGCTCTAAAACCCGGGTTTGAATCCCGCGGGAAACATCACTTTGTGTAATTGTTTCCAGTTTGGTTAGGACTATGGTTAGGACATTGCAGGCTTGAATCACTTAAATGTCTGAAAAGAATGATGATTCGGTGCTTCGGAAGGCATGTTAAGCCGATGGTCCGGACTATGGCTAGATTGCTATGGCAGAATAAATGTTACTTAGAATATTTAATTAATTTTAACCTGTGCACATTTTTATAATTATTTTTGCATGCCACTGCGACGGCTAAACATGTATTGTGATCTAACACCTAACTTTTAACATTACCTACTCATGTACCATGTTTAAAGCAAAATAAAAATTCTATTCTAATTCTATTCTATTTTAAGTTCCAAGTAAGTCTGGTTTCCCTTGTAAGGGTTACAGAGGTCAGATGGCAATCGCTCCATTGTAATAACCAGCCTTGTCAAATCTAGGATCATAGTCGAAGCGGACCCTGAGCTCCATACTGGATGCAATCGGGAAAGCGCTGAGATGATGATGATGATGTGTCTTATTAGCAGCGCAATCAGTAGGTCTACCCATATTCACATAACTGTTTCGTAAAAAGTTTATTTTCAATATCGGTGCAAAACTGAATATAACTTTACTGTGTTTGAAACTCTTTTGTCTCCAAGAACTTGAACCCCATGGAAGAGTTCATAGTATTTTATATTCTCAAAGAAGCTGGCACTACAACGACCCAACACAATAGCCCAAACTTGTTTTAAGCAGAATGACCACAATATGAGTGGCATTTCCTGCCAAATGGTTACTCAATGGAAAGGGCTCAGATCTATCCATTAAGAGATCTGTTTGCCAATTAAAATAGAGTCTTTAAGTGAGTTTGACTGACTCTTTCATCCATATGTGGAAAAAAAATGAAATGGTAAACTAGGCACTGACCGTTCCCTTTCGGTGTTAACAGAGAAAATGCGTTCGATGGCCGTGGTGCACTGTAGGCCGCGGATGGTGAAGGTGTAGGGCCGCGGTTTATCCACTGCCATGATCTGGCAGTCGCGGACTGTGAACTTGTTGAGAGGGTCGCGGTAGTTGTTCCGCTCGGGCTGCGTCTTGAACCCCACCAGGTCGCCATTGTCGAAGAGGATGAAGTAGCGGTCGCGCCAGTTGCGGATGTGTTCGCCGCGCTTCTGCAGCCAGCCCTCCTTCACGATGCTACCTGGTGGCACTTCGGCCATCGCTGCCTCAATCCAGGGACGTTAAGCGTTACGATATCCCTTGTTTCACCTGCACTTTTTGTCAATAAATCTATAAGAACTAATCATTTTGTGATTGTTCGTCTTCTTGAGCACAATTTTCACATATAAGTTTAGAACATAAAACTATTACTTAAAATTAACAATTTATTGAGCGACGCGATTTTCTAAATTAAAACGTGTTATTCGGCAGTTCGGTACCTACAATATTTTGTATTTTTACACTGTTTTTTTAACCATGCTGTTATGATGTGATTTAATTATTAAGCAGGGTTTAGTTGGTGCGACAGAGAACGCTAGAGTCTTGCTCTCAGAATAAGGACTATAAGTATAAGCACTGAGGTCTTGCTTGAATCGAGGAGCCTGCATTTATGTGTCCTAGAAAGAGATAACCATATAACCATACCGAACGTTTAAAAATGTCAGAAACGACGATTTATTTTGACATTTCCCATGACAATCATTTTGACTTTCTTTTTTTATTAATTTGGCATTCAGATCTGGTCTAGCGAGAATCTTATATTCTGAAAGACTGAAAAAGGTTTTTTTTTAGTATTTCCTATCTTTTACCATTCCTATTTTTTTTAAATGGCGTTCGTTAATGCTTTGTTGTTCGTTAAACAAACTATACAAAATCTCACAACAAAAAAATCTTCACTAAATAAGCATTAAACAGATATAATTACAATTTCTTATAAAGTGCTTACTTACAACTAAACTTATTATTAAATACACTGTTTATTAAGATCGGTGCATATGTAAGATTTTACTTGTGACATCCAACCCAGACAGCGTCTATAACGCAGGATTCACAGGTTGAGGTGCCGGGGTTTTATATTGTGTTGCCAGCTTTATGTACTACAAGAAAAAACAAAAACCACCCGACGAGATTTAACGCCCTAAGCACACAGGAGTCAAGCTGGAGGCTCCAGCTGCTAATCGTTAACCCACCGCAAATGCCGCAATACAAAATGTTTTCAGAAACGGATAGCCGTAATGAAAAAATGGCGATTTATTTTATACAATCCGTCTGCAAACTACACAATGCCACCAGCCAGCCAAGCATATGTTCTGTTTTAGCTAGGAACGCTCTCGCAAAAAGTGTAAACCAGAAGTACCTAGGTATAATAGGTATTTCTGATAATTTTCAATAAAATTCATACTACTTAAATACAAAATAAAAACAATTTAAACTACAATAATAATATAAAATTATTGAATAAAAAAAATTGGCCTAGGTCTCCCTCCTGTTTGTGGTATTAAGTTCTAAACTCTCGATTGATTACATGATACCTACTGCCTATACACATCTCCAATCTGGACGAGTATGATAAAGACCCTGATATAGTAAACTTTGTAACTTTTTATTATGTACCTACTAACATTTAGTTAATAAGATCTTTTTGTACTAACCATGATATGAACCTTATTAGTTGTTCGAAATAAAGTTATTATTATTATTATTAACACCCAGCCAGACCGATACAAACAGACGTATTCATACACACAAAATAATAATGGTGTATGAATACGGTCGTAGTACGGTTGGGTGGGTATCGCGGACCCGCGCCGCCCGACCTGGTGAAATAGCATTATTAAAACCAGATACCTAAGTCAACGAATTTAAATATCGTTGACCTAAGTAGATCCCTATGACGGAAGTAATATAGGTAATGTTCAATGCATGAAACTTAAACCTGTTCAGTCATTAATAGAAACTTCGGGTAGGTAGATTAGATTGTGTTGATCCGTAGATACCTGTATACCTAATGGTGTAATAAGCATTTATTGTGACCTAAATAATAATAAAAAAACAATTTATGTTATGTTTAAATTATATTGCTTCTTTCATGAGCAGTGATTCGTACTCTAGTACCTATCAAGTAGGTACATATAGGTATTAACTGCATCTGAAGTGCATTACGTAACCGATTGGCTCGACCTGGTATCCAAATAAGCAATGACACTTGAACTTTGTCAGAATCGTGGGCGAGATGCGCGCGCCTGCTCGCGCAAATCGATACCCGGGGGGGTTGGTGACGCGCGGGTGCGGGGCGGGTGCAGGGGCGAGCTCTGCGCGCAGGATCCGCCACCGACCGCGGCAGTGGGTGCCACAGGCCTCGTCGCGCGGCCCTCGCGATCTGACCGCTAGACACCCGCGACCGCCCGCGTGTTGCGATGAAGGTATAGAGCCCCCTTGCCTGTAGCGCGGTAGTGGTATGATTTAGCTGTAAGTAGCGGCGGCAGGAGTCGCTCCGGTACGTGCCCGTAGATAGCCTGAATGTGTCTCTGTCTGCCGCCGCGCCCTCCCTCCCGCCGCTCTCGCGGCCTCGCCCGTTCCATCTCGCTGTTCCTCATTGCACGGACCGATCATCTCCAGCAGATTCACAACCCATGGCTCATCTCCGCCTGCCATTTCAAGTCATCCGTTAGGCGACCGCTGTTCACTAGATTTTTCCTGTCCTACTCACTTGTTGAAACGAACATTTTGGTTAACGATATGATTACACACGTATTACAACATTACCTAAGTACCTAAATTTAATATTCTGTTCAATCTCTAAACTGTTGAATTTCCACGTTCATTTTAGAGAGATACCCAGAATAAACGATGACATAAACAACCATTACCTACGTGAAAGAGAATCTAGTTATGTCAACAGGCCGTGCGATCAATAAAGTACTTCTTTATTAAATCTGCCATTCATATTCCCTAACACATACATGTTACACAGGCTTTCATTGTACACAGCACAAAAAATAATTTACATTAACGAATGCTTATATAGAGCATTTATTTGTATTTTAGTGTGTTTTGTTGAATGTCAGTAATGATCTTCCCTTCTTATATAATTTTTCTAATATGTGAATATACACAAGGAGTGCTGTGTGACTCAGTAGATCATTATTTAGTGAAATAAGTCTAAGATGGTTTTTCTGTGTGACTTAATTGCGTGCATAGTTACGTAACTTTTATCGTGTTAATCCTTTTACAACAAAATGTTTTAGGTTGCATTTCATTAAAACTAAGTTAAGACTATTAAAATCTGGTTTTGTTTCAGCAACACGAAGAACCAGCTGTAAGCACATATAATGCTAAAGTTACCCAAAGGCCTTAAAAAGAAGAAAAAAGGAAAAAAGTCTAAACGCAAAGGAGAAGAGGAGCTTTTTACTGAAGAGGAATTAGAGAAGTACAGAAGAGAGCATCAGCAACAGCAAGCTGAATCTGGCGAAGGGTCCGTCAAAGAGAATGAAGAGTGGTCCAAGTTCAAGGATTTAACAACTGGAGTTGATTCTGTGCTTAAAAAGACTCAAGGTGACTTAGATCGAATAAAATCTACATCGTTTTTTCAACGTGTAGCACCGAAGGAGGTTCAGAAGGTTGAGAAACCGGCTCCACATAGGCCTGTGGTAGAGGTCACTGAGGCAGATTTCCCTCAGTTAGTAGCTGCAGCTGCAGCAGCGGAAGCCGAGGAGGACAAGAGTGAGTACGGAGTAACTGACGACGAGTCTGAAGAAGAAGAACAAGACGATATCTTCGATACTTCGTATGTAGATGCGGTAGAGAGAGGAGAAGTAAAGCTTGCCTATGTTCCCGACTCTCCGGATGAACCACAGGACGACGACATTTTCGATACATCACACGTAGATGCTATAATAAAAGGGCAAGAAGTCAAAAGTGTAAAGGGAAAAAAAGCCCTTGATATAGGCGTTGCAGTAGAAGTTTTGACTGGAAGAATCGATAACGTTAAAGTTACCACAAAAAGATCAAAGAGAGTGATTCCAGGTGATCTATTACTTGAAACTGATCAAGAACAGCCGTCAGTCACAGGATCTGTTATCAGTGAACCTGTGGAAAAAAGTATCTTAGACACTGATGCAGATATCCCCATTACAACTCCTATAGATTTAAGTGTCTCTCTTCATACTTCACTAATACATCAAAACAAGTCGGACAATCATCAAGAGCAATTCGCCACTGATTTGATTAAAAATGAACTTACCAACGACGAAGACGAACTAGATGAATTCGCTTTACTAGCCGCAGAGTCCTTGGAAGCAAGCGGGGACGTTGTGAGATATCAAGAAAAAGAAATAAAATTAGAACCGGTTCTCCAAGAATCTTGGTCCGCTTTTGAAGCAAATAAAAACGAATCAGTATTCGCTGAATGCATTGTTGAGGATCAAATAGATGTGATTGATCCTTATTTAGATCAGGACGATCCTTTCGATACTAGTTTCGCAGATGCTGTAATACCGATCCCTCAGCAAGTACAGAAAGAAGCTGTTATTTTGGAAGACGACGACGACTTTGATCCCCGGGCTGAAGAATATCGGGGCAGACTTAATAACAGGAGAAAATCATCCGTGCGCATTCATTTGACAGATCCTTCTGGAGTGAGGGAATCTATCACTTCAGACGATATCATAAACAATCACAAAGGCGCAGACAAAGAAATATCTCGTGATTTACTAGGCGGCAGTTCGACTGATTTAACGCAACTGGGTGACTCCCCGCTTGATCCAGTAGATATTAACAACGCTGGTGAAATCGATCCCTTCGATACAACTATTGTGGATAAGATAGTTGCATCAGGAAAGGTTGAATTGAAACTTTTGGAGCAGGAACTCATTGGATCCAATCCAGCTCCAATATATAGAGTTGAAAGTGACCCTGACTTTGACCCTCGAGCAGAGGAGACTAAACAAGTTGAGAGGCGAGCATCTCGTCCTGAAAATCTAGTTGTTAGTAAAAGTGTAGTTTTCAACGTTGATGCTGGAGAAAATATCGGATTAGATCCAAAGCCAAAAACATCAAAACCTGTAACACCATATTACACGCGTGATATTTCTATTACTGAGGACCTGAATGAGGATTTAGAGGCCGCTGATACTGTAGGCGAAATACTGACAAGAACTCGCTCTGACGAAGACATAGCTCCGAAACAAAGTTACCAAAACAAAAGGCGACATTCTGAATATCCTCAGTCTGATCACACGAAAGTAAATACTAAAGCAAGCGATTTATTGCACAGTGGACAAACTGACATTCCTGTAAAAGTTCTAACACCTTCAGGTCCAAAACAAGCAGTGAAGGAAACTGAAGCAGACCCATTTGATACCTCATTTGCGACTGCAAATATAGTACCAAGCAAAACTGAATTAAAGTTACTTGCTAAAGAATTTTCGTGCGAAGAGACTTCGCAATTGGACATCGAAGGTAAACCAGATCTATTAGATCCTTCAGACGATATTTTCCAAGTGAAAGCCCTTACTCCGGAACCATCCGACGCCGGGAAAGTTCCTGAAGAAGATTTTGATCCCTTTGATACATCGTTTGCGAGTGATCTTAATCCAGGTCGGACGGAGTTAAAGCTTTTAGAATCTGAATTTTTAGGATAAACCGACTTTACTAAGAAATTAAAGACAAAATGGCGTTCAACCCATTTTTAAGTATGAATGAGCCAGCGGCACCAGACACCGCAGATGTGCTGAACCCTTTCATGATAACTGCCGAGCCTGAACCAGACGCATACACGGGCGAAAATCCTTTCGCAACAAGCAACCCATTCTCTGATTTCGGGGGTGATTTTGAGCCTGTCGCTGGTGACACAGTGCCGGTGGATATTTTTGGCAGTGCAGATCCCCCCGGAATCGGTGCTAAACATTTTGAGGACTTTTCCACAGAACAAAAATCTCCATTCGATATGTTTGGAACATCGGACTTACCTGCAGAGGGTGACCGTCTGGTCAAACCTACGGAACTTGACTTGATCACTACTACCAGTGATAATTCATATCCTAACTTAGATGATGGTCAAGGACCTGTACCGCCGGCTCGGCCGCTACCTCCTGAAACGCAAAATCTAATCCTAAGTGTTACGGGGCATATGGAATTTGCGAGCTCTCATCTTTTAGATCGCATTCCTCCGACGCGAACCCCGAGTCCTGTATCAGTGCGAGATATACATTCTCCGAGTCCGACTCCTGAGCCAGAACCTCCTGAAGAATCAGCGGCAGCGGAAGCCTTCGACATCAATAGAAACAAGCCTGTTCGGCCGCCACCCGCGCGCCCGCCCCCAGCCGCCCGTCCACCCCCACCGCGGCCTGCGCCTCCACCGAAGGTTCCTCCACCAGTGCCGCAACCACCGTCCCAAGCCCAGTTTTCTGATGATATCAATTTATTCGATGCTCCAGTACCTGCAGCTATTAAACCAACTAAAGAAGCAATTTTAAGTTTATATTCGGCGCCTAAACAAGAAGTGAAACAAGTTGATTTCTTGAGCGATGACATTGTGGATGATATTCCATCGACCGAGACTAGTAGCGAAATAAAACCACAAGGCGTAAATGGTCAGCCCACTGCAGTGACCACTCAACCAAATGAACACATTACCGAGGAGCCAGCGGTTACTTCTTCTAATCAGCCAATCAACTTGGCACAGGATACATTGGCCAGTGCAGCGATGGATTTCACATCACCTATGGATTGCTCGGAACCGCCGTCCGACGTGACCGTTGCTTTTAACACCTCTCCATTTTCTGATGCTGGAAATGACAACATCCAATTACGCCGTCAAAGCGGTAGTGAGAAAAATCCATTTGAAGACATAGGTTTCACTGAAGTAACTAGTGCTAATACAACATTCAACGATACAAACACGAACATATTTGGTGTAACTAATGATGATACTATTATGCATAACGTGGATACATCTGATATTACGCAGAACAATATCTTTTCCACAATGGCTACAGAGAAAGTTAAAGTGGAAACCGATGCTTTCACGTCCCCATCGGTGGACGCCTTCGGAGCAAGTCCACATTCGCAGAAGCTGGATGATCCTTTCGCGAATACGGCAACCACAAATATAGATGACGGGTGGGGTGCATCTGAAGCAATGGCTCAGGACCATTTCCCGGAATCTCAAGATGCATTTGACGCCTTTTCTGCGAAATTCGATTCCACATCAGACAACCATATGAATACAGGTACAATAATGCATTTTTAATACTTATTTGAAAATTTTTACTTATATTTCTTATAATAACTGCACAGAGTTGATTGTAATGAATATAACAGGTGCATGGGGAGACGAAGGTGGATCGGAAGGGCCGGCGGGAGGGTTCGAGGCGGAGGCCTTCGACCCGTTCCTCAGCATGGCGGCGCCGCCGCCCCCCGCCGCCACCCCGCGCCTCGAGACCCAGGGCTCGCGCGACTCCGCTGACGACACCTTCTATGTCTCTATCAGGTAAGGTAATAGGTTATCGACGACGATATTTTTTTTTTGAAAGTTTGAAAATGGATATCAAATGTTAGTAAATCAAATGTTAGTAGTTATCATCTTTTTGATATGCGCGAAGGCACAGAATATATACGTTAGAGTAGCCGGTGCACTTAAAACGAGAGACTCGAAGAGCAGAGGAGCCTACAACGTGGCAGCAGATTTGAGCGAGGCTTCCAGAGGCAGCAAGTCGTGAGCCTTGCCGTGCATGACTTGGTGTTTGTTCACGCAGGCCGAAGGAGAGCGAGGCGGGCGGCGCGGAGGCGGTGCCGGCGCTGGCGCCGCCGCCGCGGCCGCAGGCGCTGCCCGAGTCGCCGCGCGCCAACCCCTTCGACAAGGCTGGCTTCGAGCCGCCCGCGCACCCGCCGCCGCTGCAGCTGCAAGGTAGGCACATTGTCTCCTCAATCAACTTGCAATATGTCACATCTCCCAAACTGTAGGTATGGTGGAAGGAATCTTCAATTCCTGTGTTGTAGGTAATTCGACGGCTTCGAGTAGCAAACTTTTTGGTTTTGAATAATTTGGTTTGTAACTTTGTAAAAATACGTTCTGCAATAGGTACGTCATCATCAAGTGAGAAGACATCACATCACTAAACTAGTTCTTAATGATGAATATATAGGTATCTACTTAAGTACATAGATGGAGGTAGAGGATGAAAGGTGTGAGTGAATGTGAAGTTTACATGTGATACTACTTTTGAGTCTGGAGTAAGGTTTTCAGAAAGATGATGATGTATGCTAAGAAGACAGGCGTATAATACCTCGGGTGATGCAGATGAGACGCGCGGGCGCAGCGGCAGCGGCGGGGAGACGCCGCCCACGCCGCTGTTCGACGACGACGTGTCCATGCCGCTCGAGGACTTCCCGCGCACCACCTACAAGGGTCCGGGCTGGGAGATGCAGCTGCGCCAGCCTAACAAGAAGAAGATCACCGGACAGAGGTACACCGCGCCGGTTCAATTTATTTATTTATTGACGTGACAACGTCTTATAAATTGGTTTGCCGGGTGACACTTCAAGAAACTGCGTTACGCTCCGCTCACGTTATGCGCTCACAATGAGAGCGAGTGAGAGGCACGCGTCCCGCCTAAGAGCGAGAGAGACAGACATAAAAAGTCGTTGTCACGTAAAACTTTCGCCCGTATACCGACTTTACAGGCAACCAATTTTTTTTCTTTTAGTTTTAGGCATTAGACCCAGTACGTCTTTATACTAATATTATAAAGAGGAAAGATTTGATTGTTTGTTTGCATTAGGCTCCGAAACTACTGAACCGATTTGAATAATTCTCTCTACTTTTGATCCCGGAAATGTGGGGGAAGGCTAGTATATATATAATATACAGAGTGACTCTACCACCGACTTTAGATTGTTTCTATCTAACGAGAAGAAACTCGAAGTTATACTTATAATCTATTTTAACATTTTGGTTTCCTCATTAGTTCTTTTTTTCTAGTTTTTACTACATAATATCGAGTTGCTGACTGAAAGCGATTTTTCACCAAAATATTTCTTTACACTAATATCACTTATTTGTCAAACGTATGTTATGTTGTGTAGTGTGACCAAGAAAGTTGTGACGGGTCCGTAGATTCTGGAAGTCGATCTTCGTGCGGCTGACGTGGCAAGGCGACAGTCCGGTGGTGCAGCTGTTCAACGCGGCGGGCGACAAGGAGCCATTCCAGGAGCTGCCGCTGCAGGCGTGCTACTCCGTGTCGGAGATCGGCGCGCAGCAGTACGACCAGTACGGGAAGATCTTCACCGTCAAACTGCAGTACGTCTTCTACAAGGAGCGCCCCGGCGTCAGGTATGTGCACAAGAACTTTTACCAGGAACGCAGTCGCGTAGCAGAGATCGGTTATGGTGCATAAACGCATTCTCCTCCAAAAAAAAAAAAAAAAAAATGTCGCGTAGCAGAGCCAGTCCAGATTTCACCGATGGGAGTACGGGATTGGGAGCTGGGTCGTAGTGGTGGCACGATGAATTCTAAATAAATAAATTAATCCCGGAAAAAAATCATCTGCCAGTAGAATAAGGTGGCATAGTCCACGCGGGCAAAATCGCGATCAGAAAATATATCATTATCCAACGCCGTAAATCATTATTGAAATCATCAACTCTAGTCCCAAGGGACAGGATTACAATTAGGTACTCTTATTTTAAGTACTCTTGTAATCTTTTGGAAATAATATGATTTGATTTGAAATGATTTGATTTACTATTAAATATTCATTTTGTTTTAAATTACAAACATTTGTAGTTACGCTTTTTTCTTTGAAACCCTTAATTTTTTGATTGGTTTTGTTTTTATCTATATTTTAATGTAGGACAGTCTGCGCAGATGATTTATGGTACATTAGTGAGACGGAGCGTGTGGTTGGTTTGGTCGCAGGCCGGGGCAGGTGACGAAAGCGGAGCGCATCACGAACAAGCTGTCCCAGTTCGCGGCGTACGCCATCCAGGGCGACTACCAGGGCGTCAAGGAGTTCGGCAGCGACCTGCGCAAGCTCGGCCTGCCCGTCGAGCACGCGCCGCAGGTCACACACATCTCTCAACACACATGACTGACACAACGCTACTTGTTTTGTATTTGCTATTCACTATTAAAACAAAGTAGATTTAAAAATGAAAGAAACATCATTAAAGAGCAAGGGTCGTATCGTCTCTACCACAGAACAAGAAAAAATTCTCTAAATCTACATTTCGGCTATGAGAGCTGGTCTGGTGATTCGCAATTACAATAAACAATGCGATAATGCAGTACGCGACGCGAAATGTAATTAATTGTGTGCAAGCACTGATGCAAGCATTGGTCGTGAGCAGGTGTCGCAGCTGTTCAAGATCGGGTCGCTGAACCACGAGGACGTGAAGCAGTTCTCCTGCTGCGTGGAGGAGGCGCTGTTCCGCCTGCCCGCGCACCGCGACCGCGCGCTCACCTACAAGATGGAGGAGGTCAGTCACAGTTTCGCTGCCATCGTACCTACTAATGTATCTTACGTCTATTTACATTAGGCAAGTAAATGGACAGACAGTATCGAAAATCTGTTGGGAGACAAACACGCAACTCACTCGATGGAAAGCGGCCACTGCGGTCATTCCATTGAAGGACACTTCACCAGGAAGTGTCGCACATTGGCAGCACATTTAGATGTGCTGCCAGACTGTAGGGTCATCTGATATTCGAGCCTTTGATTTCAAGTGTACACTACACTCAGACAGAGCTGTTTTGGCGGCAGAATACCCCTGTGGAGGTGGTAGCTAGCCAGTCGGACTCTGAAAAAGTCCTACCACCAACCAGAACCCACAACTTCCGGATTTAATAACCTTACTCCGGGACTCACACTTGCGCAACGGGTTTTCACAGCTTTACAGTTCGCACGATGAAACTAGATCCAAAACTCTTCGTTCGTACAGGTGGCACCTTTATTTTGTATTAACCTGCCCGCCTCCGCCTGGTAAGATGGTCAGAGCAGGTTTTGGTAGGGATGCGGTAGAGGCTCGGGCGTGATCGCGTATACCACTGTATACGCCGCGTATGCTGAACGAGTTAGTTGGTTCGCAGGTGCAGATCACGGCGGTGGACGAGCTGTACGTGGAGCAGGACGCCGAGGGCGGCGTGCTGAAGCAGATCGCGCGCGTGCGCCTCTTCTTCCTCGGCTTCCTCAGCGGTGAGCAAACAGCCTTCTTATTACTTACCTTCATTTTGTTTATGTTACTTCAGGTAGCCAACAGGCACGCAGCCCACCTCGTGGTAATCGGCCACTCCGCCTTTTCCATTGAGGGACATTACAGCGGAAAGCATCACTCAATGTGCTGAAAAGTATAATATAAATCTCCTCTGATCTCAAAGTTCAGAGTCTTTTATTTTGAGCGGCAGATTTCACCAGTGGGTAACTACTGGTGAGCTAGCTAGTCAGTGGCTTTATAGTTGTAATTTTAATTTATTAACGACGCAGAATCTGCTTTTTTTAAAACATAATACAATATAAGGGCTAGAACGAGATGGGATGGGACGGCCAATGTTGCAAGTTATTCTGTACTTAGAAATATTATGGCCAACTAAATGTTTCACAGGTATGCCGGACGTGGAGCTTGGGGTGAACGACCTGCGGCGGCAGGGCAAGGAGGTGGTGGGCCGTCACGACATCATCCCCGTCGTCACCGAGGAGTGGATCCGCGTCGAGGAGGCGCAGTTCCACGCCTGCGTGCAGCCCGAGGAGTTCGCTAACACGCAGATCATTAAGTAAGTCATTCATCATGAGACATCGCCTCCAGGCTCCATTGTGCAGTAGCAAGTAGATAGCGCCTTAAAGTGCCGGCTGCGCCCAGGGTACTCATCAATTCCTGCCACCGTACCAAAAGTTGTCTCAGTCTTGAAGATTGTAAAATATCCCCGTGCATTGGAAAGCCCACCAAGCAAGACGTTTTGGTCCTACGCCTGATCTCTCTTCGGTCTTGTCTGACTTCTGACCCACCGCGTTATGAGAGTGCACTACTTTTAATATACGTATTACCTACGTAGTTGGTTGATCGTGAAAATTGGCCGTCGTAGCCAAAAACTCGTAGGAGGTTATTATATTATCTTATTTAAGTATTGGAACTACAATCTCGGTATTGCAAAACGACCAGGTTCAAACCACCGGACGCGTGCTACATAGAGCTGATGCGGTTCCGCGTGCGGCCGCCCAAGAACAGGGAGCTGCCGCTGCAGCTCAAGGCGGTGTGGTGCGTCACCGGCAACAAGGTACTATTTGTTTCCTTTATTCATACATTTCTGAGCATCATTTGGGTTCGACGTGCTTATCGTTATTTCCGAATAATTGTTTTAACATGCTAGACCAGGTACAGGCTTATTGCTGTTGCCTTCATTTTATACCTCGATAATATATTATTATGATAGGTTGATGTGCAACTTACGTTGTTTGGAAAGGTCATAAGGTATACAAAACCAACAGACGCACGTAGGTGTGGGTATGTATCTCAAAGAAGTAAAAGATCACATCTGAGGAGCAAATGAGTGTTGAAAGTTGTCACTACCCCCCATCAGGCGCACCCCGCGGAATAGCCCTCTGGCGGCTACTTTGTCATATATGCCCAGCTGTTTCCTCAAGCGGCAAGCGGCTGGGGTATCCACAAAAATAGAGGAGTGACGTGTGGTGAGTTCCGACAGGTGGAACTGCGCGCCGACGTGCTGGTGCCCGGCTTCGCGTCGCGCAAGCTGGGCCAGGTGCCGTGCGAGGACGTGGCCATCCGCTTCCCCATCCCCGAGTGCTGGATCTACCTGTTCCGCGTCGAGAAGCACTTCCGCTACGGATCCGTCAAGTCCGCGCACAGGTAACACTTCGTATTTTTATTCAAAATAATCTGGTTTGGATCGCTACACAGCGTCATTGCCCATAGGGAATGTTGTAACAACGGTCTTAATAACATTACTTAACAACACATCATTAGAATAGAAGTAAATGATGAGATGTAGTAAGTAAGTATATATTAAAGATTGTATTGACATTAAATTCAGTCTTTATTCAGCATTCGGTTGTTTCATTACTCACCAATACCACCCAACCTTACATGGCGACCCTGCCTAAAGGTATCGCCTGTCGCGAGTGCAATTGATACACCCGTGCCCAATATGGACTCATTAAAGTAAACATAGCGCGGATTCCAATAAATCTTTCATCATGTTGAACAAAGACGTTCGAGATTTTTGTGACGCCACACGTGTACCGTGCAATTACCAGTTAACTGAAAAATGGGGAAAAGCCAGTCAAAGGAGGAAGTAATTATCGCGCAGAACGCGGCCGACGGGTCCAATGATGCCCATATTCGTCAGCTACAAAATCACCTATCTACAGGCAACATTCTGATGATGCTCATAGTGCTATGTGTAGCACTCGTCGTTCTCTACCTCGTTTTTCGCATTTATCGAAAATGCCACTTGCGTTGGATTCGCCAGGAGTTCCAGCAGAGCAGTAGCAGAGGCTCGTTTTTGCGCCGTCGGTACGTGCGCCCGCATATACCCACAACGGGAGGGCCCGTTGAAGAAAATAAAGTGTGAGTGATAAATGTATTAAGAAACAATCAGTGTTTTTGTGTTTTAAAGTGGTCAAAAAGTTCACGTGCGCGCGTTCGATATCTACCAAAAATAAATGGATTAATGGACAGTAAGCATCATACGTAATAAAAAGGGTAATTGTTAATATGTATAAGATAACTTTCTATTTCATTCTGTAATGATACTGAAATGTATTAATCGTGCATTTTATTTTATATAATTTTTTTTATGGCAGATTTATTAGAAGAATTATGCAATGATTTATTAGCTATAAGGACATATTTAATAAAAATCGGTCCAAATCGAAGACAAGGTAATATTTTAAATAAAAAGCTTAGTGAGGCAAATGTAATTGTAAAACTTTATAACGATTATTTAGAGAATATAAGTAAAGTTCCTAGATTTAGCCAAAAGGAGGATTCTTCAATAAAATCCTATAGTGATAAATTTAATGAGCTTTATGCAGAGATTACTAAGTTGTGTCAGCCTATTAAGACGTTAGATAATACTGAAAAAATGGAAAAGTTCGATTTAAAAGTTGCTCTGAGCTTGTAATGTGTGTATACAGTTATGGGATGAGTGCGAACTTATTGTGAGGGAAAGTTAATGTACGAAACAAACCCAATGATAGTTGTTCTAACACTGTCTTTAATTCACGTAAAATTGTATATGTATATAATTTGATGTATAGGCAAAATGCGAAGGCTATTTGTGTGCGTAAATAACTTACAATAATATTATAATAACGTGACCTAAATTAGCGAGTCATTGACATCAGATTTACCACTGTGCGGTAACCCGTACATCTTGCCGGCCAAAGATAGGCAATTAAATGAAAATAATTACATAACACAAGTAAATAAAGTAAAGTTCAAATGTAAAATAAAGTACAAAAACAATAAAAATGTAAATGTAAAAATGTATAAATTAAATATTTCACACTATCACTGCACTACACTTGGGATAGGAATGTCCAGTCGCACCGATCGCGGTCGGGCCCTCGGAGGTGATGCTGCTCCCTGGTCTCCGCTTGCGACTGCCTCCATAGGGATTGAGATCGCCGGGGTACTCTCATTAGCCAAGTCATGAGTGCCCTTGTTTCTACGCCATCGTGTGAATAAATAGGCACATCCCGCGATGATGATAAGTCCCAGTATAAGGTATAGTACTGAGTATTGATGCACATCGTGTATGCTGAGTGGTGCGCTTTCTTGTTCTTTGATGTTCGTAATCTGAGTTTTTATATCGCGCCACTCATCTTCGTGATCTTCAGGTGTATATTGTTCGAAGGTCGATGTGTTTAAAATGGTGTTCAGTATAGAGGTCTCTGACAGTAACTGTATGCTCTTTTGTACTTGAACATGACTCAAGTAATTGTTATGACTGAGTATAGAGAAGGTGTCACTTTTGATAGTACAACCTTGGCCAATCTCTAAGAGACCATTTCCGGTTAGTGACTTCATTGTCATTCCAGTGTCGGTACAAAATATGCGGACGGAGCATCTCCCACAGCAAGCGAATAGCCACCTGTTATCGTGATGTAACTTGATCCACCGCTCGTGACATGGCGCCTTCTTTGTATTACACATTGTGTTGTTATGAAGATTCAAGTTACAAATTGACTGCGATAATTGTAACTCATAAATCGGTTTATTTATAGAGCAAAGTAGTATGTTTGTTTGTGTGTGGATACAACTTTGCACATCTGTTTCTGTCAAAATAAGAAGCATGTCCTTTTGTAGATTGAAGGCAATATATGGGGCAATGAATTCCACGATGTATGATTGCTGGGGAAGGCTTATTACTTGATCAAGTTCAAAGGCTTCCTTATCAATGAGTGGAATCTTGATCTCAATAAGCAAGTATGATGAGCCAATATCGCCTCTAATCTTCATCAGCTTGTACAATTCCTTAAAGTCATGCTTGTCAGCTGGTAAGGTTAAGTCGTTTGGTATGTGGCTGTAAACAATGTTCATCTGCTCTTCCAGCTGCTCCGGTGGTAATAAATGTGCATCCATGTGACCATGCGCGAGGTCTGTCACGGTGTCAATTACACTCTCTTGCATGTTTCGAATATTGGAGATGATGATCATAGCCGACATTGATGATGATAAGATATGCAACTCGTCGTTTGTTTGTGATTGCATTCTATTGATCCCAAGTGTCACATTTTGAAGATACTTCTGTACCATCCCAAACTGCTTGTTCATAATAGCTTCGTTTCTTTGTAGAATGTTGTATTGAGCTTCGATGACACTGGTCTGGTTTTTCAATAGAAGCTGCAGGTGATTCTCATTCATAGAGATCTTCTCAATGTCCTTTTCATATTTCTTTGCGAAACGTTCATCCAAGACGCCAAATAATGAATTGGCTAAGTAGCCCACACCGTCTAATAATCCTCGTTTCTCTCTTCGATGAGTTTGACCCTTAAGTATGCGGTTGTAATGTTCAATTTCCGATAATTCATGTTGCATTTGATATATGATACTCCTGTATTGTGTTGGAAGCGTGTTAGTATGTAAGTACTCTTCTAAGTGACTCACATACTTCTGCACGTGACGTAATGCAGACCAGTAGGTACTCATATTATAGTAAACAATTAAGTTCCATTCGTCTCGAATAAGATTCATGTCGTACATCTTATCGAAATAAATGTTTTGATTGTCACTAAGGGTCGAAATGTTGTATGAGCATTGTGCAGGTGTGAGAAGAATCATAAACATCATCATAGCCATAGAAATAAACGTTCCCAAAGGCTTTCTCGTCGCGCGCCTTGGCCGTTGTTGGCTTGATTGTATGTCAGCTGTTGTGACGTCACCGCGTGAACTTGATTGCGCGTCATCATTTGCGCTTTGTGACGTTTCTTCGTTCACAGGTAATAATGACAGCTTGATAATTGGTCGTTTAAATACCCCATTCTTGGTTTTTACGGACACCACACGTACGTATCCGTCTTTACCAGGGTGAACATCGATGACTCGAGCCATCGCCCACTTGCCTGGGGGCAAATTGTCATCTTTGATTAGGACAATGTCGTCGATTTCTATATTCTTTGAAGGTGTTCTCCATTTAGAACGAACTTGAAGCTGTTGTAAGTAGTCAGATGACCACTTCTTCCAGAACTGTTTGTTCATGGCCTGGATCATCTGCCATCTAGTGGTCAATTTCATATTGTCAGGGTCTGATTGTGGTCTAGATATCAGTGATCCTCCAACTAAGAAGTGGCCCGGTGATAGGTATTCATCTTCTGGGCTTTCAGTCAATGGCAGTAATGGCCGTGAGTTGAGACAGGCCTCAATCTGATGAAGTAATGTGATGAACTCTTCGTACGTGAGTTTCTGTTCACCTATCACCCGTCGTAGGTGGTGCTTCAAGCTTCTGACAGCCCTCTCCCACAGCCCACCTGCTGAGGGGTAAGCGGGGGCATTAAAATGCCACTGTATGTTGTAGTCATTGATCTTGGTCAGTAGCTCTTTGTCTATTGTTTGAAGAATCTGTTTGTATTCTTTCTTCAATTCCTTATTTGCTCCAATGAAGTTTGTTCCCTGGTCACTGTACATGTGACTAGGTACTCCTCTTCTAGCGCAAAAACGTCGAAATGCAGCTAGGAATCCAGGAGTGCTGAGATCAGACACCAGTTCTAGATGGACGGCCTTTGTTGCCAGGCAGACGAATACTGCGACGTAACCTTTGTGTGTTCGCACGCCACGTCCCTTGTTTGCTCTTATGTCAAAGTGACCGGTGAAATCGACTCCAGTATGAGTGAAAGGGCGTGAGGGAGTGACTCGCGGCTGTGGTAGGTCAGCCATAAGCTGTGTCCTTTTCTCGTCTTTAAAACGTCTGCATGTCACACATTTGCGCAGTTCTCTCTTCACAGTACGGAGCCCACTGAGTATCCAGTATTTCTCACGAATGTATGTTAATGTTAAACTCGGTCCGCCGTGTAGCGTGGCGGCGTGAGCTTGTTTGATGATAAGCTCAGTGAGTTTGCTGTGACTTGACAGTATGATAGGATGCTTGGCTGATTGACTTAGTAATGAATTGTTCAATCTTCCTCCAACCTTCAGCAGTCCATCGGTGGTGTCGATAAAGGGATTGAGGCTCAACAAGTTACTGCTTTTTTTCAAATGACCCTGGTTTTGAAGCTGGTATATGTCATCTTCAAATTCAAGTGATTGAACAGTCTTTATAATTAAATTCAGGGCATGTTGAATTTCCGCCGTTGATAGGTAATTTTGTTGAGGTGTTTGTTTATTTCGCAACCACTGCGTGAAACGTGATAGCCAGGCGATTGTTGTTGTCATGCGCCGTGTCGAGCTGCATTCATGTAGTAGCCGAATAACTAAATCATTTTTATAAGATAAGGCTGCATTCACACTGGTCTTCTTCGTTTCTAATGCCGGTGGTTCGTATGTATCATCTTTGATTATTTCCGGATTAAATGTAGGCAACCATTCTGGGCCTTGCCACCACAAAGAATGTTCTGACAATTGCTGCGATGTCAACCCTCTTGTAGCGCAATCGGCTGCATTTTCTTCAGACCTGACATGATGCCATGATGATGATGGTATTGTTGTAAGTATCGTGCCAACTCTATTTGCTACGAACTGTTTCCATCTGTTTATGTCCCCATGAAGCCAGCCAAGCACTACCATCGAGTCTGTCCAGGCGTAAATCTGTATATCTCTTGATAAAGTTTGTAAGACTTTCTTCATGAGTTGTGATAATAATGCAGCGCCGCACAGTTCGAGTTTAGGTAGCGACAGTTTGTTCTTCAGTGGTGCTAATTTTGTCTTTGCGGTCATAAGCGCCGATGTGAACTCGCCCTTATCGTTTGTTGATATGAGGTAAACGGCACAGGCGTATGCCTTTTCAGACGCATCGCAAAAACCATGCACAATGTAATTGTTTTTATCTCCCATGTAGCGAGGGATCTTAAACTTCTCAATGTTTTGAAAATCTTGTTTGATTTGGCTCCACTCATTCTTAAGGTTTTCGGTTAAACAGGTATCCCAGTCAGCTGTTTCTTCAGACCATGTTCGTTGGAATAAAAGCTTTGCTCTAATGGTGAGTGGGGATAGCCATCCCAGCGGGTCAAACACCTTAGAGATGTGTGATAACAATTGTCGCTTTGTTAATGTAGCGTCAGTTGTTTCTTCTTGAAACATGTTACAAAAGGTAAACGTGTCTGAGGTGGGGTTCCAACGTAGACCCAATGTCTTTCTGTTTTCCGAGCTCTTAAAGTCGAGTGGCGTGTCCAATTGGTCAGCTGATAAATCTTCGATCAGTTCTTTGGTGTTGCTAGACCATTTTCGTATGTTCATACCAGCGCCCTTCAATATTTCAATTATTTCTTGCTGTAACTGTCTAGTGTCCGAAATTAGGTCACTGCCCTCTAGTAAATCGTCCATATAAAATGACGTCATCAGTGCAGCAGCACCCAAAGGAAACTTGTGTGCGTTATCTACAGCTATCTGCTGCAAGGTGCGCATTGCTAAGTATGGTGCTGCCTTTGTTCCATAGGTGACCGTCGTGAGTTGGTATTCTTTGATGGGATCCTCAGGCCTGCTTCTCCATATGATACGTTGTAAATGCTGGTCAGGTTCTCGAATGATTATCTGGCGGAACATCTTTTCAATGTCAGCTGTTATGACGTATCTGTGCTGACGCCATACTAAGATGAGATGCTGTAGATCCTTCTGTAGATTTGGACCTCTTTCCATTAAATCATTGAGGCTGTATCCCGAAGATGTTTTGGATGATGCGTTGAAGACAGTTCGCAGCTTTGTCGTAGTGGAATCAGTTTTCAGCACACCGTGGTGAGGGAGATAGCATGAGGGCTCCCTGCGTTGTGTAACTTGAGACATGTGACCTTGTTGTTCGTATTCTTGCAAAAAATGTTTGTAGCTTTCGGAGAACTGGTCATTTTTTACCATCTTGTTTTCTAAGTTGTGAAATTGCGCAATTGCTTTCGATTTTGATTGACCCAGATATTGTTCGAATCCAGGTTTCATTGGTATGGCAACTTCGTATCTCCCAGATGGCAGACGCTTTGTTGTTGATTGATAATATTGCTCGCAGTACTGTTCATCTGGTGTAAGTTCACTGGTCGAGTCGTTAATATCTTCGAGCTCCCAGTACTGAGATATCTCTGACAGATTGTTGACTACCACGTGACATTTGAATGTTTTCACATTACCGGAGAGTATCCATCCCAATCTCGTCTGTTGCGCAATAGGTGCCATGTTCGGACCCTTGATCAGGCCACTCATGATGATGTCAGAGTACACGCTAGCGTCTAGCAGCAGATCAATAGGCTTTGAGATGTTGTACTCCGGGTCAGCCAATTGTATATGTTGTAGATGAAGCCACGATTGCTTATTGAACGACATGTTTGGCAGATTGTTAATGACGTGCTGGATTACTAATGCTTGTGTTGTAAAGTCATAGTCATGGTAAATTGATTGGCAGTCCAGCGTCACGATTCCTTTGCCATGTTTTGATCCACTGCCAATGCCGGAGACGGATGCATGGTACCGTTGTCGAGGCAATCCCAGCATCTGAGCAGCGTTTTCGGATATAAGGGATATTTGAGAGCCTTGATCTAGAAGGGCTCTCAAGGTGACATATGTGTCATCAGCAGCCTTGACCATGATAGATAAGGTCGTTAATAATATTTCCTCATCATCTGTAGCGACATGATTTACGCTATGTGGTTTATTATTGTGTCTTGGTATTTGAGGCTTCTGTGTAATCGGAGCTGTAGGTAAGGGCGATGACCTGGCGGTCTCGATCGGCTTGCTCGATGATTGTTGCATAAGGTTCACATTCGCATATGCTTCATGTAACATCGTGTTATGACTGTTTTGACAGACTCTGCATTTTTTCGTCGATGTGCACTGATTGTCATTGTGTGTGTAAAGACAATTCTGGCAAAAATTGTATTTTAGGACGGTCATTAGCCTTTCGTCCGGGGTCATTTTAATGAATTTTATGCACTTGTATATGTAGTGGTTATTGTTGCAAATAGGACAGTTTGTTGAGCATGTCGCAATTGCTTGAAATTCTCTGTTTGGGAATTTTCCATAGCGATGACTGCCTGTTTGTTGCAAATGCGGCTTGTATTGCTTGTTATTGAGCGTCTTCTGTTGATGATAGGGCTTATTTGAAGATGCTGTATTCTCTTTTTCCTTTGTACTTATAGGCTCCAGCGCGTTAAACTTGCTTTCTAAGAAGTCCATAAGTTCAGAGAGCGATGGTAAGTCCCGTGGTGACTTGCGAGCTTCTTTATAATCACTGTACGTCTCAGCATCCAGCTTCTTTGCGATAAGATGAACTAGGATTGGACCCCACGAACTTGTGTCAATGCCAAGGTTCTGTATGGCGTAAATGCACTCCATTGAAGTGTCGTAGAGACGTCTTATCTCGTATGCCGACTGTTTATGAGCCACAGGTTGATTGATGAAAATCTCAATGTGCTTAGTAAATAACAATTGAGGGTTGTTGTACCTGTGCGTTAACAGATCCCAGGCAGTTTGATAGTTATCTGATGAGATGTGTAGATGTTGAATAAGTCGCTCAGCATCACCTCGCAACTTCGATTTCAAATGTTGCATCTTCTGTGTGTTGGTAAGTAGATTGTTGTTGTGGATGCTTTCTACATAAAGATCGTAAAATGTAGGCCACTGTGTGTACTTGCCGGTAAACGTAGGTATATCGATCTGTGGTGTCGACTGTTGAAGATGAACGGTGGACGCGAGCTTGAGGTTCAGAGTTTTCTTAATGCTTTTGTACGAGTCTTCATAATAATAAAACTCATCATCGTACTGTGTATCAGAACCTTGAAGGATGTTGTCAATTTGTAAATGCAAAGCGTCGATTGCATTCCAACGGGACTGAATGTTACGAAGCTCGTCTTCAAGTTCCCACTTGTCACGAATAGAGTCAACTCGGAGGCTGTTCACTTGTCGATGAAAGGCTCTGAAGTTGGTTCGTTGTAAAGACAGTAGCTCAGCCACCTGTCCCTGGTCAGTAAGCGGGGTCTTCGAAATCGTAAGACGTGGCTGCAGCTTAGGTAAAGCTGATGTAGTAGCTGCCTCTGGTTGAACAAACTGGGGCAGCCCTGCCTGTACTGGTGACGGCGGAGCAGAGGTTTCACTTGTAGGTTGAAAGCACGATATCTGACTACGCACGGAATCGAAGTAGTTTCTTGCTTTTTGGAATTGGTTTTCCACGAAGTAAGGGTCGCTGTCATTTTCATACGGCAGCAACTTGTGGTTGTTAAGTTGGAACTCGGCCCATAACTTATCAAGGGCGTCGAGTCGTCCATCCAAGTAATTACGTGTCTTGCGTCTCGAGGAATCTTTGTTGAAGTTGCGTTCTATCTTCTTGATTTCCTCAACAATGTCGCGTTGGCGCCGAAGTAAACTCTCCATTGTACGAGGATAGGTAAACTTTGACGAACACTGATAACCACTTCCACGAATGACGACGAAGAATACGTCTGTTCACTGTTGACGATAGTAGTGAGGAACTTTGATGTCGTGGTCCTGGTCACTGTGTGTCCCCGCAAACCTAGCACGACCTGTATGCGCCTTCTCAATTAAACTGGTGGAACCCGCTTGTGGGAAGCCAGTCAACCGATTCGCAGTCGTACAGATCCACAAAAACACAAGTGACACTAGCGTAAGGCCACGTTGCTGTATGTTGCAAATGTTGATGTAATTCCACAGGTTTGAAGTTGTAGATCACGATTACTTCTAAATGTCGATGAAGATGTCCACAACTCTGGTTTAAATCAATGAAGGACCAAAAACAACTGTAATGTGTGTATACAGTTATGGGATGAGTGCGAACTTATTGTGAGGGAAAGTTAATGTACGAAACAAACCCAATGATAGTTGTTCTAACACTGTCTTTAATTCACGTAAAATTGTATATGTATATAATTTGATGTATAGGCAAAATGCGAAGGCTATTTGTGTGCGTAAATAACTTACAATAATATTATAATAACGTGACCTAAATTAGCGAGTCATTGACATCAGATTTACCACTGTGCGGTAACCCGTACAGAGCTTATTGCCGGTTATGACCGAGGACATGTCCGTTTTAAAACAGTTAATTGATGGGATAGACTATTATAGTTCTATTATTGATGATGAGTCTGAGGAAAAGAAGTTAGTTAATTTTGTTTTGAAAAGCAGACTTACACAGGGTGCGAAGCTAAAATTACGTAGTCAGTACAATTGCGTATCTGACCTTTTGAGTGACATGAAACGCATGTTGTTACCACAAAAATCTGCAAATTCCTTACAAAAGCAGTTGCTTAATTTAAGACAAAATGATATGACGATTGACGATTTCGGGAAAAAGCTTTCTGAAATGTTTGTTGACCTTACGATTTCACAATCCGAGGGCAATACCGAGAAATACACTATCTTAAAAGAGATTAACGAAAAACAAGCCATACGACAATTTAGTGACGGATTGCGGAACCGTAGGATCAGCACCATTATTTCAGCCCAGAAATTTGAGTCACTGAAAGACGCTGTACAAGCCGCCATCGATGAAGATGTAGCGTCGACAAGCACACCCCACGAAATTATGTCAATGAGGTACAGTAATAATAATTTTAGATCCCAACAGGCACACATTAACAGAGGAGGCTATGCACGCCAACATGGTCGTGGCCGCGGTCGGGGTACCGGTCGCGGGTTCCAGGCGTTCAGGGGCGCCGGGCAGCGGGTCCAGCAGCCCTGGGTCCCACCGAGACTGCCATATAGGGGTAGAAGCCAGCATAGAGGTAATCATTCTAATAATACTAATTTTTATAATAATAATTACAGGAATAATAGACAAAGTCGAGGGCAAATTCGGACTTTGACTAGTGAAGGACAGGCTTCACCTTCACAGCCTTCCACTAGCACTTTAACTCAAAATCAAGAATCTGAAAATGAGTTTTTTCGAGTTTAATAACTATAACATTTTAGCATGCGATAGTAGTTTCTTCGTAGAACTTTATTTTAAAGAGAAGAATGCATTTAGTTTCCTTATAGACACAGGCGCATCGATTTCGGCCTTAAAGTATAAACATGTTCTCGAATATCACATTCCAGTGCATAGAGACAACATTATTATAAATGGAATAGGAGGCAAAGTTCAAGCAATTGGATACGTTTATTTACAGTTGTCGATAGATGAGCAGTGTATTAATCATAAGTTTTATGTTTTTAATTCCTTACCATGTAAGGCACATGGAATTATCGGACACGACTTTTTAAGCAAACACAGATCAGTTATCGACTTTGATAATGAGACTTTATCGTTGCGGAAAAATTCCACAGAGGTTATTATCAAATTAACTAGTTCGAAAGATTTTCTAATGACTTTACCAGCTCGATCTGAATCGATTCATTATATCAATACTAATTTTATGGAAGATTGTGTCGTTTTTACAAAAGAAATTTGTGAGGGAATCTTTGTTGCGAGTGCATTAGTGACTCCGCACAATGGTAAAATACCTGTACGGATTTTAAATACAACTACAAAAGACGTAACTTTATCGGAAATTAATCTCGATATACAGAGTTCCAAGGCTTATGACGTTTGTGTTTTTGATTTAAATGTGAAAAATGCATCAAGAGTCAAACAATTATTTTCAAAATTAAATTTAAATCACTTAAATAAAGAAGAAAAAAATTATATAGAGCGGTTATGTGCTAAATACTCAGACATTTTTTATTTAGAAGGAGACAAATTGTCAACTACTGATATTTACAATCACAAAATCGAATTAAAATCAAACACACAACCTATTTATTCGAAACCATACCGATTACCACACGCTTTAAAAACAGAAATTAAAAATCAGATCGATAATTTATTGTCAGAAGGGGTAATAGAACCATGTCGAAGTGAATGGTCAAGCCCTATACTATTGGTACCTAAAAAACAAGACAGTAATGGAAACAAAAAATGGCGTTTGGTCATCGATTATCGAAAGCTTAACAATGTGATACATGATGACAAGTTTCCATTACCCAATATAACGGAAATTTTGGATTCTTTATCAGGCTGTATGTACTTTTCACATTTAGATTTGCATCAAGGCTATTACAATGTTAATTTGGATCCAGATAGTCGCAAGTACACGGCTTTCTGCTCCGGTCAATACCAAATGACTCGAATGCCAATGGGTCTTAAGACCAGTCCAAGTTCGTTCTCCCGCATGATGACTATGGCCATGACAGGGTTCACATACGAGAAATGCCTAGTTTACCAAGATGATTTGGTCTGTTTTAGCAGGGATTTAGAAACTCATATAAAAAACCTTCAAGACATTTTTGAGAGACTACGTAAAGTTAAATTAAAATTAAATCCACAAAAATGTAACTTTTTACAGAAAGAACTTCTCTATTTAGGGCACGTGGTGTCCTCGGATGGTGTGATACCCGATCCAAATAAAATCGAGGTCGTAAAAAACTATCCCGTCCCAACAAAAACCGACGAGGTAAAGCGATTTGTCGCATTCGTAAATTACTACCGAAAATTTATTCCGAATTTTGCCACAAAAGCTTATCCACTTAATAATTTATGTAGAAAAAATGTGTCATTTATATGGGACGAAGAGTGTCAAAAATCGTTTGAAATATTAAAAGATAATGTTATTTCACATCCCGTCTTGCAATATCCCGATTTTTCAATACAAAACGAATTTATTTTACAAACCGATGCCTCAGGTTATGGCATAGGAGCCGTGTTGTGTAATGGTGATGGAAGACCCGTGGCATATGCTAGTCGGAGCTTAAACAAAGCCGAAAAAAGGTATCCAACTATTGAGAAAGAACTGCTTGCGATTGTCTGGGCCGTGAAACATTTTCGTCCATATTTATTTGGTCGAAAATTTAAAATTCAAACAGACCACAAACCACTTATATTTTTATTCGGAATGAAGGATCCGTCAAGCCGGTTATTAAAGTTTAGGTTAATTATTGAGGAATACGATTTTGTGTTAGAATACATTAAAGGCAAAGAAAACTCTGCGGCAGATGCTTTATCACGCATGATAATAACATCTAATGAGTTAAAAGAAATGAACCAATGCGTTATCAATGTAATGACGCGAGGACAAAGAGCTAGACAAACTCGGGATGCTATTATTTCCCATAACGATTGGCTTGATCACCCAAAAGTTGTGGAAATAAATAGTAAACCGAAGTATTTTACGGAACTACGTTTCATTAGCGCTAATGAATTAAATAAATATCGAAACTTGAATGAAATTAGACACGAAAGTAAATGTTTATGTTACGTACCGTCATGTAATACTATTTTCATAAATCCAGCTTCTCGATCGCAACTATCGCCAGACGAATTTGCGAGAGAGCTGAATAGATTTTGTGCTCAAATTGATATAAAAGAGATATATTTTATAAAAAATAATAACAATAATATTTTTGTTAAAAAATTAGTAAATGAAATTCAAAATGACAAAATGTGGTCCGGACCAAGGTTGTGCATATTAAGAGATGTAAAAAGGATAGATAACAAGGATGACCAAAAAGTAATTTTAAACGATTTCCACCTTCTGCCCACAAGTGGCCACGCGGGCATAAGGCGGATGATAAACAATATTAAAAAATATTATTTTTGGTCAGGCCTTGAAGTAGATGTTACGGAATTTGTTAAGAAATGTGATAAATGTCAAAGACAAAAATTTTCTTCTCATTACACTAAAGAGCCAATGAGTATTACCACTACGGCAAACACAGCATTCGAAAAAATATTTTTGGATGTAGTAGGCCCGTTGGATAGAGATGTTAATAACTTTGTGTATATTTTAACTATACAGTGTGAATTAAGTAAATACGTCGAGGCCTACCCAATGTATACTAAAACGTCAGAAGAGGTAGCTAGAAATTTTGTGCATAATTTTATTTTAAGGTACGGGATACCCAAGGAAATTGCGACGGATAGGGGAACCGAGTTTTTGTCATCTACAGTAAAAGAGGTATGTAAACTTTTACATATTAACCAGTTACAATCAACGGCGTACCATCATCAGAGCATTGGCGCATTGGAAAATTCACATAAACACCTAGGTAATTACTTACGAATTCAAACCGACAACCACCCCGAAGCTTGGAGTACCTGGCTTCCTTATTGGTGCTTCTCATACAATACTTCAGTTCATACAGAAACCAGGTTTACCCCTTACGAGTTAGTTTTTGGTAAAAAATGTGTTTTACCGTCGAACTTAAACTCAGGACATGTAGATCCATTATATAACTATGATAGCTATCCCTTAGAGTTAAAATATAGAATTCAATTATCTCAAAACGAAGCAAGAAATAATTTAATTGCAAGTAAAATAAACAGGAAAACAAAATATGATCGAAATATGAACCCGGTGTCCTACAAACCTAATGATTTAATATTACTAAAAAACGAAACGGGTAATAAGTTTCAGAGCATCTTTTCAGGTCCTTACAAAGTTATTAAAGATAAATCACCTAATGTTGAAATATTAAAAGATAATAAACCGCTTTTAGTACATAAGAACAGAACAAAATTGTATATTTCATTTATGTCTAACTAGTTATTAAAACATAAAAACACTGTGTTGTTATTAATAATATGATAATAATGTTTTCTTACCATGTGTAAAATGGTACTAAAACGTATGTTTATTATGATGTAGATAAAAAAAAATATATTGTAACATTCAATTTATTATGTTAAAACATGGTTATTGGACATCATATAAAGTTATTCCTATTTTACCTAATATTATGTAACTTTATATTATGCTAAATATTATCTTATACTTGCGTACTAAGTCCTATATATAGCAAAATAAAATAAATGTAAACTTTTATTTTATTTTTTATGTGGGTTAGTGATGAGATGTAGTAAGTAAGTATATATTAAAGATTGTATTGACATTAAATTCAGTCTTTATTCAGCATTCGGTTGTTTCATTACTCACCAATACCACCCAACCTTACAATGAAATACACATCATTAGAGATCTTGTAACAAAACAAAAACTACTTGTCCGATATCGTTCTATCAGACGGACCATAAAAAAAAACAATAAAATCGGTTCATCCAGTAAAACATAATGATAAAACAATAATTGGTTTTGTGAACCTCCTCCTTTTTATAAGTCGGTTAAAAGTATCATTCTTATCTTTGGTGGTTCCACATTTCCCGCATGACGCAAGCTGAGCCGCTGGCACAGCTAGTCAAGTTGCCATGTCATGGTCTCTCGTTGCAGACGCACGGGCAAGATCAAGGGCATCGAGCGGTTCCTGGGCGCCGTGGACACGCTGCAGGAGTCGCTGATCGAGGTGACGTCGGGGCAGGCCAAGTACGAGCACCAGCACCGCGCCATCGTGTGGCGCATGCCGCGCCTGCCCAAGGAGGGACAGGGTACGTGTCGCCGACCAAACGAACCGACCCTTTTCGCTAACGACTCTATATTTTTTTTTTATTTGGACGAAGCTAGCACTTGACCACAAAGTTGCCTGATGTTAAACAACTATGCGGTCTACGATGTAGCGCGCATGCTTAGGAAAAGCCCGTTAATTCTGCCCATCGTGACGATTGTATAGTGCGATATTTGACTTCCATATCCGACATGACCGCTTTATTTCAAAAGACGTTAGAGTTTGTTTATACAATCGATTAAAACATTTTAAAGAGTGATAAAAGGCACTGAAGATGAAGATGCCTACGTGTTTTAAAAGTTATTTCAATTGGAAGCATTCTGAAATTTCTGAATTGAAAACCCGATTACTTGCGGTGACCAATTACAAATATCTGAACGGTATTATAGTAACTAGTAGTACCTACACGTGTTTGGAATGTGCAACGTTTAGTAGTAAAATTGGCTTCGTGAGTCAGAACAGAAGTGGATTCATATACGCCACTAGATAAAAATTTAATTTTTCGGGAAGCGTTCGTACTTTCTGGCTCCAGCCGAGGAGAACATTCACACGTACTTGACGCAGCACCGTGTTTTCTCAGGGGCGTACACGACGCACAACCTGGTGTGTCGCATGGCGCTGACGTCGTACGACCAGATCCCGGCGGAGCTGGCGCGCCACGCGCTGGTGGAGTTCACCATGCCCGCCACGCAGGTCAGCCACATGACCGTGCGCTCCGTCTCGCTGCAGGAACACGACGGCGACCCGCCCGAGAAGTACGTGCGCTACCTCGCCCGCCACGAGTACATGTGAGTTACAATAACATGACATTTATCTTTTTTTGTGGAGGGGAATGCATTCCCGCTATTTAACTCCCCCAGGGTAGACCAGCCGCGGGTGGGACTCGGGCAGATGCCCCCGTCTTTATAAAGACTGTTGCACAGAGAATATAATCTGCGCTCCGCGCGTTCTTATGTCTATACGTCTGCTTCAGCCGACAAACAGGCGCGCCGGTAAACCGATGGAAAGACGCCTCGGCGGCCTACTCTGTTGTGGCATACGCAGCCACCCAAGCGTCGCTCGGCGTGGTAATCTTCGCATCTGTTATTTTACGTAATTTTCTGGTCACATCAATATTGTCGGATTACATCCGCTCGGTCGCTTTCGATTAGACCCGAGGCGAGATATCACTGTGCTCGAATCAAGTGCGTACGAAGCACTATTGCACGCAAAGCTCGACTCTCCGTGTTCCTACTGATTGAACTTAACCATGACTTAACCTCGTTATCGTCCGCAGCGTGGGCATCGAGCGCACGACGGGCCAGTCGGCGGCGTCGTACGACTGCGCGGCCGCCGTGCCCGCGCCCGCCGCGCCCGCGCCCAAGCCCGCGCCCGCGCCTGCGCTGCCCGCGCTGCCCTCCTCTGACTCCGACTCCGACTAGGCTGGCCCGGCCGCCGCCGCGCCGCGAGCCGGCCCCGAGACGAACTCACCTCTAGGCCTCCCGCTGTCATCTATTTCTTAGTACCTCTTCCGACCGCAAAGCACAATTTCAATATCGGTCGCCGTGACGTATGAAGATCATGACGTCAACAAAAAGGAAGATTTTCCTCCTAGTGAGGTGTCTGTGCCTGTACCGTGGTCCGATGTACCGTCTTGGTGAGCGTAAAACTTACTTAGCGCGAATCGGGATCGAATATAATTATTTTGATAGGCTCTCTCGGTCACGTGCGCGTGACGAGTCTAGAAGCGGTGTTTACGCGTGCACTTTTCTCTGACTAGCAAACTTACGTTGGTGTCGTAGGGTCGGTCTGTCGTATGTAGCACATTCCGACAGCCGCTCCAGTCTCAGCGCTATTATAGTGATCGACTCCGGCCGTTCAGGCCGAAGTTTGCCTGGCACGATCGATGCGAGCCATTCAGATGTTATGGAGCTATTCGAATATTAACCTCCTATCGATTGAATCGTAGAGTATTCGGCTGTCGGTGGGATGACGTTAGCGGACTAGACCTTTTCTTTAATCAAAGGTCGAGACACGAAAACCGCTAAAAGAAAATGAAAAATGATCTTATCTGGAGCTGAGCCGTATAGATGAGTGCGTGGTCTACACCTCGCTTCGCTTGTGAATGCTGCATGTTGTGAATGCTCTGGGCGGCACGCCCTATCGAAAGTAACATTCTAGCACGATGCTGCGGATTAGCTACAATAGGTATGTATAAAATTAAGGAATTGTGTATAACTTTTGAAGACGTCGTTGTAAATAAAATTCTTCACTGAGACCAGATTCACTTATTTGTAGTGGCGCATAAATGTTTGAATATCTATTTAGGTATGTAATGTAGATGTAAAAAAATTGTTTTGCAATGATGAAGGAGCGTTAAATAGAGGTCTGTTCATTGTTATTTAATTGTAGTACGTTTTTGTTAACATATCGATTTGACTTCGTATCTGGTGATGTAACTATACTTATACCTATAAATTGTTAATTTATTTAATACTTTGGACGACGCCCGCCGAATGTAATTCTAGTCTTTATAAAGTATTAGAAAGTAGATGCTTTAAGATTATTCCAGCTATGAATGTTAGAAACGAGACTACGAGTACTGGCACAATATATCTGCAAGGCAAGAGGGAAAAAAGAGTATATAAGTGTACACTTGCGAGAAAATTGTAAAGATCTGCCACGTAGGTATACTCGTACTTCAGAGAGTCGCTACGTTCTAAGATGCCTTGTACAACAATAATGCATGTTGTAGTGATATCCACAAGAGTAGATGTAGGTAATTGATCTGAAAAGGGATATGATCATGTGAACCATAAATTACCTTAAAATAAATCAAGTGAATTATATATAACATAAGTCTAAGTTACTATAATAAACTTTTGTCGTGTCTATCTATACAACACACTATGCGTGATTGCTATAATATCCATATATAAACTAGAATTGATAGGTACATGTATTTTCATACAGGAAAATTTTCAATAAATTAGTTATCAATAATAATTTGTGTAATTATGTAGAACGTGCACTGTGCAGCTAAGTTAAAATGAACATACCTAGTAAAAATGAAATGGCGTCGGAGTGGTTAGAAGAGTAACGCTGCCGGAAGACACGGGACGCTGGCGACGGCAGCAGACGTGGCCACTGGCCAGGGCTTCGCCGCCACGCTGCCGAGGGCGCCGCCCACGAAGCACGTCGTCCTCTGTGCTTTCGCCCCATATCTGAGATTGTGATATCATCTCCGTTAGTTGTTGACCTGTTCTCGTAGATTTAAGCAATAAACCTATTGTTACATAGGACCTAAGTATAGCCCTTTGTTTGATCGCAAAAGTAAATGTATTAAATACAGTAGGGACATAAAGTTACGATTAGCACAAATGACAATGTGTAAAGAGCGCCAGGGAATACCTAGCGGAAACCAGTAAAACTTTATATGTGCGTGTTATTACAAGATTACCTACATCATGTGCTTATGTAGAGTTTTGAAAATTTATACAAATTTAAAAATATGTATTTTGATTATGTAATAAAAACAATAGGTAATAGTTGTGTAAAGTAAATCGCCCGCGACTTGCGGTGTTGCTACGTATAACTACCTACTTACATAAAGTACTTATATAGATGTTGCAGCTGTTAGTATCTACCTATTTCGTCATTGTTCATGGCATTAAATGTTTACAATTTATTTATCGATGAAATATTATTCATATCCAAGTAAAAAATATGTACGAAAGAGCCGCGCAGAGAGTGTACCACATACCTAAACTAGGAAATGTAAAAAGCTTAGTTAGACAATTGTATCCTTCTTAATAAACTAGGTACTTATATGAGTATAATAATTATAATATAAAATACCTATGCAGAATAAATGATATTTATTGATACCACACTCATTTGTTTGTATAATAATAAACTAGGCTCGCCCAATGTTGCATGTCCTCCCAGACCTCCGCGGTGACCTGTTTTGTTGTTAATAAAAGAATCATGAACGTGAAGCCGTGTTCTCTTACTACCCTCACCCACTGCCACTTCGCTCCCGTCCATTATGTACCTATACCAACTGAACTTCTTCATTCACTATTACGAACAATCTCTTGCTCATCAAATACGCAAGTAGAGCGTTTTTGAATTAAGTTGCAGTAACTAGGTAGGTATATAAGTACGTGCCTATTTAATTTGAATAGAAATATAATTGAATAGAAAGTCCTCGTGAAGTGTACATAAATAACTAATACAGATTAGCGATGAGCACGCGAGGCATGTCGCCGTGGGCTCTGCTTGATCAATAGCCGTGACTGCTGTCACTGGGAATACTGCAGAGCCATTTATATTATAATACAATCGATAAGCCCTTCTAAATTTGCCTAAGGTACGTCTCTCAAATGAATGAGCTCCATGTTACATTACATAAACCCTAAATAGACTAGGAGACTGAATAAATAATTATCATACCTATTAGGTATCAACGTAACCATCATTCATTTAGGTACACCATGTAGAATTGGTTTGAAAAGTTTTCAAGTGTAATTTTTTTTATGCCATAAAGTTGGCGATCAAGCATATGGCCCACCAGATGGTACGTAGCCTATGAACGCCTGCAACACCACGTGTACAAACGGTAGAACACGCAAAGGGAGGCAAAGTCCCTCCTTAGACTAAGTGGCTCAATACGGTTTGTGAGCACGGGATCATCGACCATTCTCATAGCGCGTCCTTGCACCGCGTCAAAGGACCCAGCTGGTATCGAGGTGCTCCGGCCCGTAGATGAGAGATACTCCATGTGCGGTTTGTAAAGCTGCTTTCTCTGCCTGGGAGTAGTATATATTCTGTGCTGGGAGTAAGAATGTTTATGCTCTATTTAGCAGTTAGCACTCCGAGCTTTTTCGATGCCAGCTTAGCCTTATCCTCTAAATGAGTACGGAACTGGACATTACTAGAGATGTCGACACCAAGGATCCCACAGAGGTGGTAAGAAGAGTGTCCAGAAAGCGTGGACCTACAGTAAATGGGGTTTTCTTAGCGGTCACAGACCATGTTAGCAGTGAATTCGCAGACTTGTGTCCTAATGTGAGATTCTGGTCAATGCTCTCTCGATTTCAGACACAAGTCTTTTACGGCTTTCTTCTACTTTTACTTGTAATTTCATTGACCGACGCGCGTGATTAGTCATAAATGGACCCGAACATAATCATTTTACAGGTCTTCCCTTCACAATATGCGATGTTTTATTTTATAATTAACAGATAATCTACATACAAGCAGCGATCGAGTGACCTATTCGTATAGATGACGTCATTGCCGGCACATGAGGTAATCGATTTAATCTTTGAAACTCAATGGATTCGATATTAAATTTATTATAATCGTCACGCTCGCGCTCGAGAGGTGTTATAGGACGAAATTATCCAGCAGACTTGTATAATATATTATAGTGGCGAGAATTTGTGAGGTTCGTATCTTGAATTGGAGTAGTTAATAGCGTAAAGCTGCAGGAGCGGCGGGCGGCGCGGCCTTCGCGTGAGTAAGGGCGGCTATGGCGGACGGCGGCGAGGGCGCGGGCGGGCGCGGCGGGAAGTAGGGCGCGCGGCGCGCGTGCGCGGGCAGCGCGCAGCCGCGCCGCCGCTCGTCGATGGCTGACATCACGCCGCTCTGCGCGATGAGCCCGTCACCATCAGGTACGTCCCGCGGGGCAGCCACCCTGGCGCGCGGCCAGCGACCCCGGCGCGCTCGGCGGCGACACCCTCGCGGCCCTTCCGCCTGAATCTGTCGCAGCTCGGGCCGCGGCGGGCTCCTCACCCGAGGATTCCCCGCCCGGAGCGGTTCGACCTTCGGTCGTGAAGTGAGCCTTGGGAGCACCCCTCAGGTCGAGCCGACGTGTCCGCGGCCCGTGAACCCGGCGCGTGTGTCGACGACTCGGACGGCCGTAGTGGGAGTGTAGTGATCAGATTGTCGTGGTTGATATTTGTGACGGACTGCACTGTTGAGTGGTCGAGAATAACGGTACTACCGTTAACTGCAGACAGGTCTGTCGTGGCGGGTTAAAACCTGTGTTTGCTACCAGTTCTACTGAGCTTTAAGTAATTGCCTAAATAGTTATAATTATCAGTATAGATGTACTCGTATTTTAATTAACCAAATCAACGCCTAAAGTATAAACACCAATTTAACTGTAGCTTTTAACTGTGGCGGTTTTTGTGGCCAAAATATCTTGGAATGTATTAAAATACCTATTACCTATTAACAAATACTACGAGTTCTAATGTTAGTCACTAGAAATTTATTCTATACTAGTTGACCCGGTGAACTTTGTATCGTATTTTCCTCGCAATTTTTTTATATTTTCTCATCGTTAAACCTTCCCTGGACTTCCACAAATATTTCAAGACTAAAATAAGTCAAATCGGTTCAGCCGTTCTCGAGTTTAGCAAGATTAACGAACAGCAATTAATTTTTATTTATATTTATCCGGAAGGGACTATTTGAACGAATTAATAATTAATTATTAAAGGACCTACAAACTTGACTGTCACAAAGAGTGTAGGAACGGACAATAATAAAATAATTATTTAAAACTGGACATGAGTAGGTAGGTATTCGTATTACAGAGTGCGCATTGCCTCCTATAATTTTTGAGGCGCTCGTGGCGCAGCTGTGACAGTGGTTCGTTAGCGATAACGAAAGTCAAGCTACCTACGCCGCGGTCGGTTAATGGATGGGTAACCATTCTGACCATATTTAGTGACACTAATTTCGAGCGTCTCCGTGCTTCGGAAGGCACGTTAAGCTGTTGGTCCCGGCTGATATTTACTATAATGTAAATATTAGTCGTCAAGCCTAGTCAGAGGCCATTTGGCGGCTTGATAACATCTGACATTAAGGTTGGTCACTTGCCTTACGCACCCCTCCACCAACCCGCACTAGGCCAGCGTGGTGGAGTATGGCTCACACTATCTCACAATTGAGATAAGGCCTGTGTCCCAGCAGTGGGAACGTATATATATAGGCTGATGATGATGATGAAAATCGGTTCTCGGTGACGGCCCGGTGACGGCGGCGGTGGACAAACGCTCTTAGGCCTAATGTGAGGGGCGGCCTTTGACGGATATAATATTTTCTTCCGCCTAGTTTGATGTGCCGAAGCTTCACCCGAGCGTGCTTAACACAGGATGCGAAAACCGTGCTCTTTGGGACAGTCCCGTTTAAATATTTAAATAGATTATCACATTACTGACGTTGCCTGAGGTAGGCGGCTATGAGCAGATTACACTCGACTTTCTCATGTAAGTACGAGTAGATATTCAACAAAAACTTATAATTTTTTTAATTATGAATAAGTATACAGCAATACCTAATTTTGTCAAATTGTGAAATTAGGTACTGCTAAAGCCCAACTTCCAGTAAACTATTTTATTTTAAACTAATAGCGGTCGCCTCCGCGGTTTCACCAGCGCGTAATTTCTTTTTACAAATATCCCCCCTTCCCCCCACATTTCCGGGATCAAAAGATTTGTATTGCAGATTGATTAAAAGTCGTACTGTGTGCTTGTTGGACAGAGGGCGGGCTGTGTAGCGGCGCGATGCGGCCGCGCCAGTAGCGCGCATGGCGGCCAGCGGCGCGCCCGAGCGCCAGCCGCGCCGCGGGCCCGCGCCCATCGCCTCCTTCGACCACGACGTCTCTGACGAGGTAAATCCAGTATGTATCCTAATATGTCTCTTCGCTTCTTCCGCTATCTCACCTCTTTGCTGTTTCTCTTCAGGACCGACGGGGGCCGCTCGGGGCGAGGACGGCGCGCAAGTTTTTCCTCTCTATTAAATTAGTTCAAATTTCAATATTTCTTTAGTCCCTTCGATCGAATCCACGCCAAAATTCCGAACCTCCCATATCTCGTCCTAATTCTCACGGCGCTCTCTTCCAGTCGAGTCCGGAGACGAAGCAGGCGCTCCGGCTGCCGGAGATCCGCGAGGACTCGAGCTCGGCGAGCGGCGAGGCGCTGGGCCCGCCGGAGCAGCGCGCGCGCTCGGCGTCCACGCCCGCCGCCGGCCTGGCCGCGCCCGCCGCGCCGCGCATCGACATCTCGCGCGCCTCGTCCTCCAGCCACCAGGACTCGCGCGACAGCTCGCCGGAGCTGGCGCTGTTCGCCGGCGCCGCGCCCGGCGGCGAGCTCGGCTTCCGCGAGGACGGCGCGCTGGACCTGCGCTCCTCCACCGAGGAGCTGGCCTTCCTCGAGCCCGCGCCCGGCGAGCCGCGCCCGCCGCCCGCGCCGGCCTCGCGCCGCCACTCGCGCAAGGACAGCCAGGGCTCCGAGGCCGCGCTGCTGGCCGTGTCCGGCCGCACCAGCCGCCTGTCCAGCGTCGGCTCGCAGTGCTCCGCGCACTCGGCGCTGTCCGCCCTCAGCCGCGGCGGCCGCGTGTCGCGCCTGTCCGTCGCCTCGGGCGCCTCGCGCTCACCCTCGCCGCACAGGATGCTGCTCGAGACCTCCTTCTGCGGGCCGAAGCCGATCGAGACCGATCCCGAGATATGCGCCGCCGCCGTCGAGGAGCGCCTCATCGAGATGGCCAAGCTGAGCGCGGACGTCGCCCCGGCGGGCACGGGCGCCCGGGCTCCCCCGGCCGGCTGGCCCGCGGTTGTCCCGGCCGAGGTCCCCGCGCCGGCGGTCGCTCCGCCGCTGCCCGTCGTGTCCGCGCCGGTGGACGCCCGCGACCGGCGCGAGGTGCGGACCGAGGCCACCGTCGAGCGGGCCGCGCCGAGGCCGCCGTCCGCGCGGCCCGTCGCGCCGCCGCCCTCGCCGGCGCCGGCAGCGGCTCCTGCGCCGGTATCCGCGCCGCCTGCCCCCGACGACGACAAACGTCAGAAGGAGACGAGGAATCGAGTTAAAGCGGAGGAGCGGCGTGCTAGGTCCCGGGAGCGCCGCGACTCGGGCGAGAGCCGACCCAAAAGTAAATCAAAAGATATCATTCGAATAAGATTAAAACCGGAGAGTGAGTACGACGATGACGATGACGACGACGTGACCGAGTGTCCGGTCGTCAGCTCGGTGGCGCTGAAGCCGGCCACGCTGGAGCTAAGCGGCGGCGCGAGACCGGCGCGGCCGATCGATTTCACGGCGACCGACAACGGGGGCCCCGCCGCCGGTCAGCGCAAGCCTTCCCGCGACAGTCGCACGCCTTCGCCCGCTGGTGTGGTCGTCTCTCGCAAGTCCTCCTTCTGTTCCCTGTTTAAGTCCCGCGAGACCATCGCCTCCCCTGAGTCGCCGTCGGATGCGTTACGCCGCAAGAAGAGTTTAAACGAGGGTCGCTCGAGGAGTAGAAGTCGGGACCGTTCCGCGACGCCCACATCCGCCACCAAGATCAAGGGCTCCGTGCTGTCGCTGTTCAAAACGCCGCGAAAAAGTGCAACTTCGCCGTCACCCAGCTCGCGAGAGGGGTCACCGGTTGTGCAGCTCCAGAAGCAAATTCCTCAGCAACCATCGCGGCCGCAGACCCGTGCCGAGAAGCTAAAGTACTACGAGGATGCGAAGGATGGGATTATTCATATACCGCTTCGAACTCCCCCAGACGAAATTGGAGCTGCCAAGGAATCAGATGCGAGGCCTGCATCTGCCCCGCAACAGCGCGTTGCGACTTCCATAGCAGCAACGTCGTCACATGCACCGGCCGTCGCCCCCGTCCCGTCTACCTCGGGTCCGGCGTCATTCCCTGCTGCTTCAGCAAAACCCGCGGCCGCTGGCGTTCGTTCGCCCTCGAAACCTATCCAGCGGACCGTTCTACCGGACGGGAGCATCATCATACCGCTGCGCTCTCCCACGGAGCGAAGCGTCGAGGACCACCCTTTCGGTTGTGCACCAGCGGTAGAACGAGTCGAAGAACGGCGGCAGACCGAAGCGAGCCCCCGACCGGCCGCAGCCGTCGAAGTCAGCTCGGTCTCGAGTCCGGGGCCGCTATCAATAATTTCCGGACCGGCTTCCATAAGCCCCCCGGAGACGGCCAGCGGGCGAACATTCGACGTCACGCCTTCGCCGGATCCAGCGCCGCCACCTCCGACGACCGAAAGTTCCAAGAGGCGGGAGCGGCTACTTTTCATGACTCAAGTCGGCAGCGGAGACCAGGTGTTTTCCACTCAATTCAGTATTACGAAAACTCCGAGCGTCACGAGCGAGATTTCAGGCTCGTTTCCTAGTTTCCCGGAGACGGAGGCGCTGCCGAAGGAGGCCAGCTCGTCCCCGCCCAGCGCCGAGCGCGCGCCCGAGCCCACGCCCGGCTCCAGCGCCGCCAGTCCGCTGGACGCGCCCGACGCGCAGGACGCCACGCGCGACTCCTCGGAGTCGGAGGCCAGTTCAGAGGTGAGTCGGTCGACTCTTTTTTTATTTTTTCCTAGAGCGTCATTTGGCATATAGACAGCCCCCTTCATGATCGGTCCTACTAAGCTGCTGAGAATTTAAATTCTTCAATTAATTATTATTTGTTTAGAATAGAAATCAATCTGTCGGAAAAGGAGAAAATAAAATCAGTCGCTGGAGGGACGTCGCCCGACGATGCCGAATCTGTCAGTGGAGCTGGAGACTGGGCCATCGGGCGACGGACACAACGAAAAATCTCAAAGTTAGAACTTATAGGTGACTCGAGAAATATAGCGACCGGCGTGGGTGATTCCAGGCGGGGCCGACGCGCGGCGGCAACGACGTGGAGCGGCGCGGGCTGGTGGTGCAGGAGTCGTTCGAGGACGAGCTGCCGTACGTGCCCACCACGCTGCCGCAGGAGCGCTCGCTGGTGCTGCCCATGGTGCCGGTGCGCGAGCGCGGCGACGTGCGCGTGGCGCGCGTGGAGCGCCCGCGCCCGCCGCCGCCGCCGCGCACGCCGCGCGCGCCGCTCGCCCGCCCCGCGCAGGTGACTCCCACAGTCCCACAGGCAGGCCACAGGACCGAAGTAAAACACGAGATAATTCTAAGGGATAAATTCCTTATGGCAGTGTGGACCAGAACCCGATAATTTTATTATATATATATTTACTGTCCAAATGCAGGGCAAAAGGCTCCATCCTTGAAATCAAGTTATCGTTACAATGATGGGTATTGGCTTAATCACCACGCTTGCCAAATGCGGGTTGGTGATCACAAACCCCAAACCAGATTAAATATTAAAAAAAAACGGTTGTCTGTAAAGTCGGTTTATTGACGATAGTGAAAAGGAAAACTGTTCACTTCAAAGGATAAACATGTAAATGTATTAATGTATAGCAGCTGTCCACGCGGACGCATAGGAGAGATATTTAGTCTGTGAGATACAGCTATGTCGAACGCTGCCGAACGCGGAGGCCGATTATGCCTCTTTGTCGCTCGTTCCGCGCTCTCGCTTGCCTAATGGAACGCCGCATGAGTCATGTTTTTTCGTGCGTGCAGTCGGCTCCATCGAATTATAAGACGTTGTCACGTCAAAAATATCTTACCTTGTGCAGGTGGCCGGTCCGCCAACGACGCCGGCGCCACGCATGTCGGCTGCGGAGGAGAAGATCCGCATCCGCCTGCCGCGCCGCCCGCGCACGGCGTCGGCCTCCGCCCCCTCCCCCGCCGCGCCGCCGCGACCCGCCCGCGCGCGCGCACGCAGCGGCAGCGATGGTACCTGCCGATCGATTCTTCTTCTTGTATTGTTGGCAATCATTTGGCAATACACTCCTCTTTATGAGACACCACAACCCACGTTGCAAGTTGACGCATTCAAAAATTTTGCGAAATACGTAAAGCATTCCCACCGAAACCGCGACGCCCATCTTGAAACTTTTTGTGCCGATCGCTTGACCACAACTTACCCGACACGCTATGGCTAGTAGATTATGGTTGCTGACACAGAACTTTCTTTGGCGATTAAAAAGAGTAACTGTCGAGTTTCTTGCCGGTTCTTCTCGGCAGATGACTGCGTTCCGAAGCCGGTGGTAGAGTCACACTGTAATTGACGATTCATAAATACTTGATACAAGTTTACATGAATAAAGAATATTTTGATTTTAATTGATTTTGATTTAGAAAGTAATCATAAATATGGCGGTAGGTAGATTAACAATTTCTTTATCCATTTGACGCATAACATTATTATACCTACTTATTCCCATTATTCTGCGATCACGATTGCTGTTCTAAACTATAATGTAATCGAAACATAAATAGGGTAAGTACTCTGATCATCTGTAGAAGATACCTACTCGCAAACATCAAATAATTCGAATATATGGCGGCACAAAAATAACCGAAGGCCATCATGTGACGATTGATTTGTCTTTTTTGGTCTTGGTAAAGGCACGGAGAGTCGAGGGAAGGCGGAGTGGATCGACTTCGAGGAGGTGCCGGAGCGGCGCAAGCAGCCGAAGCGCATCCAGACGCTGCCAGCGGCGGCGGCCACGTCGCCCACGCGCGACGTGATGTTCAGCTACGTGGAGCCCGAGGAGTGCCGCTGCGAGTGCCACGCGCGCGCCGACGACGAAACGCCGCTGCTCGACCAAGACCCGAGGCTCAGGTAACGCTCACTACCTGCCCCTCCGACCCAGACATTTTGCCCCACCAGCCGGACGCACCGTCCCGGCCCATATTCGCGACCTTTTTTTATAATTACATCACTGGCCGGACCACAGAAATAGATTAGTCTGAGGGCTGGACGTACCTATACTTTACGTATGTACGTTATTAATCCTCCCATTAAAGTTGTTTAATAAATCAATAAATAATCATTGATCACTCTTTTCAATTGAGAATTTTTGGCAGATTTGGGGTAGATTGATCTGCTGTCGTCCGTACTTCAGTTGGTTCTGTGGCGCAGGTCGTGCTAACCGAGCATTGTGTTTGCAGCAGCGCGTCGCCGGCGCAGTGCGGCGAGGCGGCGCGCGTGCAGCTGAGCGTGCAGCTGGCGCGGCCCTTCACCGGCGACCTGCAGCTGCGCCGCGACCCCACCACGCCGCAGGTACACCACTTCCTCCTCCATCCATTCCTCCATATTTTTTTTTTTTGCTCCTCCAGCTGGCAAAGCGGACCTTGATGTAAGTGGTCACTGCGGCCTATTCCATTAACAAATTTTGCCGCCTTCTAAAAAGTGCCGCGATGGGGGCGGACCCCCCCCCCCATCGCTACGCCACTGCCTATACTTACTAAGTTTATCAGCAAAATCTTTGCTGCTTGTAAGGAACGATGGACGACGATTTGAAGAAGATGGCTGGATTGGCTGGTGTGACTTGGACGCAGATTGCACAGGACCGGGTTGGTTGTCGCTATTTCGGGGAGGCCTACGTTCAGAAGTGGAGGGCGATTGGCTGATGTTATGTTAACATAATTTTTGATTACCTATAATTTTTAAGTCAATAGATTTTTTTTTCATTTCAATCTGTAATTCCATTGTCGGCAGGAAGGGCAATGACCCCGCCCGGACGCGTGCTAGCGAGCTTGCTGGCGAGCGCGCTCGACGCCGCACAACAGACGTCCCTACTTCGTCGACCTTTTATAGATTATATTCTCTACTATTAACTCGGAAAAGAGATGTTATCATTTTGAGATGTAAATTTACCCGGTTCATTAGGTGTATGATATTTATAGCGTCGTTTATATATCTCCTATTAGCCACCGTTGACCTTTGCATTTTTTGATGTTTATTGAATTGTTCAAAGTGTATATTGCGATTTTTATGCGATACCTACATACCTATTATATTATAGTGATAGACATGTTGTCGCTACCTAGCGCCGCCGTCGCGTCATGGCGCCGGGCCAGGCAAACGCTGCACTGCAAACATTGTTAGAGAAGATCTGTATCAGCTAGTACTACGAGCCACTAATTATGACATTCGGAGCCTTTAAGACTATTTCGTTGTTTAAAAGTTTAATACTTAGTCTCAATAAAAAAACATATAATAAACAATTAAATTGTTGGATTGGAGCCTTTGAAAGATTAGTTTGAGATATTAAAGGCTTCGCGTATGTTGATGGGAATTTTTAGGAATATAAATTACTTGTACTGTACGTAGAGAATGTCTCGAGATTACTATCAATAATGCTCAACACTCGTAGGCAGTAGGTGTGATAGATAGGACTGAGCTAGAGAGCTTGGAAGTCGGAAACCTTAGTTTGTGTTTTAAAATAATACATCTTACTTACTTACTTACTCCTATGGCTCAGCGACCTGAAGTGTGTCGTGGCCTCCGGAATGAGAGCACGCCGCCTTTCCCGATTTTTAGCAGTTTGGCGCCAGTCCCCAGCCCGAAGTTCACGGAGATTAGTCCTCTACTGGCACGCCACTCACGTGTGTTATGGTACGAGTATGTAGCACATGCACGACAGTTGCACTTGTAGGCTTGCTTGTAAGTTGGTTACTGTTAGTAACGGGTTTGTCGAATATTTAAATAGTCCACTTTACTTATGTACCTACTCAAACATGTTTGATTTAATGCCACTGCCGCCCGATCCACTTTTACTTTGCACTGTTTCACTGCGCGTGTTGGGATAGTTAAGAATAATGTTTGAAAAACACATGTGGAATGTCATCTGTAGGAACATAATTATTAGCATAAATAAGTATGGAGTATGTATAAAACGCGACGGCGTCTGCGGGCGCGACATCGGCCTGAGATTGCATTGGATCATTGGATGGACATTTTTACATTCGACTTTAAAGAGAGAGAGAGATGTATTTTATTTAGTGTTACAATACCCGGCGATAAATGTTACATATCAAGTATCAACTTTTGAAAAGAAATTATCGGCTATTTTTGTATCATAGTCGCATTGTGTGACTCGTTGGAAACAAAATCTAACTCGAGCTGTTATTAGTATTAGCGTAGGGCAGAATTTTATCGCTTCGAAAAACCGTAGTTAGTGGATTGTCTATTTTGCAAGTGGCGTGCACGAGTGCATTATTTATTGCCGGGTACTGTATTATCGTTTGTATCCGTTGAATAATCCCGTTTGAATGGCCTTATCAACTACCAAAAGCTAATGTGCATTTTTAGGCACGCATTTTTTTATGCTTATCGTCAGGCATGCCCTAAGTAATGCAAAAGGTACAATCTTATGGAATATAATAATTAAAAGTTGAAAAAATATAATTTTCATTACTGTTGTGTATGTACAAAATCATTATGTATTTTGAACATGTGGTTTTATTTGCGTTTAAAATAATATCTTACGGTTAAGTTTGGAATTCAAACGGACGTCTAATATTGTAAAAACTGCTAAATATCGTCTCAGTCGACCGTACAATCCTAATCTTGTCGGAGCTCCTGCCGCTTCCGTTCTGTACTGTCTTAGCGTAAGCGTATATGGTAATGCAATAACTTAGTTACATACATACGAGATGATTTTTGTGATATATTTAGGTGAAGACCGCATGTTAAGCGTTTCCTATTGTCTAAGAGCACACGCCCAGCCGAGGCCGCCCGGCGACTCGCGGCTAGTTCGTTTCTTTGATGCAATATTATGTAAGTGCAGTGTTATGTAAAGTACGTCCTCCCGACGAAGGAATATCAGTCCGAGACGGGCGAGGACGTCTAGGACCGAATCTGAGATGAACAAATATAAATTTTGCTTTCCACTGAGACTTTCATTCCATCCCGAGGTCCCGGAAAGAAAACGAGGATTACTTAAATAAAAACAATTTTATTTAAATAAAAGCTGGCTTTCGTAGAAATGAGACGTAGATCGCGGTCGCGTCCGGACGAGGGCGTCGAGATAAATGCAATTATTTTACAATATAAATAAGACACTGGTCGTTCTTAGAGTAGAGCGCGAGGGGCGAGGGGCGAGGGCGAGGTCTACTTGAAGATCTTGCCCTGGTTGAACTTGCGGCCCTGCTTGTCGGTGCCGCTCCACGAGAAGTAGTCGTGGACGAGCTTCTTGGTCTCCTCGCTGGCGGGGTCCAGCTTCCTCCAGTCGTAGGACTCGTAGTCGATCTGCCAGTCCGGCGACAGCGGGAAGGCCAGCTCCTGGCCGCGCCAGACCCACACGCCCGAGATGGTCGAGTCGTTGTCGGACCCGAACAGGCACACCGACGCGAACGCCTGCTTGCGCATCTTGTCCAGCCGCTGGAACATGCCTGAAGCCAACAACGGTGACCGGATTAATATCTGTTCTTTAAGATATACCATCAATTGATTGGAAATCGTACCCATTAGGGTGGACCTTCTTAAATTGATGTAGGTAAAACAGAAGATATAAAACAACTGGGACCAACTTAACTACATTGGAAATGTATGGTCAAAAGCACATCACGGTAAACACATGCAGTTCGATATTAGGACTTATGCCCCTGACATTTATAAGAGTGGTACAAAGTCCAAAGTGTATAGTCTGACGTGCTTTTGACTGTACTATGTAGGGTTTTGTAATCATTAATAGAGCTACTTAATATATTATATTTTCCAATAAAATCTTCACGCACCTGTGATTAGGTTGCAGCTCATAAACACCTTGGCGAGCTCTTCGGGGTATTTGTACTCAGCGTACCAGATGGAGTAGTTCTCTGGGTCGAACTTCTCCCAGAAGTAAGGGATTGATTTAGATTCATCCTCATTTGAGTAGCAGCGTTTGAAGTCATCCATGTTCCACGTTCTGAAATATAATGCAGTTAATGATTTAATGATTGAATGACTACTTGATCAGTCCTTTATGACAATTTGGGCCCAGTGGCGGAACTTAAGTATCTCAGGCCCACGGCACAAGCTATTGGAGTTTCACCACTTTTAAATTCAGGATTTTTTTTTGTACGGTCAACAGCACATCACGGTAAACACTTGCAGTTCGATAATAGCACTTATGCCCTCGACATAAGAGCGGTACAAAGACCAAAGTGTATTAGTCTGATGTGCTTTTGACTGTACATAAATGTAAGGATATTTCTGAGCTCATGTCATGGCCACTCATTTTTCCAGCCCTACCTTCCCATAGCTGGTAGGCAGGCACGGCATTTGCTCGGGTTCGTACAATTTGAAAAGTTTAATAGTAAAGTTGAATACTGAGGTAGAGATGGCACCCACCCTTTGGGCATGGAGTCGAAGGGGTCCTTGGACTCCTTGGGCTTCTCGTCGAGCTCGTCGTCGGCGGGCGGCGCGTCCTCCTTCTTCTTGGCGGGCTCCTTCTCCTTCTTTTCAGCTTTCTTGTCTTTCTTGCCTCCCTCCTGAAACGATTACGAAATGTGCTTAGTTTATGTTTAATAATAATATGTTAGTTTACAAAATGTTTAAAAGACAGAAACAAAAATATAATTTTAACATAAAAAAATACAAAAAACAAAACAAAAAATAATATAAATAAAAATAAACTTATACGTCATACCTTTGCTTTTTATAATGATTATGCTCCAAAAAAAATAATTATAAAGTACAAATATAATTGGTTAATGCATGCATCGAGGCGGGAGAACGATTATATCCTAAACTCAAATACGTAATATCGTAACAACGCGTTATAAATCGGGTGGTTACATTCCCTCTAATATGGTTGAGTGAAATTATGGCTGGCACATACGTCATACTTGTGCTGCAGGTGCAACCTTTGGGCACTGGTCTTCCAGGGCTCACGGATTTTTCTCGATTATAGTCTCATTCTTATACTTTATGGCTTGGTATTCTAAAACTAATCAGTAATTGTAACAAACAAATTGTAAAAAAAACACGGCGATGAAAAAGAGTAACTGTCGAGTTTTTTGCCGGTTCTTCTCGGCAGATGACTGCATTCCGATACCGGTAGTAGAGTCACTCTGTAATTGACGATTCATAAATACTTGATACAAGTTTACATGAATAAAGAATATTTTGATTTTTTGATTTTGGTCACGCCGGCATGCGGATCGGCGTCTCACGGAGACGGCGGCCCCCGCTCGGAATTATTTTTTTTGCGTTTCGGGAGAGTTTTATCGTATTGGAGAAGCGAATTTCTACGCATTCTGCATCGGAGATACTTATTTTGCGTCGGTGGCCGCCCAAATCCTCGAGCGTGCTAACAATGGTAGTAATCAGAGCAGCTTATTTACCTTCTTGGGCGCATTCTCCTGGTAGCGCTTGGGGTCATAGACGGGCGCGGCGGCGGCCAGCGGCGCGGCGGGCAGCACGCGCCTCACGGCCGGCGCGGCCGCCAGCGTCAGGAACCAGTAGTAGTCACTGTAGTCAGAGCAGCTTACCTTCTTAGGTGCGTTCTCCTGGTAGCGCTTGGGGTCATAGACGGGCGCGGCGGCGGCCAGCGGCGCGGCGGGCAGCACGCGCCTCACGGCCGGCGCGGCCGCCAGCGTCAGGAACCAGTAGTAGTCACTGTAGTCAGAGCAGCTTACCTTCTTAGGTGCGTTCTCCTGGTAGCGCTTGGGGTCATAGACGGGCGCGGCGGCGGCCAGCGGCGCGGCGGGCAGCACGCGCCTCACGGCCGGCGCGGCCGCCAGCGTCAGGAACCAGTAGTAGTCACTGTAGTCAGAGCAGCTTACCTTCTTAGGTGCGTTCTCCTGGTAGCGCTTGGGGTCATAGACGGGCGCGGCGGCGGCCAGCGGCGCGGCGGGCAGCACGCGCCTCACGGCCGGCGCGGCCGCCAGCGTCAGGAACCAGTAGTAGTCACTGTAGTCAGAGCAGCTTACCTTCTTAGGTGCGTTCTCCTGGTAGCGCTTGGGGTCATAGACGGGCGCGGCGGCGGCCAGCGGCGCGGCGGGCAGCACGCGCCTCACGGCCGGCGCGGCCGCCAGCGTCAGGAACCAGTAGTAGTCACTGTAGTCAGAGCAGCTTACCTTCTTAGGTGCGTTCTCCTGGTAGCGCTTGGGGTCATAGACGGGCGCGGCGGCGGCCAGCGGCGCGGCGGGCAGCACGCGCCTCACGGCCGGCGCGGCCGCCAGCGTCAGGAACCAGTAGTAGTCACTGTAGTCAGAGCAGCTTACCTTCTTAGGTGCGTTCTCCTGGTAGCGCTTGGGGTCATAGACGGGCGCGGCGGCGGCCAGCGGCGCGGCGGGCAGCACGCGCCTCACGGCCGGCGCGGCCGCCAGCGTCAGGAACCAGTAGTAGTCACTGTAGTCAGAGCAGCTTACCTTCTTAGGTGCGTTCTCCTGGTAGCGCTTGGGGTCATAGACGGGCGCGGCGGCGGCCAGCGGCGCGGCGGGCAGCACGCGCCTCACGGCCGGCGCGGCCGCCAGCGTCAGGAACCAGTAGTAGTCACTGTAGTCAGAGCAGCTTACCTTCTTAGGTGCGTTCTCCTGGTAGCGCTTGGGGTCATAGACGGGCGCGGCGGCGGCCAGCGGCGCGGCGGGCAGCACGCGCCTCACGGCCGGCGCGGCCGCCAGCGTCAGGAACCAGTAGTAGTCACTGTAGTCAGAGCAGCTTACCTTCTTAGGTGCGTTCTCCTGGTAGCGCTTGGGGTCATAGACGGGCGCGGCGGCGGCCAGCGGCGCGGCGGGCAGCACGCGCCTCACGGCCGGCGCGGCCGCCAGCGTCAGGAACCAGTAGTAGTCACTGTAGTCAGAGCAGCTTACCTTCTTAGGTGCGTTCTCCTGGTAGCGCTTGGGGTCATAGACGGGCGCGGCGGCGGCCAGCGGCGCGGCGGGCAGCACGCGCCTCACGGCCGGCGCGGCCGCCAGCGTCAGGAACCAGTAGTAGTCACTGTAGTCAGAGCAGCTTACCTTCTTAGGTGCGTTCTCCTGGTAGCGCTTGGGGTCATAGACGGGCGCGGCGGCGGCCAGCGGCGCGGCGGGCAGCACGCGCCTCACGGCCGGCGCGGCCGCCAGCGTCAGGAACCAGCGCTGCACGTTGCCCAGCGCCGCCCGCGTCGCCGGGTCCAACACGTGCTGCCGAAACATAGGGAACCTCTTACGTCCTGCCCTCAATTTGTGGAACCGTTTTTTTAAGCCGCCCCTGCGGCCTATTCGATTGAGGGACACTTCCCCAGGAAGCGTCGCTCAAGTCGCTGCCCGACTGAAGGCTCATCTGATCTTTGAACCTTTGATTTCTAGTGTACTGGCTCCCACATTAATACTGCCGGAACTCAGCCCGAGCTAGCCAGTTGGACTCTGAAAAAGCCCTCCCACCAACCAAATTATTGCTCAAGTTGGTTGAGAATTTCCTCCCTCTCCTCGTTTCGCGCTACTCTCTATTATATAGACTTTTGGAAAGGAGGAATCGAGTGGACCAGATTCGGTGACTGACGATGAATTCGGTTATAATCGTGACATTCCTTATGTATGCCAACCTCGAACGTTGCTCATTGTTACGTTCCTACTGTATATCAAGATGAAATAAAAAACCATAATACTATTGTATACCAACCTCGAACGCGTGCAACAGCGTCGCGAAGACGACGATGTCGGCGAGCGTGACGCGCTCGGTGACGAGGAAGGTCCGCGTGAGCAGATGCGCGTCCAGCAGCTTCAGCGCCGCCAACAGGTCGTTCTTGGCGCGCTCCACATTCTGAAATTATCGCACAGCATATTACATTTTGAATAGCCTTGCTGTAGACAGTTTCTGTCTGTCAGTAAAAAAGGGCTGGCACCAGAAGTACAACACAAAATTAACTTTTAAGTAATAGCTTTGCTATTGCACTCAGTTTGGTGAGAGTTCCAGAGTTCTATCTGATCCCTTTCCCTTACTCTATATTCTGCAACACTTCTTAGACCAAGCCCCTGTGGCTGGGTAAAGGTGGATCTATGCTTACGAACCGAGCACGAGCCGCGCACGAGCGGAGCACGAGCCGAGCTGTTCTGCTCGCGTGACAAGTGTGGACGCACAACGAGCCTGCACTGCGAGCGCGATGCAAACCTCTTTGTGTTCGTCAAAAACCCGACATTAGGCGGAGCCGTAGACAGAGAAAACTATAGACCGCTAGTAGAAAAACCGGCACGCGGTGCGAGACAAAAAATTGTGTAGTTCTATCTCTTTCTTTTACATGGTCTGTCCGTATCGCCCTCTTTTTCTTGTGTGAATGCGATAGATACTATCAATTTGTCTATAGTTTTCTCTGTCTACGGGCGGAGCACAGTCGAACACGAAACGAATGCTCGAAGCGTGCTCGTTCGAGGCTCCAAGTCGGTCCACAGTACACGAATTTTGGATCGGCTCGTGCTCCGCTCGTGCGCGGCTCGTGTTCGGCTCGTATGCATAGACACACCTTAAGAGTTCCAGAGTTCTATCCGATCCCTTTCCTTTATTCTATATTCTGCAACATTTCTTAGACTAAGCTACAGGTGTTGATGACCAGTAGAAAGTGATCACTAGCAGCAGGTTTGCCTCCTGCTTTCATAAAAAAATACCAGCAATTTTGTACACCTATTATTTTAGGCAATATTGTGATACAATGTGTAGGTTTAGGTTTTCTGGTGATTTTGCCACACTTAGCCTCTAGGATGGGCCATTGTGTGTAAGCCACCAACAATACAATGTGTATATGTGAGGGTACCTGTTTGTTAAAGGGCATGATGCCCAGGTAGGGGAAGACCCAGGCACAGGAGGCAGGCAGCAGCTCGCTGTCGGCCCAGGACACCCACTGCAGGACGCGCGCCTGTGTGGCCACGTCACCCCCGCGCAGCGCTGCGTTGCTGACTGCAGACACACAGATTGATACTCGTTATCTAACACAACTGCACGCTGATATTTATTTTGCATTTTTGTTACAAATTGATTCATTGTTTTGTTGTATAACATATTTATCATAACATAATATGATTAGTGTTGTTGATGTAATTTTGCAGAAATGTGATTGTTCCAGTATAAAAAGTCAACTAGGTATATCTCTTCCCAGCTATAAAACTACCCCCATACCAGAAATAACATCAATCCATTGCACTAAAGATGCGAGAGAGGGACAAAAAAAATATTACTTTATTCCAAAAAACAGAGTATTATATCCAGGATAAAATGTATGTCTTTCTTGAAAGTGAAGTTGTTCTGGCTACAAACATATTCTTGGGCATAATCCTATAAATTTGTTTCTTTTGGATGGTTTAGATAATAAGACTTTTAATTTAATGCTTACCTTTTTCAATATGGTATTATTATTATCAATACAATACTGAACTTTGTTTAAAATGGTATTTATTTTAAACAAAGTTGAGTATTGTATTCATAATATACAATTAAACAGATATTTTGATGTTGGAAAGTAGCAAAAAACAGGGAGGCGAATTAGAATTACATCAGATAAATTATTATTGTTTTTATTTTTGGAAATTGCCAAAAGAAAGGATCAGAGTTATCCGATAGATTAACACTTACTTATTTGTCAGTGGTAATGTGAAATTGGCCCTAAATAAGATATGACATCAATCTGCCGGGTGTCTTTCCATTTCCATGCAGGTTATGAATGACGAATATTGGAAAACTACACGTACAAAGCACTTAAGATACTCACCATAGTAAGCGATGGCATTGCTCTCGGTTAGCAGGACCTTTCCGTCGGCACTTTCATATGCAGGGACCTAAAATAATCCCAAATATTACACGTCACCGTCACAAACATATGATTTCTGATAACACCATCATTTCACCAAAACTTCTTGATGACACGTTAATATAACTCACTTTTCCGGCAGGGAACTTTTTCAGAAATTCAGCTGATTTGTTGGTTTCACCAAACACAAAGTTGGGAGCCACTTTTAGATCGGTTCCGGAGTACTGTGCGGCGATCAACGCCTTGTAAGCGCGGAAATTTTCCGGATAAGTGTAGAGTACCTACAAAAATAAACATATACAATAGTAGTATACATAAAAAACTAATGACTTTATCATTGAGAACTATTCAATTACTCCGATTACAAAGATTATCCAAGGTAAAATTTCAACCTACCCCGGCCGCCATCGTTGGTTTTTCGGAAAGAGAGAAGGGGACAGGGGTGGGAGGGGGCGACATCAAAGTTGTCATTGTCAAGTCAAGTCATTGTCAGTTGTCATCGTGACTTTTTGTTTTTTTGTATTCAAGAGAACTAAATTATAAACATTTTTTTGGTATATTTCGCTCGGGCTGTGATTTGAGGGCAGCTAAATTATAAACAATAAAATTATAGACCGACAAACTTATCTGTTCCGGTGGCGGCGTCGATACTGTCGATTTAGAACTGTCATTAAGTTATTAGTCATTAAATATCGTTTGTGCATTGCATTTCATTCACGTAATTCCAATTTTGGCCACTGTTTAACACTTGCAGACCTTGCAGTTCGATAATAGCACTTATAGACCGACAAACTTATTTGTTCCGGTGGCCAAAATTGGAACTACGTGAAATGCAATGCAAAAACTATATTTAATGACAGTTTTAAATAGACAGTAGCGACGCCGCCACCGGAACAGATAAGTTTGTCGGTCTGTATGCCCCCGCCAAAGAGTATAGTAATATTAGCCCCCGATGAGATGATGAGCGGTACAAAGTACAAAGTGTTACAGACTGACAAACTTATCTGTTCCGGTGGCCAAAATTGGAACTACGTGAAATTCAATGCAAAAACCTCAGAAGAAGAACTAAAGCAAAAACGATATTAAATGACAGTTCTAAATAGACAGTAGCGACGCCACCACCGGAACAGATACGTTTGTCGGTCTATACCGTCTATACGTACGTCTGACGGACGGACGCGTAGTAAAGTATGAAAAAGTATGTATGATAGTGTCAAAAGACACTATCATACATACTTTATTGATGATGATTGATGATGAATATAAATTGTGTGTGTGCTTGCTTACTTATGAATAAATATCTGTAAAATACTGTACTTAAGGCCGTATAAATTATTAGTGCAAGTTGACACCAGTTGACACAATACTTTTAAAAGTAAATTTTATGTCATTTGTGGTAACACTGATTGATTATTTTTACTCTGTCTGCGCGTTTTATTTAGATCGATGGTGTATGATTTTCTCCTGAGACTAAATAATTATTAAGTGTATCCTATTTAGTGAAAGAATTCATTAATATTTGTTTTTATTTGGTAAAGAAAAGCAAAACAGCAAAATGGTAAGTAAATAAACTACGGAGAGGATTCATCGTGCGCGGGTGATACGGCGCTCGATCCGATCATCTGCATTTTGCAATGCTGTGCTCCCTAAAATTCGCATTTTTTTATAATTACCTGTACATAATTTTTAAAATAATTTCATATTTTCATTATATTTGAATTAAAATTAAAATGGATTTGAATGATATGTTAGTTATACTGTTTGTTTTTAATTACTGAAAAGTCTTAATCATTGTCTACAATTTCAAGAAAATTCTTTTAGCTGTCGTTATTAATTCAAGAACAATTGCTTTTCCAATTCATAATTTGTTATTATAAATAACATTATGGTTTTACTTTCTTGAACACTGTCATATTATTGATTTTATGCACATACCGCTGCCACATTTTCTCATGAGTACCTATATAATATTTTGCCATACTTTTCAGGGAAACGAAAACTCTATCCCTATGGAACTTTGTTCGAATTGTGAGTATTACACTTTGTCAAGTTTTCATTCCTTTGTACTTTCTACTTCTATATTTTTTTTCTGATTTTGATTTACAGTGAGCTCTTAAAGCTTTATAACTATTGCCTATAATGTACTCATTCATAAGTATTTACTTGCTTCTGTGATAATAACAAAGATCATGTTTGAACAACTCCTGTGTTAAACTACAATAACAGATTGCTTTCTATTTTCTATGTATATGTCATTGAGTATGGCTGACTTTTTCCTCATATTAACTGAAAAAATAAACGGCAGTATATTGTGATAGCAAGGACATAACATAAGAGTGTAGGGTGTGCAAATGAAGCGTAACAAGAAGTTTGTTTTCAGCACGTGTTAACTGCATTGATTTTAAGGTGGAGAACTGTGAGTGTCGTAGTGTCACTCGCCTGGCTCCAACGTTCATCTACATGTTAGCGTATCGCACTTACACTTTCAGTCCAGAACAATTTTTCTACTTGTAACTCTATATGAAACTGAACAGAGAACTTTTTATATTCTTGTTAAACCTATTTGGGTACCTCTGGTGGAATCAACTTGAAACAAATGTATGACAGCCAACTATGAAGTGATTGTATCAGTAAATGTTTACTCTATTTCCTTCTGTGGTTTCTGTTCTCTCACCTACCTGTCTCGCTGTCTCTCGCTGACTTTCTGTGCATACAACACAACTTGCTAGACAGTAGTTGTGACATGTTTAGATCTCTGTTAAGATACAGATTTGTATGCATAATTCCTCCACCTTGACTATTAAAAATTATGAAAATTGTTCTGGATAAACATTGATTGCATTTTAATTGCATAGTTTTGTTTGGTTAGTGCATCTCTGTCACATTTGGCCTCTAGTGGATAAAGTGTCATTAGAGTATTGCTATGGATGTTTACGATAGATTGCTACGCTGTCACACAGGTGCGAGGAATCTATGCAAATGGGAGAGGTCAGCTGTATGAGTAGGGCTGAGCTTGCTAAGTGAAGGTTGTTGTGTAACGCAATGTGTGTCACGTAGGTGCATGAAGTATGTTAAAGAGTTTTGATAAAAGTATTACTTGGATATTACATCATACTATGACATGAACGGACTAGAAACCCATCAAATGTTCAACAGAAATACTTTTTTATATTAATAGATTTAGAAAATGTTTAGATTAACTGTGTTTTGATTGTATTTCTAAGTGTTTGTCTTTTATATTTCATTGTCTTCTATTTTAAAAATGTAAATGTAGTTGACGTGAGGATACTATATTATAGTTAACATACAAAAAAAGATTGCATTGTTCAAACAGTGTGTAAATTTCAAAGGTCAACTACACATCTTTTTTGCATTTTTAATTATTTTTTCATTATAAGAATGATGTTAGAATTTGAAACAACCTGTGTCGCGAGCGACAGAACGTTCCAAGTGACGGCCTTCGTGTTCGAATGATAGCAATGCGTAGTGCGTGTCCGTGCGCGAGCTGGTTACAAGGCGCAGACGCCTCTGCCGGCGCGCCGCTGTGTTCGCGCGACCAAAAACGCCCCAATCCTTTTAATTAATTCCATTTAAAGTAATTAGACTTGAGGAAGTAGTTTACTTTTATTTCCCCCTTAACAGGGCGGTGGGAGTCCTACATACCACTTTACACCAGCCAATAGAGAATGCGTAGCGTAGGTACTCATTCCCCAGGAAAAATTAGACCCGGAAGTCGCATGGGCTGTGGCGTTAATATAATAGTTTACTATGAATTTTCTCATAAAAACAATTAATAAAAAATGTACATCTGCGAAATCACAATTTCTAATAGTTGAAAAAATGGGCCTTCAAAGTTGGGTTGGAATGTCTATTCTAAAGGTGTGAATATCATTTACTTAAAGCAAGCTATACGAGTATCCGTAAGCGTAACATAGCTGACGAATAAAACTTTTTGCGCACAAAAAACAACGGCCGGTGATGTCGTCACAAGCCGAGTCTTATTGAGAAAGGTGAATTTGTTTTATCCTGAGTAGTTTTCATGCTAGTGTGGAGTGATTCTTTGACTATTTTTTATATTATAGTGAAATTTCCGATATGAATAATAAAGATATTATAGTCGACATCCCTTTAGCATGAGAAGGACCCCACGAGGTAGGGTAGAGTGCCGTGAGGAACTGAGGACCGCTGACCTTTCTCGCGCCTTTAGTCTACGGAGCTGCCCGGTGCAGTTTCAGGGCTGCCATTCGGTCTGGCGAAAAAGCAGCCCAATAAGCAGCCCAGTGACCTTACACTATTACTATTTTATGTCATTTGTGGTAACACGAATATTCGTCACCTGTGCTAATCCATAGTGCGGATTTTCCTGTTGTACTTGACTACTATCTACTAATAGTCTTCCGCATGGGTATATTTCACGATGATTTCTATTATATATCGATATTTTATATTTTTTTTGCTTCGCTATAAATAAATTTTGGGTCTGGATACATGCTCCCTACGGGCTCTGGACGGAATTCACTTGATAGGTACCGGTTGTGCAAAATCTCCATGTCCTTTCATTCATAGTTCAGTTGAATAGTTTTTCCTTCGACTGTTATCTTTGTCTGACATCTGAAAATAAAGCAACCGATTGTTCATCTCTGTAATGCGGTTGCAGGTTAAATATAATAGATATATTATATATACCTAATGAGTCTGGTTTTCCAGCTTCAGTCTGGACGAAGCATCTGTGGAGGCAGTTCAATTTATAAGTCATAGTTAAGAGTTAATTCGTACTTGGTTTCTCCTAACCGCGAGAGCTATATCAAGAGTAAGCCTAATGCTATTGTAAAGAAGGAAATCGGATGGAAGCCCTAAGCGTGTAGCTAGATACTTCTAGTACGGCAAGCATAGTGCGGGTCCCGCGCGCGGTGAGGACGCGCGGCCGCTTGTGCACATGACTATATGTGTAATTATCGCTTTGTATGCTGTTATATATAGAATAGCGCAGCGTGCAGCTGGATGGCAAAGTTACTATTCGTACCTGTATGCCTTGGTGACTGGCTACAAGTTGATAAAATTAACATTTTAAATCGTCCTTCTTTGTCTTTCATGAGTCATTTTGAAATAATTGTGATCAACTTTTTAAACTTTAAAAAATTCATAGAATACATTCTCGTGTTATCTGTTTCCATTGTGAATTAGTTAATGATTAATAATATTTTACGACCCAGTTAGTCGATATTACGTCTTATCTATTTAAAGTTGGTTAATAATGTAACTTTGCGATTCACTGTTAATTTTATTTTCATGAATAAATGTTTCTATGTGTATAATATTTGTATTTAACTATGTATGTATATTGTATTTATCAAAATATAATGTAACGAAATAGACATTTAGACATTTAGGAGGGTGCGTGGTACGGATGGGCTCGGTGCTAGTTCGACACCGAAGAAATAGTGTATTTTCATATTTGTGCCTGCCTCTGTCTATGGGCACGCACACTGCACCAGTCTAAGCGCGCGGTCGGCCAATACGTTCTCATTTACAGTAAGCGAACTGGTGAATGCATTGTGCAGCACCTCTTGGCGCTGGTACGAAGTTGCTCTGTTGGCATACATAGATGACGGCGCCGCTAGCACCGGGCCTTTGATTAGTTCACTTGTAGTCCTGGACTCGAAGCCGCAGTGTTCCAAGCAAAGCCCTGAACAAAGCCGGGGTCCGCACTGGATTCAATACAGTCTGTTGAAGTTGCACTGATTAAGGGTCTGAAGGAATAATGCTTCTAGCGTTGCGGCTTGGGGTCTTGACGTAACATTTTATGTCACACACTTGGCCGCGTTTACCAGCGAATGAACATTATTTTTCCAAAGAGAACTTTTTTTAAACATTTCGCTATTTTTGTTACAATTTACACAATGCCTGACGTGTAAAAATAATTACTTGGCAAATTGCCCCATTAAACAAACATTCTTTGATACAATGTTTTAAATCTAAACCCACTGGACTTAATCATTTTACAATGAGTGTAATAGAAACATAAAAGATCAGCTTGTCCATATTTACGAAATACAAAAGAACAAACGTTGGTTTCGCTCGGAGTAAAGGCCGGCAAGTGCATTAGAGAGGGTTGTCAGATCCAAGATTAACCGAATCAAAACTGCTTTCTTGCACAATTTAACTAACTTTTTACTCAGTAAAATACATTGTGTAATCTGGCGGCCCTATAGCGAGTGTGCAAAGTACACACCGAAACGTAGGGCGGCTTCGTTTGTACTTTTACTTAAAAAGTCCTAAGATACGTAAAATAATTATCTACCAATAACTCCAATTGTGCACAGCATTATGTTTGTCACTGGTTTGATCGGTGCCTTATTGTGTTAATTAAAATACAAGCAAACTCACAAACCTAAGTTCAAATGAAATCTACGTTATCCTAATACGAACTTGCTACTCCCACTGGTTATTAAATTGGTGTTGGAGTTTGAATTACAATGGAAATACTATAATGTGAAGCACCTTACATACTTACACACTGCATCTCAATCAGATCTTAAACTGGATTCAATACCTGTTTATGGAAATAAGCGATTGTGAGTATTGTGACTATTGGAGTTGTTGATGCGTAGGATGAAGCTCATCACATAACTGCTACTCGGAGCCGTCCTACATTTCGGTACGTACATTAGCACGTGACCTCTTAGAATGCAATTTGAAATGACGTCGTAATACGTATTTCTTGTTCGATGCTAATGTTGAAAGAGAAGATGTATAAAATCGAAGTCATTTCCAATATCATTATACAGCCGTGTCTAGGTAGAAAGATCGTATTAGCAATGACGGGCGGCTTGAAAACGATGTTTCTATCCGGCCTGGTTCGGAGGTCACGTGACTGGTATTGTGCGTGTGCGCTGAGTTAACGTTGTGGTTGTGGTAGTCGACGCGGACGAGATCCGGCGGCTGGGCAAGCGGTTCCGCAAGCTGGACTTGGACAACTCGGGGGCGCTGTCTATTGACGAATTCATGTCCTTGCCCGAGCTACAGCAGAATCCATTGGTGCAGCGCGTTATCGACATATTCGATGCGGACGGAAACGGCGAGGTGAGCATTCAAACATTTTGTTGTTCCATTTAGTAGTACTGTGTAAGACAGGGCACCTGCCCTAGACAAGCGGCACATTATGACTTTCGTTATCGCTCAATTTGTGATAGCGAATGTCAAAATCCCTACTTTCAATATCGATTGACCACGTGACTTTTCTAAGAACCCTGTCAAATCCATACAATTTAAAGTAAGCGAATTTCGCTTTCGCTATCAAAATGTTACTTTGTCTAGGCCCTCAGAGTAACCAAATTAAAGCCTTCTATGAAAATAACGTTGGGCCATTTACTCTTTCTGTACTCAATAAATCCGTGGAGTGGATTCTGCCTTCCCAATATCACGCCTTGTGGTAATAAAACCTTAGAAATTTAATCACGTGCCGATGTCCCCGTGACGGGGACACGGCATTCGGGGACAACGGGAATAAACCATTTGAAAAGCTAATATTGTTCGTTTGTTTCATTTTATCTTCAGAGTAAACGTGAACCATTTATCTTTACCTACTACATGTTTACTAATGAGGCACCACGGGAGAATGCAACGCCCTCGTGCGGGTAAAAATGCTCTTATTGTGTGTGTAAATGCCAGTCATTGCCCATGGTCCAGCATATAGGAATGTCAAGTTCTTTGCAATTATTAGTATCATCATTCACAGCCTTATTAACCGTTTCGTAATTCTGGTGGAACCTGGTAGTTTTTGAGTACCAAATTACACACTTGATAAAATGGTCCATCCAAAGAGCTTGCCACAGGCCTTAGAATAGAAGGTAAAGTTAAAGCCACTGAAATTTCCTATAAGCAATCACGCTGATAACAACACGATTCTCGTGAAAGTTATCATTGACTCCCCGTTTACAAATGAAACAATCAAATTACTGCTCTTTTAATCTAGAGACATTTCGTACTTTATACTGTTCGTTATTTCCAATATAGTTGACGATTAGAAATATTTTAAATGAATACCTACACAGTTTGAATCGATATATTACAATGATTTAACTTCTCTCGTGGAATTTCCAAAGTAAAACTTTACCTACTTCGGGCAAAATGTCACCTTGGTCGGTCAGTGACCTGTTCCCTGACGGTTGCAGGTGGACTTCAAGGAGTTCATCCAGGGCGTGTCGCAGTTCAGCGTGAAGGGCGACAAGCTGTCCAAGCTGCGCTTCGCCTTCCGCATCTACGACATGGACAACGACGGCTACATCTCCAACGGGGAGCTTTTCCAGGTTACTATTTCTTACAGTGCCCGGCAAACGTCTTAAAATCGGATGCGCACTGCGTGAGTGATGAAACGTCAGTCACCGCTCTTTAGGCGCAAGAGTATGAAAGCCGATGAGTACCACCACTCTAACATAATTCAATATTTAATATTATGGTAAATACATTTTGGTAATTTGGAAACAGGATTCCTTTTAAATGTATTTTTTCTGTGTAAAATATTGTTAAAAATCAAACACTTTCAAGTAGCTTATTAAATGGCTCCAAATAATCATCATGACTAGTTGGATTGCATTTTAACGGTAAAGAGTACTGCAATATATTATTAAAACACTACTAAGAATATTGCAGTCTTTTGAAAGAGTATAACGTTTGGCATGCACTCTTCAGGTATTGAAGATGATGGTGGGCAACAACCTGAAGGACACGCAGCTGCAGCAGATCGTGGATAAGACGATCCTGTTCGCGGACAAGGACGAGGACGGCAAGATCTCGTTCGAGGAGTTCTGCAACGTGGTGGGCAACACCGACATACACAAGAAGATGGTCGTCGACGTCTAAGCCCGCCTCTCCCCTCTCGCTCTAGCTAGAACACTATTCAATTGCGCGGCGGTTGCCTTCCCGGTCGAGACGCGATCCACATGATCCCATACGCCTGAATACAGAATCCGAATTCGCATTAGGAAAACAGATCTAAAGCGATCAATTTATTGAAATCGTACTGAACCTTTGCTTTCGGCGGCATTTAGTAGAAAAACAAAAAAATTACAGCCCAAGTCGCCATTGCGTTTACATTCAGCTTTTTTTTTTCGTTGTTTATACAGCCGGTGCGTCATGAGGCCATCATTTCAACGCTTTTAGTTAATAATATAAATAATTTAACGTCCTACTTGGTCTTTATGGGTCTCTTCGGTGATCCAAGTGATACGATATCGTGGTTAATGTACATTTAAGATATATTTTGGTCCGTACGATGATAACGTTTCTAGCGTCTAGTCCTAATGACAAATAGAGTACAGGGTTAAGTGCCATATAACTGATGGACCTTAGTACCGTCGGAAACACGCACTGGCATGCCGTAAGTACTGAAGGTCTATCAGCGTCTCGCAGCCTCTTAAAATAGCATTTGAAAGTAAATAAGTTAATTCCAAAATTGAAAATGTTCTCATCATGATGTTGTCCATTAAGCACTAGTGATGGTAGAAGAATCTCGAATGTTTAAAGCGAGTAAGTAATCGTCTTAATGCGTGGCGAGGAAGCGACATCTTTATCGAAGTATTAGAGTAGGTCGGGACGGAACAAAGCGAGGCCCGCGCGAGTCAATATTGAGTCAGCGGCGCTGGAGGCCGCGAGATGGTAATCGCTGTCATTGTTCAATGTTCACTGCTGGTAATGCACAGTACGAAACAAATAGTGAGCCTTCGTTAACAGTAACGTCAGCAGCTTTGGATATAAATAGTAGTACATTTCTTTGTTTTATGTAGTTTTACGGTCGGAATACCCGTTTTGTTATATTCCGTTTGCATCCATTCGTAATACATAGTTTTATTTTAAGATTATGACAAAAAAATTAGTTCCATCTCATTTTATTATTGCTTATTTTTGGTCGTCCCATTACGATAGATCACTGTTTGTTTTGTACGGTGATGCTTTCAAGATGCTGGCATTCGATAACAAGAAGACTCGGGCTGGATATTTGGATTCAAACGTATTCTATCAAAAATGCGTATTTCTCGGGGTCCTGCAATCATTGATTAGTGATTTATAGACGCGCCCTCGACCGAGCACTCTAGGCATAATCTCTTTCCACTCCCATACTTCACCCGAGTGCGGTCGCGGGCGCGGCGGTCGTCGTGACGTCACGCCCGCTCGCCTTCAGCGTGACGTCACGCGCCGGGCGAGGCAACCGTCGCGCGCCCTCTATCGTAATTCATTTACATTTTAACTCTTAAGATTTACATACGTTTACAAATTATAATTATTATTATATATTATACCTAGGTATGTTAGACAAACTTTTATCGTAGTCAATCAAATGTAGAATTTTTATTATTTTGTTGTGGTAATTTTAGTTGGTATTGTTATTTAGTATTTTATTTTTACATTTTGGTCGGAATCCGACGCTCATATCAGGTAGTTGGTAGCGGGCGGCCCCTCGAGTCTGTCTTACAAATCTTGTTGCCTTACCTGAATTTTATAAGTAAAAGTAGATCTCCCGGCGATTGAAGTGAGTGAGTGAGAGAGTGAAGGCCGGTCCGCCGAGCTCGCCCCGGCGACTCGCTGTGTGTTTTAAAACGGTGTTTTACTTAAAACTTATACTTACAATCATACCTGAATTTATGAGTATTTTAGAGACACAAAATTATGTAATTAGATACAAGAGCGCAACCATCCTCATCCAATTTCTGCTTATATTTTTCGAAGACCTGCGTAACTGGGCGAGCGAACGGCTATGCGGCATACCTAAATATTATAGCGTTGTTCAGTTCACATCATCTACCGTGTAGGTATCTGCTCTACCAAGATGAAAACGTCAGTTACGTATCGATACCAGACGACGACGCGACGGCTCACCAAATCACATGTAATTAGTAGCTTTCGTCTTGTCAAAACGATAAAAAGACCGATTTCGAATGCAGTCGTGACTGAAGCTCTCTGGTTTAAACGATCAAAAGATGTAAACACGTGTGGTCTAACGCCAATGTGATAAGGTCCATTTTAGAATGAGCTTGTATACATGTGAATGCCCATGAGTCCGCCCGCTCGCCCGCTCCCCCCCCCCCCTCCCGCCGTCCCTCACCCCCTCTCCTGCGCAGGTCCTGAGCGCGCTGAAGTGACGCCCGCCGCGCCGGCCGCCTCCACAACCTACATACCACTAGTTCACTTAGATTACGTTGTTTATTGTACAAATAATTATATATATTAAATAACAATATTATTACGTGTTATTTTTAAGTAATTTATAAAATTTTATTTGAAGAATCTAATACAGTAATAAGTGAAGAAATATTTCAACATAGCAATACTTACAATATATCCAGTTAGCTGCCTGGCCTCTCGGTCGTTAGCGTAAGGGGAGCATTCGCTTGATGATTTGGAATCCAACCTTACGAGATGAGAAAGGCTCTCCACACCTCTCGCGAACAGGCTTGATTGTAAGGAGTGTAGAATAATCATCTATAATCTATTCATCTTCCGTAAAATTAAGGCTGATTGTTCTGCATATCTTGCAATTGCTTTTTGAGAAAGGATAATGAGTCCAATATATTCTGTTAATGACAGCCCCCTTTAGAACAAGCTCCTCGCTACGCTTGCGTCGGTGAAGCCAAGCAGGTTGTTATACTGTCCGCTCGTTTCGTCTTTAAAGTTTTACTATCTAGGGTAGTCACTAGGGAACAGTGCGGCGTGCAGTTTCAAAGGCAGTGTTTGCATTTAGTTCCGCGCGGTGGAGCTACTTTGCTTCTGACATGATCTCAAAGTAGCACCTTTATTTTATTTCCAATCTCATGGGCTGGCTCTTGTCATGTTTCAAATATCAAGTTCCAGGTGAAATGGTAGTTTCTATCTTGGGGGGTCTTTTAAAGACGGTTTTTAAAGGATTGTGGTTTTCCCGGACAGGCCAGCCCGGGGTCAGCGTGTCATTCGCCACCAATCAGCGCAAAACGTCGTCGTTGCACTACGCTATACGCCAGATCGAAACGCGTTCCCACGAAGTTAATTTATTTGTGACTAAGCAATTAAATCTGTGCTCATCTAATAATATTCGATATATGGTGAAATCGACGCATATGCATATATTAGCCAAGGGTTTCTTAAAAAGAATAAGAAGTTATCGATGATGTACCTTATTGTAGTAGGTCAGTTTATATTAAAGCTTCGTCATTTTGCCTATCTGCAGGATTCGCAAAGTGATTATGCAGTTTCACGATTAGAGTATTATTTTGCACAAAATACCTGTAACAGATCCCGTAGATAGTAGCTTCGTGTTGGTATCGTTGGGCGGCGACGGCGCTGCCGCACGCACTGCCGACTCGCGCGCACGTGAGTCTTGGTAATATCTAGTCACAGCTGTTGTGTATGCAGATGATGCGTCGCCGCACGGCGCTGGGAGCAGTCCCACGACTGCGTCAGTCGATTTCTCCTGTGGGTATCGTTCGCAGCTTTAACTAAGTGAATTTCAATTGTAGCAATACACGTTTCGAAGCCTTACTCGGGAGTTCTTCCCTTAGATTTTGTACACTAGCAGTTATTTTACCATGCAGAGGAACAACTGACGCACATTGCTATTTTTATAAAGTGTGGTTGTACTATTCAACGTGTATCGTATCGTAGAGTGTGTAAGGCTATATACATACGAGTCAAGTGTAAATGCTTCAATGTAATTCTATTTAAAGTTGAGAGCCGTGCGTATGTACTCACCTAGTTTGGATATAAACATTGATTTGTCGTCTGCTCATCTCCATTGTTAGGTAGCGTGTCCTAATTAAGTCTACTCTGAAGTGGAACTGATAAGTTTTATTAAATATTGAGATTTCAAACTTTGTTTTTATTTTACTTTCCCAGAATTAGTGAAATGAGCTTGAAGAAGCCAATAAGTAAGTGGACTTCAGATGTGTATGTTTAACAAGTTATCACTGTAAATATTATTGATCTTATAACTGCAATTAGATTTCTACACACAGTATTTTATCTTCAGTATTCTGCTGTATAAGAACACTGAATAGAATAATTTATGTACTTTGGTAAAACTAAAAATACTATGAACCTTTTTTTCTGAAGTAGCTATCAGCTCTTTGAGTATATTGTTGGCGCAATATACTTTCTTGCTTTATTTCAGTTTGTCCACTTGTCTCTACCAGTGTCTCCACTAGTAGAGACAAGTCCACTTTTTTGTCCACTTGTCCCTACCAAGTGTTGTTTCCTATTGGTCACTCATTTTTTGGGGATTCTTTTCAATTATGCCATACAGCCCCAAACTTATCTGTGCCCAAACTAAGCAAAGCTTGTTCTGTGGGTACCAGACATCTTGCGAAAAAAGGTACTTAATATTTATTATTTTAAATACACATAATATATGTAAATACTTCTACATGTATTCATTTCAAATCATTATAGTACATCTATTTTGTGTCCCTCTGAATTCATTGTATTTCTTTCATTCATGTGCACTTTTCTCCTTGTAACATACCACTGGTACTATGATTTCATTCCTTACCTTTTCCATCAAAACTCAATTTTGAGATATATTATTTTAGTAAATAAATTTTCCAAAAATCGATTACAATTATTTATTTACACTACCTATTAAAATATACAAATTTCTAAAATCAAACAAATCTAGTGGCTATTGCAAGTAATTTAGTGTAATCTGCTCCTTTAGCATGGGTTCTCTCTTTGAGGATTGTCCGTAGTATTGTCGGAATGGGCACATGTATGCGATTGCCCAGTGGAGTTCCATTGTCGTCGATCAGAACAATATTGTTGCTGTCAAATTTAGGTACTTTAGTATTTTGTGTCTGCTTTAGGCCCACTAGGATGCCTTTCTTCTTTTGGCCCTTGATTGCCACCATCACTCTATCTCCAATGTAGCCAACACCTGTATACAGAACAATGGTTATTGAGGGTATGTATCTCCATTTTATTTTTTTATAAAGGCTTTATTTATACAAATTATGTACATTAATATGATTTGGAAGTATGTTTTGAGTTGGGGCAAAATATTTATTATGGTGTGTTTACACCATAATAAATATTTTGCAAAATTTATAAATTTTTATAAATGTTTGGTGTGTAAACAGTCTTTGATTGAAATTGTATAACTATAAAGGAAGAACTACACTGGAGCTAAAGCTGACAATTAACAGAACTACTTCGTATGAATGGTCTATTCCCAGTCATCACCACTGGCTTTGTCACCACTGGGGACAAATGGGAAAAATATTCCCGAATACTTTACATTAGGAAAAAAATACAAACATATAAGAATCAAATCCTGCAGAATATCAACTACAGACATTGGATAAGATTTTATGAAACTTTCATTCATTATCATCCCTACAGTACGGGTCATTGGTCATGCACCATACTTACGTTTTTTATTATAAACACAAATAACTTTCGGTGGTTTCCCTTCTGCCATGGCCCGTTTTCCGATCTCCGAGTTGTCCACTACTCTGAGCCGCGTGAGGAGCCTAACTTCGTTTAAACAAGAAGTTGTATGAAAGCCACATGTTAATTGGGTTGGGCTTATTTTATTAAGTAAAGCTTTAAACATTATTTTTTATAAAAATTCAACAAACTAAACAGGTTGAGATTTTTAGGTTATGTTGTTTAAGCTTTTGACATTGACATTTGACAGTTGTTGTTTTTATAATGATTATGAACGGCGGCCGGCGCAGGAATTGTTATCTATCAAACCTCTGAGTACTTGTGCGTTATTCTGGCGGAAAACGTAAAATGTTAGCACGTCTAGAGATGAAACAATAAGGAATAATTTGTGCATTATATGCTGAAAATGTGCACCAAATATAAAATTTGTGCCTAGTGGGGTTTCGGAGATATTAACGAAAATACGATTCCGCCAGCGTAACGCTTGAAAACGTTATCCTGGCGGAACGATTTTTACCTATTAGTCCTAGGGCAATTTTAAATAGCTTAAAAAATAGCTTAAATTTGTGCCCTAAAATAGCCAAGCAGCGGCATTTGTGCCCCCCGTAGTTTTTGAGTAATTGCAAATGCCGCTACAGTAACGTTTGGCTTATTTTGCATATCTTCAGAACGGCTGGACGTACAGAAATGATTTTTTGTGAGAAGATGCCTTGTAATTTGTGCAAATTTGTGCATTTATAGTTATTCCAAAGAAATACATGGTTTACGATTTAAAAAATATTTTCTAAAAAACGAAAATAGCCTCTAGCTCTTGAACTACTTACGATAAACGCTGAATGTCTCAACTCAAGTAGTGGTTGCCTATATGTTACAAGGATCTTCTGACAAAATTTTATAACCCTATGTCTGATATTGACGAAATAAATCAACTTTTTAAACTGAAACCTGTTTACTTATTTCGAGCCGCAAATAAGGGAGTTTTAATAACGTAACGATTTCCATATTTTGTCAAAAATCTGTGCCTTTATGCGAATAGACACACACTAAATTTCAACTCTCTACGTTCTGTAATTAACCGTAATTTAAATAAAATTAACAAGTAAGAACATGTAGATTATTGGATTGGTCGGGGGGGGACCAAGTATGGAAGGTCATAAAAAACCGACCGTGCAGTAGGTACTTCAAGCCAACATGTAGGATAACTGTCGGTACACTCGTGTAAACAAGTTTTAGTGTGGAATCGAGGTGATTATTTTTCAATGTTTCAATTCTATTAACTCGATCATTTATTAACCTATTTTGAAAATTCTTTTTTGTTTGGGAGGGTCCTCTTTCCGTTCTGCCCCAACTGAACTAAAAAGAAAAGATATACTCCAAGTGGTGAAATACAACATTCGATCCTAAAATGCATTTGATTGTGCTCGGGTTAGCGTTGGATTAGTTAACAAGCGACAATGATAATATTTTTTCAGAGTTAAAAATAATGTATAAATCATTATCTGAAAAAAATTTTGCTTTTGTAATACAACTCCCTACGAAAATAATGATCTATTTTTATACAAACAAACACCTTAAAATTGATGATTCAATAAAAGAATCGGAAAGCGAACATCAAACAAAGCTGACATCCGATCTAGGCTAGGCACAATGCGCCGAGTTCGACTCAAGACAGCGCATTGTGCCGCTGACAGACGCGCTGTAATGGATCCGGAAAAGGCGTCGCCGCGACAAAGAGCCTGAACACGACAACGAACCATTAACAACCGCTCAAAAGGTGCGAATGAGACTAACAACATGCAGACGGACCGCTTCATACTCGGTGCAATCGGGCGGTTTAACCACGATGACAGAATTTTACACCGTCTGTTTTTGCCTCTGACATAAAAAAATGCTCTATTTCTGCATTGCTACAAATTACGACAAACGCATTACCACTAGTGAAGTAAAGTACCTAGTAATAGTTTATTAATGCGTTGATAGTTAAGACGCTGTCAAAATAAGCTTAATTTAGGTAGATATTTATTTTTTTGTATGTCACATTACGATACAGAACTCCTATTTTATTGGTACATATTTGTCTCCCTATACGAGTTAGCAATATCTTTGCTTAAATGTTGCCTTAGACTATAAAACAGAAATCCTTCCCTACATGCTAAGAGGCACACCTTCTGCGTGCCGTCGCTTCCAGTTCCCTCTAATGACGTAAATCGAGCCCGCACTCTTTTGTTTCGTTTCCGATAACCGCGCAATCCGCGCGTTATTGGGTTACCGCCTTTAATCATTGTCGCGACCCTAACGACGCGCTCATTGCGCCATCAATACTCCTTTGATTCGATCCAATAAAAATGAGTAATTGAATCCCATTTGCGGAATCTCGAGTTGCGAGTTAACGAGTTCGCGCCCACTTAGCCGAGGCTAAGCAGTTCGCTCTGCCTTCAAAGAGACACGGAGTGATTGCTTTATGATCAGGTGTCATTGGCGAACAAAGTATCTTATAAATATCAGTTTGGATAGACAGTTAGTCAGATTAGACTAGTGAAATTACTGGGTAGATATATCAGTATAATTATGAGACCTAATCATGGGCGTACCGAGGGGGGGGCAGGGGGGGGCAGCTGCCCCCCCCTGGAAATCTTGCAGATCATGTTTGAACTCGCCTAATTACTACTAATCAAAGTGTAAACGGGGCCTTACGCTCCATCTTTTAAATTTTGTTTGCTATGCTCAGTGTACAATATAAAACTGAACTTGTAAACAGTATGGGCGAGTCTTTTACGGATGACCATATCAACCGTTTTGCAGAAGATCCTCGAAAACTACTTTTGATTTACACAAGCGATTGAAATAAAATGAAAATGCATGCATAGATTAATTTATTTTTATTTATTGGGTCGGTTCTCAGGGTTTATTGTTACTGTTTTTTAATCATTTATTTCTAAGAAAAACATTCAGCGTATTTCACGTTTTAACATCTTTTCTTACAAATATTTTTTACTCTATCTGATACAATATCCTAACTTTGGAGGCCTTAATTAAGCATGTCTAAGGAACAATTTCGTACGATTTTTATTTAACTTAAAATTGGGACAATCCGCTGCCAAGACAGTTCGCCATATAAACCAAGTGTGGGGCGATAAAAGCGTTGAAGAAAGCAACGTTCAACAATGAAATTTTGTTTTGGAGGTATCAGCGTTGAAATTGCACTTCGTAGTGGTGGACCTAGCTAGAGTACTTCAGGACGACGAATTGAGGACCCTGGTGGAAGCTGACCCATCGCAAACGGCTCGAGGGATTGCGTAAGAACAATGAGTCAGTCGCCTACGGTCTTAGATGATTTAAAACGCAGTGGAAAGGTGAAAAACCTCAAAATGTGGTTGAGGTGTGTTCTTCTTTGATTCAGTAAAATCAAAACGACCTTTTTTGGATTTTTTGGATCGAAACATGACGTTCGATGAAAAATGGATTATTTACGATAACCGGAAACGTTCACGACAGTGGTTAAACGACGACGAGCCTCTCGGACACTTTCGAAAGGCAAAAACCCACCAAAAAACGACTTTGGTCAGGCAATCACCGCAACTTACATAAAAAGCAGCCGGCACTGGTCAATAGAAGAGATCTGATCCTCATCATCATCATTATCAGCCCGTAACAGTCCACTGCAGGACAAAGGCCTCTCCAAAAGCTCGCCACGCTGATCGATCCTCGGCCACTCGCATCCAGCTCCTGACAGCCATCTTGCGCATATCATCGCTCCACCTGGCCTGAGGGCGTCCTACACTACGTTTACCAAGACACGGTCTCCACTCTAGAACCCGGTTACCCCAGCGGTTATCGGTTCTACGGCTGATATGGCCAGCCCACTGCCACTTTAGCCGGCTAATCCGTCGAGCTATGTCGGTGACTTTGGTTCTCTGCTAGATCAATTCATTTCAGATACGATCCCACAGAGAAACGCCGAGCATAGCTCTTTTCATAGCCCGCTGAGCGACTTTAAACTTTTGGACCAGCCGTGCCATAAGAGTCCACTTTTCGGCTGACGGGTAGGACGGACTGATTGAAGACCTTCGTCTTTAGGCATTGTGGAATCGGCGATGAGAAGACTCGATGTAGTTTTCCAAACGCTGCCCAACCCAACTGAATTCTGACCCTGCTTCACGACAACGCCCATCCGCATATGACATATTTCACAAATCACCTCACGTCAACCGCCTACCACCTTTTCAAGCACTTTGATAACTTTCTCACTGGTAGAATCTTCGCTATTTGTTGTTTTTTCATGGTCCAGACCATTTGTAGACTTCATAGTCTACCGAAAAAATCTACGCTTGAAAGAAATAAAATAAATGACTAATAAAAGAGACATTTAGCTAACTTTATAATGGAGAGCTGTTAAAAGTTGGAATATTTAGAAAAAAACATCATAAAAAATTCATCATAAAAGACATAAGTGCATTTAAAACTGATTCTGCATTCCGCGGACGACGGGCTACCCCCCCCCCCGTTTTTCGCTCGGGTGCCCCCCCCTAGGCCAGAAGCTGGGTACGCCCATGGACCTAATAACTGTCGTCTCATAAGGCGGGCAACGCGCCTGCGTCCCCAAGGGGGTCTCGGTTGCTTATGGGCGGCGGTGATTACTTATCATCAGGTGACCCACTAGCTCGTTTGCCCTAGGCCGCAGTGGCCGCATCAGTGGGCTGTGTGCCTGTTTACCAACTGACCTAGTATAAAAAAAATTACTTTCTAGGGTAATTATTTAGGAATAAATTCTTCTTCTTTCTTTCTTCGGCACTAGTCAGGGTACGCTTGCACCATATTTCATGTTTTGGCAATTCCAGTTATTGAATTGGAGCGATTGCCATCTGAAATCCGAGCTCCGGTACCGTTAACAGCTGAAAAATACCAATAGAAGGATTCCTTGATATGATTTCCGTCACCGTCGAGGTATATTTGTGTGATAAATACACAAACTGGTAAAATCTTTGTGTATTGTGGACGCATTTGAAACTTTAAATAAAATGTAAAGTATGAGCCTATTATTGTCCCACTGCAGGGCAAAGGCCTCCATCCTTGAAATCATGTTACCGTTACAATGATTGGTACTGGCCTAATCACCACGCTTGCCAAATGCGGATTGGTGATCACAAACCCGAGCTGTGCTGTGTCCGAAAAAACCGACAAAAAGTTGCTCGACCCGGGAATCGAACCGAGGACCCCGACATCGCGGCCTAGTACTTAAACCACTAGACCGTCGCGTCGAGGCGTTTTTAGGCGTAATTCGCAGTTGACACAATATAGCTTAATATATTATATCAGAATAACACAATGGCTACAATGTATAAAGATTTTCCCGCGGGATAACGTCCTATAGTTCACGCGGGCGAAGCCGTGGGCAGAAGGCTAGTTAGGAATAAATTCAACTTGACCGATCTCTTGGTACAACTTCACATGGCCCAGCTTTTGAGTAAAAAAAGAATCTTTAAAATCGGATATTCCAATAAATATGAGGTAACACACAAAATAAAAAGAAACATTACAGTCGAATTGAGAACCGAACGTTCTCTTTATTTTGATTGAAGTCTATAGGTAAATAGAAATAGTGTTCCATTTTTAAAATATTTATATCGTCTATGTAAGTATTTCGTTGAAAGAGGTCAAATTATTGATTTTGTTATTTTAAAATATTAGTGGAGTGGTTTAAAATAAAATATTGTAATAAAACTACGTATAATACAATAAATAATGGGAGCAGTATTACTGGCGGCCTGGCGGCATTGATGCAAGCTAATTAATACAACTGGATATACACAGATGCGTAACTTTATTGTTCATATAAATATGTAAAGGCAAACATACTTTAGGAAAAACCATTTGCACATCTGTCTGTCGTGCGTCACTACTGACGAGCAATATTGTTTAAATGCACTATTCTGTTTGATCATAATTATGATACCTAAACAATTTTGTAAACTTATATAGATGCAGCTTCGGTCTAGTACAAATCAATAAAAAACAATTTAACTTTTATTAACAAAAACGAAAAAGTAAAGGCCAGTTTCACCATCGTTAGATTAGTTCTTGATAAATAAAATCTATTCGTCAGATTTAATGAAGCTGTCTCCTTTGTAAATTTAAAAAAAAGAAGACAAAGTCATTGGTTTCTGTCCCCTAAATTCTTAAGAACTTTTCCAACGGTGGTGAATCAGGCCATAAAAAAATTAGTTTGTTAAATTATTTTGTCTAACATAAAAGATGAAAATTGACTGAAATGTTACGGCCCCCGAAATGTTCAGAATGGCTGCACAGAAACAGATTAATTTACCCCTGTCAATCTGGGACTTATATGTACCTGGTTATTAATTTGCAAACATTTTTAGTTTTTTGATGTTATCTAGTATTTTTGTAATTAAGTTATTTTAATTACTTTCTAAAAATTATTCAAATTTCACATTTTAAGTAACTACAAATATTTATTATTAGCTTAATGTTCTTATGAGGGACAGGGACATTTGTATGTACCTAACACAGAGGTACCGCATATGCGTTGCCTTATGAAAGAACACTTGAAGGTCAATCAATTCGATGTGGAATCATGAATAAAAGGGAATGGACGGACGGGTAGAAGTTTCAATTACCGCAGTTGTTTTTAAAGCTTCTAAGATCAGAGGAGCCTACTGCCTATGAGCGAAGGCCCACAGTAAAGTAACCGTTAACTATCAGCTGGGCTGCCAGCCTGACTACAAACAGCTGATCTTGTAAAAAAACGGTTTTAAAGTAGAGACTGTGTATTATTGTGAAATGCCTTAACAAATACTTCGGGAGACAATAAATTATCAAAATATGTAACTTTCATAATTTTTCCTGCAGTTTTGCGAAATTCGTGATTCGTGTTAATAATCCTAAGCCTTGGAATAGACCTGGGCCTACGTCTGAACTTTACTCAGCAGAGTTACCGAAACAACAAACAATAACAATAACTGAATAATCATGCCTTGTGTAGTAATCAATAGTTGTAAGTGGCAGCTGTAGCTTCAATTCAGCTAAGAACTGTGATTATTACTTTTGTTTGCAAAACTAAACTGGTAAGTTTTTAAAAGGACGCTACTTGGGTGTAGACGTGAGTTTCCCCGCAGCAATCAAATAATGTTTGATTAGAGGGTGCGAGTCGCAGCGGCAGGTATCGGGGCACTATTCATGCGTCGCGAGTTTTTGCCGCCATTTTGAAAGAGGTGGCGAATCAAATAATGGAGAAATAATTTAATCAACGCTCCGTCGCAGGCTTTTGGCCCTTAATGCATGCGTTTAGGGTGTGATTTCGCGTGCGTAGTCGCAAGGGGAGGCGAAAAAAGTGTGGCGTGTGTGCAACTGGCTTAATAGGTGGGTTCTGCGGGCTCGCGCCCCCTTCGCCCTGGGCGCGCGAGCAGTCTTTGCGGTCGCAAATTGAAATGAAATTGCATAATTCGCGTACGCGGGCACAGCCGTCCCAACAACAGCGAAGAAACCTGTGCTTGCTTCAGACAATCGCTTCACTCCTGAGGATTGTCTTAATTTGATTCACTCGTCAGAAAAATCTTTATCAACGGGTTCTTGTTTGTTTTAGAAGGTCGAATTCCAGTGGTTTGTAAGAAACACAATGAGCCGGTTAACAAGTTTTAATAAGTGTACGCAATTTCTTAAGAACAACTTAGAAAATCTTAAGGGTAAAGAAGGGGGTAAGGGAAAAATAGAGCCTTGCATTGGCTAGCGCAGCAATATCATAATGTGCCGGTCGCAAGATTTGACGAAATCGGGAAATGGCTAATGATTGTAAGATTGTCGCATGATGTATCCAGGCTGTTTTCTCACTGCGGCTGCGTCTCTGCCTGTGGGACGAGGCGCAGAGGAGCGGCCGAGACGTTTTTTGCCCTAATGAAGTCCATTTAGGAGGCATTCTGCCGCGGCCGCCGACGGCCTCGAGCACGTAATTGTGGCGATATTACGCCGACGGAACTAGAATGCCTAAGTAGGTTTCCGTTGTAACCCAAATAGAAAGGAAATCTCGGAATGAAATGCAATTCAGATTTTCTTGCTGGCTTTGTGCGGCATTAACTGGTACCTATATTCTCGTATAAAATATAACTTAACAAGTGTGATGTGTTGATAAATCGTCAGATTTAACTTGATTTTTTATAATCTCAATAATTTGTGGTGAACATGTTTTGTAGTACTTTCATTTTTATACACAAATTAGTATTACTTACGTATAATGAAAAAGTACCTATGCTACATAATTCGTTACTGTAAGCTTATGAAATGGAATTGAATCAAAATTAAATTAAATGCAAATGTTCTGATTTCAAGGCAACTTTTTCTTTATAAAATTCCAATAAAAATATACTAAAAACCATCTTACCTACAAACACCCAGACCGACACAAACAGACTGTTTATTGTTCAAGTTCATACACACAAAGGTTTGCACCATGTGAGGATCGAACCCGCAACTTCTTGGTAAAATAGCCGACTAATACATACTCGTACTAGTCGCCATTATAGCGGCTTTTATTTCGGTAGAGATTCTGAAGATGATTATAATGAGACTGTTTTATTTACTTACAATATAAGCACAGAATATATAAGCTTAATAAGTACTGTAACTTGAAAATTTTAAAATCATGTACCCTGTAAGATCTGGGTGTTGCAGGTAGATATAGTTCTTTACTGTACCTACCGTCAAGCAAGTGAATAACTGGAGTTTTGATGAACTTTTAGCACCGTTGTCATGCATGTTCCGTAAATCCACTTCGTTACCTTTGTTCATGAGATGATTTATAGATACTTGCACGTTGTAAATGTTATTTTCTTTTTTAAAAGACCATCAGGTCGGCTGCCTGTCTGCCAACTGATTTAAAAAAGGCGTGGAAGAGTAACCTACGATGATAATATAAAGTATGGATGTAAACTAGATGTTTTAGTCATTTTAGTTACAATTATTTTATAATAAACTCTTTCACATATGTCATGTAAACCTACCTTATTGATAGATTTGGGTCACTTCATATCAATCGCAATATTCACAACGTATAGAGTGTGTATTAGAAATCAATCTAGAGATCGGTATTTTTTGGATACCTATCACAGATAATGAATGTTAAAATTAATATTACTGAAACTAAATACGCTTGAACAGACTGTTTGTTGAGCTTGATCATAACTGAACTTAAAGTCACAAGCTCACAGTAAAGATTAGTTAGTTATTATTATATTTGATTTCCCTACAAGACATAAGTTCTGTACCTATTTTTTAAGTTGCGTACTAATAATGCGCTTGAAACTTTGTTTTTAACTTTAAGTCAGCAATAGGTTCCATAAACAAGCTGTAGCAGGTGCAAGTGGGGAACATGCAAAATGAGCCTGGGAAGTGTCTCCTCCGCTGTTCCGAGCGTAGGTATCTGATTTTATGTTGTGAAGAGAGGGCGGGGACCCAACGCGCGCGGAATCTAGCTCATGCATAAGCACTGATCCAAAACGATGCCTTCAAAAGATTTTGCTCTGGTGTGGCCTTTATCCAATCAGTTTATCCTGATCTATTCCCAAATTATTTTGAGAGCTGATCAGGAAATTGATGACTATGACTTACGAGTATAATAAAGAACAATATTGTGAATACGCATTTACATAACTTAAAGATTATTTGATCATATCAAAGTTCTTCTGTTATTATTATGTAAAATAATGGTAGACAAAATGTACGACATACTACGCCCAGGTTAAAAGATGGCATGATCTTGTGATCGATCAGGTGCTATCTATCTTTTACCTAACTGGTAGTCTGAAAACCAGTATTTTCTTAAAATAATCTTCGTAATTCAACCTTAACACAGAAAACTAACAATAATAGTATTCAAATGGAGATTGAGATATGAAAAGAAATTGTCAATTAAAAACAGTAACTATCGTTAACGGTTCTTCTCGATCATAGCAACATTCCAAAGCCGGTGGTAGAGTCACTTTGTAACGTTGCGTTGATACTTGGCGATTCATAAGTGCATCTTTTAAGCCTACATGAATAAAGAATATTTGAATCTATATATATAAAAGAAAGTCGTGTTTGTTACAACACTTATAACTCGAGAACGGATGAACGGATTTAGATGAAATTTGGCACACGCATAGTTTATAACCGGGATTAAAACATAGGATACTTTTTATCCCGTTTGTATAAAAAAAAACGTAAAAAAAATACAATTATATTAAAATACAAAGTCTACTTATTTATACCTCTAAGGCGGAACAGAGTTCGCCGGGTCAGCTATTTTTGAATAAAATAGAATAGAATAGAAAAACATTTATTTGGCACCAAAATTAAAACACAAGATATACAAGTCATTTGAGTCATTTTATTCACTCTCCATTCCAAGTAATTGCTAGTTTTAGAATGCTCAAAATATATTTACATAAAAGGCGTTTGAGAATTAAGCATTTTAATAGCTTTAGAAACCGCGAAAGCATCTCGCTGGAAGTGTGACCGCGAGCTTTGCAGTGACATCTTCGGATAAAGGAGTGAGGTGAACTCGAGAGCGGGTGATTGAGAGCTGCTCGATAATGATAATCAACGGAGGAGAGGCGGGGGGCGGGGGGCGCGGGGTGCGGGGAGGGGAGTCGGAGGAGGGCGCGTAATTGTAAGGAGATAAAAATGTAAAACATGTTTGATTGACGATTTGTGTTTACTTTTTCGCAGCGTAGCGTAGCGTCTGCTGGCGTAGGTGGTAAAACGAAACAGAACTTATCTTTTTACACATTACGATGAAAACTGCTCGACTATATGCTGGACTTAAGGAAATTATCCTTCGCATCTTATAAATGCGAAGGATTGTGAGGGTAGATGAATAAATGGATGTTTCTAACTCTTATACTACTGGACGGATTAAAGTAAAACTTTACAGTAGTATACACATTTTATACTTCAGAATGATATATAGACTACAATTTAAGGTCTGGCTTTGAAATAAACCTCTAGATATTCCTGAGTTGTGCAAGATTTGTGTCGGCTTTTTCGAACTCAACTCTGGTGTGTGATCACCAATCCGCCGCTACGCACGGTTACTAAATTCCCGCTTTGGCTTTACCCGGGTGGTGTACCTACCTAATAATCAGAAATAATGTTTTGATTTTTTTAAAAATAGGATTAAAATGATAGATATTTTCATACCCCGTTTCTTCTATTGGGTGTTGATAGTTGATCACCAACTACATTAGTGCAAGTCTTTCACTGCCTGGTAGGGGGGAGTACGTTGGCCATTTGCTAACTCGGCCCCTCCAAGCGGCGATCAACGTGTGTCGGAGGTCCAGAGGCACCTACACTCGTAGCCTTTCCATCATCGGATGGACATGGCTTGGTCCTACCCTTTTCGTCGATACCCCGTAATAGGGGAACCAAGAGGGCGAGCCCTTATTCAGGGAAACGTTTAGGAGGTGTCGTTGTGGACTCACAAAGCCAGGACTCGGCCAGGGGGGCTTAGTACACCTCCTCCTGTTTATGAGTACTTAAACACCGAAGGAGATTCCCATGCTTAAAATAGTCTTTTCTTTTACTTTATGGGACTTCGCTGACTTAGCTCTACGAAGCGTAAGCACGGCCTAGGTAACATGTCATTAACTAATACTTGCATTAAAATGTCAAAGGCAGTTTGTTTGCCAACTGAATTGTTTGTTTCACTCCTTCGGCTCGCCACTTAACCGACATTCAGGGTGCTTTGCATACATAATGTGGGCTTTTGTCATGGAAATTGATTCATCGGTGGTTCATGAACCTAACTGTGTCCGCACGCCTTAGTAAGCTGATTTGTCGGTTGTAGAGTAGAAACTATCCTACTCATATAAATGCAAGTCTGGATGTTTGGATGTTTGTTACTCAATCACGCCTAAACGGCTGAACGGATTTAGATGACACGTATAGTTTATAACCCGGATTAGGACATAGGCTATAATTTATAAAGATATTCCCCCGGGATAATGTCCTATAGTTCACGCGGGTGAAGTTCGGGCGGAAGGCTAGTCAGTAATAATCTGCATTGAATTAAAATTACCGAAAAATATTTGGCGATAATTTTAGTGGCTGGAAATGTGAAGGAATGTAAGTATAATTAGGCTACTTTTTATCCAATAGAAGTATCACATTCCTTTTTTTTTTTTTTTTATAGTGGGAGGAAATGCATTACGCATATCCCGTCCGTTGATGGTCGGGCCAGGGGTATGTGGGACTATCCTTCCGTTCCCGCTCAAGTCGGGATAGGGAAGGGGGACTACCCACTAAAAACTCCCACTACTTCCTCTCTCGCTGCCTTGCTGGTCTTTTATTGGGGGTCCAGGTTTGTATTCACCCCATTAAGTATCACATTCCTGCGGGATAATATCGTTTAGTCCACGGTAACATGCAAATTGTCAAGTATTTTATTATGGTCTCCTCTTTCCTCCTTTCCTCTTTGATTTTAAGTAGGAAAACTTACTCCTGCTTTATTTGAGGAAACACAGCCAGTGCTGTTGTGGCGTCAGATTACACCAGTAGCGGTGGTTCTGGTGGTAGCTAGCCCGTCCAGTCTCTGAAAGAGTCCCAACTTATAGACCCAAGGCGGTAATCGAACCCACAATCTCTATCTTTTATAAATTCTACTTAAAACAAAATCATAATTATTAAGGTTTAACTCTCTATATTTTACAATTACAATATTAAGACGTTTCCATTTTCACGGATTATGAATATAAGTCTGCTAGTGTTCCTTAACTATTATAAACTAGCGGCCGCCTCCGCTAAATCCGCTCCGTTAATTTCTTTTTTCATATGCCCCCCCCCCTTCCCCCCACATTTCCGGGGTAAAAGTACCCTATGACGCCCGAGAATAGTCTAAGCTTTCCAACAATGAAATAATTTTTCAAATCAGTTTAGTAGTTTCGGAGCCTATTCATACAAACAAACAAACACACAATTAAATCTTTTCTCTTTATAATATAAGTTAATGATGATTTCCTCAGGTGGTGGGCACCGCACACTGCGTCAAGTCGCGGTTCTCTCAGCCGGTCGCCATCACGCTGCAGAGCGGCAAATTCATCATCAGGGAATACGGACGATTCATACTGGTGAGTATCTGTAAAAGATTACTTGTCAAATCAAAATAGTAATATTATGTTGAAGTACCGACCCATAACAAAAAAAAACTAACGGAACCTTAAAGTTATCGCTGCTTATACGAGTATGTATAATGGAAATCGATTAAACACTATTGTTGAAACATATTTTTTGGTCATAATAAGCCTATATGACCAAATATTTATTCTGTTTCAACTTAAAATACTAACAGTTTAGTAGTCGATTATATTTTTTTTTCTATCTCATTATCATTCTTTTCAAATAACATGCAACCTTTTTTGGATCATTAAAAACGCTAGCAGCATAATTTCCATGACAGTAATAAAGAGAAAATAATTGTTTCTTTTTCCTTTAATGGCGTATAGATTTTCGTTTTTTTTTCTGAAGAATCTAGCCAGCATCAAATGAAAAATTTGCATAATATAATATAATATAATATATATATACATATATATAATTATATATATATATATATATATAAAAGGTTATTATATAAAAGGTATATAAAAGGTTATTATTTATTTATTTAAACTTTAAGCATTAAAGTTTAAATAAATAAATAATAACCTGCTTGGTTTTTTCAATGTAACTGGCATCAGAGTTACGAATAAAATTTGACAGCAATAAAAAGCAAATCTTTTTTTAAAAAGGAATATCAAAAAGTTTTGAAAAGACATTGACCTTCTTTATTTTAAAGAGATACTGGCAACAGTGCTTCTGACATTTGACAGCAATAAAAAGTAAATAAAATATTTCTTTTTCTTTAACGGCGCACCTAATTTTTTCGTGATTTTTTCTGAATAATTTAGCCAACATTAAATTTTTAAAAACTTATATTAACCTGCTTGGTTATTAATTTGATGTAACCTTCGTGCCACAAAACACAGTAATAAAAAGTAAATTAAAAGTTTTGTTTTTCTTTTACATATGTAGCGTTTCGAAATTTTCTAAAGGTCTTTTCCAAGCGTTTTCTGTGACACTGCAGGCTAGGTATTCTTTGAAAAGGTCGTTGCTATTCGGACGTTTCTTCATTCATCTTGACTATTTATCTAGGTACGCAGTCTATATACGAGTAGTTATCAAGTCATTTCTTTTTTCAAATATCCTCTTTTTCCCACACATTTCCGGAATAAAAAGTTCCTTATGTTCACCGGGGATAGTGTAGCTTTCGAACAGTGAAAGAAATATTCCGGTTCTTCATCAGTTCAGTATTTTCGGAGCCTATTAAATACAAACAAACAATCAAATCTTTCCTCTTTATAATATTATTATTATATTATTATTATTTTATATTATCTAAACTATATCCTCTATACTATCCTCTTTATAACATTAGTATAGAAGTATAGATAAATAAATAAAAAGATTCAGTCAGACATATTTTTAATACTATCAAAACAAAATATGTCACCTACTTTTTTGAACACACATACTCGTACTTAAACAATTATTAAGTAATTAACGTCAATATCTAATTTATAAAATTAACTTACATGGACACTACATCCCTAAAAGAATATTGAGTTTATTAATTATTTTATAAACAATTTATTAGAGGATGCCTTCATAGCCTACCATTGAGCGTGAATTTTTATGGTCGTCTAGCTGAGCTGAATTAATAAAAAACGTAAGCCAACTCTCAAAACTCAAACAACCTACAGAAGATGCCAAACCATAATATTACGTTATGTAAAACAGTCGTTAATTTTTTATAAGTTTTCTTTGCACTTTCTTAAGAAAACCTACTCCTGCAAATAACGAACACAACAACAAATGAGATTAGGTTCAGCCATTCACGCCTGATGCCAAGGAAAATAGCAAATAATTTTCATTCATTATGTGGCCGCAACTTAGTTTTCTTAACTTCATATTTTTACGTTACATACTTTTTTTTTTTTTTTTTAGCTCTGAAAGACAGAGCGAGAATATATTATTATGCGGAGAAAATGAGTATTGAGAAGATTAGGTTTACTAGAGATATATATGTATGTATATTTTTGCTTGTCGCTATTGGATACGACCAAGCATAGAAGTTCCTTAATAAGTAGAAATAAATAAAATAAAGTCACAGGTATTTAAATTTGGTAATTGATAATGATGTGTTTTGTGAATAATATTTGATTTGTAGTACAATGAAGTGGATCAATTAGTTACTGTTATAATCTTTTAGTGAATCTACGATAATTTTACAGAAGTTAACGAAGGATGACAGAGCTGTGTCACTATGTGCTAGCTCTGACAAAATGAACGGCGATATATCTAAATGAGAGCAGAGCTGTATGTGTTTAAGTCGATTGCGAGAGTATCGTGGACACTCGCGCAGTAAATGGTCTATTGTTTGTACTTTATCCGAGTCGCAATTACACTTATCGGTCGCGGATATTTTAAACCGATGCAGGTATTGTCGGTGATTGAGGGTTGACCTGCGGGCGGGGGTAGCTCCCCAACGTCCGCATTGCACAGGTCGCTCGAGCCAAGTCTGAGGGTCACCTTGTTTCTCGGGTGGCCCTCCCTAGGCGCCACCTCGACTTGAGGCCTCTCAAGTCGGGGTACCCGGGGATGGGCTGATCAATAGCTAACGCTGGCACCGGCTCGTCCCAATCGGGTGTGAAGGGGAACCGGGGGAGTTTAGTGGGTAGTGGACGCTTTAGTCTCGAGTCCCACACACGGCCGCAGGTTTAGCTACCCTGCGGTTATGGTGCATAAAAGCATTCTCCACGGAAAAAAAAAAAAAAAAAAAAACGGTATTGTCGGTGATACCCGTGGCCGGTAAGCACCTGCGTCAGATGAAAAGAATGCTCTACTTTGGAGAAAAACTCCTTTATGTTGTCCAGTTCAGGAAACCAATTGTCTCGTGTGAGCTCCAGTGTCAGATGTCGTATATCTGATATTATGAGCGTTCCTGTGCAGAGTCTTAGTTTCCCTTTTGACGTAACATATGGGAAAAAGTGAAAAGTCCGGAGTTCTGCTGGCTGCAGCGGCCTGCTTGGCGGCAGCGTGTGCTGCCTCGTTGCCGGCGAGTCCCACATGCGCCTTAACCCAGGCAAATTTTACTGTTAGGCTGTGATTTCGTAGGCTATTGTGTATCTCTATAGCTAGACTATTATTAGTGTCACGATTTTCTAGTTCCTTTAATGCAGAGTAACTGAAGCTATTTTATTTACCAGTATCACTATTACATAATATATGTAACTAAAATCACATAAGTATCCTAATAAACATTATTAATTATTATACATTCCAATTTACGAATATGTACTTGGTTTATAGAATTGTCTAAACTTTATACCTATCGCTTTAAGAATCTTATGCCAAAGCTCATCGTATCTATGAGAAACATTAGGTTGCTTGAAATAAAATAAATTATAAAATTATGTTTCTGTCATAATACCAAAGCATACGACATATTCAGTGCGTAAATGTACTCGTAGTTAGTTCTTCTTCCTTTGATAGTAAGTGATTCAAATATTTTTGCAAATGAAATAATGAAAGATTTTTGTTGTAATCTTATTATATAATTACACTTCTCAATTATGTTTTATATTTCCTTAGTATATTTCCCTAGTTCTGGAAAATCTTTCGTCTTTTACATCTCTACTTATAAAAATTCACATGAGAATTAGGAAATCCAATCAAAGTCAAAAAGTCAAAGTCAAAGTATTTATTTTGCAATTTGATTTACCAAGAAATTCTTTTGCACGTCATAAACTTTTTTTCCTACCAGTACTTCGACGTGAATAAATGGCCTGCTGTTGAGAAGAAGTGCCGCAAGAAACTCAACAGTTACATATGATAGCCTTTTTTTAAATCATTTTGTGTTGTACAATAATAACTTAATAATAATATAATGTCAAATTAATAACAATATAATGTCAACTTAATAATAATTTTTACATACATTTACATAGTTTAATCAATATTTATTTACATTTTTTTCGTTGCCGGAACACAGATAGAGCTATTATGGAAGCATTATTCACCTGTAATCGACCTCTAAAAAAAGCCTACCACCAACCAAACGCATGAACTGTAAAAGCAAATCGTAAGGAGAAAGATTTAATTACGTACGGTCAACAGCACATCACGGTTAACACTTGCAGTTCGATAATAGCACTTATTCCCCCGACATAAGAGCGGCACAAAGTCCAAAGTGTTACGTCTGACGTGCTTTTGGCTGTACATTATTTTCAGTTTGGCTGCCATCAACGTGGTGGGAAAACGTACATGTACTTATAAAAATTCACATGAGAATTAGGAAATCCAATCATCGATGTCATCCTCTTTAATGTGTATGTAATAATTCGAGTTGCACAACTGTCTATGTATCTGTCAGACAAATGTGTTTTCGATACGTTCTCATATTTTGCCGTAAGACCGTCGTCTATAAGAGAGTTGTAAAAAAAAATTAATGCCCTATCAAAAAAATATTATTAAGTTTGTTTAACTGGGAATTGAAGGATACTAAAAGTTGGTGATCATGCACTGTTAATTGTACAATATTAATAAATCTGAGCCTCAAAAGTAGATAAATAGAAATGATAAATAAGTTTGGATATTATTCACACCATAAAGTCTCAAACTGCGCATAGCTGTTCTATGGTTGCTAGATATCGGAAAACATTACTTACTTACTATATACTTTTTTAAAGACAAAAGCTGTGGTTTATGGTAAACGAGTGTAACCAAGATTTTTTTATAAAACTCTTATGTTTTCATGGTACACTTACTTTAAAATCATCTTGATACCACACAGTTCTGACGCGAACTCATTAGTATTGAACTTCTGACTTTGATCATCTACTTTTGCTGTTGACTGTACCACTCTCCACATTTCACCCATATCATGCAGATAATGGTAGGCCAGTACTATGATTACTAAACACTTTTCGACGGAGAGCAAGTATCTCTGAGGGACTGATGAGACCCTCTTGCAATAAAAGTTATATTCAAAGATCTATTTTGGTTTTTTACACTTTTTCGATGTAGAAGCAACATATAATTTTCTCAGAATAACATAAGACGAGTCACCAGACTGAACGTAATGGTTTAGTACTACAATGTTTTTATGTTTTTTCAGGTACAAGGTCTATTCAGGAATAGCAAAGGTATTAAATCAAGTATCGTCATTAAACATTAAAAGCATTTCCACGATAATGGCTCGGTAGAGTGCTGTATTTACATAATACTCATTTGCTTTGTGCTCGACGGTATATATCTACCGCTGTCACGGGCACATAACCGCTCAAAACGCCAAGGAAAAATAATAATTCGCGTTTTAAGCAGCGCGAATATTTCCCCAATGATTAAAGCCCCGCACTCCGCACTCCATTATGCGGAACTGTAATCATGAAACTATCCGGGCAGGCCTACCTCTTAACGGTTAAAAAGTCGAAACGTGCGGGTTTGCGTTAGGGCGCCCTGTGGATGGTGTAGAGCCGCGGACGTAAACGCGCGGAGTCGACATCGCGACTCCCGCGGCGCGTCGAGTTCGCCTACATAATTATTTAAGTTAATGATATACTACACCTTTCTTGCCATAAATGATTTCTTTTTGCGGTGTGTGCGAGTGGGAGGGAGGTACGTATAGTTTGAGGTGTGCGAGAAGGAGGGAAGGGGGGTGGCGGTCGGCCCTTGAGTCGGTAGCGGATTATAATATTGCGAGCGCTGAGAGGCGCTTTTTAATCTCGGAGCTATGTACTCTCACCGCGGGACTTATGTACCTTTGAGCATTGAGGGCAGGTATCATTATTTATTATTATGCTGTTTTTATACTTTTTTAACCCTAGAAAGATAATCATATTCTGTAGTACGGAAAAGATAATCATGCGTAAAATTGACGCACGTTTTTTAGTTAGCCCTAATTTGAGGTATATTAATTTATTTCAATAAATTTTAGGTTAAAAAATATTTACACGTATATTAGAATTTATTAATACTTCAGTTAATTAATTAATAATTATTTATTTATATAAAAAATCAAAAACTTTAAACTTCTGCTTAAAATTTAAAAAAAAGTTAACACTTATTGTTTCTAATAAAAACTCATATTTTTCCCTACAATAATTAGCTTTTTTTAGTACAAAATCAACAATAAGAATATCTTATATATATTAGGAACATATAGTTATATAAAAAATAGTTAGAAACAACTTTGGCACACATCAATGTTATGCTGTCATTACGCTCTACAATCCTACAAGAGGCTAATGTGGAGACTAGTTTTTCAGTACCGCTTTGGCCGGCTAGGATTACATTTCAACTTGGCTTTGTCGCCTGTTCTTCTTGTACTTCATCTAGAAAAGCTTCTTCTGTGTCGCTTTGCACGATAATTTCAATTTCGTGGTCCTCTACTTCACAGTTGGTATCTTCACAGGGAACCTCGCTGTTGCCGTGTATAACTGCCTCCAGGATACGATCTTAGTCCAATTTTCTACTCCCCATTATTTTTTATATTTGCTTTAATACCTTTTAAATTAATTGATACGATATACAGTAATAATAAGCTATAAAAAAAATTAAACTACCATACAAGTCAAACTCATAAAAGTTACGTAAAAGATAATCATGCGTAATTTTGACTCACATGGTCGTCATATTTCAAAATCGGTTACACTTACCATAATGACACGTACGCCACACGGCAGCTCTCGGCGACAAATGAAATGTCCTAAACGCACAGCTATGAATTCGAGCTATTTAGAAAGAAAGAGCTATATTTCGAAAACGCATGCGTCAATTTGACGCAGACTATCTTTCTAGGGTTAAATTATTGATATTATTGGACATTAACATATTATTATGGGAAACAAATCTAAGACTAGTTTTAGACATAGGTACTTGCAGACCTTTGGAGTATAATTTTTTGTTTAATTCTAGAGAATTCCTAGAGGAAGTCTGTTATGAAATATTCGGAAATTTTAAAGAACGTGTGTATTTGAATGGTGCTGTGAATAGTTTTGACTGTCCATAATAAAAAGTTTTCAAGCAATGAACTCAATGCTGAGATGTACTAATTCTAGGTAAACACACGTCGCGTTTATTATTAATATAAATAATAACCTAGCTTCCCACCCCGGCTTCGCATGGGAGAATGAGATTTATAAGCCTAGTCCTGACCATATAATAAACATTATATTATTTATCTTTGGTTCAATCGTTGTGAATTTAAGCGGGCTCGTATAATTCGGCGATCCCATTTTATAATTTTAAACAGAAGGTCGTCATTGTAACATTAACTGCAAATATTATGAGATATATAGGCATTTATTAGTTTAAAGCCAATGATATTATAATTAATATCATTGTTTAAAGCATTATGATTTCAAATGTAGAGTAAAAAACTTGTACGTGTAAAAAGATTCTTATTAAATCTAAGCAGATAAACCTGATAAAACTGCTATACTACAGGCAAAATGGCCTTAATTACAGTAATCATTCTTAGTCGCAACGAATACCTAAAAAAAACTGGTCCTTCTGATTTCTCAAGTATTTAAGTTATCATGTTGCAAAACTTGGCAATCGAAAATTACCGAGAAATAAAAAAGACATTACAATATTTTATATGTATTTGAATAGTCTGATCATAGAATAAACTAATTCTAAGAGTCTGAGTTTATTATATCACAAATAAATAAATTGTGATGTTTATACTTCATATCAATTACCCATAAATTGTGCGTATATTAAAAACAAAATCAATAACAAAGGGCTGCTACAGCGTAAAAATTTATTGTAATACCTATCCGTATTTCTAGTACAAATACTATTCGTAATGGTGGTGTACAAGGACTGGCTGTTTGTACGATGGACAACCAGTGTACAGCAGATTTATTGTATACCTAATATTAAAAAAATACAACATAGTTGTCAAAACGGTTTACAACTTCTTTTTGTAACAACCCCGACGTAATATGCCCCGAAAAAACTGCCAGCTGTTTCTTTTGAGAACCTTTAGGTTTTCAACGAGGATCTGTTTAATCAATGTTAAATGGTGAAAATAACAAAAAAATTAAAAGCTTTAAGATAGGAATATCATGTGGAAAATATTATTAAAAGTAATTGTAGATTGTCTCGTTAGTTAATCGTTAAAAAGACGTTGGAAAAAATTATAAGACATTAAAAGCGAAATAAAATGTACAATAAGCTGTTGTATTTGTATAAAATAGGAATCTTTCTTCAATTTTTTTTTCACGATTTTGTCTATCTATTTTTTTTTGGTTTGGTCATTTTGTCTTCGACAATATTTTGAGATTAACTTAATGTTTTAATAACACCACGATATTTGGAATATCAAACCAAGTTGAACATTTTATATCTATCTTCTAAGTGTTTTAAATTTTAATATTTTCATATTATTATTTAAATGATGACTATAACAACCTTTGGCTCTCTGCACATTCTTATAGGTACAGAAAAAATATTTTTACATTATTTAACAAAGGATAACTATTGTCTTTCTTCTAAACAGTCCTTTGACATCCAAATGCTGCTAACTTTAAGTCAACAAAGTTTCTTGTAATGAATTAAGCTATAAATCATGTTGCAAAATAAAATATGTTGTTACTTAGACTTTGGGATAGCCCTTAGGTGTCATTTTACAATCCACATAAATCATATCATTGAATCTTTTGAATTCTTGCTTGGTTAGAACAAAATCTTTATTCCGATTTTGTTCTGGTTCAACCGAAAGAAAGTAAAAATCAATTACCACTCACATTTCTCCAAAATGAGCGGGCAAACAACTGATCAATAATACATTCGTCATGTTTAGCACATAATTTAACTTATACTTTGTCCAAAGTAGTTTTGAAGTTTCTTTTTGTAGCAATTAGTGATGAGAGTCATTCATACTAATTAGAGACATGCGACGCATGTTGCAAGCACGCAAAATTTTCTCTAAGTTTTCTTATAGTTTACTATTATTTCGGATATGTACGATTGGAATTGGACGGATTGGAAATTATATTATAAAATTAGTTTATATTTTTAATTGGTCTGATCACTTTTGTCCACGTTTCTCTACGAGATAAAATCAAAAATGAAAATGAGATTATTTTATGGAGCTCCTCATTTTCGACACTATAACTTCTAGGTGACTTAGTGTCACCGATATTACCGAATTATATCGGTGAAATTATGTCCGTTGGAGTAGGAAATTCATTGAATGAAGACCATCAACAGAGGAAATCCTGAGTGAAAACATTTGAATAGGGTATTAAAACTAACTTGTCACGAATAATTACTATACTATAGTTGTTTTGCGCGTTTTATTGACATTTTCCTCTATTCATATTGCGACAAATATGTTGTCGTTTATTTGGTACACATTGCAGAGGCATTATAAGATAAGTTAGTATGTAAGTTTGGACTAACTTAAAATATAAAAACCAAAGCTTAGAATCTGTATATTTTTTTACCAATAAACAAAAGATAAATATGTTATGTGAAATTACACCACTAAACCATCGGATTTAGCACACTGGAAGATCTACGGCTAAGACTGTACCTAATGTTTTTTACTATTTGTAATTTAATTAGCTATAAGTTCTCATGTATTTATTTAAATGTCTAGAGCCTTGTGTACGCTGTACATACATAACTCTATTATGTATGTGCAGACGTTGGCTGTGAATTTCATTAGAACGATGTGTAGTTTATTTCATTTTAGATTTAATGATTCTTTTGCACGCCGAATATTTTTTGCTCTGCTAGCGCCTCGACGTAAATGACCTTTCCAGAAACTGAACAATAGTGAAAATTCATGTAAAAATACGTAAAATGTTAACGTTTCTAAAGAGAATTAAGTTAAACAAAGAGCGGTAGAGCAAAGTATATGTTACATTATTATGGTACTGGTTGTGGGTCCCACACAATATATTCCCACAATGTGGGAATATATTTTTGCAGCCATTTTCACATGATTTATTTATATAGGCAAATAATAATCTGCCCATAACTGGGAGCGAGTCCTACTATAAAATAAGTGATTTATAATACCTAAATCTAAATTTCATAATTCAACAGTACTCTGTAACAGAGTATAAGTAGTCGATTTGAAATAATTTCCCGACAAAATGTGTGACAAATGTATGATTAGCTTTTTAACATAATCTCAACAATTTTTAATCCTTGACAATTGCCTAACACTCGTATTTTTGTCGTTTACTTGTTTTATAAATCGGTACTGATATGTTTTCGAACAATTTACGCCATATTCGTAATTCAATTTACCCTGTACACGATTTGAGAAAACATTTAAGAACAAAACATCCCACTCTACATTGTTCAGTTAAAATATTCACAACGGAAAATAGTTAACATAATAAGTTTGTTTAGTCGTCGGTCTGTCGCATGTTGAATTGGGCTTCACATAATTACAATACTCATGTTCCAGGCTTATTGTGAACCCTCGACAGCACATAGAAGTGTTCACTACCTACAAATGGTGACGGACGTACCCACATACCATTATGCACATTATTCGTCACGAGACGGCGTGGGCGAGTACAATACATGCATTAAACATGCGTGGGCCCTCCCCACTCGCATTACGTTATAATGAGGACTTGAGAGCATTTTTATTATACGTGGCGAAAGACTTATGTAACACATAAGTAGTTATATAGACTTTACATACGGAGTGCAGAAACAACAAAACAAATTCAGAACATGTCATATGTCACACGAGTTCTTTTATGTTTTAATCTGACGGTATTCAGCATACAATAAAATGGTTAATAAACAGAAGTAGGTTGGTAAACACAAGTATTAGGGTATAAGTATTAGGGTGTAAATGAGGGATTATTTTCATGAAGCTAAAGTCAATTTGCCTCAGATAGAGATGGTAAGATAAAGAACCGTTAGCTCGATTTAAGAGCATTTTTAAAAGTTTATCTCAGATGCAAAAGTAACCAAATGTTTGGTTAAAGTAGCCACTTTAACCAAACCTTTACTTTTACCTTTTGAACCAAATGAATGATGTTTTTGCACCACTATGAACTCTGTCGTCTTGTGCATATTGTCTAATCAGGTAATAATATTATTTTTTCAGTGTGTACATTGTAAATTAAGAGCTTGTACATTATATTCCTGTTTTTGTTTCTGTCCGTACTTCGTAGAGGGCGCGGGTGCGCGGGGCGGGTTCCGCGACTGGCCGCGACGCGTTATGTAAAGTGCTCGCGCATTGTCTACGCTCGCGGCTTCGCGCCTTATGTGCAACTATCACTTATAATAATAAAAAACAACGAGATTGATGTTCATCCTTTATAGCATTTATGATACTGTGTACATGATAACAGATTCGTACATATAACAAGAAAAACACTAAGCCAAAACAAATAAAAATATTAACTTTTTATAGGGGTGATTTTCAACAAAAATAGCATAAAATTGCAATTTGGAAAAGTAAAAGCCGGAAAATTTAAAACAATTTGTTGAGCCCGTCTAAGGGGTAAAGGAAGGTTGTTTAAGCGATCGTTTCATAGATTCCACTCCAAGTTAATAAACATGATTTGGTGCTTAGCTGATACAATAAGATATTGATGAAATGTTCAAAAGTTACATTAAGTCTGAAAATAAGGTAAACCTTGCCTTAGTTCAATTTAATTTGAGAAATAATATATACATTTTTTTAATACAGATAATTTTACTTTAACACTTTGATACAAATATAATATTTTTTTTCATTTCGAAGATACGTTATATTTTTCCCAAGAGTTTCAATAAGGCGTTCTTTGATGAGCCGCGCGGTGATCACGCGCCTCCCCAACGCTTTGGCCTCAATGAAATTAGATGAATCACATCAATCTCCGCATTTTGCCGTAATCTCCTAAAACGCAATATTTTTTGCTTCGTAATAGCCCTCAACGTTTACCGATTCTTTTTCAACCTTGCCGTCTTGTACATAAAGTCAAGATTTAAACCATCTAGTTATCGAATTTAGGGTTGGCAGCATAGAAGATTGCTTCCGATTGCGTTAACTGGCGCATCAGGGCTGATGGTTCGTTTCGCCCTCACTGTGAGGTAAAGTCGTTTCTCGGCAAATTGGGAATCAATATGAAACGTGGTGAAGCATCGTGAGATGGCTCAAGCACGGGAGACGGTAAGCTCTATCTTGCACCTTTAGTGCAAACATGACGAGATATTTGCGATATATGTTGTTTATTATTTTAAATTGGACCTAAACATGTTTAAAATAACAGGGACTTTATTTTATTTTGGTCTAGAACGCTTTATATTCTTTTGGCGCCCAACGTGGTAGAGGCAATACAGTACGACCTATTTCTGTATTGTTGAAGATGATATTATTTGCACAAACTTCTGCAAAGTCAGCGTGCCAGCCAAAGTAGGTTTTATATTCTGTTTGTATTTATTTAAGAATTATGGAATGGATCACAAATTCACAATGAGTGTTATCATAAATAAATATTAAACAAAAAAAACTTGAAATTAAGTAGAGACTCTATTCTATGTCAAGAGCATTTTTTTGCAGCAGGGGTCTCGTTAATGGCAGAAGTCGGTCAATCAGCTAGGCCGGCAGTCCGGTGCGCAAGATGGCGGCGCAGTGATTGCGTTACCGCCGACAATGCCCTAATCCGATAAGTGGGGCGAGGGCGCGATTCCCTTACCCGCAGCTCGTTGTCCCTTGTGGCGGTGACAGGGCTAACAAAAAAGCTCCAAAATGTTATTTTCCATTGTCCATTCTAAAATATTTTACAAAATATCGTTTCAGTATGGAGCTAACAAGCGAGTAGATGTTATTCTGTGTATAAGCATAATAATCACAATTGAAAATTATTTCTTAAGTCTTATTTCTGCAAAAACCAAACCGTACAAAGTTTTTGCGTTGTACGCAAGCGTCGAGATACACTCAGCCTTATCTGTGTAAATAAAATAAAATAAATCACCGGAATACGTCATGTGTGCGCCAAATTTCAGAATTAGATAATTAGATAATTAATTCATTTAGGTCGTGTTAGTTATTATCAGGACAAGGTTTGTATAGATATAACAATTACACTAAAAAAAATACGTTATTGTCAAGAAGTTTATTAAAGTTAAATTAAGTATCGTAGTACTAACCGTTACGAAATTTCGTAGCGCAAAGCTGTAGCACTTCATCTTGTATCATATCATAATAAGAGGAGGTTGTTGATAAAGATCTGTTTAAACCAATTATTAGACATCTAAGAACCTGGAGATCTTGGGTTTTATTTCCAAAGATTGGCTCTAGTTGTCTGTGGGCCGTTTAAGATCGCTACCACCCACAAGTAAAATCTTCCGCCATAACCAATTCTGTGCCATAACTTTTAAGCTTTGGCAGTCTTTTGGCAATATTTATGTGAGCTCTTGAAATTAACGATTTAAAGATCAGAGGACCGTTTAGTGTGGCTGCTCATTGAGCAATGGGCCATAGCGAGAATGCTTTCACCAGCTCGTCCCTATCAGGTGTTTAAATTAATTCATCATCATCAACATCTCTCTGTCGCAGTCCACTGCTGGACACTGACCTCGCCAAACGCTCGCAAGCATTAGAGGTATTTGCTTATAATTGCCACGCTAGTCAAGCGGGTTAGTGATCGCAGGACGTAGCTTTCTTCCCTGTGTCTCTGCAGCCCATCACCGGCCTGTTGCATATAGCTACGCCAAACTAAACCCTATATATTTTTATTGAACTTATACATATATTGTGTAGCATTGTGACTACCTATTGGGTGCACTGGCTAGGAGGCTGCCCTAAAAACCGGCAGTGCCAGGGTTTGCCTTGTCGTAGATCCTATTGTAGCGAGTTTTGGTGGTTGTTGTCTAGAACCGATGGTTCAGAAGGTGAAATATCCCGCATAAGAGAAGTTCATTTCTTGTCATATAATTACGTGCAAGAGTGAAATTAAAGTTTTATACATTAGATGTCTATAAAGTTGCTTATGTAATTGGAGGATCAGTAGATAGGCAGCGGCGGCAGGAGCGGCGCCTCATTTGCTGGCGTCATCGCGATGACGGCGTCATTACCGGGGTCGTTACGGGGCGGAACCGCGAGACAAAGCGCTATGTGCCCGGCCATTTTCACAAGCCTAGAAAAGGGGCTAAGCATATTTCACTAGTACACAAAAACTACTTTCTGGTGTCTCTATATAATCTCATTTATAGGGTAAAATAGCCGTTACAATATAGAATACCAATTTATGTTTTGCAAGAGTCCCTCTGCCATATTATTATTTACGTAAAGTCAATAATATTAATAAAGTGTCACAGATAACTCCTAAAAACACCAAAAATTCGTAGTCAATTTAATGTGCTACAAAGATAATATTATGATATTGAATAATATTAACAAGAATATGGGTATGTAGTTATTAAGATAAAATGATACCATGAACGTTTGCAAGTGGTATTATGGAAGTTTGACGACCCATTTGGTGTAATGGTCGAGAAGTCGGCTATTACACCAAAGAGGTCGCGGGTTCCATCCCCGCACGGAACAAACATTTGTGTGCATGCACATTTCTGTTTGTATCCGTCTGGGTGTTTCTATGTATAATATGTATGTATTTACAAAAAAAAAGTATATAAGTAATGTTTATCCGTTGTCTGGCATCCATAGCACAAGCTAATGCTTCGTTTGGGGCTAGATGGCGCTGTGTGAATAATGTTCAGCGATATTTATTATTATTATATTATTATAACTTAAGATCGTGTAAGAAATGTTGTCAGTCTCCTGGAGCGCGTTGGTACATAGCTGCGTGGCTCGTTCGGGCTCTTCGTTAGCAAATGCATCTCGTAATGAGCGTTTTGTGCGTTGTTGGAAAAATATGTAGAATTTGCGGCGGCCCCCGGTCCCCCAGCCCCCCCGGCCCCCTGCCCCTCTGGCCCCCCGGCACCACCGGGGCGCCCGACACCCCGTTGAAATATTTACATAACTTTCAAACCATTTTATGATTAAAACTTTTCCTAGTATAAGATGGAAAGACGCTTTTCAGATCAGTCACTTTGTTTAGGTGAACATTTTACAAAAAATGTCGTTCAAGAATTCAAGAAGAATAGAAGAAACATAAAATAGCGTAAAGTAATTTAAACTCTAAATGTATACACAGACATTTCAGTCCTGCTTTACACAACAATCATTAAACGAGTTTATGTTGTGGCCACGTTGCAGATCGGTGAGTCAACAAGTGTTTATCGGATATATTTCAGAATTCATCACACAATCCATTTCGTTCTATGTATTTCATGGATATTTAGAATAAATATGTTTTGAAGAATTCAATTAAATTGAAGTTCATGTTATTATGTTTTGTAGATGACAGATGATCTCACAAAGAAAGATAGGAATAACTTGGATGCAGTGACTCAGGTTGTTTTGGAGAGCCTTTGGGGAGTCCTTTATCCAGCAGTGGACGTCTTTCGGTGGAAATTATGCTGATGTTTTGTTGACTGTAAATAATCAAGTGCTTTGAGATTCTTTTAAAGTTTGGAAGATATCCGATACTTACTATTCATTGCTTGATTCCATATTGCGTCCTACTGCACTTACTTATACTATCGACAAGAATCATCACTTGCCTCACCCCTCACTCCCCCCGTCATCTTGATAATGAGCGCAGTAATCAACCCCCACCACCCCCTCCACATAATGAAAACTATGCTCTCGTTATGTGCTCACTTAACTACGGTAGGCTGGTGTGCGCTTCTTGTGTGGAACATAATGAACATGCACTTCACTTTATAAATCTGCGAGATGCAGCCGAGCACTTTATGAGAGTGTTTTTTAATAATTATAATAGGTATACCTCCAGATCTTAATAATTTACTGCCGTGCGTACGGTATGATCAAATACATGTCGGTCCATCGACATCCGAACGAACAAAGTATTTTTATTGTACGGGTACATAGCAGAGCTGAAATGTAAGGCATCTGGGAATATTTAAATATATCAAGTTTCTGCAAGAAAGATTTTATAGGTAATATTTATATAAGATTCTACCTAGTATTTCTCCGAGCGTTTTGTCACGAACTAATCAGGGTACTTGCACCACCTTGTAGTTATATAATTTCAAGGATTTATTTTTATTCTACTGAGAGATTACTGTTAAAAATTACTTTCATAGTTTGGAGACGCGTTTTCTGTTTGAGGTCTTTGTCAAATTATTTATCACCGAAGTGTTGATGTGCTCAGCGTCACAAATACAAACTATAATAACTGTTCATATTTCATGATGGAATAAATCAAATTACGCCATAAAAATACGTCGGTGATGTGTATGCACATACAAATGGAGCTAACGCGTGTTTGTGAACACTTTCAGAGTCGCGCCGACGACTCGCCATTTACATTCCAATAGGATTACTTATTGGTATTCATGCATTTAGAATTTTCCAATATGAAAGATGATGATAAAAATACACTCCTATTTTTATTTATTCTGAGAATTCTTCGTTTTTATGATTGCAATAGCAATGAGATTACGAAAACGAAAAGTAATATTTTATGAAATGTACGTTGCTGAAATTACATTTGGCATTTGGAATGTCTAAATATGTAATACCGCACATGCTTTAATGTATTAAATACTTTTATTTTTGTAATATTCTCATTTTAAGGTAACTTTATTTTTTTCTAAAAATTAAGTCGAATAATCTTAGTATGTTGTGATACTTAGGGCCAGATACACAAGTCTTTGCCCGATACCTATACTGCTACCTCATTTGTCAATTTTCAAAAAAAGAAAACAATATTGGTATTTGACTGATAGATTATTAGGAACTTACATGATAGTGGTAAAACTTTCCTTGGTCATATGTACTTATATATTTTTATTTTATATTTTTATATATTAATGAAATAGGTAACGAGCTAGTCTGACACTCTTACGACTGCTTTTCTGATTATTAAGAGAGGATGAAAGATCTATAAACGCCAAGACGTGTTTTGCAGGATATGCTCTTTAATCGTAACCTTGTACTTAAAGAGCAATTTATTTTAATTAAAAAAGCAACTTAAATGGCTCGGGACAGTGAACCTCTCGACTGCTTGCCACGGTTCCACAAAACTTGTCCTAACTCGATAAGCAATCAGGCAAAACTTGCCGCGAACTAGTCGGAGGCGATCAATTGACTTGATTCGGGTCGAACCCGCGCTGATGTATGCGCATACCAAATAACATATTTGACCACAGTGTAAAGTAATGCAAGAAGCTTAAGTGTGCTCGGAGACTAGGTACGATCGAGGTCTCCCGCGCGTGATCACTTTTGGAAAAATATACCGTGCACGCGCTTCGTGAATTCTTAGGAGCGGCGCTTGTAAACGTGAAAATACTGCACAGGATTTTAGCCTTAAGGGTGATCACGCGCGGGTGACCTCGATAGTACCTATACACGAGGGAACTACTTAATTTCCATGGTGTAACACATTCTTTGTCTACTTTGCATTGCACTTTTTAAAAGAAATAAGAAAGAAAAGGGGATCAAAATCAATCAATCAATCAAAATATTCTTTATTCATGTAAACTTGTATCAAGTATTTATGAATCGTCAATTACAGAGTGACTCTACCACCGGTATCGGAATGCAGTCATCTGCCGAGAAGAACCGGCAAGAAACTCGACAGTTACTCTTTTTCATCGCCATGTTTGTTTACAATTTGTTTGTTACAATTACTGATTAGTTTTAGAATACCAAGCCATACAGTATAAAGTATAAGAATGAGACTATAATCGAGAAAAATCCGTGAGCCCTGGAAGACCAGTGCCCAAAGGTGGCACCTGCAGCACAAGTATGACGTATGTGCCAGCCATAATTTCACTCAACCATATTAGAGGGAATGTAACCACCCGACACATAACGCCACCACCCCAAGCACATTTTAGCGAGCATGACCGCCAAGGTTACAGACTCTTCAGGATTCTTTGAATGAAAATTAAATTTAATTTTATTGAATTATAACATTTAATGTGTTACTGTATAGCAAAGTTAACATTGTTGATACTATCCGGATTCTATACAATGCAAAGGCGCGAGTCCAAGCTTCCTTGTCGTTGAGGTATTCTTATTAATACAATACAAAATAAATTTATGTCACTGAAAATATTAATGTCAATACAAAAGATCATGTCAATTATAACAAAGGCGCAGGCAGAGGAGCGGCAACAATACTACTCACTTCTACAGACTTTTATCATTTAGATAGTCTTCCACTTTATAATAACGAACACGAAATAATAGAGACTGGGTATGATAGTGGTAGTGTCATATTAGGTAATAACCATTTACCAAACTTATGAATAACTAGCTTTCCGCCCGCGGTTTCACCCGCGCGTAATTTCTTCTTTTTTAAATATCTCGCGGGAATGAGACGTTTCCCGTAGGAATTTTATAGCCTATGTCCTAATACGGGTTATAAACTATACGTGTGCCAAAATTCATCTAAATCAGTTCAGCCGTTTAGGCGTGATTGAGTAACAAACAAACATCCAAACATCCAGACTTTCGCATTTATAATATTAGTAGGATTAGTAGGAAGTAGGATAATTTACTATTTGTTATTAGGGTGACTTTATTTACCCTTTAGTTACAAATTGGATGCGTAAATAATTAATAATAAAAAACGACGGGTTGCACTCCGGGAGTGCCGGCAGAAGTGAAAACCTGAATATTAACGTTGTGCATTTTTGATATGTATTTTGGAATGGTTAGGGATTTAATTGATTGGTAGAGGTATAAAAGTACTATCATTTATCCCCTCAATTGATGACATCATGGCGACCATTTTCCTTTATTTTGATTAGGAAAAACAAAATGGCCGCCATTTTGATTATTTTTTGATTTTTAATTTTTTTAAAAAAATATTTTAAATCCTTCCTGTATGCAAATACCAGTCATTTGGTATCAATAAAGTCATTATTAAATGGTCTACAAGTTAAAATTATATAATTTAAATTATATTCTACTGTGTTCGAACTGTATGCGAGGGAAAATACAAGTGGAATGAAATTGGGTAATTAAAACTAAAAAATCAAATTAAAAAAAATAAACAACTTGTTGCTTTAGTTGTCCACTTTAAATTAACCTGTTACTATTAAGCAATAAACACATTAAATAACATTCACACCTTTACATAATAAAATATCAAGTAAATCAACAATTTCTGCATACAGTCACAGCGCCCGGCGCGCGAACATTTTAAAAAGATTGACAAAACTCCCATCGGTTTCAAATGTTCGCGCGCCGGGCGCTGTCATTTGCTAGTCGCTGGTTTGTTCTACCAACCTAACAAACTAATAAAACACAACGAATCGTCAAACAAACGAAAACAGACTTTAAATACGGGCGATAAGGAATTGCCTTCTAAAGGCAGCCCATCAAACGTCGACCATCATGGCGCTGCCTTTAGAAGGCAGGCCATCAATTGAGGGGTTATATGGTAAAATACAATATTTATTTATTGCGCTATCGTACACAAACATGAGAATTTATATTACATTAAAAAGTTTATCTCTCAGAATTAATGAAATCAGAAACTTTTTCAGACTTATCAGAAACTCCTTGCTGTGACACTGAAACGCCATGTAATAAATGATGATAAAATTAAAATGATTGACAACCGTCAATGTCATACTTTTTTGATTGACAACTATTTATTTTCTAAACAACGAAAACAAAGTTTGGAATTTACAACTAATTGCATACTGGAATCTGCGGATAAACTTTTGAATTTGGAGCAATCGGCCAAGAAATGATTCCCTTTACAGAATCCGCAGACTCCCGAATCGTTAATAACACGAGTGGTGTTACAGTAATCAACATGTCGCTTTCGAGGATGTTCACTGGGAATTTGGGGTAACAAGCCAAAATGTGTGTGAGAACGAGCCTCTTGTCGCAGGAAATCGGACAGCATTTCCAACTTCATACGACCTGATGCATGCTCCGCAGCATAGCGGATCCAAAGACTGCGGAGAAGTGGTGTTAATTTCCATAAAATACTGTTATATAATTCCGGCGAATAAAGATATTCCAAACTTTTTAAATGTTTTATTACGGCAATGAAATTTGGAATTTTGCAGGATATCAAATTAAGGTCTTTGTGGTCACTTTGTAGCATAGGAAGCATATAGGAAGCGACCGCACTGCGGCTATAATAGTAGAAGAGGTCACACTTGACAGTTCATTCATGCAAAGAAAAATATACCTTACGCTAAAGGAATAAAACTCAAGAAAACAACATCAGTTCTTATTAATACAATTATTTACTCTACTCCTGATGTACATAAGAAGCACTTTTCTTTGCATTTAATAAATGAGCTGTCAAATTGAACAAAAAACCATTATTGTCTATAAACCGACAAATTATCTGTTCCGGTGGCGGCGTCGCTACTGTCTATTTAAAACTGTCATTAAATATCGTTTATGCATTGCATTTCACGTAGTTTCAATTTTGGCCACCGGAACAGATAAGTTTGTAGAAAACACGTGTCCGGACTTCAAATTTTATATGGATTTTCGATCAGGTCACGTGACACATAAATCCTGTCGCGAGTTTAACATTTTTTCCCCATACAAAAAAAGTGCACAACGCCGCTAAAGAAGTTTTCACTTCAAAAATCTTTCTGATTTGGGTTACAAGGAAGTTTTCGTACATATCCTAAAATCGTATTAGTTACTGGCATTTCGTTGTCGTATGGCTAGGTCTAATCTAGTTTACGTGGAGTGGTAGCAAACTAGATTTTTACTAGATTCTCCGGAGAGTTGCCCTCATTTCATATATTTTCATTTTTATAGCTTAGGTAATATTCATTTATTCAGATTTTCTGAATTCTTTCGCGAATTTATCTGTATTACTTATGAATCTCTCTTATCTCAAAGGAGTTTAGTAATTTATATATTTGAATTGTTTAAAATAGAATATGACTTCCAATTTTTTTAGGACGACATCTAATACCATTACTTGTGTTATGAGTATCAATAAAAACGATGATATTTCAAGAACAATCCCGAAACAAAACAATACCTAAATGTGGGTTCCTGGGTGGGATTCACAATTGCGTTCCCTGGCGCAAAAGTAGGGCCACTACCAAATGCACCACCGGGATAGTCAAAGTATGTATGTTATATGTTAGTTATGTTATATGTGCATTGTGTACTTACATCTTGCTTGCGTTAGCGTTAGTCAAACTGGACGCCTCGATGGTCTAGTGACTCTAGTGGTTTAAGTACCGGGCCAAGATCACGGGGTCCTGGGTTCAATTCCCGGGTCGAGCTAACTTTGTGTCGGTTTTTTCGAACACAGCTCGGGTTTGTGATCACCAATCCGCATTTGGCAAGCGTGGTGATTAAGCCACCCATCATTGTAGCGATAACTTGATTTCAAGGATGGAGGCCTTTGCCCTACAGTGGGACATCAATAGGCTGATACTTTACTTAGTCAAACTGGCCGTGGCAGAGTGCGTGGAGCGTGTGACATGCGCGATGTGGAAAAGACATCAACGCGTTCAACATGTTTCGTTTTCTTCAAGCCTTTGCAATAATAATAAGAGACTAACAACATTTCTTACAGTTAAGCCTAATGCTTCTTCTTATCTTGCTGCCTTATTTAAAGGAGACTCCATAACTTTTTTTTTAATACTAGGTCAGTTGGCAGACATGCACGCAGCCCACCTGGTGGTAAGCGGCCACGGCGGCCTATTTCACTGAGGGACACTTCACCAGGAAGCGTCGCTCAATGTGCTGCCAGACTGTAGGTTCATCTGATCTTCGAGCCTCTGATTTCAAGTGTACTGGCTCCCAAAACATCCGTTATCGTTTGATATTTAATGATGTCCAAACTACTCGCACTAGAATAAGTACATTAGTAACTTGAAATTTGCATCATGCTGGCTTTTATAGTGTAGACGAGCACAAAGACAGGATTAAGTAAATTAAAGTCAGTAATGAATACTTAACACTTCAATATAATTCGGTTCCTGGAAGGAAAATTGGGCATAGTTTTTTCGATTTTTAGTCTTGTCATATTTATCGACTGTACCCTAACTTACCTGCATCATGAGAGGAGTCAAAGCGAGTCTATCAATAAAAAAACCATGTCAAAGTGCTAAAAAAAGAAAATTCATCGTCATAAAAACAAGTGGAGGTAGCTACCTATAAATAATGGGTACCTACAGTGATAGGAATTTATTACGTCGTCGTTTCAGACCTCAAAGCCTTCTTTGCCCATAATCCCCTCTCATCCCTCAAACAAATAATCTAAATTACAAACCCAATGCAAATAATCCCGCTTATACCGCGCCGAGTACATAGCTGCGTAACGAGCTTCAATTTTCAAAGAAAGTCCCATTTCAATATCTACCGCCCCCCCTTTGAGCCGGGTGGGGGGTGTTCTTTGATCCCAGGCCCTCGTTAGGCGACCGCGAGCGTAATATGGAAATGCGAAGTGAAAACATCGAGGGCATGATCCACTCCAATCGGCCAACAATGCTGCTAGTAAATGGAAATACATTATGTATTCGCGGGCGGCGTGAACGGAAATACTGAAAAATACGAAAACAGGAATTTACTTTTTTGTTCCATTAGGAGGATCGCTTTGAAATTTTTTTTGTTATTCAAATAGTCTGATTTAATGGTGTTCATATTTGTACTGTTCAGTGATAATTTGTGTTCAGGAACCATTGGAAGATCGTATTTTCATTTACAAAGTTGATTATCTAGAAGGGTGCGATAAGCCGATGACAATAGCGCAAATCTTATTTTATTAGCGACTAGCGGCCGCCCGCGGTTTCACCCGCGTGGTTCCAGTTCCCGTGGGAATTGATCAAAATCCTTTCTTAGCGGATGCCTACGTAATGATTTCTAATATTTACACGGTTACTACTCATTAAAATAAAACAACTTTAAACAGATGAAAACTCGCGTATATTCTACATTTTGAAATTTAAACCCGACGTTTCGACTACTTTTCAGTAGCCGTGATCACGGTATGACTCAGCAAAACGAAACGCGTTTTCACCTAGCGCTCACTCTTTGAATGAACGGCCTGTCAATTCTCGTGCGGTTGTCAACTTATCAAAACAAACATTAGACCAGGCCACCGTTTCGGTATTAGAAAAAGGGTTAAATTTCGCTGTGGCACCGCGTAAAATACCTTTTGAAGAAATTGTATGTAGCGTAGAGGACTGCTTATATAAAAATAATATGAGGAAGGATGATTTGGAGGCTATACGTCAGGATGTATCATCGGTCTTGCGTCGTAGTAAAGTACCCAAATTAAACCTTCCCCTTGACCAATATCGCGCTCTTAAGAACTTGCGCAATAAGCCTGAATTAACTATCCTCCGTGCTGACAAAGGTAACGCCACGGTTGTGATGGATACGTCCGATTATGTAAGTAAAGTTTCTCAGTTACTGTCAGATGAAAGTACATACAAACAGGTTAAGTCTGACCAAACTAACAAAATACTAAAGCAGACCACCGAGCTTATTAAAAAACACTCTGAGAAATTGAGCTTAGACGTTCCATCTTTAATACCTTCGTGCCCAAAACCCCCAAAGTTGTATGGGTTGCCAAAGATACACAAATCAGGTATTCCACTACGGCCTATAGTAAGCCAGATCGATTCACCTACCTACCGTCTGGCTAAGCATGTGGCTGGTGTTTTATCGCCCTTGAGAGGACAAACAACATCTTATGTGAAGGATTCCTACCATTTCATCAGTGAGTTACAACACCTAAAACTGGCTGATGATGAAACTATGGTTAGTTTTGATGTCCAGTCCCTGTTTACATGTCTACCTATTGAGGACTGCATTGAAATTGCTAGGAAAAGGTTAGCTAGTAGTGAAATTCCCTTAGAATATGCAGAGCTATTACAACATTGCCTGCGAGGCGGTTACTTAATGTGGGATGATAAATTCTACATACAGCTGGATGGGGTAGCAATGGGGTCTCCTGTATCTCCTGTAATGGCAGACATATTTATGGAGGAATTTGAGGACAAAGCCTTAAGTTCAGCACCAGTTACTCCACGATTTTATAAGCGGTATGTAGATGATACTTTCACAATATTACCATCTGATAAAGTAACTTTATTTTTAGACCACCTTAACTCCATACATCCAAAAATAAAATTCACTATGGAGTTAGAAAGTGAGGGGAAGCTGCCATTCTTAGATGTTTTAGTTAGCAGGAATTCAGATCATAGCTTAAGTCACACTGTGTATCGGAAGGCAACTCATACCGATAAATATTTGAACGGTGAATCTCACCACCATCCATCGCAGTTAGCTACTGTTGGTAAAACTTTGTTACAGAGAGCGCAGCGGATCTGTGATGATGACCACCTTGATGCAGAAGTTCAGCATGTCAAGAGGGTACTTAAAGAAAACAAGCTTAAGGTACCACATCATCGCAGACGCCGTGTTAAACCAGCTACAGTTGAGCGTCAACCTGCTGTTCTACCATATGTGAAGGGAGTCACTGACAAGATTGGTAACATCTTGAAGCGTGCTTCAATTAAAACCTACTTCAAGCCGCCTAGGAAGATCAGCCAATTTTTAAGACCAGTTAAGTGTAATGTTCCCCTACAAACAGCAGGAGTATACAAGCTTGATTGTGACTGTGGGCTCTCTTACATTGGACAAACCAAAAGGAGTATCAGTACGCGAATAAAAGAACATATCGCGGATATGAAACACCGGAGGTCAACGAAGTCAGCAGTGTGTGAACATGTACTGGATAAGCCCAACCATTACATTCGCTTTGATAAACCCCAGGTCCTTGCCAGAGAAAATCGCTATATACCCAGGATGCTACGCGAGGCCATTGAAATTAAAAAACATCCTAATTTCAATAGGGAAGATGGTTGGAATGTACCACCTACTTGGGACCCAGTATTACATCTAATGGGTTCCAATGGACATCACAATACTGTGCAGCTTCAAGACACCATCAGCTCCTACTGCGTGGATAGGAACGTATTGATTGATAGTGAAGACGACGGTTGCTGATTATTCTAAAATAATTATAAAAGTGAAGGTAGAAATAGCAATTTAAATAACTGTTTGACGCATAACACCTGAGTCATACCGTGATCACGGCTACTGAAAAGTAGTCGAAACGTCGGGTTTAAATTTCAAAATGTAGAATATACGCGAGTTTTCATCCGTTTAAAGTTGTTTTATTTTAATGGATGCCTACGTCATAACATCTTACCTGCATGCCAAATTTCAGCACGATCCGTCCAGTACTTTGGGCTGTGCGTTGATAGCTATCTATGTCAGTCAGTCAGTCAGTTAGTCAGTCAGTCAGTCAGTCAGTCAGTCAGTCAGTCACCTTTGAGTTTTATATATATAGATTTCCTAATTTCATGTGCATTCAAACAGTTTACAGTGTTACGTTGCGGAGCATAAGTTGTATAAAACTCTTACAAGGTTGCATCTTGTCTCATCTTGTAACCAAATGAATAGAAATAAATGCAATATTTTCATATGAATACTTAAGCTTTATAAATGTGTTTTTGTGTACGATAACTTGATTGTTGTTACAGCTTATGCGGGTGGAGTCCGTCCACAACGAACTGCGTCTATAAATAAAGGTGTCCTGTTCCAACAACACGCATTAAAGTAGCAAATATATAAAAAACCTCTTTGTGTCATTGTCCCGGCCTCGTCACGCCTCTGTCACGCAGTCGTGACACTGTCAGACCGGCCACAATGGCTGCCATCTGACGAGCCGACAATGCGCGGTGAGGTTACATCTTGATAGGCCTTTTATTTTTATATTTTGACAAGTTTTATGTGTCCATTCTTATAATAAACCGAATATTATAATGCATACATTTGTAACTTAAACGGAACTAAATATCTTATTAATTGTTCCACACTTGGTAATCATGGTTTTAGTTTAAGTTTAAATTGGAGTCGTCCATTGTTTTAATTGCCTGTAGAAGTTTTAGATACGGTGCCTTAAAAGTTTTTAACGTGGTCAAAGAGGTAAAGATTTTTATCATTCTTGATAGACTATTTTACGTCGCTTTGCCCTGTATAAGAGACTAACAACATTTCTTAGAATTTAATAAAATGTGTAGAGTTAAACACTGAGTAAACATCTAATGTCTAATATCATAACAGACAGTTGATTATTTTTATCGGCTACTTGCGTTAATATTCTTAACTTTGAATACAACAACGATGAGGTCTGCAACAAAGTAGACTGCTGTTTCAACTAACAACTGCGCTCCTCACAAAACTCGCTTCAAAGCCAAACAGAATCCACTTTTCCCCTGCAACAGAATCTTCGCTCGCTCTCAGCGGCGATTTGCGCTTCGCCGAAGAGTGCTCGATGCTGAGCACCCTCCACGTAACCGTCCGGGGGGGAGGCAGGGCACGGAGGGGGGCGAGGACCTGAGGAGCCTCTACACCTCTCGCGAGGTCTCTTTAATCGCGCCGTCTTCCGCAAGAGCAGTTGGTTCGTGTGTTTTTGTTACGATTCGATGTGTAAAGGAACTTACAGGAAGGAACTTACAGACAGAGGGGCTTAAAGCAGATTATTCAGTTAACGGTTTAATGATTTACTTATTTTAAGTGGATTAGATGTTTACTGCAATAAAATCAAAATTAAAATATGACATAATTATAAATCAGTGGTTGACGTTTCGATTGTACTATAGCAATCGTAGTCACTAGCCAAGTGGTTTGAGCGACGTCGTCTGCTTAGGCTGGCTTAATTGAAATTTTAAATAAAATACACTGAATCCTTTGTAAGAGAATAGATATTTGTTCTGGAGAATTGTATGTGGAATGTTTTTTTGCGCTTTGCCCCAGCTTTTACGCATACGGTTTAGTAGAGAAAAAACGCAATTAGAAAATTTTCAGGCCACATTTCAATTCATTTTCATAAAATCGTAGATCACAGCATCATAAACACCATAAAATTAAACAACCTGTCGCTATATAGCTGAGCTAGGTTTCCCACTGTCCTGCACATTTCGGCATGCCAGTTTCCCGGCGAACAAAAGCATTAGCCGCTCTTTACTCCGGCTCTCCCAAAACCTGATGACGTCACATGCAATATTCCTCCGAAGTGGCGTTGCAGAGCGCCACTAAGCCATGTAATTATATTTCCCTCCGTGTGAGGGCCCGAGGGCGGCCTGGATTGCCAATAAACGAGATTACCTCCCCCGCTGAACCCCTCACGCGTTATTTATTTTGCACGAAGGACGGAAATAGCTTCAATCATGAAATGGCAATGAAATTTTGCTTCTTATCCCGGCCTGTTAATGTCCCACTGCAGACCGGCCCAGGACCTCGGTCGGTCTGAACCCTGCGTTTGAGTTCACCATTATTTTGTAATTTGATGAGTCTTCTTAGCGTTTAGTTAACGCCTTAGGATTTTCAGGATGCGTCAGATCGTGGTCAGATCCGTTATCGTTTTATTTTTGTTTGAAAAAAGTTCTCAATGTTTCGTAATTTTACCTTACCTTTTGTAATTCTTGAAGGTGGTTAAAGCTTTTTATAGTGATCACTGATAACATCTTCCAAACACTTATTTAATCTTTAGATGAACACAAAAACAATTCGCTGATTCGCATATTTAATTAAAGCATTATAGTTAATGTTTTATTGAGTAATAAATAGTTCGGTTTTGGATTTTAATTATAACTTTTATAGTAATACGAATTTAACTTCAAAAAATTCAGTTAATAGCGAAATATAATAGCTTTGCTACCACCGCCGTGCCTGTTGCAATCAGGGCTTCTGGATAGACGGGATAGGGAATGTGTGGAGTTCTTCTGAGTAATTGAACGTACGGTTCGTTTGAGATCGTTTTATTTTCGCTGACAAAAGCCTGCGACCCCCGCGAACCGTTATGTGCTTGCTGGGGGCGGTTGTTCTATCTACAAGCATTCCTTAGGTACTGGTGAATAGTTTGCATTCATTTTGGAGACTGACGGTTTACATTTTCATTTGGCACATATGAACTTATGCGGTACCTACTGCACGTACGGTGCGGCACTTATACGGTAGGCAAACCGCAAACAAAGACAAAAATGGAATAATAAATTAAAAACCAATGTGTAGGCTTAGCTTGAATAGTTATATTGGCTTAGGCCTTAGAAGACTAGGTTTCATTTTTCATTGTAAGCGTTTAAATTCATTGTGTTAGTTTTTAGTTTGACAGTCACGTTTTTAGTTTGAAAGTACTTATAGATTCCACTAATCCAAGGCAATGGATACAATTCAATTGAAATGTTTATCATCGCAACAATAATTTGAATAGAGCTGTCTTCTCAACGAGCTCTCGTCTGATGTACGTAGGCAACACTTTGTTGCAACAAAGTACTTACTTTGTTGCACTCGGGCATTTGCGTTATATTCAAACCAGGCGCTGACACAATGACACCCTTACCCGATATTTATGTACACATCTAAATGACCTATTATATTATTATAATAAAAATAAAGGCCTATTTAAATTGTTAGGGTTTCGCATTTGAATATAAGAACCGTTTATAAGAATAAGTTGTAAAAAACTGCGATGAATTGATTTAGAATAATGTGGTGACATGACGTTACTGCACATTTGTAAGAAATGCCAGTAAAATTCATTGTTTTTCATTGATTACATAGCTTAAGGATAAAATGCAATTCAAGTCTGAAAATATACATTCGTCAAACTAAATATTACCAAGTGTCTGTTTTCTTTTAAATCGTCATACACCAAATAACGTCTAGATTCGTTGCTATTTGTTACTATAACAACGCAATATTAGGATGTCAAGAAGTCTAAGTGTTCAATATATTACGGAACCTCTTGTTCATCGCTGCCGATGACTGATTATTTTTTATAACAAGTTAGTTTCTGACCGGTCGGCGAGGGCGCTCACACAATCGGACACAATGGGCCACAATGGCCGCATTCACATATAATTACGTCATTACAACACGCGGCAAATCTATAGATAATGTGGTAATTATGTTAACGTTCCGTTCATTTTATTTAACAGCTTTATTTACCGATACATTAACCATTTATTTACATCCGTGACTAATAAACGGAACATTGTAACAAGCAGATTGGCCTTGTGAAGCATTAATGTTGGTGTTGCCAACAAGCAGAGTTGTTAGAGGTGGACTTTATCCAATCGTTTAGGTTGTACTTCATTATATTAATCTGTACTTGTTTACTCAGGTAAACAAGTACAGATTGATATAATGTAGAACCTGCAACAATATACCCATGGACGAGTCGGTTAGATGCCAAAAGGCAGGCACTGGCTGTCTGTGAAAGGGAAACCGAGGGAGTTTAGTGGATAGTGAGACGCTTTAATCCCGAGTCACACACACGGCCGCAGGTCTCACTAGCCCGCGGTTAAGGTGCATAAACAAATTCTCCTCTGAAAAAACGTGTCATATGCACATGCTCGTTTGTCCGTTAAATTTTTTTTATCTCAATGGATTTCTTAAAACAGTTTTTAAAAAGTATGTACATACTTAGTATATGAAAATCTGCTATGCAATTCACTAAGCGACACTCGTTCGATGCGCTCACGGCTGAGATCACGGATGTGTCAGCCTTAACCATGGAATTAATAGTTAGTTATATTACGTTTATGGCCTTAACATCGTTCGATGTTTTCACGACTTTATAAATTGGTATTCTCTCTGTCATCTGTCAAAGGCTTCGTGAACTAACTTTCATAGAGACCGACAGACTTATCTGTTCCGGTGGCGGCGTCGCTACGCTGTCTTAAAATATCGTTTTTGCATTGCATTTCTCGTAGTTCCAAATTTGGCTACCGGAACAGATAAGTTTGTCGGTCTATACAAGAATATGTCAGTCAAGTATTTCCTTAACGAGAAAATTTTCTTGTTCTGTGTCCTTAACACACCGTTCAAAGCCTTGCGGCGCTAGTATCGTACAGCGTTGAAAAAGTTCTTATAGAATACCAAATGACTCTCACCGATGACACAGCCGCGGCGACTAAGGCTTTTATGTCATTTGCGCTTAGTGAATCGCACTGCTGATCATGACGTGAAGTGTGGTACGTGCCTCGTAGCAGCGAGCCGTAGACGGACGCGCGCCCGCCCGCTACGGCGCTACGACGCCTACGGGCCACACTAATCTAATTAAATTATCAGCTATTCAACTAAAAAACCCGACTTAAAAAAATTACGAACTCTTGTGTTTAAAATGAGTATAGTGTACAATACATATTGTTATTTTTAGAGTCGTTTTCTTTTCGTCTTTTAGTAGTCGTTATTGGATATTGTTAATTCTAGATAAATAATTGACACCATTTAAAAACAGATATAATAAATTTTCTACCTTACCTTTCTCCTATAATTAATAATCATTAATAGAATAATACAGTGAAATATTACTCCTTTACTCGCATGTGTATCCTTGCCAAAGTACCTATTACCCACACACAATATTTCTAATATTATTACCAGTTAGCGTGCCTTGTCGAGGGTCGACTAGCGGCGGGTAAAATTATTAAAATGCTTATCTCGACAGGCATTGTGCGGCATTATGTAAATAATAACGACTAAATACAATAATTCCCGACGCGAACACAAAACACGTCACGGCACGCGGCTTTGTCCGCGGGCTGCCACTGCGGGGATAAACTCTTTAACATTCATAAAAGCTACTTGAAATTATTATAATTTTGGTTTGTATCCTCGTAATAATAGTGCATTGTGCTTGGTTGCAACCAGACACAATTCCTTTTATTTGAATAATTATTTGTGCAATTACGAATTATGATTTTGAAGAGTACGATATCAACGAAATAGACACGATTATTATTTTTATTTGTTTTGTTTTAAAAAGTGTCAAAACGATAACCTTTTAAGGGACCTTAAGGGACTACACTTTTGCTTTAACTTAATGCTACAGATATTTACTAAATATAGCTTGATTTTACTTACTTTAACCATTCTACATAAAAAATATTGCCCAAATGTATCGTGTATGTTCTAGGACTTCTAGCTATCGCAATATAGAACACTAGCAGAAGGATCTTAGTCAGCAAAATAAACTGGCTCAGGTTAAGGGCCAAGGTCCACTATGGGTGCTGAGCTAACGCAGAAAGTAAGGCGATGTTTAATGTAAGTATTATTTAAAACGACTGGACTAAAAAAATAAGAATAAATTAGGTGTTTTTATTGTATTTGTTAACGATTGTAAACAATGAATTTAACCCGTGCGATTTCAGTTTATGATTAGCGTCAGTTGTTTAATATTCGAAACGAATAATAATATGCTCGTTGTTATCGTACTCGTATAGGTTTATTAGGTCTTTAACTTGCATTTTGAATCTCTTCAAAGGAAAAATCCTTAAGAATCATTGTATGGGTTTAGTGTTAGGTCAAATTGCATAACGAATTATAGCCATTTTTAGCAATTAGTTAGACAGAGATATTTAATCATGAATATGGGTAGCCATATTACTTAGCCCCATTCTGGCAACCCTACAGTGCGCAGGGCGGTACAATAGGGTGCACCACCACCGGCCACCCGACACCATTAGTGGCGCGTCAGATCGCCGATAAAACATTACAAATAACGCCAACACATAATTATCGGGTTTCACCAAACAAACTGCCGGGCTTCTGTGTATTTCAAAACTGTATTGTGTCACTGTCACATCATATTTCTGATGAGGGCGGACTTATTTAAAAAACTGGTGTTAAATATCTGCCCTCATGGGCTAAACACAGTAGCTGATTTTTATGATTGCATCCTTAATTTTGAAAAAAATTTCATGTTTACAAATTATAAATAATTTCGCAATAGAAAAGGCTTAAATAATTTAGTTCTATTAATAAAAAAAAATTGGTATCCGCCTTCGATGTAATCAAATAGAAAAAAACTAAATAGTCCTTTTTATTTAACGACATTGCATCCTCAATTTAACTTACCTACCTTAATCCTTTCCTTGACTGATCAATAGACGTGACAATCAATACGCCCAATAGATCAATCTATTGACAACGCGTACAAACAAAAAGTATCCGCAGAACGGAAATCAAAATAATTAAACGGGATCTCAGATACATCCTGAGTTAAACAAAGCGGCTACCCAATACGTTTGCAAACAAACTCTCGCGTCGATCGATCGAAACAAAGCATCGATCGTATCGAGTGTCTAGTGGCGCGCTCGCACGGTTTTTATCGACACTCGACACCTGTCAATTAGCGAGCTGTCACAACGAGACGTCCGTCACTGTCAACGCCGACACAATATCCGTCATTGATAAAGACATTAATACAATTAGAGAAACGGTCAATCCTTGCATTGTGTGCACATCTGCGAGCAGGTAGGCTTTGTGGCCGCGGAATGGTCAATAGATGCTGAATCATCTTGATACATTTGGCGGTAATTCGAGTGTTGCCTCGTTTGTTGTGAAATTCGAGGACAATGTGTGTATTGTCAATTCAAGAGCGTGACATCGGATGGTTATAAAGAGATTTGTCGAGACAAGACATTGTGAGTGAAGTGGCAGAGAAATTTTGTTTATGTAAACTATTATCACACGATTGAATGAATGAAAGTAAGTGTTAGAAGAGAAGAAAAAAAATGATTTCTACAGATTCAAGTCAAATTATAGTTAACAATGAAATAAAATAAATTTATTCTGCAAATAGATTTAAAAAAAATACTTACTTGTTACTAAATACTAAATGTTAGAACTATAATTTGATGTATTTATTGTGTTTCAGATTTTGTCAAATCAGGTAAGATTTAATAGCGTGTTACCGATCAGCATTTCTTTGGTAAGTATTTTAAAAGATTATACAGGAGATAGGGAGAGATGGTGGGGAGACTTTATGAAGTCTCCCCAGGAATATTTTCCTTGGTAATGTTTTTTGTGGCTAGGTAGTTGCAGTAAGTTCGTGCTCTGTCATCATCAAAAATAAAAGAGGATCTATCTTTTTGTTATAAATACAAATAGTACAAGTATTTTATACTTATGAACAAAGGACTGAATTCTTATGTTATTGATAGGATATTGTCAACAATAAATAGATATATATAGCTATTATTTGTTATAGCGAAGCCGCCTTCAGCTTAGGTACTCTACAATACGCAGCACACAAAGCGACTCGTGATCACATTAACGGTCTCATCCAAGTCTCATCCCTCATCGCATTCGCAATTACAATTACAGGCCCTACCTCGAGTCTAGCTCTCCGGACGGTCTACCTTATTGCAATTTGAAAAGGTTTAAATTGCATCGCATTACAACGGTTGACGTGAAACCGCGACCCAAAGCCGCGGGCTGAAGTGAAAACATGAGCTGAGCATTGAGCTGAACGTAATTTTGACTTTCTTTTGGTGGAAAGTCGCGCCCTGATTGGTGGAGATGCGGGTGGGGGCGCGCGCGGAGTTGTGATTGGTCCGCGAGCGCGGTAAAAAACGCGCCATTGTGCGACTCCGGCGATTTATTCACGACTATTAGTTATGGTTGGGTGAGCGGCCGGCGGGCAGGGTTGCGCTGCGCTCGTTTTATCGATGTCGATTTGCCTTGTGCAATATTAAGTGTTAATGGTTCGTTTGCTGATTCCATCTGAATTTTTTAGTCATTTGAAATTGGCTGGCTAGATAGAGCTTTTCGGTAGTGATCCCATCCGTATCTCTGTCATAGAATGTGTGATTAACGGTTGTGTTTTGCTGAATGTTCATATTTGAATTTATAATAAGTAAAATGAATTAGAACATTTTATTATTTGTGACACTAAATTGTTAATTTCTATATCTAGTATACAAACTCCGAAGCTAATAAACATTGGAGATCTTGGAATTTTAGTTTCAAGTAGGTATCTACATATATATTTTTCAAGTATCAATATTAAAAGAATTATCGTTGAAAGTCAAACCATGCATACATACTGGAATGGAATGTGGTCGCGAGTTTAGAGGTAAACTAACTCACAATATTTTCAAATGTCAACATCGATAAGTTTCCGTATTTATCGACACGTGTTTACACGCCTCGAGTGTAATGGGACCAGTGGCAGTTGCCAGTCGCGTCTCAATCAACACACCTTTTACTTACCGCGAGAGCGGGACGCCGCCACTCTCCCCCTGGCCAGAGCGAGACGCAGCACACGCATTCAGGACTCCGCGCGCTTTCAAACGTGCGATTAACCCCCTGAATAACGGTTAAAACAGAATTTTGTGCAATGCTCTTTAAGGTTGATTTTACCTTGGTAGAGAGATAGTTGGAATTGTCATCGCAATATTTAGCATGTATGTTTTCTTTAGATATGAATGCAAATAGTAATGGCGCATTTTTATTCTGAATGTTTACATAGAGGGGCCGGGGAAAAATGCGCCGCCATTTTGAGTACCGTCAGCAGAAGCAGATATTGGAACGGCACTTGAGGGTGGAAGGGTTTTCTAAGTGAAAGCCACTGTGAGAGGTCCTTCGATTGATCCCTTAGCGAGTAATCGGGTATCGGAATGTGATTGTAGAGCGCTGAGCTAAGAGATTGGTAGAGTCATGCGGGCTGGAGGGTAGGGCTGTTGTCCCATGTCGGAGCGAATGCTTGCATTTTATTGATTATTTTGAGTGCCTTTGACTTTGAGTAACATTGGGTACGATTTCTAATCATAAGCGGAGTTAATGGCCCGCAGGTTCGTGGGGACTTTCTGAAATTACAACTTGTCAAGTACACTGCTTCAAGTATGCGAATACGGTAGTTACTTGCTTTTGTCTGCGTGTCTAATTTTATAATAGAGGTGGATTATAAAACGAAGTAAAATATTTAAAGCAATTTAAATAAGTTACTTAGTTATCATCATCAGTATCTAAGAGGTTTTAAGTAATAGGGGAGCGGGGGGCACGTTGTTACAATTTTTAGATATTTGTTAATATGACAAAAGCTATCAAATAAATTATACATTTGATTACTTGTAATGTTAGTATGTCTATTTAGCTATTAAAATTTGACTGAAAACTTATTAAAATTTATGTAATTTTTTCACAATGGACAATTTAACTAAACAAGTAGATTGTAACATCTTACCCCGGAATGGGCTAGTTGTTACATCATCGGGGCACGATGTTACGGTAGATAAATAAACAAAATCATCAGTGATACATATTTTTTATTAGTATTTCAAAACGATATAAACAATAGAGATCTCTTTATACAGTCTTCTAACATATATGAGTAATTATAATATCTATTATGGTAATTATTTAAGCTTTTTTTGTAGAAAATCACTTTGGCAGGAACATTTTTGAATCTTATATAAAAACATAGACTTACTCTGAAAATAACAACTTGAGTAATTAAATTATTCACTTTCACTTCCTAATTAGTTATTTTAATATACTTTTGCCAAACCAAAATTTTTTTCTTCACCATTTCATGTAACAACTTACCCCAAAAAATTGTAACTACTTGCCCCATGGCACGTTTTTTAATATAAATTGAAGTCATTTTTTAATGGATATCGATAGTAGAATGAAACAATATTGTAAATTAAAGGTAGATATATTATGAACGTTCAAGGTTAAAAATTTTGACAAAATAAAAAATATAGTCATCAGGAATCAAAAATTTCGTAAAGGATTTTTTTTCGTACTTGGTTGAAATCGGGACACACGCACATAACCTAGCAGCTCAGCGCTTGGCGGGTCACTGACATTCGTTGGTCACTGATTGTTTTTATCTAATGCACGATGTTATAAGAAAACGAATGAGTCCAATTATGTCCATCAAAGAGTTTAAGATCCCGGTAAAAAACGCGTGTAACTTCTTACCCCTGTAACAACAAGCCCCCGCTCCCCTACAAATCATCACCAGATACTTTCCGGTCAGGCTTCAAAAGTCATACAACCCCATTTATTTAGCGTTTAACAAAATCCAAATACTTATTTTGTAAGTACACTGAAATAAGTTTACTTTGCCAATTGGGTTATTAATTTTTATTTCACCTAGGCCAGTATAAATAAACACATAATAAATTTTCCTCATCGTGAAACCAATAATTATGATATTTCAACTATGAATAAACTCCATATTTTAATTTAGTATTTTCGCCATAACAGCTTTGGCTGTGTTACGGCAGTATTAGCGGGAGCCAGTATAGGTACCTACATGAAATGTAAGGCTCGAAGATGGTAGCCTACAGTATGGCAGCACATTGAGCAATGCTTCCTGCTCAAGTATCCCCTAATGTAATAGGCCGGATTGACCTCTTACCAAAAGGTACTCTTACTATCACTCGGCAGACAAGCACGCAGCACAGTCCTTGTCTGCCAAGGTAATGTGTATTAAATATGATTTCGCTTACACTACTTGCATTGCGTAAAAAATCAGACAATTCATGATCTACGCATGCATGACTGATTAAAAAAAATCATGCTTCCAAGTTTCAGTCATGTCAGAATGGTAAATTCAATAAATAAAACTAATAAGCGTAAGACTTTGGGGAAGCACATTCTACAACCAGACGAGGCTAAAGATATCCTCCCCAAGAATATTCTCCTCTTCGTAGAAGAGGTTGGGCTTGGAGAGGAACTGTAATCTAAGTGGCGTTCACAATAGATCAGAATTGGTCGCAGTGACTGTGGAAACACGAAGCCGCTATTAATAAAAAAAAAAGACTTTGGCACATACGTAATATCTGAAGAAAACTTAGCAAAAAAAGGCATTTTTTATAAGTTTTCTTAGTGTAGGACTTCCTATCATCTGCAAGAACTTCCAAAAACCTTTTTAGTCATAATCCACAATTGCTATAAAGCAATAAAATGTCGGGTTATGAAAATCTTCTTATGTACATTTTAAACCGCGGCAAATATCTCTTTAATATAATCTAGGCAAATATTTAGGAAATCGTTATACTAAAGCCAGCTCTTTACATAGTTAGGTTTATGTATATAATAAAATTGTTGCAAAAATTATGATTTTGGAGATTTAAACTTGAGATTTGGAAATCGGAACTATGTAGTCTGTTTATGGTTTACTTGAAGTAAGAAGTAACAATGAATTTAGTTTATGTACTCTACAGTTTGAAATAGTCGGTAACAAATTCACACATAATTATGATAATCTAACGCTGGGTATAATAACATTTTTTTAAGGACCTTCTAAAGTAGGTATACTTAAGAAGGTCCTTAAAAAAGGTTTATACAAACCAATCTCAAAGAAAACATAGTTGTGATAATGAAGGGTTCGGTTATGATATGAACATATATTAGTGCTACTCTTAAGCTCGGTCTATATGAAGAAAAAGTTCGTAACTTACAATTACTTTATAGCCTAAGACAAAATAAATAAGGTACGTACTTAGTAATCTTACTTAATTTTGGAGACTTAGTCCATGAAGCATTGCCCGTCACTTAAACTTAAATATTTTTTAGAATAAATTATTCCAGCTTCTGAAAAACTTTTAAGTGGTTTTCTGTATTCAATTAACAAGGTTCGTGATTTGAAAAATAAATTTCCATGGAGTCTTGGTATCTTGGCAGTGATTGGGCGGCGCGTGACTCGCGGCTCTCATTAGCAACTTGTCCAAACTCGTTATAACTTGATACCGCCGCCGCCCGCCCAGGCATGGGACGTCACAGGCACGAAACACTTCGATATTATCGAAAATAATAAAATGTTACGGTCTGTTTCATTGCTATCAGATAAGCCCTGGTATTATCGTGTCTGATTGCAGTGATGCTGTCTTCTCAATTTTAAAATTGTCACAAGGGACTGCATCATTGATATCTGAGAGATAAATTATACGTAAACGTATCTGACTTCAGTGAAACTGACCCTTATAGTCCAGTTTTCACGTGGGTTCGATCAAAACCCATCCACGAAAAATCATTCTTCGATGAATAGGTACCTAGGTTTGTTCTCATTCAGCAAAATAATAGGTGTTTCTCGTACAATGTTTGTCCATAAAAATCGGGTAGAGTAGTAATACAACCAAACAACCACAATTCTATTGTGGTTCCTCATGTAGATCAGGTTTTAGTATAATTTGTAAGACATAGCGCTGTATTTTGTTAGGCTTAACTGGGCGTGTTGAAGAAAGTCTGTATTTATGTCTTGAATTAGGTAAAAACCAAAAAGTTAGTTATGCAGATCAAAGAATTAGTATTGTTTTAGGGAGAGTTTTGTCGTTCACTTGTATATACGTATCTGATACGTTCAACTAAAGAGGAAATGTCATTTATTATAATTTGAAAATAATAGTAAAAAATGTCTGTGGCAGCCGCGTGTCCTCCTTCTTGCATCATCATCACCCAGTCGCAGTCCGCTGCTGGTTATAAGGCTCTCCAAACGCTCGCCACTTTGCTCGATCCTCGACTACCTACTCGCATACAGCTTCTACCATCTTCTTCCGCAAATCGCCACTTCAACATCTAGTTATTAATGGGAAAAACACAATTAAAAGTAACTGTAGTAAGTTCATGGAGTTGTATTAAATGGAGTTTGTAAATCGAAGTGGGAGGTAGTTGGATTGTTCCGGAGAAATTGACTTGTTCTGGAGATTATGCCACATTACGACTCTAAATATTTCCTCTGTGCTTGTAATCAAGTTGTTATTGGGTCGGGTCCAATTCGACAGCCAATACCTGGCGCATCACTAGCAGATTGACTCGCTCGTTGTCGCCGGAGGTGGCTGTGTAAAGCAATTCGGTGTTGCGATGTTGCCACTTGTAGGGTTAGCACAATGCCTACAATATAATAGACCTTTGTTTACGCCAGTTTGATTCAGACGTTTTCGCAATAGTGCTATTAGCAGCTAGATAAACTCGCATGTGAAGCGCTTATTAGAGGTTTAATAACGAATGCGTCACAGTTTTGTAAATGAGACATTTTACCTGCTTAAATAATTCAGATATGGTACATTTCAATTGAATAACTGGCAGAAATAATAGAAGCAATATTTTACTTTGAATAAAGCTTATATTTTTTAATAACTGTTGGTGCAACAAATAAATAGTTTGTTGCACTAACTTAATAGGCAAAACAGAGCTACTTGGTAACCGAGCTACAGAGGAATCGTTTTAACCGCCTCCGTAGAACAGTGGCTAAGTCGCTAGGGTTTAAAAATCGTGGGTTCGATTCCCGCCTTGGTCTGGTTGGTGGTAGGGTTTTGTTCAAAGTCCGACAGGCCAGCTACCACCCCCACTGGCAAAATCTGCCGCCATAACAGCTCTGGCTGTGTTCCGGCAATATTAATGTGGGAGCCAGTAGGTACTACCTACACTTGAAATCACAGGCTCGAAGATCAGATGAGCCTACAGTCTGGCAGCACATTAAGCGACGCTGGTCAAGTGTCCCTCAATGGGATGGGCTGCAGTGGTCGCTTACCATCAGGTAGGCTGCGTGCCTGTCTGCCATCTCCTATATTATAAAAAAATCGTAAGGAATGGAGAGAAGAGTTGGATATAATGTAATTAAAACGGTAAAGGACGAGTGCTGTGTGTGAGTGTCAGCGAGATGGAAATTACATGACTGCTTCCTCAGTTCACGTGCCTAAGAGCGACGAAATCTGCGAGTTGATAACTTGTAGTGAAGTTTTTCTGATACGTTTTAGATTACTGTGCAAGATAGGACCACTAGCTTTCCAGCTCTGACAGGTTGCTTACTGAGTGTACGATGAATGGAAATAGTTGTCTTGTGTATCGCGATCATCACATTTCTATTGCTCGCGCGATGATTTAAATTCAAGACCGTTTTTCTAACATCACTATTGTTTAAGTAACGTTGGGAGAGGGCGGGCGGTTGACATTGGCGGCGAAGTAATTGGTGGTTCCATCGTATTTCTGATTCGGCAGATATATAATAATTCCAGATTTTGTTACTTTTATAACAATTGATGAATTTGAAATATCACATCCACCCTAGTGCAACTTGTACGTGCCGAACGAAATATAGAACAAATAATCGGTAATGAGATGAAAAATGTCAAAATTCGTAAGTAACCCTAACACGAAATGAACGTCAATTCGTCCCTTGTTACAAAATTCAATAATCGGATCGTGAGAAACGGATTAAGGGTTGACAAAAAGTGAGTTTGTTAATGAGCAGCCCTGCGCGGGCGCGTCGCGGGGGAGCCAGGGGCGGGGTGCGAGGGGTGCGGCGGCCGCGGCGCGTGAGATCGTGACTTTACACCGCGCGACGCGCAAATTATTTTATATCATAATGTATTGGCGATAATCTCACCGGCGTTGGTCGCGCTGCTGTCTACAGCATGATGCTCGACTACGTTATTTATTTTTGCGAATTAATTTTTCTATAGCTTTTCCGTTGGCAGAAGATGGGCTGCGTCAGGCATAGAGCCCATCTGATGTTTGGCGGCTTATGCAGTGGATTTAGTTGTGGGTTGCTTAATAATAATAATAAATTAAACAGGCGTAAACTCCCTCAATGTGCTGCCACATGGTCAGATGGCGTAATCTCCGAGCCTTTCATTTATATTGTAATCGGTCCCACATAAATATACCCGGAACACAGCCAGAGCTATTTTCATCTATTGAGTGGTGGTACCTAACCTACCATCGAAGGTGGCCAGTCAACGCTGAAAAAGTTCTATCACCAATCAGACACAAATATAAGGACGGATGGATTGGACTGTTTTTTTTTGTTGCAGATACATACCCAGTTACTTAACTGGGTTATACCTAGGAATGCACTTAAAGCCGTTGGTATTGAGCCTGATTTCTTCAGTCGAGTCAAACTGTGTCTCATTGAACTATTTGAGTAATGAAATAACAAAATAGGCAGGGCATCGGTGATTCTGTGCATAATTATTTTATGCTTGGATAGTAGTACTTATTTTAAAAAGAAATCATTTTTACACAGAAAAAGGTTTTTTTTTTTAATAAAAGGCACGTTCTTAGAAATATCACAGAGATAGTTACGACCGTTCATTTTATTTATATCTACACAGGTATTGTGTTTATTATAAAACTCAAAGGTGACTGACTGACATAGATAGATATCAACGCACAGCCCAAATCACTGGACGGATCGGGCTGAAATTTGGCATGCAGGTAGATGTTATGACGTAGGCATCCGCTAAGAAAGGATTTTGATCAATTCCCACGGAAACGGGAACCACGCGGGTGAAACCGCGGGCGGCCGCTAGTTGCATGTTTAAACTACTTTTGCACATTTTCAGGCCAAAGTCATCAGGACCCGGGTGTTTGAGTTCGTCAAAGGCGCTAAGTCACGTTAATTCGAAATGAAAAACCAAAAATATTTAATCGTGCACAAAAGAGCACCCTGTGTTCGTTTGATTGACGATATCGTTTCGGGCGAGTCGCAACAAAACGGTCGCTCGTTAGTGACGGCTGACGCGATAATGAGAGGGACAGCTTCCCTCATTCCCCCTCCATCCCTCCACTCGCCCCCTCCCCACGGCCGCGCGCGTCACGCTCTTATTAAACTTATCGGCGTTGTTTACTGCTGATGTGACATCCCACTGTCACTTGACAACTGTGTGCCTTCTTGTTTTACACCTAATGGTGCCTACAGTCAGGGGTCAATTTAACCACTGCTGTTGTTTACATAATAAACAAGCACAGACAACGCATTTTGTTTTGGTCTGTATTTGAATGGACAGTTAAACGCCGCGAGGCGGACTTCGGCTTGTCCCTCTTTATTGTAAAGGTGAAAACGGGTTCGTTTAGTTTAGTGTCTTTAGTTCCGTGTCCCACACATGGCTGTAGGCTTTGCTACCTTGCAGTAAGGTCAATTTTACTTCTATGTCAAAATATTGACAATTAAATTGGGTACACAGCAGGTACTGTTTTCGCCAAGAGCTACTCGTTAATTCTTAACATTTCACCCACATTAGGTTTTAAAAAAAATACAGAATTAACATTATGAGCCCTGTTTTTCTAAATAAAAGTGATGTGATAAACAAAACATTTATTATACATATGTACTCGTATTAATTAACCAACATAAACACATACCTTACTAACATCATGTTCTATCAAAGATGATGTATTGGGTCACCTGATGGTAAGTGATCACCGCCGCCCATAAGCACCCGGGACGAGGAACTTTTAAAGAAGAAATCAAAGAAAATTCCTGTGTTAATGCCGAAAACCTTTGAATAACACTCTCAGGGGGTCTGTCGTCCCAACCAATGTTACACAACCACAACTCTTTAATTAGCAATTTTGCATATAAAATTACGGGAGCGACTAAACCTAAAACATCAAATAAACGGGCAACTACAGAAAGTATATTCCGTTTAGTACAATCTATTTCCACATTCTGAGTGGTGAAGAAAAAGATATCATCTTCAGGTTCCCAATAAAGCCCTAATATTTTAGAAACGTTATTAGACCCTTCACCAAATTCAACAGGCTTACGGTGAGAGCTTGGAAGATTATCAAGTAAAGCTTGGGAGTTACTTGACCACTTCACCAGATCAAATCCGCCAGAATCTAACAGGGAGATCGATTCTTGCGCAAGTCTGATGGCGCTAAACTCATCTGCGGTAGAATGAACAAGGTCATCCATATACATCCTCGCTTCTACTACCTTAGCGGCATTGGGAAAATGAGGACGCATGTCCTCAGATAACTGACGAACAGTTCGCATTGCCAAATATGGGCTAGACTTAAGTCCGAAAGGTAGTCGGTTGAATTGAAATGTTCGAATTGGTTCGAGAAGAATACTCTTGCCTTTGCATTGGAAAATCTTGTTTATTCATTACAAAAATTTTAAATTCAAATATTCAGGCTTTGTGGAACCAGAGACATCAGAAAATCCTCAATACACTGATGGCTGAAGTCTGTGCAGCCGATTTCCCCTGATGCTCGCACATGAACAAGCATAAGAGGAAATCGGGGGCACACAAGGAGTATCTGTGTTGCTTCCTTAAATTCTGGGAAGGTACAGTACATTCGGAGGGAGCAATTGTATCTGCACAGTATCTCTACACGATAGCAGTGTTTTAAGTGGTCTTGTCTTGCAAAAAGGCCGTGGCTGTCTCAAATCCTATTTAGAAGACGAATTCTTCTTCTTTAACTAATTAATTTCGTTGTTTACATTTTGAGCCCTGGAACTAGGGCATATGTTAATCGTTCTGAGGTTGTATCAATATATCGATACCAGAAGTATCAATTAATGTAAGGAACGAAACACTGTTTTTCAGGGGAGCCAAAAAACGATTATATTTTTTAAATCCCTCTGTAACTTTTTTACTATCTGCTCCAATTTGAATACTTTACTTTTACTTGGAGACTAGAGCGAAGTTTCTTAAAATTTACTCTTCTTTCATGCTATAAACGAAAGATTTAGGAATACCAGCGGTTTAAAACTTAGCATGTCCCTTACATTAAAAAATATATTTAGTTGTGTTTTACGTGTCTATTTTTTTTTTGTGTAAGCTTAACGTAAGCAGCAAGCTCAATATATTTTAATTATTTTTGTATGCGACTTTGGTTACATAAGTAGGTAGGTTAGCGCTTTTATTGTTTTTGTTTATGTAGGTAAGTCTCATTCATTTGATTTTTTTAAAGAAAATATTTTGTGTGTTTTGTTTTAGACTAAAATATTTATAATAAGCAGGGTGACTATTTATAAAACACTTTTATTCTTTTACCGTTCTATTTAGAATAGGCCTAGGCGTTATCATAACTGTCGATTAAATTTTTTACTTAGAAACTGTTTCCGGAAAGCCTGTGGTAATGTGGGGATAGTATAAATAAATAGTAAAAATTGTTTATTTTATCAGCACATCTTATTTACGTATATAATACATGATAAAAATTGAAGCTCCCGTTTAGGCATAGGTAGCGGTTTAAGGATGTCTCGGTCTTCCTTATACAGTAGAAAATAACAGAGCAATAAGATCTAGAAATCTCATTGGATCTTAATCTTAAGAAACTGTTATGATTTCATTTATTTTTTTAAACTTAATTATATTGCATAACAATAGTGTTAATAGTTGATTTGTGTTCTTTGTGTGTGTGTGTGTGTGTTGTGTCGTGCAAAAAGAACTTACATACTTACTTACTTACTACGCTGGCTCAGCGATCCGAAATGGGTCTTGGCCTCCGACGTCAAAGCTCGCCATTTCCTTCAGTCCTGTGCCAATTCAATGTGTGATAGGCCTATCATGCACGTTTAGTGCCTTGAGGTCCTTGGTGCAAAAAGAACATAATACAAAATTACAAACTGTGATTGTCACTAATGATCTCGTGCATTTGGTGCGGCGTTTAAAAAAAACTCGTTGTCACAGCTCCGAAAATGAAGATAAAGAATAATTATGAAAAAAAAAACAAAATCATTCTTTATTACTATTAGATTTTGAAAAGGAGTAAAAATTTTAACTGATTCACATTTTTTTACCGAATAGGTACAAGAAGAATGATTAATTATTGTATCAAACAAAATATCTACAGAAGTTGGTGTTAATTCATAATAAAAATGATTATCAGTAGTTCCATCATGGAACTGAATGGTACTTAGTGTCAAGTCAATAATTGACACTAGTTCCATTATTTCGAATTTCTTTTTAATAGAATTAGTGATAAAAAAAATTATCAGTAGTTCCAACATGGAACTGTGTCATGGAACTAGGAACTAGTGTCAACGAATCACAATTTCCAAGCCAGTTATGGGCTTTTGCCAGAAACATAATGACACTTTTGTAGAACAGAACATTACCTAGTTTTAACAAGTTTATATTAAATTCTTATCAGTATTATTATTAAGGCCAGTTTCACCACCAACTTATTTGACAGTGTTGAAGCTGGCTCTGAGAACTGGTATCCAAAATTTACTGGCACTGTGGACATGACACTCTAGAGTGTTGTGTTCGTTTTATTCAGTAAGGGTACCCAAGCATTGAATGTCGCCTCGATGGTCTAGTGGTTTAAGTACCGGGCCAAGATCTCGGGGTCCTGGGTTCAATTCCCGGGTCGAGCTAACTTTGTGTCGTTTTTTTCGGATTTACGATCACCAACCCGCATTTGGCAAGCGTGATTAAGCCAATACCCATCTTTGTAGCGATAACTTGATTTCAAGGATGGAGGCCTTTTTCCTGCAGTGGTGCATCAATAGGCTGATACTTTAGCTTTTTAAGCATTGAGAACTAAAATTATTTCTATATCGTTAACCAGTCTTCCAATTCATCAATTCTTCGGAATGACACAATTTGGACACAATACTGAATCTCAAATCCCATTCCAAATTAGTGCACATTGAAATTAAACAATTAGTTTAACGGCCGCTCGCCCGGGCCTTGGCGCTTGAATGCCCAATCAATGTAATTAGGGGTTCCCGCGCGCTCGTTCCACGTCCAATTTCGAATTTGGAACGCGGCGAGGGCCAATGGCCGGAGCGTGCTAATCGCGCCCCGCCGCGATTGGCCGCCGCAGCCGCGTCACACTAATTATTGGCCGCGGTAAAACAATTCCAACATTCGAATTCCGAACATGGCCGACGTGAATGAGAGTTTATTGTTTTTCGTTTATTGCCTGCCAGTTGTAATGGCGGCGTATGATTCATTAGTCGTTAGTTACTAGTGTGCCGGTTTATGTAAAATGTTCAGTTCATGTTACAAAAAGTGATAATTGATGAGTTAATGAAAAAAATCATTTGGTGAAAACATGTCATTATGAAGAAGTACAGGAGCAACCTGTGCAAAGGAGCAGAAACGTATGTTTCTTACTGCTTAATATTATAAAATTACGAAAGTGTGTGAGGGTGGATCCATCCACCGTGTGTGTGTGTTATTCTTTCACGCAAAAACTATTGCACGGTTAATCCGTTGATGATGAACTTTGTAGTGTGTGAATACAATAAAATATCACATCTAGGTACAGGCTACTTTTATCTACCACGAGGGCGAAGCTGCTGGCGGAAGAAAGTGGTCTATTATTAATTTATAACGTAACTAGCCTTCCGCCGCGGTTTCACTCGCGCCATAGGTATAATAATGTTCTGTGCCCGCGCGTAACCATTTGTAGGTACCTTCATTTTGCTTTTATTACAGCTCTAGGTACCAATTTTAATAATTAATAAAAAAAATGCAGTATTGTAAAATTAGAATTAACCTTTATCTAGGGACGCAGAGTGGTTTATTCATTACTTATGTAATGTTTATTATTTAGATAAGATAGGTAAACTAGGAACCCATTTATATAAGCAGCTAAACTACCTTCTAAAAAAATCGACAACGCTTTTTAAAGGGAAACACCGACTTCCCCACATATATATTTCAATAATAATCTTACAATTACGAAAAAATTACGAAAACTATTTTGAATATAAAATAAGTACCTAGTTCGGCAAGTCAGAGGGCACATTTAACACCCAAGTTGATAAAGGAAATAAATAAATTGTTTCATTTACAGACAGCGTCATTATCCATTTTAAAGCGTAACTACTCATGTACAATTTTTATATGAAGCACTAGTTAAATATTAAAATTCTTCTTTGTACTTTATAACATATGCTATCCCACTGCTGGGTAAAGGTCTTCCCCAAATCTCTCCACATATATCTCTGGCTTGAGCCAGAGTTTGCCAGACCTCGGAAAAGCGGAACAGATCAACAGATTATTAAAAAAAAATCTATCATTTCACGAGCTTGCCAGAACACAGTAAAAATAATTATAATGACAACACATTCTCTTTCTTATGTAAGAGCCTGGCAGCTAGTCATTTCGAAATAGATAATATCATTTTTAAGATTAATTTTTAGTTGTGACTGTACTTGTTTATTTTCTATTAAGCTGGCTTGTTAGATATACTAATGTTATATTAAAAACATCCGCCAACATAATTAATTTTTTATTGTCAATAATTTTACAATTTGGGTTTTTAAATGTTTCTTTTATAATGTCATTTTGTGTTGTGTTTTCTTCGTCCACCACGACCACAACACTAAATACATTTGGCCTCATAAAAAGGTTGTTTGTTACGCATTTATTTTTCATCAATTCTGTTAAAAAATATGCCATCTATTCCACTATTAGAAATAGTTTTTCTTTTGTATGAATGAAACCAGGCGTTGTTGATATTTTTGATTTTAATTTTCTTTAATTCTTGTAATATTTTGATCATGAAATTGCTTAAGTTTTAAAATCTATAATAATAATAATAATAATAATATTTATTTCGCAAGAATGTGGTACATTAGATGGTACATGTTATTATAAATTATGTTGCGAGACACATTCACCCGGTAGGGTATGCAAAACATATGGTATTAATATAATTAAGTAACTCTAAAAAAAAAAACAATTCTCAGTACTAAGTATAAAATAAAAAATCGATCAATTCAATAAAATTACACAATAAAAAACATTTTTAAATTAAAATTACATTAAATCAAATTTTTATGTTCAACATGTTGCATGTAAATAAATAAATGAAACAAAATTAACATTAAAAAACAACAATCAACTCCTAACTTAAATTACTCTCTAAGGAACTCATCAACACTATAAAATTGCTTGTCTAAAAGCCATGCATATACTTTCTTATCAAAAAGTGGCTGCCTTAAATCTTTCAAGCTCTCTGGTAGTTTATTATATATTTTTATACACATGTTTAGGCAATTTTTCATGTATAAAGCGGTTCTCGGAACGCATTTCAAGACCAGCCTATCAGGATTCCTTTTATTCCGAGGATAAACATCACCAGCTCTATTAAAAAGTCTCATATTATTTTTTACAAACTTGCAACTTTCATAGATATACAGGCAGGGTAATGTTAAAATTTTCATTTCCTTAAAATGCGGTTTACATGTTTGGATAGGAGGAATGCCGCATATCGCTCGAATACACTTTTTTTGAGTCACAAACGCTTGTTGCACGTTAGTACTATTGCCCCAAAAAACTATTCCATATCGCAAAATTGATGCGACATAAGCATGATAGGCTGCAAGAACCGTGCTACGGTCTGTTACATGACGAAGTCTTTTCAGAGCATAGACAAAACGATTTATTCTATCACAAACCGTAAGAGTTTGCGATTTCCAATTAATGTCTTCGTCAATGTTTAATCCCAGAAATTTAACATTTTCAGCTTGTTCTATAGTCGTTCCCCTATATGAAATATTTAATTTAATTTTTTTAAATCTATTAAATTGTATATAGTTAGTCTTTGTCAAATTTATTTTAAGATTATTTATGTCAAGCCATTCAATTATGTCAGTTAATGTATTATTGATGTCCATCTCATGCTGAGTTACGCCTAGTTTTGAGTCGGTTGTCACTACTATGGAAACGTCGTCAGCAAATAGAATGGTTTTATGTCGTGTTACATTTATTATATCATTTACATATAATATAAATAGTAGCGGTCCAAGGACGCTTCCCTGCGGAACTCCTAATCTATTGTACATATATTTTGATTGGTACGTGTTTACAACCTCTAAAATGGTGGTGGCGCTATGCTCACTAAAAGGGTGGTGGCGCTATTTGGCTTGTCATAGAAAATGTAGGTAATGCCTCTGATAAATGGTTGAGTGAAATGATGGAGTGAATGGATACATATCATACTGGTGGACCAATGCCAACTTGGGAAATGGTCGTCCGTCATTGACCTAATCTAATCTTAAAATATTTATAAATTTTATCTTTACACTTAAAACAACATTTTGAAGTGGCAGAGCGACTCTTTTGGTACGCCACAATATTGGCGATTTGAAATTGCATCTTTGATGCCTACATGATCATATATTTTCAATTTTTTTCCTAAAATGTGACCAGCTTTCACGCTAACAATAAGTTGAGCAGCAATAATTAAATTAAGGACAGACATATCCTTAAATAATTTTTTTTAGTAATTTGTAAAGTGACTTATTAAGTTATTACCTAAAATAGTGTATCGATGAACTAAACATTCATCTAAAAAATAACATTCTCACAAACATAGTGATGAAAACGCAGTGGTAGTTGGCGAGCGTGAGGTGATAAGTTGCATATCGCATTAGGCTTGGGGCGGGCGCGGGTCCATTATGCGGAATACTAATGACAGAGGGCGGTTGATTAAAAAACCTAAGTTGAGGGCGTGGCCCCCGGCCCCCCGGCCCGCCACCCGCCGCCCCCACTCGCACAACTACACACGCTGTATACGTAATGACGGTGCGACATAATTAGATTTGGAAATAATATTTTAAGAATTCGACTAAATGATGAATGTTTGGTGTATGTGGATTTATGGTGGATGGTATCTCAAAAATGTTATAAATTGAGAAATTACACACAGCACATCCACTTATATTTTTTCATCTTACAAAACAACTACTTATTACAGATTTGTTAATCAGTTGTAGTACAATTAAAAAATGTCGGTAAAATTCGTAAGACCTAGGTACAGTTAAATGCATAAGGTATTATTTATGTCAGCCAACAAAACTTTTTTTAAAACTTACTTTAAAACTTTACTACTGTAAAGTTATTGCACATTTGAAAGGCACTTTTAAAGTTCTTCCAACTTAACGTATCATGAAATAACTACTGAGTTTAGACGCTTTCGTATCATCATCATCATCAGCCTATACACGTTTTCACGCTTTTATATAAGCATATTTATTTATTTACTTAGGTACAGTCGGTAATTTGTTAGTGAAAGAATAGCATATCGGTAAAGACTAGACAATAACCTAAAATTAGTGTACCTACACAACATGCTCGGGTGAAAAGATATTAAACAAGATTAAACATATAAATTAAACAATATAATGGAAAAAAATAGCATAGCATATAAATTCACTTTGGTACCTCAAGAAAGGGTTTTCATGGAAATCAGGTAAAATAATAGTACATACGTCCTCAAATATGTAAGTAAATGTGTAATAAGTACTAGGTACAACTAGAATCTTTATTTTTTTTAAAGCTATATTAGCCACTCATCTGATAAAGATGTAAATCGTGTAGTTTTATACAACATTGCAGAAACCGTGACTTTTTGTTTAAATAAAATATAAAATACGAAGAATTCAAATTGATTTCTGAATTCTTGAATATTAACAACAAAGCTGTTAGACATTTGTAAATCAAGGGTGTGATATAGCAGATATAGGTATGCAGAGGATGTCAATTGCTGTATGATAAGCAACGTTTTGTAAATGGATAGACTGCTACTGAAGTTGCATGAAAACAAATTAATTTTCCTGGAACTGGCAAATTATTTGGCAGCTGTTTGCAGCATTCTATCCAATCCAATCCCAATCTATTCTTAAAATATTTTTCAATTTTAATTTAAACAAAGAAAACTATATTATTATGAATATGAAACGTAATAAATAATTTACAAACGGAGAATGTATTGATATTGTTGAGAATCTTCAGTGATAGAAAAAAGTGCCTAACTAATTTATGTCGTTATTTTCTGGATGTATGATAATGCAACAACATTCAAAAGCCGATGGAAGAGTAATAAGGTAGTAAGAGAGTCAAAAGACACATCTAACCTTACTTCTGGTGATTCATAATTACATCTTGATCAGAAATTGTAATAGAGCGTTGTTATACAAGGTGGGCCAAAAGAAGTCATCCGATGATGTTTGGCTCTAATTTTTTTTCTAAATGAAAAATTTCGATTCTGTTTTTTGATTATGTTTATTTGAACCTTTAGAATTTTATTGGTCAAGTCGAGAAGATGATATCGGTCAAATAGGCGCCGTCACAATTGATTTCCATACGGGCTCGTTTTATGGCATTTCTCATCACCTCGGCGAGAACTTCGGGCCACAGATTCTCGCACTCGTGTCAAATGTTGTCCTTGAGGGCTTCCAGGGTCTTGGGCTTGTTCACGTAAACATGGGACTTCAAAAAACCCCACAAAAATAAAACAGGAACGGTTAAATTGGGCGATCTTGCAGGCCAGTGCAAATCGCCAAAACCAGAGATGAGGCGACCCGGGAACGCCGCCTTCAAAATATCGGTTGTGGCTCGCGCAGTGTGTGCCGTTGCTCCATCCTGTAAAAACCACATGTCCACCAGTCCTTATGAGTCCAATTGCGGCAGAAAAAACTCGATTAACATGGCCCTATATAGTGCGCACCGTCCACTGTTGTCGTTTCCGGCGACAGCTCGTCCTCAGCAACAGCGGCGATATTCTCGGCAGAACGGGCACTCCGGGGCCGGCCACTCCTGGCAATGTCTCGTGTGGTCCCATACTCTTCAAGGTTAGTGGCCAAACGGCGCAGTGTTTGCGCAGTCGGTGTCGGACGGCCGGGGAATCGGCGACGAAATTCGCGCTGCGCCAACACCACTGACGAATTGGTTACGCAAAAAAATAGACACGATTATTCCGCGTTCTTGGGGAGTGTATCGCTCCATGGCTTGTTTACATAAATTCTACATCTGTCTAGTCCACAAATGTCATAACAGAATTGACATTAGTGGCCATTTACAAAAATAAGAGCATCTTCCAATAGGGTGATTTCTTTTGGACCACCTTGTACTTAGTTAAAGTTTGTTGTAAGTGGTTAGAGCGTTGGGCTCTAATACGCGGAGGTCATGGGTTCGAATCCCGCGGGGAGCATCTGCACTTTGTGTGAATGTTTCCAGTTTGGTCCTAACCAATGTTCTAACATTGCAGGCTTGAATCACCTAAATGTCTGAAAAGAATGATGATTCCGTGCTTCGGAAGGCACGTTAAGCCGTTGGTCCTGCGCCTGATCTCTCTTCGGTCGTGTCAGACTGCTGTCCCACCGTGTTATGGGAGTGAGGGAATAGGGAGTGCACCTGTGCTTGCGCACTGACTTGTGCACTATAATATATCCTGCGTAGTTGGCTGATCTTAAAGATTGGCCGCCGTAGCCGAAATATCGGCTAGGAGGACATTAATATTATAAAGTTTGTTGCATTAATTTTTAATATCACACAACAGAACTTTATCATTTTTTTTCATGTATCTTTAATAAAGCATTAGAGATAAGTTAACATATACAAAATATATATAATAAAGAGGTAAAACGCATAGAATATTTCCTCGTATAAGGCAGAAAAATAAATTATTTGTCTAAATGCAACGTTTATCAAAACTTGCCAAACATTTTGTCATCATAATATCGACACAGTTGCCTTGAAAATCGTGTAATATTGTCAATGTTGCTTTTTATCGTAAAATTACTTTGTTACACATACATGCTTACTAGTAAAGTGGTACTTATTCGAATATTCCGTGGCTACTTATAGTGAGCTATGTATCGAACGAACTGGTAAGTTAGGAAAACTCCTGACTAGTAAGTAAATATGGGCTACTGCTGAATTTAATCACTATACTTTAACAAAAAAAACCCTTCACAAGAAAATACAAAGAAAACACTTACATAGAATATTATACATACCTACAAAAACTTAATGAAAGACCATCAAAATCCATCCACAACTCGATACATGGTTGTCTACAACTACGTTAGTACTATTTTTTATATTCTGTGCTACAACTGCACGCACAAAACTAGACTTCAAAGCATTGGTTTTTTTTTACTGGCCCGATGGCGCATTTGGTAGTGACCCTGCCCTATGCGCCAGGAGTCCTAGGTTCGAATCCCACTCAGGACAAGCACTTATGTGATGAATATTTGTGTTTGTTCTGTGTCTGGATATTTATTTGATTTTAAGTATATACTTGTGCTATTATAATTTGTACTTAGGATTTTGTGTAAGATGTTACCATCAGCTCCTAATGCGTGGATAGGAATGTATTGAACGTCAGCGAAGACGACGGTTGCTGATTTTCTAAAATAATTAAAAATGTGACGGTGGAAAAAACACTTTGAATAACTTTGTGACGCAAAACACCTGAGTCACTCAAAATATCGTGAGTTTTTATCAGTTTAAAGTTGTTTTACTTAAGTTATTGACATCATGTTGTAATGAATTATTATGTATGAAGTTCGTTAACAACATTATAAATTAAATGATTAAATTTAAAAATACATTTGAGTTAACTTTACTTAAAATTGGCGTTAAATAACAGGTTTACTACTGAAAGATGTGGGAAAGTGCTATTAGACTCGCCTACGAGATGTAACAGACACGGCATCACACACTTTGCACCCGGTTTAATCACATACACAATGAGATAATTTTAAAGCGACATAATAGTTTGTTCTCACTTACACTTGAGAATACATTACTAGTGTGAGCTCATTCCATTTGCATTCACTTTGATCGCGTTAAACATAACAACACACTCGCTTTAAACTTAACATTACTTAATATTCGTAGGGTGCTTGTAAGCCAGGTACTTCAAATACTTACTTAGTCGTAGTAACAAAAAACCTACAAATAAATATATCCTGATGAATAAGTACTTGTAAATAAGAACATATAGAAATTAAGTACGTTTGTTATAATACTATTGGTATATAGGTACCTAAATGTAAACATAATTTTCAAACAATTGAGTTTGAAACCTTTAACAATCATCAGCTTTTTAGTCGAAAGATGTCCACCGCTGCACATAGGCCTCCTCCAAGGATCTTCAAACAGATCTGTTTTATTGTTTAACATTTGTGATTAATATTTAAAAGAAGATTGTATTAATAAATTCAAACCAATTTTGCACTTACTGTTACGCCCAATGGTTGAATGGTAGAGAATGCCTTTCGGCATGAAGTCCGCCAATTGTACTTATTTTGTGCAATAAAGTGTAAAAAAAGTAAAGTAAAGTATCGTATAAATAGCTTATTAATGTCCCACTGCAGGGCAAAGGCCTCCATCCTTGAAATCTAGTTATCGCTACAATGATGGGTATTGGCTTAATCACCATCGACCAGGGAATTGAACCCGGGGCCCCGAGATCTCGGCCCGGTACTTAAACCACTAGACCATCACGGCGTTGTGAATTAAATAAATAAATGTCATCTTGCCAGTTCGTCTAGGTGGAAACATTCCGAACCCGGTGGTAGAGTCACTTTGTTGATAATTGCATCTTGGAGGAAGCCTAGATGAACAAAGAATATTTTATATTGAATTTTGATAAAAAGTTATCAATTCTTTTTCTGCTTAATTCAATACCAGTTGTTAAGTGATTTTAACACTAAATAAGCGCCCATATAGTTAAGCTGCGATTAAAAAATTCATTAAGTTTAAACCGTTAAACATTTTATAATATACTAGCCTTCCGCCCGCGGCTTCGCCCGCGTGAACTATAGGATGTAATCCCGCGGGAATATCTTTATAATTTGTAGCCTATGTGTTGTTCTGATGTTTAAGCTATATTACTGTAATGTTTCATTGAAATCAATTCAGTAATTTTTACGTGAAAGAGTAACAAACGCCCATCCATCCATACTTACCCCCCTTCCCTCCACATTCCCGGGATCAAAAGTACCCTATGTTCACCGGGGATAGTGTAGCTATTCAACAGTGAAAGAATTCCCCCTCACAGCGCTGAGAGGTTTATCGTCAGGTTTTAGTCGGTAGGGCCGAAGTGCGAGTCCAACACACCGCTCGGGACGAACCTCCGTCCCTGAGTGACCCCCGGCTTTAGCAGGGGGGGTCCGGCGTCCGTTTTGTCAGGGACGCCGGTGCGTAATAGCATTTCCTGACGCAAAAAAAGGTATCACAAATATGACATCACGATCCCCGGCGCAAAAAGCAAGGCCAATACTATCAATCATGGGCTGGTCAATAGCCACCAGGCTAGCACCGGCTCGTCCCAATCGGTTGTGAAGTAGAAACCGGAGAAGTTTAGTGGGTAGTGGACGCTTTAGTCTCGAGCCCCACACACGGCCGCAGTAGGTTTAGTTAGCCTGCGGTTATGGTGCATAGCCTTCCGCCGCTTCCAGTTTCACCCGCGCGTAATTTCTTTTTTCAAATATCCCCCTCTTCCCCCCACATTTCCGGGATCAAAAGTACCCTATGTTCACCGGGGATAGTGTAGCTATCCAACAGTGAAAGAATTATCCAAATCGGTTCAGTAGTTTCGGAACCTATTCAATTCAAACAAACAAACAAACAAACAAACAATCAAATCTTTCCTCTTTATAATATTAGTATAGAAAATCTTATTTCATCAGATAGCGCTACAAAAGTAAGTAAATATTAAAAATCAAAATAAAACACTCTTTAATCATGGAAGCTTCAGTAAAGCTTTCATGAATTGCCTATGATGAATGTTACAGAATGACTCTACCATCAGCTTCCGTCGGTTGACATCTATCAAGAAAAAACCAGCAGGCTACTTTTATCAATCGCAAAACTTTTCAATATCTGATTTGAAGATAGAATTATTGAAAAATAATAAAAAGTAAGCTAAATATTGTGATGTTTGGAGAGATTTGGGGGAGGCCTTTGCTCAGCAGTGGGATCATTTATAGGCTAATTAAGTATAGTAAGTAAGTACATAATAAAAAGTACGTGTGTAAAAGTTATTTCACAACAATCAATCAATCTACATACTATCGCCAGGTCGTAAGAATGCAAATACTCGTACTTTGAATCACCTCTATGAATCTTTACATAAAAGTTTATTATAAAATTACAATCCAGCCAAAGGTGCCATTCTAAAAAACATCAACAGCAAATCATAAAATCTTACTTTTATTGTTTTCTTTTCATTAGATAGTCGGGAGTCAATATTTCATATAATTCTATTCACTTACAAATTAGTTTAGGATAAGATCCGGCGGAAAAATAAGTCCACCTCAGATTTCGATCAGCATCTGATACCTACCTAGCATGTGGTACCTATCATAAACTGTAGGTGCATTATTGAGGACTCGAGTAATCGGCGGTATTGGATTGCCGCGAGTGGCTGCCGTGTAGTGGGTTCGAGGCTGCGCGTAATTATGCACCCTCAGGAGTGGGGGGGGGGAGGTGCGAGGGGAGGGGGGAACCGCTCGATAAAAATTGAAGGGTCTAGGGTTGACGGAAGTCATAAAGAACTGGACTGTAAGACGCGAAGTGACATTTCATCGGAATCACTGATATAAGGTTGCTGGCTTCGGTTGAAGGATTTTGACACCTGTTTCTTATGCAGCCTGTTTGCCCTTGCATTTAATTATTTAAATAAGTACTTATAATTTTAAATATTACAATTTAAAATTATAAAGTCAGTTTACTTAATATTAAAGATGGACAACATCATATACTCGTACATAAATCTGATTCCATTATACGTAGTAAGAAAAAAACTTTTATGTAAAGCTAGGCAAGTTTCCTTGGCCGATTAGGTATCTACATTTTTACTACGTTTGGGTTACATAATATATTATATTTATGTGTTGTCATTGTTCAGGTAAAAGGAAATCGTATTTTAATGTATAAATTAAGTAACTGGCAACCTACGAGGCTATTACTCAAAACTTTGAAATAATGAATTCAAATAACTACGTTGACAATCTAAAACATTTAGTTTTATATATTAAATAAATTAAACTGAATGCTATATACTTTTATAGTCCTTTTATTCATATATTTATGTATAAATACGCTAACCACTAGTCTTAGAGATAATTTTTAAAATCTTTAGAATTCCTAATACTTTATGACAAAACTTTAACTCGACCGACCGGTTGAAACATAGCAGGTAAACTTGACATACTCAATTTCTTTTTTTTTTGGGTTTTGAAAGTTTTTTCCGTCCAATGATTAGTAGCTGCGCGTAACAAGGCTAATACAACTAGGTATAATTACAAAGAGGAAATGCCAATAATTTGTTTGAAAATAATACTGGTGGCAGTGGCAGCGTACTTTTAGGTTTTAGGCCTTATCAAATAAAAACTTCTTGCTATATTAAAATAGCAAGACGTTTCTTATTAAGCAATTTTGTAGTAATAAACGACCAATAAATTGAATTTATTATCAATATTTACTATTGAGTTCATGGTTATATTTTTTTTTTGATATTTTGTTCACTTTCGAACATACATAATATTTTAATTTATGTCGTGTGAAATGAACGATTCATCTATCTGTCTACTGCATGGTAACAAATACGAATATACATAAATATGATAATAATAGGTATTTCCTGACAGACAGATAAGGTCGTGATAATTTATCAATTTATATTATTCAGATATTTTTATAAATGATTTTGATGAATTGAATGAGATTATGAAATAAAAGAAAAAATATATTTATAGATAGCACTTGTATTCCCATAGCCTCATAATTTAATGGGTAGGTAATATACATTTTGGCAAGTCGGCTACTTACCTACTTGAGACCGACTGCCGTCGGATCTTCGTATAGCGCTTGAAACAAGAATCATACTAATTATCTGCACATATAAATTTTCTTATCTTATTTGAACAACAACTACATTTATATTCTAATAGAAAAAAAAAACAGCGTTTGTTTTAAAATTCGTAAATATATAAAGTTGCAAATAACTCGGATAGTTTGATTAAAGAATATTTTAGTCAAAGCTCGAATACATTAGATAAATTAAAAAATAGTAATTAATAAAATATTTCATAGCAAGAAAATGTGGGAAAATGTAAATTTACTTTTCATGAAAAGAAAATGCAAAATTCTTATTGCAGCGTTGTTGTTATAAATACTGTCATCAAAAGTTATGTTTACTTACTTTAAGTTAACCAACGCAAAGCACAAAGTTACAGTAAAATGCGTTTTGGAACCATTCAAATTAATACAATAACGCGTGGTGGGGTCCTACGCCGCCATTTTGAAATGGGTGTTGCATTTATTCAATGAACTTTGTTATTCCTATTTAATTCATAAAAGGGGGAACACACATGCCTACTATTCGAATGTGTACGACTACGTGGATGTATATTTGTAGTTTAAGTTCATTTAATGATTAAAACTATACGACCATTTTGTATTAAAATGTACGATTGGACTTCATAATATGCTAACATACAAAAATATTGAATATTATGTTTTTTTTTAAATATTGGCTTTGGTTTATTTAATAAAAAAAATCTATGTCACACTAGGGAGATGTAGGGTGTTGTTGTTTAATGGATGTTCTTAGTAAAACAACATCACAACACATGACAGTGGTCTACCTACTAGAAAATAAGTCTAGTGTAACAGAACGATGACAACTCTAGATAACTATGATGACATGTACATATATATCTTGATATTCTCTTACTAAGAGTCCTAACAATAGGGTCGATATCGATGTACGTATAGGAAATGATGACTCATTTTAAAATATACACAATCCTATTATCCTACTTATATTCTGCGCGGAGGGGTGTATTTTACTCTTTCATACAAAACTACTTACAACACAACAGATTAAGGTGGAACTAAACAGTAACATAACTTATACACCAGAATAACAACAAGCCACAACTAATACGCAATCTAATTCTGAAAATATTTACTACTATCTATCTATCTATTATTATTATCTAAAAGAACTAATTATTGTTTTCTAACAGAATATCTTACTATAACTATGATGTGTCACAAAGTCTCAAACAATACGAATTGCTGCCAAGAAAGTTACGCTGACACCTAGAGTTTTATACTTTCCTCAACTGCTGTGACACTGAGTGCAGAAGTTATAGACATAATAATCACAGATTACTCACCAACTAATACCTATTAAGAAACAAAGAAAGAAAGAAAAACATTTATTGACCATAACCAAATAAAAAAAACAAACAAAACGAAAAATACAAAAACTAGAATACACAAAAAATACAATTAAATAAAATATAAATCATAAAAAAAAGAAGTTAAACAAAAAAGAAAATAAACAAATAAGAACACAATGGATGGTATGGCCAATAGGGTTCTTACCTCAGCATAAGCTAGCATATTAGTCAATTCCTTGTGCTAATAAAGGTTTATTACGAACTAATACATAACAACATTTCGAATTCGGTGGTAGAGTCACTCTGTTTCTTTATAATCGACGATTGATAAGTGTTTCTAGGCCTACATGAATAAAGAATAATATTCTGATTTTACTACTGCTATTAAGTCGAATTTTTGTTAAAATTAGGGGTGGTGTAAAAGATATTGTTTTGTTTTTTAAAATAAAACCTTGTCCTGATAGTAACAAACAAAAACAAAAAAAATCTTATATAGTTACTACAGTCTTTTAAAGCTATGTTACATTTCTACGATACAAGCAGACATTTCTTTAACAAAGATTTAATGAAGATATTTCTCTAATGAAATAATCACAGTCAAAAGTAATATTATTTTACGTCACATACCTAAATGTTCGTATGAAAATATTTTATTGATTAGTTATTGCAGAATTGATTGATATTTGATAAAAGTATTCCGTAATGTTTTATTTTGCGCGTTGCATTTTGTGAGAAAACATCTTTAAAAAATTTATGGAAATGAATGTGTTGTCAAAAGTCAACACGTAATAAACGTAACATTGCGTATTAAACGCAACGATATTAAATATTCGTTGATTAAACGTAATAAACTTGAACTTTCATCATGAAAGTTGAAATTACACAAGTCACTTGCATTTTAAGCTAAATCTAAGAATAATTTGTACCTATTGTATTTTAAACAAATATTTGATTAGTTGTGTTAAAATGTTGTTAAAATGTGCTAGAATCAAGAAAGGTAAAAATTAACACCCAGACACTGACATAGAATAAACACATGCCATCCCATGAATATTTGTCCTAGATATGGTCACTCCCAAATGCGACAGTCTATAATTTGAAATATGTTAACTATTAATTTTCACAGTATTTTTTTACGCTTTTCCATGAATCTCCCTATGATGATGAACATTCCTTGCACTATTTTCTTTAATATATTTGAGTGCAGGAAACACCTTAGTTTTGCACATGTCAACGCATTATATTATTTCGCTCATTTTTTCTTCAGGTGATATTCGCACGACGAATTTTACAAGTCCCCTTTATTTTTGAAAATAGACTTCAGCTCCGCCTACATTTGATTGTGATGGTGGTTTGTTGTCTCAGCGGTGGCGGGTATTGAACACCGTTCCCACGTGGCGGGCGGCTCGCGTTACTCTGTCCGGTGTTGTGACGAGCGCTTTGTGCGCGGGCGCAGGTCTTTGTGTTGTCTTTGTCTGACCGTCTGTTTGACGCGTTCACACGGCCTTCCGACATTTTTTCTCTCTTCTAATTGTGTAGGATCTAGACGTCTTCTAGAGTATTGATAATTTGTTTTGACAGATTCGCTTGGCTCAATCGCGTTAAAAAAAGAATGAGTCTCTATCAAAAGAGATTGTGATTTGATGGTTGGTATTTACTGAATATTTGAGATAATTATGCTGATACAGGAAAAACCTATAAGTAAAATAATTTAGTTTCTAATTTGGAACATTATTAAACAAATATTTTACACATTTATTTAATGTCTACGTATAAAAAAAAACAAAAAGTTTCTGACATGGCCATTTCAAAGTATTGTCTAATTTTATGAAAAGGCTTAGATTTGATTATTCAAGATAAATCCCATTGAACGAGTTGTAAAATGTTTTGTAGAGCTGTCAATACAAGCAGATGTTTCTGTTGTTGTAGAGACGAGGGCATGTTGTGGGATGATCGTGACTCGGCAGTTTTTTAAATAAGCAATTTTATTTAATATTTCGGGAAAGAATCTAAAAGTAGAGAGTGATGTTCATGTTGTGTAGAGTTCTAAAGACAAACCGACTTATTCGTTACTTTGTATTCTATAATTATCGGCTTTAAAAATTATATATACCTAATAAATAAAGGATTTTATTTACTTCTGAGGAGACACAATCAATATGGATTTATAAAAAAAATATAATTTTAATAAAATTACCTATTAATTTAATTGTTTTAAGGGTAAAAAATTGGCTTGAAAGTCAGTACTAAGTAGTTATATTAACATGAGTATCACAATATGTTATAGGTACCTATTGTGTTTATAAGAGATGACTGACGTTTTCTTATTAAAAATAAAGGTAAATAAATTGATGAAAATAGGAGTAGCTTTATTTATATATTCTACAACTTTTACTACATATTAAGAATAATTAATGTTCAATGTAGGCTATTGAACATAGTAAAAAGATTTTAAAAGCCTTAGCAGAAAAAATAAGCAGAAACTGGTAACGTTTAATGTAGCTAGTTTATTTTAATTAGTTATTTCTAGTATTTTTTCTACGCCAATGCTTATGTGCAAAGTGAAATTGAAAGAATACTTATAATTAAAATAACTAAGGTTTTTGCTTGCTTTTTTAAATATTGCAACTATAGATGTTTAATGCATATTATTATATTATTATGCATAACTCAAGAGTTAATAGAACGCCATCTTTCGACATCCGATCCTCAAGATTTCGTTTTTTATCGAAGTGAAATCAGTGGTGCCGGGTTACAGGGAGGCCGGCCGTCGCATAATGGACATTATGCCCTCAGGCCGAATTACACCTCCCGGAGGAAGCCATCGAGACGGGCGAGACCACATAATGCCGCACCGGCCGCACTGAGTGCGAAATTACGCGCCAATCCACCTGCCGTAATGTTGCACTCGCGATAATACCCCCTCCCCCCTCCACCCGCGCAGGCCGCCTCGTCCCGCGTGCCCGGCGCGCCGGCCCCGCGCGGCCGGCTCCCTCGACCGCGGATCTATTCATTTCTTACAATTAATCAAAATTAAATCAACCACTCTCGACGCGATCGAATCTAAAGTTTATCACCAGCATTCAACGGTCGGATTTCAGCTGACGGCGCGTTGAGTAGGCGTGTCCGTCGCGAAGAAATCTGGCCAATAGAGTGCGGTAACAAAATATCCGTATTGGCTATTAGGAGGCCCCGCCCGCGCGGGCTGGGGGGGCGCGCGGCGCGGGACGGCGTAAGCGCCGCGCGCGCCCGGCCGCTTGCGCCCTTGCCGACCCCGGCCGTGTCGCTGCTGCTGGGCTCCGAAAGGTCGTCCGGCGCTTCGCCGAGCCGAGCGCTTACTTCACTTCGGTCCGGGCCACTACGCTCGCTGGCCCGAGGGGGGCTCGCTCGTTTTTACAAGGCGCCGGGCGGCGCCGCCGACAGAAGCGCTCCAGACGCCGCGGCGAGTGCTCGTGTCGCATACTCTCGTCACCCGCGATTTCGCATTTTTCCGCGAATTTTCCAAACGCTTTTCGCGACTTAAAAAAACTGATACCGGCTTACCAGTTGGCCTAATTTTTTACTAGTACTTATTTTTAAAAGAATTTAGTGTCGGGAAGGTTTAGGACTTATGAAAGTGTTTTTATGATAAGGACTTTATACCGAACAAAAGTAGGAAGTGATAGAAGAAGCTAGCAAACGACGATGAGAGGCAGGTCCGCATGAAGGGACTAGCGCAGCCGAGCTGAGACCAGGAGCAGAATGCAAGCGATGAGCGCGAACGCGAGCGCGCCGCGGGCGCCGCAGCGGTCGCCGTTCGCGATCCAGGAGCTGCTGGGCCTGTCGGACCGGGGCGAGCCGCGCGAGCGCTACTTCGAGAGCCGCGACGAGCGCGTGCTCAACCTGTCGGAGCGCGAGCGGTACGCGCCGCAGTTCCCGCTGCCGGCGTCCGTGGCCAGCCGCGTGGCCTACGCCGCGGCGTTCAACGCGCAGGCCGCCGTGGCCGCCGCCTTCCTGCCCGGCCCGCCGCTGCTGCACCCGCCGCCTGGTGAGTCTGACAAGCCACCCCGAAGAAGTCTTTAGCTCCCGTAGCAAATCTAGTCGAACCACTGAGGAGGACCCTAGCTCCCATATCATATCCAGTAGAGACAGTTCAAAACTCTTCTTCTTCTTGTTTTGTAGCTGGTAACACTCTCCTCTTAAGAAGAGAATTTTCATGAAAATTTCTACGACACAATTTTCCTTAAGCGCCGCTTACAACGAACGTTGTAAGTTGACGAATTCAAAAGTAGAAGAGCCAAAACTCCTTCTTCTTCTTTTTGTATTGTAGCTGGTAGTAACGCAGTCCTCTTTATAAAGATTAGGTACGAGTACTACTGTGATTTTCATGTGAATTTGTTCAACATTTCTACAACGAAAGTTGAAAGTTGACGGATTCAAAAATATCTAAAATCTAAAATAAAAAAAGAGTTTTATTTTATTTTATTTTATTTTACAATTTTAGGGAATCTTACAGCTAGAAACTAACTAGTACTAATTGTAACAAAACAAGGCCAATTACAAGTTTCCGCTTCTAGAGAATAATTATACAATTTCAAATTAACTAACACTATCAATACGAAGTAAACAACTACTTGTCATCGTTGAAGAACTCGTTACACATGAATCTCTTTAGTTGCACAACACTGTTGAAAAAGAGGTCTAAGTCTAGGCTTTGAGAGATCTCGTGGAATGCTGTCGCTGCTCTTACTTATTAAGAAAGCGTTTTGCCTATAGTTGGTGTTCACTAGAGGTATGTGCAGAAGTCTAGGATTCCTCAGAGGTTTCGCTGGCACGCGTAGTGATAATTTAGCAAGGAGTTCCGGACAGTCGACCGATCCATTCGCGATTTTAAATAGGTATGCTACATCAGCTAAGTTCCTACGATTGTGGAGAGGGAGAATGTGGTGACGTTTGCAACGCAATTGGTAACTAGCGTCATATTGCCTAGTTTTAAATTGTAGGTATCTGAGAAAGCGCTTTTGGATATTTTCCAATCTGCATATATAAACATTATACCTGGGGTTCCATATTTGGGACGCGTATTCAAGGTGGCTGCGAACAAACGCGCAATATAAAATTTTAATAGTTTTAATATTGAGAAAGTCAGACGACGCTCTTAACACAAAACCGAGAGCCCTGGAAGCTTTTTTGACAATCAAATCAATATGGGTATCGAACAACAGTTTACTATCGAAGCAAAGCAGGACAAAGACTGGATTATTATACGCAAACACTTTTGTACTGCATCTAAACAATATTGGAATCGTGTTATCATTTAGACAATGGTCGTAATCATCGCGTTAGTCAAAATATTGCATCTACATAATTTTATGCGTAGTAATAGGTATCACATGTAACTTTTTTTTTCTTCTGTCTTCTCTTTAGTATCACCTTCTGTGATTTTGATAAAAATGAGATATTCCGTAATTACTAAAATAAAAAATAGGTTGAGTAAGTTTTTCCCTTCAAAGTAGTTGGTATACCTACATACATTACGATTTAATTTACTGTCCAAACACGAACTCTACAAAGCATTTTCTTATTACTAAACTTTTACTAATTAAAGAAATAAGAAGTTTTAAATTTTTTGTAAAAGTTTATTGGCCGGCAATAATATTCGATGTGGAAATATTAAATAGTATTTGTCTATTATATGTTAACTATTATGTTTGTAGTACCTTTTTTTACTTATAGGTACCTATTAATTATGTGTTGCTCTTTCTTCATAAGTAAACCGAGTCACCAACTCTACTTTAAATATTTTCTTAATGAAAATTTTATTTTCTTCTACTGTAGGCCTATAATAACTTGTAGTTGGTCCAATAGTCTTAAAATCGATCTCAAAATATTTTCAAAGCTAAATAATTAAACTTGTCTCGACAGTCTCTACCGACGGATTCTCACTTCAATGCCCAGCCTAGGCTGAAAGGTGTAGCGTGAACAACGATATTAAATTCGTTGAGCGTGAAAGATCCAGCCCGCATTGTGTGTTTAATTAGGCCTTTGTGAATACTTCATTTATAATTAGCATCTTTGGCGGAGTCCCGCCGCCGATCGGGTTACCTTGGTTTGATTAACTTATTGAGAACACGCTTTGTTTATCGGTTAAGTGGATCCGCTTTATAAAGCTTGTAATAAAATATTATGTTGCAAAGAATATTTAAGAAAATTTGTCTTGGTAAAAAATAAGAAAATGATTTGAGTGGCTTGGTAGAGTCGCTTTCTTAAATTGTTAAATACCACTGTTTTGCAATAAAATACTTTTAGTATAATAATATTAAATAAGAGTAGGTTACTTTTAACTACTATTTTGTTGAATAGAAAGATTAAGATGTCAAAACTGGGCGCTAATTTAATATTGCAGTAAGTTGACAACGATATCGGTGTCCTCTTTAATAATAAGAGCTTATAAATTCATGGAGATAAATATTGTTTTGTAAAACAGATAATAATATAAGAAGGGGTATTAAATGGCATTAAAAATAGAGTCATGAACAATGATCATGACTGCTTCCTCAAATGAATATAACAGTAAACGTCTTACATTATTTAAATAAGAAATTTGTATAAACTGCTCTAAAATAGTGTAAATGATGACTCAAGTGAAAAAGCTTACCTATACCTATCCCCAGAGCGCATGCCGACGGCAATATGACAAGAAAATATACTAATATTTCAAAGAAGTAAGTTTTTCCAGATTATAGAGGAAAGCTAAACTACCTATTCGACCAAAATTATTTAGAATCTCAATGATTATTTTTTGAGACTCCATAATACCTGAGAACCTGTTATTTTAGAAATATGATGGGATATAAAACTTTACCCATTCGTTTGTAAACTATGCGTAAAAAAATCATAAAATCGCTGTTTCAAATAAACATTTTCAATAACTGCATTACTGCAATACATGTACGAATACATTAAAAAACTTAAAATATTTATATAATATAATATTCGTAGTTCCATTTCTATAATACTATTATTCAAATAAAATAAAATTTACTTTAATTGCACACAGCTGTTTTTTAATAGGTAGGTACTACTTATCAATATATTATTATTTTATCATAGTGATCATGTTAACGTATCTTCCTTCCCTGAATTAAATTTTAACGGCTATGCCAAAAGTTGGTTAGGAAATTATTCATTCGAATAAGTTTATTTTCTAAAGAAAGCAGTTTGTTTTTCTTTACGCAAACACTCGTAAGATTACCTGCCTACTTAATATTATGCAGCGAAATAACATAAAAATTATCTGAATAACACTAATGGGACGTTAATCAGAAGTGATTAGTATTAATACGAAATAAAATAATAACTAATATTTTATAAGGTTGCCATTAAAATTTATGAATAGGAAAATAAGTATTTAATCGTTAATCACTTTAGCTTAGCTTTAAAACTTGAAAATAATGTTAAGTCACGGCGAAATAAATTGGTGAATACATAGGTACATAATAATATGTTATATTTATAAACTTGTTATAAACACTATGTTATTGTTTATAAAGTCATTTCAGTATTTCTGGAACTATGAAATACTTTTTCGATGGTGAATTGAGAGAGAACATGACAAAACACATGTTTTTGTGTTTTAATTTTATGTGTAATATTTTTTGTTAAATCTTTTTTTTTTTGTGAAATGCTGACTGTTTAGTGTTTAGTTATTTGCTGTATGGATTTTTGTGTCCGAAATAAATGTTTGAGTAGAATTGAATTGAATATTCTCATATTAACTATCTATCATAAAAAATCGTATGAATTGCTATGGCGTATGACACACTCGTAAAACAATATAAGAGCTTATAATTAGGTCCCGAAATAGCCGCGGCCCTCGCGCGAATCAATGCGCCGGGCCCAGACAAAGGGTCGACCCCCGATTAGCAGCTATTATTACCGAGCTAGCACTCCTGCGCATTGCCTGCGCCGGTAGGACCAGCGACAAACTTTACACGCCGTAATGATACAGCAACTGGCATTAGTAGGCCGAGGCTTATAAGAAACTGCCAGTCGTTTTCTAATATTTACACGGTTACTACTCATTAAAATAAAAACAACTTTAAACGGATGAAAACTCGCGTATATTCTACATCAGCTCCTACTGCGTGGATAGGAACGTATTGAATGATAGTGAAGACGACGGTTGCTGATTATTCTAAAATAATTATAAAAGTGAAGGTAGAAATAGCAATTTAAATAACTGTTTGACGCATAACACCTGAGTCATACCGTGATCACGGCTACTGAAAAGTAGTCGAAACGTCGGGTTGAAAGTTCAAAATGTAGAATATACGCGAGTTTTCATCCGTTTAAAGTTGTTTTTATTTTAATACCAGTCGTTTTTCTTATAAGTCTCGCCCGCTTATAAGACTAGATAATTGTTGTGTTTTTATGGTATAACAACTTCTTATACAACGCTTAATAAAGGGTTTTAGAATGTAAAACCGATTATGAATAACTAACAAGGAGTTAAGTCACTATTTTTAATTTACATTTTACATCAATTATGTCACTATCCTTAAAAACTCGAAAATGTGTTTATTCAAATTGGCGAATATCATTAACTTTATCTTTTTTTGTTATCTGATCATCATTATATCAGTACCTATTATTAAATAGGCCTAATAGCATTCGTGCTATACTTTATTTATTTTTTTGGTTCTACGTCGAACCAAGATGCCTGGAATGGAGTGTCTCCTAATGAAAAACCAACTTCGCTGGTGCGGACATGTTATGCGCATGGAGTCAACCAGGTTGCCAAAGCAGGTATTCTACTCTGAGCTTGGCTCAGGTAAACGCAAACCGGGAGGACAGTACCTGCGTTATAGGGATGTCTTAAAGCGCCACTTGGTTGCTACTGGCATATCCAGTGATTCGTGGGAGAGGCTAGCTGCTCAGAGGAGAGAATGGCGAAATGCTGTCAAAACGGGCTTAGAAAACTTTGAGCTTACCCGTCTTGAAGAACTTGACGCCAAACGCCAGTTCCGAAAATCCCGACCTAAGCCCTCCTACGACTATACCTATAACTCAAGTGGGTCTCTTTACTGTGCTTCTTGCAACAGGACTTTTAAAACCAAATTTGGTTTTGCTAGTCACGCTCGCGCCCATGCAAGGGCCCAGGCTAGCGCAAGCTAAGGGTGTCGCCGTCGACGGAAACGTCTGGGAGGACATCATCATCATCATTATGCACATATAAAACTATAACGAAAGGCCATATTATGACAGAAATAAACTGGCTCTACCAGAGAGCTTTGAGGCCGACAAAATACGTTAGCTAGCCTAGCACTAAGTACACACTGCATATTGTTCTTATATAATATCAAACTTTCAAATTATTCTTGATATATGCAGGCGGACCACCATAACACAAGTGTTTTAGCTACTGTAAAATCATTTCAATATACGTGGTAAGATTTTTCTATTCTCTATTCAGGACCACCAAAATCTATATTGAAATAAACATAGGGGATGTTTATTTCCATCGATCAATTCAACAACATGAACTAATGCTTCATTGTTTCAAAACAATCATAACTACCTATCCCACGTAGCTGTGCCTATGAAATGTAATCCTTCACCTATTCATCCACCAAACAGTTCTCAAATATCCGTATCGACCTAATCACAAAACTGTACGTCACCATCCGACACCTCGGCTCAAAGTGCCCAAAACAACGAAAACACTTGGCTCTTTGTGCAAGCCTAAGACAAAGCGGTCTGGCATCACACCTACTCGAATGGGCCTTTGTGAGTCCATAATGAGTGAGATAAAGAGATATAAAGGGTGATTTGTTGAAAGGCATTTGTGGTGGGACAAAGTGCGGGCACAACAAGCGATGGTCAGTCTTAAGCTGTTTGGGACATTGTCCCGGCTGTTCATTGTCGCTGTGTTTACTCACACTGAACTGGTTTTCATTTGATTAGTGTTTTTTTGGCTGATTGCTTGAACAACGCACGCGTGATTTGATGACTTACACCCTGTTGCAGAAAGCTCCATTAAAGTTAATGCTTCATTAAATCTAATGCTGTCACTTTTCGTTGTCATGAAATAAAAAGTGACAGCAATAGCTTTAATGACACATTAACTTTAATGGACGTTTCTGCAACTGACCCTTTGACTTGAACAAGTCTTGGCAACGTCACGCGTCATAACGGTAATTCTCATTTTGATTTTATAAGATGTTGACAAGATGTTGACCATTTCTTCCGGTTCTATTCCTAGCCAAGGTAATCCAGGAAAAGTTTTTAAGCATATACAAAAACCTAGAATCCATGAATCATATGCATAATTATATGCATGGTAGAGTCAGTTTGTAACATTTATGTACGACGATTTATAAGTGCTTTTTTGAATCCTACGTAAAATAAAGTATACATTTTAATTTTGATATTCAATATATTGATATGATCGTTAAGGAAAGAAATGGTTAGAAATAAATAATAATGATTTAAAAAAGTAGAATAACCATTGGGCAGATTTAGAGCAAAAATGCTAAGAGCTTTGACTCTGGCGGCCCGATCGGCATTAGTACGTCTAAGCCATATCATTGGTTACAAAACCATATAATCAGTCACAGTAATGTCCTCGTACGCGCCTAGTTCCGATTGGCGATTTCCTCGCGATTCCGCGGCTGTATGGTAATGTACTCGTTGTGTTAACGCGGGACAATGTGGGTCGCATCGATCGGCGCGGTGCGTGCATAACACGCACACGGACTTTAGGACCCCGTCCAATGAGCTGGCTTAATGCGTGCGCCATATTGATAATTACATTCGAAACTGAAAAAGTATATTATTGTAATGGTAAAAGGTCTTATATAGCATTAAAAGTAATCTCACCTATTTATATCGTTGAAAAATATCCATGTCTTTAAAGAGGAGATCATTGTAAAAATTGTAACCGAAAAACCACCAGTAAATTACTCAAAAATAAAAAAATATTAAGCACGTGTTTGCGCCTGAAGCAAGTTGCTGTGGCAAAGGCCAAGATTCAGTCACCTATCCGTGATCGTTAAACACTATCATGTCCTGCAAAATGTTATCATCTTAATATTACGAGTAATCTTTTCATAAGAGTAGAGCATTAGAAATGGGTATTATGGCTTTACAACATTTTAAGGCTAGGTAATGGACACATACCCTCACCAGGTACAAGCCTAAAAATACGATCGCATGCGCATGTATGATCCTAGGAAACTTAGGAGCACAATGTAGCATCTATTTCCACGTAGTAAAGTTTACATTAGCCCATGTATGTTGCACGTACATCCGCAAGTACCTATAGTGTTAAATTAATTTATACCTAACTAAGACTATTTAGGGTTGAAAGTTGCATTCGCAGTTTGCCAGCACGTGACATGCAGAGAGGCACGTATTTATGTGCGCATGTAAGTCGGCGGGAGAAGGTTCATATCGGAGGGAATATAATTTTTGCACGGATGTACGGTGTGCATTGTACCCCGCGGAACTGGTTTCGGGGGTGGCCCACGAGACAAGAGGCAGCGGGCTCCATAGATCGACAAATAGACATACCTAATATAAATTAATGACGCCTCATCGTTCGAGCGGTTGGCTGTCCTAGTCCTTCGTTAATTTTTAAGTGATTCGATGGTGAATATTGCCCTGCTCTGTGCGCTAAGGGTGTGTAGCTTTCGAATCGCACCCACCTAATAGTAATTGGTATACAATAGGATACTTACTAGTTACCTATATCAAAGACAATAATATGTATTACAGTCACATCGTCGCTTTTAGGTACAATTTGTGCACGCGACTGAACAGCAGAGACTAGGAGGATCCAGTTCAAAATCAAAAAATTATTTATTCATTTAGGCTTCGAAGATGCATTTATGATTCTTCAATATAAATTTTACAGAGTGACTACCACCACCGAATTCGGAATATGGCTATGTATCGATAAGAACCGGCAGGCAACTCGATGGTTACTAGTATTACCAATCGTATTTTTTAGCAATAATTTTAGTGGTAAATCGCTACAGGTTATAACGTGTGGCAAGCATCAATTCACGTAGTCTCGCAGGGGCGTGAGGCGCGAAGCTGCGCTGAGTGGTGCCGGCTGCCGGCAGCGCAACCCGCGACCCGCTAATACGCCAATCTCGCCGTCACACCACCAAGCCACCAGACCCACTGTCGCAATGCTTACTGCCATAGAGGCGCAATATGATGTTTCAACTGCTGCCTCTATTCTACGCGACCCGCTAATACGCCAATCTGGCCGTCACATCACAACGTTCACTACCTTCGAGGTACGATGATATAATGTTTCAACTGCTGGCTTGTCATGGCGAATTGTATTTTTATCGTGTATTTCTTCTGTAATTCTCCGAGCATTTTGTCCCGAAATAGTCAGGGTACACTAGCACTATGATCTAGGATCTTTATATCCATGAACGATCTTGCGCCCTCACTTCAATTGTTCTTCATTTTATGCCCGTTGCCGTTGCTCGTATTGCACTATAAGACATTATCCCGTAAGACTGTTTTACTTTTCAGGAATAAAAATTATATTGCTTTACTCATTATTTACATCATCATCATCTAAACCATCCCCATACCAAGACATACGTTGATTCGTTGCACCGTAAGGAAGTGAAGGAAGGACAAACAAATGGTCGTCTGCATGTCGTTTCCCAAATTTCATCAAAATTAGTCCCGCATTTTACGAGATAAAAACGTAACATACAGACAGACAGAGATCGAATACCTACACAAGCAGCATTGATTTTAATAACGGCCCCAACACGAACGCTGCAAACAATAATAACCAAAAACTACACCAGAGGAAGTGAAAAAAAGTCATCACCAAGTCATCACGTTGGTTGTTGGGCGGCGTTTTATCTGGATATTACGGCGATAAGAAGCGGGGGGCGAGAGCTCGCGGCCCGACACCTCCGCACAAAGCCGCGCTAATAGCTAGTTTCACACCACTAGGCAAGCCCGCGGCTTCGTCTGCAGTGGTTGCGTGCGTTGCGACTCTCTGGAGTTATTACCACAGATCAGTAATTTATAGCAAGCAAGTTATTACTCGGAAAAAAAGCAAATATTTTATCTATAACGCATCACTGAAAAAAAATTAAACCGACTTCAAAAAAAAAAACAAAAAAATAGGTACCTAAAAACACTGAAAAGCAAAAAATAATTTATAAAGACATTCATCAAATGCGCTTATTGTCTAAGCCTATTAACTAAATTAAATTGTATTTTACGTGCTAGGTAGGTACCTACTAATCTGTTTGAAGTCGGTGCCAAGCCAAATAGTAGGTACCCAGACTACGTACCGTCCGCGGATTAATTAGTTACCCTGTAAAATACAATTTAATATTATGTATCATTTTTTATTTTCTTTGGATTGGCACCGACTTCAAACAGATTAGTAGGTACCTACCTATAAGCGCATTTGATGAATGTCTTTATAAATTATTTTTTGCTTTTCAGTGTTTTTAGGTACCTATTTTTTTGTTTTTTTTTTTTGAAGTCGGTTTAATTTTTTTTTTAAAAAGTTTGTTTATTTTTCTATTTTTAGTGTGAATAACACGTAGTGAGTAAAACTCTTTCATAATAATGATAGCGAAAATACGAGTAAAATAGTAGAATTGTATTATTTGACAATATTAGGTATTCTTCATTAAGTGTTCAGCACCATGGGTAGACCAACTAAAGACGCAGCCCGCAAGAGGGACATAAGAATTAAGAAGTCGTACCCTGTAGCTTCCATCATCATAGTTGTACCTTCCATCATCAGCTTAGCTGCAAAAGTACATGAAATAAAACTAACGGTCCTCATATTCCTACAACACTGAAAGAATTATCCCCCAACTCCTAACCATTAAGGAGTTGTACCTTCCATCATCAGCTTAGCTGCAAAAGTTCATGAAATACAGTAGCGTAGCGTGGGGGGGGCGGCAAATGGAGGAGCAAAAAAAAAGGGCGGCAGACAGAATTGTCTTCCGGCCCCCCCGCTGCGTGTCTGTTTGTTGTCAAGTGGAGGAGCAAAAAAAAAAAAAAAAAAAGGTCGCCAGACAGAATTGTCTTCCGCCCGCCCCCCCGCCGCGTGTCTGTTTGTCAAGTGGAGGAGCAAAAACCCACGCTACGCCACTGATGAAATACAACTAACGGTCCGCATATTCCTACAATACTGAAAGAATTATCCCCTAACTCCTAACCGTTAAGGAGTTGTACCTTCCATCATCAGCTTAGCTGCAAAAGTACATGAAATACAACTAACGGTCCACATTTTCCTACAATACTGAAAGAATTATCCCCTAACTCCTAACCGTTAAGGAGTTGTACTTTCCATCATCAGCTCATCAACATAAAATTATGTCTATCGGACGCAAAAACTTGAATGGCTTCAGAAAAAACAAGTAACGCGTAGTGTGCGCCTATAAAATTTGAGGTTTGCCCTTGATTTTCCCGGGATCCCATCATCAGATCCTGACATGGTGACAATGGGACCACCTCGGAACTATGCACTTTCAAATAAAAAAAGAATTATTTAAATCGGTCCACAATTGACGGAGAAATCGACGGACATACATAAAAAAAAAAAAAAAAAAAATACATACTGTCGAACATATAACCTCCTCCTTTTTTGAAGTCGGTTAAAAATATGTTTAACATAAAAAAATGTAAAGGTAACTTTGTGTTTTTGTACTGTGAGTATTATTTTATGTTAAATATTCCAGAAAATTAGGCAAATTAAACGCTAAAGCTAATGGAGATAATATAATGTAACATCAATTTATAAGAATAAATTCCCTAAAATAATATATTTCAGAAACATTTGACATATATATTCTGGAAATTATATAATATTTGGTCTCTCAGTAATATTTGTGAAATTGAAAGTAACAAATTGATTACTGCAGGTGTTTCTTATAATTTTGATAAAATTAGTTACAGGCATAGAGAAGATCTGGGAAATGATAAAGGCTACTTTTTATCCCTGAATATAGCTTAGTTCCCAAAGGATAATAAAAATGTTTTGGTTTCCTTAAGCCACAACAGAACAAAGGGGATCGTGGTAGATTTTTGATGGAGAGAGTTTAGGACTAGCCATAATGACAGGCTACTTTTAATCTAAGAACATATTTCTGCGCCATATAACGTTGTATAGTCGAAGTCAGTCAAGCTGCGGTGCGGGACTTGTTCAACATAATTTACATAGCTATTTGCATTGTATCGTTATCCATTTTTTACACTAACACTAAGAAATTTACATTTTAAATATCAATTATTACCGCGAAAACATTTCGTGTTGTGTATTTATATATATTTGACTAAATCGCAATAAAACAAATCTGGAAAAAATATAATTTTTTGTTAATTTGTTATACCTTGCCGTTTTCGTCGTTGAGGAATGGCATTAGTCAGTGCCAGACGTTTCGAAATTGAGTTCCTAACTTTCCTACCGTCAATTCGGCTGTCGAAAAACGTAAACGTTAACCGTCTTTTTGCTTGCAAAAATTTACACAATTTACTACCAACAGACGGAATAATTAAATCTGCAGTACAAACGGCGGCAAGTCAACCCAGATCTACTCTACTTATGCATAAACAAACACATTTTCATTAGAGCACGCTTGTTTAGCTCTTAGATTTCTAGACGTAGAGTTTAAATTCATTTGGCAAATAGGAAGGTCTCCCCGTCTCTAATTAGCCTGAAAACGAGACTAAGGGTTTGTAGTTAGATTTTAAACTTTATTATTAAATAGGATAGGGTCCTTTTGGCCCGAGGTGTCGGGGAACAATAATAGAGGACACTCGACCCGCGAGGCGCGGGATTTCCCGCGGGTTTCGCTTTCGCCCTAAAGTGCTCTGTTCACACTTTTGTATGGAAATGTTAAAGAAATTCGTAGGAGTCGTCATTTATATTTGTGTATGTTAGGGAAGAAACCGGTGAGCCTTGATGCCGAATCGTATAAGAATTAGAGTGGAATCAAAACGCGTATTTGAAAAAAATATCGAAATAAACGACTGTCAAAAATCTATGATTTAGCTTAATGCATTTGCTGAATTTTGTTTTTTTTTCTCTAGTAAGTAAATAAATAATGAGATGTGCACAGGAGTTTTGCAGAAATAGTTTTTGGTGCGCTTAATAAAAAGGATAGACTAGATAGGTAGCATACATTGGTTACAATTCAACACACTGCTGGTACAATAAATATAGGAAAAAATATTGTATATGTAACTACATAATATGTTACTACAATAGCTGCATTATTAACACGTCGGCGTAGTCAATCATTATTACCTAATTATCCGTTACATCCACTGTAAACATTATAATCCATGTTACAAAGTTAAATTATCTAATCGAATGAATAAATGCGACTAGTAAAGTTCACGAGCATGACCTATAATTATTACACTGGTTTACAAAATTCAACGTTTTGTCTGTTGCCGTGGATTTAATGGTTGAAAACATTCACTTAGGTTTAGTTTATGTCAAATCAAGCGTAAAATATTTTTTTGCAGGTCCAGTTTTTTTGTTAATGATTTTTAATATTTCTATGCATATATTAGTCGATAACGTACGTATTTGACAGTTTTTATCTAAAATATTATGTTGTTTCTGAGATACAAGTAACAAATATGATTAACTTTAAACATTCTCAATCTGTTTTGTTACTTTGACGGACAATTTTTTTAAAAGTTGTATCAATATTATGTTTCAAAATACCAATTTTAAATATTTTGGAATGCGCTTGGAAAATAACAAATTTTGGGCATCTGATTGCGTTTGTAAATCGTGGATTAAATATTTAGGGTTAAAGGAAAGTAGAAATATAGGTTCTTTTATATTTAAAACACCAGATATTTGGAATGAACAAAAAAATCATCTTGACTGCTGTTACCTTGGTAGCGCTACGTTCATGCTACGACTGTGACGGCTTAAATCACTAAAAATCGAGGTAAATGCCAGAACCCAAGTACGACATGACGTGTACATCGTCCAGTTCAACATTCACCTGAATTTCAGTGCCCAAAAATATACCTGGACTCTTAGAACAAAGTCAGTAAAGGACTAAGCACATCCCCCATTGATTCTGATTTCTAAAGTCTGTCAGGTGAGCCAAAATGCTTTACACAAAATAATTTGAATGATTTTTAAGGACATTTGAATATTTCTCAACAAGCTTCAGAATTATTGGCATCGATTATAAAGAAAATAATAGTTTTCACCAAGAACTAGAATAACGTTTTATCGCGCGAGTAAAAAATAATTTCGTAGTTATTTTTCGAACCATCTTTACATTTAAAAGACATGGGATGCAAATGAGCCTAGAATTTCAATTCCTCTATGGTAACCTGGACAGAATTCCGAAAAATTGAGGAAATATGAGCGACGAGCAGGGAGACCATATGCGTCAGGATTTACGTGTCATGAGGAACGTTATCTGGGCTATAAATACGATGTCTGACTATTGCTGGTCTCTGATACGCCTTTTTCAAAGTCTTCACAATTAAAGAAGACATTTAAAGCCAAATTTTTGTTGAACTTAACGAATAACAAAGTTTAGAAAAAAATATATTTGGCAGATACACGCTTTTTTCTGCTGGGAACGCATGTAGCTGAATCTCAAAAACTAGACCTGATAAAAAAAAACTACTAATAGTTTTGAATATAGTATAACACCAGTAGTCAACAACAGCTAAAAAAATTCCGGCAACAAATGTACTGTAAACTAGTGAATTATCTCATCGAACAAAGCAATAACCCGGTTGACCTCGAGAAGGGATTGGCGTGGAGTACGAGTAATCGACGCGGGGACAAAAGACGCGAGACTCGCATCCACACTGCCACGCCACCACACGACGTGTGAATAACGTTTTAAATTCTGCCTATAAACTTGATGAGAATTTTTATTCCAGTTCGCGGCCATTCGATGAAGTGGAAAATGTGTACTTTGATTTTTAGTGTGTTGTACATACATACGTCCGTTATACTTACTTATTAGGGTACGTCAAAATGGACGCGAACCACTTAGTGGCAAACTTTATAGGAGGATAGTACGGTTTAAAAACTGTCAATAATCCTCATTTGGCAAGCGTGGTGATTAAGGCAACACCTATTATTTCAAATATGACTCGATTAATCCTACCTACTAAGTATAGTTAATATTATATTGTCTAACCAGATATCGAAAATATCTGGTTAGATACAGTTACAGCATTTTGACAGAACATTTTTATCGTTCAATTTATTCTAATAAATTTCCCTTTGTATTGCATTGGAACAGTATATTTAGCTATCCTACTTTGCTATTTTGTTTTCCTAAACACGATAGGTTCACCAAAACCTAAAACACTCACATGAAAACGCGCCTATTTACAAAAGCACGGTCCTTCAGACCCGCTCCAGCACTCCAGCGCTCAGCATTGTCCGCAAACGTGATAAATGCTAATCTCAAACATTTACGTACGGCGGCGTTCTAATAGACCTTCCGGCGAACCCGCGGGCGGAAGAAAATTAAGCCATCTTAAAAAGTCCAAAAGTGGAGTGGGGTGGGGACTTGGGGAGGGACGGTATAGATTTTTCGGGGTGCGTTTGGCGCGGGCTGCGAAAACAAGTGTTTAGGCGCGACCCGCGGCCCACAATAACTTAGAGCCTTTCTAAAAATGTCGGCAGGGTACCGCTGGTCCGCGAAACGCTATCACGTGAAGCAAAAATATCACTTCTGTGACAAAATTACGCGTAATAGTGTTCTGTGACTACCAAAATTCGCTTTTGCGAAATTCGATCAGATTCATTATTACCTTACAGATTGGTTTTCAATGTTAATTTTCTATGCTTATAATGAAAGCTATAAGATAAAACATGACTTGGGAGCAGATACACTAGTTTACAAAATATAAAAAATTTCATGTCCTTCCAGTGAATTTCATATCGTTTTATTTAGTGACAATAACTAAACGCGAATATATATTTGTTTTATTTTTATTACGTCAAAGAATCAAGTTATCAACACATTTCATTTTAAGACTACCCGCAAGTAGGTTCTGAATTCATCCTAAAATTTTGCTGCATTGTAGTGTTCAGTTAAATAAATATTGTTTTTAACATGTCAAATAGGTTGTGTGAAGTACATCCTGACCGTTTTTGTTACGTTTGTGGTGAACTTATTATATCTAAGAAAGGATATCCCTTAGCGGAATACTGTTTTTTAGGAGTTTTTGGGCAACAAAAAAAATATGAAAATTTCAGACAGTTAATTGCTGATTTATTACATAATTTTCAACGAATGGGTGTCAGCATGTCTCTGAAAATTAATTTCCTTCATTAGCACCTTGATTTCTTCACTGAAACCCTCGGAGAAGTGAGCGACGAACATGGAGAGCGTTTTCATCAGGATTTGACAAAATTATCAAGGTTACTGGGACTAAGCCATGTTAGGTGATTGTTGCTGGTCTGTTATAAGAGACACAGACTCAAAAAAATACAATAAAAGCTAAGGAAATTCATTTTAAATTTTCTTTTTTAATATTTATGTAGGCATTTTTGTAAATCAAAAATAATTAATATTTTGGAAACGTGACGTGTTGGATTTTTTATATATTTTTTTTTAAACTCAGTGCATCTCAAGTGATATGAAAAAACACTTTTCATTTCAAGGACAAAAACCATGTAAACTAGTGATATTAATGACTTAGTACGTACGAACAAAGGATATTAGAGTCGTAATTTAGGGGATGCGTATACCCCATTCAATTTCAGAATTGGCAGCAAGACACTTATGTAAATCAAACGACGTAATACAGTACTGGGCCGACAGCAACTGCCTACCATTCAGTTTTACTAGCAGGCCCATTCTTCACTCGTAAGTGACGGTTCATCATGCAAATGCGCGTCCATCGACTAATATGCTCGCGCGTCATGCTCGTCATTTGGGCAAACTGCGCGATGTACCATAAAGTTAATAAAATCACCATACCCGCGCGATATCGGAGTACCGCCCAATTTGTATGCAGCGAAGGAGGATTATCATAATCGCTATATAAGGGCCGTTGGAATATATAACTCCATTTATATAATATAGGAGAGCGATGGAAATGATATTAGAATGATTAGGTCCGAATTCCGATTGTAAACATCTGGTCTGGTCTATAAACCTAGGTAGACCAAGTAGTCAAAATACTGTCTCTAAAAGATTTGATTTCTGTTTAACATTGGCTAGCCAAATGCCTATGTCCATGCCATCCAATGGTTAAATCTACTGTCTTAGTTTGGCACTTAAATATATTGATTTGAACTCTGATATGACTCGTTGTTACTTCCTGCGGACGATCAAAATTATATAACAGTTAGTATCACCCAAACTATTCGAATAATCCACCTTATAATTATGTTTTTAAATGCAGAATCAAACCAGAAAGTTACGTTTGAAGAGAAAAAAAATCAGCGTTAAGTGGGGTTAATTAAAATACGGCACTTTCGCGCGGCACACAAAGGCTCTAGGAACAATTTAAGCCTATCTGCCTTTGCGGATGCAGAGGCAAGCGAATCGCCAGAACGGAGTCTCTGTGTGCCCCTCGCTGGAAATTCATTTTAATTTCTTTAGAAGACGAAGATTCTCTCGCGCATTGTGGCGCTTCGGGCTCGCGGCGATCAGCGCGGTCGAGGCTTGGTCGTGTCGTCTGACAGTTGAATATGTTAGTTTTATATTTATCTTTCGCAAATAATTAGGTGTATGTCTACACTCTGTAATTATGTAAAAAGGTTAATAATTATGTAAAAAGGTTAACTATTCTGTAGAGCCAAACCACAGTGCTCTCGAACAAAAGTTGTTTTGTTAGTTAGCTGCATTAAATACAACTAAAAATTATTGAAAAGATATTATACATACGAGTACCTACATAATATGTACTTGGTACCCACCAGCGACGATACAAGCCGGGTGCTGTTAGAGTTTGGAATTTCTTGTACAATAGAAAAGAACTTTATTTAAATTTTGTACAATAGCGTGCTTTTACAACCTTGAGAAGTTTTCATGCCATGAGAGTGATTCTATTACGATTTTCAAATATGATGATATCGTTTGATTTAATACGATACATGTTCAGTAACTTAACTCTGCAGTTGACTTGATACGAGACACTACGCGGTCGTGTCGTGATCGTGTCGTGATCGCGTCGGTGTCGGGTATCGTCGCGCGGTCGGAAGCGCCTCGGGCGCTCATTGTTAATTAACTCCGCCGGCCACCGCCGCGCCACAATCGTCGCCGAGGCCGATGGCACACACACATCTCATATTTATTCACTGAGAAGACCTTCACATATTTACCGTAATTAAGCTTCCCCGAAATATCTTCAATCCACTTTTGCGCGCTCAAGTCTTTTGTGTTCACTTCACTTTTGCCCGATAACGCAAGGATAGGGTTCAATTCAATGTAATTAGATCACATAGACACATTCATCAACTCGTTTTAGTTTCTATACGTAATAGCATCTTTAATTTACGTTTTAGCGTTATGTATGAAAAGTGTGCTATTTTACCAGAGCTCGCGGGTTCGAAGCCCGCATGGTATAAACATGAACATGTCAGTATATTTGGGTGTTTAAATTGGTTTTCAGCGAGTGAATAAGCACTTAAAATAACCTCTATCAGACTGTTTTTTTTTTCTGAAAAAGAAAAAAAGACTCCCGATCTCGGTGTGCCCCACTCCGAACAAAAATCGTCGCAGGTCGTATGAAATCGCTATTTTCTTATTAAGCGCGAAAGTGAGGCAATCCGAGGCGTTTAATGAGGCCTGTCGGGCACGCTAATTGATTAATTAATACAACGCGATAAGGTCCAGAGTCGCGCGCGCCCTGAATTGAGTAAATGGGACGCGGCCGCATTGGCATTCAATTATCTGTTAATTGATTCCGTCTATTTCTTAATTAAGCCGCGAGAGGCCTCCTCCGGCGGCAGACACGGAATTGTGTAGTCTACATTGTTGGCCCAAGATTGAGATGCAAATGCTGCTTATTTCAATTTATTAACTTCGACTTGCAGGGACGTTGCCAAATTATTTTGGTACGTATTGCCTCTGTTAGGGCAAGGAACAATAGGACTTGGTGAGGATACTCCTTATTTGGCAAGATACTTCAATGTAATTTACAAATTTTTTTTAGTCGTAAAGTAATTGTGTAAATGTTAAAGCATAGGTAGGTATTGCAACGTTACATAGAAATAATAATTGGTAAAATGTGAAAAGCAAAAACAAAAATGTGGACATTCAACTGAAGAGCAAAAATGATGAATTGACTGACTTCATCATCACGCTTGCCAAATGGGGATTGGGGACCAGAACTCTGTTCGAAAAAAATTCTGACCCGAGAATTGAACTAAGGTAGGTCCAATGGCTTCTTAAACCAATAGAACAGCGAATCAAATGTGAAAAGAAGTTTCTATCTACAACCTTAGCGACACAATTTCTAATGCAGACATTAGTATTTTTCGAGTATAGCCACTCAAATTGAACTTAGGGACTAGACTTTATTCATATTACCCATACAATTTTGGTATTAATATCATTATATCTTCCCGGGTGACTGAATAATAACCCGCCCAGCCAATTCGTCAACCAGTTTCTTCGCGGAAACCATTAACCTAAAATCCCAGCCTTTACTTGCATTTGTGAGGCGCTATACAGGGTGTGCTCGCGCACAGGGTGTTGTCTGTCGACATCAAAGCTCGCTCGCGTGAATGCCAATTGGTTTTTTTATCGTTTTTTTCGAGATTTGTGCACAGAGCTGTGTGTCCTAATTAGGCGAAAAGGTAGCGGAGGATATTCTTGAAAAATTGCTGCACAAAAACTTACTTTAAATTACCATCAAAGTTGTAAGATTTTTTTTGAAATAGAACATTGGTTCTAATACTTTGCAGTTATTTCAATAGGTAACTACGGGGACGTTGGCAGTGACGGCCTTTTGGAATGTGAAATGAGAAATAACGATACTCCGTGTCTGTACATATATAAATTAAAAAAATATTATTATAATAAAATGTACAATACCTACCTAAGTTTAGCTTGATTAAACTAATACCTGAAATGGTTTGTTTCAGGGACAATAAGGCCGTGGGTTATTAATAGCCAGACCTAAAATAAAACTCACGTACCAGAATTTATTATTATTTTTTATTAGGTCGTAAATACGAGTATATCCTGCCAATCTAATAATAATAATCGCTCATCTATCAGCTTTAAAATTTCGACTGATCCCCTAATATTTATGGTTAGTGAACAAACAACGCTTTCTAATTTCTACTATATCATTGTGACAATATCCTTATTTTTTAATCGTGAACCGTTCAAGATTGATGGAGTTTCAAGTTGAAGTTAAACTGAGACAACAGTAAGTTTAATCAAACTATCTTGCAAGCCACAGGTACTAACAGAATTAGTCCATGGGCGGGTGTGAAAACAGTAACACGCACCGTAGGCGCAGCCCGCGGCGCCGCTCGCGGCCAGCGCGCCGGACCCCTCGCTACTATATCTACACCGCGGATCTGGTGTTGCCATAACAGCTACGCAAACTGTTTCTAAATGTTTGTTGTATCTGATGAACTAGTAAAGGAAACACTTCCAAATATTTATGCTTAAAGAAAATTAACAAAAAACGTAAAAAGGTGTAGTTATAAGAGCCGAATGATAGTCGTGTATTCATTACAGTACAGCCCATGGATGATGGAAACCTGGGAGTAGCGTCTCAGATGCATTGCCCATCTCTGAAAAAATGACTTGGAAGATCGCGACAGGAATGAGAAAGAAGAAGAGTACCTCCCCCCCTTCCTCTCCCTCTTTGGCATTCTTTCACTCTCAGTCATCAAACGGAGTGCGAGAAACGGAATACCTATATAGATCTACTGAATAAAGTGCTGTTTAGTATTATATTACATATTGTTTTATTTAATTAGAAACATTTTTTTGTTATACTAGTGCACGCCGAAGTCAAAAAGTAGGCAAATGGTCCTAAAACCAGTAAATTTGGCAACACCGTCGTTTTCCTACAAACATACGCGCGTCGACTGCCGAGGGAGGTCCACGTAAAACGGACGTGCATAAGCTTATTCTCAGAGGTGTCCAGATTATATTGATCTCTGGGCTTCATCAGCGCCGCCCCTCCGGGGTCTTCGCGTGCAGGGCGGCGCGGGGCGCGGGAGGCCAGCCGGCGCTGGCGGGCGCCGCGTGCTCTAGTGCTCACTTCACACGTACTACAAAGCGCCCTAACTGCCTGCTATTACCACTGCTCACCCCCCTCGCGACACCTAGTGATGGGAACACGTGTGATACACAGGTTACGGGTATACGTCTTCAAATGATGCCTGTGACGACTTACATTTCGGTAACGACTGATATTTGTATACCAAAGTAACAAATTCTACTATTGTATGTTTAACGGCTAGGTTTCAAAATAATTTCGGATAAAAAAAAAACTTTTTCATCACATTGCATCATCATATTTTGAAAAATGTTGCCAAGAAGAAAATACATATTATATGACTTTCTAAAAGTTATCAGATTTCATGTAGAGCCATAAATTTTCTAACTCTACCGTAACTTCACAAGCTGTAAACCTCAACTCAACCAAAATACATTTCTCTTTAGTAAGACGGCTAATAAGAAACGCATTTTGGCAGAGACCCCACACCTCAGGCGTCTTGGTGGCAGTGTCACAGGAACTGGCACAGCCTTTAACGGTCCGCCCGCTGCCCCCCCCCCCCCCGCTTAATTTTCATACAAGAGAAAAAGCCAAGCTACGAGTTAAAAAAAACGACGAACTTAGAGAATAGGTACAGGTAGTGTCCTCGCACTTAGCTCGTAGATATGTTTTGATAGAAATGTTTTGATATAAAGGCGTATTCACAGACATATGCAAGTGGCACTTATATCACTAAGAAATTGTTTCATTTATACCATTGCTCTCAAAAACCTACTTAATTTTTTATCAATTAAAGCTTTATCCTGTAAAGGTTAAAAAGTTATTCCTTGTATCCATGTATCTTTGTCGTAAGAAATAGAGACAAGAATTCACGATGTAATTCACCCTAATAAAGGTATAATTGCGAAGTACATACTACGGAATTCCCAAGCACTGTAAATCTCAAAGAAAGCTGAAACTATGAGCTTTTAATTTAAATTAATTAGCACCCTGCAGGTTAATCTGTGACCGACCGCTCTCATCACTAGAGGACACCACTCGGCCGCTGCATGCCAAAACATAACGAAACACCTACTTAATAGAGTTTTAATTCCAATACACGAACATGCCACTCGAGCTAATACTTCACGCGACTTTAGACTTTACCTGTTTATAGATAAGGTGGAAAAGTAAATGCGGTTTGAAGACGAAACAAGAATTGTATAGACCCTCGATATTCCGACAAATGAACCGAGCTCTTACAAATTAATCATTAGGCCTTAAACAATGAAATGATCAATTAAAACCTGCTTGCAACTTTGGGATTGGAAGGACTTCGTTTATTTTTATTAAAATGATCACTCAAATATTTATCGACGTCCTAGTTAAGTGACGTTTTATATAAATTAAAATTACTGCCAATAGTTGTGTGTTTCACTTTTTAAAATCAGAAAGTTCTAAGGAAGAACTTTATGCAAATCTGCAATCCTGCAGTCAGCACTACTAACGGCGGAAATCGGACTGGTAAATCAAATCGGTAAGAACCCTCTCTCACTGAGTTTATGTATTCGACTGAATAACATTTCAATTTAAATAACTTTAAGCTTCCGAACTTTAATTATAATAATGTATCAAAATAACTACGTAGCAAGGAGAGTCAACAAAAGCAGAGGCGTATACATTAGTGTAGAACCCTTTGTCGTGCGACTTTTGTCGCTTTGTCGCCGCGACACGACGCCCACTTGATTATCCATTCAGCACAATATTGTGACAAGCCGAGCCACCGGTGACGGTATTGTGACGCGGTGTCAGTTTTTGTGACGGATCCAGGTGACAATAGACCGTCTTCTAAGACGTATTGTTCGGGTCGTCTTTTGGGCCACTTAGATCACAATAAATGATTCCTTTTTCGGGTGAGGATTTGTCAAATAAAAGTGATTTGGGGAACAATAACTCATTTACAGACGACTGGTGTCATATAAATCAACGTGATATTCATGTTAATTTATTTATTTCTTTTTTGTTGCACAATAAATTAAGTTTACATTATTTACTGTGTAACTGTCGGTTGAGGAAGAAATATTACCGCACTAACTATTAAATAAAGGTGATATGTAATAGTAAAATAAAAGATTTGTGCAATTGTGATTTGATAGATGAAATACTAAATAGTGATCAATTTATGCGTTGAATACTTATTAGTGCACATTGCACAGACCATAATAATTATTATTTCCGTAACAAGCTGTTGATTTAGATCATGGTAGGGTTGTGTGTGTCAGACTGTACTCATAGTGAACTCCACCTCCTTTATCATAGCTAGTTGGTTGCTAGGGCGAGTAATACGAAGGACATGGTAAAGCTTCCCTGCTATTATAATAACAATAAATTGACAGCTATTATTCCGGCATTAAGTACCGGAGCAGATGTTTTTCCAGTCACCTAGAATCAAAGTCAATTTAACATAACGACCGCCGGATTGATACAATTATCCCGCTCCAATTTTACGGGCAAACTGACAAGCAAGTTTAGCAAGTCACTCGTATTAATATTCCGCACGGTCGAGTGGCCGGGCTGTACAAACAACAGGTTCGGTGCCCGGCGGAAGACCCAACCAATTATGTGCTCCAAATTGTGTTGAAAATTAATCTGTTGAAAATACAAATTGATTTTGAGTGGCGTTTCTTGGAGAAAATAATTCGATGTTGCCTATTAATTTATTTGATCGTAAATATTTATTTTGGTGCTCGTGTCTGAGGGCGAAGAATAGACATTTTAAAATATTTAAGGTGGTTTTTATACCCTGTCAAAAATATTGAATTTGTTATTTTTATTCTAAAATAGAAGCGTGTTTTCTCTAACGGAAAATGTTAATTGGCTGTTACATTTGCCAAATGGACCTGTGTTCGATAGGTACACATCTCTATTCTTGTGTAACCCTAATGATGAGCATTTAAATATCCGATAAGGTATGAGCACAATTTAAAAACTGACATAGAGTAACACCGAGTTGCATTGTATGATTCATCACGGAGAGATGAGAAAACAGGGAAAACTGTCCTTCATAGGACCATACAAGCAACCAAAGACAATCTTTACTTATACAGGAGTCTTTTATGATTTTGTTTAATCTTTTGCCTGCCTCATTAATGTGTTATGATGACCGAAGGAGGTCTTCTCCAAATTCGTTTCATGACTAATTTATTACAAAGCTGAGCTTACAAATTAGAAGCGGAAGAGAAAGTATAAATAGTAGTAAATATTGATTGTCAATTCAATAATGCGTGGGTGGTGCGGTGAATGGCGATTAGCGCATGACGCAGCTACGACCCGCTAGAGGGCGCGCTAATCGCAGTTAATCCCGTTGGAATGTGCGGGAGTTGCAAGCCACCAGTCTGTTGGGGTCTTCCCTTTTAATTTATGCAAGCAGTATAATTTTTTTTGAAACTATGTTCTTGCAGTTACAAATTGTTTGTATAGTCTATTAATTGGTCTTATCGATAGCCTCCAGACATACAATTTGTCGTTATTTTTAATTACTCTAGCAATAGCAAGTTAATTTTGGCATTTAATTCACCCATCCCCTCACAAAACTCTCAGTGCAAAATTTATGTATTAAGCTTCATAAGATTTGTGAACTGAGCTGTCCGCATCTAATTAACACTATAAGTTACTTGAGAAAAAAAGCAAAAGATTAGAGGTGCATAATGGCGACAGATTCCTTATGAAGTATGTCTCAAATATCATAATATAGATCAAAGTTGTATAAAAATATATTACTGAGACCAAAATTTCATAGTAATTTCGAAGAGCATGAGTGCACCGCGAGTGCACAGAGGCAGGGGCTCCCAGCGCGCGGGCGCGGGGCCGCAGCTATTTCATTAACTGCGGCTAATCCCCGCTCGCGATATAATTGGAATTCTATCGCGACTGTTTTGACATGTGCACTCTAATAAATTACGCCCATTGGATTACTGGACTATTATTATCTAAGTATTAACAATTTTATTGCCAATTTTATTAAATATTGTAAGCTGCTTTTGATGGTTTATGGGGCACGCGCTTTCTTAAGTTTGGTTATCGATGATGTAGGTCGGAGCGCAAAGTAAATACACCTTTTTATTTTATTAATATTTCATGTTAGCTATAACGATACGGGCCCTCAGATGACAATAATGGTAATAGTATTTAAAGACTCGAAGATCGGATGAGCTTACTATCTGGCAGCACATGGAGCGACGCTTCTTGGTGAAGTGTCCCTCAATGGAGTTGGACGTAGGAGTGGCCATTTACCATCAGGGGGCTGCATCTGTCTGCCAAATGATGTAGTCAATAGTTGTAATAAACGGCTTTATCTTCATATTGCCAAAAAGTTGTATGAGATGTAGAATTTTTTTGTTGTAATTCCTATAAACAAGGTTATAAGGGCGGGTACAGACCGGCGCGTGGGCGCGTGTGTAAACACGCTTGAGCGCGAGACGTGTCGCGAATCGCAACGAGTCGCGCTCGCGACCCTACGGCCTAGGGTTGATGGTTAATTATTATGTATTCCGTATTTTTTAGTTTTCTCACCAAATGTAGTTAGTTTAGTTATGTGGAATTCGAACTTTAATATTAGTAGGTACAGCTCATCTACATACTTACTTTCAAACAAATAAATTAAATCCAAACTCTGTGCTTGTTTGATGACATATTGCTTCTGGATAAATAAATATTAAAATTATGTTATATTCCCATGTGATGTTTTTTTGATTGACATAATATCTACATTTAAAGTCCAATCAGTGAGTAAGGTAATTCAAGACCTAACTCTACGAGTGCCTCTAGCATTTAAGTACAATTTTAACTTTTTACTCTCGTAACATACTGGGCATCAGAAAACATAATTAAACATTACAAAAACAATTTAAAGATGTAATTTCTTTTTAAAAAGCAATTCTTATTCTGTCTTGGTGGCAAACAAATGAATATCAACGTAATTTATAAGAAAAGTATTACCTTTGCGAACGCGAAGTTAGTCGACGTCTAATCTTTATCCTACATGGTTTTTACTTCACCAATTACTGTGATAAATAGAACATCAAAAAATACTGATTGACCATCAAAAAAATACTGAATTGCTGACCTAACCTAAGAAACCATTGGTGTGCAATAAGTTATTTTGATTTACAGTCAAAAGCACGTCAGACGTAACACTTTGGACTTTGTACCGCTCTTATGTCGGGGGCATAAGCGCTATTATCGAACTGCAAGTGTATATCGTGATGAGCTGTTGACTGTACATTTCAGTATTTTTTTCACTTTACACTTAAATATTTCCCAAATAGAACTAGTACATAATAGTTTGAGTCATATTATTTGACAATTACACCTATAAGTTAATTTGAAAGAAAAGAAAGAAAGAAAGAAAGAAAAAGTATTTATTTAGTGCAAACAAAATACAACACAATTACATACATATATTATACCTAACAAGACTTATATTTTAAGTTGTACACTAAAAAGGCATGCACTCAGCATATGTTGTGATGTCTCAGACACCACAACGCTGGTCTTCCATGTATACCTAACGATCTCTCTACATGTCAGATGTCACCCCTAACGTCCGTGCGCGGTAATGAATCGCGTCGCGATTACCGTAAGTTGCTCTCGACTGCTGACACGGTCAACTAATTTACATGTGGTGGCTCCTGCTTTTTATTAACATACCCGAGTAAATCGCTTGGTAGTAGTTGTAAGCTAGTCTAGGTGTAAAGTGTAGACCTTTCTTATAGTATTCAATATTCATTGAAGGTATCTTTTTTATACGAAAGTGAGAGCCCTCAAGAAAAGCAACATACGATGTTAGTTTTGACGTACCACTTGTAGCGTAGTAAAATCCACGCCGGACTAACCTTCACATTATTCTGTCACATACCGCTCTGTCACACTAATGTAAAAGTAAGCATTTTAGTTTCTTGACATACACACTGATGTGACAGTTAGGAAATCGTTTGTCTATCTAACACATTGGTAGTAAAGGTAGAATTTTTATTTCCTTTCCTTCACACTGGTGCATGAAGCAAGTAAGGAGCTTGGGTAGGTATATGGTAGGAGATGGCTCAGATTCAAATCTAGTTGGATATTAGAACAAAAGAGAAAAAGATTGTCGATAGTTGTACGATGAATTATTTCTACTAGGCAACCGCCTACTGTCTCTAGGTAATCTCTACCTACAACCAGGTCTGAGCTTTTCTATTTAGCTTTTGAATTTTAAATATATCCCTTAATTAAAAAATAAAGAAGAAATTAAGTTTTAAACACAAATAAAGGTTTACAAGTTAAAAGAAAATTAAGATATCTATCAAACTGACGTCAGTCAAGAAGTTCCTCCAAACACAAGCGGCATGTGTCTGAACAAATAGATACGTAATTTAAAGAGTCACTCATGCAAGCACGCGTATATATCAACAATACAAAAGCAATAATCGGACAATCGCTAAATGCACCGTTGGAATCGTAAATAGAATCGACTAATATCGTTAACATAATTGATAACTGACATTAACTGGTAAAAAATATCAGCGTCATGTTCGACCATCGGTTGAATCCTTGTTAAGGCTGACAGGCTCGCTGCTTGTTAAGCCAGCTGATTGAGAGCTCGGTTTAATTAAATCTGTTACTTTAAACTTTCTGTTAATTAAGCCGGAGGAATTTGATACGCATTAACGGCCGCGCGGGTAATGAGATGTTCACGCGTATTGTTGTGAAAATATTGTTATTTACTACCTGATGTGCGCTCGATGATTCGTTGCTACACTTGTGTGTGTATGTGTAATGTTTAGGTTCATCTGACTTCAGCCATATATCCCTTATCTTGTAAAAACGGAAGTTGGTCTATCTTTCTGTTAGGCTTTCACGCCTAAACCACTGATCAGATTCTGATGTTATTTGGAACAGATTAGGGAAAGGGTATAGACAGTTTCCATTTTATTAACTGGATATATAATAAACGATTAAGATTTTTATTATTTTTAGAAGAATTACACAGTAGTGTAATCTTCGCAAGCTGTCTCAGTTTATCATTATCCAATAAGTTAACCCTTAAAACATCTATTTAGTAATTTTGAATTTAATAACAAGCTTGTTAGGACCATTGGGAATCTATCTGGGGTCAAGTTTACCATATTATTTAATCAATCTTAAAGAAATGCAGGCCAAGTTTTTTATATTGCTTGCACGTACATTGCGTACTCCACTTCGCTAAGTAGCGCTTCAACGACCACTTTACAAAGTCAATAAAGTGTTAGTGTCAATGGCTCTCGAGGATGGTATCTCATCGCGTGTCACAAGCCCCGTTGAAACAAAGCGCTTTGTGCGGGGGCGATGGCAGATGGCCCATCTGCTGGCCCACTCGCGGCCACCGCCATGGCATGACAATACAACCAGCCTCGACAGTGCGTAATCCGCTTTATATTAAACCTGCAATTCGATAGTGCATTGTGTTTCTAAATTGAACAATTAACACGTGTGTTTTGTCTAATTGACGGTACCTACACTTTTAGACAACACTTTTAGAAGCTTCTACTACCATTAATTTTAGTTTGTGGTATCAGCAAGGAATAGATCTTACCTGTTGCTATTACATAGGTACTTATTTCAAATATTTCATCTTTTGTCAATTAAAATTAATCTCATTCCGCATTTGAATAGATGTTAGTTTGGAATAGTAAAATTCTTATATTTTAGATCCGAATTAACTTTTGAAAAACCATTATAATTTATCTACCCTCTTTCTTTTATAGATTTTTACACATAATCCGAAAACTTACCTAAATTATTTTAGAATTTCAAGTAGGTATCTAAAATTTTTGAAGTAAGTTTTTGTAATGAAATTGACGCAACGCTAAAACCACTATTTAATTATTTTTTTGTGGTATAGGTATAGTTAATCTTTTTAAGTTTTTAACCGACTTCAAAAAAGGAGGAGGTTCTATGTTCGACTGTATGTATTTTTTTTTTTTTTTTTTTTTTTTTTTTTATGTATGTCCGTCGATTTTTCCGTCAATTGTAGACCGATTTAAATAATTCTTTTTTTATTTGAAAGTGCATAGTTCCGAGGTGGTCCCATTGTCACCATGTCAGGATCTGATGATGGGATCCCGGGAAAATCAAGGGCAAACCTCAAATTTTATAGGCGCACACTACGCGTTACTTGTTTTTTCTGAAGCCATTTAAGTTTTTGCGTCCTATAGACATCACTTTATGTTGATTAGCTGATGATGGAAGGTACAACTCCTTAACGGTTAGGTGTTAGGGGATAATTCTTTCAGTATTGTAAGAATATGTGGACCGTTATTTGTATTTCATATACTTTTGCAGCTAAGCTGATGATGGAAGGTACAACTCCTTAACGGTTAGGAGTTAGGGGATAATTATTTCAGTGTTGTAGGAATATGTGGACCGTTAGTTGTATTTCATGTACTTTTGCAGCTAAGCTGATGATGGAAGGTACAACTATGATGATGGAAGCTAAAGGGTACGACTTCTTAATTCTTATGTCCCTCTTGCGGGCTGCATCTTTAGTTGGTCTACTGAATGGTGCTGAACACTTAATGAATACCTAATATTGTCAAATAATACAATTCTACTATTTTACTCGTATTTTCGTTATCAATATTATGAGAGAGTTTTACTCACTCCTACGTATTATTCACACTAAAAATAGAAAAATAAACAAACTTTTTAAAAAAAAAATTAAACCGACTTCAAAAAAAAAACAAAAAAAAACTACCTAAAACACTGAAAAGCAAAAAATAATTTTAATAAGACATTCATCAAATGCGCTTATTGTCTAAGCCTATTAATAACATTAAATTGTATTTACGTGCTAGGTAGGTACCTACTAATCTGTTTGAAGTCGGTGCCAAGCCAAAGGTAATGAAAAATGATACATACCTAATAATTTATGTATTATACAGGGTTACAAATAATCCGCGGACGTAGGTACGTAGTCTGGGTACCTACTATTTGGCTTGGCACCGACTTCAAACAGATTAGTAGGTACCTACCTAGCACGTAAATACAATTTAATGTTATTAATAGGCTTAGACAATAAGCGCATTTGATGAATGTCTTATTAAAATTATTTTTTGCTTTTCAGTGTTTTAGGTAGTTTTTTTTTTTATTTAACGAGTTTAATTTACGTAAATATCAGTAGAAACTTGTTTAATGGTTGAAAGCTTAAAGGAATACAACACATTTTCTATCAATTGCCTAAGTCAACTGAGTAAAAAAGACTAAACATCGAATAACCGTTTACCTTGTTACACATCCTTATGCAACAGTAAATACATAAACGTATTCACGAACTGTTGCACGCAATTTGTCGCCCAGGCCATCGGCCAGTCCCACAATTACTGCGCAACGCACTTTCCTCCATTACCGCGCACAATGCGCCCGCGCACGCCTCGCACAATGCTCTACGCACCAGTTCTCGTATTTACCAAGTAATTGAGGAAGTCTTTAGCTCTTCAGGAGTGACAGCGGAATGGGGATCGCCCAAGCGTTAGGTCAGCTTGACAGAAAGAAAACTGATGTGAGGTGAATGGGGCGGTTAAAATACTGTTATCTTTGGACTAAATACACTTAACACTTTACGTGGGTATAATGGTAGCATTGTGCTAAGGTTTTCTTTATTGGTATTGTAGAACATTCTCTCTATGTAAGTAAGTTTTTGGTTTATAACTAAATATCTTGAATACTTATGTTTTAGTGATCCCATTATGTGACTCTACCAAGCGACTGTTAAATAAATCTACAATTGAAAATGCCATTATAACCTAGCCAATGATAACCATAAATATACTAAATTAAAAATTATCCTAGACATTTTTCACTGTTACCAGTACGTTTGATTCAAAATCAAAATATTCTTTATTCATGTAAACTTGTATCAAGTATTTATGAATCGTCAATTACAGAGTGACTCTACCACCGGCTTCGGAATGCAGTCATCTGCCGAGAAGAACCGGCAAGAAACTCGACAGTTACTCTTTTTCATCGCCATGTTTGTTTACAATTTGTTTGTTACAATTACTGATTCATTAGGTAGGTAATTTATCTATTAGACATTTCATTTTCATCTGGTAATTAAACTTGATAGAATGTCTTGTTAATTTAATAAATTGAGAAATAGCCTAGACACAATGTGACACAAAGCACGGTGTGTTATCTTAAAGGTTGTACTGATGTAGCAATCAAATAAAAACTGAAAATTATAATATTTGCTAGCTACTCGAGAACTAATTTCCAATTATTTTGATGGTGTATTATATTAAAAAGCTAACTAACCGTCGACGTTGCCTCAAATAATTTATTACCTTATCATTATACCGAGAGCATCATTGGCGGTTTAATTGATAAACAAAATAATTCATTAGCAAATGATTGCCAATCTTCCACATAATTGAATCCTTAATTTCATAAATATATTATTAGTATTTGTTGTCAATATTGAACAAAATCGCACTTAACCGCAATTTGGACCGTGCGTGGATTGTTATGGAACTAATGTGAGGTGATTTAACCGTTTTGTCTACCTGTTAGGTTACACAATATTACGAGTATTAATTCTTTTTATTTTACCTAACCTTTCGATGTAGGTACGGTGATGTACTGTCTACAGCGCATAACTACTTATTATTTATTTACAACTTTTGCAATCTTAAGATGAGCGGAAGAAATTTTGATCTTACATGACATCATGATATGAGCTAAAGTCTCTACACGAAAATGATTTACGAACTGCTGCTTGACTTTTTCTATAAAGTAGGTTCTATTCTAAAGAACGACTTAACAGCTGGTCCTAATAATAGTCTCGTTTCCCCGCGATTGAAAGCCGCTGTCTGCCATTGTCTAATGTCTATCGCGAAATTTGATTTGACTCCGTTTGTCCCGACCTGGCTTTTGTGCATTTTAGAAATCCGTAGCAAAATAAAAAACGACAAAAGACATCAATATTTATCAAAGCTGTTAAAGTATTTGTTATTGACCCATCCTGAATACTAAATGTGGTTAGACCGTATATACTAAAGGACACTAGAGTGTTTATGTTTCTTGCAAACATTTGGAGGCTTCCCTGACAATGCAGACATTTAACATATAAATATTAAGGAAATCTGTTATTGGCCTTACTAATAGCATAAATCTGAAATGTTAACACAACTTATTGTATGGCTGTTGGTTTCTTAATAAATAAATAAATAAATAAATAAATTCTTATTTCCTACCCTTCCAATAAGCTCCTTAATTTGGTGTCCTGATTTTATTTCTTTGGTGTTAGATAAGAGGTGTAGCAAATTTATTTGAAGACCTAATCAAAACTTGTAACCTAAGAATGGAATAGCTTCGATACAATACGAAACATCTTTGAGGTAGGTATACAACTATTTTTGAAAGTAACTAATGTACTCGCAGACCATGTTCAGCACTAATTTCACTATTTGCACTATCTGTCTTCCGGTGAATACCAAGCATAAATTAATGGAACAGGTTTAGTAATAGCGACTCGGTCTTGGCGTGTTTTTTGTTCGCTGTGAATGGCTGTCAAATAAAGCCGAGTCTGGCGTTCCCGACTCTATGGACACCTTTCTAATTCTAATGAGCGTTCAATTTGCTATTTATCATTCACCGGTGGGTACTGCAACCTTATTGGTGAATAATCGTTTGTGCTGAATGATTTCTATAAACATTATATTAACAATACCTACATACATATTATTATAATAACATGGTGCGTTTGTGAATGAGTGTTAGGTTAGCAAACCGTCTTTGTCAATTATATAGTGATAAATATGGTTATCTGTAAATACTTTGTACCTATATTTATTTTTGTCGCTGTCATTCCTTAATATAGAGTCAATTAAATAAAAATAGAGTTAGTGCAATTTGTTAATATCATTCATTTATGTCATGTAACAGTAGGCAATGAAAAGTGTTAAGATCGCGATGAGTAGAAATGCTACTAATAATAAGTAACATCTCTAATATCTATTAAATACAGAAAATGACTCATTATGAATTTTAAGTGGTTTAAGTATTAGTGTTACTGAAAAATTTAATCTTTTGAGACACTTAGTTATTTCAATTTTAAAATACGTCATGTATTATTTAATATCCAAATCAACTTGTCTTACTTTCCGCTTGAGTAGCAAACTTGCGTAGATTTTTTATACTAGGTCAGTTGGCAGACAGGCACGCAGCCCACCTGATGGTAAGCAGCCACTGCGGCATATTCCATTGAGGGACGCTTCACCTGGAAACGTCCCTCAATGTGCTGCCAGACTGTAGACTCATCTGATCTTCGAGCCTCTGATTTCAAGTGTACTGGCTTCCACATTAATATTGCCGGAACCCAGCCAGAGCTGTTATGACGGCAGATTTCACCTGTGGGGGTGGTAGCTAGCCAGTCGGACTCTGAAAAAGCCCTACCACCAACAAAAACTTACTCTTTAAATGCGTATTAAGAAATATTTTAATTCAGCAATCCTGATAGCTCACGAAATACTTGTATAATAAACCCCGAGCTTATTAATGAAATGCCTCCTCGGGCCATTTAATCCCAATTGCCCCACAAACTCGTCCCGGCACAATTGCCCAAACAGATAAGTAATTCCGCGACCATCCCTCAGTTGTAAGGCGGCACTTTTAAATTGGAATTCCGACCAGGGCTTAATTGTTTGTCGCTTAATTAATGTAATTCTTCCGCAGGGTTCCCGCAAATCAAGTCGCCGTACAGCCCCAGCTCGCAGCCGCACCTCACAGGTCAGTCCAGCGAGATATTAAGCCCTAATTGCTAACTTTGTTAACATTTTATGGGAAAATTCTAGACGAGAAAGGAGGATTAAGACCTTTTTCACTCCGGCCTTTGTTGTTCTTTTTATCTTCTTTTGCGTGCGGGCGAAATGCCCATGCAGGGAACGGGCTTAACAATTATTGTTAATTTGGTTTATATTAGTGATACGGAGCGATAATTATTTTGTGAAGAAAAAGGAGCAATGATGGCCATAATGTTTTTTTAAACGTTTTTCCATCTTTTTGATTATTTTAGAGTAAAAAAACTTTATAATTATTAAGTTTATTATTTTTTCGACAATGAGCCTCCACCTAAGGTACCTAGCTTAAGGTAGTACCTATATACAGAAATGGGAATATTTTTTTGTAAAATAATATTTTGGATGTAATTCACAATTATAGGTAAACGTCAAAATATGTAAAGGCTTTAGTTTTGTAATTATGTAATAGCCACGGCATGCTTTCATGTTACTATTAGACGTAATTTTTCAGTTCTAAAATTATCTATTTTAAGTTTTAATATGTTGCATGGGGGTTTAAATATGCTACCTTAAAGTTGTCAGGATTTTCGAACGTAGATATTATGATTTTTTGTGTAAATATATCGAGCATGTGAAACAATACATCCGCATTGATAACTTCAGTACCGTGTGGAAACCTAGAGACAATACATTTGCCAGTGATTTAGGAAAGTAGCTGAAGGCGTACGGTGGTGTGCGGAGCGCGAGACGGGCGCGTCCCTCACGAGCCCCCCGTCCCCTTTGTCTCAGTAATGAATCCGCCAAACACCAAACGTCACCGCGCAGTCGCCAGCACGGCGAACGCCATAAATCATACCCTAATCTATCACCAATACAAACTTCTACCTTGCACTCGAACCCTTAAAGTTGCAATTCGAATACCCCAAAGCGGTTGTTGCGACTTTTTTGGTTAATTTAGCGGAGGAATTTGCTTAGGACGTGAGGTTTTAGAAAATATCCTGTTAAATGCAAATTATGGAGGTCGAGATAAAGATATAGCCGGGAGGGCTCAAATTGCTTAATTATTTAACGAATTCCCTTCCATTGTGCCGGGTAGTCGGATAGCTGGGTCGTCCTGGGCGAATGCGGCCGGGAAGTGGCTACCTTGCGTGTGTGCCCGCAGCTTGCAACCCTAGGCTATGAAAAGCGCTCGGCAGAAAACAAACCACCTGACTCCCCGCTCGGCAGCCATTTGTAAAAATTGCCTTCGCCGCCATTTCTACGCGGGAATTTCATATTTGGAACGCCGCGGGGAGGAATTCGCGCGTAGATTTGACATTTCACCATCATGGCCGCTGTTTATTGTTTATAAAACAATGCTCTGTGATGGCCGTTTCGAGGCGCTTTGTTTAGCGGAAGACGCCATTTTTAATTTTTAAATTAGGGGTTGTAATTGTTTATGTACAGGGAATAAATAGCGGTGAAAGTTTGGCGTATAACGAGCCATTCAGAGCAGGGCAAAGGCATCCATCATTGAAATAAAGTCATCAAATTAATAATGAACTACTTATGTATGTAACTTTGTATATTAGGGTTTGTGGGTGTCACTTAATATTCAGTCTACTTAATTTTGTCGAGAAAAGAAAACATGTATCCAGTTCCGCAAAGGCCAATATGTGCGCAATCAAAGTGACGTGCGACGTCATGAGGCGTCGACGCAACATTATTAACCGCAACCTTCTCGATTACACGCAACATTCGTCGGGAAACTGTTTTTTCTTCAAGACGAGTAGCGACTGTGGTTTGACACATTCGGGACCGACTCTTCCCGCTATATCACATTCGGCCAATGAGAGCCTTATTCGATCTCCAGTAAGGTCGAATATTGGCTGGGTATGCGCTCTCAGTTGGTAGGTATCGGGTGTCACAGAAACCGCAGCTAAGTGGCGACAAGTTGTAATAACAAGCAGTATATTAAGGACTGGGGCACAGTATAGAAAAGGCAACTGTATTCAGTCATTGTGTGTACAGTAGCAAGAAAGCGAGAAAGGTGTTAAATATTCAAATGCAAAATCGTCAACGTTGTTTCGGATAGAAACTCTACATTGACGTAGTAATTCGGTTATGTCAATTCATTTATTAAGTTACGTATATATGTATATTCTTTATAATTGAATGAAACTTATGGTAATCAATCGACATTTACAATATTTAAAAAATGCAGATCACTCAAATGTCCATTTGGATTCTAATGAATTTACTAAGTCCGTTGGCTTTAAACTTCTTACACCACGACAGGCAGAAAAAAAAATATTGAATCGATAAAAGGAACAATCTCGTCTATCATAAGATTCATAAGTGATCTAATGCTTGCTCGGATAAATGAAGAGGAGTTATGTCACTGGTATTGAGTGCAGTGTGGCGTCTGCGGCGCGTTGGTGTCAAATGTTGTTGCCGCTGATTGGAAGGACAGATTGAGTTCCGCTTGTTATTAGTGGCGCTCGTGAGAGCTACATTGTCTAAGCTGTTGTCACGAGATTATTACATTATTTTGAAGAGAAAGTCTAATTATATCTAAGGGAAATTAATTGTAGACACTTTGAAGCTGTGGATTTATTTATAATTTTTTTAGTCGTCACGGTGTGTACTTGTGTAGTTGGACAGGGGTATTATTTATTTATTAACAAAGGTAAAAATACACCTCTGCACATTCTAAAAGGATTAGATGGTTAGGAATAATAGCATAGCTAATCAATTAAAATGCTTATCGAATAACATATTTGTGTCACGACGCAAAACGACTATAGGTACGTAAAAGAAAAAATGGTTTGGTATTTTAATTACATTATGTTGTAATGAAATTGATGAAGCAAATTTTTACATCAAGAGAAATTTGACGTTGACCGCCTTGTGACGGTTGACCGCCTTGTGGCGGTTGACCAGCCCAACTTCCGTCCTAGTCTTGCATGACCTGTATCTTCGTATCCTAAACAGGACCTTCGTTTCCGTAACCTCACCTTGCTTGCTCAATGGTTGAAGTCACTTTATCCAAAAACCATTAACTCTTGCTGCCCGCTTGAAAACATATCTAGTGCGCGAGAGTGCGTGTATGGACACTTGTACGCACAAGGGCTGACATAAGACCACCGTACATTGAGTGTGAATCCAAATACAGACTAACACTAAACATTCGGTGTAAGTATGAATATCCGTGAGAAAACGCTGGTGCAATTAATAAAAGGCGGTCCGAGCTGGCAACACAGCGAGTGTTACGCAAACACGAGAAGTGGCCACTAATTGACTCTTGCGCCGGTGTTCGGTTTCCGCACATCGCGCTTTCCTCGCTACGTCCGCATAGAGGAAAGTCCCAAGATCATATGATGTCAATTTACAAAGGAGAATAGTAGTATTAGATGATAAAAGTTGCTCAAAAGTCTCACTGCAGGCAAAGGCATCGTTAAAATCTTAATTGTCATCGTTACTATGGTTATAGACTCACCACGTTTGCCAAATGCAGATTGGTGATGACAGACCTTAGTTGTGTCTAAAAATATCAACTCGATTTTGCCCGGTACTTAAACTAGTAGGTCAACGAGACCATAAATGGGCAAGTGAATTGTCTTAATTTGAGTGACTTTTGGACATCGTGTTCAGGAACTGGGCTTACAATTAAACACATGCGACAAGAAAGCCTAGTAATTATACTAATTACACTAGCGGAAACAGGCTCCCTTTTTCGTAGCCAGTTTCATTTTGAAAATATTTACCCTTTACCAATTTATTAGTTAGAGTTACAACCAGCCAACCAGCCCTAATAATGATATTTTTTGAAAAGCATAAAGAAGTGCCCACACGCGTGGAACAAACAAATTGAGCAATTTGCCGGCGTTTGTCGCGCGACAAGATGCGACAAGACGCGACAGCAATGCAATTATTATTTTTTGTCGCGCACTGGAGAGGAATAATTTAAGCACAGGCTTGCCTCATCGGCCGCGGATTACGCCTTGTTAACACGCCATGTATTCGCTTTGTTGTTGCCGGGTAAGGAAAAAACAAATGCACTTTACTTTGTTAAGTGTAATGCTTCCTAGACAAACTTATTTGCACAGGACATTTATTTAAATAAACACGGATGGACATAATCATCACACAGAAGTCACAGTCCTATGTATGTGATGATGAGTCTACTATTTTCTATATGCTCATTAATTTGTTTCATGAACATAAAAAGATTGGCTTTATTTCCGACGCACCTGTGACCTCTATAATTGTGTCATTTTTTCTAACAAATAAGTACCTAAATACTAATGCTTGTCCTAATAACAAATGTAACTAATGGTGCCCTGGCACAGCCATTGCATTAAATTCTGACCAGTTGGGCCTACAATTATTTTGTCAATCAATAAATGTCCACCAAATCGGAACAATGAATAAAAATCTAAATCAGTGAAGGAATTCTGACGGTCTCATCAATCAGCCAGTCCTCGAGACTTCTGGCAATCCACGTTTCCTCGCTTTCAACAACAAGGAGCCCGGCATCCGCGGGCTCCACCCGCCATTGTGCCGGGCCCCACACGAACCCGCGATAATTTCACTCCAGGAAAAAACAGCGGAGCCGAGAGCGGCGACGCGTGGAAATATAATGGCCTGGCAATATTACAGTTTCGCGAGTTTCCTCGAGAAGTCGAGACGGGCGGGGGCGGGGCTTGCGCTGGACACACTAACAGCCACTTAAGTTATCGCGTATTGGCTTTCTTCGAGGCCTTTTATACCTATAGTTTCGTTCGGGAAATGTTATTGGTACCTTGGTCTTCCGGAGATTAGCCAGTAAAGTAGTATAGAATTTAGTCGGTGAAGGAACTGTTATTTTATTTAAAAACAAGTTGGCATTGACTATGCGCTAGGGATCATAGCTTCGAATCTTTCACAGGACAAATAATCATTGTAACACATTGTAGATGTTTACTTGTATTTATGTATGTATATATTTGTAGTAATCTATTGTTTTAGAGACCCATGACACAAATGCTTAAAAAAGCAACTTATCTGTTTATTTTGTAATTCATTAAAGAAAAAAAATGAGTTTTTATTTTTCACCTACAATTTTTGATACTAGGTACCGCAAAGAAAAGTAAATTATGTTTGCGTAGATTATATTTTCTTAAGGAAATAAATATAACGTAAAATCTCGACCCCCAGTTTTTGACACACATTTCGTAAAAACACCATAAATCTGAATTCCTTTGTCTAATTTCGCGCGTATACATAGGCATATTCGTTACAAAGCGGCTACAGCGAAAGGCATTATCCGAGGAGAAGCCTCCTCACGCCGCCATGACAACAATAATATTTTACGATTAGAACAAGTGCACCCACCACCCTCCTCCCCGGGCCACTGATCGTATAATGAATTAAGCACCAATAGAACTACCAATTTTCCCCTCCTCGCGCGCGAGCTATAATAGACTTAATTCCGTTGTAATAAGGCCCTTCGAGGGACGCGCTCGACCTGGCATTCCTTCTCCGAAATATCAAAGTGAAAGGCATTAGCAATTATAATGGGCAATGTCTTGAGGCCGTGAGTGCCAGCTCATTATGGGCGCGAGGTAATTACTAGGACATGCCTACGTGGCTGCCGCTCAAAGGTCGCCGGCAAACATTGCCCGCTTGCCTCCGTGCTTCAGACGAGCGTGATACACAAATGAGATTTCCATTTTGCACGAAAATTTCTCTACAAAGTACAAACTGCTATATTGCTGCTACATTTTTGGGGCAAAGTTCCAATCTCGCATGTTCAAACGGAAGAAAACTAGACCAAAAAAGTTTTGGAATTTGAGGGTTTTCATGGAAACTGTTTATGTGAAACTAAATGGTATTGGGAAAAAAGAGTGTTTTGTTGCTGCTTCTGTGAACAAAAGCGAAGCGTTTATAGCTAGTTTCAGTGCTAAAAAGCCGATATTCTTGGTAATACCTATTGTATATAACTTGATCACTTAGCCCATGCCCTAATCTAAATGCACTGTATTTCATTTGATGTGTATACTTTTGTAATTTATAGTCTCAGCATGCAAACTTTAATTTCTTTGATTAGATATACAAATGTACAAATTGACATTTTCATTATGACCTTTCCTGTCTTAAACTAATGTTGCTTAAATGTGTAGAGTTTATTTGCTATTTAAAAGATTTCATGTGGTAACATTTAAGTTGTGAAAATTTTAATAAAAATATGAATCAAGTATGTAAAGCTACTTTTCCCATGGACGGAGACCTCGGCCAAATTTTTTATTAATAATTATGTTTAGTTCTTTTTTGTATATATTTTTAATGGTAATAAATAAATAGTTTAGATTATAGAAATATTGTTACTTAAAGTAAAGCCTAATTATATAAAGTAATGAATGTTTGCGCAAAGGTTATAGATTCTGTTGCTGTTTGTTTTATTCCAAGACAAAAAAATTGCATGTACGTTTCGCAGAAAGGTACATTCAGCCTCCAATTCCGGCGTCGGTGAAATCAATAGGGCGTTCAACTCACATTTCAGAGCCTTAGAGAGAGCTTTCCTACTACAATTGGCTTTTCAGCGCTGACGTACCAGTAACATACCCGCCTGAAATATAATAAAAGAAACCGTTTTATATGTTACTTTTTACTGTTAATATAAATACTACATTAAATAGGGTAAAATTAATTGGAATGTAAAAAAACAATGTAATTTAAGGATTTTATACATACTTACATTCCAGTAAAAAATCTGAATGATTTATACTTTTTCAAGAACAAAAAAGCAATGAAGTTTGTATAAAATTGCAGAAAATACAACAACAAAAATCACAAAAAAAAATGAAGCTGTTTTAGTGATTTTTGTTGTTGTGTTTAACTCAACATCTTAAATAAAAAGTGACATGAAATTTCAGAGAAAAAAATAAAGCATGTACTGATTATAATATTGGGTTAGATAAACTCATTAAAACTTTTAATATCCTTTAACAAACCTTAGCCTGTCCAAATATAGAAGTTTTCATGTCTATAATAAATTGGATACTTTAGAAATAAGTTGGTCCCCAAGAGGGAAGAAGTTGCGCCAGATCAGTTACCAACACCGTTAAACTGAGCCCCATTACCGCCTGGTCGAACGTCATCAAACTACATTCACTCAACAAATTGGACCCTGCAATACCTACTAAGTATATTCTTACGCGGCAGGGTAGGGATGCACACGCGGGTAAATGTGCATCGATAAATTATCTCGATATAATAAGATAGGTATTTAATATGTCTCTTTTTATCCGAATTTTTAAAATTTTCTATCCAGCATGGGATGAGATAAAAAAAACTCCGTGTGAAATAAGACCTTTACGGATAAAACACTTCTCATAATAGTGACAAAGCAAGTGTATAATCGAAAATGTACTACTAATCTTAAAAGACTACTTCTACAGGATAAGAAACAAGTACCTATACACCGACCAATATAATAAAAAACCTCGCCATATTGGGGAAAATATTGAAACTAATTTCTTCAAGTGGCAACAATCAAATAAAAAAACAATAATATGTCATTCATTATTATTCTGTCAAAGTGTGATGTCAATTGTCAACCGTGCCTTGTTACTATTGGATATTGTGAGTTATTTGTGAGTATAACCATAGCAACCAAGTGTTGCTATAACCATAGCTAATGTGGCGCCTCCAGAGCAGGTTTTAATTTTCCTGGTCAGAATATAAGTCATTAAATAAAATAGGGCTTATTTCAATGTTTAAGTATTGGAAAAGAAAAACTTCAAGGTAGTTGAAGACCTTTAATTCATCGATATTCGTTTGCAGCCCTACTTGGGAAGCGGGCACAACAATATCGTTTTCAAAAAGTCGTGCCCCATAACGAGCCCCTGGGGGCCGGCCCCCAAAAATCATTTTCTGCCCCCCTCCCCCCAACTTTTCCCTCGACTTTTGCTGAACACGTCACGGTGTTTAGCTAAATACGTGATAATATACCTCCATATTTATAACGTGGGGGAATTGGATTGTCCAAATTAAATAATGACGTTGCAATGCCTGCTGGTTTCCTGAGGGAGCGAGCTGTGGAAAAATGAAACAAAGCTTGCATAGACAATATAATATAAAAAGCGTACAGTCAGTCAGTTAGAAATTTAAGAATAAGACTATAACACATCATGGATTAGAGGTGCGCGGTAAGATATATCATTTTAAAAATTATGATATAGGTAATTCAATTAGAAATCCTTTCTTTTCCTAACAATCTGAGCCTGATTGATGATGAACAAATTATTATTGTAAATTAAGAATAATAATCTGCAAAACCTAGTGCCTATTGTGTACAATATTGTAATAATTATCTGTTATTTAGCGACACGTAGCTGGAGCGGTATTCGCACGTAAGTAAGTAGTCTTCTCCGTGTACAATTTCACAACACGAAATTGAAACAATAGCTATAATTAAATTCCGACCACCTTCATTGCGTAAATGCTTCGTTATCCCATCGGCGTGTTTGTCACGGACAAACAGACGTGTAAATTAAGTCATATTGTCTCGGCTCCCAGTGATCGGTGTCCTATGTTTAAGCATGTGTTAATCAGCAACTATTCACCTGTATGCCACTTGGGGTTGCTGCAACTGTTACTAAGTTAATAAACAAGAAACAATTAATGTTAATTAATATTGTGAAGGCAATCGCTATTGTTTGAGAAAATGTAATGAATTGATTATTGAAACAAGTCCTTATTATTGAAAGAAAAACACAATTTAGAAAAGAACCAGCTTTAGTGTATTTAAGAACGTGCCTTGTCTTTAAATTCGTATAATATACTTATATGTAGGTACTATACCTACTATTTACTAGTGGCTACCAGCCTATTTAATGGCCAATGCAGGGCAAAGGCTTCCATCATCATCATCATAGTCCATCATTGTAACGTCAGTACGTTATCACCACGCTTGCCTATTGCGCAGAATGCTGATCACAAAACTCGATCTGTGTTCGAAAATTTGTCGAAACTTGCCCAATAAATATGTTAATAATAATTTTGAGGTGGGTACGTGGTAAAGATTCCGACTGGTAAGTTTCCATGACAATTCTTTTTCAATACTTGTTATTGTGTTCCGTTTAGTCTCTAGTAGGTATATGCTTTATTATTTTTTATTTTTTTGACCAACCAACATCTGTTTACACTATTACATGAATAACATTCATCTACTTATTTACAGTTTCCAAATGCAACAGACAATTACACGTAAGCTCCACATGCATTATAATCTTACTTAAAGCAATTAGCTTTGAAATTAATACAGAAGTGGGAAGATTTCAATTTAATTATATTTTTGTTTTAAAAAATTTATTGTAGCCTTGTAAAACTTGCCATATGAGTCAAAATGCAAATCAACCAGACCGCTACACGAATTTAGAGTTTTACATAACCTAGAAACAGGGGAATTCGAACCTACCACTGTTCTTCGCAAAGGTGGAGTGTTCTTCATAAAGGAGTAATACTATTACGAGGCATTCTAGATGGTGCCCTAAACCAGAAGCATCGCAGCAGCCCGGAGCAATATATTTTTCCTCTTAACAATTTATAAAGTAAGAGCATGTTATGTTATGTGTTATTATGTGCTATCATCTCTAAGACATTATAACAAGCAGTAATACCACCTAAAGTAACCCTAAACTTGAACCGGAACCTCGAAAGAGCTTGATGAGCTGATGCCATTTTATAACCCAAGACAATGGCATCGAGCCTCTCACGAAAACCCAACGGTTTCTCAAACAAGAGCAAATCTCGCAGATCATAATATCTGGACAAAAGGAGTTGCGCGGGCGCATTGTGGTCTCCGTGCTCGATTTTTGTTTACACCTGCGCGTAACGCGATCCGGAGGTTCGCACGTCCGCGCTTCGGACAGTTTTTGCGACCCGCCCATTGTGCGTAGGTCATGCGTTTGTTTTGAGGTTTGTGAGTGTGTGAGCGAGGTCCGGACAGTGAGAAGATTGCGAAGATTTAGAGACTAGCGTCAACGTCCTTCGATGGAATAATAATATCTGAAGACGTTGATGCAATTCGTTTTACAATAATACCTCCTATACTGACGGGCAATCGCGTGTTAGATATCCTCCACTCCTTTGCTGATGATAATACTCGTTTTGTATCAATACACGGTGCCCGTTGTAATGCTCGGTCTTCCTCCCTCACGGACCGCACCTTGAGAACTAAAACTTTTTATATGAACTGGATTAAGTTGAAATAAATAACACACATATTATTATTTTGGAGAACATTCCTATTATACAACATAAGGTACTAATTTTCACATATTTATCCTCGTGTTTAACACTAGTTTATTTTTTTTGTATTTTTTACTTCATTACCAGTACCTATCCATCATTGCAACGCTAATTGATTTCAAAGATGGGCCTATGCCTTGCAGTGAGACATTAATAGGATAAATACTTTACTTTGATACCTTTACTCTATTATTTATTTATCTTTATTTTAATTGTGTTATTTTGTTTTGTTTCATGTACGGTAGCAGTCCGACAGTTTTATTCAGGTAGGCTGTGCCTAAGCTTTCTGTTGAAATAATATTTTTTTTTATCAGATTTCATGAAATAGCGGTTAGTCTTTTAATAACATGACACTCAAACACATTGTTATTTAATTTCTTATCCATTAATGTGGGCACGTATTTTCTGACATCCTTAAATGGCTGCAAAATGTCTGATGGTAAGTCACGGATTACGGCAGCAAAAAACAAAAGATAGCCTCCATGTATAAATTAATTGACTCAAAAACAACTTGTTGGTACAATATAGAACGTTATCTTGAATCTGAGCGTTGAGTGCGTAAGAAAGCAAGCGCTGTGCGATCGAATGCTCGCACGCAAATTGGCTGGAGGCGCGACTGCGGAATTGGCAATTTCTTAGCCCCCCTCGCCGGCTCATCGCCACGTCTAATTCAACACAAACTCGATTGACACGTCAGCGAATCACATTTTTAAACGATGAAATTATCCTGAACGCGCTTCTATCGCGGCTTCGCTTGCATAAAAAAAATCAAAATGTTATTCGCGGAAAATGCTATCAAACTCATTGGAACAAAGAATGAGCTTTTGGTTTAGCCGATACATTCAAAAGTTCACAAGTTGATAATCATATTAATACCAATTAATACATTATTTTAAATAGGCTGTATAAGTTCGTTTTATTTTAAAATAAGTGAAAAGCCAAGACTTAACTGCTATCTTAAAAAAATCCGTTTATGATTTTAAGTTTGTTTGATCTATGGAATTGGCCGCAGTGGCCGCCTACCATCAGGTGGGCTGCGTGCCTGTTTGCTAACTGATTTAGTATCTTATATAATTCTTAAAATTTAAGTAAGTCCTGTAAGTCCAAATTATATTTTTATAAGGTGTGGGTATTTTTAAGACAGTTTTTCTTTAAGCACTTTGACCTTCACACTGAAATTAGTAATGGAGAAGCAATGATACCACTTGGCAACATGTACAACATTTCAAAGTAATTACAAGCAAATTCTTTTTTTATCATTTCTCAGAACGAAACGTCATCTCGAGACAAGTGTGGCGTCGCAAATGTAATAGCATTGGATCGCGGCAAATTGGCCGCGCGCGAATTGCCAATTTGCCGCGACTCGCGCGAGAATTGGCCCAATACACAGCAAACGCGACATCACATATATTTGATATATTACATTTGACACGCTGGCTTTGAAACTCCATTTTCACGTCAGTATGTTTGGGTGAACTAGAAAATTTGTATTTTACATAACATATCTATAATATTTTCTAAACTAGGTGTGCCAGAAATGGTTTATGTTTGGTATATGCGTTATTTATTAGGATAAAGGTTCTATGATGTTTTATTACAATTGTAAATTGTAACTATACATGTCACAATTGCCAAGTCTAGCACGTCTTGTAGGAAGCCATCCTGTGAGTGTTGACCACAAAGCGCATTCACGAGTGGTCAGTCGCACAATCAGTCGCATGAATGGCGGAGCGCCCGCGGTCCGCCGGACACCACACACGACAGGAATGGTTTTCTTTTGAGCGTGACGTCTCAAGACTTGATTGTAAGACCTGTGTATAAGAACAGCGTCTGAAGGAACTAGATGCAATGAGCTCAAAGCACTAAACTGCTTTGAAATTTAGTTACTCGCGTGGCAATGTGTTCTGATTCGAGCGCAGTGCGATATTACGCCTTTATTGGCTTGCAAGCAAGCTAGACGTATTTGGTGGCTAGGTCAATGATCATGATGTGAACTATATGAAAATTATATATTTTCCAAACACATGTTTGTCAGTAGGGATACGTAACATCGCGAATTAAAAAGATCTCTTGACTCTTTCTTAGTCTATATAAATTGTAAAGCTTGATGTAATTTCCAAAAAAGGCACCTTGGGTAACACATCTGTAAAATAATATTATAGATTAAATCTACCTATAAGAAAATTTATTTCCTAAACACGAGTACACCAAAGAACTAACACACAAATTTTAATATTTGTGTTAAATAGTTGTAGTAAACTCATATGAGTTTACTACTATACTTTTGTTATTAATTAGATTATGGTTATTACTGATACCTACATTTTCTTTATTTTTATTTCATGCTAGCCTTCCGCCCGCGGTTTCACCCGCGCGTAATTTGTATTTTCAAATATCACCTTCTCCCCCACATTTCCGGGATCATAAGTAGGTACTCTATGTCACCCGGGGATAGTGAGCTATACTAGCTCTTCCAACAGTGAAAATTGAATAATTTTATTCAAATCGGTTCAGTAGTTTCGGAGCCTATTCAATACAAACAAACAATCTTTTCTCTTTAATAATATGAACAAATGCCTATAAAATCTATACTAATATTAGTATAGATTTTATAGGCATTTGTTCATATTATTAATTATGGAAACGTCTTCTTTATTTATATTGTTAAATGGTTTTACCTGAGATAAACGAGTTATAATCCTCAAAAGAAAAAAACAATATAAGTAGGTGAGATGAGATGTGTGCGGCAATTTCTCTAAAGGCTATAAAAATTATAGTAAATAAATATTCTCCTTGTTCAGAAGTGTTATTATTACAGAACAGAAATTCAAGTCACGGTGCGCTCCGCAATGCCTGTTGGGTTAGTGACACGTAACGCCATCTAGCGAATTCAATTCAAATCAAAATTGTTGACCGTTTTACTCTACATCTGGAGAGGCTCCTTGATTATTATTGTAACTTAGTAAAATATACCTACTTTAGAATAAGTAAGTTGACCATTATTATAATAGGTAATACATGTTTCTAGTCCTAGAGTAGAGACGGATGACTATTACGTTCCGCTACAGGTAAACATAGTTCTTGATGTAGCTTGTTTTGACTAATGACCGTTAACCGTTTCATTTAATTACTAGTAATTAAGGTGAAATAATATGAATGTTTACGTAACTGCGCTGACGTCACAATACCAGCGCGTAAAGTGGCAGTGTTTCCTCTCGGCACAAGTAGCTATACCGCGCCCTCGGAGGGACGCGCCTTCCCCTGCTCTCGGCCGTCGACCTTAAGCCTGGGGCGTAAGGTCGAGATCGGCGTGGCGAGGCAGGCCGTGCCTCCGCATACATTGTCGGACGCAGTAACGATCCCGGTTGCTGTCAAGGATCAATAGAAATGTTTTAATTTACGTAAATACTTATCGTTTGCCGATACAGCCTTTATGAACTTACCGTTTCGCTACATGAGATGACTTAGTTGGTTAGTAAATAATAAATTAAAAATATTTATGTGCACAGAAGCTTTTACAATAGCGAAAAATTATACTGCGTGTTATTTTAGTCGTTGCTTTTCCGCAGCAGAATGCTTCACCTTCAGTACTATCGATTTATGCATGTAATTTTTTTTTATGACATTTTTTTAAATCTTTTTTTGATTTTTTTTTAAAAGTTTGATGGGAAAATGGAAACCAAATGTGAGTAAATAGTTAATAATCATTTTTTTTCTAAACGCGAAGGGCAATGACCCCGGCTGTTGACCGTCCGTGACGCAGCTAGTACTATTGGTTCGAGTTTCGTCTATCATAAATCGTAAAACTTTTGATTTCACTTAAAAAATAACTTTATTAATCTTTTTTACTACTAAGATAGAATCATTTTACTGCGGGAAAGCAACGACTTAAATTGCACGCTGTATACTACAATAATATCCATGACCTGCTTGTGGTCTAGGTAGGAATATTTGGTATAGTGAAATCAGTATCTCAAGTTTGAGCCCTGGGCTGGACTGCTATGTATTATTTGTACCGTATAACTGCTTTGCAGCTTTGTGTCCATGTCAGTGTTTTCACACCGGACTATGCTATGGGTCTTTAACCCTTTCCCCGCCACGCTTTTTTCCGAAAATGGTGCCCCTAGCGCCACGGCCATTAAAAAAAATAATTCCAAAAAATTATTAAGTTATACTCAACTCATTCAGGCAAGTAAAAATACAAAGTTTCTTAATCCTGTTTTTTTGTCTGATATATCAGTCATTGGCGTGGTGGGCACGAAAATGGTTTGTCTGATGTATCAGACATTGGCGTTGAAAGGGTTAATTGGATATTAGGTATATTATTGGATAATATAGTTTTTTTATTTTCAATTATACATATTATAATTATGCTCCTAATAACAGAAGATATAATTAGCAGGGTCTTACAAGCGCAGTTTTTGTTAAACCTGCCCTGCGCTTGTTTTGATGATATAATAGAAATATTATGTGAATCATTGAAATGTCTTAATCATCTTTGTCGAACAAAACGCAGAGCAAGTGTAGAACCCGGCACCCCTCGCACAAGCAGCGTGGCTAATCCATTGGCGCCGGAGCGAGCCGCGTGTTAAGTGTTAATGCACATGTCTAGCTGTTCCTGCTATTCATTGCACTGACCGATTCGTTTATCTGCATCGAACACTGCATATGTCATTATTTCATTTTTCAAGAAATTTTTCATAAATTAAGAAATTTTAAAACGTAACTTTTGTGTTTTTAATTAATTATATCGGGTTAATCTTAAAATCCTGTTTTTGTGCGAAAGAGAATGCTTTTATGAACCATAAACGCAGGCTACTAAGACCATTAAAAAGTTCAAATAAAAGAAACAACCACACGTTGGGCGCCAGACGCGCCAGTTCTACAATCTATTTTTTCAAAATTCCTATATTTGCAAAAATCACATAATCATGTAGATTTCCAATAAAACAATAAAATTTATTATCCTTCTTTACGTATTCATAGCCTAATCCCCTAATGCTAAACTATTCAATTAATAAAAACACCATCACCGCCTGACCCCTCGTCGCTCCCTCTAGCGATTCGCCGCGCTTTCGACACGCACCGCGCTCACAACATACCGCATACATTCCCACTTTCACACTGCACTCATCGATTTAATGTGATGGAAGTCGGCAATGGATGTAGAAGTGCAGGTTCGAAGGACCGTGTCATGAATTAAGCTATCGCAAAAGAAATTTATTGTCATTATAAATGTTGAAGGGGTAATCTCGCGCAAACAACATCGAGTTACAAGTACAATATGTTGAACAATGAAAAAAAAACTAAATTTAATATTGTACAAACCGAAAAAATTTCTTCCATACTGAAAATATTATTAATGTTCATTAGAGTTTGGTTGTTAGCGGATGAACGAGGAAAGGATAAATTTTATTGGTAAAGGTATATACAAGTTATACAAAAACGTAACATCATATTTATTTAACCTTTGTTTATTATACCGACCTGCCCATCAAGCGCTTATTTTTAAATCAAAACAAAATATACAACGACCCTTTATATTTAATTATAAAATTATTTTATTTCCATGAATAAAAAAATATAATTCAGAGCAGTAGCATCCGTTTTTTTATTATTCGTATCCATTACACAATTAACCTTTTCCACGCCAATGTCTGATATATCAGACAAACCATTTTCGTGCCCACCACGCCAATGTCTGATATATCAGACAAAAAAACATGATCAAGAAACGTTGTATTTTTACTTGCCTGAATGAGTTGAGTATAACCTAATAATTTTTTGGAATTTTTTTTTATGGTCGTGGCGTGTGGGGCACTATTTTCGGAAAAAAGCGTGGCGGGGAAAGGGTTAATACTTCATGTAAGAATTAGTGTGACCTCGTGTTTGATTCGTTATGTCTAGTAAATATAAATTTTAGAAATGATGCGCGACGCTAAAAACCGCCCAAAGTAGAAAAACATGAAGAAGCCTATACCCAACAATGGGTGAACATGCGCTAAAGAAGAAGAGACGTAGAAATCATTGATTAAATCAAAAGTAATCTTTGTTTATATTTACTACACACAAATCAGAAAAGACAAGCCTAATAATGGCATAAACACACTCGCAAACCAGTTAAGGAATACGATTGAAAACCTTTATTTTAAAGAAAAGTGTTTTCCTACAGAGAAAGCAAAAGCTCCTAAAATTACATGTCAACATCCATGTCTTCTCTAACAGCTACTAAACCCGTCCGGCCCAGTGTCACCCGCGCAATGTACACATGCACCGGTCACGGAGACCCAAATTTAATAATTCATTGTCCTATTCATTGGCGGCAAATTCAATTACTCGGCGTCCCGGGGGAGGCCGTCCCGGAGGACTCGCGACCTGCTCACTAATTCATTTGGCAATCACATTCTGTAATTATGTGACAATCCGCCGCTGTCATTGGGGGGGTCGATTGCGTTCGCTGGTTTGCCAAATTGATGTGTTTGACGTGACGGGATTAACGGCTAACACTTTCCGTTGTAATTGGTTCAATATGCTGACTTTGTCAACGGGTTATTCAAATGAGTTACATTTTTTAATTATTTTAAGTTATGATGTTGACGCCTCCATGGTCGGTGTCCTGGGTTCAATTCGCGGGTCGAGCTAACTTTGTGTCGGTTTTTTCACAGCTCGGGTTTGTGATCACCAATCCGCATTTGGCAAGCGTGGTGATTAAGCCAGTACCCATCATTGTAACGAAAACTTGATTTCAAGGAAGGAGGCCTTAGCCTTGCAGTGGGACAATAGGCTGATACTTTACTTTACTTTATGATATTGACCCAGTGAGACGCATCGAGCCACAGTTCATTACAAATAATTTTTTTTAAACTCAACTATATTTCTAAGGGTTAAAAGAACAACAAATAATGATACATATTTTATGCTGGAAAAGCAAAGGTGTAAAATAAACTTTATTGATTTAAATCTCTTGCTACGACGTAGCTTCGTAGCTGCAAAGAAATCGCCACGCAGCTAACTGACTCTAAAATGAACCCGCAGTGTTAACTTTCGTGCAAATTGTCTTTCAAATTGGTGATTGGGATGTAACTAAACGTAGTTTAAGTTTGTTTTTTGTAGCTCTTGTAAAAACTAATATTTTCAATGTTCAGTAAACTAACTTGTGAACTCGGATCGAGTTATAAAACTTTCGTGGTTTAAGCACTTTAACCACAAAAGTTTGATGTAACAATTAGTCATGTTTTTTTTTTCTTGTGAAGTATATTATGTTAATTACGATAAACGTAATAGGGAAGATGCAATTATAATATTTATGAAAATTTTATGATTAAAATGATACAAAAATATAAAAGAAAGGCCACTGCAACATTTTTAGTTTACATAATGTTGTTTTTTAACAATAATTACGAATGAAAATTACTTGAAACGAAACGTATTTTAAAACACCAATCAGCGTTTAGTGACGTCACTCGCGTGATGACAACATAGATAATGCTAAGGGTTTTCTATGTGAATAATATTTTAAGGGAATATTAATTGCGTTTTTTTAATTAAAATGGAAGTTGGGTTTATCAAAGCAGACTCCAGGAATTTACCAAGAGTTAGTGTTGACATGGTTGTAACTTTTTTTGTCGAAAGTGCAGAGTTTTCAAGTGTAGAAATGAAAGGGACTAAATTACTACGGTATGTAGGATAAATCATAGTTGTTAAACTTTGTATTTTATTCAGCGGCTTCTAAACATAGCAGTTATTTTAGCTCAACAAGAGAATCTTACGGCGATATTGCTATCGGCTATGTCCAAATTAAAAGAGATAGAGATTTATGTACAATAAAAAGTCGAGTTACTCCGGAGCATAACGTACGTAAAGAAGGCTATCGTCAATGATGTTTTATTATATAATATCATTGGCTATCGTGTGAAGTTTAATATTGTGAAGCAAGAAACCACTTTTTTCTCTGTTTTGGGTCAGAAGGTCCAGTCAAAAATAATTTGTTCGGAAACTTTGTTGAAGTAGAAGGACACAATGGCACAAAACATGAGTCAACACGGCTTTTTTTTTGGAATATTAGTGGTATTGTTATGATCACCTGATGTTGATGGATAGTCCATTTTAAATTTTTACAAAAAAATATTTCGAAACTCGTTAAAATATGCAAAAGTATGAAAGCCAGCGACAAACAAGTACGGTGAAGTACAGACCTACAAACTTATCTGTTCCGGTGGCCAAAATTGGAACTACGTGAAATGCAATGCAAAAACGATATTTAATGACAGTTCTAAATAGACAGTAGCGACGCCGCCACCGGAACAGATAAGTTTGTCGGTCTATCAGTGAGGCAGTGACAGTACAGGAGTGACGTCATCCGAACCATAGGTCCGTTTTCGCGCGTAAATCTATACTATCAATTTATAACCGCATTTTTTCCGATAAATTACAATGTATTATTTTTTTAATTTAACAGTGGTTTATTCTACATGGAATTCTTTAAAATGAACACAAAAATAAAAATAATGCATGTTCCCTATTATGGTAGTTAATGACGATTAATATGCGAATTTAATAGTAGACTTCATAAATCATAAGAGTTGTTGTGTGGTTCAATATCAGAAACGTCCGTATTGCAGCGTGGACCTCCTTCCGCCCCCACCTTCTGTGTTGTTATGTGTATGTGGTGACGATAACCCGTGTGTTGTTGCGCAGGAGTGCCGTCGCTGGACGCCGCGAAGGACTTCACCGTCGACGGGCTCACCGGCTACAACGGGAAGAAGAAGAAGAAAAAACGCAGGCACAGGTAATAAATATATCTTTCATATACATTCATCTGATATTATTATGTCTGTACCGTCATATTTAAAATTAAAAGATTTGCTCTCAAAACTTGAATTTTTTAGTTTAAGGTGTGAATGATGTTGAGTGACGACCGCCATTGCCATTTGAATAGACACATAAAGGATTTCGCATTCACTATAATAATAATTTGTAAATTTTTAATGCAATCGCCTGTAAGCCTGTAACCTAGTTGCATGACATTATCTAACTAAACTAACTAAACTGTCCAAATTAGATCGAAACGACGATTAGAAAAGTGGCAGTAAGACACATCCCTCTCATTGTAAGCAGACTTGCGGCCTATACCCTCGGTACGCTTCACCAAGAAGCATGGTTCGCTGCTGGTACCTACAGGATCTAGACCTGTCACATATATCATTCGAAGCTAACCTATCGTTCCTCCTTAGCCGCACCATCTTCACGTCGTACCAGCTGGACGAGCTGGAGAAGGCGTTCAAGGACGCGCACTACCCCGACGTCTACGCGCGCGAGATGCTCTCCCTCAAGACCGACCTGCCCGAGGACAGGATACAGGTCAGAACCTACTATTTATCGTGCTATCTACTAAGTGCTTGTTTACGTGAACGCGCGGGCGCGGTACATTGAGTACGTCTCGAAGTATATTGTGAGGTGAGCACAATCACGGTGGCACCCAATGTTTGCCATAAATATTGTGTACCTATACTGAGATGTAACCGACCGACTTTTAATCGATGTTTTTTACAACGTTTTTAATTTTAAGATTCTTTAAGCAATTTCTAAGTTATACAAGACAAAGATACTGATGGTATCCTTATACTTACCTGTAAGTAGGTATATTGTAATTGTACCTTTCTAACATTAACACATATGAATTTTATCTGTGATTTGCTACAATTTTATTTAGTTAAACAGTTTACTGTTTTAACTGTTAAACCCAACTTGAGTCCGGGTTTTTTACATTCTCAGTCAAAAATGAATGTTTATTATCGGAATGTTGCTTCTAAAAACAATACGATAACGTAATCCTGCCTCCTCGTAAGACTGCAGAAAGTTAATTCGATTTGAAATGCGTACAAATTGCTGCATCACAGAATGTGGACTTAAATTTTTTCACCAAAACATATCAGATTTCGTCTGTTAACCGCATTGAGGCACGCTCTAACCACCGCACTAATAGAACATTCGTTTTTTCTAATCGAATTAGAGAGAAAAAAATCGCGATGAAGCCGACCGTTAAATCTGTCTTCAATGGGGGAAAAAATTGAGAAAAAAATCTTCTCAAATGTCGTTGGGGCAAAAAGTTTATTATTCGCATGTTCGTGGTCGCTACGTGGCCGCGGAACCCGACACCGAAGTAAACGTACGGCCCACTCTCTGTCATATTTGGGGTTCCCTGGGAACTATTTTGAACATTTCTTAGACTCAACTCAACTTCTCATCCAGTTGGTGTCCCTTGCTAGAGCACTTAATTACGAAACTTAAAATTTCAGTGAGCATGCATTTTCATAGCAGTGCATAATTAGTATTTCCATAGAGCTCTCAAAGTTATAGTGAAATAAACAGTGACCAGGGGCGTGCATCCCATATAGGCAGTTAGGCACTGCCTACTTTTAAAACTCATTCGCAGAAAACCTTAATAAATATTTTATTTTTAAAATAAAGAAATAAACTTTCCCACAAAACTTCATAATTTCATCCGAACAGCGCATTCATGACATATACGTATACCTACCTACGCGTCTATAGAAGCGAGGTAGGCTCTGGCCGCGCGCTGCCTACCAAGCTCCATACAATCGAACACGTCAAAACACAATTTCGTTTAAAATGTGCTATGCGACAAAATAAAAAAGTCACTCTAGCGTATAGCACAATAACGAGAAAGGGCAACTCCTTCATTTAGTCGCATTGGGTAGTCTAGCCTACTACGTGAAATTCGTCTGGCTTCCAATTGATTTATACAATAATTTTACTGTAGAAAAATCAAAATATAATAAAATACTAATTATAATGCATCTTTTTCGATGTTTAAGCTAATAAATAACAATATTTGTGAAATTAAGACGCTTCTAGTTCCGTATTAATTTACCACAAACAAGCAAACATGTCAGTGCTTATGAATCTCACCGATTTCAATAGATGGCGCTAAAACAAATAAATGTATCGGTTTACAATTATTTTTAATCATATTTTATTAATTAACACAATTTTAATGGCTGATTTGTATATCAGAATTCACGTATTATATTGTGATAGCTGGCACGGGATTTTATATGGCTGGAGTCGAGGCTTTCAATCAGACACTTTTCTATAACACTATTCAACTTTATTTTCACACATAAATACACTTGGCGATTACGAATATCACTTTACAACTGTCCTTTTTGAGCCTTTTCTCGGTCTTTTTATACTAACACATTTTGATATCAATTGCCAACGGAAATACCATTCCGGAAACACAATTAAATTATACACTTTATCTTAGTCTACAACATGTCTACAATATTGTCGTATAATTATTTGAATTTTATAAACTAAATCCATAATTGATAAAACTTATTTTACAATTTATTTAATATTAAATGTTGATAATTTTTGAAATAAGAACAAACAAGGAATCAACAACTTCCGTTTTAAAAAATTCATGACAATATTCTCTTTTAACCGGAAGTATGTGATTTTGTAAAATAAATAATATCGAAGTAACATGTTTCCGGTTCGAGTTTTAATAGCGACATAATATCATTTCAATAGGAAGTCATAATAGTTTCTCTGAATAATTATTTATTTTATAGGGATGACATCAATACATGAACTAATTTCCGTTTTATAATTTAACACATTTTCATTACTAACCGGAAGTATCGTAGTGATTTTAAAAAAGGAACTCAAGGGTGTTGTACAAATTTCCCACTACGAGACTTCCGTTTACACTGTTTAAGTAAATCATAATTTAAATAAATTATAATTATATGTATGAGTTACAGATATTATTTACAATGATGAAAAGATTTCTTACAATCGGCCTTCCTGATAAAAAGTTTGTCCTCAAACTTACTAATGCATATAACATTTATGTTTAATTAGGTTACTAATACTCTTACTTGTATAAATATAAAATATTTCTACTCATTATTCCCATAGACTTAGCCCCAAACCAAACACATAGTGTATTTATACAATGACTATAATTTGGAGACAAACTTTACAATTTTATTAGGTGAAAATAGACCTCTCGGTAAATTTCATCAAGTGAATCTTTGTACTTGGAAAAAGTTCGTCAAGTACTCGGATTCGAATAGATAGAGATGAGTGTATTTGCTTGGAAAATTCGTCAAGCAGAGGCAATTTGTAATAACTTGGATTAGATCATTTTTTTTTTTTTTTTTTTGCTTAAGAAGAAATTTACTTGGTAACATTCGTCAAGTAAATTCTGAATACAAGTATTATAGTAAAATCAATTTTGAAATGTACTCGGTAACATTCGTCAAGTACAATTTGATACCTACTTGGAAAAGTCATCAAGTATTATAGTGAAACCAATTTTGAAATGTACTCGGCAACATTCGTCAAGTACAATTTGATACTTGGAAAATTCATCAAGTATTATAGAGTGAAATCAAATCAATTTTGAATTGTACTCGGTAATATTCGTCAAGTACAATTTCATACTTGGAAAATTCATCAAGTATTATAGTAAAATCAATTTTGAAATGTACTAGGTAACATTCATCAAGTACAATTTGATACTTACTTCTGATTCTGAGTATATATAAAATTAATAAATAAAATGTTAAAGTGAATTTGGTCGAACCCAACGGCAAATCAGTCTTCAGGGTCACTTTCCGAGCTCTGTGAGTTTACGTGAGTACTAATCCAAGGTTGAATCTGATCAACTGCCCAGACATTGCAATACTTTTTTTTACCTATGTCTGTACCAGGTATACTGGAGACTTCGTACCTATCGTTATCTAGGATATTTGTGATCTTGTATGGGCCTGAGAAAACCGGTAAAAGCTTTTTACTTTGTCCGTCATTTGATATTTGTTTTTTAATTTTGACTAGATCACCAATCGAATAATTAGTCGGGAATTTTCTATGTTTATCAAAACGTTCTTTTTGTAACTGTTGGTCTTTTATGATATGTGACGTCACGTCGGATCGTAATTCATCAAGGTTCTGCGTAGAGGTCCTGGTCTCGGTAAAAAGATCACTAAACATATTTTCATTTGCATGTGTAAGAGAACGCCCAAACAATACTTCAGAGGGGGTTTTTCCTATTCCTTTATTAAGTGTATTGTTAAGACCCCACTGAATTCTACCTAATTCTAAATCCCATTTTGATTCACCTAATTTGTATGTATAGGAGGTTAACGCGTTTAATATAGTTCTATTGTACCTCTCTACCTGACCATTGGCTCTAGGAGAGGAGACTGCGTTCAAAATATGTTTTATATTAGAATCATTACAAAATTTTTCAAATTCTTTGGAAGTAAAGCTAGTCCCTCTGTCGGAAATGAGCCTGGTGGGATAACCAAAAGTAGAAAATATCTCGCTCAGTGCTTTTATGGAGGGACCAGACTTCAAATTTCGGAGGGGTTTTAAAATACAGAATTTCGTATAACCGTCTACGGCTACCAATAGATACATGTTTCCTCTTGAACTTTTTACGAAGGGACCTAAGTGATCAACATGCACAGTGTGAAATGGAATGTCAATTTTTGGAATAGGATGGAGATAACCCTCCTTTTTACTGCTGGTATCTTTACCGTAGGCACAATTAACACAAGATTTTACGTACTTAGTGATAAATTTCTTCATTTTTGGAAACCAAAAGTCTTTCTTAATACGAGAAAGAGTTTTCTCTGTGGAAAAATGACCAACATCATCATGGTTTAACGTACATATCTGCCACCTAGCACCTTTTGGTACAACCCATTTGAGCTCGTTTTCCCCAGTCTTTCTGAACAATTTGTTATCTTTGACAATAAAGTTTTGTTTGATGTCAACGTATTCATTATATTTAGGATCTTCTAATACCTCACGAATATGACACAATTTAGGGTCTGTTAATTGTAAGCTTAATAACCAATCATTTTGGGAGAGAGCCATGACACGAGGTATCTCAAGGTCACCGTCTTGCGGTATGGGATCAATCGGGTTGCGGCTAAGTGCATCTACATGTTTCATGTTTTGATTTGGCCTATAAATAATATTACAATCATATTCTTGTAAGGTTAACCACCATCTTGCAATTCGGGGAAGTAGGTCTCTTTTAGAAAAAGTTGCGCGTAGAGCGTTGCAATCTGTTACAATTGTAAAGGGGGTACCAAGAAGGTAAACTCTGAACCGGTTAAGAGAAGAAATAACAGCCAAGGTTTCTAAATCATATGCATGAAATTTCTGTTCATCAGGAGTAGTTTTTCTACTGTAAAAAACGACAGGTCTTAAGGGTGTTGCATCATTTTCCTTTTGTAACAATATACCAGCCAAGCCGACCTTGCTTGCGTCTGTGTGCAGTTCAGTTATGTATTTTGGATTATATAGTGCCAGAACAGGTCTTTGTACAAGTCTAGTTTTCAAATCATTGAATGCTTTGTCTTCAGAATCACCCCATTGCCAAGTTAAATTTTTCTTCGTTAAATCAGTTAGTGGTCTTGCAAGGAGTGAAAAATCTTTAATGAATCTACGAAAGTAACTGGCTAAACCGATAAATTGTCGTACTTCATGCACATTTTTAGGTACAGGAAAATTTTGCACCGCATCTGTCTTAATTTTGCCTGGTCTTATACCATTGGCTGATATTTCGAAACCCAAATAATCAATAGTTGTCTGAAAAAAACTACATTTCTTTATGTTTAGAGTAAGGTTTGCTTCATTCAGCAAGTTTAGTGTTTTGTCTAATTTTTCGATGCCACTTTTAAAGTCTTTGGATGGTATTATTATATCATCCATATAAGCTAATGCTGTCTTTTCAGCAGGATCAGTCAAAGAATTATTAAGCCCTAACGCTTTATTAAGTGTTCTCTGAAAAACGGCTGGTGCGTTAGCCAAGCCAAACGGTACTCTTTTGAATTGAAATAGACCATGAGGAGTAATAAAAGCTGTTAAGTGCCTACACTCTGGACTCATTAGCATTTGATAGTAGCCGCTTAACATATCAAGACATGTAAAGTATTGGTTTCCACTTAACATATCGATTTGGTCTTCTACGCGGGGCAAAGGGAATTGATCCTTTACCGTGCGACTGTTTAATGCCCTGTAGTCAACGCACAGGCGTTGCCCACCAGTCTTTTTTGATACTAATAGGATAGGGCTAGCATAGGATGAGCAAGATTCCTCGACAATGTCATTATCAATTAGTTCATTTATTATTTCTTTAACAGTTTCGCGCTCTTTGTAACTTAATCTATATGGTCTATACGACACTGGCGTTGGGTCGGTCAATTTTATTTCCATTTTAGTCAAAGTGGTGCAGCCTAGTTCCGAGAGGTTTTGAGCGAATGCTTTACGATTTCTTTTTATTAGTTCGTATACTTGATCCTTTTCGTGTGAAGATAGGTTACTATTAACGTTAATCTCGTCGACATCTATCGGTTCATAATTACTCTGAATTCTTAGGCAACGATCTATGTTATGAACTGTGTTTATTCGTTCAGCACGGACTAACAGCTTATTTGGTTCAATTAGTAAAGAAGAAGAGGGCGTTATAACTAAAACCGAAGTTTTCCCCTGCTTTAAATTATAGATCCCTTCTTGTACCCAATATTCTGTTCCGGAACAATTTCGATAACTATTACGTATGAATATCGATTCATCCAAATTTTCTGTGGAATAACAAGGTAGTATGCCTACTTTATTAATTGTTGAAGATTCTGAAGTATATAATTTTACTAATGGAGATTGCTCATTATCTAAATTAGGAAATAGAGAACTTCTGTCCAATATTTCGAGATTTTCATTTGTTTTGATGACTAAAATTTGTGGTAACTCGGTAAAGTTCTGCCCAATCAAAAGCGGTACGTGTAAATCATCCGAATTTACTATATAAGCAAAAATTATTGATTCGACCGAATCAACCGAAAAATGAAACTTTGCCCTGCCGATTGGGGTTATACTGGCTTCACCTACACCCTTTATGATAGGTACATTTACTGTTTCAATTTCAAGATTAAGCTCGTCAGCTAATTCTTTCTTCATAAGTGAGCAATCACTTCCGAAATCAATAAAACAGCTAATTTTATTGGAACAATATTGTTAATGGTAGCTTGTTTATAAAATTTTGTACTACATTTATTTGTTGCATCGATATTCATTACGCGTTTTTCTAAATTAGGCTTAGACTTGTTTTTATAGCAGTCATCCTTTTTGTGACCTATTTTTTGACACGTTTCGCATTTGATCAAAGGTTTAGTACATTGATTAATTCTGTGACCATGTTGCCTACAATTATAACAATACAATGCTCTACATTGGTTAATACTGTGACCAGGTTTTTTGCAAAAAGAACAAGTTGTATTATCACTATAATTACTATATTTTGGTTTTAATTTATAGTCGTTTCTTTCATTACAGACATCTTTCAAAAACCCTAATAAATCTTCTGGTTCGGTAAAACGCGCTGAGGATGCACTAGCCTTAATGGTTTTATCCTCAAGTCCGTGTATAATACAGTCTACCGCTTTCTTTCCCGTAATTTCACACGAATTTAATAGGATCATTTTTTCAAAGTAATAATTATCCAATGATTCTCCTAACTTGAAACGTCTCCCTAACATTTCAGCTAAAAGATTACCGTAATTGGATTCGTAAGGAAAGTTTTTCTTTAATATTTCTTGCCATTCTGTCCAAGACCGATTTAAAGTTTTCAAAGATGTATACCATTTTTTGGCATGTCCTGCTAGTCTGGGTAAAGCAAAGTGGGGTATTTGTTGATCAGTCCAATTATAGATCAGAGCACACTCGTTAACCTTTGCGATCCAATGATCTATTCTATGATTTTTTACTAGTGGGTCAAATTCTGGTATTATATTTTTATCATAATGTATTCTTGATGATTGATCTGATTTTGTGAAGTTACTCAATAGATTTAATAAGCCAACAAGATTGGAATTAGAATTAAGACTACTAAGAATATTTGTCATACCTTCTTGATTGGAGTTTGTAGATGTCCGCGTCTGGTTCGCCGGCAGTGACTCTTCACCATTGGTGCGACGTTTCTCGAAATTCTCGCGTTGTGGAGATCTTCTGTCGCGTTGCGCAGTGCTGCGATGGATGCGTGGCGACCTCTCACGGTAGCGTGAAGGACTGCGCGACGCCTGGCGAGAAGCTCGTGGCTCTGCAGTGCTGCGATGGATGCGTGGCGACCCCTCACGGTAACGTGAAGGACTGCGCGACGCCTGGCGAGAAGCTCGTGGCTCTGCAGTGCTGCGATGGATGCGTGGCGACCCCTCACGGTAGCGTGAAGGACTGCGCGACGCCTGGCGAGAAGCTCGTGGCTCTGCAGTGCTGCGATGGATGCGTGGTGACCCCTCACGGTAGCGTGAAGGACTGCGCGACGCCTGGCGAGAAGCTCGTGGCTCTGCAGTGCTGCGATGGATGCGTGGCGACCCCTCACGGTAGCGTGAAGGACTGCGCGACGCCTGGCGAGAAGCTCGTGGCTCTGCAGTGCTGCGATGGATGCGTGGTGACCCCTCACGGTAGCGTGAAGGACTGCGCGACGCCTGGCGAGAAGCTCGTCGCTCTGCTGCAGTGCTGCGTTTGATTTCTTCAACTGGTGCCACAAAACGCTGCCTCGCGGACACATGAGACAGAATGGGGCTGCGACTTCTGTTGTTGTGACGACCTTCATAACGTCGCTCACGACTGCGGGATCGACGTCCAGTCGGTGAAGTATCGTTAGAGATTATCTCGTTCTCCATGCTGGAACCAGAGAAAAATGAAAGGACACCAAATGTTCTAAAAGATATAAATAAATAAAAAGTAATTTTTAGAAAACTGTTTCTCTATAGACGTGTTTGTGTCTATCAAACATCAAATAAAATAAATCAAAATATATATATATAAAAATAATAACCAATATGACTTTTAATTATGATTAATACAATTAGCGAACGGCTAACCACCAAATTAAAAACAAAATTACCACAAACGCATCTTTTAAAATACACACATACACAATCTTAAAATTCTCTGGAAATATATCACATGGAGTTCAAAAATTAATACAATTATTAAGACTTCATCTCTGGATGTGGAATAATAATAACTGGCAAGCAGAATATTAAGTAGTTATTAAACGCTTTTAGTTTTAAGATAATTATAATTAATTAAGATAGAAGCTTTTAAAATAATCAGAGAGAAAAGAAAAAAAAAAATATTGTGAGCTCACCTGTGTAATCCCACTTCTGATGATAGCTGGCACGGGATTTTATATGGCTGGAGTCGAGGCTTTCAATCAGACACTTTTCTATAACACTATTCAACTTTATTTTCACACATAAATACACTTGGCGATTACGAATATCACTTTACAACTGTCCTTTTTGAGCCTTTTCTCGGTCTTTTTATACTAACACATTTTGATATCAATTGCCAACGGAAATACCATTCCGGAAACACAATTAAATTATACACTTTATCTTAGTCTACAACATGTCTACAATATTGTCGTATAATTATTTGAATTTTATAAACTAAATCCATAATTGATAAAACTTATTTTACAATTTATTTAATATTAAATGTTGATAATTTTTGAAATAAGAACAAACAAGGAATCAACAACTTCCGTTTTAAAAAATTCATGACAATATTCTCTTTTAACCGGAAGTATGTGATTTTGTAAAATAAATAATATCGAAGTAACATGTTTCCGGTTCGAGTTTTAATAGCGACATAATATCATTTCAATAGGAAGTCATAATAGTTTCTCTGAATAATTATTTATTTTATAGGGATGACATCAATACATGAACTAATTTCCGTTTTATAATTTAACACATTTTCATTACTAACCGGAAGTATCGTAGTGATTTTAAAAAAGGAACTCAAGGGTGTTGTACAAATTTCCCACTACGAGACTTCCGTTTACACTGTTTAAGTAAATCATAATTTAAATAAATTATAATTATATGTATGAGTTACAGATATTCCCCTTGCGTTTCAAATTCACAAGACGGTGGCTTTCACTGGCAGTTTCCGTCACCAAGCGACCAAATGCTGGAATGATTTACCTCCACCAATTAGAAGCGCTTCTTCAAAATATACTTTTAAGAAACATCTTAGAAGTGCATTACTGGAAAGGCAAAAGTCTGGTAGTGCTACAGGTCGGTTGTGTGTCGGAGACTGCAGGTGAAACATTAAGTCTCAAACGCGTTTCTTGGTTTTTATCTTTTTTATTATTATTATTATTATTTTTTATATATTTATGTCTTTATGTTACCTTACATTATTAAATTTTACATATAATACCTATCTTCTATCTACAAAACTCAATGATTCATTCCTTTTTTCGCTATTATTATTATTTATTCATATCATACCACATATTGTACGTCAGTGTCGTCACACGCATTCCCCGAGCACCCAGCGTAGGTAATGGCTGAAAATCAGTTGTTTGCTCTTCGAGCGAACGTTAGGCTGAGCCATCACCCATTTGCATCACTGCTGCACACACAACTGTAATAATTGTTATTGTTTGTCGATTTAATTGAATGCTAAAATTAACATGCAATTTTGTACTTATGCTATCCTTGTACGTGTGTGTCTGTGTTTGCAAATAAAGAATTTATCTATCTATCATCTATCATATTATTTACAATGATGAAAAGATTTCTTACAATTGTTATGATAGATAGATATTACTTTACTACTTAAAACACACACTTAGAAGTTATTGGCAATAAAAAGTAATGAAATGTTAATTGTTTTACGTCAAGGTCAAATCTGCTTGCTTTTTGGTTGGTTGTTTACATTTGTGTTTACATATTTTCTCTAACCTATCTTCATGGTGCGTGTGTTAAAACTTTTTAGAGCTATAAATCTATGTTATTTTGTGGAGTGCAATGATATTTTAATGAATGTTTGTGTCTTCAAGCAATACGGAACATTGTGTGATGTGCATTTCTGACGATGGAAAATAACACTGTTCGGTATGTCCCCAAAATTTCATTTGTTTTGTTCAGATAATTATGATTGGATAAGTTCCTTTAGGTCAACGGAAAACTATTCATCTAATGATCTTAAAATTAGAATATTATGATAATAATTTTAACTGGCGCGCCCGGCAATTTTTTACGTTTTGATTAAAAAAATTACATTGTGAGATGCATTTTTACAATGATAATTATTCTTATCCGATAGCACAAAAAATTGGGTACCGATCGATCGATTTGGCAATCGATCTGAGCAAAATAATCTTGACTGCCAGTGCCTACCTAGTCTCAAAACCAATGCACGCCCCTGACAGTGACACGCGTTCGCTTCCATCGAGGTAATCTGTTTAGGTATTTAATGTTTTAAGATCTTATCTCGTCTTTACCTACTGAATATATAGTACATAGATTTATTAAAATGTTTATTATATTCATGAAACTGCTGTGTAGGAGGAGATTTATATTTCAAAATAACTTTCTTCGTAGCTTTATTGGTAGGTGGATTTACTTAATAAACAGGAATTCAATGCAATACAGCATTCTTCTTCACTTGCTTTAATAAATCTCATCAAACACTATTATGTCAAATCGTGTCTCACAAAAAAGAAACGGCTAAACTTATTAAATGTTTATGTTTCCTTAAATAGTCCACTTACATTTTTTGTCCCGGTTTTTGTCGTCGAAGTGCGGTCGGATTAGGGCTGTTGTAGCGAATTCGACACCCGGGGAAACCTGACGCGCGCCAGTACGCGGAAGGAAGCTTTTTTCTATCGCGAATCAATTGCACAATGATTGATTCGGTTGAGACGTTCCAAGCGGTCTTTTAAATTGTCTTGATTTCTTCAATTGTGAGAAAAGACGCCTTTGTATGCCATTTTAACTTTTTATTCATATCGAACGTCTTTCTAAATTTTTTAATTGGTTGTTTTACCAAAAGTATGTTTGGTTTAAAATTAAGAAAAGTGGGTACAAGAAACTACCAGACAACTTGTAAGTCACACTATTTGTACGAAGTACAGTGATTTACGTCAGAGTGCACACGGTCATCAACCTCACGTTGACCCAGATAATTCGCATTAGTTTTAGCAATAAATTATAAGACAGTTCACGATCGGTCACCAACCTCGCCGCGTGTACTCATTGACCATTACCATTTAACCATCACCATAACCAATATATTACCATTTTACCAACCAATTGACTTTTACCATTTTTACCACTTTATTTGTTGGATTTACACCCGACAAATTGGTCCTTCGAGCTTTCGGAAAGGCGGGACCTGTCGCGTTGTGTGGACTTTGTACGTGACGTGTCAGTGACTATCTTTCTGTGTAACCAGACCATTTGGAAGCATTTCCAAAAATCGAACCAACCAGTTTAGTGAATTGTGACCAAATCAGCATTGGGAGAACCAGTTTCCCGCAACCAACCAATAAACCAACCAATCAACCAACCAAACAGCCAGCCAGCCAGCCAGCCAACCAACCAACCAACCAACCAACTAACCAGCCGCTACCAATCACCATAACCAACCAGTAACCAAGTAAGATCTTTCCATTTTTATTTCTCACCAAGATGGCAACTATCGCGGATTTGTTTGCTGCTCAGAGGGAAATCATGCAAAATATGGATAAACTCTACGTCAATTTTAAGAAAGAAGGGAAAGAACGTCGGTCTTCTGAGAGTATCAAACGTCGTATTCAGTCATTAGATGCATTCTGGAAAGAGTTTTCGCGTAACCATGACCAATTAGTTAGTACCTGTGACGAAACTGAAGAGAATCAGTACTTCGAAGAAGATTTTATTAAAACTAAGAGGTTTTATCAAGAGGTTAAGGAACATTTAATTAAAAGTTTACATGAAATAACCACTCGTTCGCAATCACCAAACCAACAACCACTAGTACCATCGCAATCACCATCCGCGCAACCAGGCACATCCGAGCATAGCATAGCACCACCAGAAGCCTTAACCAAAAAAGTTTTACCATTACCACGATTTGTTTTCCATGATGTTGAAAAACCAAATAAAATCGACGAGATGATGAGAAAACAACAGAGCAACTTCAAAGCTTTTGCGCGAACTATCTCTAATATTAATCTGAACGTTTTAACGGAGAAATGGGAATTCCAAGATGTTCTTAAAACCATTGAATCACGTTGGGCTGCGATAGACTCTTTACACTGGGAAATAGACAGTAATTTAGAGGAAGTTGACAGTAAATCTCCCCCTCGGGAATATGTTGGCCATGCAATAAATCATCCATATAAAGGTTATTTTCTAAGGCTCTGGTCGCCTCAGGGTATCTATGAGCTTCATCTTTCGCGAGTTGTTTCATTGTCATTAGTGCTAAAAATGGTGCCGCTTTGGTTCCGTATGTAACAGTCGTTAGTTGGTATTCCCGGATTGGTTCACTTGGGGAGTCTCTCCATATAATTTTTTGGTATTGTTGGTCATCTTCATTGACAAGTATCTGTCGGTACATTTTTTCTGCGTCGGCGACGTAACCTATTTTGTATTGTCTCCATTTTATTATAATTGATAAAAGATCGTGTTGCAAGTTCGGCCCACTGCACATAAGGTCATTCACACTATGACCTGTCGATGTTTTTGCTGATCCGTTGAAAACGACTCGTATTGCAGACGTAGTGGACTCGGCTCGCAACACACAGTGGTGAGGTAAAAAGCATTCTAATGGATGGTTATTAAGGCTTATTTTCATGTGGCCGAGATTAAAATATTCTTTCATAAATTCTTTATAATTAATTTGTCCTTGGTTATTTTTACGAAATTTCCTTTCTAATTGATAAAATTGCGCAATAGCTTTCGACTTAGATTCACCTAACTTTTCCTGGATATCTGGTTTCATTGGTAATCTAACGACATAACGGCCATCTGATTGGCGTTTGGTTTCATTTTGGTACTGCTGTATGCAGTATAAATCTTCACTGGTTTGGTTATCCGGGCCGTCAGTCAAATCTTCTATGTTCCAAAATCTCTGTATGTCGTCACAGTTATTTAAAACTACATTACAATAGTAAGACTTCACATTACCACACAAGATCCATCCTAATTGAGTTTGTTGTGCGATAGGTTGTGATTGGTCTTCTTTAATAATTCCATGTAACATAATCTCGAGGCGGCTAAGAACCTAAAGAACCAATTGATAGAATTATTCAAAGCAGGAGGGTTTAACCTGCGGAAGTGGAAGTCTAACGAACCCAGTTTAATGGAAAATAGCTCAAATAATAAAGAAAACTCATTTGAATTTAAACAACAGGAGTCAACCAAAACTCTAGGATTAAAATGGGTACCACACAATGACAAATTTAGTTTTGATCTCAAAATATTACCATCACCAAACGTGCAGATAACCAAGAGGGAACTCCTCTCAGAAATATCCAAAGTTTTCGACCCCCTAGGGTGGTTGTCTCCAGTCACCACTAAATTAAAACTTTTATTTCAATCAATTTGGCAACTAAACCTTAACTGGGATGATATCTTACCAGAAAGTATAAACAGGGAATGGAATCAAAGTAAATTGGATCTACAACTTATAAATGATATTGAAATACCAAGATGGTTAAACTGCCGCGAAAATGACAACATTCAGCTACACGGATTTTGTGACGCTTCTACCAAGGCGTATGCCTGTGTTATCTTTTGCAAAACACAGGATTCGGTGGTAATCGTAGCTGCAAAGTCACGCCTAGTACCAGTGAAAAAAGACGTGACATTACCACGGCTGGAATTGTGTGCAGCTCAGTTATTAACCAAATTAATGAAAACAGTTCAGTCCTGTCTCTCTGAACACCAAATCATAACTTTTGGATGGTCCGATTCCACGGCAGTTTTAGGCTGGATTAATGGCGACCCAAGCCGTTGGAAACCTTTTGTTGCCAACAGAGTACAACAAATCACCAAAATAATACCACCTGATAATTGGAGCTACGTTAAATCAGAGGAAAATCCCGCAGATTGTGCAAGCCGAGGAATAACCGCTGCACAACTTATTAACCATCCTACTTGGTGGAATGGTCCTACCTGGCTTCCAACTTTTAAAGAAGAGTCCCTCGCAAAGAAACCAAAATATGTCACTCAAGAAGAAACCAAAAAACAATACCAAAGACGAGTTAGAAGACGACACCGCTTTCAACTACCATGATGTCCACCATTACATCGCGATCTACATACTAGCGAGTGCTGGTATCGTCGCGTGCCTGGCGTACGGCGCGCGGCGTGCGGAGGATCCGCGCGCGGGTCCAGTGGCGCGCGCCCAGCCCGGCGCCGGCGCCGGTGCCGCGGCCGCCGCCCCGCGTGCGCGCCGCCGCACCACGTCCGGACCACAGTGAAGATAATCAGTGTTTTAGTGTTAGTGATCATAACCAGTGTTTTAGTGTTAGTGACCAATTTAACCAAGTGAACGCGAGTGCGAGTGAGCGAGTGTATGCTAAAGTTAACAAAGTGAAAGTGCCAAATTCGTTTAATTTTAGTATTGTGGAATAGAGACTCTAAGAAACAATTTTAAGTTTTTAAGTTTTTTGTAGTCATCATCTTGTTATCTGCACCAATTTATTGTTTTATCACCTTGTATCACCATGCACCCTCATTTACCATTCTCCCCCTCGGGAATATGTACGAAGTACAGTGATTTACGTCAGAGTGCACACGGTCATCAACCTCACGTTGACCCAGATAATTCGCATTAGTTTTAGCAATAAATTATAAGACAGTTCACGATCGGTCACCAACCTCGCCGCGTGTACTCATTGACCATTACCATTTAACCATCACCATAACCAATATATTACCATTTTACCAACCAATTGACTTTTACCATTTTTACCACTTTATTTGTTGGATTTACACCCGACACTATTAGTTACTGTTTCCGAGTCCCTCACCCTACTGCCTCTCTCTATATATTATATTCTTGACTAACCTTAGTTCTATTTAAACTTACTGTATTCAGACTACATTAATTAACTGTTTTAGCATTTTTTGCATTGTTTTTTTGTTCATCCTTTATGTTTGAATATCAGTCTAGGTATAGGTAATATGTGTAAATTAGCGTATTAATCTGATAGATACATATTTTTTTAGATTCGTAACAAAAGTGAACCTAATAGGAACCGGCATTCAAAATAGTGGTTTAACGTATGCTGTAACGGTTTGAAGGTGTGAATTTAAGGCTAGAGCAAAACGTCGCTCAACCTGCCCATTACATTATACCCTTAATGCCTATTTTAATTTACAACTCGCCGGTGAACCGCGGCGAAGTGGCAACACACTGCTCGTAACAGGGCTATTACCGAGCCCGCGTATCCTGAAGGCGAACCACCTATACCTATTGTAGCCGCGTAATTATTAGTAATAGTTTGTCTGACGGTTACAGCGGGGCCGTATCGCCCTCCTACACAAATACAACCGCGCTCCCCCGCACAACCCCCCGACACCCCCTCACCGCCCCTCACAAACATACATTTATGAAAATTTCATTTTCCAAACTCAGAAACTCTCCTCAAACCAAAATAAACCCTAGCGAAACCGCATAGGGTTTATTGCCACTCAATTTTCTGTAAGAGGAAAACTGTTCCTTTTTCATTGTAAAATGGGACGTATTTCTGTTAATTTAAAGTTTGTTTTTGAGTAAGGCAGGTGTTATGAGTGATGGCGGCATTTTCGGTATAATGGCTTACTGGGGATTAGGTTTCCCAATTGAGCCGGTCCGTGAGACGTTGCAATAAATGGATTATTATGCAATCAGACGTCTCCGCGGGTCCGGAGGTTCGCGAGTTGTTTGTGGAGACATGCTTAACACGTTCCGGCGCGGTAGCGGCATAAGCTGTAAAAGTAGAATTCACAAAATGACAGTACGGGTACCGCCGTTTTCACAAAAATCAATCTAAAAACCACTACGGTGACCGCCGTCCAATTTACATTAGAGTTTCATAGAAAGCAGTCTTACTGTCATTCTGTAAAGGAGGCTTATGTTTCTAGTGTCAAAAATACGTGTACAGTAGAGCGTTTAAGCATTATTACGGCCACCACCGTACTATCATATAAATTGACAGTACGGTGGTGGACGTTGGTTTTGTATGAACGTTACTAGGACGGGCGAGTCAGTGACGATTTTTAAGGAACCAAAAAAATGTATGAAGATTTTACTGTCATTCTGGAGTAGACCACCGCGCCGGAACGTGTTAATAGGCACTTGCCTCGAAGTATGCACGGATCCACTGACCAGTGAGACTCAACAATGATACTCACACAGCTATAATATCACATGTTTAATGTAGCGAGTAAAATTGTAAACGAAAACTTCTTCAGTTGACTAAAAGCCTAAACACTGCTCGTATTATAAGTATAGGACTTTATTTATGGAAAAATTAAGAAAAATAAGTGCTTACTATTTATTTATAAATAACGGTGACGAAAGTTTTGCTGACAAGGTATTGCAATTGCAATCAAATTGAGATCTTTTTGTCGTTGGAATGCGTTATGGGTCTGCCTAATTATTTAAAGCCATAAATAACTATTTAAATTCAGATTTGTGTTTTATTGTCAAGTAAATGAGTTGAATAATGTTCTTTTAACTGCAGGGAAAAGGCCCCCAGTGAAATAAAGTCATCGTTACAATGTCTGAGTTATTGAGTTAGTCTGGCTCCATGGCGCATTTGGCAGTGACCCGGCTCTACGCGCCAGGGGTTGGGAGTGTGAATTCTACTAAGTAGAGTAGTCCTAAGTCTTAGGACAAAAATTTAGATTTATTTTTGTTTTATATCTGTATGTTGCAGATCAATGTATGTGATGTCGTCTATTTGTTGTATTTGTTTGTATTAGATGTGACAAGATATTAGATAGATATCTTACACTAGCCACAACATCAGCTTTGGCTAGTGTGAGATATTGAGTACCTACATACCTGTTTGTACCGACTTCATTAGATTGCTATTTTCATTTCCACCCCTTTTTAAATTCAAATTAGTACCTATTACAATGGTACCTCATTATTTATTATGCCTATAAGGTGAAACATACTTAATTCACTACCTGTGTTGCACTTCCATGCGTTGCAATTGCAAATGAAATTGATAAATCTGATATACCTAACTTACAAATAAATATTCTTGTACCTAAGTATATATACAACTTTAATAGATATTAAACCTTAGAATGTAGAAAAAATCTTCTTTATACTTATGCTTAAAAAATTACAGATAACAACACTCCGATACCTAATGTAGTCCCTTTGTAATATTAATGACTGACGATTCATGAGTGCATCTTTAAAACTTTAATAAATAATGCAAATTTTGTTTATTGGTATAAGTAGCCTGGTTTGAAATGTATGTAGATCATTAATATTTTCCAGGCAGGATCAACAAATTTCAAGAATTAAAAAAGGTAGGTATAAATGCAAAACCTAAAAAGCTCTTTTTAGGTTAGGTTAGCTAATGCAAGCTATTACACGAAGGGAGAGGCCTACCTATGTCCAGCAGTGGACTGAGACAGGCCGAGGATGATGACACGAATTAGACTTCATAAACTACCTACCTAACACAGTAACACTTCATAAACTAGAAAGGAACACAAATTCTGAGCGGAAAGATACGGGAAATCAGAACCCATAACACAAACAAGAACACGCAGAAAATGAATTTTTAAACAAATAATAAATACCTATAGCAGTTTTAACAGGAAACTTCGATTTTATTTGTCTTCTGAAAATGTTAGTTCTTAAACTTTTCATTGCTTTAAAAACTAATCCCCAGGCCAGAACGGTGTTAGTCAAAATTTTGATTTAATCAATAAACCTTACCTCAAAGTCATAGCACACGTCCAAACAAGCAGAAACATACAGAAAATACTTGTCCGTTAAGTAAGAACACAGTATTGATTCAGACTTAACAAATTGCTGAGCACTCGGGCCGCACAGCCAACGCCATCTCTGGGCAGCTTGCGTGAGCGCGTCGCCATGGCAACCGCGCGCTGATTGGCTCCTCCACCGGAGCGCTCTCGCACCAAAACCGGCCAACCGCCGCCGGAGAGCCACTCAAATCTCAGACTTGCGCTCCGGTAACAAGGTTGTTTTTTAATTAACGCTAGTTTGACAGTTGTGACGTAAGGTCGGCGGCTATTTTATTAGCTCCGCCCTGCGAGGCACGGTGCCATGGCGGACGCCTTTGTCTCGTGTCTTTTTATGTCTGTTTGTCCGTGTAACGAATCGTACGTATAGCGAATCAGTTCTCGAATGCACGCGTAGCTCTTAGCGTGATATTAAAAATGTTTTGTAATGTAGTTTTGATTGAATTTGGTTCGTTAGAGCTTGGTCTTGTCATCCAAATGGGCAGTCAGAGAACATAATGATTATGAGGTTTAACCAAGTAATTTTAAGAATGTGCGGTTACGAAATTAATTTTTTCTTTGACCTATTTGTTTACATTCTTATTTACCTCAGATTGGTAGCTAGTAGCTGGGTGGATCTACGTAGAATGTTATTTTTGATAAAAAATTTAGATTTTTTATCAACCCACGTGCAGAGCTTCAGTACATTATAGGATCTATAGTTTTCAAGATTCTAAGCAATTGTATATTAAAAGCACACAAATCCGACCTATACTAATCAAAATATTGACAAAAGAAGAAAAAAATACGTTCAGAATAATGACTGCGTATTAGGAAAATGATATTTCTGTAAAGAACAATGACCTGTGTTGATAACAATGACAAACTTATAAATGTTTTTGAAATATCAGGAATAAAACCCAATTTTGTAGGAAACATGATTTTAATCATGAGTACCTAGTAACAATCTGTTGTTTTTAATTTATATAATTTCCTAACCTTTCGCCCGCGTGAACTATAGGACGTTATCCCGCGGGATTTTTATAAATTATAGCCTGTGTTATTCTGATGTATACTATATTATTGCCTCAACCGCTATGTCCCTGCATTGTAAAACTGTTATCTTCGAAAATATTCATTTAAATTACATGCTTTAATCCTTCTGGCCCCGGAAAACCAGACACAATAGAAAATCTATTGTTAAGCGGCACGCGAGTGCCGGTTCGGCTTTGAGTGGTTAAAGGGCCACATTGATCTATATTCTTCTTCTTCTTTGTCGTCTCACTCTTGGCAGAGTGGTCGTCACATCAGGGGTGGTAGCAACCTTTACAATCCGCCACCACTCATCTCGTACTGTAGCTCTTCTTGTGCATTCATGGAGTGGACCATTGAATGTAGCCTTGATTTGGTCGGTCCATCGCATTGGTGATCTACTGCGCGCTCTAGCGCCTTCGACTCTCCCCTGCACCACAAGTCGCTCCATAGAGATCTATGAAGACAGATGTCTTCTCGACGTATGATATGTCCAAAGAAAGTGAGAATACGACATTGGACGATGGAAGAAAGACGCTGTTTGATGTCGAGTTCTTGGATGATTGAATCGTTGGTTTGGAACTGTGTCCAAATAGTATAGGTACCAAGCAGGTACCAAACCCATAGCCATATAACCTCTGTATTTGGAAAGGTGTTTGAGCGGATAATCAACTCCCAACTTGTCCGCTAACTAGAAGATCATTACTACATGACCGACAGTATAGTTTCAGACCAAAACGGTCCACGGGTGATCTTCTAGCTTACGTATCGCACCTCTGGGGGGAGGATATGAAGAAGCATGGTGAATCTATGGCTATTAGCCTGGATATTGCCAAGGCTTTTGACCGTGTTTGGCATCGCTCGCTTTTTTCCAAGCTTCCGGCATATAGTCTGCCAACTCGCTTATTATGCGACTGGATTGCGGGATTTCTGGAGGGTCGCAGGATTCGTGTCCTCCGTGATGGACGCGCTTCTCGCTTCCTCCCAATAAATTCCGGAGTGCCTCAATGCCTGTCGCCGACTTTGTTTCTTCTGCATATCAATGACATGTTATCACTAGGTAATATTCATTGCTATGCGGATGACAGCACTGTCCACGCACGATATTTCGGAAGACTTGCGGCTAAACAGACAGAAACCGAGGAAAACAGGAATCTTCTTGTCGCCGAGCTTGACGAGGTCCTGGACCGCATATCCAAATGGGTTGCCAGCAATCTCATCGAGTTCAATGCCAAGAAAACACCTGACAGGTGTGTTTGTTTTCTGCAAATCTTCTCCTTTTCTTTCCCATTCCACTCTTCAGATCACGCCCTTACCAATACAGGATAGCCTAAGCATCCTTGGCATCGATGTTCGTAGCAACTTGAACCAACGGGAATAATATATCAAGAGCGTCATCAGAACAGCTTCCCGTAAACTCGGAATGAACAGTATGAGACGATTTTTCACTCCGGTGCAGCTTTGTCTCTTATACAAGGCACAGGTTCGCCCGTGTGTGGAATATTGCTCTCATCTCTGGGATGGTTCCGCAAAGTACTTATTGGAGGCCCTCGACAGGTTGACGACGTGATATCCGTATTGTCGATAATCAAGAAGTGACTAAGACCCTAGAACCTCTTCAGTTACGTAGAGACGTTGCTAGTCTTAGTGTTCTCTACCGTCTCTATAATGGGGAATGCTCTGAAGAGTTATTCCAACTCATCCCGTCCTCCCCTTTTCACTCCCGAACAACACGCGCCGGACTGCGTTGCCATCCCCATACCATCCAGACACTGGTGGCCCGTACCAAGAGGTATAGTTCCTCTTTTTTGCCCCGTGCCATTAGGTCATGGAATGCCCTTCCGGCTCATGTGTTTCCTTCCTCCTATAATCCAGGGCTTTTTAGGCGGGGCGTGAAGCGGCATCTAAGCAGGCCTTCAGGGTGAGGGTGACTGGCTCAATGGGTACTTTGTTCTATTGAGCCAGTCAGCCTTAATTTTTATTTTATTTGGACCTCACTTCCGCTTACCATCAGGTGGAGTGAGGTCATCCAGACTGCTCCCATATAAAAAAAATTCAGACCGATATCAAGGCTAACTTGCTCCATTTTACTCAACAGGGATTATCTTTATTATTGCCGATGCTTGTTGCAAATAGGGTTGTGTCATCTGCATACTGCAAATTTTAAATTCTATAACCTCCAATTGTGATTCCGTCTGACCAATTCTCGAGTGCTATTCTCATAATGAATTCTGTGTAGGTGTTAAACAGCAATGGTGATAAAATGCAGCCCTGACGGACCCCGGCACTTGGATGAAAGTGATTTGACGACACGTCGTTCGTTCTCACCGATGCTGTTCCTTCTTCATAAAGCTTCCAAGAAAGGTGCACCAGATGTTTAGGTGTTCCCATAGCCAGGAGAGTCTCCCAAAATACTGGCCACCTCACTGAGTTGAACGCCTTTGAGAAGTCAACAAAGCAAATATAGGTCGGCTTGTTGAACTTTCTGGCTTTTTCAATGATCTGGCGCACATTCAGAATCTTCTCACGAGTACCCCTCCCTTTCACAAAACCAGCCTGTTCAGGAGAAATTTCCTTAGATTTATATGCAGTAGAATTTTACTTGCATGTGAAATTAAGGCTATTAGGCGGTAGTTACTGCATATTTTAGTGGAGCCCTTTTTATGTAGAGGTACGAAGACTGTGTGGTGAGTCCACTTCGGGGCCAGATTCCTGATTCCCAAATTTTGTTACACAGGGTATGAAAGATATCGACACCATACTCCCCTGATGCTTTGATGGTTTCAATTGGTATGGCATCTCTTCCTGTAGCTTTTCCGCTTTTTAGTCGCCTGATAGCGACCCGAACTTCGTCCCTCAATACATGTACTCAGTACATGGCTCTTTTTCTTCGTCATGGGCTCTGTCAGGAAATAGTTGTGAGCATGAGGATCTCCAAACAAAGACTGACAGTCCAGGTCCTTCCAGGTTTCAGATATTGCATCTATTTCAGTCAGTAGTTCGCATTGTGGGTTCTCTAATAGCCCATGTTTTAGAAGAAAGGGTTTTGGTGATGGATCTTATTTTTTGATGCAGGTCGCCTGTTTGGTGACTATCAGCATGTAGCAGCAATACGTGATAGGTTAGTTTCATAGCGATATCAAGGAAATATTACTGTAAAAAGAAATAAAATCATTATTCTCAACGCAAGTCATTGTCATAAACAACATTTGTCATTATTCTCAACCAGCGTCATTGTCACCTTCATCAAGATTTAGAACAATGACGTTCAGACAAATGATGAATTTGAAAAGGACAAGTCGAAACACGTCTAAAAGGCGTGGCAGCTAGTTAATGTTATGATTACGTTATTAAACACTTGTATCTTTATTCTAAATTGTTGCAAAAGAACGTAGGCATGAATATAAATTGAATTTAGATAGAGAAATAACAATGACTATAGAAGTGTCAATTGTTGTAGAATGAACTTTAAAAACTTATCAGAGCCAACAACGTGCGTTTTTCCGCGGTGAAGTGCGTTGATCGACTGGGGAGCAGGGCGGGGTGTCTGGTCACACACTTAAGTGTTCTACCTTATGTCTCAAAGTTGCGATAATCTTGAAAACAAGAACTGCGCTGACCAATGACTTAATTTTGTAAACTTTTTTTGATCCAATATTTAGAGAACTAAATGGTTCGATAACTATTTTTGTTTTTTATTAATCGGTAGTGTTATAAACGTAATATATATTTCTTAGAAAATGTGTGCTCAAAACAGTTATGATGATTTAATATAATTAATTGAACGAGCAGTAGTGCTTTTCGGACATGGCAAAAATCTTAATATTTGGGCATATTTTATTAATCACGTTTTTATTTATTTCTTTATAGCCGTAAATTTATAAAAACCTTGTTCATTACTTATATAAGAACCGAATGACTGTTTTATTGAAATATAAATTGAATGGTTATTGAGTAAACACGTAGGACATGACATTTGACCGCCCTCGTAGATCCACCCAGCTACTCAGCACTACTCAGACAGAGACCTCTTTATTATTCTTTATTTAGAACCAACTGCCCGCTCCGGGTAAAAGTTATCTTTTACGCACCTGAGGCCCTAGACACGCGGTACTTATGAACGCAAATTGAGCGATAACGTGGTCAAACGAATATCAATTGACCACGGGACTTTTCTAAGGCACCTGTCAAATTCATACAATTTAAAGTTAGCGAATTTCGCTATCGCTGTCAAAACGTTACTTTGTCTAGGCCCCCTGGTCCTGTTACTACCATTTAAAACCTGTAATGTTTATTACAAATGTACTATAAGTTTCCTAAAATTGTTATTTTTTTCTAGGACGTCTAATCTCGTCTTGTGATATTCTGTTATTGGCTTTTTGTCTATCGTTTAAATTACATGTCAATTCGTATGCAAGAACATAATTATTACTTTATTAATTATCACTAGTAATTTTAATCCCGAAATCGAAAACTTATACATTTAAATCATATTAACATCTACCTCAGTGAGTGTAAACTATCATTCTGCATTGAACCGGTATCGGATACCGGTAACAACCGGCACGGCGCCGGTAACTGGTGGTTCCGGTAATAACCGGCGTACCGGCGGACCGGTGATGTCTGTTAGCGTGAAACGGATACCTCGGGCTAATGGCGGCGGGATTCTACACGACTACCTACATCTGAATGCTATTTCAATATGGATATTCAATATTGTGTGAATTTTATTGGATTGAGATTACAAAGCAAAGCAATGCATGGTGGGTGATGTTGTGTGACTGTTAATACATATTTCATCAGTCTCATGACATGCATCATGTGTTATGTTATTTGGACGTAGTTAAGCAGAAAGGACTCAAACCACACTTTGGCCAAAATTGAGTTAAGCATGCCATCGTACTCCTGATAGTCGAATCTATATGACAGTAAAACCCCCATTTTCAAAATGTACACAGAAACTAGATATTTTTGACCCCCGACTCAACCCACAGTATGAAGAGCACACAAAATATTTTTGCTGAATGGATTCAACCCACTTAAGTTGTTTTTGAGAAATGTATAATCTATAAGTATATGCTTAATCATCAAATTACTAAAACGACTCAAACAGGTTAGGTCATTTCTGTGTTTTAAGTTTACTGAAACAAAATATATTTTTTTGTTTTACAGAAACGACTCAAAACACATGAGATATTTCAGAAAAAACTAATTAAGGTGAACTGCGCATTTAATTGAAATAACCAAATGGACTCAGGCAGATTGAGTCCATTGTGGTATGTGTGTTCTGTGGGTTGAGTCGTTAGCTAGTATAGTGTTTTTTTTTTTTTTTTTTAATCTTTATTATTTAAAAGGGGTTTAGTCACACAGAGACTATGTCACCCCCGTATGGTCAACGAAACATAGATATACTTAATAAAAAGACTTATAACCTATCAAATACTACTTAAACAAATTTTATAAAGTCTGGTGAGCAATTTAGCTTCCTCAGATAATGGGGAAGCTAAAATGCTGTTACACCATCCTATAATTAGATTTGGACGGAATAGGAGATTCTGTCGAAGAGCCTCACTTCGAACACACTCCACCAATACATGTTGTACGTCCTCTATTTTGTCGCACTCAGAGCAGTTAGGGGAACTGGAGAGACGCATCAAAAATTTAAACTTGTTCGAAGGAATGTGTCCGGAGCGAAGTCTCAACAGCGTTACAACAGAAGCTCGATTTACGGATTGCCCATTGAACCATGGATAGCGAGGAATCTGACTCTGAATTGTTTTATACCATATGCCCTTAACCCGTGAACGCTCGTCGAAATACTCCTGCCAACATCGTCCGCAGTCAATTTTCGCCTCTTTCAAAGCCTCACTATTAAGTGGAAGGCAATCGTATACTATACCTTCGCTTATGGCTTGTCTTGCCGCCAGATCAGCCTCCTCGTTACCCACGATACCCACGTGAGATGGCGCCCACTGGATTAACACTTGTTTATTTTCGGAAGAAAGTTTACATATGGAATCGAGTATTTTATAGGCTACCGGGTATCCTCGACAATTCGAGGGAAGCCGAGCCAGATGAAATAAGGCACTTTTAGAATCCGAAATAATAACAATACAATTCTTATCCAATGATGACGCATACTGCAACGCTTCAGAAATTGCGATTAATTCACAGTGCATAATTGAGACATCTCCAGTAATAGTAAATTTAGCGGCTACCTCTAATTGAGGGTCAAAAAACGCAGCGCCACATCCTACTTCATCTTTTGATCCATCGGTAAACAGCCTATAAAAATCAGAATACTTTTTGTTGAAGTATTTGTAGTAGATGTTTCGAAGTTCTGTCGAGTTGAGTTGCCTCTTTGCCACCTCTATGCCATCGATCGTAAAAACTATATTTTTAGACAAATCGAAATAAGTAATCCAGTTATTTAGACAATACATTGGTAAGTTATCGGAAGAATGTAATGGTCTATTACAATATTTTTTGTGAGTATCTACAAGAAGAGGTATTTTCTTCCGAGACCAATAACTCTGTTCACATAAGGTACCAAGTTCTTCCAAGATATCTATAGAGGCATTTTTATCAAGTGATTTCGATTTAAACCAAAATTTGGCTGCTAGGTAACGTCTACGAATGGATAATGGTTGAAGATGCAGCTCACTCTCCATAACATGTATAGGGGTGCTTTTAATAAAGCCACCAATCACTCTCATTGCCTGATTCTGTACTTTATCCAGTTTGTATAGATGACTTTTAACACTACTGTCATATAAGTAACTGCCGTAATCTAATCTACTTCTAATGATAGAGATATATAGACGTCTGAGGTGTTTCGGATGTATTCCCCAATTTGACCCGGCGAGTACTTTAAAAACATTTAGAAATTTACATGTTTTTTCACGGATTTCATTGATGTGTTTACCCCAACGGAGACTACTATCTAACCAAATTCCTAAGTATTTAACACTATTTACTTGTGCAATCTTACAATTATTAATTTCTAGATCATTAAATGAATTTGAATTTCTTACCCTTGAAAAGCCCCTTGAAAATATGCAAACTTTAGTTTTCCTGTACGAAATAGTCAATCCTATACTTTCTATCATATTGTTTAGTAAGTCTAAAGCTTCTTGAATGACTAATAATGATTCTGAAATGTCTTTTCGGCTGGTGTAAAGTACAAAATCATCGGCATATTGAGATACAAATACTTGCGGAATATTTTTACAAATGTCAATAGTAGCGGCATTGAATAACAATGGAGACAAGGGGTCTCCCTGAGCTATCCCTATTCCTGACGTACGACACACGATATTACAACTGCTTAATTCTATGGATACGCGGCGGCAGTTAAGAAACTCCCAAAGGTAATTACATATAGAGGCCCCGACTCCAGTGTTATACAATGTATGTAAAAGACTAGTTACATCAACCTTATTGTAAGCACTATTAATATCTATAAAACAGGCCACCGTTTTATGTCCTTTACCAAACCCAATTTGAATTCTAGACACCAACCTTGACAAATTGTCCATGCAAGATCGTGATCTTCTAAATCCTACTGTTTCATCAGAAAATAAAGCGTTCTTTTCGAAATACCATTCTAGTCTCTTTGTAATAATCGAGTGAAATATCTTGCATGGACAGGATATCAAAGCAATGGGTCTCGTTCCAGATACTGAACTATTATTAGTCTGTGGTTTAGGAACTGGCACAATTTTAATGTCTTTCCATTGTTTTGGTACAAACCCTGATGATAAAAATCTATTATAAAATGCAACTAAAATTAATTTAGCCTTATCCGGTAAATGTATAACCATTGAATAAGAGATGTTATCTAACCCTGGAGCTGTATCTGAATGTTTGATATTGTTATTTAGTTCTTGCAATGTTATGGGTGCCGATAAGTGAGAGTTTTCGGTAGTAAATCTCGGCGCAGGCGGCGACACATAATCAGGTGCTAAGTCACACAGAAGAGATTCCGCTGCTTCAGGAGTAATACTGCTTCTTTGACTTCTAAGCCCTTTAAGCCATCTCATTTTCGTCCACATTTCACTAGATGAGCACACACTGTCTAAACTATTACACCACTTCTTCCATGATTTGGATTTATTGTTCCGAATCACTGATTGAGCTGCTTTGACTTTGGTTTGTAATATTTCCAGATTGTCGGGAGTGGGGTTACGTCTAAAATTTGCCAGAGCTCTTCGTCTTTCTGCTACTGCCTTTGAAATGTCTTCATTCCAGTATGGTTTAGGTACAAATTTTTGTGCGCGGATCGGATCTTCACAAAATTTTATTTGAGGTATGGCTTCCATAGCAGCCTTAATAATCATAGAGGTAAAGCTATCATAAGCGGACTGGTTGTCATCCGACAAAGTGAAATCCAAAAGTTGTCTATTTATATTCTCCCTATAATTATTCCAGTCAGCTTTCTTGAAGTTAAACTTGCTTTTACATGTAGAATCTGTAGATATAATAGTTTTCATCTTAATAACTAGATGGTCACTTCCTAGATTCTCATTCATTACTTGCCAGTCTAATTTCAGAGCTATGTCTGTGGATGCTATAGAGATATCAGGGGACGACCTTTGTACTGTGCCATTAACTGCTTTCACTCTTGTATGGGAGCCATCATTTAAGGAAACATAATTATTATCCATAATTGCATCATAAATTTGCTCTCCGCGTTGATCTGTTTTGGTGGACCAATTTGTGTGATGACCGTTAAGGTCACCTGCAATTATAGAATTTCTGCCAGCTATGTTTAGAATTTGATTCCAATCAGCCAAAGTAGTTCTTGCAGACGGTGGACAGTACAAAGAAATTATATTTTCCAGGTAATCACAATTTAATAACTTAACGTTCACCATTTCAATCTGTGGGTTATTTAACTGAACAAAGAGTTGCTGAACCTTTATTGATTTGTGGGTCAAAATAGCCACACCACCGTATCCATCGTTGCGATCTTTTCTAAATATATTATATCCGCTAAGATTAAATTGAGTGTCTGGGTCTAGCCAGCTCTCACTGATTATAGCAATGTGTATTTTTTCCTGGTTTAAAAGTGCTTCAAATTCGTGACATTTAGGGCGTATACTCTGCGCGTTCCATTGTATTATCTTTACTGCTATATTGTGGCGGTCGTCGCCGCCCATAATTGTTTGATAAGATTGCAACAAGGCTGATCTGCGATGAACTTCATGGCAATTGATAACACTCCATCGATTAATATATTCAGACAACTTTTAAATTTACCTTCCCATGATAAATTGCGCTTCTCAAAAATTATTTCCTTTAATTTTTTAAATAATAACTGCCAAGACATTTCTTCTTTGTATTTTGAACTATTTACTTCTATTGGATCTTCTCCATCTTTACTATCACTTTCACTAATTTCAGATGGGCACTCGATGATAGTATCTTCCTTTTCCTTAAGATTTCTCCTTCTTTCTCTCCTTTTCTCCGTTTTAGTTTTCTTTTTAATTTCCTCATGTTCAACGGTAGGGCCTGACTTAGGAGTTGTTCCGATATCTAAACATGATTCATCACGAGTAACTTCTGTAGTAGATGCTGTTTTCGAAATCACTTCTACAAATTGGGGCGGCGGCGGCACATATAAAGTTAGGGCTTTTTTGTATGAGCAATTAAATTCCGACATAAGGTCCCTGATACGTTTCTCCTTTAAGTACACTGGACATGTCTTAGCCATTGCCATGTGTTCTCCGGTGCAATTATTACATCTGAACTGGGTTGATTTGCAATTTGCATGGTTTTTGGTGCATTTCGGACAGATAATTTTTATAGAAGGGCACATTTTGATTGAATGACCAAACCGCCAACATCTGGAGCATTGAGTTACTGGGAATGTGTATGGAAAAATCTGTACTCTCGTATCAAAAATGTATACATGTGTCGGAAGAGATGAGCCTTTAAAACATATTCTAACTGATTCACTCATTTCCCAATGGCCGTCATTTGTATTTTTACGTTTAAGTCTTTTAACGCCCAAAATCACAGTGTCACTACTAAGTTCCTCCAGTATTTCTTCTTCACTTAAATGTAAATCTACTTCTTTCATAACTCCGTATGATTGGTTAATTTCCAAAGTTCTTTGGCATTTGAAACCGTTCTCATTAAATAACTTAGATTCTAGAATTTCCTCAGCGCTCTCCTCCTGACTAAAATGAATAAGTACTTTGTACGCGTTAATATATTTAATTTTCATAACATTTTTAATATTTTCTGACTTCATCATTTTTGCTAACCCGAATTGTTTAGGTAGTTTTTCGGAACAAGTTAAACAAATTTCTGTCATAACCTCCTTTGGTATATTTTTTGACATGTCATTTTCGTCCGCTCGTCCAAATCTTTTTGCTTTTCGTGCTACTGTTGTCCAAGTTTCCTCCTGACACATTTCTCTATTTCTTTTAGATGATCGTCCCACCGTCACGTCTACCGCCATTTCTTCGGAATAAGTTTGATTTAAACCTTCTGAACTTCTTGTCATCTCACCGTCAATATTGCATGTCACATCTTCACTATGTATTTCTACCTCGGATTCAATAGCATACGAATGCTCGTTGCTAAACATTATTACGAATATGAACTGAACTACATATTAAAATAATAGATACACGTAGGTACGTGCGGAGTGAACTTGGCCTAACGCTGACGGATTAATGTACAAAACGCGTCCACCAACGAACGGCGCCCGCGCGCAACTGTAGTATAGTGTTCTGTGGTCGTTAGTAAGAAATAGATAGAGATGGGCATTCAACCTAGTTTTTTCCCATTCTTGGGAAAAAAAAACCCGGAAATTTCCCCAATCGGGTTTTTATGCGGGTTTTTTCGTTTTATTGAATGGATTTTAATCAAACGATAAAAACAATGTTATAGTAATGGTGAATGGCACGAGTAGTACGTTACGTTTAGCAACTCTGGTAAGTAATGGGATGTATGTAAAGATGATTTGTTGCCTGGGCATGTATGGACGTATTGAGTAAATGCCCAATAAACGTCCATTTACACCCAACAAATGTCCCAAAACAGCATTTATTTTACTCGTAAAATATAACAAATAATCTATAACTATTTAAAAGAGAAATCTGAATGACTGACTGACTGAATGAATGACTGACTGACTGACATTCAACGCCCAGCTCAAACTACAATACCTAGGAACTTGAAATTTTGTACAGGAATTCTTTATAATGCGTTAGTTCCCACTAAGAAGAGGTTTTGGTAATTTACCCCCCAAGGGGGTAAAAAGGGGGTTGGAAGTTTGTATGAAACTTTGCCATTTTAAAAGTTGCAGGCTTAAAATTTAAGAAGTAGATTTTTGGTCTGGTGTCAGTTTCAAATAAAAAGGGGTTTTAGATAATCTACCCTCCAAGTGGGCTGAAAAAGTATCTACAATTAAAATTTTCTGTACCAAATTCTTTATAATGCGTAAGTTCCCAATTGTAAGAAAGGTTTTTTGAATATTTCAACCCCCGAGGGGGATAAAAAGGGGGTGAACATTTTGAACTTTAAGTTTTTTACAGGAGTGCTTCATAATGTGTAAGTTCTACTAATGGGGTTTATGGAAGCTACCTCCCAAGGGGGTTTTATAGGGTATAGTCAACGCGAGCGAAGCCGCGGATGGACGTCTAGTCTATACATGACTGGAAACTGTATAGACTAGACGAAACTGACCGACGACTTACAGTCTTCAAATTTGAGCATTCATTTTTGGTTCGGTGTCAGTTTGAAATCAAAATAAACCCCCCAGGGGGGTTACAAAAGGGATTAAAATTAAAACTTGAAATTTGTGCAGGGTTTCTTTATAATGTGTAAGTTCCCACTAAGAAAGCGTTTTAAAATATTTCAGTTCGTCGGCATCTTCCATAAACCCCTTCTTAGTCGGAACTAACACTATAGAAAAGTTCAGAATTTTAAACTCCTTTTTAACCGCTTTGGGGAGTGAAATATTTAAAACCCCTTCTAATACCATGTAAAATCTAGCATGATTCCTCTGAAAGCTGTCATCGGTTTGACAGGAGTAAAGTTTCACAATTTTTGACTATCAAATTTAATGTATGCAGAGAAATAACGTTCATGATTGGCTGGCCCCGCTTACTTAGGGATGTCTATTGCTGAAATCTTTTGCTTACACGTAATAAACGATTCTGAAGGTTCTAACATATCGGTAAAATTATTAATTATATAATCATATGTCAATCAATTTGAATAAAAGTAAGTCGTTGATTAGACAAATCTGATCATATAAATGCGATTCGAAAAAAGAATAATTTCTTAAAGGTAGTCCGTAAAATTTGCAGTGTAATTCGATGAAGAATCGATTACTTAAATATCGAAAGTTTGACACGTGCCTAGACATGACACCTGTGGCAGAAATCATCGTTTAAGTATTACTTTACTTACAAGGAACAGGTACAGTCGGAACTAACACTAAAGATAGCCCCAGTACAAAACTTCAAGGTCATAATATTAGCGCCTTGGGGGGTGAAATATTCAAGAAACTTTTCTTAGTGGGAACTTACACATTATAAAGAACCCCTGCACAAAATCCCAAATTTTAATTTCAAAATCCTTTTTAAAGAGTCCCTGTAAAAGAAATCAAGTTCCTAGGTCTTGTAGTTCGGGCTGGGCGTTGATTTTCAGTCAGTCAGTTACTCATTTAGTCAGTCAGTCATTCAGTCAGTCAGTTTCCTTTTTTATATATAGATAGACGATAGATACAGCCATTCGAAGAATTTTTGAATTGCATGGATGGTGAATTTATATAATAAATTTAATCGGCATCCTCCTTGGTCATATTGCCCAGCTTGGTTTAAACCCACCGCCCATAGACGTATCTGTTAGGAGAAACATCGGATCCCTTTACCTTTGTAATCAAATTCACCAGAAACCTTTAAAATTACTGCCTTTTATTAGAAAAGTAACATAAATTGAAAAAAAACCTGCATTTGGGAAAAACAAACGGGTTTTTTCCCGCGCCCATCTCTAGATACGGGCCAACTCTTGACTTTGACATAGAGGAAAATAAAGGAAATGGATTACTTTTTTTTTCCTATCACGCAAATTGGCTACCGTAATGTTTAAGGACAATAAATAACGATTTTTTTAAAGGTTTTACTTATTTGGTTTCTTAATAATAACTAAATTTCCAATCGAAGGGTATGTTTGGGTCCATTCTGAGAAATAAAAAAAAATTACCTGTCCTTTCACATTTAAGTTTAACAGTAAGGACTCAACCCACATTTTACTTAATTATCTCGAAATATATATAAAATATGTTTCTTTAATTAATGGACAAAGGAAATATACCCTTTACTTTAAAACTTAAAAGAAAAAAATTAAACAAAAACATACTTTATCTCAGTCAAATAACAGCTAGAACTTTAAACGCTCATAACTCAAAAGTGACTTTGTGTGGATTGAGTCCTTTCTGCTTAACTACGTCCATTTTTGCCAGTGAGAGGTGCTTTATAAAAAGCAATGTTAGATTTTATAACCTAAATAGCCGAATAGGTTTACAAAAAGGTTGCTTACCTACTGCCAAAATTCTTTCAGTCGGCTAATATAGGGTAAGAGGTACAATTATTGGCACTTTAAGGAATTTCGCAACTTTAAAGGCCTGTAGAAAATCAGCCAATTTAAATATCGACTTAAATTTGATTTCGTATGATTCTTTATTTATTTGAGAATAGATTTAAACGGGTTGATAGTTAAAAAATGTGTTAGAAATACGAAAATTTCCGTAAAATATGAAAAAACACCGAAAGTCACTATTGTTGGCACCCTAAAGTACAAATATTGGCATAGAAAAATGTACAATTGTTGGCAGTGCCAATAATTGTACACGTGACCGTGCCAATAACTAATCGGATCGCCTGATAGTGATGGGAAAAGTGAAATCTATATACTTACGAGTACCTATACAAATAATTTGCCGTTCGTTATAGGCGTTAAAACTAGAGAACGGCTGAACCGATTTGGCTAATTTTGGTTTTGAGATGTTCGTGAAAGTCCAGAAAATATTTAAAAATGTGAGAAAATAGAGGAATTAGACGTAGGTCTTGCTTGGCGGTAATTGGAACGCCAAGCACACCACGTGGGGCTCCCCCTCGAATAATCCGTTCGGCGAGGACCTAATGTCCTGGGCACTCAGCTTGGGACTAGTGATCCTCAACAGGGGGAGCACGCCGACCTGTGTGAGGTCGTCGACATCACCCTGGCCACCTCACATTTGGCGGGCCGCGTCACCCAGTGGCGGGTGGCCGACGCGGAGACCTTTTCGGATCATAAATATATCCAATTTGGTATCTCCGTAGGCGGCCGTGGTACTCAAGTCCAACCGAGGAAAACATCCCGAATGGACGTAGGTGGACAAACTCAACCCCCCAAGTACAGCGACATTGCTGGCTCTTATATAGTCGGTATTAGCCACTTGAAGCCGATGACCGAGGAGCAAATGCGGCTGATACAGGAGGCTATCAAGGCTTCAACAAGGTGGTAGATGCTAGCCTCAGGGGGGTACCGAAACTCTTGGGTTTTGCCTACAAGACAGGCTGGATATTGGCGACTGCACAAACCAGGGAACCAAGGACTGGCTTGAGGGCTTAATCCGAGAAACGGAACCATGGCCCGGTGCAAAGCTCTCTATTATACCAGAAGGCGAACTGCCCAAGCCAAAAGTTGGGACCGCATTCTGCCCCGGAGCAATTTATGCTATGGGTGCAGAATGAAGATCTCAACCCAAAAGTTTGGAGGGTTCTCCACACGAAGGAGAAAGCGACAGGATCTATTGTGACCTTCTCCCTCGATGACCAGTCTGTGGAAGCCCTCAAAAACAACCGTGGAGAGGCCAAATTTGGTGTGAGGACAGTTGTCTTCAAAATCAAAGGAGGCCAGGAGACGGAACCCCCAAAAGAGGCGAATCTACCGCCCACCACCAGCAGCGTAAAGGAATCGAAGAGGAGAGCGTTAAAGCCCTCGGGAGCCTCCAAAGGCTCCCAAGGCTTAAAGCCTCCCCCTCCGAAACCTAAGGCCGTCGCGGGACCCTCATCTGAGGGTACCCAAAGGGCCCAAACGCGACTGGGAGGGGGAATTTAGCGGGAGCGCCGAAGGTACCAAGGGTTTCCCATGATATATGTAGATAGGTAGCTCACTTTTTATTAGCTGAGTAAATATACAGTCGTTTTAAATCGCCGTGTAAAAATCTACCTATTAGTAGGACTTATAATGCTTTAATAAATAAATTTTACAAAACAGTGGCACATCACTATTAGAATTTCATAAAAGCTGATACAATCATTGGCACCCTTCGAGGTACAATAATTGGCAGTGCCAATCGTAAAAAAAGTACAATTATTGGCACTGCTAAAATTTGAAACCACATTAGATAAGAAGACAAGTAGGCATTTTATGAATAGAACTTTCGAGACTGGTTAAAACACAATCATAACATTAACAGCGATTTTGCAAAACCGTATTTCAATAATTGGCAGGGGGTGTCAACGAACTAGTTCTCCATACAAACAAAATTACAATTATTGACACCCCCTAAAAGTTTTTTTCCAACAAGATTTACGATTGTATTTGCTGCAAAACCCACTATTTAACATCTTATTTAACTAAAAAACATTCACTGACCAGAAATTATCTACAAAATAAAAAGTAACAAGTCGTTAAACTTACCCTGCATTCACAAATTTTCTTAAGGAATCACGCACAAACTGGTTTCTCTCGGGACCATGACCGAAAAGAATTTTTTCTAGTGTTGTCAGTTGTAATTATTTAAAAACTACTGTTTAGTGTTGTAAATGAATAATTGAACTTTTATTCTAAATCTTTAGTTTATGGATTTTTGCCGCGAAAAGCTTAATATTTAAGTTTAAAACCCAGAGTGCCAACTACTGGAGGGGGGCCAACATTAGTATAGTTTACCCTACCTTCCACTTCCGCTAAATGAATCATTTTAAGCTCTTATTTTATGACGTTATCCAAGACAATATGTGTCATTCAAAGTATCAAAAACGGTGTGTAATTTTTTTTATGACCCATCCGGATAAGTAGGTTACAGTGCAGAAAGGAAGGTACTTAGTTTCCATGACAATATAATTGTTATCGACATTTCTCGTCCATCGCCCTTAGAGCCCGGTGATAAGCAATTTAGCGGCAAGCGTGGTCAGCGCCACACAACAGCGAGTTAATTACTGGGCGTTCTCGGCTTTAGGGTCACATCTGTTATATTGTGTAAGTACTACCAGGTCACTCACTATAGATGAAAGACAACGGTAGTGTAGGTAGTAAATTATTCTTATGAGAAACTAAAACATTGGGAGGTTTTTCGTTTTGGCATTCGTTGGTTTGGTAAGTTTTTAAGAGCGCAGCACTAAAATTGAATATCTTTATTCACGTTATTGTTACCTTTACGGCTTTTGTGCATGGAGTTCTTGCAGTGATTCCCTGCGATAATTTTAAGGACCAATTAACCAATTAATTAACTTACCTATGTGTTACAATAAAAAACATTTCATTTTAATTGAAAAGCACTATAGGGCTTTTTTAATACAAATACGTCTTCTAAGTGACTGCAAGTGGCAGCCCTACTTCCTCACATACTCTATCCCCCCCTCCAGCATCACCCCTGCCTCCCCCTCCGTGCGCGCGAGACATTGGCGCCATTCACCGGCTTGATTAACTCGGTTATTAGTCGCAAAAGGGATTTACGCTTTCATTAATTACTTATACCTGGCAAGCCTTCATTTGATTGCAAACCTAAAACTTCGTTAACCTAACGGTATTTCATAATGACGTTTGCGATGACGAACCGATTTGATAATGTTTGTGAAGTCTGTTATTGCACCAGAGGATCCCACGCACGATACAACAGTTGTGTGCATGAACAAATGCCTAACTATATCTGTTTGGTACCGGTCTAGGTGTTTTTATGTATTATAATATGTATGTTTTAAAAGAAGTACATCAGTAATGTTTATTCGGTGTCTGGCACCTATGTGTTTGGGGCTAGACTAGACGGCGCTGACAACAACATACCTGTGTAGTACATTGTATTACGGACTGTGGCAAAATTGTCCTTACCTTGACACGACGAATAAGACATTAGCGTAAAACAAGTATAATATTAAATCTTTCTTTCAGAAATGTTAAAAGCTTAATTATCCGTACACGTCGTACGCATAAAAGGAGAAACAATTCCTATACAATTCCCTCACAATATCGTCGCTATTTATACAATTAAATAATCCAATTCCGACGGTTATAATTTTAATGTATTCACGTCGAGGACTCAAAATTCGCTGAGTAGTCTCGACAATAAGCCGGGTGGGTTTGCCCTTCTCCCCCCACACCCGTTGCTAGGAAACCGGTTCGTGTGTTTTGGGGAAAAATATCATTTTTAAGGGCTATTTTTTTGGGGGAATATTATATTATTGGCACCTTTTCAATATATAAGTCCAAGCTTTTTATAGACATCTCTATATAATTATTATTATATTGTTAAACAGAACCTGAATAAAATACTTGACCTTTTTCATAGTTATTTGTTATTTTATACTGATTCTGTGTAATGGTTGACAACTTGGCTATCCCTTTAGGCACAAATTGTGTGTTCGTGAACACGTCAGTGTATGTTGTCTGGGTTTAGATGCAGGTGTTAAAAATATAGTTTCCCGGTTGTGTGATACCCGTAGTACTGCTTAGTTATGGGGTTCGATCGCGTTTTTGCTAGTTATTTTTTATTTATTAATTTATTAAATTTTTAAATGACTTTTGTAAAGGTAGAAAATTGTTGTTATGTTGCACTAATTCAAACTAGGGTAATTTGAAATAGGTAGTTTTCTAGTTTGAAGCATTATATGTGGATGTGTTGGGCACACAGAACTCGCACAGAATAATGAGGACAACTAAAACAACTCAGGATAGGAAATTAACCAAAACAGTAGGCATCCCCACTCCGAGGGGGGTGGGGCGGCGGTCGATGTTCGGGCAAATTTAGCAATTAACGTGCGTGCCGCAGGTACCGGCGACCATCCAAGCCATTCTGCACCGTATTAACAAGGAATAAGGGTGAACGCATGTCCTCATTTGAGGTTGACTATGCCGTAATTGGAATGAAACAGAACGAATGAAAAAATTGGTAATTACGGGAACATTCGTCAGGTTTTGTTGAGTTAAAATCTTTTAAAAAGTTTAACCAGCTTTGTCTATGACACTCTATGGTTCTCTTGTACATCGCCATTGTATTCTTGCTGTGCAATTGAAGAATAAAAGTTTTCATATTTAATTAATTACCATCTTTTTGTTGATAAAACACCCATAACCCTATAGGTTATGGGCCCAGTAGACTCTGTAATTAAAATTTCAAAGAAAACAGCAAAGAAAAGTTACCATCGTTGTTAGAACAAATTGACAAGATACCTAACCTCAAAATGGATTCCCGCGTGGCAATGAATTTAGATAAATTCGATGGACAGAACTTCAGGCAGTGGAAATTTCAGATAAAGTGTGCACTAAGAGCAAAAGGGATCGATATTTCAGTGCCTAAACCATCTGTAAACAGTGTTGAGTGGACGAAAAATGACGGCATGGCAATGTATCTTATGACCTCTTCGATGGATTACAAACAAATTACCTTGATAGAGAACTGTGAAACTGCCATGGAAATAATGTCAAAACTAGAATCAATATACGAACAGAAAAGTGAATTATGTAAAATGTTAGTTCATGAGAGATTCTATCAATACAAAATGTCTACAAGTGACAGTGTCGCTCAGCACATTTCTAAAGTCGAATCTTTAGCCAAGCAGTTAAAAGAAAGCGGAGAAAACATCAGTGAAATGGCTGTGATAACAAAAATACTTGGAACATTGCCTCCCAAGTATCGATCACTCCGTCAAGCCTGGATGTCATTGGATCCAGCGAATCAGACTCTTATCAATTTAACTGCTCGTTTATTGGACGAAGAAGCCAGCTTGCAGTGTGAAGACGAGCAGGAAACGGCTCTTCTTGTGGCTAACAAAGGTTGGAAGAATAACCCAAAACAAAACGATCAGAATAAAGGTGCTGGTGGTTCAAATCAAAATAAACCCACCAAACACAGGTTCGAGTGTTATAATTGTGGAAGGCGAGGACATTTTGCTCGAGAATGTCGTGCTCCAAAGAAATCCAAGCACAGAAAACCTCAACAAGAAGGTGCAGATTTATTAGCGTTCAATATAGAAACCAGTTTTAATACAACTGAAGAGAATGCTTGGATTTTGGACAGTGGTGCCTCTGCACATATGACATACAGAAAGGAGTTCTTTTCAGAGCTTTTTGAATGCAGCCAGAAATCATTGACATTAGGAAACAAACAGTCAGTTGAAGTGGCCGGCATCGGCAAAGTGTTAATAAAGAGACATGTCAATGGACAATGGGAGGATAGTGAGCTGCATAATGTGTTATATGTTCCGAATTTAAGAAGGAATTTATTTTCAGAAGGTGTGATAATGCGTCAATCCTATACGATTATAAAAAAAGATTCTAGTGCACTTATTTATAAGGGTAATGATTTGGTAATGTGTGCAAAAATAACAGAAAACAACCTGTATGAGTTAAAGATAAAAGCAGTGGTCGCAAACACCTGTAACTTAGTCCAAAGTAATCAAAATAATATTAAAATATGGCATGAAAGACTGGGACATCTTAACCTAAAACAAATCAAGAATATGAGTGCTAACAGTGTTGTAGAAGGCTTGACACTAAGTGACAGTGATCAAACTGACTTTGTGTGTGAAGCATGTGCATATGGGAAGCAATGCAGATTTCCATTTCACAAGTCTGTACGTGGAGATCTACAGCCAGGTGACCTGGTCTATAGCGACGTCTGTGGCCCTATGAGTCATATATCTATCCAAGGTATGAGATATTTTGTTTTATTCAAAGACGCTGCTACAAGTTACAGACATGTATATTTTATCAAACATAAAAGTGATGTGATGGAAGTTTTTAAGAAATACAATGCTATGATCAAAAATAAGTATATGCACAGTGTAAGGATATTGCATACTGATAATGGAACGGAGTATATCAATAAATCTTTCGAGGACTACCTAAACAAAGAAGGTATAATACATGAACGTACTGCACCTTATACTCCTGAACAAAATGGGCGTATAGAGAGAGAAAACCGCACGATTGTGGAGAGTGCACGCTCAATGTTGTATGCGAGGGATGTACCACTGGACCTATGGGCAGAGGCTATCAATTGTGCAGTATACTTACTAAACAGGACTTCCTCCAGCCAGACTCCTCAGAAAACACCATTTGAACTATGGAACGGCATCAAACCTCATTTAGGCCATGTCAAGATATTTGGAAGCATAGGATATGTACACATTCCTGATCAACTTAGAACTAAACTTGAAAAGAAGAGTGAGAAAATGATACTAGTTGGGTATGATAATAACAATTATAGGATGTTCAGTTTAGAAACCAAAAGGGTGAAGATATCAAGAAATGTCATCTTTGATGAACAGCATGTTCCAGATATAAGGCAAAATATTACACAAATATGCTTGGATTATGAAGAGAGAGTAGAGCAAGAAAATGAGACGCAAGGAACTAATGCAGAGAATACTCTCATAGAATCTACATCATCAGAGAACGAGGACAGCTTGCAGAGTTGTAATAGTGATGACCCTGCATATGAACCCTCTCAAGAGATAGATGATGACATAATCCGGAGCAATATAAATTTGAGACCAAGACATAATAGGATCTTTGAAGCTAACCTAGTAGAATTTTCAGTGCCACAAACATATGATGAAGCAATGAAGAGTCCACAAAGAGATGACTGGTTGCGAGCTATAGATGAAGAATTGCTTGCACATAAAGAGAATAATACTTGGACTCCAGTTGAAAGGTCTGGTCAACGTACTCTTACAACAAAGTGGGTCTTCAATATCAAGAGGGATGAGAATGACCAGGTTAAGCGGTTTAAAGCTCGTCTGTGTGCACGTGGTTTTAGTCAAATTAAGGATTTAGATTACCAAGAAATATTCTCTCCGACAACGAGGTATGACTCTATAAGAATTATTCTTTCTATTGCAGCTAGATATGGTTTAGAAATCCAACAATTTGATGTAAAAACTGCCTTTTTGAATGGGTATTTAGATGAGGACATTTTTATAGAAATACCAGAGGGTGTGTCACTTAAAAATGATTGTGTTTTAAAACTTAATAAGTCTTTGTATGGTCTTAAGCAGGCATCTCGTTGTTGGAATAGAAGATTTACTGAGTTCTTGGTAAAATATGGTTTTAAACAATCTCAGGCTGACAGTTGTGTTTATATAGGTATATTTGATGGGGTAAAAGTTTTTATAATTATTTATGTCGATGATGGGCTTATAATCTCTTCCAGTTCCTCAATGATTAAAAAGATTATAGAATATTTAAAACAAGCATTTAAAATTAAACAACTAAATTTGAAATATTTTGTGGGGATAGAAATAATAAAAAGAAATAATTGTATCTGTATTCATCAAAGAGACTATATAGAACAAATTATAGACAAATTTTGTATGAGTGATTCAAATTCTGCTAGTACTCCAGCAGATGCAAATGTAGTTATAACAAAGAAATTGGATGAAAGTATTGTTAACTTTCCTTACAGAGAAGCTATAGGCTCCTTATTATTTTTGAGCTCTGTTTCAAGACCTGACATTTCATTTGCTGTCAATGTTTTGAGTAGATATGTTAATAATCCAAGTCAGCAACATGTGAATGCTATAAAACGTGTTATTAGATACCTAATAAATACTAAAAATATGTGTATACAGTATGGAGAAAGCAGTGATCTCACTGGCTATTCAGACTCAGATTTTGCAGGCGATGTGGACACGCGTAAGTCAACTACGGGGTACATTTTCATTATGAATGGAGGACCTATAACATGGTGTAGTCAGAAGCAGAAGACTACTGCTCTCTCCACTACTGAGGCTGAGTTTGTGTCAGCTTGTGAAGCTGCAAAAGAGATATTGTGGTTACAGCAACTATTGTCAGATTTAGGTGAAAATATTAAATGTGTTCAATTATATGTTGATAATCAGAGCGCCATTAGATTAATTAACAATCCTGTTTACCATAAAAAAACTAAGCACATAGATGTGAAATACAATTTTGTGAGGGAAAAGGTTGAGTTAGGTGTTATTAAATTGAATTATATTCCTAGTAACAGTCAATTAGCAGACATGTTAACAAAAGCATTACCAGTTCAATCTTTTGCCTACTTTAGAGATCAAATTTTTTATAACTTATGTTGATTAAATTTCAATGGGATAAATGGTTAAACTTTTAGTGGGAGTGTTGAGTTAAAATCTTTTAAAAAGTTTAACCAGCTTTGTCTATGACACTCTATGGTTCTCTTGTACATCGCCATTGTATTCTTGCTGTGCAATTGAAGAATAAAAGTTTTCATATTTAATTAATTACCATCTTTTTGTTGATAAAACACCCATAACCCTATAGGTTTCCATTCTTAAACAAAGCTTTTGTGGAATCCATCATTTCCCAGTGCAAAATTACTGGTCACCTTTTTTATATTAGATGTTCCAGAGAATTTCCACGAGTTTTTTAATTTGGGGTCGTAACTGGTCATTTGGTTTAAGTATGCACATATTGCACATGACAGAGAATTTGTGACTATGACGACCAAGTCTAAAACAAGTTGATGGCAAATAAGCTTCGCCCAGCCTAATTGTAAGCTAATGCAGCAAATCATCTTCTGTGTCATAGAGTCGTTCTAATAGCAACGATATTAAATTCATATCTATGTTCTGTACGTTTAGACTTTGTTTTAAGTTCGGATGAATATAATGTGTATGAAAAATCTACTTCCGATTTCAAATCATTCTCATATTTTCTAGATAAATAAGAAAGTCAATCTACACTATATGAGGAAGTTACCAACAAGCGCTAATATAGCTACTTCAGTATACGCGTTTTTAATACGAGTACAAGTAAATATAATTAATTCTTGTTGCAAAACATTTCTTTATCCAGCCTCTTAATAACAAAGCACAGTAACAATTCACTTAACCTAAGCCCCCGGCAGATAATTGAATCGGCACTTAGCGCAATCCGCACCGGTCGACAACTGGTGGTGAAGTGGCGACATACGGCGCTCGCCGTCGCCCCCCGCCCCGCAAGCCTAATCCGACATACTGACTAACCCCATAGACTATCTATACATATAAAAAAGAAAACTAACCCTGCGCTTGCAACCAATGAAATAATTATCATCCCGAAAAATAAAAAATCTATTTGTCAGCTAATCTAAAACTAAATATTGATAAACAAGCCATAACCTCTCGCACGTCTAATGTTCCTGAACATTATAATTTGAGCGATATTTGAGCGATATTAACAATATTATCAGCATCAGACAGCGACTTGTCAGTTTATCTAAACCAGTAATTTGAATCTTATCCACGCACGGTTAAAAGACAACGCAAGAAGCTGTATGGGCCCTGTCCCCACCCACCAACAGACTTGGCACTAGTTTCAATATTATTATGACATTCCATATAAAGACAAATAACCATTTTTAATCCAAAAAATGACGGGGTATTCAAAAACAGTAAAACCGTGCTTATGCCGTACGCCTAAGATTCAGAATTGCGCTGTAAGTGTCTAGCTTCAAGTAGACTCGACTGTAAAATATTTTTTAAGATTACATTTTGATTGAACACTTTTATTTAGGCCAGGAGGTTACTCTTGATCGCCTGCACATTATTTTCACAATTAACTTTGTCAAAAAAATACTTGAAAAATACAACATTCAAATTCGATTTGCGTGAAATCCCCATTCCTACGGCGGATGTCGTCATACAAAAAAAAGATCAGTATGGCAAGAGGTATAAAGAGAGATACGTTTGAAATCTGTTGGTGGGTGGGGACGCTCCTTTGCATAGTCCTTTTACCACAACAAAACAGTACCAGTATTTCCAATATCTTTTTCATAAAAATAAGCGTATTTGTATTTCCTCGGATGTTGTTCGGGGTTGCTTGGATGTTGTTGTAGTATTGGAAAAGTAAATTTAAAAGGTGTCAACATCCGACATAGGTAGTTTGTAAAACGCCTACCAGTGGCCCTACGAGTATGTTCGTTCCATCTGTCTTGTCTTTACGTGTGTGCAGAAGTAATATTGTTAATCTGAAATATAAGTTATAAATAGAAATCTTACCATTTCATTAAAATAAACGCGCACCTGAATTTATTATAGACGGTCACCACTTTAAACAATCTCAAAGAAACGATTTGTTCTAGTTGTTTTTATTACTGCAAATTGATCAGTTTACAAAATGAAAATGTGTTATTCGAAAGTACCAGTTATTATAACAAAAAATCCCCTAGTAAAGATATTTAATACAAATCATTTATAACACAATAATCGAGTAACATTACCATAATTGATAGATATGAATAGCTTCGCAATTTGATTACAAGACAAAGTACCAAACATTCGCCCACATCGAGTTTACAAGGGAGCTTCCCCGCCGTAATCCAATAATATCTAGTCTGCAGGGACCATTCATTATCGTTTGTCGAGGCCATCGTCCAACGGGGGACTTGGTGGCGCTGTTTGATTCTGTGGGAAATATTTCCTTGAACATTTATAAGGTTAACTCTTTTAATAAGGTTGTATGTAACCTTGGAAGGGATGTCTGGCAAGTAACAATTGAATAGATAATCGATACCTATATAGATCAAAGAAGTATCTACAAAGCAAAGAAAAGACTTTCTCGGATAGAGCCGTTTCGTTAATTACATCTAGAATTAGGCAGTCGGAATTTGAAAATGTCCTACCACCAAACGGAAATTGTAATTAGCTTTTCTTGAAGTCCTACTCGTATTTTAATTCGTTATACAAAGTAATATCAAAAGTCTATTATGTGATATAAACTCTTAACTATTTATCACAGGCACTTAACATGATTTTGCTTGTAACCAGGGCACAGTACTCTGCTGTAAAAAACTCACCATTAAATTTTTATTTCATAACTTAATGAAAAGTGACAAAAACTTTAATGCAAGTGCTCGATTCAATTTGGCACTCTGCAAACACATCTATCTTCATTGCTTGTAAACACGCGTCCCTTCAACGGAGAGCGGCGCGATTTAAAAACATCGTTAGTTGCAAATTCGTCTTTTAGACCAGTCAACTAGTTCATTATCACAAATGAGGGACGACTGGGACGGGGGCACGCGTACGGCCGTGCGCCCCCGACACTATTTCAACAGATACACTCATGGCCAAAAAAATCAAATCGAAGTACATATTATTAAGTTTATCTTATCTATGGATGTGTTAGATAGACACATAGATAAGATTGAGTACCTATAACTTGTAATAAAACTAGTACTTTATAAAGCTGTATTAACCATAATCATAATCTTTATTTGCTATTCTTGTTGTACCTACCTACATAAACACATCTTATCTTGTTAACATTCGATAATCATGTAAAATGACAGCCATTTTGCATATTACCTTCTTTTAATAAATAAGTGTGTTAGCTTTAAATGAAAATAAAATAGAAATATAAAATCACAAAAACAATAAACGGAGTAATGAATAAAAAAAAAGTTTTAATGACTATAGCTATCAATGTAAACTACTATAGGTTAAGAAAGCATTTATTAGCGTTTTCTGAAAATTTCTTATAACTAACTGTGTTCATAAAAATAATATAATGAAATATTAACAATTATAATTCATAACATTTATTGTAGTGGTGTCATTTTGTAATTAAAATTCTCTAAAAAAACAAAATGCTTCTTTTTTTGGACGTGAACAGTAATTTCGCGTTCTTTACATTTTATAAAGTAACATTTTAATAACTGCTAGCCAGAGCGCATCGCACTCGTAACTTGTGTTCCCTTTTTTCGATCGCAAGTGCATTCCGAGCCACTTTCATCGTCGCCATTGTGTTAATAGGGTGTGCGACAGCATTGTGCGGATAATGCACAGTTTATCCCGAATCGATGATCGCCGAGTGGTCGGTATAACTCGTCATGATCCGATTACTGGCGGTCGTTCGACTGTTGTGAACTTGTACCACGGCCGCCGGCCGCGGGGGAGTCGGAGTTATTAAGAGTTATGATACGCAAGTGATTCGATATGCTTACAAACTCTTGTAAATGGGACTGTTTAACATAATAACATTGTTAGGGGACTTCTTCATACAATTACTGACAAAAATGGTTATTAATTATTATAATAAAGACTTTGTTTGATGTGATTTTGGTTTATCAAAATATCTAAATAAATAAGTAAAATTGGACTACTAAGCTTCCGCACGCGGCTATTTTTTCTGTTATTTAATGGGACCTGAGCATTATCTGGGATAAAAAGAAGACTTTTCAAGGGAAGACTATTTTTTTTAAAATCTAATCTTTGTCTGGTCCAAATTTCATCTGAATCGGTTAAGTGGTTTAGGCGTAAAAACATAATAATATACAGACAGTTGCTTATTAGTATGGATTAAAAAGATAGGAAATAATGTTGTTTTATAAACTCGCTTCTTACTTTTTTGAAATGTCTCATTATTTTAATGTTTATCTATCCATAGCTAAGCTACCCCATGATAACCAGCACCGCACTCATTTCAACCACATTATTATTCAACACAAACAAGAGAAAAACTTGTAGCATTTTATTTTAATACGCTCATTACACGCCAACAATAGATGCGCGCGCGTTGCTTCTAATCCACCGCCTAATCACCCGCAACTATCGCAGATACCTTCTACTTTATTACAAGGCAATAGAGTTGGTTTTCCAAAGGGACCTCCTTAACCTACTGAGATGGGAGAGCCTTATTGCTCGGTAATAGAGGTCATTTCTGAAGGACTGCGCAGGCGCCGCAGACAATCGCTAACACCTCATTATCATATACCTATTACGTTGAATCATTGAATGAATGGTTGAAGAGGAGTTTTGTATGTTTAACTTGCAATTAGAATACATTTTATTAATTAGGATTTTTTTCTAAAGGTTTAGTTTGTCAATTGTAGAGCTCGCTAGCCGTGTTGTCTTCAACTTCGATAGTTTTTTCTATGTGTACGTATAATGTAAAGACAGATTGTCCAGTGTAAAATAAGTGGACTTGTTTAATCCTGATTTCCTGAATCTTGATAAAGCGTATACCCTGACTAGAGGATAAAAGGCTCGGGGTAAGGATTTGCAAATTGTACCATACCAATGTAATGTACCTAACCTATACTTTGTAAACCTCTATGACTTCTTTGCTCTTCAAGTCTATTTAATTGTATTTTTAAGCACTGGTTTTTGTGAGCCTTTGTTTTCAAGCTCCTAATATTGCAACTGTGTGTGTGTAGTTGTAAGTAGGTACCTTATCATTGATTACGTTTTCAAATGTGTAACTTGAAAAATATTGAAACTGTTCTGTCATTGTAGTATTTGTAGTGTGTAATTCTTAATAAGTTGTAGTGTGTAATAATGCCTCGACTTCTTTAGAAACAGATAAGTTCTACAGCACTAGTTCTATTACACAATTTATTAAACATAACCTCAGGCACTATCGATATGGAACAGCTGACAGGTATACAATACAAACAAAAACAAAACGATGCATTATCACCAAAACAAGAATACAATAACTCAGCACGACTCCCAAACTGTACATTATACGTGAAACAGTGATTTGTCGCCTGTAGCCCCGGGCGACGGGCGGGCGTGCTACAGTTGCCCAGTTGTAGCGTAGGGTTCATTTGGCGGCGATTACGGTTGAGTCGCGTGCGCCACGTGGCCTGCGCGCGCGCCGCTAACGAGGCCGCTCCCAGCCTCCCGCCGCGCGGTCATTGGTGCGGAGGGACCATGCTCCGAAGATGTGGACGGATGGTGCTCATCCTAACTAGCTAAATCAGGAGATATACAGTCACAAGTTAAACTTGTGAACATACTAAGAGAAACATAAAATCGTTTAAAATGTAGTCATAGCAACAAAAATTTGAAAATTATGTAGAATTGCTCTTTATTATAATATTGTACTAACTACTACGAGTACCTACATTAGGACAAGATTGTACTATAATTTATTTGGGGAAAGTAAAGTACCTACTCAAATGAAAAAAAAAACATTTTTATAAAATCTTGGAATTTTATGTGCTAGTTGACATGTCGACACATTTTGCATAAAGAGTAAGTTATCTACCTAGTTCGAAAACAAAGAATCTATATATCTTTTTGTATATTTTCAAATATATTCTACTGGCAATCCACCCTGGCACTTCGCACAGTAATGTAAGAATAAAAAAAAACTATAAAGTAGAGTTTAAAACTGATGACCCAAAAATTACCAAAAAATAAAAAGAGAAACCTATTTAAAAAGTAAATCTTCATTAAAATACAAATATAATAATTGCGGAACCCTTTGCACGAGGTCTCGCACCCTTCCCTTGTTATTTTTTACGCTGAGAACACGGGTGAGGTCAGATTGAGGTGTAATATCCTGGATAATGATGATCACGCGTGGAGGCGACGGGATGACGGCGCGCGGCGGTGCATCGTGCCGGTGGCCACTAATAGACCTGATGCACCTTTGTGCATTTATTGTGCTGATTGGATTACGGGTAACGTGGGGTCATTGCAATTCGCTGGTTTATCAATGTGTAATTTAAAACAAAATATTTTCACAGACCTCTATTCTTAATTTATCAATGAATACGAGTAGAATGTTAATCTCTTATTTTTTAACACGCTTTTATTATTATTGTACCTTTTATATGATTGTGATGACATTTTAAGTATCTTAAGGGTGTCTTTCCAAACTACTCTTTTATTCGTCGTTTCTAAAAAATATTTTGAGTAATTAGAAGTTACAACTGTAAAAGAATTCTCATAATATATTTTTGTAGCAAACGATTTTTTTTCTATCTAGTAAATTGCTTTTACAGTTGTACCAACGTGCTTTTACTTAGAAGAATACGAGTACTGTTACAATTGTCGCATTAATGTGATTGCTATCTGATTCCTCCAATCAATTGACGTAAGCACGAATAAATATCTTTTAACAACCGTTCCACAGCTATTAAGCGAAATAAACTACCTCTACAACTGGCAAAGGAATGACCCAGAGGTCGCTCAATCACATTAGCCCAGCGTTGGAGCCCACTGGGCGTCGCTAGCCCACTGGGCACTGGGCTGTCCCGGCAATAAACGGAATTGGTCTGAGATGTGATTGAGACGAGGCCGGCTTTGTGTAAAGGATAATGGCGCTGCTTGAATAGTCGGCCGCTTGGCGCAATGCATAAGCGGTAGCGATTTCTCACATTGATTGAGGAGGATCGCCTGAGATGATAGGTTTAGTGTGGAAAGTTGCTTTATTTGAGAGATAGGATTTATTGTGGAAAAATCAATAGATTTTGACTATTAAGAAAGTAGCAATTAATACTCTGAATCATCTGTTTGCTCTAAGATTAAATTGATGGTACTTAGATCTGTCTAGTTAACTGGAAAATTAGAATAGTTAAGAAAATGGCAGCAAATTGAGCGGTCCTATGCAATCGAATACGCTGTAGTGACCACTTAACGTCAGACGGGTTACGTACCTATTTGTGATCAGATCTAACATCAGAATAGAGCGTAATATACTGCTTGTACTCAAAACTGGACTCAGAGTATTTTACTTTCATCCAATACTTTATTGCAACTTTTAAAGATGATGGTATGACATTTTCAGTACCATCATCTTTAAAAGTTCTGATAAGAGGAAAACAGACAGAAAATCGTAACTCGCGCCCCGCTCGTTCCTCGGACCGCTTTAATCGGTTAGTGATACTGTAACTGTTGTTAAATACATTCTGTCCGCTAATGTGCCCGGGAGCCTCATCCGTCTCCATTTAGCACAGTCCACCACCGACGCGGTGCTTTCAGACCTTATTTCCTTAGTATAAAGACGAGTGTTTTCGCGGTAGACTGTTCTGTTTATTCGTCCATTTATTTATCGGTACATTTGGCCACTCGTTTGTGCGCATTGGTTATTGTGACTGGTCGCTCGCTGCTAAATCGACGGTGTAATCATGTTTACGCGTTTCGGGTTGAGATGGTGTGCCGAGTCGTTTCGCGGTCTGAATTCTAACAATTGAATTTCGTCGTTTCTACTTGTATTTTAAATTAACAATGGTCTCTGGTCCAAATGGTCCAAACTTAAAATGTTTTAAAGCAAAATACATTCAGCAAGATATTCATCGTTTAGTGCTAGAGTGCGGGAAATCGCTTCGAAAGAATACATGGTGCCACTACAAGTATATATGGGTGGAGTCTTCGCCCATATTCGCTCTCTCTATAGAAATTGATTTCCAGACTTAGTTGATAATTAAGTTAATGACAAAGAATTCTAGGCTAGTATACATAGAAGTGACAACGGAAGGCAAACCGCTCGCTTTGGCTTGTTAAGCTCTTACCGAGTAGTTGTGTGGACGTGATCGAGAATAATGCGGCGGAGTTCGTGATTCAATTATAAGTTGCGCGGGCGCCCGTTCTTGCGGCGTGAATAGATTTCCATTACGCTTTTATAACTATTACTTGCTCGTCGTTTGCTATGCCTATGCCGTAGTGTACACGTAGCAAATGTCATATTCCCTGCTTTTGCTGGCATTTACCTAAACTTTTCTTGTGGAACGGGCAGGTGTTAGCAACGATCTTAAAATAAAGAAATTCTTCGTCGCGGTGTTAGTCAGCCAAAATTTAGACACTAACTTTTGATTCCGTGTACCAAAGACTAAGTAAGGAGGTTTAGATAATTCACACCAGATTTAGGAAGTTAGTAAGAGTTGATTACCTATAGGTACGATTGAAGAAAAATTTTATGCTGTTACTATTAACAAAGACTATTTTTTGCAGCCTAATTTACTTTCAGCATGATAAGTCAACTCACTTCTTCATATAATATCTATCTTGATAAAAATCAATGGTACCATCTAATAAGAAACGAAGCGTAACGTAAAGTGTACCTAGTAGTAACGATGACTTGATTCCAATAATTGCCTTCTGCCCTGCAGTGAGAGATTAAGTTAATAGGTTTATAAATGTGACAGTGCTGTGTACTAAGTATAGGATTAGATCTAAGAGCACTAACTAGATAGCAGTAAAGGTACCTATGCACCGTTCAGCAAAAACCCGTCGCCCCGCTCTCCGACAAGTTTTAACAGGCTCTCCAACTTCCCGGCCACTGCGACAGAACAAGCTTTTTACTACTTTCCCGACTAAGTCTAATTCACTGTTAAACTGTTCAGTGTTCGGCTTCTTGCAGACTTCTGTAGTTGAATCCAATTCAAGCTGGAATTTGTAATACGTATATACTTTTATATAATAATAGTAGCAGTCCTCTTTTTCCTGTCTGGTATTTTTTTATTTTCTGAATGTTGTCTTGTTTTTGGATCATGTTTAGGAATTGGTTGCGCTTTTTCTCGACACGCAGTTACAGTAGTTTGAAATAATTTCATTTATGCGAAAGAACATTAAGAAAACCATTTGATGATAGAAAGGCAAAGCATTTCTTGAACCAGTATTTGGTTTTACAAGGTAAATAAATACAATATTGTAAAAATTAATTAATTATGTACATCAAATATATCAAATGTAATTGTTATATCAATATGAACGGTGATGAAAAATTATGTAGTTATATAAAAAAAAAAAATTTAATTACAATTCATTTGATAGTTTAATAGGGAACTACACATCTCACGAAGTTAAATGAATTAATGAGAATATCTGTTTCACAGTGGAGTAAAACTACAAAATATTTTATATCAGCGACTTCCTTAAGTGTTATTTTTCTATTTCAGTCATAAACAAACCCGTTCCTCCGAAAAGTATGTCCATACATCATCGAATACGACCATTTGTTACAATCCGTGGCACAGCACCATGCTTCCTTCCACCGACGCCACGACTCTGTATCATCGTTTGTCTAATAAAGTGGCGTAAAACAAATCTGCAGAGCCATGGGGGGGACGGCGTGGAGCCGAGGCAGGGGGGGGGGTCGGAGGGCTATTATCAAGTTACCAACGCGCCATTTGCCGGCTGCTTTACATAGATGATTTAATAACGTGATACGACAGAGAAACAATGTTTGGTTAAACGTTTTGTGAAATGTTGATCGGGTCTGTCTTTTTTGTCGCCTCTCGTCGACCGGGCGGGAAATGAGGATAAGCAAATTTGTAATACTTACTTTGTTTCGTATCGACCTGACTTATCAGATGATTTTAAGGCGTACCTACTTACTCATAGATAGAGGCAGATACTTAGGTTTCCAGATACGGCTCTGTGTGAAGAATTTCTAAAAATATTTCTTTGGTGTATGCTCTAGGACTCAATAGCTACCTTACGCAGTAGGAATGAATGCCCGAGAATTAAAAATAATAAGCCATATCAGTGCTATTTTTAGGTACAACTGCTAAAAAAGACACAGAAAATGCACAAAATAGAATCAACTTGCAAAAGTGCCATAAAATCATATTGACAAATGAACTCCCCTCTAATGTAGCGGAGTTGCAGGTGGAATCTAATCAATAATAATCCATTGTCCCCGAGTCAGGCGCAATTTAAAAGCAATCAGCGAAATACGCGCCTTGCCGTCGAACAAAGCGCCGGTCACGGCACTAATCGATTACCCGTCTATCAAACGCGTATGCAGGCTGTTATATTAATTAGTTGCACAGAGTGTCATACCTACGACAAGACAATGCTGCAGACATTCTGTTTGTCAGTCGAAATGGGCCGGCTGGACCGGGGAGGTACGGACGGTAGCAGATCAACCTACCCCAATCTGTCAAAAATTCTCAATTGAAAAAGAACTCTATGTAAAGTGATTAAAGCTGAAAATTGGTTGTAGAAATTTGACAGATTAGGGTAGTCTGATGTGCTGTTGACTGTACCTCCCTCTCACAGAAGATCAACACACGAGTATGCGTAGTAGCTTTGATCTGACGCTCCGTTTGGTAAGTAAAAGTGCGCAGGAGGCCGGAACTCTACAGCCATTATAATCTGCCATTGCAGGTTTTCTCACGATGTTTTCGTCATCGCTGAGCTTGGTAAACCTCATAAAAGAATCCAAAGGTGCGCGCCGCAATTCGGATGACCGACCTAACACATGTGAAGAGGCGTTTCAAACTAAACGGCAACCGCAGCACACGTAAAACGATAATCCAAATTATGACACATTTTTCTACCCACGAGACAGCCTGCGTCGAGTGTAAGCCAGGGTAGAAAGTATTAAATACCTACCAAACTGAGGTAATTTTTAAAATAAATTATTATTTGTTTTAAAAATTGGCCCACCAACGAAGTACAGATTACACAGAATGTTACCTAGCGTTTGCAACCCTGTCGTAGAGAAAGCACAACATGTTAAGTTAGGTCTCAGAATACATAATAGTAGGTGCAACTTGAGAAACTCGTAGCCTCGAACTGATATAAAATTGCAAAGCCCTTCCTCGTGCTCTACCAAACGTATGAATGAACGAATTTTCTTTCTTCCAATCGGTCCAGGCCGTGAACAAAGCGGTGGTATCGATCAGGCGAGGCGCAATGGACAGACACGCGATCGTTTTATATTAATTAAACCGCTTGGCATCGCTCTATTGAATGGCAGCCGGGCAATTTCCGCCGTTTGACGCGGACTAATCAAATTACTCAAGTCCGCGGTACTGCCCGTGCCAGGGTCTACAATTACTGTTTCATTGTCATTTGTTACCATAATGGTCGTTTATTGAAATACAACTGGTTTAATGATGGTTTTAGATCATTGGTAGGTAATTATTTATGCAAATAAATAATTTTAACACTATAGTTTTCGTTCTGTATGCTTTGCTTAAGCTTGCATCATACCATGGTCATTAGTCAACCCATTAAAAAATATTATTCATCTGAAAATTGATAAACCTGATCCTGTAGTTGACTACGTAGGTAATTCTTAAGCACCTTTCACGTTCATTGACCTTCATATTATATTTTACGAGTATTACTATAGGGCCTATATAACAGGCACAGAAATAAGATTTCTTCATATTTTGTAGTGTCATTCTTCCGTGTGATGTTACAGTTTGTTTCTTTATTTCTGAACGATTGCAGATTAGAACAATGTTTACACTGCACATTATCATACCAGCCGCCACGTGTTAACCCTTCAGCGGGTGCGGGCCCCGCGCCCCCTCTATAACTCCAAGGGAATTAATGACCCACACTTGGATTTAATGCTTCGCGCTCTCTATTGCTTTGTTACGCTGTCCGAGCCGATGCTGTGGGGTGTGTGCTTGTTCCAAGTGTTGTGCACTTTTAATAAAAATAAAAGCATGTCAATTAATTAAACTGACCAGGGCATGATGTTTATTTGTACCTTTTCGTTTACACTTCAATAGTAACATACCCACGAAATTAAAAACCTCCTCTTTTTTGAGGTCGGTTAAAACAGGTCTTAATTTGATCATAAAATAGCCGACGCAACAAACAAATATAACAATTAAACCGACGTTGATGGGCTAACTTGGGCTCAATATTGAATCTTTTGTGATTTTGTTTTTAAAAAATCACTAAAAATAAATGTCACTCTATGTTGTTATTTTTTAATAAAGGACCAGATTCGTATTTGCAATGGTTACTTACTTATCTTTAAACATCTGTAACATAAAACACTACTCCGTCCAATAACAAATAATATATAACAGATATTTCAATCGATTATAATATAACTCAAACTAAAACAACTTAAGTCTTACAGCTACATATTAGCCAACTCGTCTATTGAGAGCAGTAATGGATTACACGGTCAGCAACTGCTCAAACAGACAAACACACAGACATACCGCTGGTATAAGTGTGCTGGCTCATTGTGAAGATAATCGCAATCACACGGCTTGCAAACCGTTTTGACGTAATTATAAATGAAATATTACCTCTGTTAACATTGTCTACTGTTTGTACTAGTTATTAATGGTTAATTTTGTACAATATATTCTGATAATGGCTTATTGTATGGGTAATTCTTATGGCTATACAAACAGAATGCATAATGGAAAATACCTAATTATTCACAATGAGAATCTCTGTTAATCATTTTTAAATATAGGAAAAATGTCACTGTTTTATAAATTGCTCGCCGTTTATTGTGTTATAGCACAATTATAGACTTCTATTTTTGTTATCTCACATTATTTTGGGATAAAACTTAGCCTATGTCCCATTCCAAGGTCAAGTCTATGAACTTTTCAAACATTACCAAGAGTAGAATCTTTTGCATTTCCCCGAGCAATTCGGCGCTAAACGGAACAGACTTAACCCGTTCGCTGCCGCTTCCCGGGCAAATAAGACAGCACTTAACGGTCTATCGGGCCTGCCCGGGGTATCGGCAAATACACCTGGTAAATAACGGCCAACTGTGCCACTGGAAGCTTTATCTTGTTGGAAATAGTTCCTTCAGGAAAACTTAAAATGCCCCGGTGCTTCAGTTTTTTTCTTTCCGATAAAGTTTCTAACATTTTTAGTAGGAATTACATTGCAGGTTTTGTTCAAATTACAGAGTTACACAAATTAGAAAGAAGAAGTATTGTAATTTCTAATATTCAGTGCATCGATTTACAAAGATTGTTTTAATATAAAATTTTAACGGCCTAAAAATACACTTCCTTTTTCATTATAATATTAATGGCGTTTTTGATATTAAAAATATTTTCTTTCCAATTTTTTTTGACACAGACATTTACAATATTTTAAAATCTAGTATCAACTAAATTACCTTCCACTAAGTTTTCATAAATAAAACAGGTCAATAAAAAAAATATTTTTATTATTAAGTAACTAAATCCTATGAAGTAACAGAGTTTAAAAGGAAGGAAATGTCAACCCTAAGGCTCTGCCGATCTCCGGTAACGTAGTTACGGTGCTTTAATGCGATACGCCGGCGTTTTAGGGTTATTTATTACAATTTTCCCATTTTTATACCAAGCATATCTTTTTAAAACGTTAGTGTAGCTTGGTTTTATAAGTGTGATCGTGGTAACATCACACGATCAAGAAAGCATTAGAACGTTTTTCTAAAATTTAGCTTTTTTATATTGAAAAAGTGGCTCGCCCTGGCTTCCCACAGGTATTTTCCTGCCAATACCAAACACAACAAAAAAGAATATCTAATTTGTATCAGTCAATCTTAAGTTATGATTACACATACATTTTGGCAATCCATTTATAATTACATAGTGCACAATATGAGGTTGTAGACAGAGACATTGCTACATCTTACGTAACTATCATTTATTTTGTATTTCAACCAAGTATTCATGGAAGCAGCATTGGAATGAAAGATGTGTTTTGCTCGTTCATGACAGTTTTATTACGAGTTACGGAGTACATCTAACTCGTTTTAACGTGTAATTCACTAAGCAATGCAATTAATAACAATGGGAAGACAATCCTGATACTATTTTCTAATAAGTTATATTAGTAAAATATGCATAAGTCACTCCATGTCATCTCAGTAGGTTACGATTTCATGTTGAACTCACTGATGAGCAGGCTAGACTAGACCTTTTGAAAGGACATAAGCTAATCTTTATCTCGGGATAATGCTCAATTTCGATGAGACTGAAAAATAAGTTTTTTGTTTGGCCCTTCTTTTTGTATAGAGATAGTTTGGTAACAGGAACACTCTATCCTGTTTACTTTTTTTGGGATAAAAAAAATCTCATACCAATGAAATAACCTAATACTCATCACGAGCTAAACCGCGGGCACAAGTCTAGTAATATAGTATAGGTGAAAACAGTGCTAGAGGTATACGTATGTACCTATAAATCGGTAATGGGTAGATTTATACATACTTATTATATTCGCATACACGGCATTGCACGGCTAACGCATTTTGGTTTGGCAAAAAGAATCAGAACGTGAATTTAATTTAGAAAGTATCAAGTAGCGTATATATATCAAGGGCCTCGCTAGCCGGTCTGTCTGTGCGTAATCAGATTACGAGGCTTTATGGCGCGGAGGCGGGCCGGGGAGATTCATGTCTTGCTCGTCGTGGTTTATAGTCTGCCAACACAGACTGTACAACTTTTAAACAACATATTTTTATTTATTACATTATTTACTATGTAAGCAGTTAAAGTAATATTGATGATGACCTCAATAGAAGGTCACAAAGTCACGTGTCGGAATGAACATTTTTACGGAGCATTTTCTGTTAAGACATGTGAAATTACGGTCTGTTAACATCCAGTGGTGGAATGAAATAAATAATTCTGCAAACAGATTTATATTAAAAACTCTTTTCCCTACTAGACAATCTGTATTTGAAAATGTATAATTAGTGCCTGATATTTCTCAAATTCTGTCTGGTTAAAACTGCCCCGTACAAAATATTTCGTTCGGGATAGCCTTTTTTCCCGTACACACTTGACAATTTGTTGAGCAAATCTTGTGAGCGATCTAGCCAACTAACCCTTCAGTGCGACCGGTGAATCGACCAAACAAATCGTAGCTAAAGCGACCGGATGGCTTCAGGCACCGTGCACCGCTCGGCACGCTTTGTCACGTAAACTTGTCAACAATACTTGTATCGTTGTAGGGTTAAGCTTTAAATATTTACTGTAGGTGAACAGTTCTTTTTAACTTACCTTTTGAGCAACCATGGTAGAGGTATACGTATGTAGGTACTTTTATTGCGAAAATTATTTGGATTACAGACAGTATTGTAAAGGATGAGGTAAATGTGTTACATAGCCATGATTCCATCTGGTAAAGGTTTCACGCATTTTGGCGTTAAGTGGTAGTATAACATTACTCATAGTAGATACAAAAGAATTAAAAAATTATATGTTTAAAAGCAGAACAGTTAACTTATGTCCTAATGCAGGGCAAAAACCTGTATCATTGAAATCGATGTTAGGAATTGGCTGAATCACCATGCTTATCAAGTGCTGATTAGTGATCACAAAGGAGAAGACCGATTTTGGGCCCAAAGATACAGACATGAAACATATACTAAAAAAATCTATATTTTTTTTTAGATCAGCCTATTTGCGTTTTATTATCAATTTCAATGGCCAACAGCAAAAAAAATGGATTTTTATGATTTCATTATATTCAACTTGCTTTATAAACGCGAATTTCATTAGACTTATTTTCGACTATCTTTCTAAATGCTCTGATAACAATAAAAAAAACGAGTGAGACAGTTTTAATCGATTTAATATTAATCGATACTTAAATATATTTTATACGGTGGCTTTTTTTTTGGCATAATACTGAATAATTTTTTTCTTATAAGTAAAAACAGTTACTTGATAAATATGATTAGACATTTGCAAATGAGTTTTACTTCTTTAAACGTTGTTACAAAAAAGCGAGTCGAAAATCGATTTATACCAGTTGTGTTTTTAATCGGATATATACGGCACTATTTATTGTCTGTATTGTCAATGTCAGTAATGTCAGTGTCAGCTATATTTAATCAGTTATTTTGGATTTTGATTTTATTTCGTTTTTCGTACTTATGCGTTAGTAATAAATGTGTTCCTTTGTATTGCTCCTGATTTTTGAAAGACCTCTGCTTACTTACGGACTCTGAAACCGATCAATTATATTTATTATAAAATCCTTGGACATCGTTTTCTGCAACCCATGAATACCTTTGAGTGAACATCGGATAACCTAATGCCTATTGACGACTACAGCGTGATTTATGGGTGTTTGCAAGCACATGCTTGTGCTGTGGAATTGTATCGTGGAATAGCAACGGGTCGTTTCAGCACAACACAATACGAAGACAAATTGGAAGAAGAAGGATAGGCCCGACACCAAGAAAATACAACATCCCTGCCCAGTTTTTGGATACCTACTATATTAATATTTTGTACTGATGATAAAGAATAAAATATAATTAAAACTTTATGTTATTTATTTAAGAATAATATTCAGATCCTTTGCAATTGAACGTCATTGCCTTTGCATTATTAACATGTGAGGTAGGTATGCATAATTGGTATGTTGTCAATTATTCATAGTCATAGTTTAATGTTGGTTGTACTGCAGACTGCCTTGCTACCTAACAAAAGACCTAAGAAAAGTAAGAATGTAATAAATTAAAACGCATGAAAATCGGTTCATCCGCTTAGGAGCTATGTCGTTGCCACAGGCAAACATACAGGGCACTATTATTCCTCTTTTTGTGTCGGGAGAACGTTAATAAAAGTTCAAAAACTAGCACTTTTCTTACTAAAAATTATCATAGGTTACATAACCTCTAATATTTTCAGTAGATTATTTTATTGACTTGGCCATTGAAATTCGCAGTGAAAATTGGCCTCGTAGGAAGTTTTTAAATGAACAAAATATAGGCCAAGTTACAGCCCTGTATCGCCAGGCCCAAGATTGTATGGGGATCGGTCTTCTCCTTTAAGGTGTGCCCGAAAAAACTTTTGGAATTTTGCTCCACCCGGGAAATGAACCCAGGACCACGAGATCACGGTCCTATACCTAAACCGCTATACCATTGAGCCGAGGTTCGAGTCATCGTAAGCATCCATATCCAAGCTGATCAAACAGCAGAGCTGGTAATTGGCCGGCACATCGCGGCCATGTTTGCTTAGGCGAGGATCGACTCGTTCCTCTAACCCTCTCGAGCCTATTGTGCTCTAAACACTTTCAGGTAAAGTGGAATAAAAAATAATATTTGCCTTAAGATATTATAAGGGCTTGACAGCATAATGAATATCATTATGATATTAGACAGGATTCCTATGATATTGTTATGTTATTCTACGAATATTCAAACACTCGTCACAAAAAATCAACATTGTGCGTATCATGGTGTTCATTTTTACGTGTGCTCATTCTGTATACTTTTGATGTTTTACAAAGGCCAATCATCAATAACAGTGTTCTAAATATAGGGATATTATTTTACGAGATTAACGCCGATACACGTTTATAGATCCGTTTTAATTCACACACAAGTTTAGAATAATACGAAAACATGCCTTAGGTTTACGTGAAAAGCGCTGGACCAACAACTGAGATATCTGGAGGAGGGGTGCAGCTAGCCCGCTTTCAAGTGACGCCTTGAAAACTTCGAGGAGCTCAAGGAAAGATGGGAAAATAGGATAACGATTGCCGTGGGCGGCGGCCGTGGGTCCAATCCCGAATAGTTTTGTGGTCCAACAGGCCCCGTAAACAACTGCCGCTCGTTTGGCGAGCCGTCCAATTTGGACACTTTTGAACCGCGTCAACAAATTGGAGGGTTAGGTTTTGGTAAATTTTTGAGTGGAGCCGACGGGTTGAACGGTCGAAAGGTTGTTGAATTGTTTGATTCGGAATTATTTCGATGGACGAGTGGCGAACTATCTTCTCCACTGATGTGCGTATTTCTATCGCATCGTTTTCTTTGTTGAAGACCAATTAGTCATCTTTTATACTCACTCACTAGCTGACCGGCTCGTATCGTTCACAAACACAATCAAATAATTATTATAATCTAATTGACAACAGTAAATAGATTGTCTAAGAACTTTCAATTTAATTTACCTTTTAAAAAACTTAAAGTCCGCCGTTTAACATTTACCTACGTGAGAAAATATTAGGTAGGTACTCTTTCAGTTATCTAATGGCAAAATGAAGAATGACAGATGTCGGAGCGGAAGAAACTTTTTCACCACATTAGGTACTCGGCTCTCATTTCTACAACAAATCAAACTGTCAGATCTTCCCACATCCAAAAGACAGGAAAACAATGAGCCCACAATCGTCAAGTGGCCGCGAGAGCCTCGCCGAAGACAACAGGGCGCATTCTCGACGCAACAAAGCGCCTTATTATCCCCTTATTATTATTTTAATATTGTTGCAATAATACACAATGGCGCGCTCCATTATTGTGGTAACATTCTAATGAGCGTGTAGGCACCTCCAACAAGCTGTTAAACAAGTAACGAAGGGCCGGGCGATTTTGAACCGTAATGTAATGTGGTAAGAGGGGTTGTCGAGTGGTGGGCTGGCGTCTGAAGATTGGTTTTATTGTTGAGAAGTGACACGGGACGGTGTCGGGGCGTCAGCGCAGTTTACAGAGAAAATAATGTCTTATAATGATTAGTGGAGTCCCTTCGAGAGGTTCGGAGAAGGGCAGGGCTGACAGCTAATGTCTGCGATCCTGCTGACACTGGCTACGTTTGTAAATTTTATATAAATATCCTAAAGAATGCTAATAATTCACAGCTTACATCGTAATAAACATTTGAAAATATATTCATAGGCTTTATATACGAGTATTCAATGTTGGTAGTTTTGTTTGATCTTGAAAAGCTCTTCTCTGGGCTTTCTAGATTGTACAATGTTTACAAGGATCGCCTGTTTTTATATAAAGCTTAGGTAATACCTACTAACTGCCGGAACTGCAGAAAACCTGCAGAAAGCTATTAAAACTTCGTATGTCAGATTGCAGATTTAAATATTAAATAATTTATAAATGTTTTTCCCGACTTCTACTGAAAAAAGAAAAACGCGAAAAATCAAGTACGAATATTTAGATTTCATTCATGAAATTGAATATGTTGTGCACTTTGGGCCTATTTTGGGCGTTTCCCTTTAATGTCCATTTCTTGACTGCATAATACTCACTTAAACCTATGACTTAGCTACTCAAACTGCGCCTTGGCTTGGCTTAAGATCTTGTCGCCTTCTAGTAAGTAAGTAAGTAATAATTTATTGTCAAAACTGTGTACATTTGATATTACATGTCAATGATTTAGAAGTCAACAGTTTGCCCATTTCGGACGTACACCCGTATGAGTGCATGTCACACGACTGCGCCTATAAGATTTAATGAATATTATCCAAATGAGGGCTCCAAACCAGCCCTGAGGCGTGTGTGGCCTCGAGGAGTGTTATTTTATTAGGCCGCGATCGCCGGCCGCGTCGCCTTGACTGTGCGTGAATACGTCAACAATAACACCGGTCAATCAGCCGGCCGGTGACCGGGCAGACCACCTCCTGATATTTCTTGGAATTACCATAACGATAAGTTGTGATTGAAGTATAATAATTATCCCAATAACGGAACTTATTAAAGTAAAAAAATAAGTAACCTTCATTGACGCAGTCGGGTTAAAAAATTAAAACAACTTAAGAGTTACAATGAAATCGTATAGCGATACCAGTTAGCTTTCGTGATAATTGTGCAGTCGTTCGGTGGTATAAACTATTTAATATTAATAAGTCAATACTAAATACTAAGTATGATGATTCAAACAAAGCATGAAGACACACCTTAGGTATACGAGTCATTATGGAAATGCGGATAGAAATTGCAGACTTCATTATTTCACATTTATTATAACTATGTATAGTACCTACTCATACAGAGTCTATTCTCTATTTATGTTGGAAGTATCACAAAAAGTGTTAATTGTTATTCACATCATGTCGGAATGAACGCTAATGTAAATAAATAAAGTTCTTCTTAAAATCAGTATTAAAACCATGTTCTATACTAATTATTATCTATGTTAATAATCCAATTTAGATATTCTACATTCTTGTGTTAACTTCCAAACATAACATTTTCAAAGTGGTTGACCATTTTTGCCTATATCTAAAAATCCTTTTTATTAGTGTGGTTTGCGTTCGTCCCGCAATATTTTATTTTGATGTTCGTTGACGATGTTTTCCGCAATTTTTGGCAGCACTGGCAAAAACCATCGGAAACTAAATCCTTTATACAAAAAATAACCTATTTTACGCTGCTCCAAAAATTAAACTAAATATTTTGCAATGGTGCTATTTCTAACAAAGTATTTTGATATTTTTTTCTATCTCTGTTATAAAAGCATCGCGGTTTGTGTTAGGTGTCAATTTGTATACTATCGACATGTAACTACATGACCGTAATCTTCAATTTAGGTGTTCCTTTTAATATAATATTCTGATTCTGAGTATGCAGATACACTATAATAATCCTGCGTAGATGGTTAGGTAGTTGGTTGATCATAAAGATTTGCTACTGAAGCCGAAACTAGGCTGGAAGGTTATTATTATTTTGACTAAATTAAAGTTATTAAGTACTTGTAGTAGTTCCTCGCCTCCCACATCGTGCGCAGTGCCAGTTCTCACGTCAGTTCCCGGCGCAGTTTGAACACGTGGCCGGCTGATTATGTTGGCACAAGTGCTCCGGGACATTCCTACCTTCTTCATTAGGGATGCGCCTAAAGTTTGATTATTCGTAATTTCACAATCAAGCATTGCAATCAAGTAACCTTTGAAATACTGCCTAGTAATTGTAGTTCAATGGAACATTCCTTCTTTACATACTTTTTCCGAGCTTCCCGTTCTAGTCAGGGTACGCTTGCACCATGATCCAGAATTTGGCGAGTCCAGTTATTAAGATGAACAGCTATTCGTCTTCCGTAGCCAAATATTAACAGGTTACTCAGATCAAAATGATCATGACTATGCAACAGTCTGATTGTGCAGGTTTCTGCCGAATCGCCACCGATACCTGTGACACTAACACGAAGGCATCAGTTGGACACTGTAAGGTTTAGTGGGTATACCTACCTAGCTCTTGAGTAGGTTGATGTATGCGTAACATATTCTCCACGTTAAAAAAAGTTAAATGTGCCAATTTTTGGTTATTACACCCAGGTAGTAAGCTAAGCATTTTTCGTTTAACCTCATGTTATCACTACGTTAACTCTACATAGTTTAAAAAAGAAACCATGTTCCATATACCATGTACCCTAATTTAATGTAAAAGTATACAGCATTGCGGCCATCCCTAAAGTCGATTGTGTCCTTATTTGTGGAATTATGCCTGTTTGGTTATCGTTATGCGTTACGCGCACGCTCAATGCGCTGTTTGCCGCGTGTAAGTGGATTATTTGCTCCTTCCACTGTTTGCCTTCGTTACATTCGGTACAGCGACAACCTGGGGAAGTAGGCACACAAATTAATCAAGGTATTTGTGACACGTGCTCTCCTGGAGAAAAAGTGATGGTAGAAAAGAACAAACCCCTTTTGTACTTTGTCTTGTTTGAATGACAACCTTTATACTTTCAAAAAATCCGAGACATTCAGGTGTTACATTTATTAATCTTGCTACTCCATCACATGAATAGCATAGGTAATTAAAGCATTTCATTATTAATAGTAAAGTAAAAAAGGAAGATTTTCAGTTCAGCTTGTTAAAAAATGTAGAAATGAAGGAAAACAAGTTTTATCAACAGTAAACAAACAAATAAAACAATATTACATGAAACAAAAATTATCAATATTATTTGAAAATCTCTGTACAGATTATGGTAAATCAGTCCAAAGCGAGACTAGCATAATACCATTTCGCCATTTAGCCGATGCATCAGATTATCAATATCATAATCATATCGTCCACGAAGCGTGCGGCTCTCGACCGCGCGAAAACGCTAAAATCCGATTCGGCATTACAAACATCCCATCTCAGTTATCTGCATGCGATTAATCGCGTTACCCGCCGATGCCACTCGCGCAATCAGTCGCAATAACGCACATCCGACATGCCATCATAATCGACTGGATCACGATGCATCCGCTGCGCTAGTGATGGGACAAACTTTGGGACTGTGGATCCCTATACGCTAGGAGTTGAGGCCCTTTGCGAAATTGTCATTTACACATACCAACAGTTTATCAACAAACAATCCTTAAAAAATATTTGTATTGATGGAAGTAGTAGTATAATTATTGTTCTCGCATTATTTTTTATTTGTCAAAGCTACTAACAATGGATTTTAAAACAAACCCAAGATACATAATTTTAACATGGTTTATTAAAACAACCAAAAACTTTTAGATAATACTTACTTCTTTATAATATTGTAAATGTTATGTAATCAGATGGCAATGCAAATGTTTCATTTTATGCAAAAATAATTGAACCAGATTTTCCATAGTCTTTTTTTAAATCGCGGTAGAAAAATATTAAAAATTCTAAGACTGGGACAAGTTTATCCCAATATCGGGACATCCCACAGCATCTTACAACACTAATCCAGAGTTAGTAATTAAAAAACATATTATGGACATGCAGGGGTCTCCTCCCTTTGAGGGCCGTAATCCGATTGGCGGAATGTGGTCGCAAGAGTGCCTTTTTAAAGCGAGATTATAGAAATGCCAAGTGGCTGCGAGGAGATGGCGAGGGGGGGTGCACAGCTGGCAGAAGTGCTGTGGGGGCGAAATGTATTCAACTCTTAATAATCTAACCGGTGAAAGGTAGTTCTAATAATCCTAGCTGAGACACGTTCATTTAGCAGTTTTTACTTTGGGAACACATGATTGACAGCTTTCCTGGTGCAGACTGCTATTTTATCTTATAATAAATAAGTTTTTTGTTTACTTAACTAGGCTAACTCATATACCTAGCCAAGATTATATTATTTAGTTTGATGTGATAGAGATTATTGCATCGCGTCTTATTTCAAATTTATAATTGCTGATCTATTAGCCCCACTTATATTTACTAATATTCTCAACTGATATTCATATTTTCAAAGAATGAATATTATCTTTTTCTCCAAACCTAAAGACTCATCTTCAGCCGATCGTAGCGAAGTGGTTCCGTCATTGGCCGTCATCGGCGCCGCCGCGGGCGCAGCTCAGTATTGCTTATTCACGCCCGCTAGTTGCCTAGTTAGCACAGCTGTTGCTCGTCGCCCTAAGTTGTAGCATTGCGCGAATAGCGAATAAAAGGAAAGTATCGGCATATTTTATGTCCAACTGCATAGTAAAATCTATCTCTGCCATCATTGAAATACACTTTAATTTAAGAAATGTACAAAAGGCGGGCTCAATGTGACATGGCATTCTCTAACCTTTGGGCATCTCGGAAAGAAATTGAAGGCTCTTTGTTAGTAGTTAATTTGTTTCTTAGTTGCTTGTCGTGCTGTCATATGTAGTTTAAATTTACTATACTATCTAGTTGACCTCTACAATTACGAATATATAGGCTTCTTAAATTAATTAAATCACTAATGGAAGAATATTGTTGCTTAATGCTTTTTGATCATATCGCTACAGCTCTCCTCTTGACCCAAACCCCACCTCAATTCCGTTCTCCATTACGTATGTTTATTTTTAGATCAGTTTGACAACTTAATAAGAACGAAAATAGGGTTGATTTTTATAAAAATATTTTTTTTAATTCCGAATTGCTTTTACCTTTTTTCAGTTTGTGTTGTGTCCCACAAAACTCACCTCACCATGACATAAATGTTTACTTTGCACGCAGGCTATAACTCTACATATATTTAATTTTTTTAATACTTGATTGCATTCATTCATTTATTAATAAGGGATGAAATGAATCAATTTATTAATTAGAGAAAACAGTTCTTCACCATTTTATTAGTGAAATGCGAATAATAGAAGATTTTTTTAACGTTGCCTTGGCATATACATACCGGAAATATCTGATTTATTTTACAGAATATAAATTATATAATAATCACTGGTACTATGTTACTTTATAATTTTTTTAAACTTTAACTATATAATCAATTATCAAAATTTTAATACATACACTTACCTATATCTCAAAAGCGCATCCATGAATGATCAATGTTACACAGTGACTCTACCACCCAGCATCAAAGTGTTTATCTTTATCAAGAAGAACCAGTAAGAAATTCAACTTTGGTATATTACATAACTATTTATAATCGTCAAAATCGCTTTTCTTTTCTTTTTCATTAGATTCAAGTCTCTAGTCCGATATACGTTTTTTTTTATATAAAGAGATAAAACTATAACTATACTACAAAATATATAGGGTCTCCTTTACTTTCCCATGCCGTTATATCGGCCCGCTCTCAGCTCGTGGCGTGTCCCACACTCCGCAGCCACGTCTTGTTTGTGTACCGGCCGCTGTCGGAAGTCGCCTCATTTCCTCGTTAGCGCATATTTTCATTACATTGTTAGTCGATCGCCGCCATTCTGCCCAAATTGCCCTTTAACACTTCCGTCAGAAAAAACATAATTGCCGGCCGATGTAATTTGCCGCAGTTGGAGCTATCGCCCAGTTGCGATTGACGCACACGTCAAATAACAGCCTATTTCGGTCCTAGGATAACGAGGTTTCATTATATGGTTAATCTCATATAATTTTAAACCAGGAATCTAGCTGCGTCTGAGGAACAGTGGTTAACATCTTTAAACCCCCAGGTGAAAGTGGGTGCGATCTATGCCGTCGGTCTGGTTAATGATTTTGAAGCTCATCTGGCTGACCGCTTCCCCTGTGACGTGTGAAATTTTCCACCATATTAGCTTTGGCTGTGTGATATATGTAGGAGCCTTTACAATTTAAATGAAGGGCTTGAATATGAGAGAAGCCTTCCTGGTACTCTTAAGTACCAGTGGCTGCGAAGTAATATAAAACAGTTATTCTAAAAATCCGTCCCTAACTTTGACAGTACAATGATCAGCAGCAGCGATATGCAGGTAATGCATTACATGAAGTTTATAATTCGTTAATCGTTCTTCAAGTTGGCATTATACTGCCTATTAAAAAGAGCCGTAAAGTCTGTTTTAAGGTCGATAAGAACTGTAACTGCAACGGCCTTGTTACGCCCGGCTAAAGGCCTGAGATAATATGGTGAAGGGAACGTTTTATCATCATAATTGGCAACCATGGGAAAATTGCCACTATTGAATGAATCAACCAAACACCTCAATTAAGTTGAGCCAATTTTATTTCTGGTCATTGGTCGAAATAAATTCATTAAATTATCTGAAGAAAAGGTATTTACCGACATCAGTCGTACGTAGGTTAAAAGAAAAAAAAATTAATGTGTACGAACGAATATCATCATTAAAGTAATAAACCATTTCGATGGTGACCAGTCTCTTGAACTGTCAAGTTGCTGTCACCGCGTCGAGTGATTTCAAGAGACATGACTATTTTTTGTCATGCTAATGATTGGTTCAATACGTCTTATTTGTAGCACATCTTCCAAGTATGTGTATTTTTGGTGATGAACCATCGGTTTATTCTATCTGGGCTTATTTAATTTAATTAGGTAGGTTTTCTTAAAAACTCGGCAGTGTATAAATATTGATGATGCAAACAGTATCTTTTTTTGTAAGTACGTTACGTATCGTCACTCTTCGGAATTTACCCACTAAATTATGATAATATTGTCTTATTAAATTGAATATGTACAAAAAATCTTATATTTTTCGTAATTGAAAATCAAAGAAAATAAAATTTATTCAAAAATCTAAGCCCTCGATTACTTGTCGTATTATATTATGATATATTAATGTAATCCGCCCCCAGTTTAAGCAGCTTCGGTAACACAAACAAAATGTATCTTGTCATCAAACATCTGTCCCCCAAAATTGAACTCATTAGAATTAAGTTTCATCCCATCGGGGTCTTTGAAAAATATCCCAAAATCTCCCCTAAAAGTCTTAAGTTTGTGTCTTATTATGTTACCGCGATACCGGATTACCGGGCGAGAGCGGCCGGGCGGGCGGCTAGGGACGATCCGTGCTTAAAAATATCGATAAAATCGTATATCGTCATAGTATAATGCGTACATAGCATTATACTATACCTATCTGTTATTGATGCTGATAAGGTAGCTCTGAACGTGTTCCGGCAATATTAATTTCATTTTATCATATGAAATTGCAATACGAGATACCATGTTTTCTGTCAGTTTAAACCCGGTTTTTTTAATAACAATCTAGCGTTTGAACTGTCTTGTAAAATTATTAAAAAAACAATTTTATATGCTCCTCTACAAATAAGTAGCTCCCATTTAAGATAAACGGAAAAAAACCCTTATTAATAAGAACTAATTTTGACTTTTGAAAAAAAAAATACCGACATCCGTATCGATATCACATACCTCGCTTACCCCTACACAAATCGGTATGAAGTATGAAATCGGCGAGTATTGATTCGGTCCGAGCCGCTGCCACTCGCGGCCGCTGTACCGGGATGTGTAAAGCGCTTAGCCGGCAATCTGCCGGGCACCGGACCCGACCGTACGCAAACGCATTGACTGTCGTTTACGCGACGTTGTTTTAACTGAACCTTTCAAGTTTGAAAAGAAAACAAGATACAATTTTCCATACAAGAGTAGTCTCCATCACCCTAAAATTAGACTGCTGGGTTTGTGATTGGGCGTTGCACTTTATTGTACTCGTTTTCATTCTTTAACTTTATCTTTAGTTTGAACATCGCAGAGGTTATAGTGGACACACTATGACTTCTTCTTTCAGATTAATATTCGTTTGAAAGTGGAAGATCGTCCTCTAAGCTAGATTGTCCAAGATCGGGGTCCCAGCATTACATCTTTGGTGTGACACTTGCTTGCTCGATGCAGAAATCTATACCAATTTGAAATCGTACTTCAATCTGAATCTGTAGAAACTTAAAATCATCATAATGTGCTTTTTGTCTTGCGTATTTTAATAACAGCATGGCCTTTTAGCCAGATTTTAGCGGAGGATATAATATAGTGCAAAATTTTGTACTATTTAATCCTCTCTTACCGTCACAGCTCGGTGGGACAGGAATCTGACATGACCGATGAGGTATCAAGCGCAGGACCAACGGCTCCACAAGAGAAAACATTGTTATTTCGTTTCTGTATATTAATGGTCTCTATACAAGTACAGTTTTCATTTCATTATTCAGGTTGCTGCACAGAAATCTAAATAATAATATTTAGATTTCTGTGGGTTGCTGAAATCAATAAATAGTAAATCGTATTGTTAAAGCCTCCACCCTATGAAGTAGTGCCTGCCAGTCATGACAGCAATGGAACAAGGCCACCTTAGCGCGGCGATGACGATGACGCGACGGCGCACAATCGCTCGTTCGCAAATGAGCGTGATTCAGCGGCGCCTCTAATTCATCAGTCGTCATTAGGGATGTAGAGCTGGAATAGTGATTGGACTATTCGATATTGGAATGGCGATTAGATACCGCAGTACGATGAGTTAAATGGTTGAGGATCCGGATGACGCCTGATACTCGAAGGTCACTGTTCGAATTCTTAACAAAGATTTAATTAATGAGCACAAAACTCAGCATAAGCTAAAATAATACTTAAACATTAAATATGTATATGTGAGACAGGGAAAATGACGTTCGCGGAATGTGACTTTAGGGCAATAGGACGTTCGAAGAAATACCGAGTTGACATTCCGGTAATAGGACGTATAGTGCCTGAAGGTATGTGAGTAACATATGGTTTAGTTCCTCTGCATTATCTATTACTATCTATATTTTATTAAAATGATAACTATTTGATTACTAATTTAAAAAAAGGGCGACTGAGTTTATTACATTTCTTCCTTTCATATTTAGAAGTAATCTCTAGTTTTATTTTAGGAATCTATTCTTATAGTTTAGTACCTAACTAAATGGTATAAACGTAGAATAATGCTTTATGGCACTCTTCTTCTCAACATTCCTAGTGATGGTAGTTATAAGGTGGATTCCTGTCAACATTATCAGATTTGTGATTATTAATCCTGACGCAAAAATAATCTTAGCCATGTTTTATAATTGGCAGTTAGAGAGCTACAAACTCTTTTCCAAGAGAGGGTAGCTTTTTTTTTCATCTGCAACCAATAATTTTTGTATTTCATATTTTAATAACCGTATCCCTAGTATTAAAATCATGGTCCTTTAGTCCTCAGTAGCCCGGACTGTGATGGCTGTCAGCGGTTTCATTACCGCCGCGAGACGCGCGCTAAATAAGGCGCGGACTTAGCTCACAAAAGCCGTTCTTATTTACGGACTGCATATAATTTCATTTCTTCGGCACACCGTCGTAGGGCTGTCGAAGGGAGGGGTTTAAGAAATCCAATTTGCGAGTGCGTAGGTATGTATGAAACTTTGTCGTGGGTACATTTGAACAGATAAGGTTGAGATTTCAGACTGCTTTTGTATTTGATAACTTTCACACGTCCTTTAAGGTCAAACGAAATGTATGGGTCAATTAAAACTCTGCCAAGTAACTAGTAGGATACATTCATTGCTTGTTAGCACCAAATTTTCCAGCTGATATTTATCTGTTAGCTGCTGTCTCTTATGTTAATTTTCATTTAAGTAGTCGAAACTGACTGACCCTTTGGTCTGGTGGTGAAAATAGACCTTAGTAAGTAATTCTATGGACCTATACCTGTGTAACAGAATGAACAAGAATTTCTTATTCCACTTCTATCTAAATATGACGAGATAGATATTCTTATAGCACACATAGGTGTACTTACATAGAGAATTAGGTTTACTTTAGTTAATAAATTATCTGTAAAATATGGTTTCTAATAGAAATCATATTCTTTTAATCTATGATTGTATGTATTTGTTTCGCCAACCTCAGATGACTTGATTCCATGTCCCCTCGGCAAGGCAATGGCTGGCACTTAAGGCAAAGGGTCTACCTGCATTTCTTCAGAGTGCGTGGGCAGCCCTGGAGCTGGCTGGCAGCGGCGGAGGGGCGCGGGGAGGGGGGCGAGGGCGTGGCGTCCAATCAGGTGCAGACGCGGGCTAAATGGAGTTGCGTCTGTTCTCAATTTGCCGGCAATTTGCCGCACAATGGCCGCCGGCGGCGCCTTAACAGTTTATTATTCAATTTGGGGTGCGTCGGACACGTTTTGATTAGTCGATAGGTTAATGCGCGGTTAGATGTGCCGGGTTAGTTGGCGACTGTAATTGGGTTGCTTGTACTGATTACGATGTTTGTGATCAAATTGAAGATTAAATGAATCGGTCTCTGTGTATTTGGGCTGTCCGACTCAACGAGTTTAAATTCAAACCTGAAATACATACATATTCAATTATTCACTATTAGTAATGTCAAAAAAAATAAAATGTCGGTAGTTACAATTAACTGCAACTACTGCAAGGCAGTGTAGGTGTCTTAAAGTCGGGCAGCGCATTTTTATGCAGGTGTCCATGGGCTGCGGTGATCACTTACCATCACCGTTACTATAATAAGCTTAGTCTTTTTGCCATTTTTGGCAAAACATGGCTTTTAATGATCACAAACTAAGCAACGAGTACATTACGAAAAAAAATCCATTAATTCAAGATTTGAATCCAAAACCTCAAGTTCAGAATTCATCACATACCTACACCACAAATCCAACGGAGTTGTTGATGGGCAATTTGCTATTGACTTTTAAACAATCGATTTATAACAACAAACAGCTGAGTAGTCCCCATCACAACAGCCGTTCCGCGATAGGTGTCAATCTGCTAAGCCGCATAGCGCGGGCTGCACCGCTAAATCAATTACTTGTAATCTCTTACTGCAATAATCGCGACATCTCCCACGGGACGCTCGCGCTGGGGACACTCGCGTTCGGGGACGGGGGCGGACAGTTTAGTAGATGATGCTGTTACGGCGGGACTGACAGAGTGTTACATCGATAGTTTAAGATTGGTCTTGTGATCTGTGGAAGATCTTGAATTTAAGAATTGAACATGTGCGATATACGAGTATTCCTGGTGTGGTTGGTCTTATTTGTAATATTTTAAGTATCAATCAATCAGCCAATTGCCGTCCACTGCTGAACGTTGGCCTCCCCCAAAGAGCGCCAACCATGGTCCGCATCCAACCCACACCAGCCATATTCAAATCGTCATCAGTCCATCGTGCCGCAGGGCAAGTAGGCAAGTTTGAAGTACTTATGTCCAATTTAATTGATCTGTTGTTCGTAAATTTTTTTAAGATTGCGCGGATTACTGTTTTATCACAATTACATCACATTTTTAGTAAACATCCAAAGCTATTAATAATATGTGTTTATGAGCACAAAAAAGAATAAAACAAATTAAACAGTAACTTATAATATAATTTCGTTCGACGACCGTATGGTACCCCTAATGCTCCGAGTCGATTGTAAGCGGTGCGTTATCCCTTTATCCCGGCCCTCGAGGGCGATCGGCTCGGGTGGCGGGTGTTAAGTGTGTCTTGTAAGCCCGTGTTAACACGCTAACCCATTCAAACTATTGTTTGCTTTTCGATTAGGCACAGAAGTAGTCACAGCAGAAGATTTTGTCCAAATAAAAGTTGATAAATGTGTCTCGCTCTTTTTTCTCATATTATCGTCTTTATATATTTTTTATTTATAGAACACTAATTGCAAACAAGTTGCTGTCTTTACAAACGTAAGTAGGTAAACCTTAATTCATGATTAAATACATTGATAGTGTATTTAAAAAGAGGTAGATATGCCATCCTTTGACGCACGGCGATTAGAATTTGATCCGTCGAGATATACTAAATCTATGTGCTTCACCACCGTTGACATTATGCGTCTAAAATGATTTGTGTCAATTAACACAATATGAGCGGAGCATTTTTCGAGCGCTAGTGCGGTATCTACCTCTTTTTTAAATACACTATCAATGATTAAATATTAATATAGCACACGTAATTGTGACGTAATAGTCTTGTTAACTAAGCTCTAGTGCTACGGTCTATTCCTTATGCTTATAGTATAAGCTTCCCTAATTTGAGCCCTTATTTGTGCTTTTTTTCAAGCGTATTGACGCAAACATCTGCAATGTCGCTGATAAAAGAGGTTTTTCCTAAATCAGTGGAAAGTTAAAAGCTCGACTCAGTGTTTTCATCGATTAGCAATACAGAAACTCATTTTATCCCGCAAGCAGGGAAGAGCACGAAACTCCCTCACCTTTCAATTAGACTGCTCGCACATTCCAAAACATCGTAGGTAGACATGTAGCACGCAGGAACAACACACTGGGGCGAATCCACTAATTAACATACGCCCAAGACTCACGTAATTGTTAATTTGTCGCGTTCCGGCGCTTTAATGACGCGTGACAAGCAATGTCGGACCCAACAATTTATTACTTGTATGTGACAATCACCAGCTTACGCGGGCCCGCCGCCCCGCGCCCTGCTAACCAAAAACAGAAATAAAAGAGGAAGAATCATGGCATTTCGGGGGTCTAGTTAGAGTGGACGCATTAGACTAAGGGCCGTATTCGTAACGTCGCGGAAACAATTTGCCGAGGCGCGTGCGACTGCGCATGTGTGCGTGTGTGACTGCGCGTGTGTGCAACACGCACTGCTGTGGAATTGGGATATTAACTTGTGTGATTTACAAGCTGTGTTGTTTTGTTAACCCGGGATCGATCCGACTACCTACCTGCGATTTAAAAGGCTTAGGCCTGAACCAAATTTTCATAATCAACTAAAAATACCTGACTGCAACAATGGAATGGTTTGAAAGTAAATATTGGTGTAAATAGTCCCAATTAAATTCATTAGAGGTACAACATTCTCCATATTCCTGTGTGAGATTGTTGATTGAATTCACAGTTTAAATACCAGCTCATACTCGTCTGATAATAATATTATAATTAAACAGTATATTAACTCATATAACGTTCAGAACTATGTACGAATAACAGCCAAATAGCACGTTTTATGAAAATACAATAATCAATTGATTTATGCCAATTCAAATGTGTACGTACTCCACTCAAAGTAATTTTTACTCATCACTACTCGATCAACTAAAAGCGCACTTTCAGATGTCTATTGCAAGTTTTATAATATTGTAATAAAATCCAAAGTATCTTTTCTGTAATGTAAATTATTTAAATAGTCGAACCGGCCCGAGCCCCCCTACAAATCGTGGCAACATTAACAATTAAAACGGGTTAACAGAACCAACACGAGGCCGAGCCCGTCCCGTTATTGATTGCGTCCCACTCGCCGCTGACACACTAATTGCAGATTAGCGGGACATGCCACGTGGGTGGGACAACTGCCCGGGGCGGGATTACTGGTCGCAAGTTGCTAAGAGGTGTTGAGCCACTTGGGTTTTCAATTACTCCACAAGAATCTGGGTTTTGTGATTAATTTGTTTGATTTCTTGCTTTCTACGATTATTAGTAGAAACATCGATAGTAGGTACTCAAACAAACAAACCCGACGATTTACAAACGGACAAGGACCTCAAAACAATTGTTTGATTCTCAGCAAAGCTATTGAGTCTTTAATTTGAAGTGCAGAATTCAAATCATTCAAAGATCACACATTGGAGGACAGCTGAGCCAAAATCCCAAACAGCCCAAACACCGAATGCCCAAAAACGGCCGTCTCCGCGGTTTCACCCGCGCGTAATTTCTTTTTGCAAATATCCCCCTTCCCCCCACATTTTCAGGATAAAAAGTACCTTTTGACACCCGAAGATAGTGTAGCTCTTCAACAGCGAAATATTTTTCCAAATCGTTTCAGTAGTTTCGGAGCCTAGGCAAATCAAATCAAATTCAATACAAACAAACAAATCTTTGTTCTTTATAATATTAGTATAGATAAGTGATAGACTGCGATGAAGACCTTTTTTTAATAATAAATAACCCAAGTAGAATGATGAAAATGGTCAGTCAATAATCATTGACTAATATAACTAAGTCTCTAACAACAAAATCTTATAAACAATAAGCCACAATGACCAAAGAAACAGACAAATTGGAGTAGTCTTAATCCAATAGTGTGTGGACGTGAGCCGCTTCGATTGGGCCCCGATCACCGTCTTACCGGGATTACCTCCGCCACAGATTACGCCCGGCACTGCTTGTCGCGATTAGATCAGCTGTGTAATCTCGTATGTCACTGTGACGACCTTTAACTTGATCACCAAGCTTAAGTGACTCGCCCCAAACAGTTCTGCAAACTGATAATAGAAGGCGCTAACCTCTACTACTAATTCGCACTCGGGATCGTCGGATCACGAACTAGTAGGGAATCTTGCTGCGCGCAAGCAAAGGAATTACTCGATATCATAATACGACACACCAAAGATTACATTGGACCATGATCCCCGAGTACAATTTAGCGTTCAGGAAGAAATTAGATCTCTTGCATCAAGATGTCAAGTTTTTGTCAACAGTCCCAATGATCGTGAGTTGAAACTTGAACATAACAAGCTTGAAGCAACAGAATTCATAAATAGAATAAGCTAAAGTCGCTCTGCTAACCGGGTGGGCTACGTGCCTGTCTGTTCAGTTAAGTAGGATATTAGACAGTAGGTTTAAATACCAGATCAATTACATTACATACACATAAAGCATGATGTGCTTAACACACTTCACCTACCTAAGAATTTAGAGGTACGGGATACTGTGACGACCTGTCCACCACAATTATTCCGATCATAAACCCAGATGATGATTAGGAAAGGCATCGCTCATTAAAGACGATGCGATGGAGCTGAAATTTGAGTATTCAAACAAAGGGTTTTAAATTTAATAACTTATGATAACAAAACGGTAATGAATTTTAAAGTAAATATAATTCATATATTGTATTAGTACATTATTCATTTCCAAAATTTCCTCATAAATCTCATAATAATCATAATATTTTACCAAAACCGACGCCACAAATTAATTTAAATAAATAAAACCGCAGGAAATATTCCAATTAGAGTATAATTAAGTCGTCACCCACGCCTATAATCCGACACACCGACGTGTTTCATCCGTTACACAGGAATAATGGGTAATTCTTGTAATATTAGTCGAATTACCGAATAATGCAGGTCGAAACAGATAATTATCAGCATGATTGGTCTAATTACGCCCGTAATGCCAATGCATGGGCGCGGGCGTGGTGGGGGCGGCCGCGGGTGGAGGGGGGAGAGGCAATGTAATACCGACGGAGTATTAATTTGCAGGCTGGATAGGGTTTAATTAACAAATTTAATTAGAAATTAACTGTTTTGCCTGGCGCGTAGGGCTGCCGCGGACTCTTTATGTTTATTACATTCATGCTGATATGTGTGGTGTATATGTTATGTGTATGTACTCTAACGTGTTTAACGATTGTAGCTCTTTGCATTTTTTAAGTTATACATTATTTTGTCTTTCTGATAAAATAAATACCATTCTATTTTAATTCGACCCAGCAAAGTGTTTCTCAATAGAATTGACGCCTTGATGATTTTTTTGCCTCAATTGCCTAGATAAAGAAGAAACACCATAATCTTGGGGTCAACGTTCTGACGACGTTGCTACCTGATTTCATGAGTTTGTTTTTTCAATGGATTCCATCTGTCCTGCTGTGCAGGTACAATAGACCGATACCTACTTTCCGTTTACCTATTTTAGATCGTAATTCAGAAAAGCTATAACAACAATGAACATGGCGTTTGCACAAAAACGTACGATTTTAAAATGAGTTGTAGGAAAATTCTTCAAGACATTTCATATTTTACATCTCCATCAAATATATTTTAACACAACTTTTGCTATTATAAAATAACAAATGGAGAACGTTTACTAGTGTGTTGATCAGTGGAACGGCCAGCCCTGCGGCGGGCGGCGCGCCCTGCAAACGAATTTGAAAATTTAATTTAGCTAGACATTGTCCCACTAATTGGTTTGTTTTCAGCGTTTAGTTACTATTTCAGCGCTAGCGGGCGCGATCGGCCGCCGCGCAAATTGGAATGTTAATTAGTGTCACTCATTAGTTCGTCATTATTGACTGGCAGCCGATTAACATTTAACCTTTAAAGTTATTATCTCTTTAACTGTTATAATTTATATTAGTGCGTAAATGATTTCGAAATAAATAATGTAATGAGCTTCACAGCTCTTTTCCTATAGGTGGTAACTGTAGGTAATAATGGTACATTTTGTAACCAAATTGGTACGTGAATGTAGTAAGGTTTTGATTCCATTGAGTTGTTTGAGATTCTTCTCTACCTACCCTTTTTTGGCAGCCATTTGTGAGAAGGCTGGGTCAACCGAGGAAATACCACCTACTGACTGTTTGGTGATCGAAAGTGCTGGAGGCCTGAAGCAACCCCCTTACCCTCCCTTCTCCCATTCCCATAGCCCTTATCTTTACCCATTTTTTCATATGCTTTCAAAGACGGGCAACGTATCTTCAGTCGATAGTGATCACTCATCTCTCTTTCATAAAAAAGGTATTCGAAATATTAACGCAACGCTTGTTTCCAGGTGTGGTTCCAGAACCGGCGGGCGAAGTGGCGCAAGACGGAGAAGTGCTGGGGGCGATCCACCATCATGGCGGAGTACGGGCTGTACGGGGCCATGGTGCGCCACTCGCTGCCGCTGCCCGAGACCATTCTCAAGAGCGCCAAGGAGAACGACTCCGTGGCGCCCTGGCTGCTCGGTGAGTCCCACTCAACTAAAATACCTCCTACTAAAACCCCCTCCGTTCTCGGAACAGCGTATCCAGGGTTGGAGAACTATAGGCACACCACACCCGGAGATGTTCTGAAGCTCATGCAGTCCTTCTGAAACCTTAGGGTGGGTGTGCACAGGTCCCTTCAAGTACCCGGGTCAATCGCCACAAGGCCGGTCCCCTTCGGGTGTGAAGGGGAACCGCGGAAATTTTGTGGGTAGTGGACGCTTTAGTCTGGAGCTCTACATACGGCTGCAGGTCTCGCTAGATTGCGGTTGAGGTGCTAAAAGGCATTCTCCTCCGAAAAAAAGGTCCTACAAGTACTCCACCATTCGGTGGTCCTTAAACCCATAGTGGCCGGCAGCGCATTTGTCACTCCTCTGGTATTGCAGATGTCTATGGGCGCCGGTAGTCACTCATCACTAGGTGAAACGCATGCTAGTCCGCTTTTTTTATAAAAAAAACGTATTAAGTAGTCTATATAGAATAGGAGCTATAAACTCCTACGATTAAAGGCTTTTGCCTAAAGGAATTACTCGCTTTATACCCGATATTTTCGTCAGATTTCGTACTGAAATCGCAATAAAATATACAGCAGATGCAAATTTGAAGACGAGGAGATTAAATTAGCATTGGTATAAAAGGATCCTCCCGCAGCAGTGCGTCTTATGCTTTAGCAGAAGTAGTTATCACGACGACTTACATCTTAAAATATAACCTTTATGTAAATGTTATGGGTTCGATACCCGTTCATGATTGGAAGTAGGACACCTTCATGATTGGAAGTAGGACACCTAGGTCTTTCTTCGGCCATGGGGCTTAGTAGGGGAGTTATTGTTCCCTTTATACACCACTTACAAGTAATCCTAGTTAAAATTGGTCTTAAGAAAGCTAAATCTCCAAGTAATGACACTTTAGCACCAGGTTGTGTCAACCAAATCACAGGTAAGTACTCGTAGTTCAGTCATCTAGTCACTTCTTAATGTAATTTATGTACATGATTTGTTAACTCCCCCTTATGCGATATAGTATTACCAATCAGAATTAATTCATTATCACTGTAATTGGAGGTTAAATTGACCCAATAGGTAATACGTTATACGCGTAACGGACGGATCACACAAAACGTATAGTTAACCGCGAAATTTAGATCTGGTAATTAATAATAAAAATCCTGATTTTTCTTAACTCTGAACACTCACAAAATTGGATGTTGTTCCAAACGAGTCGAAATACAAATACGCTTCTACCATGTCTCTGCAATTTTACGTTCAAATCATGTATTCTAGCCTATGTTTTTTGAATAAAGGAAACCTCACGATATGCTCTGGATTGTGCTAAACATACACGTAGAAAAACCACATGTGTTAGCATTTGACCCGCTCATTTTTATCTGAATACTTTAAATATAACTTTAGTAGGGAAACTTATACCATCGAGGGCTATCGCCTGTACCTCCTAGGAACACGTTAGAAGGACAAATTTTAATATGTGTATACTAGTTATACAACGTGATTATCGTATATGTGTATACTACTTATACGTGTTATCTGTTGTTCAAAAGGCATTTGAATCACACTTTATGATCATAATATTTATGTTTGCAATCAGATCAGTTTATGTAATAATTGTGGTTTTTTTTTTTTTTTTTTTTTATACCGATACCCAGCAAACTTAAATGACAGATAACATAACATTACGTTATGTGATTATGAGAAAATTAATATATCTTAATTATCTTTCAAATAAGCACCATTATATATAACAATTTATAGACCGTACGAGTCTGTATATGATATGAGATGTATTCCCTCTTAAAATGCTCAATCCTCCAAAACTATCCAAACTGCCATATTTGCTCATACAGTCATAATGTCTGGCTGTGCTAGTTCCAATTCTGACCGTGGTGCTTTTGTTCAAGAGTCGAGAGCAGTGACTGAGGGACCGTAGCGGCGGCCCACTGCCCCCCTCCCGCCGGGTGAGCGCGCACACGGTATGTCGACATACAGACAGTCACTGCTTCACTGCTAATTAGCTACCTTGAACAAAAACACTCCGGCCCGATTTGTACAACCTCTTGCATGACGCCCTTCCACTAAGTTTTGCCTATTTTTTTTTCTTATTTTAAATACTTCATTCAGTCTTCTTCCTGTCCCCATAGTCTGTAGAAATAGACGATTTAACAATTATGCATTTTTAGGAAAGAATTTGTTGCTTCTATAAAAGTTGTGTGTGCCCATTATATTTTTCAAGTTGGCTCTATAAATGAATAAGTATCGTTGGGTATTATCACTCATCGCCTTCCAGTCCCCAATTAAGCAGAGCATGTACCGTGGTGCCGGGTTACGACAAAACATGACCTATATTACTTTCTTTTTGTAAATGAATACCTAATTTTACAAAGAAACACCTAAGCCGTTACAGACATAATCTCATACAGCCAAATGTTTATCCCAAGAAGTAAACGAAAGCTGCACCTAATCGGCTACTTCTCGGAGCAATAGCTGACTTCTCTATTATTACACAACATAAGCAGTCTAATCAAAAATCCTAAAAAAGTATCATTATTTTTCAAAATCGGACAGTGCACAGTCCAAATATAAATTAGAAAACAGAAAACGAAAACAAAAATTAATGACAAGAAACAAAAGGAATTGCATTTCGTTCCAATAACGCCATAATGTCGAATACTGTCCCAACTAGAGCCGAAACCATAAATAACTGGACAAATGGTACCTCCCCCCCACCACCCTCGCCCGCAAACAAAGAGAGGTATAATTTTTAATCTCAACAACAAGAGACGCTCATTTTTCGCCACGAGAAGCCTTCAGAATAAGTGAAAAGCCACAAAGGAAAACGTGCTGTATTCCCTCGCGTTAGGAGCGAAGGGGGGATGAGGGAGTGGGGGTTGACAGCTTATGAGGAGCCGTTTATTTGTGTCCCGCGCCCGCCGACGTATGCCGCGGCTAAATAATGTTTTGTTTCCGCTCTGAGAGTGGGTTTTGCGTGAGATCACTGCAAATATCACGGTGGATATTCAGTCAAGTTTTACACGTCACATCTATACGTTAATAAGCCCTTAAAATTTTATCAACTCATTCGAAACAATACTGAAAATTTATTAATTCTGTAACTCTTTATAAACGCATAACTTTTTGTTAATACTTTTCTCTAGGGAGCATTGTCCGCCACGCATGGTAGTGCTACGAGTACATTCAGCACAAAGATACATGACCTATATTATGACATCGATTCCACCCTGTTCTTTACCAAACGTGCTTTGTAGTGCTTTGAGCGTATTGCTTATGAAGAAATCTTCGTTCTCCAATTGTTTCTGTCTAGTCGGAGTATGCTTGCACCACGACCCAAGATTTGGCGAGTTCAAGTATTACATTGGAGCGAGCGACAGCGCCATCTGACCTTCGCAACCTTTACCAGGGAAACTAAATCAATTTCTCTCTGCAAGTTTCCTTACGATGTTTTTCGTCACCGCCTAGATACTGATGAATAAGCACATACACAAAACTATAGTAGTTACGTCGAGGTTTGGGCCATCGAACTCACGTATGTGAAGCGACGCTTGAAACCAGTCTGCTACCACAGCTCTACTTTTATAAAATGAACATGCTATTCTAACCTAACATTTCTATGTAGTAATCATACGAAGTGTATTGCCTCCGTTAATCAAAATTAAAAAAAACATTTGCCTTTAAAAATGGGTTTGTCAAGTGCCTGTGCGATAAAAATGTTGTTATTGTCAACCACATATGATTATTACGTGTGATTTTCACATGGAGTAAGTTTAACTTAAAGAGGTATAAGTACCTAGGTGAAAAAAAATCATTATTGTTCTATTTCTCCTTTTTATCGTTACAATAATTGTCGATAATGGCTAAATCACCTGTGGATTGGTGATCACAAATTCGAACTACATACGTTAGAAAAAACTGGCACAAAGCTCGACTCGGGAATTGAACCCAACGAGGCGTTATAGTTACAATATCCGACGCTTATTATCGATTTACCGTCTACAACTGGTAACCCGAAGCCGCCTTTGAACAAGAAGATAAGTAAATGAGAAGTGAAACAAAGTTTAAATCAGTTCTGAATATCTAAGTTGTTAAAAACAAACGCAGCAACTTAAATATCCTGCCTTTGTCCCGCCGAGGCAGTTTCATGAGTTACTCGATGTCTGTGCGCGGATTAGATGACATTCGCGCCACAACGGATTAATGAATCTGATTGGGGCGGTGCGGCGGGTTCGTTAACCAATCTTAGCCGGGAACATTCTGGAGGTGCCTTTACAAAAGGTAGCTAGTAATTGAAATGTTTTAGTTTACTTTTTACAATTAGATTCACATGCTTGTTAAATTAGTCATACCTTGTGGCATGATGTGTATTTTTATTTTTATATTTTTTTGTAGCTAACATTTTATCAAAATTTTTAACAATTTCCGGGATTGGCAAGATCTAGCTTCAGAAAGGGTCAAATGGAAAAGTATTGGGGAGGCCTTTGCCCAGCCACTGCTGGCTATAAAAAATATAATCAAACAAAATTATGACTAGCCCAATGGCGTATGTGCCCTAGGTCGTGGGTTCGAATCCCGTCTAGGACAAACATTCATATATGATGAACATTAATTGTGTTTGTCTATTGTCTGGATGTTAATTTTTATTGTAGTATTTTTTTTATTGCAATGTGTAACAAGACGAGCAGATCGTACACCTGATGGTAAGCTCCACGTTTGCCCTTAGACAGTTCAGTGCCAAACAGTAACTAAAAGCAGTTGCTGTCTGGCACTGCCCTACTGCGCCCGCAACGCCGAGACGACAGTTATTAGGTCTTATAATACCCAGTAATTTCACTAAATGTATTTGTTACTTTTGGGTCAATGGATGTTATGTTGTCCAATATTTATATTTACGGATCCATACTAATATGGATAATTACTAGATAGTATCGTCGCTGTCATCTTTCATTACTTGGTTTATTATAATTACCATTCCGAATCCGGTGGTAGAGTCACTCTGTGTAATTGACGATTCATAAATACTTTATTACAAGTTTACATGAACAAAGAATATTTTGATTTTTGATTTTGAGTGCCCACACAACACTAATAGAATTCAATATAAAACTCTCAAACAATAAATCGAAAGATTAAATAAAGATTTATTTGGCAACATAAATTTTCACTTCGAAAGGATTTCGGTAACGTTTACTCTAAAGAAGTCCTTTTCTTAATTAGTAAATAGCACACATACCTACATTTACAACTCACAATTACATAAATACATACATTCACAATTTACATAAATCCAAGGTGCTGTATAGTAAAAAATAATTAGGTAATTAGGAGATTATCTCATTTGCATTTATTAGGCAAACATTTCGTAGCATTCGTAGCACTGTGCTACGAAAATGTAAAAGACTACAACGAAGTATAGTGATACAAACTTAAAAGTTAATTGTAAATTAAAAACTTTCAACGCCACGGTCACCCATTTTTAATATGTACAAACTTACAAAGGTCTAATTTGTTATATAACTAGGTCTTATTTAATGAGGACTCATTAAGCCAATTCAATTCCTATAAAATCCGTGATGAGAAGCGAAACCGTAATATTTGTATAAAAATCTAAATATCATCCACTGTCAGAGAAAAAACAATCCACAGTTAATTAATAGCTCCAATCACTCAAATTGAAATAATCAACCAAATAGGTATCTTCACTCACGTGGCCAGAGAAAGACAAACATCGAAAGAGCGAGAGAAAAGCCTTAGTAAAAATAAACAAGCACCCCACCCCATAAACCATAATTAAAACCACCATAAAAGAGTACCAAATCACAGCCTAGGTCTCCCCTCGAGCCTGCGATGACGTCACGGCATGGCGGCGCGGGCGCGGGAGGGGGCGACGCGGGCGGCGGGGGGACGGGTGAGCGGGGTGGGGGGCGACGCGCGCGGGGAGGGGGCGGGACCAACATGGCTGCAGCATTGTCTAAGCGTTGATTACGGGCCCGCTTACATATTAATTATGTGCAGGTACCTGTTTACCGCGACGTAAACACTTTTTCTGTTTATGTAAACTTTACGACTTGGTTGGGGATTGGTGAATAGATGACAAGCCTGCGCTGCTCGTATTGGAATATAAAATTATAGACACATTTGCTAATTAGAAAATTAAATAATTACAAATGTCTTAAATATTTCATCACTTTTTCAAACTCTTATTAGGCAGAAACAATTAAAATTATACTATTTACCTACCCTCATAATTCAATAGGAGATAATATTACGTTTAACACATACAAATAATTAACTAATTCGTTTTGACATAAAATAGGTAGTAGTTAACAAAATTCGATTTTAGATATATATTTGCAAAAAAAGACCACCATGCGACAATACGATAGATACGTTTAAATTTTTAATCGAAAACTGTTAATTTAAAAATGCACCAAACCAAAACTCATTTATGCGATCAATTATTTATCATTATTTAATAAGAAAAACAGCTTACGACTAATAAAGAAAGCATGTTTCATTTGTACCTTCAAGGCACTGAACGTCAAATACCAGCTTATTTGTTATATCATGTCTTTATTTTTGGAAGTTGGACACTATTGTCTTTTAGACTTAAACGAAAACTTATTTAAAATTGTACTTAAATCAAATAAATGTGATAAGACCTCCAAAGCGCAGCCAACATTTCATATTTAATACGAATTCCTTAAATCCTGAACTCAACATATTTTTTATGTGTCAAGTCTCGTTTCAATCACTCTTTTGCATATTAGATTCCATTTGTATAATGACAGCGTCATTAAAATGATTATCACAGTCCTTAATCATGCCCATCAGTTTGTCACTCATCTGTAGAGGCAAAGACAGCAGAGTGCGCGGAGGAAACCATCGCCACGTCACTCCGCGCCCGCGCCGATCGCAAATGGATCGTAATGCATCCAGAGAGCACCTTATAGAATTATCTGCCTATTACGTACTTGCTTTGTTCCCCGGCTTTCATCTCCCAATGACACCAGCATAACGCGATCGGGGAAATATGCACTCTATGCCCGGGGAAAATGGAAAAACGAAACGTGGAAATACCACTGCGCTGCTCAGTTAATGGACAAAGTAACTCTTTGACTTTTTAAGACGAGAGCAGCGGATTCGTTTGATCAGAATCGCTTTGATATACGAGTAATTTTCGCATGTCATCAACTAGGAAATTAGAAAGCCAGCGACCAATTTTATTTTCTTTTATGTCTGGGAGTGTCTGGTAGAGAGCGTAATACGCAATCGTCCGTAAAAGCTATTTTATCTCTTGAGATGCGTTTCTTTTGTTCCTGTTAGATAATTGGACGAAGTTCTAAAAACAAGGTATCTAGGAACTTTTTTCATCAAGTAGATATTCTACCTCGATTACCCTTTTAAGTCGAGTGTGCAGTTGTTCGAATGAATTGAGAAGGAAAAAGTAAAAATAAGTATAAAAATGACCCGTCATTTAAGTTTCAACGTTGTTAACGTAAAATCAAACAACGATCAACTTGAATAAATGTGTTGAAAAGTCAGCAAACTCCTTATTTGAAAACAAAACACCTCACTATATCTTCCTTAAGATTTGACATTGCTCTGCTCCCAAAGTTTTCAACTTCGGCTGTTCTAAGCATATCAGAAACTACAAAAGTACCAAAACTTATTCAATGCCACATCCATTTTTAACATCCTAGCACAAAACATATTCACACGTTCCCCACGTCAATGTTTGCGGTAGTTCCGTATCCACGACCCCTGATTCAGATTACGTTTATAATTTCCATATTCCTTGCCGCCTACCCCAGCTCGTCCTAGACTATAAGCTAGGCATATAGCTCATCTCTATTCAGGCATCGCCTCAGACGAGTGGGACACGTCGAGGCATCTTCGTGTCGTTGGTTTTTCTTCGCATGTCATTTACATAGGACCCTCCATGTACTACTGTACGCTATTCACCCTGCAATGGGCTGTTTAATAGAGCCCTAATTATGGAAATATTATGAAAGAGGGTCTAGTATTTTTATATTATCTACAAACCAAGTTGATAATTTATGTGCGACGCAATAATGCTGAATGACGTTCATTACACATTTAATGTAAATCAATATATCTGCTAGTCTGGTTGATTTTTATCATTCTATATTACGTACGTCTGATTACAAAAAAAAAAACTGAATTATGTTTAATCCTCGTCTAAAATTTCGGAAAACATCACATACAAGTACACTGATCTGATCCCAAAGTAAGTAACGTAAACTTATAAGTATCAGCAACAAGGGTACCACAAACATATTTTTTTTTATAATATTAATGTAGAAGGCTCGAAATGAAAGGCTCGAAGGAGCATACAGTGTCAGCACATTGAGTGGCGCTTTGTGGCTACTTGACATCAGGTCTTTCAATTGGTTTTGGGTGGGGTTCCAATCTATAATTCTTGACAAACAGGGCAGGGTCATTCCAAATACACCATCGACTTAGTTATAGGAACATGATGGACCTGCGATTAATGTCCAAGGATATTTCGAGCAAGACGGCTTCAATATCGTTACCAAAGGCAATTAATTCGATCGTTAATTTTCCCAAAAGTCCAGCGAGGTGGTGGAGGCAGGTCAACTGCGCCATTAGCCAAGTTGCGCCATTACGCTGACGCGGGACTTGATTTACTCGCCGTAATGAGCCGGGCAGTTAGCGTGACGGACATCGCGTAATGTGCTCCCGGAACTACGGGATACTCATGTGTAAAGCCTTAATTCCCCTTTAACCGCAGGTTCTAGTCATCATTCTGTGTAGTCATTAAGCGAAAAGTAAACGTACATCAAAACATTTCAGAAATATGATTTGGGCAGTTAGAATGTTAATTTTACGTCATCAAGTCTTAGTATTAGTTTTTCTTCTCTGACGATGCTGACGTTACATCCCTATAATAAAAACTCCTCGCCATCATTCTAACTAGTCTTCGTTCTATACAACAGTTAAAGGGAAACTACCAGTTTATCTCGCGTGATGCATAAGACCAACAAATGCGACATATTTTTGTAATTTGTATAATAAATTAGTTGCTGACTTCCTGAATCGCAGTTTTAGAAATGGCTGAAATGTAAGATCCTAGCTTTACATAAACAAACTTTTTTTAAAAAAAATTAAACCGACTTCAAAAAAAAAGAAACAAAAAAACTACCTAAAAAACTGAAAAGCAAAAAATAATTTTAATAAGACATTCATCAAATGCGCTTATTGTCTAAGCCTATTAATTAAATTGTATTTTACGTGCTAGGTAGGTACCTACTAATCTGTTTGAAGTCGGTGCCAAGCCAAATAGTAGGTACCCAGATTACGTACCTACGTCCGCGGATTAATAAGTAACCCTTTATAATACATTATTATTATATATCATTTTTGATTACCTTTGGCTTGGCACCGACTTCAAACAGATTAGTAGGTACCTACCTAGCACGTAAAATACAATTTAATTAATAGGCTTAGACAATAAGCGCATTTGATGAATGTCTTATTAAAATTATTTTTTGCTTTTCAGTTTTTTAGGTAGTTTTTTTGTTTCTTTTTTTTTGAAGTCGGTTTAATTTTTTTTAAAAAAAGTTTGTTTATTTTTCTATTTTTAGTGTGAATAACACGTAGGTAGTTAGTAAAACTCTTTCATAATAATGATAGCGAAAATACGAGTAGAATTGTATTATTTGATAATAATATTAGGTATTCATTAAGTGTTCAGCACCATGGGTAGGAGGAGAATGCGTTTATGCACCATAACCGCAGGCTAGCTAGACCCGCGGCCGTGTGTGGGACTGGAGACCGAAGCGTCCGCTACCCACTACACTCCCCCGGTTTCTCCTTCACACCCGATTAGGACGAGCCGGTGCTAACCTTATTGGCTAGTGACCAGCCCATCCCCGGGTAATCATCAGCTTAGCTGCAAAAGTACATGAAATACAACTAACGTTCCACATATTCCTACAACACTGAAAGAATTATCCCCTAACTCCTAACCGTTAAGGAGTTGTACTTTCCATCATCACCTTAGCTGCAAAAGTACATAAAATACAACTAACGGTCCACATATTCCTACAATACTGAAAGAATTATCCCCTAACTCCTAACCGTTAAGGAGTTGTACCTTCCATCATCAGCTCATCAACATAAAATGATGTCTATCGGACGCAAAAACTTGAATGGCTTCAGAAAAAACAAGTAACGCGTAGGCGCAGCCTATAAAATTTGAGGTTTTCCCTTGATTTTTCCGGGATCCCATCATCAGATCCTGACATGGTGACAATGGGACCACCTCTGAACTATGCACTTTCAAATAAAAAAAGAATTATTTAAATCGGTCCACAATTGACGGAGAAATCGACGGACATACATAAAAAAAAAAAAAAAAAAAAAAAAAAATACATACAGTCGAACATATAACCTCCTCCTTTTTTGAAGTCGGTTAATAAAAAATTGGAAAATTATTGATCACGCACGCCATTACCCTCTCACAAAAGGCCGACGTGGAAATAGTAGGTTACCAATAAAATTGCTTTTCCTGTGGGGTGTAAGCGTGCCCGAATTCCTTACCTCTGCTTTCCCTACTTCTTACCTGTAACAAACAAAATAATTTTGTTAAGTTTATTGCCATATGCATGAGAATCATTAATAGTTTTAGTATTTTAATAAGTTTACTAATATTATATCTCCTACATTATTATTATTATGACGTTATGTCTCCTACATAATTATTATCTACCTGCTAGAAATAAGTCACAACCACATCAGCATGGACATTTGCAAACTTTTTGGCTTTTAATCCTTTCGTGTTACCCACATAACAAGAAATATTGTTCTGTGGTGTTACCCCATTTCATGGTTTGTCTAATTTCATGGGCGATAGAAAGTCCATTCCTATTGACACCAGGACAAAGGTCAGCAATAGACCCTCGGAACGAGAAGTTTTGAAAGTTTCATTGTTTCGGGCGGGAAGACAAACCGCCATCAATTCGGTTCGGCGGGAATCCGCAGCGGACGGGCGACGCCGAGCCCTCCCTATGAATATTTAACGAAGACTGAAGGATGTTGAGTTTTCCTCAGGGTTGACAGAACTGAGGATCAACAAACAGAAATACCATTTTTCTCTGTGGTCAAGAGGTCGTGTTTTTATCCCCATGCTAGCGAAACTTGCAGCTGTGTGTGAAACTCGTGACTCAAGCGCCCCATTACCCACTAAACTTCCCTGGTCGCCCTTCAACGAAAAGGACCTTTTACCTTGTTACGATTGACCGGCCCAACATAAATACCAGACGAAATTGCACGTAACATAAACGCGAATGCTACCTTTGAGATCTGATAAATGCACGAGAGTAAATTACCTACTCTGGGTGTTGCGAAAGCTGGCTGTTTTTAAAAGGTGGTGGAAAAGGAGCCAGAAACAACCTCGACGACTATTTAAAAATAATCGTTTATGGAACATACTCATAAATCTTTAAGAGCAAAATTCATTAACCTGACCCCAATGATATTTAGCAGCAACTTCAGCTAAACAGGGGTTTAAATATTTGCTGACGTCAACGACATTTCCTGAAAAAAATTAGCTTACGTGCTTTTATGTAACTACACTTATTTATTTATGGAGCGGATGCGACACAAACACACTGGTCTGTGGACACAAACATTGTGACATCCAGTCTTTTTGTATCATTTCTGTATACAAAGTCTACCAACACTAAAGTCTATATAATCACAACAAACATCTGAAAAATGTACCCTCAATTTCGCCATCGCCTGTATATTTGTAAAATTCTGAACACGATAACCCGACAAACATCCTAAGTCTGAATCAGTACCTCTGCTGGGCCCGCAACCCTAGCCCGTGATAAATTTTAATAACGCAGGCTAGCTGATTAGGCATGCGAGCCGCGTGCGCAGTAAAAATCCCGTAAAAACACCACGCACTGCCGGCGCCATCGCGCCAGGCTCTTTGTCCTCCGAGGAAAATGCTTTATGAGGCCGTCTTCCTACAGAACATTGCATAACATTAGGCAACTTATCTTTATAAACAGTTCATCTGCACGAATATAGTGATTAATATTAAATGAGTATTAAAAGAGAGAAAAAATTGCTGTCCTGCGAATCAATCAGTTTGATTAGTGCAGGAGTCGCTAGATATTAAGTTATGTGTTCTAAATTATGTTCTGATAAATAATGACTAGAGCATTAAATTAATGCTCTCAGATTTTATATTTTTTAACATAATTATTAAAGAGCTTCGTCAATTGAATTGCTTCATGAAAAATAAGAACACCGAAATTCCTTAAGGGAAACCCTTTCTGACGTCTTAGGAAAACCTATCAACTCTTTCTCAGAGCGTTTGTCCCGAGTCAGGGTACGCACGCTATGTTCCAGGATTTGGCAAATCCAGTTTTTCATTTGAGCTATTGCAATTTGACCACTATAATTTTTAACAGGGGAACTAGATTAATCAAATGAGCCTTTGTAACTAATAAATACTAAAAGAAACAAAAATATTAAACCTGACGGTAGTCGAGATGTTTTTGACCAATGCTATTAGTCTTTCCTATCTAGACTGTCAATTAGAGACCAACTGCATTATACCTAACCACTCTACAATAGTCTGAGTGCTTATAATGTTACATCATGTCTGCCTGCAGCACTGCGTGACAATCATGGTTAATATCTGGCGGCATTCGCGCGTCGCGGCCATCTTTCTCCGTCAGTCTTAATCGCGCGGACCTGATTCCTCGGTGCATGTCGACACTAATGCAATGCAAGATGCAACGCAGCCAGCCAGGGGTGTGTCAGCAAATAAGTTATTTAACCCTTTTACGTTCCTTTAACAACAATTAATGTTTGACGTTACATAAGTGTATCTTTTGCTATCTTTTGATTTTTTATCTTGATTCAACTTGACAATAAGTACTGAAATAATTTATATCCTTGACGGAGTTACACCAGTGGCAAGCGTCTGCTGTCATTATTAATTTGGTGTGTTTCCCTTTAACCCGTGGCACCTAATGCAAGTCGCAAAAGAAAAGAACTAGGATAGTCTGTGACGTCATTGCTGAATCCTCTTTTCACTTCTGTTGTCAGTTAGACTTCTATTGAAGCAATTTCCCGACTGCAATGTACGATGGCGAATTCTTTAGTCAGTCTACGCGCCAGGAGTCGTGGATTCGATTCCCATGACACCCACTTCTGTGATGAGCAGTGTTGGTCCAAGTATATTATGGTCCTACATCGTTGTTTCTCATACCCATAACTTTTAATATGCTCAAGCTACTTTAGGATCAGTTCAATATAATATGTGGCGTCCTTTTTAAACCGAATACATTCAATTGTAAGCTAGCCCTTAGTAGCACACTGCAACCTAGATATGTGCAGTGAACGCGCGGGCACTTTTACGAGCAGTCTCGGCAACTGCATAATGCACCCGCGTCACAGCGCTGCATGTAAATATCACAACCAGGCCATCAATTGCACGATGCCTCCCCTCGCTGACGATATTTGACATGCTTCATAACCGCTGACAAAGAATGCGCTTGAGAATATGATCTATGTTGGTATTTAAGTGTTTAACTTTATGCAGATAACTCTTTTATTGATTTATTGTCAGTGTTCTGTGACAGTGATTGGGTTTTTAAGGAACTAATTAAAACTGATTCAATTTTTTAAGTTTATATTATATACTTACCCACTTTATGGGATAGCCCTTAAATGACCGTTGTTCTTTTTTTAATAAAAAAAAATGCGTAACCCGTGATTTATGTAGATACAATCTTTATATGGGCTAAATTAACTTTTCACATTTAGGTTAGGTAGGTACCTATTATTATGCAGTATAGAAAATATTTATGAAATAGACTTAGCATAAACATTTTTCATACATCTGTGTCAAAAATTAAATAAATAAAAAGAGGTCTTTTGTGGTTACTATTAGCTTGCTCAATATCGCAGTGGAGATTCACAAGCTTCTTTAAGGCAGATTCCAATATTTTTTTTATTTTTCTGCCATTATGCGATAAAATTTCGAAAAAAAGCTACCTATATCGAAAGAAAATCTGTGTCTAATCAGCAGTAATCAGCCCGCCCTGTGTAGCTGTAGACACAATTTGTTCCCACTTACTTAAAGATAATGTGTGTTATGCAAGGATTGTGGATCTAAGCCATTTATATTTTCGTCTGCAATATAAACTAGACCTCAGAGGATAATAAAGAAGGTCTGTCCTCAGGCATGCACCGCAAGTCGCTGGAGGCGGCGCAGCACCTCAAGGAGTCGGGGTCGGAGCGCGAGGGGTCCGAGGCCGAGCCCGACCGCGCCGCCTCCGCCTCGCCGCGCCACCGCGACCCACACGACCCCCACGACCCGCACGATCACCACGACAACCAGGTAACAACATGTTACAGACAACATCAAAGTTCGCGGGAATCCAATGGATGCGAGAAGTGCAGGAGTCAGGACGAACAACTGGAAAGGATCTCCAAAATCTTTAGTTTTAAAGAATTTGCTGGAGGTCTAAGTCCAGCATATAAGCTTGAATTCTCGATTCTTCAAACAAAAATAAAAACAAGCAGACAAGTGGCAACTTTATCTCTCTTTCTTTGAGAGTTTTGACCTGATCAAGTCAGTGAAAGCAATTTTCCTTTATATGGTGTTGCTAAACATTTTCCTCAATTTATCCACCTCATCTGTGCGAATTATATACTAAATATTTTCAGAACTGTAGTTTAATTTCAGAGCAATTGTATTATCAAACGCACGTCAGATGTCAGGCGTTAGTCACGAATATCCTGCTATCGCGTAGACAGAGAAAATATCGTATCTGCACATATTGTTTGTGGTTTGCTCAATGTTTATTGGTTGCGCAGGCGCAGAGCTCGCCAGGCAGCAGCACGACGGCGTCGTCGTCAGCCAAGGGCCGAGCGTCGCCCGAGGGCGCGCAGGTGTACGACGACCCCGAGGCCTTCCGCAACAACAGCATCGCCTGCCTGCGCGCCAAGGCGCAGGAGCACCAGGCGCGCATCCTCTCCAACAACCTGCTGTTGCAGGTGAGGGACCTTGTTAGTGCACACATTTACCAATAAGCCCTCTGTACGACGACCCCGAGGCCTTCCGCAACAACAGCATCGCCTGCCTGCGCGCCAAGGCGCAGGAGCACCAGCGCATCCTCTCCAACAACTTGCTGTTGCAGGTGAGGGACCTTGTTAGTGCACACATTTACCAATAAGCCCTCTGTACGACGACCTCGAGGCCTTCCGCAACAACAGCATCGCCTGCCTGTGCGCCAAGGCGCAGGAGCACCAGCGCATCCTCTCCAACAACCTGCTGTTGCAGGTGAGGCACCTTGTTAGTACGCACATTTACCAACGAGTCCTCTGTACGACGACCCCGAGGCCTTCCGCAACAACAGCATCGCTTGCCTGCGCGTGAAGGCGCAGGACCACCAGGCGCGCATCCTCTCCAACAACCTGCTGTTGCAGTACCTTGTAAGTGCACACATTTACCAACAAGCCCTCTGTTTTATGCTATTTCAGTTGGTAGGAACGTAGCAAGGTGCTCGGTGCTTAAGCGGCCATTGCAGCCTGTTCCATTGAGGCACACTTAGCACCGCTCGTACCTGGAGGGGTTTGTATCCTACATGTACCAGTTTTTATAAACAATCGGGGAATTTTACTAGTCCCACACACGGCTAGCCTATCCCAGGCGAATTATTGTGACTAAAAATATTCCCTCTCCTGTCTCCTTCCGTCATGAATTTGGTAAGTCCAGCGTCTAAGCTCCTTTACTAAAACAGCAATTCTGGGTCCAACGATAGTAACAGAGAGTCGTTCCAGGTCCGCGGAATGACGCGCACGCCGGTGAGCGGCGCGGCGGACGACGACGGGCCCGCCGACATCGACGTGGGCACCGAGCCGCCGCCGCTGTCGCCGCCGCACTCGCCGCCGCGCGCGCTGCCCGCCCACGCGCCGCACGCCTCCCACGCGTCCCACGCGACGCACCAGCCCCATGCGGCGCACGCGGGCCACGCGTCCCACGCGTCTCACGCGCCGCACGGAGCCCACGCGAGCCACGCCGCGCTGCCGCCCCACGCCCACGCACCGCCGCATGCGCACATGTACTGACGCGCCGGCGCGCAAGGACTGTCCCAGTAGACCACGAGCGATCCCAATTCACTTTTAAAACTATCACTTTCCCCCCTCTGAGAGTAAAACGTCTCGTGTCCCTGGACCTGTCGATGTGAGTGACCCTGCGAGGATTGTCTGCGAGTGGTGATGACGAGTCGTGCCTCGCCTCGAGCGGTGACGGTTATTTTTAAAAGTGAACTCATCCCGCGGTCTGCGAGTGTAATTATGTACATTTTAGCGTTTAGGAGTATTTAATTCCCCAGTTTTTCGTGCAATACCTTCGGTTAAGTATTTATCTGTGTAGCGTTGTGTTAGTGCTGTATAAAGTCCCGCACGCTGTGCTAGTGCCTCGAGCCGTGACCGACTTAGCTGTAAATTGGCACTCGACTCGGAAGCCCCGAATATGTGTTATTTTCATGAAGAGTTGGGCATCCGACGTACTTCCTATATACTTGATTTATCGAAATTCTATCACAACGAAGTTTGTAAATGTATCGCTATTTCTTGCCTGTGAAACTTGTACTGACTAAATAAATTATGATCTTGTGCAATCAAAAACAAAGATGTATTGTTTGTGAACGTTGTAATTACGAAACCAATGAGTCAAAAACTTCAACCATATTAAATAAAGCGACATAATATTCTTCTTAAAATTTTGACGAACGCATCAGCAATTAAGTACATGTTCTCGAATTAATGCTACAACGATTATGTACATTGTACAGTTTGGAATGAAATTATTATTCAATAATAAAATAATTTTTATATTATTATATTGTTACTTCTAGTAAATTCCACGAAATGCCTAAGCAGTGCAATTTAAACTGCAGTGACAGCTAAATCGAAGAGAGACATCGAAGACATTCCAGAAAAGACTTGATTGTGAATAATTTTGTTACTCCACAGTTCAAGGGCACCTTCTTGCGTGCGTAGTGTTAGCCAGTTATTGTGTACACCCTGTACTTCTTTCTCGACTGGCCTAATTTATATAAATGTGTAATGTTAAATGTGGGACGAACTTAAACCTACATGCATTCTAAACTAATATTTATTATTGAAGGAAAACAGACTTAAAAAGCTCGACTCTTTCTACCTTCTGGTTAGGTGTTTACGGCAATCGTGATCAGATCACTGTCTTTGTCAATAAAACTGAGTTAATATAAAAGACTACTATTTTCCTCAAAACATGCGTACAGTTAGAGGCACATAAAACTTCTTTAACCTGTCAAATTCACACGATTTTTAGCTAAATGTCTACTCGCATAGCATGTATTTTAATTTTTATTGAGACATTATCAACTGATGTATTTCTTTCTTTGCATATCTGGTAACCTGCAGTCGTTAAAAATTATGTTCTAAACCACCCAATATATGTATTATGAATTGCAGTTGTATTTTTAATAACGTTTATAGATACTTACAACAGAGATTGGTTTGACAAAAACAAGATTCCTAATAATCAATGCTGATAACATAAGTTATCGAAACGTTCAGGAAGAATAAATACATATTATTTAATAAACAGCGAGATCGCCCTTTTAAGTTGGTTTCAATAAGATGTAGTAACGTAATAAAACCAAACCAAATACATATTGTTTTAAAAGTATATAATAAATTAAGAAATTGTTCGTGATGTCCTCCAATATTTTTCTACATGAGTTGCTATCGAAACTTGACAAGATGACTTTTATTTAAGTTGAACCTTTCTTTATATCGTTACAGTAGGATACACCCACAATACTAGACGTGCACCATGTTGAACATAATGAATAGTTACACTATATCTGATAGCTACAATGTAATATGTCGACTCTACAACTGAGAATTGTGTGTGCTTTTGGTGTAAAATATTTTAAACTTACAAAGCTTATTTTTTGAGAAAAGACAACACTAAATTGAATGATGGTCAAAACAAACTTATCTTGTAATTTTTATAGTTAAATAATCAAGACATCTACTTGCATAATAACTCAAAAAAATCCTGCATTTATATACATAATATTATACTCGTAGATAACATCACACAAATAAGCGCCATCTTGAATATTTTTCTGTCTAGGACGAAAATTTTAAAACAATTATTTTAAACTATTATGTTCACTTAAATAAGTAGGTCTTCAGAACCTCTTTTACTGGTACCCAATCAACAAAAACATGTCAACATTCATTATAAAAATGTTGTTTCACTGCACATTTTCGTTGGCATCGACTAGGTTTCCATGCCCGATGGAAAACATTTACACATAACCCTTGCGGGAAAGGGTAAATGAATACATTTTTTTGTTGACTGTATACTATGTAGAGCAAAACACGCACTGGAGACGACTATAGACAAACCTACAGTTTTCTGTTTGAAAATATCTGTTTTTAACCGATAAGGAAATAAATAATCAAATTGCAAAACAAATTATGACTATTCAGTAAAATTGCAACCCATGTCCGATTGCTGAAAAATACTTTACCTACAAACGAGTATAAAAAATCACACAAATCTCAGTTATGACTCGGTTCTAAGGTGTTTATTCCAGTATCATTACTCCAGTATCATTTTATTTACTTACTTAACATTGAGCGTGAGAAAATTTGGCCTCTATTGATCTCAAAGGGACCAAATTTCCTCGCACTCAAGATGAGTTATTATAAAATACACAATGATTTTGGAATAAATCGAATTGTAAATGTTATAAAGCTACTAAACGAGTACTTACATACTGCATGTACCGGCGTACTCTTGTACTTAAACTAATTATAGAGTTGTAATATATTTATTGAAGTAAACAAATTAAACGAAATCCCAGCAATGGGGCGTCATCGTAATATTTAAGATTATTCCGATGAATAAACAACTGTATAAATCATTGAACGCATTTTCTTTTACCTTCGACACCTCAACCAAACCACTCCTCTCTTGAAGTCAAATCATTTTTTAAAGGATACAAGCAAGCTACCACCTGACGGTAAGTGATCACCATCTTCCATGGACAAAAATTATGCAACATCAGAACCATTGTCTATGCGTGGCCGACCCTTAATCCTTCTAGCCCCGGAAAACCAGACACAATAAAAAATCTATTGTTAAGCGGCACGCGAGAGCCGGTTCGGCTTTGAGTGGTTAAGAAAGGAATATATGGAAGACCCGAAACAGGTCGAGGACTCAAGTCGGCCGTTGCAAGGAAAACCTGACGAACTGGTTACTGGGGATACATAGGACCAGCCAAAAACACATGTGATTGCTGCTATCTTATCCCGCGTGCCCCGACACATGTGTTCAGGAAGACTTGCTGCGCGCTAACAGTAATGCTGTTCGGGACTCGGGTGGCGGAGTAGGTACCTACTGATCTGGTAAAATTTAGCCATCGACACGCTAAGAAGAAGAAGGAAGAAATACGCTTTTTCTTGCAGGTCGCTATGTATCTAACATCAGTAACACTGAAGGTAATTCATGCCAGTTTGTGGCAATAAATTTCGCGAGCATGAAATTGTAGACACATGACAACCAAGTATCGAGGTGGTGAGGGTAGAACCTAATGGTCTGTTCGGGAAGAAAGGTGGTGTTTATTTTTTCGAAAAAGTAGGTACGGGGGCGAGCCTGAAGATGACAACATCTACCCCTTTTCAAATGGGGTTCACTTCCAGAAGGTTCCTGGTTCATGTTTAGAATATCCCGTATACTTTGAACTATTTCTCGTGGTAAATTCGTGTTCATACAACGCTTTGCGGTTCAGCTAGTTTCATTGCCAACCCTTTCAAATATTATGCTTCGAGACTTGTTGGTAAGAGTCTTAGAGCGTCAAGCAGCAACGTAGAGTATCATAGAACTAATTGCGGCCTGATCAATCATGCCAAAAAACACAAACGTAAAAGGATAGTGGGGTGATCGGCAACCCCAGCGAGGTTTATATAGCAAAATCTTATCAGTGAGATATGCTACTAATTGCGTAAGAACAGAATACTGAAAAATACAACTACCCTCAATGCTCCTAGCTCGGGAGATGAGAAATGAAACAGCCAGCGTAACGGTGTATAACTAAGAGCTCTGTTTATTAATTATTTACAGCTTATATACTACTTATTGCTAATGCACACTAACGTGATTATGTGAGCGTCAGCAGATGATTGATCTCTGTGTGTGCTCCAGATACAAAGTCTGAGCTGACGCTACAAATGTATAAAAAGTTATCGCATCTTTTTTGAACGTGTGGGGTGATGAGTCACCCCCCTATCCTTCCGAAGGTTAAGTAAGTATGGCGGCATACGGGCCACACGTCACAAAGATGCCGGCTTTACTATAAGCCTGTAGCCAGTGTAGGCCACCGGCAACAACCGTGTACGGCGTAGTAAAATGTATGAAATTCACAGGAAATATGCCTGTAGCGGCGTTGCGTTTTGTATACGGTGACCCTTATCTAACGGCCGATACTAAGCAAAACGTGATTCACGATATTTTAAACGAAATATCATTGGTTAAATCAACCACAGCCTCAATCAATAAAGTACGCTTCTTAGTCATAAAATACATAATTACTTTAGGTAACGAAAAACATCAAGTTATAAAAATCTTACCTTATTCGAGCTTCACTCCGTTCGTCGCTCTGCAGCAAGAATCACGATGAAACTCCTTCATCACGCTGCACGACAACAGCAGGCACCACCAGACGATGTCAAACACAGCACAATCAAGCGAACCCCACTAATGTTATAGATAAACAGCACAATCGGACAAGCCCCACTGATATTATAGACAAAACGGTCATAGGTGAAAAGCGCTGTTGGTGGAACGGACAAAAATGAATCGTCATGTCGGCGAACAGTCCAATGACGAATCGGTCGTAGGAGAATGGTTGCGGAATCTATAGATACACAGCACTATCGGGCAAACCCCACTGATATTACAGATACACAGCACAATCCATATGTATGCTTAGATCTTTAAAACTACGCAACGGATTTTGATGCGGTTTTTTTTAATAGATAGAGTGATTCATCAAGAATGTAGCAGAGAAACACCATTGCATCCGTGCGAAGCCGGGGCGGGTCGCTAGTTCACAACTATAAGAAACCCAAAGCTTCTCCGCTAACACAGAACAAGAAAATTTTCTGTCGCTAACACCACGTCACTGATACGAAAAATCCACTATCATTTAAATATTATTGTTTTAAGGCAAATATAGATATTCATTTGTATTATAATAACACTACAATTCGCCGCTGACGTGGATTTCAAGAAACCGACAAACAAATTGTACTTTTAAAAATACGACGCTCGATTACAGCGCGCGGTGTAAGACTACCCTCAAATAAAAATCATATTACATATTGTTATTTTCGTCAAAGCTAAGGCTTTTTTTAAATCAATTAGGCCAAGGCAATTGAAAAATAACGCCTTAAATTTTATCTCACCAGGAGATACCTATAAATTTTACGTCCATAAGAAAAAAAAAATGAAACAAGAAATAATATAACAAGCCTTTTCATCTATACATGATGATTTATCAGGACCTTAATGTCAGTGGTGAAACTGCCTATTTTTCAATGTTAAGATAAGGATTAGATAAGGATATTTCTTTACTGAATATATTAAATTAACAAATAAAAAAAGAATATTCTGTATTGGGAATGTTTACAACATAAAATTAAAATCACAGATTAGATTCGGAATCAGAATATATATTTCATATCCTCATCTTTCACAAGACCACAATTTTTTACATCGTAAGACCACAAAAGCCTTAAATATAGCCTTAAGCTTATGCCACTTACGCTTAAAACTACTTTATAAATGTTTGTGCTCATTTTATTGAAATTTTACAAAATAACTATTATTTCTGTAAATATATCTATACAATAAGTCATCTCTTCCCTGTAAATACTTCATTTCGTTGCGTTACTTTATTAAAACTGTCTCGGCGGTACAAAGAAGAGTAAGTAGTCGTTAAAATAACAAAGAATAAACTCCTATTATATATTGGCGGCAAAATCGCACGATTGTGTGTGTCTGAGCAGTTTTACGAGGCGTATTGTACGATTGATCATTGATGCATTGCCAACCTTGCCAACGAAGCGAAACAAAAACTTTTTTCTTTATGTTTTGTGGGACGAACGAGAATTAACCGCTTTGTCGTTTAAAGATGCAGGTAATACTTTAACTTGGCTAAATAAATCGCTGGCGACTATAAGTAATATTTTGTTTAATTTGAAACAAAAGCTACTATTTCTTTTTGTAAGAAAATCCCAATAAAATAAAATAATGAAAATGTCCTAGGACATTTTTCACACAGCGCCAACTAGCCCAATACTAAACATGGCTTGTACTATGGGAACCTAATAGCGGATTGAAATTACTTATCGTTTTTATGTTTCCATTATAGGTACATATAAACACCCAGACCGACACAAACAGATAACTTCACGCACTATCATTTTTGTACCGTGCAGATTCGCCCGTGATGGTAACCCAGTTATCTCGAAAGCCGATATTTTAATCAAGTAACAGCAACTTCGAATTTAAATAAAAAAGTGACACAATCGCTAGAGGCATTTACAAAATGGCACCGAATTTCCTTAGTTATTGCATGTATCCTGTTCCCCAGTCCCAGTTACGTCCCAACGGACATTATTAAGTAACAGAACTAATTTGACACATAGGTAATTACTTTAAATGCGTGTTTAATATGGCACCTTACAAGTTACATTGTCCGAATTACAGTTGACAGGTATTAATTGTGCATTTTTATGCCTACGAGGCACTTTTGCTTAACAATACAGAAGAAACATAGAAATAAACAGTATTTTGGACATGGAACATGGTTTTTACCACATCGTTTTAACAAGACATTGAATATAATTTACTTCGATTTACCAAGTAATAATTCTGGTATAGCTTCTTCTTTATAAAAATTTGACCATTTCAGACCAAAGGGCCTAATAAATTTTAGATGTTACGTCCACTACATAAGCTACGTAAAAAAATTCAAAAAGCACATCGACATCTTAAATTCTAAGTTTTCCTACATAAGCCACTTATAGGCACTTTATCGTAATTTGGCTCAGATAATACCAACATTAAATATAACATTTATTTCTCTTTACAAAATTATTTTGTATAATACCTAGTTAGAAATATTGTTAAAGTGCATTCATTTATACTGTAGTAACTGAAATCTAAATTCGGTATCCGTGTCAATATTAGCAACCAAACAAACATAGTTCTTATACAGAAAACGTATAAAATATATCGAAAACAGCAGAAATTCACATTCGATTATTATTCGTTAAGTTTCATGCCCTGATGGACGGTTTTCTAAAATATTTATCTGTTCTGTTATGACAATAATTTGCGGACAGGTATGTAGCCTATAGACCACTGATAGTAAGCGGTCATTGCGGCCTATTCCATCGAGGGCCACTTCACCAGTTTCGCTCAATGTGCTGCCAGACTGTAGGCTCATCTGATCTTCGAGCCCGTTATTTCAAGTGTACTGGCTGATTAATATTGCCGGAACACAGCCAGCACTGTTATGGCAACAGATTTCATCTATGACTTGTTAAAATCCTGCCCTCATTCTGACCTGACCTGATAGGTCATGACCTACACAGGTTTTAAGAATATGTAATATCACATTATTAAAATTATAATATCAAAACCAGTGTAAAAGAATTACAAAAGTATATAGATTCTATTGAACACAGTACTTGCAATTTTGTATGAATCTATTAGTATTATAATACGTCATTTACTAGAATTACTTTAAAATAGTATTGCAATTATATTGATGGAAGGCATTCGTAGGAACAAGCAGCATAGTTGGCCCAAACACTAGCTTATACCATTAAACATTTGTCAGCAAAAAAACTGTCTGTACGCTTATGGTACGCTTTCACGCCTAAAGAGTCACAGAAGAAACAAAAGCAAAATTACAGTTTATCCTATTCGCGACTTATGCTCAGACTTTCGACAAATAGACCAGTGCCAGTAGTTTTTTTTTATAATAATAATGTAAATTTGTAATAACGTTCTCTATTTTTATGAGGCAAGGCTTTATAATAGCACGAATTGCTTGGCTACTTTTTTTCCAACTCACATAGGTTTTAAAATTTACACACCGATTCAAAATATTGGCTTATTCCACAAATCCCCTTAGCTGATCCCCTGCGCAGGGGATTTGTGGACTTTTTGTCCAGAAATCCCCTTCGTATTTGTTTAAGGGGATTTCTAGACTAAAAGTCTACAAATCCCCTTAATATTTAAACTTAGTATTTTTTTTATTAAATACAGTTTCTTTCATAATCACATTCTTTTTTATTTTGGAACATAAAGCACGAGTGATAAACCAAAACAGAATAAACACCTTCAATAATTTCCGGTGAACATAGAGTACTTTTGTTCCCGGAAATGTGGGGGGAAGGGGTGGATATTTGAAAAAAGAAATTACGCGCGGGTGAAACCGCGGGCGGAAGGCTAATTATTATTGTAAGTAATAAGAAGGTATATTATTATTGTACAAACAATCTGTGATTAATGTGAAACCAGGACAGTTATGTTTGATGAAAGAAGATTGCATGTGTCAGCCATTCCTTAATGGATTTTCAGACATGCATTAGTTAAAAAAATCCACTTTGCTAAGAATTCTGAATCAAGGATAAAAGTGGACATGAAAGTGCAAAAATATTTGCAATGGATTTAAGTGGACTTACAAGTGCGATGAGGAGGGCTTCATCATGGTCGAGAGGAAGAAGAGGAAGCCCGCCGCCCGCAACCACCGCGGCACCGCACCGACTCGCCCGGATGACCCACTGCGTCCTGAGATACGTGCGACGCAGCTGTACGTGTCAAGACTGCATTGGTCTACGAAGGTTGAGGATCTCGTAGACTACATCCGAAAGAAGTCTAAATTCACTCTAAGGGTTGAGCGATTGGATTCTCGCCATAAAGTCAACTTCGGTTCCTTTGTGGTGAGAGTGCCGTCCCATCACCTGGAGATTTTTATGAAGGAGGACTTCTGGCCGCAGGGTGTCGTCTATCGGAGGTTTCGAGGACGGCTCCCAGCTGACTCAAGCCGCCTTAAGGCGGCAATATTAAATTAATTTTTATTTTATATTTATATTGTATGTATGTTAGTCTGTAAGGTATTTATAATATGGGCCTGTAATTCATGTAATTCTGTTGCCTGAAATAAACGATATTATTATTATTATTATTATTATTAGGGACCCAAGTGGTATAACTCCGGGGACAACCACAACAATCATAGAACAAACAGTTGAACCATGGGTAACTTTACTTCCCCATGGTACAACCAGTTGAACATCGCAGTTGTACCACGGGTCGGGAGCGAAAATATGATTATCTGTAATGTTTTTATTATTGCAATTATTAAGAAGCTAGGTATATCATTATTGCAAACATTCTGTGATTAATGTGAAAATTTAATTATCTGTGATGCTTTAATTATTGCAAGTATTATTATAAGAGAAAGTTATATTAAACTTCATAATAATTATGAAAATTATTGAAGGTTTATTCTGTTTTGGTTTATCACTCGTATTTTATGTTCCAAAATAATAAAGAATGTGGTTATGAAACAAACTGTAATTAATTTAAAAAACTAAGTTTAAATATTGTTTAAGGGGATTTGTAGACTTTTAGTCTAGAAATCCCCTTAAACAAATACGAAGGGGATTTCTGGACAAAAAGTCCACAAATCCCCTGCGAAGGGGATCATCTAAGGGGATTTGTGGAATAAGCCAAAATATTATGTTATAGGTATAAAAACGAATGTATAAAACACTATGGTCATGAAATAATCAACTACATGATAAAAGTTCAGAATAAAATATTTCATACAAATTATTTCCGATTTAATACGGATAACACCACTTCATAGCTGCCATACGTAGTACAGAATACATTTAAAAATGCAAATAAGATAATAAACAAGTGTAAAAACTATAGTGAAGACTTGATCTTACAATTACTTGTAACAAATATAACAAAATATAGTGTCGTTATGTAGTAATATAATAGTAACTACAATCTAATAACAATTTATCTTACTTAATGGAAGTATGTTAATTAATGTGGTGGCGGGTGCGCGATAAGGGTAGTTCGAAGGACCTTTGGGACCCGGGATAATCGGGAACAGGCGGGAAGAGATGGAACACGTGAATAGACTAACCTTGATTATGTGGATCTGCTTCCTGCTTGCTTCCTTCTTCTTTCCCCGGGGAATATGCGGCACACGAAGCACTTTTGAGGGTTATTTTACGAGTGGGGCGCGGAGTTTATGGTTTAACGAGAATTGATGAACGAATTAGCGCGTGCGACAGCGAACCATATTGCGAACGAACTCGAAGCGACACACCGCGGCGAGGTGGGGAGTTACTCGCCGAGTGAAGTTGCAGCGGAATGTCAACTGCCGCTGCTTTCAGACCGTATCCAATCTATGGTCTATGATCTAGGGTCTACTCACGTCCCAGGAATGGGGTGAATGAGGATAAAGGGATAGAGGGAGAAAGGGAACGGGCACTAGGCGCAAACATCCTCCCCCGCTTGAAGGATTCCCTTCAACAAACAATCAAAACGCGGCAAAGCAAGGTTAACTAATGCGAAACGATAGGCTAACCAAATAACTATTCTAAACTATTACAAAGCGGATGAGTTGAACCGATAAACTAAGCGATATCTGCTAGGCAGGCGAACTAAATCTAATTTTAATATGATCTAAGACTAATGCGGTGAATATAATTGATTTTATTAATTATAAATTATTTTAAGGGCAATTTGGGAGAGGGCAAAGTCGCACGACCGGTCTTAAATAAGTGCCGCCAGCAGTGCGCACCCTGACTGTCCTTACAATGCCGTCCTTTCCGGGATAAATATCCTCTACGATGCCCAGCGGCCAATGCAAGGGTGGAACGTTTTCCGTATTCACTATTACTACAGTTCCAACGCGAATCGGATTGCATGGAGTATTCCATTTTTGGCGGATTTGCAAAGTGTGCAAGTATTCCTTTCTCCAACGACACCAAAACGAATTTACGAGTTTGTTAACTAATTCGTATCGGGAGATCAGGTTTACATTATCCTCGACTACATTGGACGCGGGAAAGTACTTAAGGGGCGTCAGATTTAAAAAATGCGCGGGCGTGAGAGCCAAGCCCTCAGCGGGATCACTAGCTAACGTTCTACAAAGGGGACGAGTGTTCATAACAGCCTCTATTTGAGCAAGTACCGTGGTCATCTCCTCGAAAGACAGCAATTGATCGCCTATCACTCTAAACAAATGAGTTTTAAGACTTTAATGTTAGCTTCCCAATTCCCACCGAAATGTGGAGCTGCGGGTGGATTTAGGATCCATTCAATGCGATTTTGTGCGAGTACATTATTAAAATCTAGTTGAAAATCATGCGACAATAATAACGTTTGAGTTTCGTTTAGTCTTCGCTTGGCCCCGATAAAGTTCGTTCCATTATCGGAGTAGATTCTAGCTACGGGACCTCTACGTGACAAAAAACGATTAAACGACGATAGAAAACTATCAGTAGATAATTCGTTAGCCAACTCGATGTGTACCGCGCGAGTTGTAAGACAAACAAACAAGCAAACGTAAACCTTAACGGAGCGGGAGCCGCGCTTGCGAACCGGTGTGGCTTGCAAGGGGCCTGCGAAATCAAGTCCGGTGTGAGTAAAAGGCTTGAGAGTTTCAGTAACTCTACAAGCGCGATGCGATGACATCTCTGGGGACACATTGCGAGGGCGTAAACGAAAACATGGTAAACATTTAAACACACGAGAGCGAACGATTCTACGAGCCGAGAGGATCCAGTATTTCTGTCCCAATATTGACATCAATAAGTCTGGACCAGCGTGACAATGAGCGATAATTATGATAATAATCAACGAGAGGATCCACGATAGAATCCCTTGCGGGGTAAACGACAATGTTTATTATCATATCATAAGAAAGCGGCAAGTGCGGCGACGACCCCCGACAGGTAGTGAATCGTTATCAATAAAGGTTCAAGGGTTGAAATGCGATAAAACAACCTATATAACTAACTTAATGTTGCTAATTATTTTAATAAACTAAAGCGATGCGATAGCGGAATGGAGCTGAGAACCTTTTCAGAATTACTCATCCATTTAACGAGAACAAATTGTACAAGTTTAAGCGAAATAAGCGAATTTGCGAAGTGGAATCTATATTAGCGACAGAAGGAACGAACAAAAAAAACTATTGTGCTATAAATCCATAATTTTATTGTTGTAGGCATATTTCATCCTTGGCGAAGCAATAAGTTTTCTTTTCAAACATTTGAATCGTGTATTAACTGTGGGATATGATTCACCAAACGAATTGACGTCATCCCTAAATGGCAAGGCAGCGACATACCTACCATCGGGTTCGCGGATTTTAGTACGAAGATAAATTTCTTCGCACTCGCGGTCCTTTTTATGCACCACACGAGGTAAGTTAACTTTCTCCAATTCAAAAGATCTGTTAACGCGGCTATCTAGACTAGGATGCGTGTCGATACAACAACAACAAGTAGTTTGAGCGCAAGAATCAAATACAGGAGCGTTGCCAACGAGTATGTAACCCAAAAGCGTTTCCAACGCGCATGGAAAACCAGCGATGCGAGAACTAACCTTGTTATGGAGTAACAAGTGCGGGAAAAGCGAAGCCCCTATCAACATATCAATTTCTCCGGGCACTCCATAGGTATCGTCGGCGAGCGGGAGATCAGCGAATTCCGAAAGCAAAGCAATGTTTACCAAGCTCATAGGTAAATTTTCAGTAATTTTATCTACAACTAAAGTATTTATATCAAAAGCGACGTTACTATCAAAGCGCGAACAAAAGGTTAATTTCACAGAACCGTCCATGCATTTCAACGAACCACCAATGCCCCTAACAAACGAACGAGTATGATTTTTCTTTAATCCGAGTCTATTTAAACACGAGCTAGTAATAAAGTTACTCTGCGATGCGCTATCCAACAAACATCTAACATAACAAGCGTTTCCCCGAGCGTCGTGAACGATAACGCGGGCCGTGGCCAATAGCACAGTGGTTGGCTGCGCATGGTCGCGGCGGGAGGCGTCCGTTCGATGCGAGCGCGGTGACGAGGTCAAAGTACACAGCGCGACGTCAGCTGATATGCAACGTGCGGACCGCGTGCGCGTGGGCGCTTGGCGCGCTGGCGAGTTGCACGCGGGCGTGGGGGGCTCGAGGGGGGCAGGCGCGGGGAGCACGAGGCGCGCGGGCGCAGGGGGATCAGAAGGCGCGGGCGCGGCGGCCGCGGGCGCTTCTGGCCGCGCGGGCGCGTTGCGAGCTGGCGGGTGGTGCGTGGACGCCGGCGCCCAGCCTACGGCGTGGGAGATGGTACCCGGCGCGGGCGGTGGTGTCGGGGACATGGGGCCACCGCCAAAATGCAGCAAACTATGATGTCTCTTATGACATTCTCGACAAGATGATGACGATTTACAATCAATTAACTTATGCCTGTTACCTAAACAATTAATACAATGACCGTTACGCTTGACATAATCGTAACGTTCATGAGGCGATAATGAAATAAACTTCGAACAGCGAAATAAGCCATGTGCGGATTGCGAATCACAACATAAACAACCTTCTAATGGCGAGTCTATAATATTACAGTTATAGCGAGTATTATTACCGGTGGCTACATAAGCGTGCGTGAACTTAGGTTTATTTAGAACCGGTTTATGCTCCGAACGACGATCTGATTTTTTAGGTGACGAACTAATCGGATCAGGTGAACGTTGCAATACCTTAATACGATTCCGAACAAATGAAACCAACTCCGAAAATGTAGGTATTTCAGAATTATTTGCCGTTTCGAAGGCCCTAGCGGTCTCCGGATCCAACTTACGAAGTGCAGTAAACAAAACAATGTAATCCGCGAGGTCCTTGAACTTAAGGTTCCTAAGTGCGTCGAATGAACATGCAAAATTATCCAAAAATCGTTCAAGGCTATCAACCGAGGGCGAAGACATCGGCTTCTGATCGAAAATTTGTTCCAAGTACGACGATGCAAGCGAACGTTTATCTTCAAATCTAGACACGAGTGAATTGAAAATTATCTCATAATTCTCACCATTAGGCGTCAAGCCTACAAAAACCGATTTAGCCTTCCCAGTAAGTTTACCTATAAGATAGTATAATTTCTCCGAATTATTAAGCGTAGTGTTACAATGGACGGTATTATAAAATGAAGTGTAAAACAAGGACCAATTTTTTATGTTACCGTCAAACTCCGGAATATTCATGGCCGGCAACTTTGGGAATGCACTACTGGGTTTCGAATCAACTACAGGTTTAGAATCAATGGAGCTAGGAGACAATTGCTGAAGCCGCCGCTTAATTATGCAATAAATATCTTCAAAGGCGGACAATGCTTGAAAATTGGGCGTGTAGTCGGGGTTCAGCTGTATTTGCAACAAGTTTATTCCCTTTAAAGTATCTCGAAAATCAGCACGCAATTCGTCTATAGTTTGAGCCTGAGCCAAAAATTTTTCAATCGCGGTGCTATCCTGAGCCTTTAAACATAAATTATAAATGCTATCCATACGTGCAAAATAACTATCCCGCAGCGACTCTGATAACTTTAACTGAACTTCAGTTTCAGACGGGGCGTTATGGCGAGGCATGTTTACCAATTTACTCAATTCAAATCAAACAACTAAGCAATAAATATTCCAAACTAAATGTACCTATACAAACATATGATAGATTCGTAAATGCGTATACGCAATTAAGTACACACAATACCAAGTTTGCGTTGCGAGTTATCAATATATTAAACTTATACCTACAAAGTGTATAGTATATATATTATCAATTAAAGCGAACAAAAAATGCAACCTAAAATGTGCGTAATATTATTTGAACGACTACGATACAAAACAATGGGCGGTAGAACGAGAAAAAGTGCCGTGCGTTGGCTCGCTGGAGAATGGAATATTTAGAATGCAATTCGATTCACGTATGAATACAACTTAGGTACAATAACAAGCAAGTAATCGATGTTAGATAACGGTAAATGATATTTTTGCGACAATACGAGTGCGTACAACTTTGCCCTGGTACCCAAACGAATAACCTGTTTAAGTAGTTAACCAAATGAAGCGAGATTAATATTTACGAAATAAGCGATGCGGAAATGCGAAATAAACTAGCGAAAACATACAATGCGATGCGAAATACCTAACTAATAACTACTAGGTTAATCGGGTGACCGGACCGTTATGCAAAAAAATAACCTACAAAAGCCCTGCGCGCGTTCTATTTTATTTTAATTATTAGGTATACTGATTCAATATCCGGTTCGGAATGGGACCAAATGGTGGCGGGTGCGCGATAAGGGTAGTTCGAAGGACCTTTGGGACCCGGGATAATCGGGAACAGGCGGGAAGAGATGGAACACGTGAATAGACTAACCTTGATTATGTGGATCTGCTTCCTGCTTGCTTCCTTCTTCTTTCCCCGGGGAATATGCGGCACACGAAGCACTTTTGAGGGTTATTTTACGAGTGGGGCGCGGAGTTTATGGTTTAACGAGAATTGATGAACGAATTAGCGCGTGCGACAGCGAACCATATTGCGAACGAACTCGAAGCGACACACCGCGGCGAGGTGGGGAGTTACTCGCCGAGTGAAGTTGCAGCGGAATGTCAACTGCCGCTGCTTTCAGACCGTATCCAATCTATGGTCTATGATCTAGGGTCTACTCACGTCCCAGGAATGGGGTGAATGAGGATAAAGGGATAGAGGGAGAAAGGGAACGGGCACTAGGCGCAAACATAATGAATACAGCACAAAACTAAAATCCAAGACGTACAGTCAGGTTCAAATTGATTGAAGCTATTTTTATTTAGGGGAAATATTTAAGTGTACATAAAAAAATACTGAAATGTACGGACGACAGCAGATCAACCTACCCTAATCTGTCAAAAATTCCCAATTGAAAGAGAACTCTATATGAAGCGAATAAAGGCGAAAATAGGCTTGTTTCCACTAAGAATGAATCCGATGGCTTAGAGTTTCTAATGATTAATCATGATATGTAGTAAACAAAAAAACAACTTTTTTACTAAAATAATATAAGATTACAAATATTTTTGGAAATTAAAATCGGCAAAATTACTTATTTAATCACGTGACATTAAACAACAATCAGAGAAGCGTGACGTCAGTCCTCGCAAAACACCGGTTGCAGCTGTATAATGTTCTCGTCGACTGACATCAACAAACTCGATTGTTTCGCGAGGATAGACGTCATTCAAGACGCCATGACAGTCTTGGCCTTTCCAAAGTTAATTTTAAGTTTATTTCTAAAAAGCAAAATACTTATGAAAAAGGCCTATTTTTCTAAAAATAATATATATTTGGAGTAAAATAGATACTAAACTATAGTTTTAAACGAATTTCCAAATTTTGTCAACTAGCCTATTGGTTGTAGAAATTTGATGTGCTGGCGACTGTACATCAAAATAACTAATTGCACGCCAAATGTTTGGTTAGGTTAGAAATGCAATTTTTTGATGCGCATTTTTTTTGTTGTACGGTTAAATACCGCCCTTTATTTAGTATAAAACTTCAATAATAAATAATAAGCAGACTGACACAGCACACCTCGTTTTAAGTAATCACTATGACCAAAAATCTTTTACCAAAGAAAATTACTCTGCTTGCCGCCATAACTGTAGGCTTGTTTGATCTTCGAGTCTGTCTTTATATTGCAGATCTGTAGACAGTATTAAAAAGGAAATCGAATACAGGACCTCCGAAGTTCATCCGAGAGAAAGAACCACCCATCCACGGAGGCAGTCCATTCAAAAGAAAACCATCTTAAACTAGTTTCTAAAAATAAAAAAACGACGGGTTGCACTCCGGGAGTGCCGGCAGAAGTGAAAACTTGAATATTTTGGTATTCGCCATGCTAGCGTCCCCTAGGAAAATTTCGCAAATTGTTACTTTTTGTTCAAGCGCCATCTATGAATTTGTGCGGGAACTTTTTCGCTGAGAAAGTACAACCTTGTACTTTCTCAGCAAGAAAGTACAACCTAAAAACAAAAAAACACGTGTCCGTCTTTTTCGATCCTGACGGTCACGTGATCTTGACGCGAGTTTAACATTTTTTACCCATAAAAAAAGTGTACAACACCGCTAAAGTAGTTTTCACTTCAAAATTATGTTCGACAACATTTTACTGCCTTGTTGTATTTTAAGTACATAAGTTCGTTTCAAAATAACTATTGTAACAGATTGTATATTGACAGGGCATGTTGTTGGTATGAATTATTAAATACTATTTAAGTAAAATAATTTGCTCACATTTGCACTATTATCCTACTAAATACTTAAATAAATGAGAATCATAACTTTAAAACAGTATCTGGTTACTCTGGTTAGCTGCCATTGGGTACAAAAAAGTCGATTAATTCAACCAGATCACTTAATTTAGAATTTTTTGGCATTGTTTGACTAAACCTATATTTAAAATGTCCGATCATCATTATCAGAGACACGAGGGGTCGTATATAATGATGTATGAGGTAATAAAATCCAGCCATCTGTCTGTCTTTCATAGACATAAAATACTTGTCCCCTTACTTAAGTAAAAAGCTACCGTTATGCAGATCATAAGAAACGTTTGTTAAGCTATCTCCATGCGTGTTCAGTAGGTGGATTTGTGCGGTCCCTCCATGTCCTCGATGCTCTTCAGCATCAGGTAGTAGCTGTTCACGCAGAGGATGCAATATGCGAGCATGCCTGGACGGGTAAATATCACGTGTGAATTAATCACAAAGGATTAACTTAAAATATGGATTAAATAAAAGTTTACTGTATGTAAGTGGTAGTAGTCACCTCCTGAAGTCCTGAGGTATGTGCGACGGGGCGGGGGAGGTAAAAAATGGACGCCAAGCGAACTGACGACGGCTTGTCCGTTGTTTTGTGGCATGTAATTAGTTATCACAAATGCCAAATTGAATGATTTTCTCTTGCCTTATTAACACCGTCAATCTCTATCCCCAATCAATGGTATGATGTCAAAATATTTTGTTAGAATTAAGACATAGGTTATTAACTATAATTAAAAAAAAAGCTTATAAAATTAGGTAAGTCGTGTTGGCGCAGATTAATTTAAATATGGTAAAGAGTTCTGCTGCAGAAAATTCCTGTATGTCAGTCTAAATGGTTTCGATTGGTGAGCGCGATTGTTGGGGGCACATTCCCTTTTCCCATTAGGTCTTCACCTTTTCCCTCCTTTTATAAATTGTCCAAAGGGGGCAACGCATCTTAGACCTACTTGCAAGTGTCCAATGTCCATGGGCGGTTGTAATTACTTGCCATCAGGTGTCACAATTTTCCCCCTTGCCCCTCCTTGAGAAAAAAAAATTAACAACACTAAATTGTCGGTCAAAGATATAAGAAAGGTAGAATCTCACCGAAGAACAGCACGCCCTCAAAGAAGGATAGGAAGATGTCGGAGCCGGAGGCGGACAGGCCGTACAGCGCGACGGCCGCCACGTCACCCACACCCAGCGAGAGAGGGAGACACCTAGCGAGAGAGGGAGACACTCACCGAAGAACAGCACGCCCTCGAGGAAGGACAGGAAGATGTCGGAGCCGGAGGCGGACAGGCCGTACAGCGCGACGGCCGCCACGTCACCCACACCCAGCGAGAGAGGGAGACACCTAGCGAGAGAGGGAGACACCTAGCGAGAGAGGGAGACACTCACCGAAGAACAGCACGCCCTCAAGAAAGGACAGGAAGATGTCGGAGCCGGAGGCGGACAGGCCGTACAGCGCGACGGCCACCACGTCGAACAGCAGCGCCGCCGCGTACAGCGCCAGCATCACCCACACCCACGCGCGCAGGCCCGCCACCCAGCGCTGAACATATCCATACAAACATTCACACTCCGCTTACGTAAGGCTGATTTTAGAGTCACGCTAACGCGCGCGCGTAGCGTTATACACTGCCGGTTTTCTTTGCAGCCCCGATCATCGCTATCTTACAAGAACAACTATACTTGCTGATACGCGTGCTGGCGGCTTGCTTGTCAGCGTGACTCTAAAACCAGCCTAAAGATGGTGGTTTGCGCCGCGACTGAGACAGGAGACCGCGACAAGCGTCTCGGCATCTTCAGTATCGTAATGTCTGTCGATGGTCAGTTGTGTTTTATGTATGAGGGATAACCAAGCAGTAGAATTTCCATTGAAGGAAGAAGAAGACGATGATTGGCTCTTATATTATTAATACAAATACAAAATTTACGCAGGATATATTTCAGTGCACGAGTGAGTGCGCAAGGGCCTTGGCCGCTGCGCTGGGACAACAGTCCAAGAGGGATCTGAAAATAGACAGGGCACAGGACCAACAGCTTTACGTGCTTTCCGAGGCACGGGTGTTTTACACCACCAACTTCCGGACTACATATAACTGAGTATTTCCTTATATTTTGTTTAAAATGGCATACTTTAGAAAAGGGAATAGACTACGTTTCATCGCGATGACGCTTGAATCTACTGGCCCTTCTTTCACGTCGCAACGAAGGAACGATTAACGTGATTTTGTATGGGGATAGTTTAGGAACTAGATATCCCGGATAAGTATGACATTCCTGATGGAAAACGTCATAATAAAGTCCACGTAGGCAAAAGGCCAGCATTATATCAAAGTTTAAACTGGCCCCTAAACGAAACTTTTATTTTTCGTAGGAGAAACTTTTTGCTTCATCTTTCTTGATACTGCGCGGGAGTGAAATTCTCTGCCGGGATTTATCTCTCCTACACTATACAACTTGGGGCTCTTCAAGGCTATAACTAACGGGCTTTTCCTAAGCAAGCGCGCTCCATCGTAGACCGCATAGTGGTTCAACATTTTGTGGTCAAGTGCTAGCTTAGACCAAATATAAAAAAAAAGAATAGGTACGATGATTACCAGGCCAGCGAGACCGTGGGAGCCGAGAGTTCCCCTTCCCACCCGAAAGAGACGAGCAAGTGCCTCGTGGCTATTGACCGACCTCAAATCTAGATTATTGGGTGTGTTGTGTACCTTATAGACGGAGACGATGAGCGTAGCAGCAAGCAGCACGTGCACGACGGACACGACGGCCACGGCCACGGCGATCTTGTACCACGTGGAGTACAACCCGTCCTCCGAGTCCTCCACCGTGCCCACGAGCCCGCGCGCGCTCTGCGCGAACACCGAGCACACCACCATCATCGAGAGGGACAGCACCTGCAACACCACACGACAAACTACTTTCACTACTTACTATTCACTGGTAATCAAATGTTTAAAGATCAAAGGAGCGTGCAGTGTTGCCGGCAGCACATTGAGAGCTGCTTTCTAGTTAAGAGTCTTCCTAGACAGCACTTAAGATAGGTTCGAGGAGGGCTGCGTGCCTGCCTGCCAACGGATCCAATTTAAGAAACAAATACTTGGTTAACCCTTTTTTTGTGCGCTTAACATTAAACCATTTAGAGCTCTAAGACTTACTCATACAGTATAAATTAAATAACTACACAAAAATACAACTGAATACATAAATGAATAAAATCATAGATAGACACCACACGATATCTATAAATAACAGTTTGAAAAAAATTACAAAACTATTCTAAGCTCTAAAAGGAACTGACAATTTGAGTTTCAAAAATCATGTTCAACTTATAAAGTTTTGCGTGGAATACCCCAAGGACGTGTATTAGGCTCACTACTGTTCAATCTATATAATAATTACAAAATAGATGCCACCAATAAGTAGGTGATAATAACTTATATTATAATACACACGAAATTCTGAGAAAGCTGACATTTTTGACCAACACAACATTAATAAAATTTGCATAGAAAACACGCAGCCGAATACGGACAAATACCTATTAGCAGCGAGCGCCGAACGACCTCTGGCAATGACAATGCATGGCATTGAGAATGCGTATACCTAGTAGGTATTACCTACCTGGACCACAGAATATACAATAGTACTTACGTACGGTCAACAGCACTTCACGGTTAACACTTGCAGTTCGATAATAGCGCTTAATTATGCCTCCGACACAAGAGCGGTACAAAGTCCAAAGTTTTACATCTGACGTGCTTTTGACTGTACCTGGATTTTGGAAATAAAGCCACTCACCAAATGGCCGAAGCCGATGGTTTTTGCTCCCATCTCGAGTCCCATGCACCAGCAGAATGAAGTGACGTGCGGCACACCCATCTTGACTACTTCAGATTCCACGGCTTGCCTGGAAACAAACGAGGAAATCATGTTAATTCAAAATAACCTGTAGGAATTTATAGTTTAGGGTGGAGTGAAAGACGTGTACATGTGGGATACCTATAAACTGTGTAATATAAGTTCAATAAAATATGTTCTATTCCCTTACACGCTCTAATCCCTTACACTCCTAACCTTGATTGCCTCCCACTTTTATAAAAATAACTATAGAACAAACGCTTTACATACCTAAACTATGATATAATGACTTACAACCTATGATGATGCTACCTAACACCTAAACTATGGCGTAAAATAATCGATGTAGTTATGGTATCATATTATGTCCAAACCATAGAAATATTATGTACTGACGGTCCAAACTGATTCTATTTACATTTCCATTGCGAATTCAACCAATTTGAATTGCAAAGCTGACTGTTTGAACTACACGTCAAACAATACATTACACAATAGTGGCTGAACATGCGGGGTCGGAAAGCTAGTTACTGATTAAATAAGACCAATGCGTAAACATAGCAAACCATTGATATTACCTGTAAAACGAAATATTCACGAGAATAAAAAATACATATCCAAGAGGTGTTACCATCATTGTGGCCAAGATATATTATCTACGATTGATGTTGACAAAAGTTGCACGCTTGATAAAACTGTACTCGTGGTTAACAGATCAATAGTTTCTAGAGAAGATCTGTTGCTCAAAACTTTCTACAAGCCTCTGGCTTGGCAAACCTGAACAATCGTCTCAAGATGTGAACTAACTTCATTACCACTTCACGTTCCGTGCCAGACTCCAACTTGATCGTGCTATTTGGAATGTGATGACAAACAGGCAAACATTTGTATCCACGATACCCTACAGCCAGAAGAATGGAATGCATCAATGCCGATAAGATAACGGATGTTGGGATAACATCTCGTGTGCTCATCACCATTACTGATTGTTTGAAAACAATGACAACATTGTGCGGTAACAACACATAAGTAGTATAACAAAATGTTTCTGATTATACAACAGGTAATAAACCCGTATTTTCGTATAGCCATCAGTCAGAGTAAATTACAATGCGTTTGAGATATATCATAGAATCAAATAAAGTATACATAGTTCACAACACAAGTTTTACAACGTTCGAGCTCCAATAATAAATACTAAATACCTACTCGGTCACACATTACATCAATAAACATTTATTCTAAGCTGCAATGCAATCACTTACGCATGACACGTTAAATTCGAAATCAGGAATAGCGTTTTTGTCCATTGAGCTAATATAATATTTCTATGTTTTTGTCATTATTTTGAATTCGAAAATACAAGACTCCCTGTCTATTACAGGATACAATGAATAATTTGTGCAATCGTTTCTCTACGATTGTTAATAGGTATGATGACGTTGGTTAATAGGTATCAAATCGAATAAAGATATTTCAAAAGTTACACATATGAAATATAATAAGAGTGGTAATAGAGCGAATGATCTCCGAAACAAGTCAATGACATTCAGCACTGAGACAGTTTATTCAATAGTAAACAGTTTCCTTTTAATAGATTTATCCATAAGCAATTTATGTTTTCCTATTCGCAGGAAGATGTTTAACTTTGGAAAAACCTAATGAAAAGCGTCAGTCGCATATTGCCTCTCATCGTAGGTCAAAAATATTGAACATTTTTCAAGTGCAGTAAATATCATGGTTTAATTGGTACGAATAAAGGCCGCTAATAAACAAAACTACATGACTTTAAACACACGGCGGCGGGACATCATTTGAAGAAGAAGTTAAGGCTCAATTTGTAAACGTAATAAATATAACAAACATGAAGAAACAAAGTTCAGGATAAAAAAGGTTTATTACTAAATATCATAATATCGAAGAAGGAGTCGGCCCAAAAAGAGATGGCGTGACGATCTTGACGAGTATATTATCCGGAAGTGGCCATTGAAAGTTATAGATCGAGAAATCTGGAGAGATTTGGAGGAGACCTTTGCTCAGCAGTGGAACCATATAGGATGACAAAAAAAAAGTAAAAGTAAGCATCACATCTAAATACCGAGGTATTTAATAATAACAAATTCCAAGGAAATACTAATAACATTTTGGGGAGAAAACTCAACTTACTGCGAGAGAGTGGAGTCCATCTTGCACATGACAGAGAGTTACTGAACAAGTGCAGTACTCTGCATCGCGGCTTTTGTCGCAAAACGAACATGACGAAAGCTCGCCCGCTATTTTTTACAACCTATGTAATGAGTTACTATTACTGGCTGCTGGTACAAGTTAGGAACTGTCGTCTCTGTGTAACCCACCTTAAGTCCCTGGCATCACACACAGAAAAAGATAAACGTATGTGTTTATTTCAATAGCACCGGCTTGATGGCGCTATTGATAGTGACAGTAATCCTAGGACCTAGACCAATAATCCTCAAAACACAAGGGTTTTAGGATTAAATAAAAATAAAATTTAGTTGAAATTTTCAGATACTTAATTTTTAAATTATTTATTAAAGTTACACGGAAATTACTGCAAATTAGCATTTGCAGCATTTGCATTTGTGACACTTTTATTAAGTTGATGGCCTTTATTTTTCAAAGGCGTTTGCCCATGAAGGAGACCTTCGGTTATGTAGCATGGATGCGGGACACCCTTTCTGAAAAGGATGGATTACCCACTCAATGTGAAGCACAGCAGCGTGGCAACTAATTTGATTGTAGCGTGAATCGCTCATTCGCTATGACTTGCGTCCGAAGTCCCGCTACGGTTGATCCTATCAAGGTCGCCACACGAACTAGTTATTGATTGAAGGTTTCTCACATTGCACACAGGGGGTGCAAATACTATTCAATATTGCAAACTTACCACAATTTGTGTAATTTTGTCAAACATTGGAAAATAAGAATGTTGTTGGCGTTGCCGAACAAACCATTATTTTCCATTAATCGAGGTTCCACCCCAAAAAATCTACAATTTGAGACCTAGGATGATATAAATTATTTTAAGATTATGGATGATTCATCTATTGTTATATTCGTCTAAGAAAACGACACTAATGTACCTACTTGTATTAATCATCCAAACATTCTATCAATAATACTCGCGTACTACTCATTGTTTTGTAGTTTTGTGCTTATTGATGATGAAATCGAAATCGATAAATCGACCAATATAACCCTATACCTACTAACTTTAGTAAATTGTCCATAAAACCATGTCTGTGGAAATAGATAGAAAAGAATCTGCCGGCAAATCTGTATACAGGGTGTTAACGCTTAGAATAATCTCTTTTCAAAAGAGATTATTCTAAGCGTTAACACCCTGTATACAGATTTGCCGGCAGATGCATCGGACTCGGGCAATTAGTTTGTAACCGCACCACCGCAGTCCTGTGGGCAGTACTAGTAGCGGACCAGTTCACCACTCTTTCGCTCCCTAATTATAACTTTTTTAAACTTCTTTTGTATATTTCCTTTTTATAATTACTTATAATACTTCTGCGCAGGTATGCGGATGTATTTTTGACTCCTAGCTCGGAAGAGTTAAATATCCAGCGTGTCGGTCTATAGCTGATTGTAATATACAATCTACAGCTTATATACTACCTGTTGCTAATACACACTAACGTGATATTATGAGCGTTAGCAAATGATTGTTCTGTGTGTGTGTCCCAGATACAGTATATACTGACGCTACATGTTAATCTCCACAGTCATACATAACGTTTCGCTATTGACATTTTATCATTACTACAAACAATACTTCACATTTTGTAATTCTTTGAACCACAGTATGAATATTCATAAATGTCTGATGCGCTTATTGTGAAAAATAATTCACATTCAAAGTTCCTGGTGGTTTACACTAGGGATGCATCCGATACCGATACCGATACCGATATATCGGCGATACTTCGGGTTTGCCGATATATCGGTATCGGCGATATTTTTATGACCGATTCAACGATACTTTTCAAATTTCGCGCATTAAAACTGCAGTGTAAACACGCGCGTGTTGTCCCATCTATTTCGTTGCAAACCAGGCACGAACTAACTATGCCTAATATATCGAGAGAAGACGAAGATCCGTTAGTTTTCTGGCGCCATGACGTCTTATACCCAAATTTGAAAAAAATGGCGCAGAATAGTACTGCTGACTTCTGTCGCATCTGAGAGACTATTTTCCACCGCAGGTCTTTTTCAAACAGACTTGCGAAATAGCCTTTGCTCGCAAAACTTCAGAATACTTTGTTTTTTAAATAAATATCTTATAAATGTTAATTTTGATTACTAAAACTATTAATAAATTGTGTTTTATTTATTCTACCTTCCTTTTTGAATTCAATAAGCGTATCGGTATCGGTATCAGTATCGCCGATATTTTTATAAGAGTATCGGTATCGGTATCGTATCGGCAAAAAGGCGTATCGAGGCATCCCTAGTTTACACAGCGTACGTCTGACAGAAGTGGTTTTTATTTTTCCTTTTTTCATGTCGAAACTGAACTACGGATCGACATGATACCAAAAGTATTGGACTGCTTTTTACCTAAGAAAAATATAAAATTTTTGCGGGACAAAGACATACCTAGTCCACGCGAGCGAAGCCACAGGCGGAAGGCTAGCTATAAAACTGGGACACAACAAGATCTATGCAGTATTTATCTCTCTTTAACAATGTTATAACGACGACGCTCGAATGCGTGTGCATTATAATCCCCAAATCTCTTTGTTTTCTCTAAACTGTTTGTTCAGCTTGCGTCAACAATGACAGCTTGATTACACTCATTTACAGTGGGTATGCAAGATATAATCAAGCATATCGTTTAGTGGAATTATCACCAGCCATACTAGAACCGTCTTAAGAACAATAATTAGTTGTTTGTAAGTCAATTGAGTCAAGGCCATGGGAGGCGAAATCTATTCCGTCTAGACTTTATGGGTGTCTGGTCCTAACTAAACAGTACGCACAGTGACGTCGATAGCACGGATTTAGATGCTTTTAACATGTATCTACACTGTACGATTTAGCATTTATATGAATGTAATCGATCGACCAATATACTAATGGTTAATTTTCCGTGTTATTTATGACTCACGCTATTTGTCTTAGAAAACCCCGCCGATACCCTAGTGTACTAAACTGATATTAATTAAAGAGCCTATTATTACGTCGGAAGCATCTGTTGTTTTCTAGACAAGTTGATTTGTGTTGGGTAATAATTATAGCCTTCTAAAAATAATAAAAATGATAAGATTATAAAATTGTCTTATTATTTCTCTGTTTAATTATTCACTTATCTTTGTTGCATTACTTTGCACTGAGATAAGTTAATTACCTACATACTCTTTTGTTTTTATTACAAGAGAAAAAACCATATGGTATATAAGCGAAGGAACCATAAACTAAGCAAATAACTTTCAAATTTTCAAAATAAATACCTAGTAGGTACCTATTAATAATAAAAATACACTTTATCAATGATTTGATACCCATGTTAAACATCTTTGTTGCATGTTAGTGTGTTCATAGTTCACAGGTAATTTTAAACCACAAACAGTTGACGCTTAAGTTTACGTCCCACATCATGGTGAGCTATTGCCTATGGACTTATGTAAGACCAGAGGAATTACTCACATGTCACAGATCCTGTAATTTGAACGTAGGTATAATGTTTGGCAGCAGAGAAGTCCTTCGCATCGCCAACAGAGTTTTTGACAAAAAAATCCACAGTTATGAAGTGCTACTTTAATGTGGTTTCTGTAAGGTACTGCCCAGACAAATGGTTCATTTGAGTGGAGAGTAAAGATTTTAATAGTAACTGCAGTTCAAAAGGCAATGGGGTCGTTTTCACAGTAAACTTCTAAGTTTAATAAAAGATTATCTTCTACATTTGTTACATTGTGATCTTGAAGTATTTTCCAAACAACCAACACAACATTTTGCCTGACCTGGTAAAAATCAAAATCAAAATCAAAAATCAAAATATTCTTTATTCATGTAAACTTGTATCAAGTATTTATGAATCGTCGATTACAGTGTGACTCTACCACCGGCTTCGGAACGCAGTCATCTGTCGAGAAGAACCGGCAAGAAACTCGACAGTTACTCTTTTTAATCGCCAAAGAAATTTTACAACATTGATAATAAATCTATCTATACTAAGCCATACAGTTTTTCGTGTAAATGTAGAAATAATAATAATAATAAAGAAAAAAATTATAACTGTAGGACGTAGTGTAGATATAACAACAATGACAACAGATTGAAATACAGTTTGCGCGGACAGGGAGCGAAGCATTCCTACTACCAGTATCTACAGATCTCCATCATTAAGAAAATCTTCAATTTTATAGTAACCTTTTTTCATCAGACGGGTCTTGATACACGACTTAAATTGATTTATGGGTAAGCTAACAACATCCATTGGCAATTTATTATACATTGTAATACTTAATCCTTTAAAAGAATTTCCAATCTTTTGAAGCCTAATATTTGGAATAGCAAGCCTATGTTTATTTCTTGTGTTAAATTGATGACAATCTGATTTCTTTGAAAAATTTTGTATGTTCTTTTGTACATACATAACACAATCCAGTATATATTGTGATGGCACAGTTAATATATTTATTTCCCGGAATAATTCTCTTAACGAGTCACGGGTTTTGAGGCCATATATAGCGCGGATGGCTCTCTTTTGCAAAATAAATATATTGTTTATGTCAGCGGCAGATCCCCATAAGAGCAGCCCATACGACATAATACTGTGGAAGTAACTGAAATAAACTAGTCTCGCCGTTTCCACATCAGTCAGATTTCTTATTTTTCTGACAGCATATGCGGCTGAGCTAAGTCTTTTGGCAAGAGCTGTTACATGAGGCCCCCACTGCAATTTAGAATCGAGGGTTATCCCCAGAAACACTGTTGAATTGACAATTTCAATGAGTTCTCCATTTACAGTGATCTCAGGAACCACCTGTCGCACATTCGGCATTGTGAATTTAACACATTTCGTTTTATTGGTGTTCAATAACAAATTGTTAACAGTAAACCAGTGTAAAGTTTGTGAGACAGCATTACTCACATCGTCAAATGATTGTTTTCGTCTGTCAACTTTAAATATAAGGGAGGTATCATCATCGAATAACACTGTGTCACACAGGTTTTCTGTATAATATGGAAGATCATTAATATAAATTAAAAAGAACAAAGGTCCTAGTATTGAGCCTTGAGGGACCCCCAACAGTAAAGGGGCTCCTTTGGAATCAATACCATTCACGTTTACCTTCTGGATTCTGTCAGATAGGTACGACCTTATAAGACTTAACGCGTTGGCAGAGATGCCATAATGCCGCAACTTCATCAACAATGTCTCGTGATCAACACAGTCGAAAGCTTTAGACAGATCGCAGAATATACCTATAGCATCTTGCTTATTATCCCAGGCATCAAATATATGTTGGATGAGTGCTATACCTGCATCTGTAGTAGACTTGCCTCTAGTGAACCCAAACTGATTACTATGTAATAAATTATTTAATTTAAAATGAGAAAGCAATTGAGAATAAATAAGCTTTTCAAATATTTTACTTAATGTTGGGAGAATCGATATTGGTCTAAAATTGGATGGGTCACTTTTTTCGCCTGATTTGAATAAGGGTATTATTTTACTGTGCTTCATTAAATCTGGAAATTCACCATCATCCACGCATTGATTAAAAATAATAGCTAAATGAGGTGCAATAGAATGGATTATATTTTTTAATATATCCATTGAGATTCCCCATAGATCTTCGGTTCTTTTCATGTTCAGTTCTTTGAAAGTTTTATAAATAACTTCAGGACTGACATGGGTAAATTTAAAGGATGTTACACACTCATCCACATGAGATTTGAGGAGGGAGTTGGCAAGATGTGGGCTAGAATTTAATTGACAAGTAGTTTTGACTGCAATGTTAGAGAAAAACGATTCAAATGCATTCGCCACATTAGCATTAGAATCATGAATAATACCGTCAATATTTAAAGAGATCTTGCTAGTTTGTGTTTTATTTTTACAAGTCTCTTTATTAATGATTTTCCACGTAGCTTTGCTTTTGTTAGTGGCTTTCGATATTTTATCTTTTAAGTAATTTGATTTTGCTACTGCACATACTTTTTTAAATAATTTAGAATATTTTCGTACATATTCTACAGTAGCAGGGTTATTTGACTGTGTTTTCATTTCATATAATTCAAATAACCTTCTTCTACTTTTGTAAATTCCCGTGGTAGCCCAGGCACTAAAGTTAGTCTTATTACTATCAATTTTAATAGTTTTTTTAGTAAATACAGATCTAAATTCTTTTTCTACAATATCAAATAATTTTTCATACTGTTTGTGTCCATCGGCACCACTAAAATCTGTCATGGACAATTTATTGTCTATACGCTCCTTAAATAGATTTCTGCGGTGGACTGTAACGGGCCTACAAACAATAGTCGACGGAGAACGAGCAAGAGGGCACTCAAACACTGCCAACTGTCCGCTGTGATCAGAATTAATAAAATTTATAATACTTTTTTTATTTACATTGTCATTGCAAAAAATATTATCTAAACACGTAGCTGAGGTAGCTGTTATTCGCGTAGGTTCATTAAAAAGTGGATATAAATCAAAAGATTGGAAAAGATTAAGAAATCTACTAGAGTTTTGTACATCTAAAATATTAACATTAAAATCACCACACACTATAACTTTTTTATTGGTGGTACATAACTTTCTTAAGACATCTTCCATAACAGACTCAAATTCATTATAATTAGCAGATGGAGGTCTATAAACACAGGCAATAATATGCCGCTCTAACTCTGCACACGCTATCTCAATAGTTCGCTCAACTGAGGCAGACACAATATCTTTACGTTCTTTAAATTCAATTGAGCTTTTCAGTAATATAAGTGACCCACCTCTAATGGCCGTGCCTCTGGTAAACGAACTACCGAGTTTGTAATCATTTATACTTATAATTAACTCATGTTGCTTTAACCAGTGTTCAGTAACACAAAACACATGAATATTCTCATCATTTAAAAATAATTCAAGTTCCAGCTCTTTTCCAGAGACACCCTGTATATTCTGATGAATAACATTTAAATAATTTTGATTTTCCTTAATTACTAATTTGCAAGAGTTATCCTCTATTGTCTTGGACTTAAATTTAAATGATTAATTGGAATGGATTCCAATGTCTTATTAAAAATGTCCTTAATATTAAATGCTAACAAATTAGCTAATTCAATTTTCATTTTATAAGGCAAATAAAAACTTTTGCCAGTCACAATGAAATTAAAATTAATAAATTTGTTTGTGTCAAAAAACACAAACCTGTCGCTATGACTAAAAGTAAAATTGTATAATGTTGTATTCAATATATGAATACTGTTATTTTGTTGAGGTGAATAACACCTAGAAAAGGGTAAGCCACACAGTATAACCCTTTTTACATTTAGTTCTGAAAGTACAGAAAGTGCTTTCAGAACATCCTTCTTACTAATGTTCAGGCCATCGCCAATCATTAAGACAAGTATTGATTTGTCATTAAAATTACAATTTACCACTTTTGCTACAATTTCACTAAGTGGTGCGTCTGGCATGCAATGGTTAACAACATTACAATTTAATTTTGCATTCAAAAGGGATCCACAGCCGACCCCAAGCCTATCCGAAAAAACATACACTTTTTCATTGCTTTGCACAACAAAAGAGTCCGAAGCATTACAGTCAACATGGGCCGCTGTGCAGGGACTCTTAGGAGGCAGATCAGCAGTTGTTGCCGGCAATACCTCAGTACTCTGAGTGCAGTGCTGTAAAATTATTTCATTAGTGGCCTTTATCTGGGCCCTTATTTGAACCTGTGCTAGATCGTACTTTGAGGTCATGTCATCAAGTGATTGACACAACCTTTGGATGTCAGCCTGGAGCCGCTGTGTGTCCCTTTCATGTAACAGTCTGCTTTTAGTTAACTTAGCACTATAAATCTCAATACTATCAATTAAATCAGACCGTTGTTTCCTTAATTCTATATTTTTAGTAAAACATTTATGTTTTTTTATTAATCGTTCAGTTCTTCGAATATATCTATTTACTCTTATATACTTTTTCAATTTATTTCTACCTACTATATTGCTAGTGTTAGATTTTAAATTTAAATTTATACTATTTATATTGTCTACACATGAATCAAGCGATGTGGCTGTACATTCTGTGGGTTGAGCTGGGGTTCCAAGCAGTTCTTCATAGAGGCTCTGGGTATGTGTGACCTCTTGAAACCTTCTCTCCTCCTCAAGCTGTTGGATGCGCTTGTGTGCCTCACATAACTCAATCTCCAACTGGTCAATACGGCCTAGGGTCCTTTCATAAGTGTTTCCACACTCTTCGAAGCTACTAACTATTTGGAGCAGCTGGTCTCGATGCTGCAGAACACTGATGAGCTGGGTGTGCAGGTCAGCCATTTCTCTCTTTAGAAGTGCAAGTTGGTAAGGTACCGAACCCAAGACCTTAAGATAGGGCTGCCATCACCTAAGACGCCGCCGGATAAACACAGCGGTCACAGCGGCAAAAGATGGTTCTCTCTTAGGACACTTCTCAAAAAGTATTGTTGCAACAAAAATAAAAACATGGTTATAATTTTTTTGAAAGTTTTGGTAATGTGTCCAGGTTTCACCCGCCCTTCAAAGTAAGACAAATCCGGGGAAACCCGGACAAATGGCAGGCCTACCTTGTGATTATGTCATCATTATTCATTTTAAAAAGTCATCTATTAAACTGGGGCAAAATGCCTAACAAGAAGATATGCTTTTCTATAATCCTGCATAATAATATCTTTCTATAATACACAAGTGCAACATATATTTTCAAGGTTAATATTAGGTACCTAATTTACACACTTTCTTTTTGCCACCGTTAAAATAAGTACATAACTAGCCGGCTTAATTTATTATAAGGGACATAAATATTAGAAAGATATCTACGATCTCTGCATAGAATTCATAACAAGGTCAAACTTAAAAATAGTTTCATTCAAATCAAAATAAAACAATGTTTATCTTCCCTATCCTCACCAAAATAGATGTGGCTAACCATCTGTAATGATTTATAAAAAGTATCTAGGTTTAACTCTGAGAAATGATTCTGGCCTGTCTTGAAAAATAAACAACACTCACCAAAATGTATTAGTTCAGACGTACGAGGTACACAGCACTAAAACTTTCTGATGTAGTTATTAAAGTTAATAGACTTTTATTCACTTGTTTTTATCATTAAAAATAAAAACACAATTTCATTGATCGTGCTCTTTGAGTGTGAGTGAGACAGAATGACAGAATTTGACAGAAAGAAAATTAAGAAAACTGACCGACAACATTGCCAGAAAGAGACACGGATACGACAGATCTAAAGTGAAAGAGAGATGCAATAAATTCAAACGTCAAAGCAGTAGTTTGACCATTAATAATAATTCCATGAGTTTGACCAAGTTTGACACTAAGGTAACACGTTTCGATTCACGGAATTACTTTATATGTCATCCCGTATAAAATAAGTCGTCTTAAGGCTTTTTTATTTCGTATTTCTAGTCTAATAGCAAGCCTGTAAATAGTGAAAATAATCTTTAAGACAAAATTCGTTCTTGGTCGTATGATATTATCGTTTCAAGTGAAATTTTATGTTGAATGTTTCCAAACTTGACTTGTAGGATAAAAAAGTACTGTACAGACCTACAAACTTATCTGTTCCGGTGGCCAAAATTGGAACTACGTGAAATACAATGCAAAAACGATAAATGACAGTTTTAAATAGACAGTAGCGACGCCGCCACCGGAACAGATAAGTTTGTCGGTCTGTCGTTACTCTATCTATGCTATGCTGGCTGAATGCTGGCTGACAGGAAGAATAATATCATAGTTTCGTACTACATAATTGCTTTTTAACGACATGAATTCACACCATGCAATGACCACATACCAGCATGCACGAAGAGTAGGTAAATACGAATGAATTAATCAACTAGTTACTTTACTTATCTTTAATAAGTCTATTAATAAATTTTATTATTTTGAAATGGGTAGGCATTTTTAATAGAAACAGTTTGTGACAACAAAATATTTTATTTAATAATTATTATTAATATAATAATTATAAATATTAACGAAGGAGACTTAGAGCGGTTTACGTCCGATCTGAATCCTATCCGTCTCCGTGAAATGACGGTCCGGTGTATCCGTAGAACTATTTTTCTAATCCGTGACATCCGTCATCGGATTTTTTTTTTGTGATTTTGATTTCACGGAGACGGATCGGATTCGGATCGGACGTAGTGCGTAACCGCTATCACAATACATTTCTTACCAAAAAAAATAATATCTTAATTCTAATATTTCCACCTTACTTTTCAACTTTTTTAACCTTTCATTTAAATAATGCTCAAAGATGTATGGTATCAGCTGATCTAAAATAAATTAGAATAATGGCTATGTTACGGGCAACGTGATTAACTGGGCATTATTAATAAGGACCGGCCATTATTAATAAGGCCCGAGAGCGACGGGCAAAGTGATTAATTTATCACTTTGACCGGCCCTTACAACGAATTTAAATACCCTAGAAGCAACATTGCCTATAAAACCGCCTTCAAAAAGTGTCCCGAAAGTACATAGCAACGGTGGGGGGTATCTAGGGTATTTAATATCGTTGGGCCCTTATTAATAATGCCCGACGGCCCGTGGTCCATGTAATAAATCAGTGTTTACGATAGCTTGAATTTATCACTTGGACCGGGCAGTATGAATAATTCCCTACTTGTAGCCGGGCAATGTGATAAATTGGACCGCGGCTGTGCCTTACGTGCGGCGGAAAGCGACTTGGATGGATATAGGTTAGAAGGCTAAGGCGGGAGCGGAGCGTAGCGGAGCTCCTGCCTTAGCCTTCGTGGTTATTTTTTTTTTGACATCTATTCCCCAAATTAACGATTTAACAACTTAACGACGAAACTAGTTTGGCCTAGGCTAAACTAATTTAAGTCGACATAGAATATATTATTATAGTAAAAACAAAATAGGTTTTCAGGGTTTAAAAAAAAAATAACCACGAAGGCTAAGGCGGGAGCTCCGCTTCGCTTCGCTCCCGCCCTTAGCCTTCTAACCTATATCCATCCGAGTCGATTTCCCCCTTAGTAAGAACTAGTTTAGCCTGAAATCGGCTTAGGCCGGTAATACATACATGCCGCTTATTTTTTGGTAACTTTTCAAGAAAAAATTGTAAGTTTTTTGTCTTTTAATAAACAAAAACACTTCTGTTCACCTATTTTATTACTTGGCCCAAGATAGACGAGGCATTATTCATAATGGCCGGGAAAAGTGATAAATCATGCTGTTTTAATCACATGGCCCAATTGAGTCGGGCATTATTAATACAGACCGGCCCTTATGAATAATGCCCGGACTTATCAAATGGCCCGTAACAGCTACTCACTATCTCACTAATATAAGCTCACACGCATGTATATTGTTTAAGGCACTTGTTTATTACCATTTAAAGTAATATCACATTTTTATAAAAACAAACAGGTACTTAATTAGCTAATTAATAGACACATTGGTCATGTAAGACTTGATACTTTGGGAATTTAGTTTACATACACAGCCCAATAATTAGTAGCGGCCACTACTGCCCGCCCAGTGTAGCGTGGGCTGCGCGTGGGTGCCGGCTGCCCAGGGCGGAAAACTATTTTTCATCCCACCATCTCGGAAAGAGTATTTTTAATCTTCAATATCTGAGTGGAAAAGCGGTTTTTATTCTCTAGAGGATAAAGTAAATATCTGAGTGGAAAAGCCGTTTTTATTCTCTAGAGGATAAAGTAAATTGAATTTAGAACATCGTGTGCACTAAGTTTGTGAATTAAAAAAAACCTTAAACCTATTTACTGCTACCTCTATGGTGCCGAATATATCATACAACTTTTTTTTAATTTTTTAAACGTTTTTTTTTGCATTTAGTCATTTCCTCGCTGAGGTGGAATGAAAAGTTACGTGTTGCACTCGAGTGCAAAGATTTTTCACCTCGTGCTCTTTTGATTCCCTCGCTAACGCTCAGGATTCTAATTTTGAAATCACTCGCTGCGCTCGTGATTCAATTTTAGAATCCTTCGCTTGCTCGGTCATCAAAATTGAACACGCGGTTAAAAAGCAACTTTGCACTCTTGTATAACAAATAACTATTGCCGTCCTCATATTTCAACAGTGACGTTGGTAGAGTGCTTTGGAAGTGGCCTCTATTAAAATTAATTCGGGGGCCCAATTGAAGAGCAAAGATTTCTTTGATTTGACTTTATGCATGTTGGGCAAGATATATTTTCCCTTAGATTTCGGAATTCCTTTCCACAATTCTAGCCACTGGAATGCTGAGAGAGCAAAAAAAAATGGTCCTCTGAGGTGAAATTCTTCATAACATTAATTTTAATACGAAACTTCTAGTCCGTCGGACTTTGAAAAGGTCCTTTCCTAAACTGGAATCGAACAATTTAGTTCAAGTTTAGTTCTAGATCCAGACTAGAGCGGAGACCGTGGTGAAAGCTTTATCTCCTCAGTGTGCACGGACTTGTAGACTTGGCCGCAGTGCGTGAACCGGTTCTCGTCGTCCTCATACATCAGCTGCTTGTGCCGGCTGTGAACCACCACGATGCAGTACACGGAGATGCCTTAAATAACAATAAAAATAAATTGTGTAAATATTGGACAACAGCACATACATAGATCTAACCGCAAACTTAAAGTAGCTAGTTAGCCGTGCTTATTTGAGAATAAGTGTTCTCGACGGGCATGTCAAGAGTAAAATGTAAGAATACACTCGGCGCTGGCTAGCCCGTTCCTTTGCTTGAACTTGGCTCTGACAAGCTGCCGCGTGTCTAGATTTATAATAAATTTTTACGTATGTAAGCTTTGTTTATATTATGTGACTTCTGTTCGGCAGAAGGCAAACTTTTATTCCATTGAGGGACACATAACAAGGAAACATAGCTCATTGAGTTGCCATTCTGTATCTGGCTGATCTGATCCTCGAGCCTTTGAAACAAGTGTTCACCTCTAAAAAGGATTATAACTAGGTACTTTCAAGTTGTAACCGGAGCGATACTCACAAACTCTGAGAAGGTAGACGCAGATGACGGTGACCTCGATGCCCAGCATCTGGCCGGAGTCCTGCAGCACCAGGCTCATGCCCATGAGACACATGACGAAGTAGATGGCCGTGATGATGCCCGTCACTATCGTCCACGGCAGCGTCAGCGACGGCAGCTTCTGGCAGTCCAATGACAATAAATAAATATCTCTGGACATTATTCGTACAGCGCCATCTAGCCCCAAACTAAGCATTAGCTTGTGCTTTGGGTGCCAGACAACGGATAAATAAACATTACTTTTACACTTTTTTTTTTGTAAACACATAACACATACATAAAATAGAAACACCCAGACCGATACAAACAGACATGTTCATGCACACAAATGTTTGTACCGTGAGGGGATCGAACCCGCGACCTCTGGTGTAATAGCTGACTTCTCGACCATTAGGTATACCAAATGGCTCGTCAAATGTTATCTACAACAATGTTATTAAGTATATTAGGAGGACACAACGCAGAACTAAATAAGTACATAAGTTCTGAGTACTAGATATCAGAACCAGCAAAGATATCACAACCAGTAAGATCGGTTAAGTGACATATGGAGCGACTGTCTCCTGTAATTTTTGACCGTGGATAATCGGATGATAGCTACAATCCTAGAGTAATCGGATTGTTAATTCATTAAGGTATCCTCACGATGTTTCCACTTTCTACTAATTTATCGCTAATAAAGTCAACTCGGCTGGGCAGCGTTCGGAAAACTACGCAGTGTTTTCTCGGCCCAGATACCGCAGTGCCTCAAGACGAAAGTCTTTGATGCGTGTGTGTTGCCAGTGATGACTTACGGAACGGAAACGTGGCCACTTACAATGTGCCGCATAAAAAGGCTCAAAATCGCGCAAAGGGCAATGGAGAGGGCTATGCTTGGAGTCTCCCTGCGTGATCGCATCAGAAATGATGAGATCCGCAGAAGGACCAGGGTCACTGACATTGCCCGAAGAATTGCGAGCCTAAAGTGGCAGTGGGCAGGACACATTGCAAGGAGGACTGACGGCCGTTGGGGCGGAAAGGTCCTCGAGTGGTGGCCACGTACCGGGAAACGCAGCCGTGGTAGGCCTCCCACAAGGTGGACTGATGATCTCATAAAGATCGCCGGAATCCACTGGATGCGGGTGGCACAGGACCGATCGGTTTGGAGATCCTTGGGAGAGGCCTATGTCCAGCAGTGGACGTCGTTTGGCTGAAATGATGATGATGAAAGTCATCGACATTCGTCAAACAAAATCTGACATTTGATGTAAAGCTTTGTTTTTATCTGAAGACAGCCTTTACCCTTTTTCGTGTCTCCCACTAAGCTAAGCAGGGGATTTGATGTAAAGCTAGTCCGGGATCCTAAGACCCCTTAACCTAATTTATTTTCGAAGTGACGACATTTTCAGTTTAGGTTCTCTGATGAGTCTACAATTTCTACGTTTCTACCAGCACAAACTGTCCTTTTGTGTACTGAATGAGCAGATTTTTTTGAGATATTGACAGTAGTGTGACGAAGTTCTAGATACCTTATAAGCAGCCAAGATGAGGAGCAAGGAGGACAGCAGATGCACGCCACTGACGACTGCCGCCGTGACGTAGAGCACGTATTTGTGGACGGACGCGCGTTCGCCTCCGAATGGCCACAGCGTCACCATTAGGCAGTACAGAAGCAGCTCCAAGAGCGCCCATACCTGGACACATGATGGCTTAGTAATAGTCGACAAATAATGCTTGATGGTACAACTTTCTACAAGTAAGATACTTACTTACATTACTACTGAAAAAGTTTATACACAAAGTTTGACACAATATTCACATAAGCGAAATTTTGAATAGATTCCTCCAAATGGATTAAAATACTCAATAAAATCTGGTTTCATAAAAAAAAAAAATTACAAAGATCTTTGAAATTGGTAGTCAAACTCCTACTAAGTTAGTAATTGTTTGCGTTGTAAACCTTTGCTATCTATTTACGACCAGGCGTCTAGAAGAAAGATCATGTTTAATAATAAATGTACATACAAAAGACAAGTACCGTCGTGTTTATGCAAATACAAGTATCTCAGCATGCATTAACATGCATGAAAGCCAATGCCGAATAAGGTTAGGTGACATCTTAAGCACAGTAGTTCAGTAGTTAGGTAAGTAAAATAATCGCATTATCTAGACGACCGAACGAACATTGTTTACTTACTTACCTCACTATAAAGACGTAACGAGATGTATCATATTCTGATATTTTATCTTAAGGCTAAATTATTCATGGTTTTACACGAGCCTACCTGTCTCGTTTAATCACATCTTCTACTTTTTGTAGGCACATTACCGACTACATGTTACGCACAATGTGAAATACCTATTCTGTCAACGTTGGATTTACAAAATACACCTTTCGTTGATATAATGGTAAAAAAAATTATAATAATCAATTTAATAACTAAATCTTTCTTTATCTAATCGAAGTACGAAATGGAAAATATATTTTAATGAATCTTACTGTGTATTTTATATTTTATAAAAATAGTCCTTAGACTAAGGTCCGTCGGTATAAATAGGTCTGCCTCTTTTTTATTTTTAGTGTGAACTATTTAATATCACAGGACATTGAAACCGAAGGGGAGTCAGTAGTTATATTTCATTGTATGTTTTATGTATGTCGATAATCTACATGAGTAGAATATTTCTAGTGTTGGTTATTCTAGATCTTCGACATACCTTTAGCAGACCTTTCTACGTCCTAGTTACACACATACCGTATACACACAGCCGATGATCAGGGTCCCAGTCTGCAGATTGCAGCCGCAACAGCATCTCTTCACCATAGGAACACCCATCTTTAATTAAAGTTCTCTACAATCACAAACAATGGGATTGGAAGTCCAACATCGCTATCCTTTCACGTGATAATATATCGCTTACACGAGTACACTTTGTTTTTATAAAATTCTAAACGAATTTCCATATTTTCTCTTCAACTGCGTCTCTTGTAGTTGTTATTCTTCAGTTCTTAACGACACATCACAGTTCACATCACAAAATGTTCCGTATTCTTGTGTAGGTGCTAATGAATCCACATCGACTATTTCGATGATAACAAATAGTTTATATAATTGAGGTAGATACGTATTTTCCGAGTAAAATTCGAGAGGATTGCGCCACGGCACACGTCGTTTCAAAGACGGAGTGTTATCGCAATGTTCGATTAGCACGCGGCCATGATTTTGCCAGTGATAAGAGATAACGATAAACGTCCGTGTATAGTATAGCAATAACAACAAACGCGATTCCTATACTTTCCTCAGCTGAAATGACGTAGGTAAGTAAAGTAGTTGCGATGTTACTATGTCGAAGGTTGACTTGCTTTCAACCTCACTATTTATTTATTTTTAAGTATGACGAGTTTAAAAACGAAAATGTAGAGTCCGACTATCGTTTTAAAGTCACTCTGCAAACTTGATGTTTTGTCAACTGTTGGTTTTCTATCAATGTATAACATGCATCATGTATAATTAAAAATTATAAAAGATAAATATTGTAGCAATTAATGGAGGTACTTACTAATAATTCATAATATATTAATTTTATTTACTAGCTTAAAAAGACAGGCTGTATTTTTTATGCGTAAGTATAATCGAGTTTGACAAAAATTGTATTTATAACATTACTAGCCTTCCGCCCGCGGTTTCACCCGCGCGTAATTTTTTTTTTCAAATATCCCCTACTTCCCCCCACATTTCCGGAATCAAAAGTACCCTATGCCACCCGGGGATAGTGTTGCTTTCCAACAGTGAAAGAATTATTCAAATCGGTTCATTCGTTTTTGAGCCTATTCAATAAAAACAAATAAACAAACAATCAAATCTTTTCTCTTATTAATATTAGTACAGATATGTAGATCCGTTACATGTCACTATTTATTTTTAGTAGTTATACGATACACGTGCTTGTAGTTCCTACACCATGAAATAGATATGGCACAGATAATAAATATAGTAATCGGATGAGTAAGTTTAGGCAGAGTCCATTTGCTATGCCTTAGGAAAAGAGTAAACAAACTAGTTTAGCACAGTCGACCGTGTATAGCGCCCTTCTTCTGCCCGGGGTACAACATTAATCATTTAAGGATAACTAAATGATTTTATGAGAGGTTTTTCCTAAGAACAAAACAGAAAAGAACGTGATTCGAGATAGCACCCTGTATGTACCAGACTTTCCTCCCAAAATAAGGATTTAAATGCCGATCTTACCGCTGTCAGAGAAGATTGTGATAATTTTTGTTGGTGGTAGCGCTTTTAGAGTCCTACTGGCTAGCTACCACCCCCACGGTGAAATCTGCCGCCATAACAGCTCTGGCTGTGTTCCGGCAACATTATTGTGGGAGCCCGTACACTTGAAATCAGAGGCTCGAAGATTAGATGAGCCTACAGTCTGACAGCACACTGAGCGACGCTTCTAGGTGAAGCGTCCCTCAATGGAATAGGCCGCAGTGGCCGCTAACCATCAAGTGGGCTGTGTGTGCCTGTCTGCCAACTGACCTAGTATAAAAAAAAAACTTGTCAGAGAGCAAATAAGCTGTCTTCTTTTTATAAAAATGAACATAGTTATCTGATAGATTAATTATCATGTACTTATCTGACAGCTGTGAAATCGACCCTTAATTTAGAATATTTATTAACATTAAATGTAATCTCAACGAGGAAAAGATTACACATCAAAGGCTACCGATTCTGGTTATCTGAATGTCAGAGGGGTGAGGTTTGTTTCGATTAATTCAATCAATTAATTGTATCTCGATATTGCCATTACTGCGAATGAGATCAAACCCGCGATAGGTACCACTTGAAGGAATGTTATCAACGTGCAACAAAATAATCCATTATTATAAGTACGAGTAATCATGGATTTATCCAATATGTAACAGCATCGCAATCTATTAAACAGTAATTTATGTAAAATAAATGTTTAAATCTTTTTTATCTAAAGTAACATGTGATCAAATATGAAATGACTATGTTAGTTAAACTTAATAATATTGATATTTGAGATAAAAAAAAAAACAATCTACACAGTAACATTTTGTCTGACAGAGGCAACCGCGGATGTCACGCGCTACCGATTCAACTGATCCTTAGGTCGGACCGATAGCAGCATAAAAATTATATCAAAAATATAGCCAAATAAAATAGACTATGTACAGTCAACAGCACATCACGGTATACACTTGCAGTTCGATAATAGCGCTTATGCCCTCGACATAAGAGCGGTACAAAGTCCAAAGTGTTACGTCTGACGTGCTGTTGATTGTATGATCAAGAGCAAACATTAATGGTCTTTTTATCCGGCTCAAAGGACCACTGACTGACGTATGAGCACACTGATGATAACACATTGAACTTGATGTGATTGTGAACAGGAGTAAAACAAAACTTAATCTTGTTCATTGATGTGCGCAAATATCGGATTGTGAATAAACTACAATTAGCCGCTAGCCTAGGTGCTAAGGATTACACATTTTGCATAAATTGTGCGATATAATAATATTATACAGACTGTATATCCCAGGTTATTTCCCACTGTAGATACTTACTTAAGCAATAACCTGAGTAATCGTACAAAACCTCCGCACGTTATCAATGATAAAATTATTATAAATTACTGATAATGCATACAAGTTATTTTGTTCAGTGGTACCACTATTGGTCACAGATACGGTCTCACCAATAACTTGTCAATAAATCGAAGATTGTTAAATAAAATGTGTTTTCGGCAACGAAATTGTTTTTGCTGCATACGTTTAGACGTCGCTTGTAAAATTATTGGAATGTTTTATATGGTAAGTAATATATTTTATAATTGTGAAATACATCAGTAATATTACTAATAATGCATCCATTGCATGCCAGGGCAATATTTAATCAAAACAGGACTTGGAATATGTTATTATTTTAGTTCGAAGGGCAAAAGCCAACATTGAAGTTACTCTATTCCCTATTAACCAACGCGTATCTAATTTTTGGCTAAACTAAACTAAGTCCTTTCATAATATTCAGACCCAACCCAAGAAGCTTATGCATTTGTGTTAAGTAACTATTTAGTTATAGGGTAGGAGAATCAATGATAATACCACGAATATACTTAAAAACATGTATAAACATCCAGACACAGAACAATTAAAAATTCTCATCATAAAAATGCTTGTCCTGCTTGGCATTCAAAACCTCTTCAAGCCATTACTCGACTTTTTAAAAGTAAGAGCTGCCCTTCGCATAAAAATACATTCCGCCATATCGAGTGGAGTAACTATTCTAGAATAATGATCAACGCTATCTAGCTAGACATTAATCAACATTAATCACCCAAATGTACATAACAGTGGCCGCACCTCTGTAAAGCAGCACACATTATTTCAGAACAGTTTGTTAATAAGTATCCGCACTAGGTTTAAATTTTAATAAATATTTATATTAAAGGTGCTGACAGCTGGTATGACAGTACTGTACGGTGTGCCAGTGGCTCTGGGTGGGGAGCTACTACCTACCACGAGAATATACTTCTACTTCGCCATGTGTGTGTCTTCCATCGCACTCTTCGTGTCGGCGCTCCTGCTCGTCATCGGCTCTTTCACGGTAAATACTACTTACCATCAGGTATACCTCATGTTCGGCATACCGAATGTTCGTTTGCCCGCAATTTCATTACAAAAATCACAGACATGCCGTAAAACATCATATTGGAATTTTGACTTTTGAATTATGAAAAACACAAATGGTGTTTTATACTATTTAAATTATTTATCTAGTGAAATTACTGGGTTATATACCCAGTCCTAATAAGTCGTCTCGGTGTAACAGGCGCAGGGGGCGGTGCCATACAGTAACTGCTTAGTTACTGTTTGGCAATGAACTGTCTACGTGATGACGTGGCGCTTACCATCAGGTGAACGGTCTGCTCGTCTTGTTATACATTGTAATAAAAAAAAAAATTACTACAAGATAAATTGACTACACATGAAAAATTGCAGTCTTGTGATGTTGGTTTTCACCCCAAAATGAAACATCTTTTTGGTAATCCGTTTAGAAATACATGAGTTATATTATTTTTAATCTAGTGGAAGGGGAAAAGTAATCGAAAAAGGATACACAGGGTAACGTGTAACGTCGGGTAGGTATGATAGAGAATTCAAGATATCCCAAATACCTACGCACCCACTCTCGTATTGTTTTGAGAAAAGATTTCTTTTTAGAGTTAGTTTTTGTTTTGTAAAATATCGTTAAAATCGAACACAGTCAAGTTCCTACCCAATTGATGACTTGTTTGCAGAGGAAGCCTTGCCTGCTGACCCCGTGGCTGGTGACGTCGATTAGCGTCAGCGCACCCCTGATGGCGCTCAGTGTGGTGGGCATGGCCACAATCCCGCTGCGCGCCGCCGACCGCGACACCCTCGCGGAAGAGAGCGCTGTCATATCCGCCTACTTCTCACACGCATGTAACTACCTTTTATTTTTTCGGTGTAGAATGCCTTAATACACCACAGACCTGCCGGTTGTATGTGAGACGCGGGACTGAAGCCGTTCGTCCCATTACCCACAAAACCCCAAAGGTTACCAGGTGGTAGATTCCTGTAAATAGAAGTGTGTTATGCACTTTTGTGTTTCGGGTAAAGGGCACTGAAGCGAGTGAAATTACTGGTTATATGAGACCTAATAACTGTATGTCGTCTCGGTGTAGTCGGGCGCAGGGCAGTGCCAGACAGTAAATGCTTAGTTACTGTTTGGCACTAAACTGTCTAAGGGCAGACGTGGCGCTTCTAAGGGTTATCATCAGGTGTACGATCTGCTCGTCTTGTTATACATTGCAATAAAATAAAATAAAAAGGTTTTTCTCCTTTACACCTGTGAGAATAGAGCCGATGTCCTACCTTATGCCTACTGACCAACCCATCCTACCTAGGTTACCCTGGCAGGGGTTGCGCCTAGGGAGGACCACCCGAGAAACTTGGTAATTCCTAACAACCTACTAATAATAAATATTATGCTCTCCTAGCATATATTTTTAAATAAGGTAGCGCTCAAGCTTACCATCTAATCAGGCGAGTCCTGATCAGATAGTAAGCAGATTTACCATAGATTTTGCTGACTGACTGAGTCCCCAACCAATATGAGAATCCAATTCTCTTATCAATACTAATGCTAGTTATGCATTTTGTAATTTTACCGGAACTAAGATTTTGTTATGGTTTTGCGTGAAACATAAGTAAGATGTTTACCAAGAATCTTGTGTCTTTTCCAGCCTTCCTATTCTACTTCTTCTCCGTGGTGAAGAGCTACAAATGCGAGCTGGAAGACCAGGAAGACCCCAAAGCTTTCGAGAGGCTCACGTGCCATACCCTCGGAGTCCAGTATCGTGACCACGTCTGATTAGAGCTACTCTTTACTCACACCACGAGTTAGCCAACCGCGGTGCGAATTGCCCAAGCACTGGTTTCTGAACAGTATCGCACCGCAGTGGTCACATGCGAGGCATTTTTTCACTGAAATGATTCGGACCACAGGGCGAAATGACCTAAGGCCGGTTTGGACAAATTTAAGGATTTCAACTATTTATTTAAACAAATTAGTTGAAAGTGGTTTGTGAAAATGAAAGATTCCGATATGAAATGTATAAAATATAAACTGACCAAAATAAGTTGCTAAGAGAAGAAGCTTTTGAAGCAAGAAAAATATAAGATACTTCTGTTCTGTTGCTGACTTTATTGTTTGTATGGTCGACAGTAGAGGTAATATAAGTACCATACAAATGTTAAATGTGAGCGGCTAAGCAATAACTTAAGACCACGTGTGATCAGCGATGAATGACATAGAGTCAAAGTACCTTCAGCTATTGATTGGAGTCAACGACGTGGCATTATATTTTCAGACTTTATATGTAAATATAAGTAAAGTACGAGTTAGCACTGAATTGGTTTTATTATATGCGAGCCCCCTAATAATAGCACAGAGAACGATACTTCTTTGCAGCAAGAAATATCGAAGGCTTCCTTCCTACGAGTATTTACATTCCTACCTTTGACTGCGTTTTAAATAATAGTTATTACATACTTGACTGTGTAGTTTAACAATACAACTTGAAACTGCCTTTGAGTGATAACGATAGTTTATATTCCTTTGAAAGATACTTCACTAGGTACAAGCGATTACACGCGTCCCTTCGAATGCGTACAAGACGAATGGTTCGAATTTCAGCACGTATATCGATTTTTCTACTTGCAAATTTTTGATTAGCCATAAATCCAGTTAGTTTATCTATTGCTTATAAAATATTTTTAAGATCTCCTAAGCCCATTGTTGCACGTCACGTCATCTCACCAGGTGAAGACTATTAAATGAGGCGGTAGTCAAAAAGTTGTACAAGTGAATATAAGATGACTACAACATCGCTTAGATTGTTTCCTAGTGTCCGATCTTGTTACCTAACGACGCGTCAAAGCTGCGCGCGCGCAACACGTGGAAACAATTACGCGGCGACGTCGCGCGCGACGCAGCAACAATGAGTGAGTGCACGCGTGTATACTTGTGCTCATATTACTTACATTTTGTATTAATAAAAATTTTATTTATTTATTCAAGAACAAAATACATTGTGTAATTGCCGAAATGTAGAACTACAAAACGACTGCATAAAGTAAGTTTTTTAAACTACATTAGTAGACAGTCAAGCACGCAGCCCACTTGATAGTAAGCGACCACTTCGGCCTGTTCCATGGAAAGACAATTAGCCCTTGCTAATTGTCTTTTCATGGAACAGGCCGAAGTGGTCAATAGTTGGAACTATACTTGTGCGTGTGGCAGCACATTTAGTGACATTCAAGGGAATCGTTGACTCGTACGATCTTCCTACACCGTAAGTAACGGACCGATTTTTTTTATACTAGGTCTTTGGCAGACCGATACGCAGCCTGCCTGATGGTAAGCGGCCACTGCGGCCTATTACATTGAGGGACGCTTCACTTGGAAGCGTCCCTCCATGTGCTGCCAGACTGTAGACTCATCTGATCTTCGAGCCTCTGATTTCTAGTGTACTGGCTCCCACATCAATATTGCCGAAACACTGCAAGAGCTGTTATGGCTTCTATGATGTTATGATTATGATATGAAATGGCTGTTATGATTTCATTTCCGATTTTCGAACCTTTTTATTGGTGTAACATCAAAAACAAACAAAACAATAATAAGATTTTTACCAAAATTCGCCTCACGGACCACTGTCTCGAATTGTACAGTCAACAGCACATCACGGTATACACTTGCAGTTCGATAATAGCGCTTATGCCCCCGACATAAGAGCGGTACAAAGTCCAAAGTGTTACGTCTGACGTGCTGTTGACTGTACTTCCGTACGTACTCAAATTGGCATTTATGTAGATAAAGAAAATAATGTTTGTCGGAGTATACCTGGCGGCAAATCGTCGTTTTCACCGCGGCTCGTGACAATGGCTCCCGAGATCTATAAGTAGAGGGCGCTGCCGTCGCCGGCCAGTCGCCCCGGGATCATGTCATCACACGGCCAAATATGGTGAGTACAGCCGGATAATTGTACAGCACACTTCATTATCACATTAGCACCTAATTAACCATACTTTTTTTTATCTGAGCAATACGATACGGACCGTCATCCTCCGTCAGAGGCGGAGGGACGGTGTGGGACTCCCACGCCCTAGAAAGAACTGAGTTTACTCACGGGTTGCATTTAACTGCACATCAAAAAATACTGATTGACCATCAAAAAAATACTGATTTGCTAACCTAACCTAACCTTTGGTGTGCAATCAGTTATTTTGATGTACATTTCAGTTTTTTTTTGATGTACCTACACTTAAATATTTCCCTTTACTCACTAAACCCCGGGGTGCTCTTCCTTACCTTGTGACGAGTCCTGGGAGTGAACGAGCTTTTACGTCCATAAATCACGATAAAGCGCGTAAAGCGCTCTACAAATCTCTCCTTTGCGAGAGGGAGGTCAAAAGATCCTTGGACATTTTTAACGCAGCGACATTTAGCCCTAAACTAGCTATAGGCTAGGTATACCAGACAACCGATGAACATAACGTAAAAGGTATCTTTTTGTAGTTAAAGACATAATATTATACTTATGTAAGAAGAGCAAGGTTGGCTCCATAAAACAGATGTCTTCTTAATTTTCTCAAAGTCAATAGCGACTACATATTACCTTATCCATTAAAATGTTGGGTGTTTGGCCTTACTTGAGTAATAGCTGCTTTTCAGCAATGTATGTTGATTTCAAAAAGTCCTTCATAATAATTGTTTACTGGAGAAGCACCTCAGAGTCACCCTGCCTTATGTTAGTCTAATGTACTTTATTTCACTATTTTTTACATAATATCTAATATTTCTATGTTTTTATTAAAATTCTTGTATGATTGCGCTTATTGTGCCTTATGTTGTTGTGTTTTGTCACGTTTACGTTAACTTACAAATTAATTTTAAAATATCAAACACATGGAATACTGCCATAAAAGAAGGTGTGGAGACATAAATATCTCTGGCTTGAGAAAACCGCAGAGTGACAGATCAATAAAACACGTAATATGGAATTCCTCGACCGGCTGTATGAATGCATAACGTCATCAATAAGTATTACGGGCATAAAAAGACTGTTCATTACGTCATGCCTGTGCCAGATTCCCGCCAGCCGCACAGGTGCCGCGCCACAGTCGCGGAGACAGGAGTGAGGCTACTCTATTCGGAAATATTTAAGTTTCCTACGATTGCTTTTTTGAAATCCGACTAGCTGGCTACCACGCCAAGACGTAAAGAGGTCTGACTGTGTTCCGGCAATTTTAATGTAGAAAACAGTAGTTACATTTAATTTAAGGCTTCAAGATAAGATAGAGGAGCATACAGTATCGCAATACATTGAGCGATGCTCCCGTTACCCAACAATGGTTTAAGCCAGTGGTGCCCAACCGGTAGCTCGCGGGCACCTGGTAGCCCGCAACCTGTTATCTAGGCGCCCGCGAACAATATAGGTCAAATAAATTAATCAATAACTAAATTACGCTGTATGCCATACCATACACTGTATGGTATGAGTCGCTGTACACTTGTACAGTATTCGCGCAGCGTGTATGCGGGTACGCACACGGTAACACCATGCACCATGTACACGTCCACCGCACTCGTGGAAAAGGATGAAACTGTGTTATACACCAGTAAAATTTGATTGCCAAAAAACTTAACCTTGGCCATGTTATGAGCATAGCTTGACGAATTGTGAATTTCAAAGATTTGCTCAATGAATTGGACAGTGAACATGATGATTTGATCTACTTCGCTGAAGTAAGGTGGCTCAGTCGTGGTAAAGGCAAAGAAAAACACATATCTGACATGATGAGCGCAATTTCAGCTTTCGTAAGAAAAATCGATCAGTTAGAGGAGAAAAATTTTCAACATTTTCCTTCCTTTACTGTCCTTTTGGACGCCGAATTTTTTGCGGAGTATAATCCAGCTAAACATGTGGAGCTGTTTAATCAGTTAAAATCGGAATTCGAAAGGCATTTTGACAACATTTTCTGTATGGAACCTCTGTTTATTTTTGTCAAAAATCCATTTATCGATACCGATGTTTCACAACTAGCTTCATTGATGGAAACCCATTGCTTCGTTAATAAAGCGGAAGCTGAATTAGAAATTATTACGCTTCGCAGTGATATCATTCTTAAAAGTCCAGAAAATAAAAGCGACGAAATTTTTAAGCTCATGGACCCTGTTAAATACAAAAACGTACGTAACTGTGCTCTCATTATTAAAGCATTTTTTGGGTCAAAATATCTTTGTGAACGTGCTTTTTCTCAACTAAAAGTAATAAAAACCAAATACAGAAGTATGCTAACTGACGAACACGTCAAAAATTGTATGATTTTGGGTTGTACAGAACAGAAAATTACCAACCAGACTTTAAGAAGCTTTCTGAAAATGTGAATAGCCAAGTAGCGCATTAGCTTTTTGCTGTTCCGGTCTATTCTGTTTTAAGGCTGTGTAGTTCCGCAGATGCCGCGCGTATGGTTTTTAAAAGCCACCTGAGACATACAAATCAGTGTTTTAAATTCTAAAAAAAATATATGTATCAGTTAAGGATCTGATCTAGTTAAAATCGCATTCAATTACATGTTTTTATAAACTTCACTCGATAGAAAAAAATCCCAAAGTTACCCCTTTTTTTAACGATTTTCGTATTTTATGTCTAAGCTCCTGCCAATTAACATTTGAATTTTCACTCAATTATAGCCACTAAATATTTACAGATAAATTCGCAGAGTTTGACTTGATAAAATTAGTGTCTCGTTTACTTTGTTTAAAAAATTACGAAATGTGCGAGCGCGGCGCCATATTTGGACGTGACCTACAAACTTATCTGTTCCGGTGGCCAAAATTGGAACTACGTGAAATACAATGCAAAAACGATATTTAATGACAGTTCTAAATAGACAGTAGCGACGCCGCCACCGGAACAGATAAGTTTGTCGGTCTATGCCTCTTTTATGTACTCCCACCCCCCCTTAAGTGTAGTAAATGTGTCATATTAACATAATGAATACTTAATGAAAACTTCGTGGTGCCCGCGTGGCTTATCCGGATTTTCAAAAAAGCCCTTGGAGCAATACCACTTGGGCACCACTGGTTTAAGCCGCAGTTGCCGCTTAAGATCAGGTGGGTTTCATACATGTCTGCAAACTACTCCTTACTGATATCATAAATACGAAAGTAACGTGTGTTTGTTACGTGAACAGTGAAAGCAGACATTATACTAGACCTTGAGAAAGGACAAAGCCTACTGTTATCCCGAAAAAATATCTCATTTTGCGGGAAGTTTCGTATACCATAAAAAAACACGTGACTTTACCTACGCGTGAGACAAGTGTCCGTTCATTTGGTTTTCTATTTGACATGCATATTATTCTATTTAATTTTTCTGACATTGGAGGATTAATTTATTTTGTTTTCTTTTTTATTATTTCATTGGATGTAAATTTATTTGTTTTTGTTTAATTTGATGTTTTAATAATAATAATAATAAATCTTTATTGACTAAAATCATAGATAAAATAACAATATCCAGCGACCTCTGCACTAGGCTCGCAGGTTTTATTTCAATATCTTCTTTTAGATTATTGTTACATTGTTTTATAATGATTTCTAATATTTACACGGTTACTACTCATTAAAATAAAACAACTTTAAACGGATGAAAACTCGCGTATATTCTACATTTTGAAATTTAAACCCGACGTTTCGACTACTTTTCAGTAGCCGTGATCACGGTATGACTCAGGTGTTATGCGTCAAACAGTTATTGAAAATAACTTGAGTTTTCATCCGTTTAAAGTTGTTTTATTTTAACATTGTTTTATTTTAAAAATAATCTGTACACCGTAAAGTTACGAAATGTTGAGACTTATTGACACCTGTATATTGTACACATGACTCGAGCAAATAAATGATCTTTATCATTAACTTCGTCTTCACTGTGATTACGCGCGTTGTGGGCGGTGAAAGCAGCGCACGCGCCGCGTGGGAACCGGCCGTTGCGTCACCGCCTTGACCGCGGGAACCGATATTACGGACGCGACGCGGCGATAGATGCTGTACCTATTGACATATTTATTATGTACAAGAACGTTTTATTTAATCGAAATTTTGGACATTACATCTTTATTAAAGTCGCAGTATTTTACATATTAATCAATCAAACGGTCCCTCTCGGGTGAGAAGGGGAAACTAGGAAGGAACTTCTTTAGCCCCTGAGTCCTTCACACGGCCCCGTAGAGTTTCCAACCTTACTCTAGAGTACATACTCTGCATATATCATGTAGGCGTACTCTATAATATATAACACTAATATAGGTACAGGTACCGACAAACTTGTTGAAGAACATCGGTCGACGGAGAGGGGGAAAGTTCGCGCATATGCACTTGCGCGTGTCCAATAGCAATCACCACCCGATATTCAAGAAGTTTGCCTGGTCTGTACATTGTTTCATACGCACAACAGACAAACTTGCTTCCGGTTATCATCACACATTGACAATACAATCCTTCTATCTGATATCGTACCTATCTCTTGATGACACCTCGTCAGTGTTCTCTCGATAAGATCGGCGACATATCATCGCCGTGTCAACGGTGATCCAAATATTTACCTTTGATGTCACATCTCACATTAGGGTTGTAACGAATATTCGCATTTTTCCGTCACTAACTAAAAATCCCGCTTTATTGCGACATGAAAAAAACACACACATCTGTATTTCTGTTATTCCAGGGAAACTAAGCATTATCCTGAAATAAAAGATATTTTGAAATACCTACGTCATTTCCCAAGGTCTACACTCTACTCTATATCTCTAAAAAACTTTGGAATCAGTTCTGTTTAGACGTGAAAGCGTAACAGACAGACAGAATCACTTTCGCGTTTATAATATTACTATTATATACAAAAGGGTTTATTGACATCTAGATAGACGAATTGTCTTATGCGATTTGATAAACCTTTACTAATCTGATTTTTAAGAGTAGTCTAACTAAGCACTTATCTTAACTACGAGTAATATTAAAAAGGAAAGATTTGTTTGTTTGTTTGTATTGAATAGGCTCTGAACCTATTTAACCTATTTAAAAAATTCTGTCACTGTTGGAAAGCTACATTATTTCCGGGTGACATAGGGTTATTTTGATCCCGAAAATGTGGGGGGAAGGGGGGGATGATTGACAAAAGAGATTGCGCGCGGGTGAAACCGCGGATGTGACCGCTAGTGTTATATAATTAGGTAATAATTAAGGGATCCAGGTTAGAAAATTAATATGTATAATTGTTAATCAACCATTAGCACTAATTGAGCTGTCACTATCACGTAAGCCAGAACCAGGTGTAAAGTAATATAAAAATATCTCCTTAATAATATTTATTAGAACTCGAAACACCATTAATCTTACGTGAGCAAAACTCCGCATAATCAATTAGGATTACTTAAACACACCTAAATTATTTTATTTATGGTGAGCGGCTCCTTTAGTTCCTTAAAAAGTATCACCTTGACATTTCCACGCGGTTATATAATAAAGAATGTAGGAAAGTAGTAAATGGAAGGATATGACATGTTAACGACAGAATTCACAGAAAATGATAAGTTCGAAGAAATAAAGGTGGCGACACACTTGCGCGGTGAACGCGAATCATCGTATATTAACTTATAGGTTATATTTTTTACATTAAGACAACAACATCATCAATTTTCAAAAGTTTCTGTACGCTTAGTTCAAGTCAAGAGTAAGCTATGACTTTGCCACTTTGTTTGTTTTATTTCGACTGCATTTAGACCTCGAGTCGCAACCCTTTTAAGGGTAGCCGCATTAATTGCATTATTTTGATCATTAATCAAAACTATTGACTGTACTGGTCTCCCAATCTTAGTCTTAGAGCATAAAACCAGAATTTTTATCTCTATAGCTTTACGTTAATAATATTAGACAACCTTTAAGTTCAATGCAGAATATGATGGTAGAATTTTTAAAATGGACTCACTAGAATCACTCTATCGCCCTGTTGCAGAAAGCTCCATTAAAGTTAATGCTTCATTAAATCTAATGCTGTCACTTTTCGTTGTCATGAAATAAAAAGTGACAGCAATAGCTTTATTGAAACATTAACTTAAATGGACGTTTCTGCAACTGAGTGTATACCACCTAAGTCAAGGAGTTTACTTTCTAGCGAATGTTGCTGCTGTAACGCCTCACGAGTGATCTCGAACGTGGAGTCATTGTGTCGGCAGCCTTAGCCGGAGCCGGTCAGGTGTTGCGCAAGCGACGCTTACTTTCACCCAAAACTGTATACCACGGCGGAGACGCAACTCGTGGGGGCTCGCGTTCTACCAACATGGTAGGGTGTTAATAATATATGACTAAGTACATCACTTGTATTGATCTGATCCCAATGTAGGTAATATCAGTGCTTCAGAAAAAACGAAGGCACAACAAATCTATGCTAATATTAGAGAAAAGATTTGATTGTTTGTTTATTTGTATTGAATAGGCTCCGAAACTACTGAACCGATTTGAATAATTCTTTCACTGTTGGAAAACTACACTATCCCCGGTGAACATAGGGTACTTTTGATCCCGGAAATGTAGGGGAAGTGGGGGATATCCGAATAAAACAAATTACGCGCGGATGAAACCGCGGACGGAAGACCAAATCGCATCCAAACCGAATAAACAGAAATGTTCAACACGCGTTTTGAGACGACTATGTTCAGCAGGGGACTGTGATAGTTACAACTACGCTAGAACCTTTCCGCCCCAACGGCAGTATTCCTCGCAATGTGCCCTGACAACTGCCTCTCAAAGCTCGTCACTAATACTATGAGTAATGTTAGTAATCCTGATTCTACTGGGAATCTCATTATTTATTATGCGACCACACAAGGAAACCCCAAAGCACTGCCCTTTGAAAGACAAAAAAGTAAATTTGAAATCAATAACAATACTATGACAGCGATCAACATTTTTGTTTTGACTGTCCATCCATTTGATGATTATTAGTAGTTTGAACTTTCATAGGCGATAATTATCATAATCATCGAAACACTGTCATTACGTCGCATACGATACGTCCCACGTGGTGTTATAAATTACAATTAAATAATAAATTAGTTAAAGTTTTACGTGACAGCACGTGACTGATGCAGACGATTTTTTTATATTATATTATAGGGTGACAATTTGTGGAAGATTTGTAGACAGTTTGCCAGATTTTGCTTCTATTTTTGTTTATTGCTTTGTAAAATGTGTTACTTGGTTGTAACATTTATAATAACAATACATAACTCATTATAATTGCAGTAGTTGTAAAAGTTGACGATTAAAACTCAATTATTTATAAAGTTTCTTCCACGGATCCTCTCCGTTATACCAACTTTCTAGACCGGTTATAAAATGTTATTATTTTTCATTATAATTATTATTATGCCTTTTGTATAAAAGAAAGATATACAAGCCTGTATGAAAATAGTTATACCTTTCATACGTTGATTTGCTTCGTTTTGTTACAAAAATAGTTGTACCTACCTCAACCTACCTATTAATAATTTTTTTGGCCTTAACTGGCCTTTACGATCAGGAAGAAGTTTCATCAAAATCATCTGCCAACATCAACAAATCAACTTTTAACGCCCCCTTTTATCTGGTTAAGCAATTAATTAAAGTAAGTAGCAAATGTATAGCAAACTTCCATAAATTCTTTAATAACCTATTTGTATATCGTTTTGTGTTGTGATTTTCCAATACTTTAAATTGGTTTTAATTATTATTTTGATTTAACAGATTGATTGTTTACGATGTCTAATGATTGCCTTTCCCAGTTCAAAAAACTGCTTTTATAAAAAAAAAACTGGTAAAAGATTATCATGATTATTCACCTTGGAGGGCGTTCAAGTATTACGTAACGCAATTTGGGAGGGGGGGGGTTTCGAAAAACGTTACGATGCGTTACAGGGGCGGGAGGGGATCTTCCTTTTAACACGTTACGTAACGTTGTTATTTTTTTAATACAAACTTAGGGAATAAAAACTCCCAAAATTGCAACCCTTTTCATTTACGTTTTACGGGGAATACCTCGATTGTATAGTCTGGTCGCCAAAAATTTATAAAAAATAAACAAATACGCAGGTGTTGCGGATTAAAAATCTCTTGTTTTATTTATAGTATTATTACCGCAAAAGCAATTAAATGTATACCAAGGATAAAAACTATAACATAACTTTTTGCGACTTTAGGGTAAAAATGGTCACTTCACTTGTGTTACGTAACGTTTAGAGAAGGGGAGGGGGGGTACAGAAAAACGTTACGGTGCGTTACAAGGGGGGAGGGGGGGTCAAAAATCTTCAATAATTGCGTTACGTAATACTTGAACGCTCCCTTGTCGAAGAGTAAATCAGGTAATATGCGTAGTGTAACAACTCCATAAACACCTATAAACTTCTCAAGCCCAGCACTTAAATTACAATGACTAATTGTGACTGTAGAGTGAAGCGCGTCTGCTGATCAATCCGAAGATACGATTATAATAAGAAAAAGCTTCTCCGATAGATCTTTGACCCCAGCATCGTGGCTCCCAGAGCTTTCTCACAACTAGTATCGATTGTTGGGAGTCACTGCTACTACTCGACTCCTGATGGAACTCATAGATATTAGAGGATTTCACCACGTGACTATAGAACAAGTGAAGATTTATCACATCATGTGCAACGATAAAGTGTTTAGTTTACTTAAACACGCACACTTTTATCGCAACCGGTACACCAGTGACGTTGTCAATCAATTTAGTTACTACGCTCGTGGCCGTACATGGGACTGGGGAATAATGTCATTCGTCCTTTACTATCCTCCTCCTCTAAACTTTTCAAACTGGAATAGGACGAGCCCGTAGCCGACTTGTGGTGATTAAACCGGTCAACATTTGGGAAGACACACTTATTAAATTACATTGCTCGTAACATCTCATTATATTGTGCGGCAGAGACGAAACGGACATTAGAAGTTTGTTTGTTTTTCTATGTTTTAATTGTTCAATACTTTCTTTGTAACACTCTAAAACTAAATTTTCTGCCTCAGCTATTTTGCAATTATTTATGTTAAATGCCAATACTTACATACATTCATTATTTTATATTCCAAGCACTAAGGTCGGAAGTGATTACATTTACAACTGCACGGATGCGTGAAATATACGTAAGTTTATAGGTAATTAATGAGTATTGTGAAGTTTTAGCGTGTTCATTTGCGTGTTTGTGTGAACTGTAAATCTTAGTTAACAGTAAGTAGGAAGTCAGGGTATCGGTGTGGTGAAAACGATGGGGTAATTGCATGTTAAAAACTAAATTAAACCTTTGAATAACCCCAGTCTTTTACTACGTGTAATGTTATTTGTATCAATAAATTAACTTTCGCAACTACTGCTATATTTTTTTTGTTCCTTTTTATAGTAGGAAGTAAAAAATAACATTTCAATTTTTGTCAGTAAAGTAAAAATGAATACCTAGGTAATCTCTTATTAACAAATATTACAACAATCATCGAAAAATTAGTGAAAAATCGCTTCTTTATTGCACCTTGTATGGTTAATTACGTATCGACTATTAATGTTTTATGGACTTACTACATATTAGTAACTCACTACACCCACTTAGATTACGATTATTTAACTAGTTTTTATGAAACGAGGAACACTTTAAATCGATATAAACGAATTTGATTATGTATTCTTATTTATAATAACTGACTAGGATTTTATATAACCCAAACATATACTTACATTATTTCCGTAACTAATACATGTAGGTACGGAAGAGATAGAAATTGTGATGATGATGCGTTTGGCATCTTAAAATGTGATTCTTGTAGGATTTTTTTTATTACTGACACAGCACACTATTGTATTGTTAGTAAATAGACACAAAAGTTTCCACGTCTAAGCATTTCATTTTAAATATTTTTTTCTATTGGTTGCAATTTTGTGTAACTGGCGATAAAATGCTTAGGCCTTAGGGCTAGTGTCATTAGTGTCAGATAACTTCAAGATAATTTAAACGCCAGGTATCTTAGGCACTGTCACTTTTGTCAATTTTCAGAAATGTTTGTTTCACATACTATTAAACATTTCCAGTCAATACTCATCGCGTTCCTGATCGCTTCGACAGCCTGCCACAGAGTGACGGAGAGCATAGAGGACCTCCCGCCCGAAGCCTTCAACACGACGACGCTCTTTCCGGTCGGCAACCGGACCAATGCCTCCGACGGGAAAGCCTCTCAGCAGAAGACCAAGCTGACTGAAACGACCACGTGGAAACTCGAGGCTGGGTTTGGCGAGTCGCAGTTAGACGAGAAGGAATCTAACCAAGGTTTGTTTACGTTTGTGCCAAATTATCAATATAGTGTAACTTTTTAATTTTTTTAATAAGTTTTAGTAGCTGCCGTTAACAAGCGTCGCTTCAACTGGATGAATAAAATAATTCAAATGTCTGCGCGCATTTATGATTTTATCTATGAGAGAAAACATTGAGCGGAATTTTGCACACTCTAATACCCTTTGTCCTAATTACCAAAGCCTGACAAAAAAATGACGACCAAGCTATTAAAAGTTAAAATGAATTATGGTTTAAGTTAATAAACTTTATAGACTAAGATTATGGCTTACAAGACGAGTAACTCATTTAGATATTAAATGCCAAAGAAAGTGTGAAATATGTGAGAAAACTTCGTAAACACATCTTTCAAATCTCATTAACAAACAAATTCTTTAGCAATTTATATGTATGAACTATTATTTTATATGGTCATAAAACCGATTACAACCATAAAATTGACCGTTAAGTCAATGGTAAAAATCTGCGGGTACTGATTGCTTATTATAAACTATGACCCTTTCTCGTAATGTAGTGTATGTATATAATATGTAAGAAATGATGCTTCTTTGTAATTGCCTTTACTTCTTTTCAGATGGAAAGGGCACCAGCACCTCCCCCGCCCCTCCCCCGCAGAACCAGACCAAGATCTTCAGTGATGGGTTTAAGCCGAGCCCACACCTGGGGTCTTTCATCGAGGACTACAGTATAGAGTTCACGCCGACGAAAGCCTCTCTTGGCGAATTCAAACCACTCAAGAAACCTCCTTCAGCTTTCGTGAGGTCCGTAATTCTATTTGTTTTCACTGAAAAATTGTTGTCTTATTATTGAAATATCTTTCATTTAGTAGGTACAAAGTCAAAGTCAAAGCATTTATTAGCAAAATACAGGCACAGATTAACATTAACAAAACAACTCATTACTTGAAAACACAAATACCTATGTAGGATACACAGTTCTCTCAAATAGGGCAGACAATCGGGTCGCTTCAATCTAATCTGTCAAATATTAAAAAAATGTATTAATATTGGAATCATAGATTGGAATCTATACCTCCCAATAATGCCAATGATGCCGTTTTGCCTGTATATTTTAATTAATTAGGTATGTATTGTATAAGACAGCGCTTGACCAGAATCATGCACGATATTAAACAATGATGGGAGCGCCCTTGCTTAGCCAAAGCCAATAAAAAGCATAAATCTTATTAAGTTAATTCTGGATTTACGAGCTCCAACGAGACGCTAGACGCAGAGTTGCAGTTCTGCGCAATACTTTTAAAAAATACGTAACAAACCGCTTCGTTCATAATGTACAAAAGGCCTGAGAAAAAGTCTTACATAAAACCTCAAAGACCACACCATGACATGTTTGGAGAGTGAATTACCCACGTTATGTCCTCCTGCAAGATTAATGACAACGCTGAACGACTCCGACATAATAGTTTGAATGACATCAATTCTTCTCAAAACGCTAACTTAAGAAGCAATCTGATGATTGATGATTTTGCAAGCTTCAGAGTAACCATTATTAAAATGGATAATCCAAGTCTTACTTTCATTACAATGTGTCTGTCAGCCTGTCCATCATATCATTTTACTGTTCGATTGGTTTTTCAAACCATAGATATCAATCGTTACATTACATGAAAGTTGGCATCACAAAAGTTGAAAGCACGCATAAAGAATTCTGATAAAGTAAATAATATAATTTTGAGTTCATACTAGTAATACGTTAGTACTATTATTATATTCTGTCTAGCAGTCATTTATTTCTTCCATGTGGATATAAGCACAATAAATATAGAATGAAAACTACAGAATCGGCTGGGCCTCCATGATATAAATCAAGGCATCGTCTACTAAATATACAATTTAACGATAATTTCATAAGACGAGTACTTTAGTTCCTTTAAAGTACATAGTATCTATGAACATTATACAAAACTTCATCTTAATTTAATCCTTTCAGCTTCCCCAAAGACAACTTCAAAGCCAGCCTCTACCACCCACCCAAGGAAGTGTTCAGACAGAACCAGTTCCCCTACAAGCTGGAGCCCAGTGTCCACGGCAAGGCCCCCTGGCCGGCCGACCTGGAGTCCAGGCCGACTGTGGAGGCGCCCATGCGGCTCCCCGCTGGAAGCCTGTACAAGGCCCCTGACCCGTTCAAAGACAAGCCTGTGACGGAGGACGAAGACTTCGGGTTGACCTTCGACGATTTGAAGGAGAATAATCATGTTGATATTAAGAAGCGGTAAGTTGTGCTATTTTACTCTAATTCGCATTCGACCCTCACTAATACCCCTATTCGGCCGCAGTGGCCGCTTTTCATCTGGTGGCCTCTCTTCCAACAAAAATTAGAAGAAAGAAGACTCAAACACTTAACTTTTTAGTTGTCCTAATATAACAAACTACTATACAAATAAAGCAAGTAATTACTGTAGTCTACACACTTACGAGAAAACGAATTTAAAATTTTAATAATACGGACTCTAATAAAAGAATCAATTTGATTAATTAATATAAACATGAAACATAAACAAGTATGTAATCATATAAAATCGATCATTGAGAAACAACGTAAATCATATCAAGAAGAAGAATGTTTAAAATAAACAAAAACAAGGAGATGGAAAGTAAACGCGCTGCGCCGGAGTCGCGAGTCCTTTCACTGCGCGCGCGCCGGACGGGATCAATCATCTCGCTAGAGCGGCCGCAGACTATCGCAAGCTTATTCAGATGTTCCTGTATGCAAACAATGTTCAAATCAAATCAATTTGTTAAATTACTTATCTGCACTAAAAGCGATCTAATCTTCATTTTATTTAGCATTAGAAAGAACGAAATTTAGGTATTTTATTATATGTACAAATTTGTGTCAAGCGAAAATATAACTTTAAAATGTCAAATTATTTTATTCACACACTTCCGATTCTAATTATAGCCATTATTGTGATCGTTGATTATTATTTTCAATATTTAAATACTTAATTTTCGATTTGTACAACAAAACGAATAATTTAACAGAAATAAACTAATCATCGTAAAAAGTTTGCACTTTAAAAGACCTCAAGAAGCAGCGATTGTAAACATGAAACGCAAAGATTGACGAAGAAGACCCGCGCGCCCCTAGCGGCGAGATTTAGAAGTTGTCTAAGAAAGTTGTAAAAGTGCTTGTTTGACAATCCTTTTTAAATGTATATTAATAAGCAATTCGGTTGTAATTAAATTTATTTACGCTCTATTTGTCTCTTCTTGCCTCTTCAGGTTCATTCAATCATACGAAAAACTTACTCGGTGAAAGTGATTATAAAATATCGTTTCCATCATCGGTTTAACTTTTAAGTCATCATTTCAGCCGAAAGACGTCCACTGTTGGACATAGGCCTCCCCCAAGGATCTCCAAACCGACCGGTCCTGCGCCACCCACATCCAGTGGATTCCTGCGACCTTAATAAGATCATCGGTCCACCTTGTGGGAGGCCTACCACGGCTGCGTTTTCCACTACGTGGCCACCACTCGAGGACAGTCCTTCTTGCAATGTGGCCTACCCACTGCCAATTAAGGCTCGCAATTCTTAGGGCAATTTCGGTGACCTTGGTCCTTCTGCGGATCTCACCATTTGTGATGCGATCACGCAGGGAGACTCCAAGCATAGCCCTCTTCATTACCCTCTGCGCGATTTTAAGTTTTTGAGTTTGCATGTGGCACATTGTAAGTGGCCACGTTTCAATTCCAAAGGTCATCGCTGGCAACTCACACGTATTAAAGAATTTTGTCTTGAGATACTGCGGTAAACGGGCCGAGAAGCTTCCCGAACGCTGACCAGCTGAGTTGGATTCGTCAATCGATCTCTTTCTGGATGTTGGATTTACCAAGTTGGACTTTTTGGCCCAGGTAAATGTACTCGTCTACAACTTCCAGTGTTGAGTTCCCAACTTTTACAGGAGTGGGTACGACATGGGAGTTCGAAATAATTTTCGTCTTTTCCATTTTCATTTTAAGACCCACTTATAATAATAATAAATTTATTTATTTCTAGAACACCTAACATTTAGAAACAATTATCTAGCGGCTTTTGCACTAAGCATATATGTATTTTCGGAAGTCATCAAACCTACGTACGAGACGATTCGTTATAACTTTAGAGAACGGCTTGTAAACATGACTCAGTAGTGTGATGGGTCTGTAGTTCTTCAGCTGCGCCCTATCGCCGTTTTTGAAGAACAACTTCACCACGCCCCTCTGCCATGCTGTTGGCGTTTGACACTCGAGAATAACGGAGTCGAATAGCCTCTGAAGAGCTTTCAGGACCGTCGACCGGTCGGCCTTCAGAACCTCCGCTGTTACTCCGTCATCCGCTAGCGCCTTATTGTTTTTAAACTGTTTCAGAACTACACTTACTAATACAAAGGCTGACGACGTCCGGGATATCTTCTGTGTGGTGTCGGGTCAATTTGGCTCTACTTTACGATTTTTAAGTACCGTTAAATAATTAAGTTTTAAACGAAGTTTTGCTTCATTTCGAGTACTTAAGTTAGACCCACGTTAGTCCGCCGATGCCCCTAGTTTTACAATGGACTAACTTTCAAACGTCAAAAAGATAACACTTTTAAAATTTTGCTCCGTTTTACGTATAAAAAGACAATTTTTGAAAAGAATAACTTAATTTGTGAACTGAAAATTAAAAATATATGTTACTTTTCCTTACATTACTAAAACACATTAATAAATTAAAAATATATTATTTTTACTATCTTATTTAACGATTTTAAAACATGCCATAAACAAAGTCTTGTAAAATGAAACGCACTGAACGTTAGTACCAGTAAATTATTCTTAAGTTGGTATTTGTTTTGTAATAAGGAAGGTTTTAAAATATAGTTAGGACTTGGTACCTGTACTAGTTAGTACAGTTTTAAACCTGTTCTAGCGTATTTATTTGTAATAAGAGGGAATAAAGATTTTAAAATGGCTTCAATAAAAAAGTTAGTTCCAGAAGCCTTCTGTCGTATTTCAGCAAGTAATTGGATGTCGTCCATCCAGTAATTCCAGCATGTTATTAAAGAGCAAGAAAAGATGCTCCGCTTAGTTACATCAATAGATAATACTGTGGAAAAGTTTGCTATTGTTGTAGGAGTAATCTGATTCTTCCGATTCCTCTGTAGATGAATAAAGTTTTCAAATTAAATCTAGTTTGTTTTATTTATCTGATGCACTACATATTTCAAATAGCTTAAATTTTCTCTCAACTCAACATCATCCTCTTCGTTAGATATTTTTTTAAATACTGAGACCGTCTTTACGGAACCTTAGTGACGTTTGATGTGGTGATGTTGTCACAAACAATCAATATCTAGATCCAGAGTATCATAAATCGTTTGAATCCTCTTAACCATATGATCAATACTTGATCAATATTTGATCAATATTTGCTTGTAGAAAATGTTTACGACCACTGCTTCTTAGGTGACCAAATTTCTAATGCTAAATAAAACGGGGTTATAGTTAACTGTATTTCTATAATAATAAATAAATAATAAAATCTTTACTAAAAACTTAACTCACAATATTTGATCTTAAAATCTATATTATACTATTAGCTCAGGGAAATATAATGTGCCTGAACTAGGATTTTCCTGTGTTTCAGGCAGAAATAGGGTGTAACATATGTAGTTAAAATTATTATATCTATCAACGTACAAAAACGTGAAACTTATTCTTATCTATCAATTAATTACAAAAATAAAACTATACTTAAATAATTTCTATGTATTGTTACGACGATGCCCGGCAACGGAGCTTGCACGCGAAAACGGACCTCACTCTTCTACGCAATAAGGTTCATTCTCGCGCGCGCCCGCCTGCTTGTTTACCTGCGCGCCCGGGGCTGCTTGTTTACCTGCGCGCGCGTTTACATGTAAAGAATAATCCTGTTAGACCGCGTGGGCACGCGAGGCTTCTCGTCTGTTCGAAGAAATTACTAGAGGGCCCGCGCCGGGTATAAATAGAGAGTGAGCGACGCTGCGAGCAGTATTCATTCTTCGGAAAGCGATCAGTGCGAACTATCCTGCGACGTTTGAAGTGAACAGCGTTTACCAGTGTTTGTTTTGAATTGTCTACGTAAAGTGTGAAGTGTAATTGTGTAAAGTGGTGTATTTCAGTTGAGTGGTTTTAAATAAATAATTGTCTTTTCGTAACCGGCATTTAATTTGAATTGACGTACCCCGTACCCGCAACATTGGTGTCAGAAGCGGAATTCAAGATGCCACGAGAAGACAGCGAGGGACGTGTGACGAGGAGCCAAACTGCGACAGCTGCGACTACGCAGGGAGATGAAGCCGCAAGTACTTCGTCAACGGGTTTAGTAGCAGCACAACCACCGGCTTTGGACTTTAACACCCTGGTTATTTTGATGAAAGAACAAGCTCGCCGTCAAGAGGCGCAGCTAGCTCAACTACGAGAGGACCAGGCCCGTGGACAGGAAGAACAAGCTCGCCGTCAAGAGGCGCAGCTAGCTCAACTACGAGAGGACCAGGCCCGTGGACAGGAAGAACAAGCTCGCCGTCAAGAGGCGCAGCTAGCTCAACTACGAGAGGACCAGGCCCGTGGTCAGGATAAGTTAGCGAAGACTCTGTTGGGGGCTATTGAGAAAAAGCAGGCAGCTTTGGAAAAACAAATTGCTGCTTTAGCGGACGTGGTAAAGCACATCAAGGAGGACGTACTTCAGATGAAGACAATACAAACCCAACACGAAGAGCGATTGACCCAGGTTGATGCAACGCTAGAGAAACACGATGTGATGTTGCAGCAACTGCGCAATAAAATTCTGAAGGTTGAATCGCAAAGCGGTGCCGTACTTCCAGCACATATTGGGTGCACTAAGATTGAAGTACCCCACTTTGACGGAACAACATCATGGGCAGGATTTTGGTACCAGTTCGAGACGGTGGCCAAAGGAAAGGGCTGGAGCGACGAAGAATCAATGATGGCGCTTACTCTAGCTCTTCGTGGAGATGCCCTGCTGACGTTAGAAAACCTGCCTCCGGATAGTAGGACCTTGGATGCTCTTCATAAGGCACTAGAGAGCAGGTACAGCGAGAAACATCTAGAACACGTGTACAGAGCACAGCTCCGCAACCGCGTGCAGAAATCTAGTGAAAGTCTGCAACAATGGGCCACAGAAATCGAAAGATTAGTTCGTCGTGCTTATGCATCATGTCCAACGTTGGTAGAAGGAACCATCCTGCAAGCGTTCATCGATGGAATCGAGGACTCGGAGATCAGAGCAGCAGTTAGGCTGGGACATCATCAGACCTTGCAAGAAGCTTTGGCCCATGCCTTGGAGGTAGAAGCTGTACGCCAGGACCTTAGAACGCATAAGCTACGGGAAATGGTGGTAAGGGGAAAACCATCCTTGGGTCCAAAGTGCTATGGCTGCGGAGAGAGGGGCCACATCCGGATTAGTTGTCCCAAAAGAAGATTGCCGCGCAGAACGACAGTAGCGTCCTCAACCCAAGTGGACGCTGAAGAGCTGTCGTTAAATGGAGCCAGGGCGGTGGGGCAGGCGCTGGTTGGTCGACATCAAGCTCCTACTATCACTGTATCACAGATGGAAAACGGAAATAACCTTACAGTGGAAGGACAGCTGAACAGCAAAACATGTATCTTCACAATAGACACCGGTGCTTCAAGAACCATAGTGCGCCCGGAGTTCCTGAAGAGAACTATCATGTGGGGACGCAGACCGCTATCCATCCAGCTGCGAACAGCAACAGGCCAGCCAGTAACCGTCCTCGGTGAGACAGTGGTGAAGATAACTATTGGAGACCGGACCTTCGACCACAGGGTGCTAATAGCAAATATCACGGATGAATGCATCATCGGATTGGACTTTTTGAGAAACCACAAATGTGTAGTAGACGTCCCTAAGGGAGTACTAAGTTTTCCGGAGCAAAAAGTATTCCTGAAGGAAGGATCATCGTGTGCAGTCTACCGCCTGAAAAATACCACATTACCGCGGAGGTCTGAAACTTTAGTACCAGTTAGATTCTCCCCTAATGAGTGTAAAAGACCCTACCAGATCATCACAAGGCTGGATGACCTCACCTATCGGATCAAGCAAGGAACAAGGGGCAAACCTAAGATTGTGCACATTGATCGGTTGGCACGCTACTACGGATCAAATAATGCTCGGGACGAGCATGACTAAGAGGGGGGTAATGTTACGACGATGCCCGGCAACGGAGCTTGCACGCGAAAACGGACCTCACTCTTCTACGCAATAAGGTTCATTCTCGCGCGCGCCCGCCTGCTTGTTTACCTGCGCGCCCGGGGCTGCTTGTTTACCTGCGCGCGCGTTTACATGTAAAGAATAATCCTGTTAGACCGCGTGGGCACGCGAGGCTTCTCGTCTGTTCGAAGAAATTACTAGAGGGCCCGCGCCGGGTATAAATAGAGAGTGAGCGACGCTGCGAGCAGTATTCATTCTTCGGAAAGCGATCAGTGCGAACTATCCTGCGACGTTTGAAGTGAACAGCGTTTACCAGTGTTTGTTTTGAATTGTCTACGTAAAGTGTGAAGTGTAATTGTGTAAAGTGGTGTATTTCAGTTGAGTGGTTTTAAATAAATAATTGTCTTTTCGTAACCGGCATTTAATTTGAATTGACGTACCCCGTACCCGCAACAGTATAATATGTATGTATTTACAAAAAAAAAGCATATAAGTAATGTTTATCCGTTGTCTGGCACCCATAGTACAAGCTAATGCTTAGTTTGGGGCTGGATGGCGCTGTAAAAAAAGAGATATATAGAATATAACTTTATCTCCCTCATCTAATGGTCTTCTGAGACCGGACAGACTGACAAACCTGAGTTTTAGACGAAAGAACGAAAATTCCCGAACTGTGTCAGCTAATCGCTTACGTGTAAATTTGAAATAAGTAAAACTTTTATGTTGTAAATTTTAATAACGGATAGGGGAATAGCTGTGATTAAAATCAATAAATCATGTCGTAAAGAGTAGCATCTTTAGATTTTGATCTTCCCAAGGAGCATAAAGCTCCTGTTCCAGCGCCTATTTTGCCCAAAATAATAAACAAAAACATGCCAACATTCCACAAATTTCGTCACGAATATTGTTTCACTACACATTTTCGTTCGTATCAAATTTTTTTTTGCTTTCCATTCGCTTAAAGTTTAATAAATAAATGAAAGTAACAGCTAAAGATATAAATCTTATTAAGCTTTATTAAAACAGCATTAAACATGCAACCGTAAGCGCCGTGTGCAGTCAGCCCACACCTGAATATGATTTAAGCTCGCTAGCCGCGTTCGATTCGGATTTATTATCCGCGCCCAAATTCCCCACTAATGTATCATGTTAACACACATCCAAAAGTCTTTACAAGCCTATTCGATACGTTTCATCTTATTTAACTACTAGCCTTCCGGACGCGATTTCACCCGCGCGTAATTTGTTTTTCAACTATTCCCCCCTTTCCTCCACATTTCCGGGATCAAAAGTACCCTATAATATCAACCAGGGATAGTGTAGCTTTCCAACAGTAAATAATAATTAAAATCGGATCAGTAGTTTCGGAGCCTATTCAATAAAACAAAAAAACAATCAATCAAATCTTTCCTCTTTATAATATTAGTAAAGATAATTGATCTCACAAAAGTCACACAGCCATCACTGGATCCAAAATACCAGACACAAAAAAACATAGGTAGGTACAAATATCGACTCGTGTGCGCTTGCGCTCGTGATGCATGCGCCTGTAATGGCCAGAGACCTCACGTCCTGGACCTAACACCTGCATTATGCACACTTCTCAACTAATGACAATTATATCAACTGTTATCATGCAGTCACGCTTGCCCTATGACATATTGTAACGTTTAATACTCTTAGATAGAAACAGACTTTGTATGTACGGCCAAGCACATTGACTACCATAGACTGTAGGTAATGCAAAATCGTTTTGAACATTGTGGCAGCCTCGCTGCAGACAGTAATTTCTGACTCGAATTACTAGTACAGCATGGCTCAACGGAGAAAGTACCTACTTACTACGAAACTTCTGTTACCGGGTGTCACAGAACTCTCAGAAAATCGACGCATGATATACAGGTAACGGCAAACTTGTTAAACATCGTTCGACGGAGAGGGGGAAAGTTCACGCAAGTGCACTTGCGCGTGGCCAATAGCGCGCGCGAATCTCCCGAAAGCCCGTGCTTTTGGCAATCCCCACCCGATATTCAAGAAGTTTGCCGGTACCTGTAACTAATCTTTGCTTTTGCGTTTTTTTTTTAATTTGTGTAAATAAAAGTGTCTGTGGAGTCATTTTCTTGTTCTAAACGCGCCTCACCAAGAGTTCAACTGTCCAACATCTATGTTATGATATTGGAACGACTTTGACTGGCTCAATGGCCCATTTGGTAGAGATCCTGCCCTTGTAGTAGGTTCAGTTCAAGTGGAAACAAATAAGTTACTAGTATTTAAGTATATACTTAAATACGAAACATATATTTAACAAAGTATTGAGGTTTCTTTAGGACCAGATCAATGTATGTGTAAAATGTTTAGTATTATTATTTAATTAGCTGATTTCCAAAACATTGACAATTAAAAGGAATTATACCACACTGTCTATGCTTTGTTAATAGGTATGTATACCAGTATATAATAAGCTTTCGTTTTTATTTACCGCTGTGCTATTATTACATATAATCAACTCAAGACACGTTTATTCATCAAGTATATTATACACTACTAGTACAAGTTACAAGACTACACACCTACAGACGTATTAGTTAATCGCAAGTTAAAGTATCATAAATCTTTTGGTAAGAACTTACTAAATTATTTTCAATCAGTCAATAACTCCTAAGGTACATAAAATTTGCGGTAAATCGTAAAACAAACTTTCAACTAGCCCTGTATATTATCTTCGACTCGCAACTACAAATTAATATCCTCGTCGATATCATTATAATAAGCAGAGAAGATTGCAAACAGTCATTCATTTACCCAGTGAAGAAAAACTTCTCTAGTTGATGGGTGAAGTAGGTGTCCGTTCATATGACAAAAAACGAATGACAAATTTTCATTTGAAAAACAACGTTTGACAAAATTATACTTGATAAATTTATTATTTTACAAACTTTTGTTTGATAAACTACGCATTAGACAATCTATTTAAAAGAAAAAAACTTATGATGCAAAAACATTAATTTACAAATTGATTATTTTTTAAACATGTTACTTGGAAAAACAACGTAAGGCATAAAACATTTGACAAAATGCATTGCTAAAAAAAAATAACATATTTAAGTACACGTTATGTCGAATATTTTACTTTAAGCACGGAATCATATTATATATTATATGTAGGGTCAACTGAAAAAATGGCTGGTTAGGTTAGGTTAGAACTGCGACTGTAACCGAATTCTACTTAATTTCCTTAATTCAGGCAGTGTGTATTTTTTTAAAGACTTAAGTTTCTATGGAATTAGTATTAGTCGTAATACAAAATTATTACTTGCCTATAAATAATGTCCAAGATGAAAATTGCAACTATGCAATTTAGTATTTTCAAAATTTGATCGCAGGTAAGGTATTGGTAAAAAAAATAGTAATTTTTAAAAACTAATAATTTATCTTCTTGCTTTTTGTACAATCATCAATTTGGCAAACGAATTATTTAGTCATGTGACAATTTTTTATATAAAATTTTAACATTTGAATAATTTTCTAAGTAAAACATTTGCGAAACCTGTATTTTGTCAAATGATTGTTTTTAAAGTAATATGTTTGCGAAATGAAAGTTTGTCAAATGATTAGTTTTTCAAACGTTGTTTGTCAAATGATCGTTTGTCATACGTTTTTTGTCAAACAATAGTAAACCGGGTGAAGTAAGAGTACAAGTGGATAATATTTATTTCCTATTTTACGCTCACAGCTCAGTAACAGGATGTACCATTCCGCGCCGATAAACATTATCTTATAAATGTAATAAACTTATTCCCTTCGCTATGGGAAATTACGATTAGAAACCGTGTAATTTTGAAAGTTTGGTTCACGGGAAACTTATACCTAAGCGTAGGTTTCTTGTTGCTTGGTAGGGCTTTGTAGGGTTTGGGAGCCAGGGTATAGTCCGCGTCAACTTAATTGACTTGTCTGAAGTTAGCTCGAGCGTCGTTTGCGCAGGTGCGGGGCGCGGCTGCACCCCTCTGACACCCATATTTCTGCTTTGCACAGGTTCTCGCACGATGTTCAGACAAGTCAATTAAGTTAGGTTTACCTAGATAGGTTTGTACGACAACCTGGCTCCCCATGATTTCATGGTAACGTCGAAGAAATGACTGGGAGTTTACTGGGTGGTTCCACTGCCGGTCCTTCATCGAACCTAAGAGCTAGGTGGGGCAGCGACAGATGCCACCCACCAACTGGGTGGGTAGCAAAATGAGTAAATGCATTCTTCCCGTATTAAGAAAAAGGTTTTTTTCTAGGTCTCTACCCGAGTTGGTTCATCAATAAATGCTTTTTTGTAATCGAAAGACGATTCGTTTCTCGCAGTACAAGTAACATTTATTATGCACTATATTAAGTATATCCTGCATAGTTTGGCTACGGCTAGATGTACATATGTACGAGTACATTGTTAAATAATTGTCAAATTGTTACATCTTTCCTCCATTTGCCTGCAGGGTGAGCCCGTGGAAGAGTCTGCTGCGTCTGGTGACGGCATTCATCCCGGTGGGGCTCATCATCTCCGCGCTGACGCCCAACATCATCACCGTGCAGTCCACCGGACCCGGCATTGACCACGGGTAACTGTTCACCTCACGCGATTCTGATGACGTTACGTTATGCGAAGAGAAGTGCGAAAGACCCGCTTAGGTAGGTAACATGCATGTGTCACCAGGCAAGGAGGATCACCCCGGGACTAAGTGGATTAACTTCGGCATTTCTAGGGTGGAAAGGTCCTACACACCACTTTCCCCTTAGGCGGCGTGGTCCGATCCGACGAAGAATGACGGACTGACAAAAGAAAAAAAAGTAACATTAACGTACACACAGGAAAATAGAAGTTCCATTTCAGTAACTCCAGCTTGTTTTGTGGTTTTTCTTTATAAAAAAACACTAATTTAATAAGTGAGTCAATAAGCTTTTCTGGAGGACTTTATTGGCTGTGATTAAAAATATTTAGACGACCAAGGTGTTTATTCTAAACCAGAGTCAAAGTAACGAAGTAGAATTTAGTAGAATCAAATAAGCAAACAATAGGCCTTATCTCACAATTGAGATAAGGCCTGTGTCCCAGCAGTGGGAACGTATATAGGCTGATGATGATGATGATGAAATAAGCAAAGGAAAGTGTATCACACTGATAGATGTACTCTAACGCCACAATAATAAAAATAGTAGAAACTATGAAATTATTCTACAATTCAAAAGTAATTCAGTAGCTTCGTTTAAACTACGTAAACATACAAATATTCGTCACGGGCAATTAACCATAGCAACTAATAGCAACTACATGCGCATTGACACCGAGTATACGATACATGCGCGCCTGTAATTTCCGTAAGCGGATTCCCAATGTCTCAATCATAATCATCGTTATACAATACAGTTCTTTGCATGCCGATTGGCATTTCGCATGTCTGTTTATGAATGGAGCATAACTCGCTACTTCCTCGAGTGCCAATGTGTGGCTCCGATGACCGCGGAAACACATTTATCCGCCGCGGAAACATATTTATATTTATATCATCCAAAATCGGCTATTAATGGCTATAGACTGCTTTTAATCGATTATTATCCATGATGTTATTAACCGGATTATTAGCATTACCCATCACTAGTTATAAGTATGTACACTATAGTATTTATTTATTTATTATTCACGCCACTCATATGGGTTCTGCCAGAATATCAGCGCTGCTGTGTCGTTCTCCAAATGACGCAGCCGCATATGCTGAGGCAAGAACCCTGTTGGCCTCTCTCTGTTTATTTACTTTTTGTTTGTCACGTTATTTTCTTCAGTGTTTTGTCTGTGATTTATGTGTTTTTTTTTCTTTTATTTTCATTATTTGGCCAATAAATGTTTTTTCTTTCTTCTTTCTTTCTTTCTATTTATGGTAGAGTCAGTCGAAATGGGCCGGTTACACTGTGAAAGTATGTCTTTCACAAAACCGACGTGTGTGTGTGCGTTTCCTTTGGTGACCTTTGCTCTTTCATAAAAAAAGGACTGTTGTCCGTAAGTGTTCGCCAAGTTATCATTCACAAAAAAGTCTTTTTATATTAACTCTTCCACTTTCTCCCCCTCTCACTCATTGAAATGTTCAGGATGTTTTGATATTATTTTACTACCACTCTAGAGGCTAATTGCGGGCCGCCTGCAATAAACCCTTCATCCCTCAACTTAACTCGTATTCCTGGCACCAATCGCCGCTCTGTCCTAAGCCACAGCCGGAATGATTAACTGGTTACGCAGGCGCGACGTAAACGGCCCAATTTAAATGGGAAGCGCAGCGCGGATGCGCGGGAGCACGCGCGACTCGCGCTCCATCTACCGCAGACAGAACGCGTTTAGGCTCCATAACCGCAGGCTAGCTAGACCTGCAACCTGTATATGGGACTCAAAACTAAGACGTCCCAATAAACTCCCAGTTTACCCTTTACAGCCGTAGATTGACGATGCCCGCCTTGTGGCGATTGACCAGCCTAGACACGACTAGTGCTGGCGCACGCGCTGATCCGAACCGGAACACTACTACGTGATTGATAACGATTCGCGCCCGTTCATTGACTTAGGAAAGAGGAATACATTGTGCTAGTTTAAAAATCGATTTCACGTCAAGCACTGTTTAAACTACCTAACTACCATTTGATTTCTACCTCATAAACGGCTAAATATAAACCAACTTCGCAAAACATAATCGGGCACAAAACTAGTTGACTGTTAGATACCTTTTTCCATTTCAAAGTAAAAATAAATTTTTGTCTTCCTCATGACAAAGATCTTCGAAAAATGTGCGTGCCATTTTCTGAGTCAGACAATGTACCTAGCGTATTATGAAAATAGTTTGGGTTTGAGATAAACATTCCAGGTTCTTCAGTTTACCATTATTATATTATGTAATTATTTAAATAAGTAAACCGCTAGTTTATACGTCGAAGATGAAAAGACGTATTTAAAATATTTATTAGTATGCATGAAAAATGTAGCTAAATGTTTAGCAACATTTCATCTAAAAAGATATTAATTGTCCTGGTAATTGCTAATTTTATCTCACTGACAAGAATGCCATTAACCAACTACCTACAGGTATTAGCATGTGAAAAGTAATTAAGTCAATGCATTCAGCGAATGCCCAAATAAATTGGCCATTTCATAAGTAGAGATTTCACGCACGTTTATTGCGAGGTGATATTAATGATGCGGTGATGTCGATGACGAGATTGATGATAGAAGGCTACACTGCTGACGGAGCGAACGACTCACGGATCAGACCTCGTCAAGTCACACTGGTCGATTTCTATACCGACAAAAGAACGTTCATAAATAACTGTCTCCGTGGTACAGTGGTTAGAGCTTTGGGCTCTAATACTCGGAGGTAGTGGGTTCGAATCCCGCGGGGAGTATCACTTTGTGATGAACATGAAAGAATGATGATTCCGTGCTAAGCTGTTGGTCCTGCGCCTTTTCTCTCTTCGGTCGTATCAGACTGCTGTCCCACCGTGTTATGAGAGTGAGGGAATAGGGAGTGCACCTGTGCTTGCGCACTCACTTGTGCACTATAATACTGATGTCCTGCGTAGTTGGCTGATCGTAAAAGATTGTCCGCCGTAGCCGAAAACTCGGCTAGGAGGACATTATTTTATCTTAATAAACACCTTTACCTACGGAGTACTATTATTATGCGTATATTTTGTGCCTATCGGTCCAAATAAACTTCTGGAAAATCAGATGAGCTTATTCTGTGGCAGCATATTGAGTGGAACATTATTGCTAGAAGAGTCAACCATGTCTAGAGTAGAGTCTGTTTGTCAGTTAGTAAAGTCAGAAAACCAGACCTATACAAAGTACATGAGTATTCTAGCTAGTATTGCGGTTTCGATTCCAGCACAATATACAAAACTTTTAATGTTTGAATTGTGCTGAGATCGAGCGCGTGAAATTAGCTGATTTCCCAAGCATTAAGTATATCGGTCAGTCAATTATGGGTTTTCGTCTAATAACATTTTATGCCTGTGACTATTTTTTGTAAAAAATGTAGGTATGTAAGTCAACACTATTTAAAAAAATTTCATCATTGCCCTTTTCTAATTTAAGAATAAAGACTCCAACCAAAATTATTTTAGGATTTGAATGCGTTATTCAAGCAATCGTTATTAACTCCTGATATATGAACAATGCCTTAAACATATAAAGCGAAAGATCCCGACGTACGAATCCACAACTAATGGCATACGTAACTGACAGCAGACTATTCATGTGCGTTTTAGAAAACACTGCGGTGCGGCAAAATTATATAACTACTCAAATTATTCATATTAGTGCATTGTCACATCTCCGGGCGTGACACCGCGGAGGCAACAAAGGAAACGTTTTGTTTCAATCTAAGTCATTACGAAAAGCAAAAACGGCGTCCGTTTCGTCGAAGAATTGACCTGTTACGACATTCGGAAATTACACTTGCACGCTCAAAGTGATTCTACAAATGCATCTCGAGACAAAGAGTGTGTTTTGTCAGCCAAATAGCCGAAATGGAAAAACGGAATGTAAATTACACACGTTTTTTTTTCAATAACACTTTCATTAATTACAATTTCTTAGTTACTAATATTTATAAATGACGTATACTCCTAAATCTATGGCTGTCATTATTGCGAATTAAAGCCAAGTTCTGTTGGTGTCTGTCTTTCATTTATCAAAAACAACACAACATAAGAATACTAACAACAAAAATTGTTGGTAGTATTCTTATATTTTGCAGATTTTTAAAATACAATTTGTAGAAGATATTTTGCTATAAATCAATGGTATTAGACATTTAAGATAACCACAAACTGTTCAAGTTCCCACCGATATTAGATTTCATATTTGCAAGTGAAATATTGACAAATTGACATAATTATTATCTCATTATCTGAGGATATTCTAAGCATTTGAAAGTGACAATACATTTCCACATAAACCATACCTGCGAATTTGACATTTATCTAATAACACAATATATTTAATCTTAGACTAATAAAATTTATTAGACAAACCCGAAGGGTAAGATTGACTTCAACAAATTTCCGCTATATGAATATGATAAATACAGTTATTAGAAAGTTTACAACTTTACATTATTCATATTACTATTAAAAATAGTGTGTTAGAAGCAGTTACTGTTACTAAAGATATATAGAATGACACTTACAATTGTGTACTCGTAATATCTAACAATCTGCAAGATGTCAGAGTCATGTTAAAGACGTAAGAAAGTGCGCACTGAATATGGAATGGCAAAATAAACATAAGTAAGTTTTCTGTGTAATTTTTCAAGTCACTAGGTACTACCATATTGTACCATAAATTGTAACAGTAATTTGAACTTTGTACTGAGTGGCTGTTTCTGAATAAATAAATATCTTATTTTGGCCCGATTGCGCATTAAGAGGAAACATTAGGGCCGTTTTTCCATACAAACGTATTCCCCTGTTTCCTCCCTGGATAATGCCAGTAGAGAAATATATTTATTTCCAAAAATCTATGACCACTATTTGCATGTCCCTGTTTTCCTTTTTTTCATAAATTAATAATTAAAAGAGTTATGAACCTTCAAAAACCTAAAAAAATTACCAGATTTTCCGCTGTGTTCAAACATCCAGAAAACTAAATTTAACTAGATAAAATTAAAAAAGGGAAACATAGGAACACGGCCAAAGCCTTTCTTTAATTTTTGATGAAAAAAATAGTTAAATCGGTCAAGTTTTGTAGAAGAAATCAGGGGACTACGAAACGTTGATTTTATAGGTATTTTCGGTCCTGGCTGCAGTTGTCTCTATCGCGCTCTGCGGGGGATGTTTGGGCACTGCGCGACAGCAATAGATTTTACAAATACCTATTTTTCAATTCTCTTGCCCTTAGTGTTTCCTCTTAAGTACTGACCCTGCCCTATTGCCTTAAGCGTCAAGGTACGTGGTTTGGATTCCTATCCAGCACAAACATTCATGTGATGAGCATTTAGGCACGAAACCTACCTGATGGTAAGCGGCCACTGCGGCCTGTGTCATTTCGTTGGTACATTAGAAATATTATATTCATGTTTCTTGTTACAATCGATAGGTACTTTATTATTAATCAATTTTAAAGGACAAACTAAATAAGAACCAAAAACGAGGATTAAACGACACGTCATAACAAAACGAGAATTGGTCAAAAATATCCTATAGACACGTTAATTATATTTAATTATACGTCTGTTGGACACTAACAATCAACGCATAACCCCAATCTATTCAGCTATTCATCTACCGTCGCGGTGCAGCGATGGAGCAACGTTTTAATTAATGAACCAACACACGTGGGCCGGTGTCGCAACCACTTCGCTGGCATTTGTCAACGCCGATACTTAATTACATTAATTATCCCCTCGGCCATCATATTCGGTGTTAAATAGCTTTATTGTTTTGGGAAGCAATTTATTACATTCATATACACGGTATAAACTTGTTTATTCGTGGGAACAGGGTAAGCACAAAAGATATTTCACTATTCAGTCAGGCAATGAAAAATACTTTATGGCTCTTGCCGATAAAGCTGAAGACACATAAACCTAGCGCCTTCGTGTAACAGTGGCTAAGCCGCTCCGGTATAGAACCTCGAGGTCATGGGTTCGATTTTCGAGGAATCGGTTTGGTATTATGACTTTTTCAGAGTCCAGCTGGCACAGGTGAAATCTGTCGTCACAAAGTACATTTTAAATCAAAAGTTCGAAGATCAGAAGCCTAAACTTACCCATACATAAGCGACGTGAAGTGTGTCAATATCATATGTCGCTGTGGCTGCATACCATCAGATGGTCTTTTTTGCGGAGGAAAATGCGTTTATGCACCATAATCGCAGGCAAGCTAAACCTGCAACCGTTTGTGGGACTTGAGACTATAGCGTCCACTACCCACTAAACTTCCTCGGTTTCACCTTCACATCCGATCGGGACGAGCCAGTGCCAGCCACCATCAGGTGGTCTGCAGGCCTGTCCGCTAACTGATCTAGAATAAAATACAGTCTGAATTCTATTCACATTTCCCTATGCTTGTCTTCTATGGCCACAGGTATCCCGCCCCGCACATGTTCCGGAGGTCAGACAAGCCGGAGCTGAGCGCGATCAGCGAGCCGTGCCGCCGGCGCCTGCTGTGCGAGCTACATTCAGAAAACAACTACCAACAGTAAGCTTACCGTCATTATAACATAAATAGTCTTTATTGCACTCAAGAACAGCTTTTTTTTATACAACATCAGTTTGCAGACAGATACGCCAGGATCGGTCAATGGGCTGCCAGACTGTAGGCTCATCTGATCTTCAAGCCTTTGATTTTAAGTTTACTTGCTCCCACATTAATACTGCCGGAATGCAGCCAGAGCTGTTATGGCGGCAGAGTTCAGCTTTCGGGTGGTGGCTAGCCAGACGGACTGAGAAAAAGACCCAAGGCGGGAATCGAACCCACGACCACCGTGTTTTTATACCCGAGCGGCTTAGCCACTGTTCCACGGAGGCGGTCAGATGTATGCATCTGACCGCATAATAGATATGCGCATATGGTAATATACAATAAAGGCGGTCTTATCGCTAATAACAATAACTCTTCTAGACAATTTACAAGTACACAGCTGATAGAAGGGATATCGCAATACAATGTTGGGTCTGTCCACAATACCTTGACAATACGTAGAAGCATCCTATCAGCAGTACGCTTCCAGGATCATTATCTTCATCTTTGTCTATAAATACTATTGGAGCACAAACCACCATAGTTCTCCTTGGGCTTCGTCAGATATCGTCGGCTCCCCACAGCTACACCAATCCGCTTTTCGATCCCTACTGCACCGGGCGCGTTTCTTCCTACCAACGAGCTTTAGAGTCATGCTGACAAGCAAGCGGTCGGCGCGCGTATCAGCAAGTATCGCTCTTCTTGTAAGATAGCGACGATTTTAACTGCAAAGAAAACCTGCAGTGTGTAACGCTACGCGCGCGCGTCATCGTGGCTCTAAAACCAGCACTCAGTTTGTCGAAACACCTGCCACACTTCCTATTAGTTACTTGGTATAATGATATTTATAATTATGTTTTTTTCCGAAATACGGTAAATCAATTGACGGTTGTAATCCAGAAGTGGTCAGACACGCGGCAGACGCCGGCACTGCTTTCGCATCCACTGCGAGGAGCCCGAGGCGCTGGCCAAGATGCTGCACTGGATCCTCAGACACCGGCCTGCCGACCACAGGGGGCGCCAGGACACTTAGCACACTTAGAAGATTCGCTAGATGGCGCTACGTAGCCGGTCTAACTAAAACGTGATTGGTTCATTTTGACATTCATGATTTTAATCTTTTATTTTATTTTACTTTAATGTACTGAGACATTAAAAGCACTTTACTACACTTTATGAAAAATAACAGCTTTTATTATCTGGTTACTCGTTTTCGTCAAACAACGAATTTAATTTGTTTTGAATTTATTTAAACTACTTATTTACTCTTTATTTTAGCATAAATTTTAAAAATTAATAATATATTTTATCACACTCGTTTTAGTACGCATAAGAACTAACGGCAACCGGGCATCCGGCGTCTTAACTTTGAAATCATAATCTGGCAAGTTTTCTTTAATGTGTAATTTTAACGCATTTTTAAGTCATGGAAAGTGGCAATGCGTAAACAAGGGCACTTTCTACTTTATCTTTCTCTTACGATCCCCAAATAGGTACTTGCATTCTGCAATCGAATAGTTTGAAATACGAATTTTGAAAAAACCTGTATAGTTTTTAAGTGTTTTTTTAGTACTATTGTATTTTTTTATGATTTATGTGTGTTAAATAAAAATGTTTCGACCAGAAATTTTTGGTTTTGTGTTTAACATTTTTACTTGGTTTACCAATCTTTTTGTGCAAACAAAAAATGTTCATTCGAATAGGAAATGCTACAACAACTCTTACTAAATGAAATCAACCGACATAAGTAAGTAGTTTCGCAGCGTATACCATTTGGAATGGCAATGAACCAAAAAACAGCCACACTAAACGTACAAACTGCACGCTCTTTCTTATGTACAAAACTTGGATTCAACGTGAATGTCCCCAGAACATACAAAACTATTATGGCTACAAATTCGACATATGCTTGCATTGATAGCTAATCAATCGGACCCTAAAAAGACCTACCAAAACAGGACGCGGGAATCGCACCCACGACCTCAAGAGTTTTTAGACAAGAGGAGCTTAGTGACTGTGAATGATTTGCTCTCACCAACATTAATTACCGCTCATAACATTGATAAAAGCGAATAACATTTGCACACGACTCTACGAGGTTGCGCAATGAATAAGTAAAACAAGTGCTAAACATTTGCCATTAACACAGGACAAAGTATACACACAGTTACGTAACAAACTTAGATAGTTTTTTACTCTTATTGAAAGTACTTAAATATTTTCACATGTGATGCTAAAGTTTTGAACCAAACACCACACGAAATAAAGTCTCAATATCCGGAAATGTTTCGTATTTTCAACTTTCAGTGTTAAACTGCCAGAAACTAACGCTACATCATAAACTACTACATTATCATCCAGATAATTTTATATGAGTTAATTCGTTCTTTAGTTTTGAGGAGGGAGGCAGAAGAAAAGAATAACGAGGTAGCCTTTCTTGCTACCTCCATTTTATATTCTAAAAGCAGGCAATGCATTTAAGACTCTATGCGGCGACTCTGTATAGGCGGTTATGAACTCTTAACATCAAATGTCAGCTCATTTGCCTCCTACTTTCATAAAAAAAAAACTTAAGTTGGCAAACAAGCACGCAGTGCCCCTTGTGATAAGCGGCTGCTTATCACAAGAGGCACTGCGTGCTTGCCGAAGCGGCTGTTTCGGCCCATTCAAAATCAAAATCTTCTTTATTCATGTAAACTTGTATAAAGTATTTATGAATCGTCAATTACACAGGACTCTACCACCGGATTTGGAATGTCGTTATCTGTCGAGAAGAACCGACAAGAAACTCGGCATTTCTCCTCGTTCCATGGAGGAATACGACTAAGCCAGGATGCATCGAGCCTTTGATGTTAAGTGTACGCCTTGTAATCAATATTGCCAGAACAGCCAGAGCTAAAAAGGCACCAAATTTTTCCATATAGCTATTAACACTAGCTACCACTAGGTAGCTATACAGACTCTAAAAAAGTTCTAGTCGCAAAACCCAAAACAGAATCTTTGGTTTATTGGATCCGATTAGCTTAAACACTGTACCACAGAGGTGGTCAAGCACCCCATTGACAATTTAATTATCAGTCACAGCTTTGATAAGAGTTGCGAACACCATTAGCACAGGACTCGGCACAAGTGTTGCGTAACGCGAGTAAAGCAAGTGCAAACATTCGCCGATGACGCAAGGCTGCGTCCGGGTGGCGCGTGCGAGCCGGGCGCGAGTGACAAACCATTCGAAAGTCCCGCATTTACCGCGTCGCGTAACGCTGGACGGTGATGATTTTAATTACGAATGATAGCGTCCGTCGCTAGGGCTGCCAATAAAAGAACAATGAAAAATTTATTTTTACCAAACTCAGCTCTGTATAATAGATAAAGCCATAAATGAACGCGTCATCCAGAAAGGATCGCTGAATACGCTATCTTACCAGGGAGAGCCGGTAAATTTGGGTGTTTGGAAAAATCGGGGGCGTTTAGTGGATAGAAGAACAAACGCCTTTAATACCGAGACCCGGTCGCAGGCCTTGCTAGCCTGCAGTGCTTAAACGCATTTTTATTTATTTTTTATGTAAGAGGGAGGCAACGAGCAAGCGGGTCACCTGATGGTAAGCAATCACCGCCGCCCATAAATACCCGCAACATCAGAGGAGTCACAAGTACTCCTCCTTCTATAGGTAATCCCAAGGTAGTGAAGCACAGAACCCAATTTAATTTAAATAAAAATAAGCAATATAGTAGTAAAACACGCGAAATATAAATTCTCGTCTCAAAAGCCTAAGTGATCTCGCTTAAACCTTACATGTAATATAAATAAAAATCCATCCAAGTGTCAACCCTAACTCTCACCTGATGATAATGACGCGCCATTTTATCAAAACTCATGCGATGACATGGAATCATTGCGTCGAAAATAACCCATCCAGCCGTGAATAGCGTTTGTACAGAAAAGCATTATTCGAATCCACGAGGATTGAATAGTGAAGAGGAAGTGGCCATTGCGCAAGCCGCGGACGGCGCATGCGCGAGAATGGCGGTGCATCTTCCATTCTTACTTTCTTTTAATAACGTGACAAGCCGATGACGAACTAATTTTAGCGCTTTTAGATATTGTTACGAACATTATGTTTCATTCATGTTATTTCGTAACGCATTTAAATCAATCGAATCTTTTCATAATTATATCTATACAGAATGTAAAATTTAATAAATTTTATATAATAACTAGCGGGCGCCCGCGGTTTCACCCGCGTGGTTCCCGTTGGAATATCGAGATATCCTTTCTTAGCGGATGCCTACGTCATATCATCTACCTGCATGCCAAATTTCAGCCCGATCCGTCCAGTGGTTTGGGCTGTGCGTTAATATCTATCTATGTCAGTCAGTCAGTCAGTCACCTTTGAGTTTTATATATATAGATATTATGTTTGGATTGTGACTTTTCAACGAATTTTCCTGAGAAACTTCGCTCTCACCTACCGCATGGGAAGACGGTAACTATATGTTACATAGGACGACCATACACAATAAAAAAAACACTTTATACAATCAAGCTAACAGTAAATACGCATATACTCGTAGAAGAATCCATCATTACTCACTAAGATTTGGATCTGCCATGATTTCAGGGTATCTGGAGTTAGCGCAATAAGCTTTCTACTTTTCACGACTCCGGTTTTCATCATAGAGTCATTTTCTTCACCAATTTCGAAATGCATGTAATATCGCAGTAATTCCGTTTCCATTGTCCCTTCAACTTCACATTCTAGGTTAATCATAATTTTTCAGAAAGACAGAAAGATTACGATATATTAAAATTTATATTTACAACCCAACGAACCAATTGCTTTACACCGATCGATCGTAATCACGAAATGACTTTGTGTTATGCGTTTAAGGATATTTAAATTACATTTCTATTTTCGAACCTTCAGTTATACAATTTATTAAATTATTTTTGGAAATCGATATGACATTTAACCTATCAGCTTAGCACTCGTAGTATGTAAGACTTTCTATCTATTAAATTGGTCGTTTTTTAGAAACACTAACAGCAATTGTCTTCGTTTATGGTTTTATAATACTTATTTTTTATTTGGGTGATGTGGTCCGATATTTTAAAGACTCTTAATACCGTTTAACTATCCTTGCACTGTATGATGCATCTCAGTGCACTTGCAATGCACTCACAGCTTGCACTGTGTTGAATCAGCAGTGAACCAGCCTGCAGCGGGGCAGCGGTCGAGCGCAGTGAAAGTGCCGGAATGCGGCGAGGCGACATTTGTTGCGTCACGTGTCGTAGTTCAAACAATACCCACAATGTCATCCATACTTACGTCTATACATCAATGTTATGGTTGTAACGTGTCATGTTTCGTTCGTATCCATATACGTGGGAGATATTCACTGTGTTCGGAAATAATGGACTGTATTTCCATAATTTATATCCTTGGCCTACGACTCGAAGGATCAAATGTTCAAAGCTAGTGGTTTTAATATAATACATTACATTTATTTGGTTTCAGACGTGTGTGTTGCATTGTGTAATTAATTCGCAAAAAATTAATTTAGAACTTATTTATTAATTGCACGTCCGCACTACGAGTATATTTTTTCCGACTAATAAGTTGACTATATACAAAGTTTTCGTCCTCATTTCGAACCATATAAAAAGCGACTTTGTATTTGTATTTCTAGCAAAGTCACTATAAAATGAGCCATCGATCCAGACATACAAAGTCAACGTATGCAGAATTAGTGTCCTTATACACTCTCACTATCAATCAGGCAACACTCGAAGCCTCCCCGTGAAAGTCAATATGTGACCTCCATCACTATGTACACACAAAAGGCTTGGCTAAGGGCCTGCCCTTCTGCCACAGACTGAGCGGCGAGTTCCAAAGACAACTGGTTTGATATGCACCGGTCTTTGTGACGAGCCACTCCCTTGGACAATACCTGCACAAAAGCGCAGGCGGAAAATTTGAATAAACACTCCGTAAGTTGTAAGTAAACACATTTTGTGTAAACAAATATGAACGTTTGAGATAGCGATAGTCTTAGGAGATTCAATATACTAAAAGATAAATAAACTGAGCTTTATAAAAAAAATGGTTAAAAATGTTTTGATTTGCCTTAGATAGTTACGATATTAGTGACAAAAAAATCTGGCAGAAGCAAGACAGAAAACAATAAAGAAAATCCTAGGACTATATTCACGCAGTGTCATCTAGCCCCAAACAAAACATAGCTTGTACTTTGGCCATGGGTATGACAACGGATTATTACTTATATTGTTTTGTAAATACCTACACATTACACATAAACAGACAGACCGAAACAAACTTATAAAATATCGGACTTATCAGACGACATAATTAACGTAATAAAGTTTAAACGATTTCGATCGTTTTCTGGGCGTTAAGGCCCACAAGGCATTTAAAAAGAAAACATTTATGTTCAGTGTCACATCTGTCCAGGAGCTCTACAAAACAATAGAATACTTAAACACATTTCCTAATACATAATTCATATTTCCATATCGATTATAGCGGATTATTATGTATCATATACTTTCTATGTTCTCCACTGTTACGGCCTATAACAAGGCAACATTAACATCTCATTTTCATTTATACTAGCCTGCTGCCCGTGGCTTTGCCCGTGTGAACTAAACGACGATATCCCGAAGGAATATTATCATTCCTTCGGGATGAAAATCAAAAAGTCGTCTGTTGTCAATTTATCCCCATTCCAAAAATTAAAACACTTCTATTTATGTTATGCCAGCATTAGTCTGGTATGTAAAAAAGCTTATATAATTTTAAAATATAGTGGTTTCTGATGATCACTCATGAAATAAAACTACTAAAAAACATCGTGCTTTGCATAATTATGTTACAGTAAACCGAATTAAATCCCATTTTCGTTTTTTTTTCAATAACTTTCCCAAAGTCTAGTCCAATACCAAAATTCATTAAAATCGGTTTAATGGTTGAGGCGAGAACAGATAAACGGACAGACAGACAAAGTTACTTCCGCATTTATAATATCAATATGAATTATAAATATGTATATATTTGACGAGACATCCTGCCGAATATTTCCTTTCTTCTGCGATCCGCTTGTAAACAGTCGATAATTTACGACCATTAATAAAATATTCACACGTCGTCTTGCGCCAGAGTCGATACGCGGCGCTTACTTTTACTTTTACTCCGAAAAACATCATCAATATGTATTACCGATCAGAATATACAACGTGAAACATAATCAAGCAATTATATTAATAATGATGTAATATGCTTGGACATTTTCCCACAGCGCCGCTTACCGCTAAGCTTATGTCTAAGCTTATTTTAATGAGAACTTAGCAAAGCATGAAATCCAAACTAAATTATAATATGGATTTTACGCTATTAAGCCTAAAATAATATTACTTATTTGAATTAATTTTACAAAAAGATTAGCTCTTGGGAAAAGACACAGAGTACTTTTTAACCAGAAATAATGCTCTGCAATTCCTATGCCTCTTCTAAAAATTCATCAAAATCGGTTTAGTGGTATAAACGCAAGAGCGTACAGTCAGACAGACTTTCGCATTTATTGTCAATACGCACACGTAGAACAAAAGACATCAACGGGACAGTGTCACTAAATTAACAGATGCTATGCACAGCATGTCTATTATGTTTGTAAAAACTTTCAATATCATAATAACATTCTATATAAAGTCGCAAGTAACAAATTCATCATTAATTTGTTTTGCATTTCTAGACCTTTTTTCATTTTCAGGAAAAACCACAAACTTCTTATTATATTTCCAATCTGCTCTACATTAGCAGGTTTAAAAATAATGCGGTAACGGAAAATGTTGAAATGTAATATCTACACAAATACGCACCGAAAACGCCCGATCTGCGCTCACGCAGCCGATGACAACGCGTTTTTTGAACTTTTTAATACGCAAACGTTAAATAATGTGTACGTAATAAATATTTCTAAGGAAAGTGTAGAAATTGTTATTTAAGCTTAATTTAAGTAATGGTCATGTTTCTAAACCTAAAAAATAGATTTTCTAAACGGCTCGAAGTACGAGAAGCTCTAATTAAAGCAGAGCTTGTGTTATGGGTGCTAGATAACCAGTAAAAATGTCTTACTTTGCTCAGCTGCACGATTTGGTTCCACCAGCTCCGTTCCATCATCGAACTACTAGACTCGGTCAGGGACTCCATCCGTATACATACAGTGGAGATACCGCGCGTACGAACTAAGCGATTTGCTTCATTTTTCTTGATACGGACTGCGCGGGAGTGAAATTCTCTGCCGGGATCTGTCTTTCCTACACAATACAACTTGGGGCTCTTTCTTAAGCAAGCGCGCTCCACCGTAGACCGCATAGTTGTTTAACATCAGACAACTTTGTGGTCAAGTGCTGGCTTAGTCCAAACATAAAAAAAAATCTTTTCTTTTTTGGAAACATACCTACGTCATGTCAATAAGTTAAAAAAATCCTGATTTATACATAACTTTAACATTTCACAAATGAAATAATTCTTCTTTCTTCTTCCTGCCATCTAACATACGTGACTCTCATTAGGGGAACTGTATCAATTAGATGGCTGAACAGCCATTTAACTGTGAGGTTACTTTTTATTTTGTGAAAGATTCTCATAGGTTTTAAATTACTGGTCACTTATAGTAACAAGTAATTTATTCTAGTCTAGATTGCTGCTAGATAAATGGTGAGCATTATCAAGCACATATAATTGATTACGACACAACTAAAAAGCACATGTAAACCACGGAAGATGTGAACCGGACATTCTTCACCCCACCCCCGAAACCGTGTCAAGAGCCGACCGAAGACTTCAATCAAAACTTAGGCATTTCAAGAATGCTCATCTATTACGCGCAAAGTTCAGCAACAAGGATAGTGATGTGCCAACTCGAAAAAAACACGACTCGAATTAGCTTGAATTATGTAACTTTTTTATGCTAGATTCCAACTGGGCAGAGAGGCACGCAGCCATAGTATGTAGTAACAGGCCACTGCGGCCTATTCCATTAGAGTACTCTTATTAAGAAAACGTTACTCAATGTACAGCCACACTAGGCTCCTATGATCTTAGAGTATTTGATTTCAAGTGTACTGGCTCCCACATGAATATGGCAGAGTATTAAAACTCAAGTCAGAGAGAATTTAACTTGAGCCAATTCGAGTTGACCCCAACTCGAGTTTGACCGCCTCCATGGAACAGTGGCTTAGGCGCTTGGGTATAACACCTGAAGGTCTTGTTTTCCATTCCCGTCTTGGGTCTGGTTTTTGGTAGTCCGACTGACTAGCTACCACCCCACAGGTGAAATCTGCGCGAAATCAGCTCTAGCTGTGTTCCAGCAATATTCACAAGGGTGTCGCCAAGGGGGGGCAGAGGGGGTCAGTTGCCCCCCCCCCCCCCCCCCTAGAGATCAAATGTAGCTAGCCGCAAAGCGGTAACGCTAAGCTGGCGACGCCCTTGAATATTCATGAGCCAGTACACTTGAAATCAAAGGATGAGAGCAGCCTACAGTGTACCAGCTCAGACATTGAGCGACTTTTCTGGCTAAGAGTCCCTTAATGGAATAAGCCCAGCGGCCGCTATGGCCACTTACCATCAGGTAGGCTGCGTACCTGTGACAACTGATATAGTACAAAAAAATTCGAGTCTGCAAATGGAGTGGACACATCACTAAACAAGGATCTCGGTGGAAGCGGACCGCCCTCCACTCGCGCGCGCTCTCTCCGCTGGCTCCAACAGTCTCCCCTGGCGCGCCGACCGACGCACGCGCACCGCAGCCAACCAACAGAGCCACAGATAACCAAGACTTCACTCCAACCGCCACATTCGAATCGCGTTCGAATTTTTTTAATTTCGAATACTGCGGATTCAGTGTTTAGTGCCAGTGAGTGAGTGACCGTGTGTGATCCGGAGCATGCGCTAGCGCCACATTTTCACTTTCTACGCGGGACGTACGAGCGGTGAGTGTTGTGTAACGAGGTGATGACCGGGCTTTCTATACAACTTGCGCTGTATGGAAACTCGTAGGAAAATTACGAGAGAAAAACTCGCCTAGAGCGACGTGGAGCGATGTTTGCGAAAATGTGTTTGGGTTATTGTACTGCATGCTGTAATTTGTTCTTGCAACGTCACATAAGTAATATTGAAAAGTAAAAGTGAACTAGACATGAAAAACAAATTACTTAGGCACAGGCATACCGATTGAAATGTAATTAAAGTTTTTAACTAAATTGTCACACTCAGGAACATTTTAAGTGTAACCGTATTTAGAAAACATTAATGCAACTACTGATAAATTTTTGACGACAAATTGAAATCCAGAAAAATATTTTATTTAGGTCATGAGCTTATCACAGCGTTAAAAGAACACAAACTAACATTTCCAATGGGTTTTAACAGCCATATTTTTCGTGGTAGCATATTTAGAATCCAATGTAAAGCCTCACTACGATTTAGACGTATTCAGTTACTTTTATAAGTTCCTAATTTCGTATATTGCTTATGAAATATAGAAAGTGAAGTGAGGAAACCTCGAAAAATAATTATAATTTCAAGCAAACGCATGCGGGTAGATAGTTCGCCGCCCGCACGCGGTTATGCGTTTACTATCATCTCCACACAGCCAATTAGCATGGATTCTGTATGGAAATTGCGTGTCGGTAATTACCCAACAGCAGTTAAGAAGCGCCACAACGCGCATTGGATGGGCAGCTGGTGATTAGCTATATATTATTTACCACCAAAACTTTGATGTTTTAAAAAAGATGTTTTATGTGGGCATATCGCCGTCCAGCCCAAAATCAATCTATACTGTTGGGTACTCATTTACTCAAATGTTTGTCCTGTACGGATATCTAATGAGCTATGTCAGATGTATCTGACTTTATCAACCATCATTCCGCAGTTTTGAAAAGCCATTGGTCCAGAACCTGAACTCTGAAACTATGAGAATGGGTAGAAAGTAATGTTCTGAGTAAAATACCTAACAAAGGACGAATTTGTTCTGTATTTGTTTGTTTTCCTGTCTCTCAAACAAACAATCATGAATGTAAATCCCAGGGCAAACATTCGTGTGACAACATTACAGACCCATCAATTTGTTCTTTACCTAGACGATTTATACAGAAAAAACTTTTCAATCAGCTCTACTTTTATGGTTTACATGAAAAAGACTAATTCGTAATGATCTAATTGTACTAGCGACCTATTTTTATAACTATTGCCAAAGCTTTTTTAAAGTAAGTACCTAAAAGAAGACAACCTAAAAGATTTTAAATGTCAACAAGTTACAACAGATAGTCGCTAAAGAAACATCAGTAGGTCTTAGTCAATAGATAGTCACGGAACATCAGTAGGCCATTACACGGCCACAAGGCCTATGTAAACAAATTTCTTGCCTAACACGGTCCACATTCGCACTTGTGACACTTCACAATAACACTTTCTCGTTTGATTGTCCACACCTTACGTAAGCGACGACGCTCAAATTGTCACGACCAAACATTATAATAGCTACCAAGTGTAAATAAAACATATCTAATTTAAAGAGTAAATAACATATACACAATAAGCCCTTTTCCCAACATTTTTTTCTAGCTAAATAACGTGTTTGTTATTGACGCTGTCCTACGCATCAAGAGTCGTATGTTGCATTTTATGTAATAAACATTTGACACATAAAACATTTGATTTGGACAAACCCTGTGTCTGGAAGTTTACATGTATTAAATTATTTTTTGTGGTAGTTCTGTTAGTTATGAATAATATATATCTATTTAATCCAAATGTAATCTAATCTATCATTTACGGCTGAAGCTTATTGCTTCTTCTCATAACGACTTAGCTTTACTTTTGCTTTCGGTTCGTCGTACTACGAGCTACCATACGGAAAGCTTGATGTTCAGTTATTCAAGTTGCAGACAAATATCTCTTGAGAGAACAGTAAACTTATAGCAATATCTGATTTGGAATTAGGAATAGGTACTTGTCTTCCGGTACACCTTTGTTGATCTTGACACTCTTAACAATATAGATACATTCCTGTGAGGTCAGATCAAAGTATGTGATGTTATATGTTGGAACATTGTATCAAGGTATTATGATTGACCCTCATTTTTATTCATTTCGACCTTTACAATATACGGGTTCGACGTCAATTGATTATTCTTTTATAATCTTTTAAATCGACATGTGTTTTGACCATGACTGTTGCCCTACTACCATAGAAATGGCAAACATAGCCTTAATGACCTTTAAATAATAAAGCTAAACAATAACCATTCCTCTTCATGTACAACACGGTAAAATATAACCTTAACCAACTTCCCTATGTAAATAAATAAGTGATTTGAATAATAGTTTACTGTTTTGTCACTTACGAAAGTTAATAACAAATCATGTATTTATAAAATCGACACATTGACATACTATAGAGCTGATATTTTATCTCAACATGGGTTTTACGGATTTAAGAATCTATGCCTGACACTGTAATATTCATTCAACAAGTTTCAATCGAAATAGGTACCAATGATTCCCGAATAATTTGTTGTGCACTTGAATAGTGATTTAACTACAAAAATTACATAATCATAATCTTTATTTACATTAGCTCAATGATAAATACAGGTTTCAGTGTCAAAACCTCGAAATAATCTACACCAAAGAAATAGTCACATCGATTACACTCGGTATTCATAACCCTCTCACATACCTTAACACATTTCCCTCCCAAAAAGACTTTATAATCATTACCAAAAATAGTTGATTGATTAATTCCTGCAATTGATGGTGCTCCCTTTAAAGGGCCGCAATAGTTTCTTAATTTGCTCAATGGATGTGTTCAAAGTAACGGCTGTTTCACCATCTCTTGCATGTAACCGTGGATAATGCTAAGTATTCTTGTACATACATAGGTACATGTGGGACATGTGACAATCGATTGCGCGACACTTGTTCGTGATTGTGTAACGTACAACTGGATGAATTAGTTCTCGTGTGAATTAGTTCAGAATATGTACAACTATAACGATAGTACTAGAAGTTTATGCTGAAAAATATTGGCTCCTTTTCTTAGTTACTGTTTCAGAATTCACTGAAAATCACTGCGAAAAATGTGATCAAACATTCACAGCAATCAACAATCAAATATACCAAAATAAATTAACAAGTCTGTTTTGTACAGTGGTGGAAAAGACCACGAGTACCTAAACTTAATGTACCTCTTCCTGTTTACAATTTTTTTGTTGTGTGGTGGCCTTTTTTTCTTTCTCAAGGCAACACAATGCAAATCATCTATTTGTCTTTTTGACTTTAATAAAAAAAAAAATTCTTTTTTACTTCTTTCCAGCTCCTATGCCTACACTTTAATTAATTTCATCACTCTCTTTGTCACATGCTTCTAATTCTTTCACATTCCGTATTCCCAGGAGTAAATATTTCCTTTCGTTTTCTGACACAGCCTTAGATTATTCTTCCTTTTCCTTCATAATCATGGCCATTCTCCAAAACCGTTAACACAATTAAAACGTAACGTCATTTTTGCTACTTCTTAGCTTTAATTGGAGAAGAAAGCGGTAAGACAACAGAACCATCAAGTTTAGTATAACACCGGAACGATCCACTGAACTCTTAGTTCGAGGCCACGGAAGCGCCACCGGAATCATTGCAGCTATTAAAACCTTGTTAATTTCTATTTGGTTTGTTTAATTACCATATCTTAACAATCAACCAGTCTTTCCCTTTCTGATATCTCGTGCGAGTTTAGATTAATTTACTTTACAAGACAATAAGCTAGAGATGCTTTATATTTTATCTCAGGCATTAGATCTCGTGTAATTATTATACATGGTCAAGTATTTAATTGATTATTTGTAAGCTATGCTATGCTATGCTATGAAGTAGGTCAAATGCAAACCACCTGCTGTTCTCTGCATTTAAACGAATGATGTATGCAAAATTAGAGTCCTTCGGAGTTAACTACTTACTATATTAAATTGAAAGATGCTATTATTAAGTGTCTTTTAAGCCTACAATATGATTTTGAAAAGACATAAATTACGCAAGCTTATAAGGCCTCGTGCTGAAACCTTGCCTCAGGCGGTTGATTGTGATCAATACAATACATAATTAGATGCTTACGTGAAATCGCAACAGTAATAGACCCCTGACGCGTATTATGTCAAAACCTTCATCTGACTCTCTAATTAGTAATTACACACCAGATTTTCATCTCACGTAACCTCAGCGCGTGGGAACAGTCATTGTCGGTAATAAAGCATGTCGCGAATTATCGGCGCACTCGCAGGCAAAAGTATTAAGACCCGCGAGTGGAAAGAAGCTATTGGAATGCGAGGGTCTACGTGTTTCGGTCGGTGGTATCTTCGGGCGCGTTCGGCCACAGTCGTGCGGCCGATCGGCGTAACATGACGTAACGTGCTTTCACCTGCACCCAAACACCGCCGATTCCGATTTTGTAATTATAGTGGAATGCAATGCTTTCTTATTTTGATTTGGTTCGGTTTCCTGCGGTTGCGCAATGCGATCGATTATGCATCATAATACTTCCGTTCTTGACTCCAAAGCTTGACACACTAACGCCGACTTGATTTCATGCATGATTGATGGGGTGATTGTGATGTTTATCTAACATCGTCGATATCCTTGTCGAGTTCCAGTTTAATTCACTGACTGCTTTTTTCCTTGTTCATTGGTATGTTTATGTTATGTCATGTTAAATGTATGTCACATAGTTATTTCATCTTCAGATGATGAATACTAATTAATTGATTGGATTTTATTAAGTGATTATGCCATCGACTTAATTAAATTTTAAACATAATAATTTGTCGTTCACCTAACCTGATGATAAGTCTATTAAAAGCAACTTATTTTGCTTATTCTACTGCTGATTCCCTCTGCTCTTCATTGAGAATTATATTGCAGCCGTTAATGCTGTTTTTTTAGAGTACACGTGCCTAAAAACTGCGACAGAAAGGATAAAACTTCACAGTTTTAAATTCACAATTCAAATTGGAAAACAAAATTGGAATAATCAGTTCAGACGAAGTTTTATTTCCCATAAATACGTCTAACAAAAATAAAATAGAAAAATGACCTAATTTCAAATTAATTTGGTATTTCATACCATCATCTTCGTTGTATTATTTCGTTTGGAACTTGTTTCGCCAATAGTCTAATCATTTCTTAATCAAATGCCAGTGTGCACATGTCGGCGGTGATCTATGGCCGCAGCAAACAATGCACGCGCGCGCATGCGCAAATCTTAAATGTCACTAGTGCGTGAGATCGCGACAATATTTATAGGGTAAAAAAAAATAAGAATAGTCTCAAATTCTTTTGCTGATTTTGATAATTGCTCTCTTAAACCTGAAGGTGAGTAATGGGTTCTTGCTATTTTTAAAATTTTCAAATCATCACTCTTCTCTTCGTTGCTTGGATTCTTCGTGAATTGCATTGGTATTGTATTCGTAAGCTAGTTACAGCATAGGCATTTACCGTAAAAATTGTTTGTGAATAAAAAACTCGGAGAATGAGCACCTCAAGATTATAAATCTATTAGTTATTTGGCTAGAATACTGTAACATAAACTCCCTGAAACCATTTAGACCAAAGAACTCAACCGATTTTTTAAAACCTATTGCAGTCATAACACAATTTTGTAAACTATTAATTGCTATCAACTTTTTTTCTCCTTCTTTCATGTTCTGTATTAATACTGATAAATTATATGATTTCTTCATCTCCTAAGCATATTAATCCATCAAGCCCCGGAAAACCAGACACAATAGAAAATCTATTGTTTACGCGACACCCGGCTTTCGGTCGGGTGTTTAAGAGTTAAACTCACTTTTCAAATATCCAAAAAGCTACACCTTTGTGCTACGCACTTGAAAAATCAACTTTCGTCTTAGTTCTAAAATTAAATGCAGCCACTCGTACTAGACCGTACCTCGGTCGAATGCCATGCCAAGCCAATTACCACGACATCCTTGACACGCACCGCTCTCCGACCGCCGCCATTATCCCCGGCGGTCCCCATGCTCACTCATATTGACATCTCGTTAGGCCATCACAAAGAGATGTGCTCATCAGCTGTCACAGTGACATGGTGAAGCTTTCGCGGTAGTTAATCACATGTGAAATTTTTAAAGGTCACTGCGCTTTGTTCTGTCGAGATTTCCAAACAATGAGATTGGGTATTGATTGTGAAGTCTAATTCTTCATGTCGTCATTTTTTAATTATTGTTACCAAATGGGAGACAATATGTATAGTTCCATCCATAATCTTTCTTCTAAAGAACTTACACTATTTCCGAATCTAGTCTTTTTGACTTAATTGTACTCTGGTTATTTTTTCCTCTGTTCTTAAAATAATTATTATAATATGTAATTGTTTAGGTAGGTATCAGCAACATCCGATAATTGCTTCTAGAATATTTGTTCCTATATTCTCAGTCTTACCTTTGCCCCTCTTACAGCTAACAAGACAACACCATTTACAGAAACCCGAGTCACACGCGCGTAATTAAACAAAATTACACGACGCAAACACGAGATGTATCACTGATTACACCGTGCAACTTATTAGCGAGATCAACATGCACTCATTAGGTTATCTGATGGCGGGCGATGGACGTCCGAGTTAATTAAATTTTCATGCTGCCCGGAAATGTAGATAATTTAACAAAACGATGAGATCCATGTTTACATTTAAGAGATACAAAACGAAGTACAAGTATGCACAGTGTACATAGTGAATCATTATTGCGGTACGATATATTTTGAAATTTAAAAAATATTTAAAAACGATTTTTTAACATATTATTTTGGTCGGCAGGATAACCCAAGCACTCTTTTCGTTATAAGTGGAACCATGGATGGTCTATTCACTCGATAGAAAGTGCCCCTGAATGCGCTGTAAAATCTGATTTTACAGTATGTTTGCTATAGTAGCTTGACAGCCTCTAAAATCTCAGAAGGAATCGAACTCAAAATTGCGTGATTTGGGTTTAAAAACTAACACCATTTTATTTAGTCTAAAAAAGGAAAGTTAAGATTCAAAAGATTTATGCGTTTGATAATAACAACAACTTAAAATGAATGACGCGATTTTAAAGTCGTATATCATATCAAAAAAAAAAAACTCCACCACGCGTTACTAACAACATGGCATTTAACATGCACTTATTACGTGTATAAGATGGCAGGCGCCGAAGTTAATTAAATTTCGCTAATGAGAGGCAGATCAGCTGATACCCGAGCGGCCGAGGTCGGCGACTCGGAAGAAAGTGAAATCAGCCGCTATCCGGTCATCGGATTCTGCGGCGCCTGCGCATGTAATAGTGCAATCTTGTTGTTTACTTCTATAATTGTGTCCTTTTCTTGTTATGTTTGGCATAGTAATTAACATGCTCTTTAAGCCTTCTAAATAATAGCAGAGTACATAATAATAATAACAATACGTTTGGTGCTACAAAGTAATTTTTACTGTTTAACAAATGGCCGTATGATGGCGCCAATGTCTTTGTTGCAACGGTAAAAAATTAAAAAAATTGACCCGCCCTGAGTGCAACGACGCCATAACGGTCAGTTACGCGGGACACCCCGTACAGTCACAACTTACAAATTATAACATTTACAATGCAACAATGACGCAAATGTCTGATTTAAATCACTTTTTTGTGTTTTTTTTTAATACTTACCCTTGAGATTTTTACATATTGGTGATAATACTCTAGTTATACCGTCAAATATCCAAAATGTCCTTGTTGCAGTTACAAATATTATAAAATGAAATAATAAATCCAAAAATAACTCTTAAAAAAAACTTTAAAACGCCGTCCTGTAAAATTTGCAAAATGACAGTTACGTCTTTGTAGTATTGGATGAGCGATATAATAGCTGTACAATATAGGCGGACTTATCGCTAATAGCGATCTCTTCCAGCCAACCTTAGGAAAGAGGAAAGTATGAAAATAGTTTAAGTAATCTTTGCAATGTTACAAATCCCTAGCTTGAAAGCTAGTGATTAAAAAAAGAAATACCTAGGTATATTCATCATCACGATTTGCATTTATGAATTGTCAATTATCAAAGTTACAAAGTGACTACCACCGGCCTACAAATTCTAAAATCCTTCTTATATGAAAGTTTCATAATTGTTTTATATTTGCTTCGTTCCAACGACGAAAAGACTGTAAAGTAATTTAGGTATATTGAGATACTGTTAGCCTAAAGCCCTGAGAGGTGAATTCTTAGATTTGCTAAATAGACTTTCGGTGAGAGACCCAATATCCAAATGGACAAAGCTGTAAGCATAGCTAGTATGCAAATGAAGCAAGAATACAAATAACCTTCGGTAGAAATGCATTGTTTGATCAGTTTTCCTTTAATGCGTACATCAGCTAAGTATAAAACGTAACCTTGTTCCCATTTCACAATGTTGTTGGAATGGTAATATGTAATGATAACGCAAACATTTTTATTCAGCTGTCTGTCACTGAAGGCTGGTCTTTCCAAAACAGCATTGTTTTACTGGATTTTATTATCTAAGTATGCTAATATTCCATCACATGTTGTCTTTTTACACAACTTCGGTAATTTCGTATTGAGGTTATTTAGGATATTTATTTATGTTAATACAAAACCAAATTTAAAATGCTGAACAAACAATAAAGCATATTCTCGCAAGATGTATTAATTTAAATGGTCATTTACCAAAAGTTATTAAGTCTCGCTAGTACGCATATATTGTATACTATAGGTACTTTATGGTTTACATAGATCAAGTTAGATTACTGAAGTACTATCGATTGTCTTAGGTGGAGCATGTGAGAAATATTCTATCGAATTGTGTAAAATGTTGATGAGACGGCATACCAGCATAAATGGTGTAAAGACTAAGATGTTAAGTTTGTAGCGTCTAAAGAAATAATTTCTTTCTTTCTGCTAAAAAGGCATATTTGATAGAAGTTCTAGGGAGTCTTTAAATTTGCGATCCCACGTTTCACGCAGAAAAACCTGCGGGCATTGCTAGTCGTACAATAAGTGGATTATTCCCGACTGCCCCTACCAAATCTGCCCCCAGTAGGGGCAGTCGAAACTTTTTAGTTCCGTCTGCCCCTACTGGGGGCAGAGTAACAAGGAATCACTCTATATGTCAGTGACGCTCAGATAAATTAAACAAAATTGCATCTTCTAAACAGTTCTCAGTAAAAAAGCTAATTCAGTTAGTCGGCTCACTTTGTCGATGGCTTTCGCCGAAGGGCATCGGAAGCCGCGACGGTAGCGGACTCACTTCCCGGACACGGCGTTTAGCGCTTCCCACAGACGGCAATTTGTTTAATTACAGCTTATTTTGCCTCTCATTTATTTGCTCTATTAGGCGGGAGTATTACGGGAAAGTATAGTATAGAAGTAACAATTAATCGATATTGTAGAGACTTTATTTATCATAAACTAGCCTTCCGCCCGCGGTTTCACCCATGCGTAATTTCTTTTTTCAAATAACCCCCCTTCCCCCCACATTTTCGGGATCAAAAGTACCCTATGCTCACCGGGGATAGTGTAGCTTTCCAACAGTGAAAGAAATATTCAAATCGGTTCAGTAGTTTCGGAGCCTATTCAATACAAACAAACAAACAATCAAATCTCTCCTCTTTATAATATTACTATAGACTATAGATAAATTGTATGAAGAGGACTTGAAAAGGTTCTGTTGACTGCTGAGCCAGTTTCCCTCTTATCACAAAAACAAAAGTAATGCTGGTTTACTTTTAAGGCTTCTGTAGGTTTAAGTTGAGTGGGAGAGCCCAACATAACCGTTTTTTACGGAAGAGAATGCGTTGAAGCACCGCGTGATTTCAGGTCTCGCTAGCCTGCGGTTACGTATGGGACTCGCGACTAAACCCATTGAACTACAATTACTAGCCTACTTGTAACTCAATGACTAAACCATAACTAGTTATTCACTAAACTGCTATTGTTGATTATGCCCATATTCATTTATATACGAGTAATAGTGAGAACGCGTTATCATCTCTATATGAAAACACTCGTAGTATAGATATAATAGAAAAAAAAACAGTTCGATTCACACAGATTACCGCAACCACAATAGCATCAATAAAAACAAGATTTATACGTTCAATACAATAATGGTTCAGTCAACGACCTACATAAAATGACAAAAGAAAAGATCACATAATCGCGATATAGCACAAAAACAAGGTCACACACAAAAGGAAGAGCGCGTGCGCAGCTTTGCCCGGACCCGAACAATATAGGCCGGGTTTCTATAGAGATCCGTGCGAAACGCGCCACCGCACTAATAGCGGGGTTTCCAATGAAAACCTTATCGGCTGTGCGAAAGAGAAAGCATCTACCAATGTCGCCTGTCCCACTTTACGCGATTGTGGAAATTAGATAATGGAACAGTTGAAATCAGGTTGACTTGCCACGATATAGATCGATTGTTTCCATACGACGTGCGCACGCCGCACATGCGACTACAGAAAATAATTGCGTTTTCTATTCTAATGCGATTGCTACTGAAATAAAACAACGTGTGCCACGCTGAAGACAGTTCCTGATAGTCGAAATGGGCTGACTCAACTGGGAAGGTACCCTCTCACGGAAGACGCAACGTATGAATAGTCCAAAAATCATTAAACGGGAATACACTCCTAGTGGAGGTAAATATAGGTTGAGATTTGGTTTCGGAAGCCTAAAAAGTATACTTGATCAAAATTACTACATAGCATTCATTTAGCTCCGAAGTTGTACGGACATAATTACTGTCTCATATATTTAGGGTTGCCACCCGTACTTTATAATAAAGTTTTGTACGTTATTTAAGGTAATTGTACTCTATACTTTATAAGAATAATAAAGTACACGAAGATACTTTATTTTGCAAAATTTGATTTCTATTGAAGTCGTAAGTATTTTTCGTTAAACGAAATTTAATGATAAATGTTGAATCGATGTCGCCACTCGCCAGCGCCACATAAGCATTTCTGAACGCAACTTAACCTCAAATATTGTATTACTAAAAAAATTGTACTTTATTTTTATACTGTGTACTTTTTTTTTCTTACCTTTAATAACCAATGTACTTTAAATGCAGAAAAAATAGGTGGCAACCCTACATATATTGTAAATGTAATGATTTTACTCCAATTCAACGTTTGGTAGAGTTATGCTGTGAAAAGTTCCTAGTTGCAGTCGAAATAGGCTGGCTAGACTGAGGAAGTACCACCCTCTCACTTTGATTGGTGAGTGAGATCGTAAGCGGTCATCACTTACCATCAGTGGCCCACTTGCTCTGTTCCCTGTTGCCTCCCTCTAACCTCAGAATATGTAACTCTAAAATGAAAAAAAAAAGATCGATGATAAAAAAGGACAAAACCGATTTTTGATAAAAGTGTGAGTATTGACATGGCAAGTGGTATCACATACGACATAAGATCCATTACCAACAGATGCGTTACAATTTTCCTTTTCCAGTGATGTATATCCATGAAGCCATTATCGCGAGGCCCACATTTGTCGCGGAGCGCAGGAGCGCGCACGTGCGTAACGCTCTTTCACTCGACGCTCCAATTGGCGACGCGAGCGCGCTAATCACTGCGTCCTATACTACGTAGAACAACAGTAAGCTATGTCGGTATTTATCTAAAAAGGCTCTGATGTAATATAAAGAATCGAACACGTTTTAGTTGGCACCGGGACCGCACTAATCTCGGCCACTACTACGTAAAGTAACAACATTAGTTCAATTAATAACAATGAGCAATGTCGGTTTTATCTGAAAAAACTCTGATAAAATGATTAAAATCAAACAAGGTTTTTATTAAATTAGGTATTTATGTATTTAGATAGCTCATTATTGCTCATTAGTGCTCATCGCTGCGACAGAGACTCTTCGATCGCAATATTTACCGAAGGTAGAGTCACTGACAAGTGCATCTTTGAAGCCTAATTTAGATAGATCTATCACGTTTATGGCCTATATAATATACGTTAACGGTTAGTTATAACACAATATATCATACGAACGCCCATGTACAGAAAAAAAAATTACGTGATTGAATCCATGACCTCAAAATCCTGGCGTGTTACTTAAAACATTAGACTTTAATTATTATAACACCCATTGATAGTGTAATAAAAATGATAACACCTATATTTTTTTTAAATACCACATCAGTTTATTTCCAAGAAGTTTTGCAATCCTGTTTCACTGGTTTCTTCTGCTCTGTGACTAATCCATCACCTCATCCGAGAGACTCATGACATGGTTATAATTATGCACTCCTGTGACTTTTCCCATCTGCTCAACACTTTCGCTGTATCGTTAGTTTAACTTATCTCTACTATATCGGTCCAGCGAGAGTCATCCCATCTACTACAGATACTAGTAGTATTAATAGTAGTACTAGTTGTAGTCAACAGTTGCGTTTCCCTTCAAATTACAGAATTGGTGCCACGCCAATGACACTGGTGTTAAAAACTTCAATTAGGTTGCCCGTAGATTTGGGCGCCACTTTCGTGGTATAAAAAATCCTTCGTGATATCAAACATAATCATAACCTGTTGGCTCATCTCGGTTCTAAAGACGAGCACTTTCACTGGCATTACACATGTGTGAAACGTGCCTAACGAGCATTCATCATTTTAACGCCAAGCGGAATTTCTACACCCCAAGATAAAACCGATTTACACGGTCTGTAACAGAAAGAGCAATAAAGCTTAAGGTACCTACTTTTACATTAAGTCAAAAAGCTCAGAACAAAACAAAGTAAATAATTTGAACCATATTTTCCAGTAAACTTACAGATATCAAAGACCAAACCCAAAGTAAGCAACGCACAATAGAAATACTAATATACGCCATTAATACTGCAATTACGCTCACACGTTGTTAATAACTACATACTAAAAAAATAAACATTTATAATATTAGTATTTTTAATATTATGAATATTGCCATTTCTACATAGGTTAATATCTCCTTTTAAATTACCGCACCAATCGCTCCTTTCAGTCACGCCCAATGGTTGACTGGTAGCGAATGCCTTATGGCGTTAAGTCCGCCAATTTGTACCTTTGTTGTGCAATAAAGTTTAAATAAATAAATAAACATTTGGATTTAAAGAAGTATTCTTAGACGATATAAAAAAATGAAATTCGTGCTGTGGGCAGAATAGCAAAGATTTCATGTAAATCAATATACTTGTAGGATAGAATGATTCCGTTTTCCGGTCTTCGACCTAAAAAATTATATAAAGTCTTTACCGGCACAGGAGTATAAAGAAAATATACGATCTAGAAATACGTAACATACCATTCATGCCACAACACTTTACAAATAACCCATTCACGCCAATTCTTCGGCTTTTTAATGGAATCGGTGAATTATGTTATGTTTCACGTCTTGGCTTTAAAAATAGAAAAAGAACATAATATTTTTGCGCGTTGAATTTATTAATTAAATTAAAAATAACTTTTGTTTTTAAGAATTTCATTACATATCATAAATGTTTTGACCGTACAAGTCGAGATAAATAAACAGTTTGCGGTGGTAGACCTAGAAATAGTAGGCATTGCACAGCCTCTTTTAGTAAAAAGCAATAACTCAAAAGCTAGGCTGTAATTCTATTATTTTACGGCACTAATTAGTGTTATTTTTGTGAAGGCAACCAAGAATCTGTTATGGAGTGTCGTCTAGATATCATTATAATATACTCCGGTCTTTTGGTTTAAGAGTACAGAACTCCTTTACATCTTTCACAAATAAAGGGACTGGTTTATTGCAAGTCTATGGTATGTTGCAGGCTCTTTGACTCTAAATTAATTTATCTACTTGATACTTTACTACAAAAAAATCTTAAAATTTTGAATACATTCCTGAAAATAGTTCCTTTTTTTAATGCAAATATTCAATTAAAACAATAACAATGAATTGGTTGAGTGAATGTTAGCGGTGCAGAGTGCGCACGAGTGTCGGTAAATGTCAGTCTCTGTCGCAACAATGCATTCCTCCCAGCTTGCTCACTGCGCTGCCATAGTTCGCCATTTTCCCACAGACCCGCTAATCATTCAGCAATTGTTTAATATTTACCAATTAATTTGCATGTTTGTAGAGTGCTGTGTTAAAGATTTCGATAAAGATGATGTTCAATTTCCTTAAAATAAAATTATTTCTTGAATGAAGTTTGGTTACTGATACTTTGTTAGGTTAGCATACAAGCAAACATAGCTTAGGCATCACAATCAGATGATGACGCAGTGAAAAATATCCAAGGAATAATATAATATAGAATTTATTATCTCGAACCCACGAGAACTGTTTCTGTAGAGTCTTCTGGAAGGCCAAAGCTTATACGTAACCTTCAACCTTATTTTCATTTACAATTCGTACTCTTTGAAAACCTGAATAACAATAATATAGACACTAAAACTATTGCCTAAGATGGGCAATAGTTCAAACGCCCTCGACTTGCGCGCTCAGACGAGAAAATTTAACTCTTCCACGGCAATTGTGAAATCCCATCTAAAAGGCGATAGGAACACATGCTATTGTTTAATACAATTGTTTATCTAGATTTAGGCAGTCAGTCAGCACAACAAAAGGCACTGTTTAGACGAAATGGAGAGATCTCTAAAGTACTAATTAGTAACGCTCCAATTACCAAACTATCTTGATCATCCAGCTTCCTATTTCAAACAAGATGCGTTTGTTGTATAAAATTAATCAATCAGTATTTCATTCAATACGTTGTTTGATAATCTGGTTATCTTCGTAGATAAGACTATTTCGCGTACTGTAGAAAAGTTGCACTTTTTTATATATTTAGACTAAGCACTTGACTACAAATAAGTTGCCTGATGTTAAACAACTATGCGGTCTACGATGGACCTCAGATAGTTACAGTTTATGAATTATTGAGTTTTTTTTTTATTCACTATTGTGTATCAATACACAAATAAGTGCAATGTTAAAGTGATAAAACAGTGTGCAACATTATGCCTTTCCCGAAGTACCGGGGCGAACGGGTCGGTCAATTGCCACCAGACAGGCACCGGATTACTTCTCGGGTGTGAGGGGAAGTCCCGTATGACCCCAGCCCTCATTAGCCTGTGGTTATGAATCAAAAACGCATTCTCCTTCGATCCACGATCTTATATTACAGCGTATCTGTAAAATAATTAAATTATGCTAGATAGAACTTAAAGAGTTAGTAGTCTATGAATGTTAAGGAATATGGTAATAAAAATAAACTATGTTTCTTATTTTTTGAACATAGCTCGGGTTTGTGACTATCAGCCAGCATTTCGCAAACGTAATGATTAACCTACCTATTTATAATAACTATGACTTGACTTCAATGCCTTTGCCCTGCAGTGGACATTATTGGACTTTCACTACATAAATAAATACAGTAAACAAAATGCAAAAGGCATGCCAGTTACGCGATTTGTAGCCTCCATCAGAAGATGATTACTCTGACGTCCACTTTCATTCTAAATTTACAGCATTTTAGAGAAACGAAACATGAGCGCGCGGCGTAACGTGCGTGCACCAACGATATTAAATTCGTTGGCGTGCACATACATTTTCCTCGGTTAATTTATAGTGTCGCGTCCAACACGTCGGGCGCCATAACAGAAACAATAAGAGATACCGCGTGTGAATTCACCTAAAGAGAGAAAGAGATGCTAGTGTAGCGTGAGGTTCATAGATAATATTAATTCCATGCGTGAGGTCAGCTACATATGTCAGTTTACAACTTATTTTTTTTTTTTTTTAATGGCCTCTTTCCCGCGCCTGTTTGCGGCGCGGTGATTCTGCCAATGTCGAGTGAGTGAATATGGGAGTTTCTCCTTGCGTTAAAACATTGGTGTTAGATGTTTTAACGCTTCATGGAAACACTGGAGGATACTCTAAAGGTCACGGGGGAATGGACGCCATTGCGGTAAGAGCGTCTCATCTACCGATGAGACACACTACACGCAATACCCGTCCATTCAGTCAATTTGTTTCAATTTTCTTATTTATGACACTTCGTTACACTTTACTGAATGAAAATCACACCACTTTTCAACACCAAACTGCACTAGATCACAAATAAAAAGATTTAAAACTAAAAGACGCGTGGACCCATCGCCTACCCTCCAGTGAATCTCTACAACTTACTATACTCCATAAAACGTAACATGATTAGAATGACAGCTGTCAAAGTGTTGTGGCTCTCTCGCTCGCTCTCAATAAACCTCTATCGATGTGTCTCATCTCTAAGATTTTTTTTTTTGTAGAGTGAGACACATCGATAGAGGTTTATTGAGAGCGAGCGAGAGAGCCACAACACTTTGACAGCTGTCATTCTAATCAAGTTACGTTTTAAGGAGTATAGAACAATGTTGATAATCTTGTAGCGGCTATCGGAATGCGCTACATACGACCGACTGACGACAAAACGATATTCCCCTTGTCGCTTAATCGCTGCACAGTTGCGCCGCCGCGGCAACTGTGGGAAATAATTCACGCTGATTCACCGCGGTTTATGAATCAAATTGTTTTATTATTCATTATAATTTTCAGAAATTGTAGCTATTAGACTTTGTTACTAGTTAAACGACGTCGTTTATGAATTTTTAATATAATGCTTCCATTTCATTACACACTAGCAATATTATCAATGATATTTATTTAAGTATATCTCGACGGATCAAATTCTAATCGCCGTGCGTCAAAGGATGGCATATCTACCTCTTTTTTAAATACACTATCAATGATAGTAATAGTAAAAATGTATATAAAATATAGCAAACAGACCTTAGGTTAGTTTTATCCTAAGTCCAATGATTCAGCGGGATAACAACTGTGTCACGTGGCTATGCCACTGGATTTATGTCGTAACTGAGAATCAAATCTGAGAAGAGTTGGTAGGCACTAATCTTACGTACTGACCCATAACAACATTTGAACAAAGATGTAATATTTTTTTTATTACAAAGTGGCGAACAAAATATCCTTCAATATTTTTATTCAAGAGTATATTTAATTATTTACAAAACAAAACCGCACTACTTAACAGCTTATGCATATAATTCTTTCGCTTTCGTTAATTAGAATACCCATAACACCAGCACTTAAGTAACTTTCTTTAGATTTGAGAGGATTGCGATGTTGCTCAATTTTATTATAAGTATGACATTGCAATGATTAACATGAAAATGCACAGTCACTTACTAGACAGTAAACGTGTCCATTAAATTGAATCCCATACGATTTGAACAGTAATAAAGTATAAACAGAATATAAATTAAAAGCAACTTTCATTGTAATTACGATTAAATTGGCTTTCCGTTATATGTATTATACAGGGTGTCCCAAAAAGAGCGTGCCAAACTTAAGGAGATGATAGACTAATGGATGACCATTTATACAAAAAAAAATCGCTTTAGTAAAAGTATCACCATTTCAGAGATATGATTTTTTTTATGTTTTTTTTAAAATCCCCAATTTTGACCCTACCTTTTGTTGCTGTGTGTACAAATGTGCAGATATTTTTCTTATTCTTCTTGTCAAATATTCTCGAAACATTGATCTATCTCAGGAAAGTTAAATTTTCTTAATTATTTTAAGGGAAACTTGAGAAAAAAAATATTATTTCATTTAATTTTTATGAACAAAAATAATTTCTTCAACTTTGGCCTTCAGTGGTGAAAAAAAAATGTACTGGCCTGCTGCTGCACATTACATAAATAAATTACGTGCTTAATGGAGATTTCAGAAAGGTATAATACTAATTAAAAAATAAGTAACAAGTATTTTTATGCCCAAGGGGCGGATTAGGATGAAAAGGTTAATGTATTAAATCTTTGATTTGTGGTCCTAAAGTAATGGAAATTCAATGGTTTTTTTTAAGAAATGAAGAAATAAGTACACCTTGTAGTTATTTCCAATTAAGGATTACACTATTTCATCAAGTAAGTGTTTGAATTGCCGGCCATCTACTTTTATGCAAGCACGTCACCTCTTTAAAAAGGACATTTTCAATCCCCTTAAATTGAGTCGGGAAATTTCTTCTGCAGCTGTACGTATTATGTTGTTGTAATTGTTCCTCACTTTGAATACTTTCTTTGTAAATTTTATCTTTAAGGCAGCCCCAGTAAAAAAAATCTAGTGGGTTTAAGTCGAGATCGAACAGGCCATGTAAAATTGGGCCCAATCGCCCGATCCATCGACCGCGGCAGGTTGCGTCCAAATGAGCCCTTACTTGACGGCCGTAGTGAGCTGGGCAACCGTCCGCCGCTTGCATGCCGACTATTGCAGACTCATTACTCCAAATATTTTTTTTAATTTTTTATCCATATCATATTCAACGCGTCCAAAGTTTGCAGCCAAGGGATTACCTGGCAAGAGTAACATTTTGCCGAGAAATCCCAATTTTTTAAATAAAATTACTACTTTATGGCTACTTTATTTACATAATTTGCACAGCTGGCAGATAGTGAATCCCCATGCGATCCGAGACAATGGATCACACTACCAGTACAAAATAAATTTGTAGACAAGGATTTTGAATGGCCAAGTCCTGGGTCCCGTGGAGCTGCCGCCGACACTAAATTCTTTAAACTATTTAGAGTTCCTAGAAAACCAATTACCCATTTTGTTGGGAGACGTCCCACTGTTGCAGCGGCGTAGATGGTGGCTTCAACACGATGGTTGCCCAGCACACTACGGCCGTCAAGTAAGGGCTCATTTGGACGCAACCTGCCGCGGTCGATGGATCGGGCGATTGGGCCCAATTATGTGGCCTGTTCGATCTCGACTTAAACCCACTAGATTTTTTTTACTGGGGCTGCCTTAAAGATAAAATTTACAAAGAAAGTATTCAAAGTGAGGAACAATTACACAACAACATATAATACGTTGTTAACACGTTTTAATAATTAAATACTGGAAACCACAAACCTTCTCTCCTCAATGCCAAGCCGCTTGCACTGCCGGGCCCGGCGTGATGGTTTCTTTCTTCAATGTAGACGTGTTTCATATCATAGGATCCATAGGCTCTGTTGTTCTGGATTGCACTAGCACACACTGATTGTCCTGACCAACGCTAAATTGGTGGTCGAAAAGATGTGGTCTCGTAAAAGACGCTAAGTACGTGATGATGCGCTCACGACAGTTCGCATTGAGTTGCAGAAGCACACTAGTAATTGAAAAGTCTTTGGTCTGGTAACAGACGCTCTGCCGTGATGATCCGCTCACGGCAGTTCCCTTGGAGGGTTCACATTGAGGGCCAGATGCGTCCTCGATATGCCGTGATGATTCGCTCACGACGTATTGTCACTCCGAGGACCGCAGGCGCACTGACTACGTACACCAGCCAATACGGCGGCGTGACGTAGAATAGAGAGGGGTTCCCAGTTAAAATATAAAATTACCACTAGGCAAATCCCTTCCAAATTGTGTTGTTTTATCCTAATTAAAAACAAATAGAAAAATAACTATTTCGGTACGAAACATACGTACAGCTGCAGAAGAAATTTCCCGACTCAATTTAAGGGGATTGAAAATGTCCTTTTTAAAGAGGTGACGTGCTTGCATAAAAGTAGATGGCCGGCAATTCAAACACTTACTTGATGTAAAAGTGTAATCCTTAATTGGAAATAATGAAAAGGTGTACTTATTTCTTCATTTCTTAAAAAAACCATTGAATTTCCATTACTTTAAGGTTTAGGACCACAAATCAAAGATTTAATACATTAACCTTTTCATCCTAATCCACCCCTTGGGCATAAAAATACTTGTTACTTATTTTTCAACAGTTTTTTTTATTAGTATTATACCTTTCTGAAATCTCCATTAAGCACGTAATTTATTTATGTAATGTGCAGCAGCAGGCCAGTACATTTTTTTTTTCATCACTGAAGGCCAAAGTTGAAGAAATTATTTTTGTTCATAAAAATTAAATGAAATAAAAAAAAAATCTCAAGTTTCCCTTAAAATAATTAAGAAAATTTAACTTTCCTGAGATAGATCAATGTTTCGAGAATATTTGACAAGAAGAATAAGAAAAATATCTGCACATTTGTACACACAGCAACAAGAGGTAGGCTCAAAATTGGGGATTTTAAAATAAACATAAAAAAAATCAAATCTCTGAAATGGTGATACTTTTACTAAAGCTATTTTTTTTTGTATAAATGGTGATCCATTAGTCTATCATCTCCTTAAGTTTGGCACGCTCTTTTTGGGACACCCTGTATGTAATAATAGCCTTCCGCCCGCGGTTTCACCCGCGCGTTATTTGTTTTTTCAAATGTCACCCCCTTTCCCCCACATTTCCGGGATCGAAAGTACTCTATGTTCACCGGGGATAGTGTAGCTATCCAACAGTGAAAGAATTATTCAAATCGGTTCAGTAGTTTCGGAGCCTATTCAATTCAAACAAACAAACATACAAACAAAATCAAATCTTTCCTCTTTATAAAATTAGTATAAATACTAGCGGCCGCCTCCGCGGTTTCACCCGCGAGTAATTTCTTTTTTCAAATATCCCTTCCCTTCCCCCCACATTTCCGGGATAAAAAGTATCTACCATAAGTCGCCCGAGAATAGTTTAGCTTTCCAACAATGAAAGAATTTTTCAAATCGGTTCAGTAGTTCCGATGACCAAAATAATTTTCTGTTTTGACTCATTATCAATATTTTCAAATAACATGCAACCTTTTTTGGATTATTAAAAACGCTAGCAGCATAATTATTTTCCATTTTGACAGTAATAAAAAGAAAATAAAATTGTTTCTTTTTCCTTTAAAGGCGAGTTAAGTGGTCGGGTTGGCGGCTTAAATAAACGTCAGGACTAGTGTCCGCTCTGGTAACTGGGATAATACTGATCTATTTCAATTACAAGCTTGGTTTATATAGATCTTAAGTGTAAGGCTTATCTTAAGTGTAGAATAACAAAAGTAATCTTAGACCTAATTAACATTAGTAATGTGAGATCTAATTGATGTGTTTCATCGTCGGAAACCTTAGATAGACTTCAGAGAAGTATGAATGTGACACCTGATTACCATTAGTAATGTAAGACCTAATTGTTTTATTAGTAATAAGATGTCTTTACGATGGGAAAGGGTTACGATGACGTAACTCCTCCCCCCCTAAGATGCAGCACCGAGGGATTCTGCGGCTGTTGCACTGACTGCAACGGAATGTCCTCCGTAGGTGCTGAACGGAGTGCTCGGCGTCGGCACCACCATGCTGCTGTTGCTGCTCCGATGATGGCTATGATGTACAGGAGCAGTGATGACCAACTGGGTTTCGAAGAAATTATCCACTCTGGATCTGGTATCTCCCTGGTCTTCTGTAGAATGCGATTCAGCTGTTCTCATGTATCTGCTGTATTATGTTGTTCTTGTAGTCGGCAACGGCGTATGTGCAATTGTGAGGCTGTTCGTGTTGTATCAACTGCGCAATGCAGTCCTCGGAGTCTTGCAGCTGCTGCCATAGTATGTGTCTGCATATAACGTCTTCATTGGAGATGCGTATGCAGGGCTCGTGAGGATATGCGAACTCTGAGCTGCCCAAGATAAGGTAAGGACCTTTTGGAATGAGGATTGTATGATTCTTATTTTGGGATGGAGTACAGTTGGAGAAGGTAGTATGGATGGTTGTTAACCATAGGGACTTCTAATACAAAATTTATGGATTCGTTAGTACTGTACGCTTTAACCGTTATGGCTCTTTCAAGCAGATGTATATTCTGAATATTAGGCGAATATGGAATTTGAGTATTTGGTTCACCTTTGATATTTGATAGTTCAGTGATAAGAAAGCTTGGATCTACGATACTCGGATGCAGTCTTCCTAATCTTAATTTCCTGTAATAGCCTTGACTACTGTTCCTAAATCGTTAATTAATCCTCTCTTAATTCTAGAATTATAAGTTTTACCTATATTAATTGAACTTAATGGATAAGATTCTAAATATACTAACTTACTTTCTATGGTCTCTATTAGATGTTCTATTTGTTATCTTTCTATTGTATTGAATTTATATTCTAAGTTATTCCTCTGGTGATCTTATGTTCCGTTCGTAACCTATTCAAGTTATCCTTTACAAGTTGATCATCATTACGGATGTTTAATGTAATAATTGAATGTTGTGTACCGGATTGATTAGAAGTTTTATTTTTTATCGGTGTTAACTTTAAGCTATTATTTCGTTTTAAACTCATTTTGTTTTGCGTATTGTTAATAACTGTCGTCCAAAAATTTCCGTCTGCTATTCTGACAAACGCTCCAGGAAATACTAAGCCATCCATATCATAACTTAATAGCTCGTAATCACCATCACTGTAATCAGTTAAGATGTTTACGAGTTGTTCGCACCGAGGTTTTATCTCGTAATTAGATTTGGCATCGTTTTTCATGGGAATGTTTGTCGCATCCGTTTTCAGGATCATGTTCTTCATGTCTATCTTACTGCCTATTGGGACAAGTAAGTCTACACCTAATAGTCCTTTATAATCTGAGTCAAAATTGAGTAATAGAAATTTATGGGTCATATTGCATTTAAACAATTCTGGTAGTTTGATATACGCAACTTGATCATGCTTAGTAATTGCGTGTGCTGTTTTGATGTAATGGGTTTCGCGTTTTATTTCATGAGGTATTCTTATGTGTCGCATTATCTCAGGAGAGATAAGCGATTGTGAAGCACCTGTGTCTAAAATAAATCTTCCACCTAACTCTTTTATGTAAATATAAGGCAATTTATGATAAGTTTGACTGTTTAAATAGACAATTTTCTTAAAATTTTGGTGGTTTCCCTCAATTTCTGGGACGCCTAGACCTGGCATATCTGAGGTATCTGGAATAGCTAGCTCTGAATAGCAGGGCTCATCTATGCTTGTTGCGTCAGGGCTTTCCCCGGATTCTAAAGCCGTGTTATCTTGATTATTTACGTTTGTTACTGCCGTGTGTTGTTGGAAGTAAACAGGCACGTATGGCCTGTTATATGACGTGCTTGGCCTGTCATATGGCGTCGCGTTAAGCGCGGGCCTTGAGTCAGACGATGTAGTAGGCATAGGCCTATTAACGTATGGCACATTTGCTAATGGCCTATAAGTTAGTCTGCGATCTTGGGATGGTGCTGTAAAAGACCGAGATCCTATACTTTGCCTGTGCTCATTCAGATTTCCTATCCTAACTTGAGTTCTAGCCTGGTCGTGATATCGGCTTTGTTTTAGCCGTAGCTCCTCCCGTTTAGCCACAACTATCGCTTTCTCTAAAGAGTCCACTGCATCGATCTTAGCTTTTAAAGCAACAAGTGGATCCAATTGATTCAAGAATACTAAAAGGGCCATTTCTTGATAATAGGCCTTTTTTGATGGGTCTATATTGATCAATGCATATGTAAGTTCCCTAACCCTTTCTGAGAACGTATCTATATCCTTATCCTTTTTTAAATACATAAGTTCTTGGACCACCTGGATTTCGTCCCGGAAGTCACCAAATCTTTCTGTTAAAATTTCTTTCATTTTATCCCACGTCCTAAAATCACTGCATTCTGATAATGCTTCTATAGCTTTGCCAGTAATTTTATTTCTTATAAGGCACGCTATACTTGTGTCGTTTCTGTTTTCAATAAGATCAAGTGTGTTCTCCACACTTTTAATGTAAAATGAAAGGGTCTTTTTGTTCCCGTCGTAAGATGGTAACAACATTGCCATCGTTGCGTAATCTATCTCTATAGCTACTGGTTTTTGGTCCGTTGCCATTTTAGCACACGAACACGTACAGTACACAAATACACAAAATAAAAAATTAAAGGATAAATAGGAATCTCGGGAAGCAGCAAAGTTGTATGCTTACCTCACGAGCATGCCGATTGTAGGCGATGCCGATTTTAGGCGATGAGTATACCCGCAGTTCGAGCTGACGATGGTGATGTTGATGATGCCGTGCCAAGACCGACTACCGAAGGTTCTTGTATCCGTACCGCGGTTTCGCAACTGTATAGTATTGCGGTGCCGTTAAATCAGGTGTGTGGATCCTACCGACTGCGCCAGTTAAGTGGTCGGGTTGGCGGCTTAAATAAACGTCAGGACTAGTGTCCGCTCTGGTAACTGGGATAATACTGATCTATTTCAATTACAAGCTTGGTTTATATAGATCTTAAGTGTAAGGCTTATCTTAAGTGTAGAATAACAAAAGTAATCTTAGACCTAATTAACATTAGTAATGTGAGATCTAATTGATGTGTTTCATCGTCGGAAACCTTAGATAGACTTCAGAGAAGTATGAATGTGACACCTGATTACCATTAGTAATGTAAGACCTAATTGTTTTATTAGTAATAAGATGTCTTTACGATGGGAAAGGGTTACGATGACGTAACTGGCGTTTGGATTTTTTTTCTGAAGAATCTAGCCAGCCTCAAATGAAAAATTTGCATAATAACCTGCTTGGTTTTTTCAATGTAACTGGCATGAGAGTTACGATTAATTTGACAGCAATAAAAAGCAAATCTTTTTTTAAAAGCATAGATTTAGTGTTTAAAAGGAATATCAGAAAGTTTTGAAAAGACGTTGACCTTCTTTATTTTAAAGAGGCACTGGCAACAATGCTTCTTTTGACAGTACATAATAAAAAGTAAATTAAATACATATTTTTTTCTTTAATGGTGTACATATAGATTTTTTTAAATAATTTAGCCAGCATTAAATTTTTAAAAACTTATATTAACCTGCTTGGTTATTAATTTGATGTAACCTTCGTGGTTATTTTGTTATTTTAAAGAAGCACTGGCAATAGTGCCACAAAAGTTTGACAATAATAAAAAGTAAATTACAGTCTGTTCATAACATGGAATTAATATTATCTTCCTTTAGCCGCTATATTGGTAGTATTGTTTTTCAATACATTCAATCTGTTTTTTGACAGATTTACAAACGGTAGGCAATGCTGCCAATATAGCGGCTAAAGGACAACTTATGTGGAACAGTCTGTAATAGTTTTGTGTTCTGAACAATGACGTTGTTCTGAAGGTTTTATTCCTAGCGTTTTTTGTAACACTGCCGGCTAGGTATTCTTTGAAAAGGTCGTTGCTATTACGTTTCTTCATTCATATTGATTTCTTATCTATTTACGCAGTCTATATAGTTATCAAGTAATTTCTTATTTCAAATATCCCCTCTTTCCTACACATTTCCGGGATAAAAAGTACCCTATGTTCACAGGGGACAGTGTAGCTTTCGAACAGTGAAAGAATAATTATTCAAATCGGTTCAGTATTTTCGGAGCCTATTCAATACAAACAAACAAACAATCAAATCTTTCCTCTTTATAATATTAGTATAGAAGTGATACAACTGCTACTTCCTAAGTGCGCTTACGCTGACTGGTTGACTTGTACTTACCATATTAGAAAAAATAGCACATAGAAAAAGACGGACACTCAAGGAAAACTATTGATGTTGGCTGAAACATTAATTTTATTAAAATCAAAAATCAAAATCAAAATCAAAATATTCTTTATTCATGTAAACTTGTATCAAGTATTTATGAATCGTCAATTACAGAGTGACTCTACCACCGGTATCGGAATGCAGTCATCTGTCGAGAAGAACCGGCAAGAAACTCGACAGTTACTCTTTTTAATCGCCAAAGAATTTTATACAACAATGATAATAAATCTATCTATACTAAGCCATACAGTTTTTCGTGTGAATGTAGATATAATAATAATAATAAAGAAAAAAAAATTATAACTGTAGGACGTAGTGTAGATATAACAACAACATGAACAACAATGACAACAGATTAAAATACAGTTTGCGCTGACAGGGAGCGAAGCATTCCTACTACCAGTATCTACAGATCTCCATCATTAAGAAAATCTTCAATTTTATAGTAACCTTTTTTCATCAGACGGGTCTTGATCCACGACTTAAATTGATTTATGGGTAAGCTAACAACATCCATTGGCAATTTATTATACATTGTAATACTTAATCCTTTAAAAGAATTTCCAATCTTTTGAAGCCTAATATTTGGAATAGCAAGCCTATGTTTATTTCTATTACTACAAAAGTTTTAAGCTGTGTGTAAAAGCATAACATTACTGTTCGGTATTTAAGTAGCCGACACGATTCTTCCTATAATAAAATGTAGCCTTACTACTTTACTATCTTAATCTCCTATACTATTATCAATGTCTGATATCCCATAGGAATTGAGCATTATCCCGAGATAAAAAGCACCTTATGTCCTCTGTCCCATTCTCTAGTATATGCATACAGGGTGTTCGGAAGAACGTTGAACATACGATAATGGGGGGTAGTTGGGGTGGTCTGTTAACTAACTAGCTCAAAAGATTTCACCTAGTTCTCAAGATTTTTTTTTAATTATTTTTTTATAAATTTCTATAATTTTTCGGTTTTGTACCTTTAAACCCGTCTAACTTTTTTTTTAATGAACAGATCCAAATAATGTTTTCATTATTGGAATCTTAGTGATTGGTAGGTCCCTTTAAATAAAAAGTTGTAAATTGCACATTGCTAGAAACAAAGTTATGGGCCCTCAAACATAAAATAAGAGTTAAAACTAATTTTAAATCTCAACTTCGCGTAGCATTTAAAAAATAAATAAAAGGGATGGATGACTTCTGATTTGTTAAAAACATCTCCAAAGTGTGAGCTTTCTAACGATATGTCGTTTGTTTTGATATCTTTTTTGTAACCAAAATTATTCGATGTTTTCTACCCAGGCGGACCATTTCGACGAAAATCTACATACGTGAAAACTTAAATGTTTTGTGAAATTTGTCAATGCAAAGGTCAAAATAACGAATTACTGGGATAGTGACATAAAGCAGGTAGATTTTTTCTCACTCTTGCACAAATAACGGCTATCTTTTCTCTCTTTCACTCTGTGTGGAATGCGCGGCGAGTGACGCTTCCCAAGATGGTAATAATAATAATGTTTCACTCTAGTATACTTACATCGTATCTTTCCTCTCTTTCGCTTTCGGAACAGGCGACTCAGTGTAAGTGACAGAACCAAAGAGGACAGAATTCTTAGTCGAGACTTAACTGCCTCTGCGATCATACGTGCCCTTTGTGCCTACTCTTGTTACAGTTATCTTCGTTTTGTATTATTGTTATCAGTTGTTTTGTTAAGTTTTTGTTATTTCTGTTACGTTTGTTAATCGGTAAAATGACTTCATTTACCAATGAGGAATATGCGGACATTTTAATGGCATATGGAAGAGCTAACTCCAATGCGCGTAGAATTTATCAAGAACGAAGATAACTGTAACAAGAGTAGGCACAAAGAGCACGTATGATCGCAGAGACAGTTAAGTCTCGACTAAGAGTTCTGACACTTACACTGAGACGCCTGTTCCGAAAGCGAAAGAGAGGGAAGATACGATGTAAGTGTACTAGAGTGAAACATTATTATTATTATCTTCTTGGACAGTTAAGTCTCGACTAAGAGTTTTGACACTTACACTGAGTCGCCTGTTCCGAAAGCGAAAGAGAGGAAAGATACGATGTAAGTGTACTAGAGTGAAACATTAGTATTATTACCTTCTTGGGAAGCGTCACTCGCCGCGCATTCCACACAGAGTGAAAGAGAGAAAAGATAGCCTTTATGTGTGCAAGAGTGAGAAAAAATCTACATTCTTTATGTCACTATCCCACTAATTTGTTATTTTGACCTTTGCATTGACAAATTTCGCAAAACATTTAAGTTTTCACGTATGTAGATTTTCGTCTAATTGGTCCGCCTGGGTAGAAAACATCGAATAATTTTGGTTACAAAAAAGATATCAAAACAAACGACATATCGTTATAAAGCTCACACTTTGGAGATGTTTTTAACAAATCAGAAGTCATCCATCCCTTTTATTTATTTTTTAAATGCTAAGCGAAGTTGAAATTCAACGTTTGTTTCAACTCTTATTTTATGTTTGAGGGCCCATAACTTTGTTTCTAGCAATGTGCAATTTACAACTGTTTATTTAAAGGGACCTACCAATCACTAAGATTCCAATTATGAAAAAATTATTTGGATCTGGTCATAAAAAAAAAAGTTATACGGGTTTAAATGTACAAAACCGAAAAATTATAGAAATTTATAAAAAAAATAATTTAAAAAAATCATGAGACCTAGGTGAAATCTTTTGAGCTAGTTAGTTAACAGACTACCCCAACTACCCCCCATTATCGTATGTTCAACGTTCTTCCGAACACCCTGTATACCGTATTGATAAATTATAATTAAAATAAGTAAACCCTCAGCCATTTTTTGCTACTTTCGTAGTTTCTTAGAGACGTGTAGAACCCATAAAAACCTCTTACGAAATAGCAAGCCAATAAATTATAGTTATTTTCAAAATGTTTATAATTGCGAGAATAAGTAACATAAAAATTTTACACACCCAAAAATAACATAAACATTTCAATAATCTTATTAGACATGCAGTAAAATTCAAAACACTTAGCTCTCGAGTGGATTAAATTCACCTAGACGTGACGCAACACGACACCGCATCCATCACACAGTTAGCAAGGCATGACAAAATCACCACAGATATTAGAGGCAATTTAGTACAAATACTAGTTATTACTAATGCAGATTTCACGCAATTAATATTTAAATTTAACATACCCGAATATTATAACAATAGACTCCCTATCGAACTGTTTCTGCCCAAATAACGACCAAATTAATCTCGAAAAGCCTCATTGAAATTAATGTCTTGTAGAGTAGTTACTAAATGTCTACAACAGTATTTACTATTTAGATAGATTAAACAAAACTCGACCATTTGCGTATAATATTAAACTAACCGTGACTTAAGAAGCGTTACCTGAATATGTGTACAGAGGCCTTACTTACACCATAAGCAATCGAAAGTGGCCAGTTAATTACGGTGACTCGAGGAAAAACCTGACCACACAATTTCTAAGGATTTTCCTTTTCACGCTTTCTCCATTGCACATTTTATTTGTAACCGACTGTGTTTGTAATGGGTAAGATACAGCTCTTACAAACGAGACATTATGAAATTAAATGGAAAATTGTGTTCTCTTAATGCTAATTCATAGTAAATGGCATCTGTTGGATAGGCTTTCATTCTGATGTTATATTATATTTATAGTACAACTTTTACCATCCTTTTATTTATTATTATTATAAGGAATAATTTCTCCTTTTAAGTGCATAAATAAATTGTAAATTCGTCAAAATTAATAATTCTTTTGTCTTGTTACAGATGACTCCCGTCAAACAAATACGGATATGCGCAGTGCTGTGGCTGGTCTGCGTCTGCGCAGCCGCCGAGCAGCAGAGCGACCAGAACGCCACCACCACCACCAAAGCCATCCGCACCACCATCCTGCCTTCACGGACTACCAGGACCGAGCTTAAGGTCTCCAGAAGTCTAAACCCTCATGAAACGCAAACCCTTAACGTCAAAACAAGGCAAGGTCACATGACGCAGCTCATAGTGAAGAAAAAGGATGGCAAATCAACAACACACCTCGCTAGCACGACAGCGGTGCCGACCACCGCTTCGCTTAAAACAACAGTGACAACGATCAAAGTAAATACGACAGACGAGCCCAAGAATAAGACTGAGTCGAGAGATCAGAGGAAACTGAACTTCGCCGGTCCTATCAACAGCGACCTGGCCGGCTACGACTACTACTCCAACCGCAACAAGAACGCCGAGGAGTTTGGTGACGTTAAGGCAGAGTACGGCAACTGGTCCCCGGTGTCGGTGTACCCCGAGTCTCACATTCAGGAAGACGGCGGTAAACCCGAACAGGACCCCGAAACCTCAAATTACTACCCCACTTACGACAACGAGAAAATAACGGAAAACAAAAAAGTTTACATCACTTCCACAAGCTACATGGATTACGGAGGTCCTGTCAAAAACTATAGATTTGATCCCCACAATCCGGTTATTAAAAATGACAGAAATCCAGTGTACATTGAAGTCGTCAGCACGAAAGTAGCGGATGACGGAAAATCATTCAAAGTTCCTGACCCAGTTATGATTAGTTCCGAGCCGATGTACATTAAAAAAGCTATAGAAAAGTATAACAAACGTGGGCGGTCTATTTTGACTTTAGGAGAAGACGGTATACCCGAAATCCAAGGCGTCAGGATGCCTGATGATGAATCGGACAAAAAAACTTGGAGGAACGCGCGTGTAGTTAACGGGGAACTAATGCCATATCCTGAGGGATACACTCCCCCAAAGGCGATTCCCGAAGCTGATGTGTACCCGGACCTATCTGCTTCTCACCCAGACAGCTTCGGACCTTTCACCAAAGACGATAATTTTGAGCCTAAAGATGGACCGTTTACTAAGTTTGACAACTTGAAATATGATTCCGATGATATCCAAGACTTTGATATGTACACCTCGAGCCCGTCGTATGAGCACAAGCAAAGGTTGGATAAACTCAAATCCGGGTACGGTCCTTTCACTAAAGCTGACAATTCGAAAGTTGCCAACTCGAAACTTATCGAATATATAAAACAAATTAACGACCAAGAATTAAAACGAGACTACTTCAGCGGACGTAGCTCACGGGCTCACAATGGCGACATGGAGTACGCCGAGAGCCATATCCAGCGACGCATGCTACAGCATCCCGGCGAAGTTAATTTCCCCAATTCCGTCATGTACACACCTAAGAATGCTAAACCTGGATTCGACGAAAGCGTAAGAAACCCAGTCCTTCAATATGCCCATCCAGAGCTCGGCGTGCAGCCGGCGAAAGCCACCAGAGACAACATCGAAAACTATGAAAACAAAGAAAGGAAAATTAAATACTACACTAGTGTACCTAAAAGTGCTCATCCTTATCCGATGGAGCCCATTAACGGCTACGGACAGCAACGTTCGCAGATCAGCCCCAACTCCAACAGATACTACGAGGATGAATACAAAAAGTTTTCTTACTATGAAAATAACCAAAGCCCTGCCACATACCCTTACAGTTACGGCTACATTAAACGAACTCCCGAACCTTCGCTATGGAAAAGATTCACTGATTCGATGAAAGACACAATCAACACAGCCAGCCAAACTGTTCAGCAATTTACCAAGCCCATAATGGACCCAATTGCTAAAGTGACGCAACCTGTATTTGACCCTATAGTCGAAGCCACTCAGAAGATATCGCACAACCTAGGTCTATACCCGTCCAACTCTATTCAAACTCAGCGTTACGCCCAAGACAAGATAGGAGTAGCAGCCGCCGCTGGAGCCCCGGCCATGCTTCCAGCTATCGGTCTGATGGCTGGTGGTGCAGCGCTTGGACTCGGAGCCGTTGCCATGGGTCGATTGCTGGATGTCAACTTGATGCGCTCAGCCGGTTTGTCAGATGAAGATATTCAGGACGAGCTGGAGAAGGAACACAAACGATCTTTCGCCGGAGCACCCTACGACATTGACAGACAAATCTTGAGCACGCAAAAGGTATACGATGACAACTACAAAATGCCGAGTGAGAATGTTTACGTTGTAATGTCGCCTGACGGTAGCGAAAGCGGCCGTTCAAAACGGGATGTGTTAGCGTTTTACCAAGAGCCTAGCTCTGGAGTTCCGAGAAGGAGAGTTAAGCGGAAGCATGTAGTGAAAAGAGCGATAGACGAGGATATGCCTGAGGAACTGCAGCACCTGGACGACAGCCAGGGGCCGCCGTCGCTGACGACGGCAGCGATGGACCTAGTGAAGCAGACGGACTGGCGGGACTCGCAGTGCGCCAAGTTCACGTTCTGCAAAGTGCTCACGTCGCAACCATCCGACTCCATCTTCGCGATGGAAAAGAAAATGGAGTCTCTACTCAAGTTGTAAGTAGCATTCAATTTTCATTATACATATATACATCATAATTCTCTAATTACGATATACATCATAATTCGATAATATAATCATTTACCACTTCAAATCAGACAAGCATACATTTCTTATGATGAAAAACGTCCACAACATTCATTTAAAAACCTCATACTATAAATCATCCGTAAAAAATCTGCAGTTCGGGGCTATATTAGACTCCATCAAGCCTTGAGAACTCCGTCTAAACCACGCTTACATCATTCTGAAGTACTCGTAAATTAAATCAAGTAGGTTTACTGTGAGTCGTGGTCAATATCGTCTTAGCTCGTCAAAACAAACACCAGTAAAATAGTGAGCAGTGTTAAAGACCCTGACATTGTATAACGCTAAAAATGCCTCCTCGAAGCACTTAAAACCTAGCAGTTGCAGTTAATAGCGCGATAAATCTCATCCTTCACTACATAAAGCTTTGTAATAGGCCGTAATGTTCAGACTGCTATTCCGGGTGCACTGACTTACTTTCTCGAGGTCAGCACCGTCGGACGTCCCGGTCACGTGACAATCACGTGACGCTCACGTGGTGGTCACGCACGTCATGCGGCGTGCACCACGAGTTGCATAAACGTCGAAACTGAAGAGAGCGGATCGCAAATTCAGTGCTTTGGTGAAAGCGCATTGATGCGCGTCATTTGATACGCATTGCGATAATCTGATTATGCCTGTACTATTACTGTGCTGTCTAATCCGTCTAAATCGGAAAAGAAGATGTACGAAAAATGTTCTTTAAAACTACCACTGCCAGTGTTATCTAATACCAAGAAGTACCATGTCTGTGTCATAACATTACTGCCTGTCAATTCAAAATGAAGTTTACTTTCTTTAGTTAACTAGCAGTTGTAATCAGATACACGAGTTTTCCTTAATTCAATGCTGAATGTGTTTGTTACTTTTGTATCTAAATATGTATTTGTCAAGTCAACTGCAGTCACTTAGCACTTGATACTACCAATTTTGAAGTCTAACTTAGAGACACTGCCTTTGGGATGTACAATTTCTAAAATCGTGGTAGAGACGCCTTTTTACACTGACACTGAAAAAATAATTTAAAACAAAATCGCTATAAAAAAAGACGTTTCACACCTTTCGCTTCGCTCCAAGTAAACGTTTTCACTGAGCAGTAACCGCGCGATTGGAGCATTATCAGCAAACACTGCATTTGCTGCGTTTATGCAAATAACGCAACTCGAGCCGGATGCGGTCGAAAGCGCCGTCATCTGCGGACAGGCCTGCGATTGCATCGGAGATCCGGTTGACTCGCATCAACGCTGACTTGAGAGATTTCGTCTATTTATACCACGTGGACTCAGATACTAAATGGAATACTCGTATATACTTATAGGCAGAGATATGGAATCAACATTGTTTAGGTTAAATTATTTGCAGCATATGTATATTACTATAATTTATTATGCTTTTAAATGAACATGTAACTTTAGACTACACCGAGTCAGAACGGTTTGTTGACACTAGTTCCATGATTTAGTTCCATGATGGAACTACTGTTAATTTTTTTTATCACTAGTTCCATTATTTTCGAAATTCGTAATCCTGATATCCAAAAATAATGGTTCTAGAAGATCACTATGTGCAACATACATACACCTGTATACAGTTTTAATCCATTAATGATAACGAATGTAAAGCATATACTTTTCGAAACGTTAAAGTAACCATTAACAATTATTTTTAATGCACTCATAAGTACGTAACTGATGCAAAAAAAAATATATTTTTGACTATTTTTACATATTTACGTAGAGTAGAAAAAAGTGTATATTTTCACAAGTATTTTTTTTAATAATTTATTTTTTAAATCACACACGCACATATACTCTTGCACCTCGCATGCTGATATTCGACAAAGTACGGTGTCAGCAGACAGTTTTATTACTTCTTTCAACATGTGATCACACGCGAACAGTTGCGTGCCGAACGCTTTGCCTCGCCTCATCAATCAGCTGTTCAGCCTTTGTTGTACCATTATATTATCTGTAGTTGCACTACACACGCCTAGACGCAACCATTTGTCTCTGCCCAAACGTTGCTTGTTACACACACTAGTCATTCTTGTTTGAATTCAATTTGTCCAAGACGAAAGTGCTGTGAATTATTTATGTATGTTTAAAAAGAATAAAAAGTACCTCTGACTGTCACTTTAGCTGTGTGATTTGAGGATTTAGTTGGCATGACGTGAAGTACGTATCACACCTTACCCCGCTATTGTGATATATGAGCACTATAGAGCAACACTATGGTATTTATTTTTCTCCTAAAATAATCAGACATAGTACAATTTATAAAATTTACATCGTGCACATAATAAACAAAAAATTTACATGTTCCTAAACCTGATATAAAATGACGCCAACCGTGAACAATTTGAGGAGGATTATGTATGTTGACTCTTTTGCCACTATCTCCATGTGAAATCTTCGTTCTCAAGAAAGCTTTTGTTTTTGAAATGACATACAATTAAAAGCAATTTTTAAATTAACGACCTTAGATTGTTCGTTTATTCATGCATAAAAAGGTATTTCATTAATGTTGCCCAAAAAAGGCAACAGAAATAATAATAATTACGTTTTCGAAAATCGTAAACATTACGCAGCTCTTCAAAAAAAATGGTAATTTCAACCTGTGAATTTACAAGCAGAAAGCAAATACTTAAGCAACACCCAAGCGATTCAAGCATTTAAATTCAAACGGCTCGCTTAGCGAACACAAATATCCTTCAATTTCAAAAGCGCACAATGAGCGCATGCCATTTAACAGAACACGACGTGCATCGGGTAACGACATGTCCTTGTATTTTTTTTTGTTAGCGCTTTAGATGCCGGCTCATGATAAGCGGTTACCGTCACCCATTAATGCTTTTCACACCATAGGGATCACTCGCGCATTGCCGACTCTGTAATTCAAAGAGAAAAATAACATTGATAGCGAAAAAAGGTTCTTCCCACTGCCAACAACATGCCCTCCTCAACCGCGTTCTTACGAATGGAATATGGATCTTACTAATTTGATGTAAAAAGATAACGAAAGTTAAAAGCTCACGTGATCAATCGACCCGTCCAAAAAACCATCGATGTAAATTCGCATTCATATAACGCACTGTTAACAAACCGGCGGCGGCGTTTCGATTTCAAAAGCGCATAATAAACGCATCAGGATGCGAGCGACGTATTAGTATGTGTCGCCGGCGCCGCGTTACGGACAGATAACAGTGAAAGTGTCACAAGTTGCGATGTTACAACCTGTAACTTATGGCTAGACTGTGACGTTAACGAGATAACTTATGCCAAATGGCTATTTCTTTATCTTACACAATTTTAACAGGCGAGTAGTTAGCTTTATATTCAATCCTGGGCGTCAGGAGTCTTGTTGGTGATCCGATGCCTCTGGAAAGCGGATTATTCCCGACTGCCCCTACCAAATGAGTACTAACAGAAAGGGGATTTTGGAGAAGAAAAGGTCCCATAACTTATGTAAATTCTGAACAGGTACTCTATCTTTCATACAACCAAATTTTATTATGCATAGTATTGACGATATAATTCAAGTATCGAATTATCTTACGACATTAAACAGGTGTTGAAAACCAGCTTTGACACACATAACCAAACAGGGCGTGTAAAATCTCCATACGATTAGCACAACAACGGAAAGCGCCCGCGACCGCCGTATCACGGTTGCGCAAGCGCCGAACTTTTTGCCTCAGACTGCGTGCCGCCTAAACTCGTCGGTAGGGCTGCCCTATTCACCTCATTAAGCTTTTTCATTATTTACTACTTGCCTACTTTGTAAATTAACGTTTACTATTCTTGTCCTGATTATACATGAAAATGAGTGTGTGATTAACACAAAATAATGATCTAATTTAGTGCAGTAATTCTAGAGATATGCGCCAAGTTTACTACATGCGCATGCATTCTTATAGGACTTCAATTCAACCAAATACACTGTTTAAGCGTTTATACCCTTTTTAAATGAAGAACATAAGGTTTTTGCTATAAGTATGCTTCTTCTTTCTTTATTTAATCTTTTGGCAAGATTTGACATCTTTGATGTCACCGATCAGAGGTGCTCACAGTTTGACAAGAAATCAAGCAATTTTTAGCGATTAAATTGGTGTCTTCTTTTCATATTTCTTTTATTCTTATGCACATTTTTCACCTAACTCTAACCCTTCTAAAAGGTGGGCTGAATCGGTCTTGTATAGGATAAAAACACAATAGGATAGACAAGTGCTGCTCCCTCGATACCTATGTCACTAAAATTCTTTCGGCACTAAGTTCGCCGAATCAGCGTACTCGTATCTCTAAAAGCACCAATGTTTACATCCCACCAATCACGCGGTAGCCCTGCTCTTGCGCAACGTCAGTGAAAGTGGTCAGAGCGCATTCCGAGCGCGTCCCCGTCTCCGCAGGGAGCGTTGCGCAACTCGTGAGGATCTTGTCCATGCACTTGTCCCTCACGCGTGCGGAGTCAGCTGCTGTCTGTTCTGCCACGGGTCATGTACCTTCCAATGACCTTAAGGTGAAGATTGGAAGTTTTCCTACGAGGACATCTTTTTTTCGTCCAATTTCATTTGGCAGCATATTCCTCTAAGGGACACTTAACTCGAAAGCGTCTCACTGTATGCTCCCCTGATCTTCGAGACCTTGATTTCAAGTACACCGTCTTGCACATTAATATTGCTGGAATACAGCCAAAGCTGATATGGCCATTGAGTTCCAAGTACTACGTATAGAGAGGCTATACGGAACAAAAAATGTGTCGCTAAATGATGACTGGACTGACTGATGTATTTGCTACAGCGGATGTCGTCTAACCAAACTATAAAACTTGCAGCGCTATAGATTGCTTACAGAGTATATTTTTCTGGCGACCAAAACGTCGTAAGCGCCATGCAAAGCAAGGCGCTTACGCGTTTTGTTCGAAATGCCTATCTCATAGATCTTGAATGAGTTGTTGCCGTAACCATGGTAACGGCAACAAAGCATCGCGCAAAAATTTTGTTTGCGGTGTCGGTTCTATACGCTAGTAATTGTAGTTCAATGGATATGGCCGCAGATTTCACGCGCTATAATGGAAGGAAACGTCCTACTACTAACATGTTGGCAATGCCAGAGACATTAAAAATGTTCTGCACCCGTCCCGTGGCCAACCAGAGATATATTCTCTACTTAGAGAGTAGAGAATATATCTCTACCTTTTTCTGAATGCAAGAATGCTTGAATTAACGAATCTAACCGAAACGATATTCATGTAGTAGGTATTGTTCTCTCTTCAGTTAAGTAATACCAGCTAAATATTATGTTATTACTCAATGCTTGACCAAGCCCTGAGTAAAAGTGCCGAAGGGCCGGCGGAAGTACGCACGTGGTACCACAAACGCAGTGAAAGCCACGCACACGCAGAAAACGAAATTGTTTATTATAGTTAATAGCCGTTGCTTGACCCTGCTCAAAAGAATATTGCATTGGTATATTGTCACCAAGCTAACAGTTAATCAAGAGACGCTTGTGAATGCAGTCGCTAAGTAATTTATTACCTTGCAAGTATTTTCTTAAGAAAGTAAAAGAGAAAACTTCGAGCACGAAAGTCGAATCAAAAATTCAGTAAAATTTAATTTTAGCCCAAAAATACTGCTGGACACTTAAGGCGCATAGAATTTGGGCCGGTCAATCGCCACAAGAAAGGCACCAATTTGTCCTTCTTCGAGATTAAAGCTTTAGTCCCGAGCCTTAAACGGCCTCAAACGGCCGCTTATCTCGCTAGCCTGCCATATATTACTCGTAGTGTTTAAAACCCATTCTCAGATTCGGCAGATTAGGCGATACTGTTTTGTGAATTTAAGCTCATTTGAATTTACACGTCTTAATAAACTTATTGCTTGTGGTGAAAATACTCTGACTTAATGAAACACTGATGTCTGCTCTAATAAGCATATCGATACAATTTCTTCGTACTTTTCCACCAGAGAAACTGGTTAGCAATATCAATATCATATGTCCTACATTATGTATATTTCCTTAAACTATCGAATTACAGAACGGAATATTTTCGATCTTACTTTCTCATAAAATTATAGCATATTAATAAAACCAGACCTAATTGATTTGACATAATCTAATCAAAACCATTTAATATTAATTTATACAATTTGAATAAGGCCGAATACATAAAAAACATAAAATTAGTGATTTTTAATTTAACGTCATAGATAAGACTAGCTCATATGAATATTAATGAATCTACCAAATTAGCGAATCAAATTAAGATTGCATGTTTAAGGTATTATTTAATTAAATCTTATGTAACTTGAAGACTACGTATTTATGTGTGTTGTAATAGTTTTACTACTTGCTAATTTGTATTTCTTTTTTAATAAGCTCTCACCATCGTTATGACGCATGTTGAATAGCAAGAACCATTAATCTGAAAATACTTATCAGTTTAATCAGTAAACGATCCAATTTCGTAGTTCACGACTTTGTCGGCGTGACCAGAAGATAGTATCAGCCCCTGCAGGGCATTCATTAAAATCAAGTCATCATCGCAATGATGCTTGCCATCACGCTTTCCAAACGCGGAGTGGTAATGACTAACTCAAGCTGTGTATGAAACATCTAGCGCAAATTTTACTATACCCGGGATTCAAACCCAGTACCCCGGAGATTACGGTCCGATACTTTCTATTACTAGATCAGTTGGCTGACAGGAACGCAGCCTACGTGATGGGAAGTGGCTACGATAGCCTATTTAATATAATGTGCTGCCACACTATTTTAGGCTCCTCTGTTCTTCGGATCCTTTGATTTCAAGTGCACTGGCTACATTAATAATGCTGGAACACGTACGCATTAATAATCTGCCATGAGCTACCATGGCGTTCAGAAGCAAGATTTTAAGACTTGACCGCCTCCGTGGAACAGTGGCTAAACCGCTCGGGTATAAAAACACGGAGGTCGTGGGTTCAATTCCCACCTTAGGTCTGGTTGGTGGTAGGGCTTTTCAGAGTCCGACTGGCCAGCTACCACCCCCACAGGTGAAATCTGCCGCCATAACAGCTCTGGCTCTCTTACCATCAGGTGGGCTGCGTGCATGTCTGCCAACTGAACTAGTATAAAAAAAATATTTCCTTCTTGGTCTTATTAACCCTCCCCTCACTGCGTTCCAGGATCTCCCGCGGGAACGCCGGCAGCGCGTCCGTGGTGGCGCACCACCTCGGCGACGTGATGGCGGCCAGCCGCGACCACGACTGCGCACGCTTCGTCTGTCAGCTGCACTGACCACTACACCACTAACGACCGTCTACTAGAAGCATGACTGTGCTTCTGCAAGCGAGTATTGGATCATCATTTCAGCCGAAAGACGTCCACTACTGGACATAGGCCTCCCCAAGGATCTCTAAACCGATCGGTCGTGCGCCACCCGCATCCAGTGGATTCCGGCGACCTTTATAAGTTCATCGGTCCACCTTGTGGGAGGCCTACCACGGCTGCGTTTTCCAGTACGTGGCCACCACTCGAGGACCTTCCGCCCCAACGGCCGTCAGTCCTTCTTGCGAGTACTGGATACATGCTCAATAATGAGGCGCATTTGTGAATGTTGCAGACGTCTACGAGCGGCAAGTGAAAATAATTTTCTTGCACTGTGTTAATTTGCTTACAAGATGGAGTTTGAATACTTACATAGTAAACCTGTAGTTCTTTGGTATCATGCTAAAATTTGTGACGGACCTGTAAAGACGCTTCTAGTAGAGTTTAGTTCATAAGCACCCAGAATTCGTCGTCTACTCATAGGTAGGGTAACGCTACCATACAAACAGTGGAGTTATTTAAAATCACCTGTCTTCGTCATAGAAAGTTTAGGGGTTTTGATAAGAATGGAAAGGAGAATTTAAATTTTACATTTACGTTTGTATTGTAAAAAGTTCGCAGATACGAATCAGTGGTGTCATCCTCTATGATGATGATTTATTAGTACTGATCAGGGACAACGGCTATTCAGTAACACATTTTGTGAAAAAAATTACACGACATAAGATTTGAGACACATCAAGAAGTGTCCTAGTAAATCATTTACTTGCTGTTTTACTGTAGATAATACCTACATACAATTAATTAGCTAGCATAACTCGTATGCATTTTTCATAAGAGCATGTTACTGTGTTGAGGTTGGGTGGACGTCATTTCAAGTAATTCCGAAACAAATAATTTGTTAGTAGTTTGTCAAGCATCTTACAAACTGGTTAATAAGTTTACCCTCGTCTACAAATGACAGTTACCAAAGTCTATAACAGTCACTCGGTCGAGTAAGGCTGTACAAAATCTCCTGTCAATTTATATCAGTTTATTATTCATGATCCAGTTTAAATAATGTGTATTTCCATATTGCTTCTGGTTATTTAAAGAAACAAACTAATTAAAATAATGCCGGTGTATCGCAAACCTTATGTCGTGTTGCAATTTTCATATTGGTGGACCCAAATATTGCCGCCTCACTTTGATTGTTAAATAAAGGAGGACCGCTATATTTTCGGTCCCTATACGGACGATGGTTAAACGATTTGAGATTGAGAAATGTACGTATGCTCTAAAAAAGTATACTACTATTTATGAGAAATAACTTGTTTTGACAATATGGAGAATCAAGGATTCTGAGTTTTAACGTGACTTCCCCACCGTACCACCGCCCATACCCCCAGTGGTACGGTGGGTCTAAAACCGAACCACTGAACAAACAGGCTTGTGGGAATTGAAAAGGAGCATAATTTTTTTAATATTATTAGACAGTTTTTTTAATAACATTAAAACAAGTGAATATCGGGAAAACAATTGAATGTCAGGAAAACATTGTTTATTGATCTGAAGTATGTAGTATGTATGTAGTAGTAGGGGTATGGGCGGTGGTACGGTCGGGAAGTTTCAACGTCACGAGTTTTAACATCTCTGTAGTAGTTAATTAATAAGGTGATCATTACACGAGTGAAAATAATAATGTACAATAAAATAATACCTATTATTTCTACTAAGTATAATTGTGTATTTCAATTATTATTTTTTTCTGTATGAAGTCAATAATGTGACAATTGTTGAGGCTAATATGTGTTCGATTCATTTCGATGAGACCTGACAAGATATTATTTATTTTATAAATACTTATTGCATTAAGCAATCGAGTGATTTCTAAGAGAGCTATTTATTTCTATTTATAATTAGCTTGTAAGTTAAGTAGTAAGATTTCGATTTCAGGGTGAGATTTCTGGTACTAGTGTTATTCTGTTTACATACGTAACGTTAGAATGGTAAGAATTGAATAATGGTATTGAACCAGAATACTTAAGTTTTTTTATATTCCAAAATAGACATGTAAAAAATTACTTGTGGTAATTTTATATTGTTGCATATGTAAATATATGAACATAAATTAGGGGAACAATTCAAAATAACAGCAGCCATAACAATATTGCGTTTGTTCCTACGTGTATACCTTCAATAGAGTCGCCCTGTTTAACCGTTTTCGTATTTATTGTTACCAAATAATATTTATATAATTAATAATTTTTCATATTTAACCTATTTATTTATATAGTTAATCTTATTTTAGTTCTTATTTAATAATTTTATACTTTTATACACCTACCCAAAGTTCTTACTGTCATAATCTTTATTTCTTTATATTATTCAAGCTAGAGAGTAAATTCAATGAATTATGATTATCATTACTTATTTTATAAACTTATTATAATAGGTATTTATTTAAATTATACTACGACGCGTGATAAGTTGTAAATATGCTTCGATGGAATTGTAAATTATTTATTTATTTTTACATTAAAACAATTAAAATAATCACCTCGTTTTATTAACGTTGACCAATTTAGAATAACTATGTTATAAAAATAATAAATTAGTAATAAATATACTTCACAACACATTTCAAGTCGTCGAAGTGGGCGGAGGAACTGAAAGAGATACGAATACGTAAATATTATGGAAAACTTGTATTACTGCATGACTATAATATTAACTGGCCTAAACTCCGAATATTGGCGCCCAACGTGTTAATACCTTTGAGACCAACTGGAATGATGTAAGAAGACTAAACTAAACTCACCGGCAATAAAACCTGGCCACTGGGCTTTTTTCATATAAACGTGGTAACTTTAACGTCTCATAGATAGAAAACTATTTGCAGCTGTGCAATGATTATTACGTCAATGGAGAGGCCAAACGCCCAATTATCGAATCACAGTTTCAAAAATTGCTAAAAATCGTTCACTATTCTCAAAAAGGAAAAACAATAAACCGAACTCAACGCTCCATATATGGATATATGGAGCGTTGAGTTCGGTTTATTGTTTTTCCTTTTTGAGAAAATTGAGCGGTTAGTGTAAATTTTTGAAACTGTGATTTGTTAATTAGGCTTTTGGCCTCTCCATTGACGTAATAATCATTGCACAGCTGCAAATAGTTTTCTATCTATGAGACGCTTAACTGACCATGTTTGTATGAAAAAGCCCAGTGGCCAGGTTTTATTGCCGGTGAGTGTATAAGGAAGTAGATGTGTAAGTGGTTTAAGAGATACAATCCATAAGGTATTTGGGTATAGCCAAAAAGATGACAATAACTAACAGCGCTGGTATTCCGACTGATCCCTAAGGAGTAAGTGGCAAATAACGTAGAAATGAAGATGATCTTCAAACTCTAAAGTGACTTACCCTGATCTCCGCCCTGGTCCCCACCAGCACCGGTGTTTGGGGCTGGGGGTTGAGCGTCTTCCGAGAACTTGTTGCACTCCACGCAGGGCTGCAATTCCTCTTCCAGCATATACAGCTGTAAAGAAATAATTATTTACTCCACTAGACGATTATCTTAACGATAAGAATCCATGGTCACCCTAGCCCGCACAATTTTGTATACAACATAATTATTTAGTTATATTATTTTATTTTGTAAAAAATACAAATTTAAAAAAAAAAGAAAGAAACAATTACTCCTGAGTTTCTTGCTGGTATCTTCTCAGTAGTAATAAAAACAAAATATTGAACTAGCTCACGAATCATATTCATGATTATTAATATACCTATTATCTGTGACATTTTTTCTTGACATATTATTATTTAATTTATTTTATTTTTGTGACATGTAAAATTTGACGTTCATATGTGCCAAAATTGAATAAATGAATTTGATTCTTGATTCTTGACTCGAAGGTCAAAATTCAAAAATGCCTACAGTATAGCAACGCATTTAGCATTTAGGTTACAAAAAAGCCCTTTTAAGTAAATCGACAGGTAATTAAATGATTCTACTGCCTGCTTTTGACTGCTGTTTCTGTCGAGAAGCAACAAAGACTGTTGCTTTTTTCAATTCTCTACCAAATGTTTAAAATTATTTTCCTAAGTATTTCTCTTACGAATAAGCCGCATTGGTCGCTTACCAATTTTGTGTATCACAGAATCACAGAAAGTAATAAAATAATTCATTTCTTGATTAATATAAGTTCTCGAATAAAAATGAATTCGTTTTAACCACTCAATCCCGAACCGGCACTCGGGTGCCGCGTAACAATAGATTTTCTATTGTGTCTGGTGATCCGGGGCTCAAAAGATTAATTAGGTTCACTTGGTTTAATTCAAACAAAACACAACAAAACCTTCAACCTGTTTCACGCCAAAAAAGTCACTGGTCACATGAATTCACTATTACAATTTCATTATGTAAAATTTTGAATAAAGAATGCGGTTAGGTTAGGAAAATAACATTTTAATGGTTTGACCACAAATTGTTTTTTTTTACATCGCGTAATTTAATATTTACTTAATGAACTATGTACCAATTGAACTATGATTAATTAAGATCAATGTTTGTCTATCACATAATTTGTATACTGTAAAGGATTAAAAACCTTCACGGATTCAACCTTTGTCAATTTTGTAGCACTTAATACGTTGCAGAACGTGACGGTGCCCGGGGCGCACCGCAGGCCGTTCCATTTTCAAACTTCACGACATGTCATGTGTTATATTATTTCCCAAACTTTTTAGTTACATTTTTCAAATAATTGCTTTTTTCATTCAACTTTAAATTTTTTTTAAGAGCGTTCCGAATTGGCAAATTTGTATTTCATGATGATTCCGCTATTTATTCACATCCAGTACGCTCAAGCTTCATTAAAATGCTATTCAAAGCCAGTAAATCTACAATCACAGACGTATGTAGTCTGAAACTTTCTCACCCGTCCATCGTCGCCGTAGCCAGTGAACTTCTTAGTGGGCGCGGTGTGTAGTTGGATGGGCGGGGCTCGCTCACGCGTGACCGCGTCCGATAGGAGGGTGTGCGACCCGCCCACCCAGCGGTGGCAGGTGTGGTCCCTGAAATATTTCTCAAAAATAGTAAAATTTCGTCTGTGAAAAATGACGACCAACCGATTTCGGCCACGGTGGCTATCTCGACTCTTTATTATTATGGCGCAGATGCACCCGAATATGATTGGTTACTTTAGACCAATCTTGTTGACCAAACCCGAGTGCTATGAGCGCACGTGATTTTATCCTCCGAGTAGTTATATAGAATAGGCGTGCGTGGAGCTTTTAAGCCGTCTCGTATGATACCCCACGGGCCCTTAAAATCAGTAACGGGCAACATCAGCGTATTACTTAGGTAAGCATACTGATTTTTGTCGAAAGTCGGTCCTTCCTGAAAATTTGATTGCTTGATGCCCGCCTTGGGGCGATAGACTGGCATGAAGTAGATGTTACCTGTACGCGCCGTAGCTCGCGTCCAGCGGCTCCATCAGCGCTGACTGTACCTGTGGTCCGGCGGCTCGGGCGGCTTCCAGGCCGGCTCGCAGGGCTCCTCGGCGGGCCCGCCCACGGGCCGCGGGCGCAGCGCGGGCAGCGGCGGCGGCGCGCCGTAGCTCGCGTCCAGCGGCTCCATCAGCGCCGGCGCCAGGCACGCGCCGCAGCTCGCGCCCACGGCCAGCGCGCGTGTTAGCATCGCCGCCTGTGGGGATAGTGCCAACGAATATTGTTGTTCAAGATGGCACCGATTAGGCTCACCCCATATTTGGCGGGCGCGGTCCTGGAGCGGGCTCCCTCGGTGTTCGTCGCGTGCACGCTGGCCGCCCACCGGCCGCCCGCCAAATATGGGGTTATTTCTTATAAGTTATATTATAACTTCGATATCTCTTCAATAAGTTCGACTTAAAGCGTAAGTTGTATTGTCAAACTTTTTAAGAATATTTGTGTTAGAAACTAAGTTCAAAATGACAGAACTTAACTACTGAGTAATTCTCATGAGAACTGGATTACCAGCTATATTACCTACAAGAAATAAGGGTGAAACTCGAACCGATAGTGGCCTCCCAATGGTAAGCAAATACTGTCTCCTGTCAAAGCTTGTAACATCAAAAGGATATTAAGCATATTTACCGCAGGTTAGCGGGACCTACGGCTATGAGTGAACTAAATATGGTCGTCCCATCATCGACATTCCCCGGTTGGTCCCCAGTGGTTTCTTCTTCTCATAGGAATCTTCTTATTATGAGAGTACTCCAAGGATCAATTTTGGGGCCACTGCTTTTCCTGATCTATATAAATGATCTCCCATACTTTACAAAAGATAAGTCAAAGTCAGATTTTCAAAGTTGGCAGATAAGAACAATCATTTGTCGACGTAAGTAATTCTGTCTCACAAATTTTGCACTGGTTAACTATTAACAACTTGTTGTTGAATAAGTACCAAAAAAACCAAATGTGTAAAATTTACCATGCCAAATGTGAGGCAGGTTGTTCCCATATCACTTGAAAAGGTCAACCTATCGAAAATTAACTATTTCATTTCATTTCTTCACAAGGACAATATAAGCCGGTGCCTATCTTAAAACAATTGACCGACATTACAAGTCTGACCTTAGGTTCTCCGAGGATGAGGGCGAGGGCGATCTGCCTGTCCTGCAGTTCGCGCAGCATGATCTCGGCGTTTTCCCGCGCCGCAAGAAGTTGTGTGATCTCCGCCTTCTGCTCCGTCACGTGCGTCAGATCTTTTAAGGCCGTCTGCTCGTTGAAACGGGGAAAAATATTAAGCTTTTGCTTGTGGCCGGCTTTTCAAATTATGCAAAATCTGTTTAATCACCAATCGTGAAAACAATAAAGTTTCGTCCAAAACCATTCAGATGATTTTGCGTACATGCATTCATACTATATAGGTACTATACATACTCATGATTCGTACTTATGATTTTAGTGGGATTAAATTGTGATTCTGTTACAAAATATATCAAATCTAAGGTTAAATCTGTAACACAGCATGTGTTACTTGTGGCATTGCTAATAATATGCTATTTTATAGCATGCTTTTTCTTACAAATCATCGACCCAGACTTTATACCTACAGAAAGTTCATTCATGATTTAAACCTTGTAGCTCCTTTGCGGTTGAGCACAGACTAAAAATACATCAATTTATTAAAATTATCTAGAACAATCACCATCCAGACGTTCTCCTGTCGGCGGAACTTGTCGTGGCACACCTCGAGCCGCTTCTCCAGCTCAGCGCGAGCGTGGGCGAATTCCCTGGACGTCAGCAAACCCGCCAACCGAGTGTTGTCCGCCTGGACGAAAACACTCCATTTTAATTCTATTGCCATTGTATTGTTCACCTCAGAAAATACTCGAGTTACTGTCCAGAGTCTGGAAGTTGGCGGAAAAAAGGCGGCACTTTACGTGGTGAAGAGTAAGAGCATAGTTAACTGTTCTTTGTTTAAGCTGCCGTATACAGAACTCGGTTAGGAGAACCTTCTTTAGGGATTACTGGTTTTTGCCACAGACACAGATGATTACATTTTATCACAAAAAGCCTTTGATTTACCTTATCCCTTAGTCCATCCAAGACTTCGTCTCTATCGGCTTTTTGCTCTCTCAGCATTTCTACGCATTCCAGAAGACCCTAGAATATAATTGATTTTTGTTAAGATCAGTTAAGATTGATCTAGGTGATTTTATGTATCCAGTCCTCCAGTCCTCTTATAAGCTGATTAGCTGACTCCTCAGCTGTTACACAAAATCGGACATCGAATGTATACAACTCTTTTAGCTACCCTCACTCATACTCAAGCAAATATTTTTTAAATAAAGTAAAGGCGTAACGCTTAACTGACTAGGTTTTTGTGTCATCAGAACGTGGTGGGAAGGATATGTTTTTACGTCAAATACCGTAAAACTTCGGTCAGGTTGTCTCACTATTTACCACCTACCTACCTATGTACGTATATAGTCCGACAACGGCGACCTCAGACTCTTTTATCGTGAGCACTAATGTGGCTGGCGAAGCCTAATTTTGTTTTGAACACCCGGTCACATTGGGGGCAGAATAGCTGTCCATCCGCAAAAAGGTGTAGTTGTAGCAGGGTTTAGGACGATTCTTGCGTGCTTGGCGCTTTTCGTCAAGTTCCTTCAGACGACGACTACCTACCTACCTACTCATTCAATATAGGTATATTAGGTATACGGACGCGCAACTCTTCGCCGAGCTGCTTTTGGAAGGTGGTGAGGCCCCGGTGCGCGTGCATGGTGTGGTCCAGCTCCGTCACCAGGCCCTCGTACCGCTCCGTCAGCTCCATCACGGCTGCCAACACACATTACCATCTTACCGTGTATGTCTCGTCTAGTTAGGAACCTATTGATCAAATACACATACGGGCCGCCTAATGATAAGCGGTTACCCGTAACCTTTGAACACCTGCCATATCAGGCAAAGCGCGCGTATTGGCGTCGCTGTAAAAATTGACAGTCAACGATGTCATCAGTTTCAACTTTTAACCAGTCCTGGAAATGAAGTATATTTTTTCGCAAAATGTAAAGAAAAATATATGTATGGTAGAGCAAACGAGCAAATGTGACATCTGATGGTTACTACCGCTCATAGACACCTAGTGAGTAGGTCTACGTTTTCCGCCTTTAAGAAATATGGAGGAGGGAAATGGTGAAGGGATATGGGGAATGGGAATGGGTTAGTACATAGTAAAATACTATTTTACAACTTAGTTACCTATTGTATAGAGAACTTGCTCGTGATGAGGTAGATATAGCTTACATATTAGGTTTCCTACATAACGTAAAAGTACAAAGGCATGTTTACCCGCGGTCTCTGCGTTGTTGTTAACCTGTTCCAGCTGCTTGAGGCCGGCGCCCAGCTCCGAGCGCATCTGGGTCATCTGGTCGCGGAAGCTTTGCATCTGCGACCACACATGCCATTAGCATCCACCACAAATACACCTTATATGCAGGCACGCAGCCCACCTGATGGTGAGCGGCCACTGCTGCCTATTCCATTGAGGGTCGCTTCACCTGGAAGCTGTAAGCCAGACTGTAGGCTCATTCTGATCTTCTGGTATTCTCGCTAAGTCCCGTGGTTTGACAGTTGAGTAGGTTTGCCAGTCACTGGACTCCGTTTTTACAGTGATAGTGGCAGTTTATACATAGGGATATTATTTTACTGGGAGATAGAGGTGCAGAAGATTCAAGTCCCAATATGTTATTTGCTGTGTAGCCATTTTGCGTTTTTCTGTCTGTAGCGTTATTATTCTTCACTTCAAAAAAGAATTAAACTAGTAAGCAGTACAAATATGTTCGATCTATTTTAGTCTTTATTATGTGATTTGTGTTTAAAACAATAAACCTACTTGTGTGGTAAGTCCAGCGTCGAACCCACTCAGCTGTTCGGCGTAATCAGTCGTTAGAGAATACAATGTTGAAATCCTCGTATCTAACTTCAACGCAACATCTAACTTGTCCGCTGTAAGGGTACAGTAAATTATTTAAATAACATTATGTAAGGGTTCTGGATCCCCACGGAATGGGTCAAACAACTTGAGCTCCACTTAAGCTTTTATAAAAGTGCAAAGGAGGGTATAGTGATTAGTGTCTCATAGACCTCCCTCTTGTCTATGCTATCCTCGAATGTTTTATAACAAAAGTTCAAACAAAACGTTTTTTCATATACTTACAGTACTATAGAAGAACATCTTTGAAAATAGTTATCAAATCATCTCGTTACAATGGATAGGATACTCAGAATGACTGGCAAGAGGCCAACAGCTTTTTTAAAAAGAAAACTCACAAACAGTTTTTGCAGAAGTGTTAGCATTCTCAGCAATGGCGGTCGCCTTCGCCGTCATCATCGCCACGTTCTTCGTCAAGTCAGCACGCAGGTTGCGGATGGCTTCACTGTAATGTTTCACATCATCATTGGGTGTCCAGTTACCAACACATCACACTTCCACTGATTGAAAATTGTCTCAATACATTTCAAACCGTTTCGTTGTGAACGCTATGATTCAAGACTGAATATCTGAAAATATCTATGCAGGTTGAAGTTAGCAACATAACCTCACGATATCAGTGACTATAATACCAGATGTAGAGGCTGTCGTGCCCCGAGAGGCGGGGTGCTTTTTGTGCATATTGTACCTATCAATCAGTATTTAATTTAATTCAGTACCGATTCGTTCGTCATCACTTCTACTCACCTATTATAATTTAAGCAATAAATCAAGTTATCAAGTTTTAATCTATCATTCCTATCATCTGTTAAAGATTGTACAGCCAGCAGCTCGTACATCTTTATGGTCCTTCGAGCCGGATAAAATAAAAACATAAGGTCCATCACCAAGGCTAGGCGAGGAGTGCAATCTGCGCGAGCTTTTGCGGAATCTTAAGAAATGGTGAGTGTATCGATAATGTGGGGTTTCCATTGATATAAAGACCGTAAGGAGTGTGAACGACCGAACGCGCATTTTTCTACCCGGGAAATACCTTTCATAACTGTTACCCTATAGGAAGATGTGGCGGACAGAAGAAGAGTAGGCTATTGCTTAACACTACAGCAGCAGGGCACTAGCGGTCAGGAGTAACATGATCGCCCGCAGATTTGCACGCTGTACTGACGAAGTCAAAATAACCCTATTTAAAGCTTACTGCCAGAGTATGTACACGAGCAATCTGTGGGTCAATTACACCAAAAAGGTGCTAGATGTCCTGCGTGTCCAATATAATAATGCTTTCAGAATGCTGCTGAGACTGCCTCGCTACTGTAGTGCGTCGGAGATGTTTGCCCAAGCTCGCACGGACGGTTTTAATGCGATAATACGCAAAAAAACAGCTTCCCTACTGCGTAGAGTGAGAGGTAGTCACAACAGCATTCTAAAAATAGTAGCAGAGGATTTGTACTCGCCTATTTTTAAGAAATTTTTAAGAATTTTACTGTGATGAATAATAATGTGATGGATTAATAATAATGACATGACATTCAAGGTGTGACAAGTATTTTAATTTCAATTCAATTTTATTTTATTTCAATGGTAATTTTTAATTCAATTTATTTTTAGTTTTCATTTTAATTAAATCCGAGCAATTTTTCTTTTGACATGTTATTATTATTTTAATGTATCTGTGTTTAATGTATGACTGTTATTTTATTATTGGCTATTACTTATCTGTGTTTAATGTATGTTATTTTATTATTGACTATTATTTTATCGATTTAATAACTTGTGAATATGGATTGATTATTATCTGAAATAAATGAATATTATTATTATTATTATTATTAACAGTGGGATCAAATTGCCTAAAAAACTGTTACCCTTCGTCGGGGGCGAAGGGTAATGTGTAACTCCCTCATCCAAGAGAGCGAATTTTACCCATTAAACACCGAGAAGCTGACTGTGATGTCACATATCCTGGCAAACTTCTGGAAATCGGGTAGGGATTGCGCAGAACACAAATTTTTAGTAGCCTGCGCGCTATTGGTCAGTAGCATACCTCTGACCAATAGCGCGCGCAGGCGTCGGGAGATTCGTGCACATGCGCAAACTTTCCCCCACTCTGTCAACCGATGGTCAAAGAGTATACCAGTTTACTGTATGTAAGGGTATAGTATTGACTCACTCCATCTCGGGATGCGTGACGGCGGGCAGGTTGGCGGCTGAGGCGAGCGATGCGCGCGATGCGACGGAGGAGCGGCGCGCCAGAGACGCGCGCGACGCCGCCACCGACGGCCGCGCCGCCATTGTCGCCTCCGACGGTATCGATATCGGGTCGATCGCTACTGACTTGCGGGATATCATCGATTTTGTCTTCGTCGGCTGGGATAGAACATTATTTTTTATATATCTTTAAGCACCGAAACTCACTATGTATTTGGCTGCCTGACCAAGTGACCACCGAAGTGCGGCAGCAGAGCGGAGCAACTCCCTGTCTGAGCGGAAATTTTGTGCTAAAATATTGATTAATATTTGTCAGTTTCTCCGCTGCGCTGCCTTGGTTTGCTCCGCCCCGGTGGACAGGAAACCTAAGTATCGTCAATTCGGATATACGCTGAGATGATGATGATGACATCAGAGAGGAGTCGGCAGCTTCTCCCTCCATAGCGGATAGACCAGTCTTTACGTCCTCGATCTGGCCGGCCGTGGCCAGCTGCGTCAGCAGTTCCCCCATGCGCCCGATGGCTTGCTCCGGCGCACACACGCAAGAAGCACAAATGCTTACTATATCGGACATACCAGAGACTCCGCAGGTTCTCCCTCCATGGCGGACAGGCCGGTCTTGACGTCCTCGATCTGGCCGGCCATGTCCTCGGGCAGCGCGCCGGCCGCGGCTAGCTGCGTCAGTAGTTCCCCCATGCGCCCAATGGCTTGCTCCGCCGCACGCACGCGCGCTGTCACCTGTCAGACAAAGAGTTTTAACTTTTTTCAGGGTCCTTCTGGCTAGCTACCCCCACAGGTGAAATCTGCCGCCATAATAGCTTAACTGTGTTTCGGCAATATTATTGTGAGAGGGATTATTATGACAAAAAAAATTATGCCAAACACGTTATGCCAAATTAAATTAGGACAAAAGAAGTTATGCGAAAAAAAGGGATCCTGTGAGGGGCAGTAGACTTGAAGGCTCGAAGATCAGAGAAGCCTAAAGTGTAGCAGCGACGCTACCGACGAAGTGTCGCGCAATGGAATAGACCAGTGGCCATTTACCATCAGGTGGGCTGGGTGCCTGTCGGAAAACTAATTCTAGTAGGTATTTAAGAAAAATAAAAACAAAGGAACTACAGGCTATTCACAGTGGAGGATGTTCGAATATTATTCAGTCCTTCTTCAGATTCTCTGGTGTGGGTGCTTCCAATATTCATCGGACCTCAATACATGACAAGATTACCAAAGGATAAGTAGCACTAGTATTGTTTGCTAAGCTTAATTAAGTAGTTTGGCGTGATATGACTAACTGGTACTGATGTTACGCCCTCCAATACCTCTTTTGTTTCTGCTTCACCCATTCGATAACCAGATGATTTCACAGCACTAGCAACGTGACCTGGTTGAATGCCTTACCTGCATAGCCTGCATGGTATCCGTGAGCGAAGCCTGGCCCTTGGCGAGGTCGCTCCGCAGCTTCTCGTTGTCGGGCAGCGCGGGCGCCGGCAGCGGCCCCGCGCGCTTCTGCAGGTCCTTGACCAGCGCTTCCACCATGTCGAACTGCGACCGCGTCACCACCTCGATGCCTTCGCGGCCCTTGTCTAAATCATTTCAGTAAGTATTCTCTTTATTGGACATGTCATTCAATCAGCAGTTTAAATGTGGGAGCGTTGTTTTTCCAAACTACTAACAAAGATATTTGTCTATTTTGCCAAATAACTAAGACGTAGTCACTTTTTGCGTCCACCTGTCACATACACGTCGCCAATCAAAAAGTGTAATGACGTGATATGCCGTGTTGGTTACAATAAGTGAGTACGTTTGCACAGCGCCTTAGTAAAACCATAGCTACGATGTTATTAATGTCAACCTTAGGGCCTACCAAACAATCCAAAATCACTTCAGTTATAAAGTGTTACTCCAATGCATGTTATATAACGGAGGAACTAACCGGCGCGCGTAGTGGGTCCTTTCTCCACTGAAACAAACAACGAGCTCAAACATTGCGGTGCACTCGACAAACATTTGCGTGTATATCCGCGAATCAATATTTACCTACTAACACCTTCTCTTTTTTTCGCTCCACTTCTGCAAAGTAGAAATTTTAAGGATAAATAAACTGAAATCAGTCACTGAAACCGAATAAATAATAATAAAAATAAATTAATATCTCTGGACATTATTCATACAGCGCCATCCAGCCCCAAACTAAGCATTAGCTTGTGCTATGGGTGCCAAACAACGGATAAACATTACAATACTTTTTTCATTTTCATATTATACATAGAAACACCCAGACCGATACAAACAGACATGTTCATGCACACAATGTTTTTACTGTGCGGGGATCGAACCCGCGACCTCTGGTGTAATAGCCGACTTCTCGACCACTACACCAAATGGCTTGTCCAATGGTTTTCAGCGTCACTTCACATGTTCAAAACTCGGGGCGCACCAATAGATTTGTCTACTACTTTTATCTTCTCAAAATACCATAAGTAATTATATTTGATTGAGAATAGGTAAAAAACCATTTTTACGATTCAAAATCGGTGTTCGTATAATCGGGAATCGACTGCAACGCATCACTAGTAAACTCATCATGACAGCAGCTGTCATACGTATCGAGCTATTTTGGGAATAAAAGCTCGGCAGTTACGGTAAACATCGTAAGGAAAGCTGCACAGTCAAAGTGCCAATTTGTTTGTTTCCCCTTTTAAAAAATGCGAATATCAGATACGCAGGCTCTCCCAAATAATAAAAACTCAATTGTGAATAAGTATATCTTGGTTTGTACTTAGGCTACCTAACTTACCTGTTTAATTACCTTTGTATTTAACATAAATAAATCGTAGCGGTAACTGTGATACTAAATTATCATGTCACAAAAGTAAAAAGTTTACCTGATACTACTATGGTTGTATCTGAAGCGGCTTTTCCTTTCTGTAAATAATGAAGTATTTATCAGAAATCAATACCCTTGTTCAAATTATTCAGCCAATTATTCTGCTGTTAGTTTTAGTAGGTAGCTGCCGTGTAGGAGCTATGCGGGAGGGGTTGTTTTAACTCTATATTATTTAGATAAGGAGCAATTTTGATTAGCAATTAGACTTACTCTCTAACAACTTACATACTTCAATATAAGTTGCTAGGGAGTCTGACAAATAAAGCCTTGTAAAACAAAATCAAACCCCTTTTTTATCTCCCTTAGCCGCTTCCTTTTGTTGTCCTGCTTTCTCCGCTTTTTCTTGCTCTTTCCCTGGCGACTTGCCTCCTGCTTTCGTCTCCTATAAAAATTAAAAATCCACCATACGATTATCCAACTTCAAACAGAAGACATTTATGTAGCACCAACAGTTACCTTGACCTCTTTACTCTAATCTCACCTTTTCCTTAGCGGCCTTTTCACCCTTTTCTCTTTCTTTAGAAGCGCCTCTCTCTTCTTTCTCTGATGCTTTTCCCCCTTTCTCTCTTTCTTTAGATGCAGCTCTTTCTTCTTTTTCGGCTCCTTTTCCCGCTGCTTTTTCACCCTTATCTCTCTCTTTAGACACGCCTCGCTCGGCCTTTTCTTTGTCTTTGGCAGCACCTTTATCAGTCTATAAAAAGTTATAATACAAAATTTAAATGATTTAACTTTATTTGGGGACAAGCACGCGTCGCCACATAACTTGATTCCTCTTAAAGACTTTTACCTACTTAATCTTATTAAAATAAGTTCAAAAAAATTATAATTGTAGACATTATTTTACAATTGTTTTTTTTCACTTTAATCACAAACCTTTTCTTTTTCTTTAGCACCAGCTGGTTCAGCCTTTTCTTTATCTTTAGCGCCTTTCGCCTTATCCTTTTCTTTCGCTTGGGCTTTTTCAGCTTTTTCCTTTTCTTTTGCATCGGCCTTTTCACCTTTCGCTCTTTCCTTAGAAAGAGCCCTTTCTGCTTTTTCTTTCTCCTTTAAAGCAGCCTTTTCCGCCTTCTCCTTTTCCTTCTCTTTCGATGCTGCTCTTTCTGTCTTTTCTTTTTCTTTTTCTCGCTCCTAAGTAGATATTTAATTAATTTAATTACGATTGATGATATTGTAGTTCTCTTTTTGCATTTGAAAGAAGTGCTCGACCAACTGAGCGAAGAGAGTCTAGAGGTCGGCCTTCGGATGAGTATAGATAAAACCAAGACAATAACGGTATTTCCCACTGGTCAGATTGATAGTCAGACTACTCTGGCCAACGGGATTTTTTTTCCAGATGTTCAAACCAGCTCGTAATTTAGTAAAGTACTGTTGAATACAAAACCACCAGTACAGTCATATATTTTTTAAATAGGTTTTATTGAAACTCTTCGCAAGACCGTTACTGCCCCACCGTACCACCGCCCATCGTACCCCCAGTGGTACGGTGGGTCTTAAACCGTACCACTGAACAAACAGGGTTGTGGGAAGTGGGAACTGACAAGGAGCATAATTTTTTTAATATTATTTGACAGTTTTTTTAATTGCATTAAAACAAGTGAATGTCGGAATAACAAGTGAATGTCAGGAAAACAAATGAATGTCACGAAAACAAATGAATGTCGGGGAAACAAGTAAAGGTAGAAAAACATTGTCTAGTGATTTGAAGTATAAAAAACAGGTGCAAGCGATTTTCGACCTTATCGACATTTACCAAAATAACAGAATTTAATGAAATAGCAAAGTTTAGGACAAGCGTTTGGGAAAAAACAACAAAATTGTAAAGGTCAATAAGGTCCATAGATCGACTAGTAGAACTCCGTGGTAGGACCACGGGCAAGAAGCGGACAATGGTGGGTGATACACGTTTATACCTTCGATCCATGAAGTTGCTCCTTGCTCTTGACCTTATCCTTGGACCGGGAGCGTCCTCTCCGCTCCTCCTTGATGTCGGCCATCTTGCGCGGCGAGTGCTTGCGCTCGTCCGAGATGCGGATCTCCACGCGCTGCTCCAGCATGCGCATCTGCCGCGCCAGGATGTGCAGGATCGTTTGGACCAGCTTGAAGTTTACTACGTTTTTCTATAGATTTTGAGAAGGTTACCATGTTAATTCAGGAAAAGACAATGTAAACGAGTGGGCCCAAAAAAACAAATGTTGTGCAGATTTGGGACAGACTACGTACGAAGTAGATCCACTAAACACCTCACCCATCATATACTCATCCCAGCGACCTTGGTATATATCTTCAATAACTTTTTACACCTTAGTGGAAACGTTCTCCTTGTTCCTCTCTATAGGAACCAAGATTCAACTTTTATTATGGAGTCGACAAAATTGGTCCTAGCGAAAAAAAAATGTTTATTATGTTAATTATTTATGTTCATATAAAAATAATAATTATTATGGACGATAGCTTTTTCCCCCTGGGACCGATTACGGTGTCATCATAATAAAAGTTGAGTGGTCTTTCACGTAGATTAGGTACCTATATCTCATCTCTGCACATGAACTTAATTTTTTTGGGCCCACGCGCAATGGCAACTTTTGCATTCTCCTTTGTCTCTACCTGCATTAAGTTTATATATCCGTATGATTTTTAGGGTGCTTATTATTGTGATTTGTGTGTGTGGTTTAAGTACCGGGCCGAGATCTCAGGGTCCTGGTTTAAATTCCCGGGTCAAGCTAACTTTGTGTCGGTTATTCCGGGCACTGCTTGGGTTTGTGGTCACCAATCTGCATTTGGCAAGCGTGGTGATTAAGCCAGTACGCCCCTGTGACTCACACCGAAGTACGCTTAACAAACCTGTCATACAGGCAGTATTATACTATAAGAATCGCAGCAGGGATGATTAATAGCAACAAGGCTGGTGGAACCAGCTTTATACTCGAGTCCCACACACGGCCGTAGGTATAGCTAGCCTGCGGTCATGGCAGTTATGGTAAATAAACGCATCCTCCTCCAAAAATATAACTAGTATTTTGCCGGTCAGTTTATTTATTTAAGTGTGCCCGCCCACGACAGACTTTTTGTATGACCGACAATCGGTGACCGACTTTTTTCTATGGTATTGCTGGTACCTATTTTGAAGGACGTGTCGATTTAAATCTTTGGGACGTGTACGTTGCTCCATTGCTATCAGTACGTTCTATTTGTCACCTACAAAAAGTCGATCACCGATTATCCGACGTGGGCAGGTAGCCTAAACATAGTTGTCTACTCCCTTCATTCCCACAGGATGCTTACTTCAGGCGGCCCCATAGCCATGTTGATGAGATCCTCCACGCTCACGAGGAGCGTGGTGTCGCTCATGTTGGGCGACCCGTAGTCCACTGGGCCTGGCATGACGATCTCTTCTACTTACTACCAAAAATAAACACAAACAAAACTTGTCCAAAAAATACTCGTGACGATTTTCTGCTCGAGATTCGAGTTAAATGTCGCGCATAGATGCGCATAGAAAAATTTCACGTGATGTCGCGTGTCAAGTTAACTTCTTTTTCTGTGTAATAATTTTAATGCCAGATAGAAGTAGAAGAGACTTTTTGGATTTACTTTAAATTCAATTTCTTTTTTTTTTTTGTAGCTTTTAGATTTACTTCTCCTTGTGAGTAAAATTTTTCTATGGATTTACTGCAGCATTTTTGCTATGGTTAACTTCTCTTAGTAAAATTCAATTTTTTTTCTCACATCACAAAGAAGAGAAATAGATAATCACAATATTGAATATTAAGCTTTTTTAAGTTTTTAACTTTTATGTTTTATGTTGCAACGCCCTTACAGGTCATGTATACCTTTGTGTTAATATTAATTACCAACCTTACATTGGACCCCGTAATGTGACTCGCAATCACTGATCTCTATGACACTGGATGGGCGATTGTCACCAAATGTTTGATCCGATTTGAAAATCGCCATGTTGGCGCTGAGAGCAGTAGTTAGTGTACTTGGAACTAATAATAGTACTAAATTTGGCAGATAAACTTTGATAATGCTGTCATTGTCAATGTCAATGGCTGTCCATTTGAAGTGTAGACAGAGAAAATTGAAGTCATTTTAGTTCCCAGTACACTAATAGGGGGCGCTTCAAATCGACATAAAAATAGCTGTCATTTTCAATGTCTATAGCCACTCCAGCGTAATACGCCGCGCGTATTATAATTGACCTCAGTGCTCGCAATAAACGATTTGAATTTGACAATATCACGACATGGTCCTTCGAGCCGGATATTTTGAAACTGATGCTAAAATTGTAAAAGTAGTTTCATTGATTGTAGGGAAATTCATAATTTAATATCTTAATTTTTATACGAGTATGTAGTAATAAATTGAGAATTAATTTTTCAGATCTAACTCGATTCAAAAAATCAATCATCAATACAATACAAACATCTTCCATCAAGCCGGAACAATAATAAAACACAAAAAATACACTTTATTTATTTATTATTATTTATAATAACTTTCGTCTCCTCTCAACACGTAACGTCACAGAAATCCAAACAGCAAGTATATACTGATCGCGGAATACATTAGTACGCGTCGCCGCGGCTCGTAATACTGACGCTCGCCCGCAAGCCGCCGCGTGCTATGGCAAATATTGAAAGCGTAAAACCAAGCGCTGATGATAAATTTCATAATCCAACACTAAAAATAACGTGGAATGCAAGAGGGTTCAACATCGTAAAAGAAATCACACTGATCGGGCGAAATAATTCATTTGTTAGTTTATATAAATATATTTTAATAATAATATAAATAACAACTAAGTCGTGTAGCGGGCGGGACCCCGGAGGTATGTACAGCGGGTCCCGCCGCCGCTACGGAACGTTCTTTAATCTACTTGAAATTCAACAATGGAATCGCGAATTCTTGATCTGAAACACGAGTAAGACCTATGCACTCTACGTACGGAGTAAACACATACATTACGACTATCGTATCAACAACGACCCGCCGCGGAGTGTCCACCGACTGCGTCTTTCGCTTAAAACACTTAACAATAATAAAGAGTAGATTGCACCATTTAAAATACTACCGAGCTTTACACCTTTAGGCCACGTTCCTAGATGTCATGTTTGACGAAATGTTTCGTTTAGAACGCGTTAAGTTGATGCGAATATAGACTTTGTGCTATACGTAATAGGGGTGATTGTCGAGTGGGTCGATGGTCCGCGGAGGGTGGGGGGAGGAAGGGGGGGCCTAATCCTCGAGGTTGCGGAAGGCGGCTGACATGTCCTCGAGCAGCTGGTCGAAGTCGGCCTTGATCTTAGCCTCGCCGTCTTTTACGGGGTCCTGCGAAATAAAATCGGTCTGTTAGTATCTATTTTGTAAAAATTTGACAACCTACTTATAGGGTGCGTCTAAGTAAGAGTGCACTTTTTCATTTTAAAATAAACACAAGTATTTTATGACAGCGTTGTGATATTTTTATTGTTATGTAAAGAAGACATGTTCCGATTAAGTATAGAATGAAATATCCTGATAATGACCCCCACTGCTCCGATGACCGGCCATTGTCCATGACTTTTGCACAGAGATGTGGCTGTATCTCACCGATGGCGCGTTGGATTTCCGATTTGAGCTCAGGAATTGTTTCGGGTTTATTCAGGTCTAGGATTTTTGCAACCCGTTTTGAATATTTTTACTAATAATAAAAAAAAATCATTCTAATATCAACCCAGTGAAGGTCGACTTAGGTTCGGATCTTAGACTAATAGGATTACGCGATATACCTTGAACTTCATGGAGGAGAGCTGGTAGAGCACGTTGCCCATGGCGTCGCGGATGACGTTCCACGTGACCTTGTTGTCCGACTGCGCCGTGGACTCCACGTGATGATGATGATGATGACATACCTTGAACTTCATGGAGGAGAGCTGGTAGAGCACGTTGCCCATGGCGTCGCGGATGACGTTCCACGTGACCTTGTTGTCCGACTGCGCCGTGGACTCCACCGCGTGCCGCGACATGTCGTAGAACGAGATGATGTTCTTCAGCATGCCCACCGTCTTGTAGAACGGGCAGAACCGGTCGTACGACGAGTAGCTGCAAACGTACAAGTCGTCTACAGGACGAATCCAGTACATATCCGTATAATACGCGTCAACTTAATTGGCTTGTCTAGACATCGTGCGAGAACCTGCGCAGAACACAGATGTAGATGTCAGAGCACCTGCGCAAACGACGCGACAACTTCAGACAAGACAATAAGTTGACGCGGACTATACAATAACATTACTTTTACTTTCTCCAAATATGCAGCAATAGTACCTAAATGTGATATAGTTCAGTCAACGAATAATTGTGGATGGAAAAGTCGAAAGCAGAAACTTTGACTTAGGAACTTTATTTGGACTTGCTAGGAGATAAACATCCTAAAAGTCCCCACCCCTCCGGGGTGAGCCCGAGGGGGGGGGGGGCACAAAGAAGGTCCCGTTTTTTGGTTTTTTGCTTACTTCTCGAAAACGGTGCTTCGTACGAAATTTTGTTGTACTACATAATAAAAACTAATTAAATTCTCTACAACTTTGTCTTTTACACTTTGTATCTATCTCCAATCATTGCCTAGCTATAAGCTTCTAAAAGTGGTAGATTTTCAAAAATGTACGTTACGTTTTCCTACTATAAGTCAGTGAGTCTATACTAATTTTTACGAATTTTTACCTTCATATCTTCATAACCGTTTGAGCTAGCTTCATAAAATTTGGGCTTCTAGGTGTCCTTATGGATCTAATTAAAGTCACGAGTCACGTAGTTTTATGAGTTTACGTTAAATAGGTTTTAAGTTATAGAAGGGTCAAGTGTATATTTACACGAACCATTTGGTGTCACTTTTTGGTGTCACACACTGAGGCGGCACGCGGGGGCAGCGCGCCCTCACCCGCCGCCCCGCGCGTCCGCAGGCGAGTGTTGCCGCCATAGACAATGACAAGCGCGCCTCGATATTTTATTATTGTGTTGTTTAATAACAAGACTAATGTCTGACCGATAGTGATAGTGACTAATTAAATGTTGCATTTTATAATATTTTTTTTTCATTTTTGTTATAAATCATTAACAAGTATTGGGTATATATTTATTTCATGAGTTGCAAACAGATAGAAACACTTTCTTACACACGTTAAAAATATACAGATCAAGTAAACTTATGTAATACATGACAACCATGCAAAGGCGATCTTGTCGCTTGAAGCGATCTCTTCGAGGCAACCCCATATGTAGGAAAAGCGTTTCAAAAACGAATAGTTTAGTCACTAAAAAGTTCCAAAAAATATGGGATGGATATGGTTGACCTAATAGGTAATAACTATCGATATCGATATTAGTATAATTAGGTAAAGTAACAGCACTACCGCATTCTTTAGGATGGACATGAACTCGCGCGCGTACTGTATTTATCCTATTAATATCCCACTGCAGAGCAAAGGCCTCCACTGGCTTCATTGGTCAATAGCCTCAAGACTGACACCGGCTCGTCCCAATCGGGTGTGAAAGGTAAACCGGGGGAGATGCAAAAACGATATTTAATGACAGTACTAAAACAACAGTAGCGACGCCGCCACCGGTGTATAAGTTTGTCGGTCTTTACCTAAAACTGCCAATGCTTTTGCAAGACTGAGCTCGGGTGTGCTAATTAGCTCAGTTTTCGGGTGCCACTTTTTTAGCTCAAGTAACCTATCTACCTATTTTTTATTATAATATTATTGATAGATTTATCTATAGTTCAACTGGTGCGTTACCTGTTTTGCTGCAGGAAGTCGTCTTTGAGCAGCTTGGCGACCTCGAGCGTGATCTTGTCGGTCTCGGCCAGCGACGCCTTGCCGACCAGCTGCACGATTTCTGACAGGTCTTCTTCCTCTTGAAGGATCTCCTTGACCTGAACGGGGAAGGATTTGATCGTTATTTGACAAGCTGGAACAGTGGCTTGACCCGAAGTTTGTGGGTGTCAATCAAAAAATCAAACCTTAGTTATGGTTGGTAGTATTTTTTACTTTGACATAAAGGACTATGCAAAGGAGCGTCCCCACCCACCAACAGATTTCAAACGTATCTCTATTTATACCTCTTGCCATACTGATCTTTTTTTGTATGACGACATCCGCCGTAGGAATGGGGATTTCACGCAAATCGAATTTGTATGTTGTATTTTTCACGTAGGTATTTTTTTGACACAGTTAATTGTGAAAATAATGTGCAGGCCTAAATAAAAGTGTTCAATCAAAATATAATCCTAAAAAATATTTTACAATCGAGTCTACTTGAAGCTAGACACTTAAAGCGCAATTCTGAATCTTAGGCGTACGGCATAAGGACGGTTTTATTGTTTTTAAATACCCCGTCATTTTTTGGATTAAAAATGATTATTTGTCTTAATATGGAATGTCATAATAATATTGAAACTAGTGCCAAGTCTGTTGGTGGGTGGGGACAGAGCCCATACAACTTCTTGCGTTGTCCTTACCATAGTGAGTAGTGACTTTAACATCAAGAAGACTGTGTGGTATTTGATATCGAGTTAAAAAAGTATTTCAACCACACCTACTACTGGTACTACTGAATGTTGTCTACCTGTATTGTATTTGCAAACGAGTACTAGGAATCATCTTTGGTTTGCCATTGATTTTTTCATTCATAAATATTGACCAAATTTAATTTTTATGTAAGTAGGATGCTTGTTTAATAAGGCAGTTGTCTCACCGCCGGCGAGAGAACGACTAACTATCGGCTATTTTCTCGCTCAAGTAACGTACAAAAGATATACATTCTGTGTAAACAAAAGAGATGCATATATAAAAAGTTGATCGCTGACTGTTCACATTGCCGGCGAGAACTCGCTTCACTAGTTTGTCACCGAGTGACAAGAGCTATGACAAATAACACTCGCTCAGCGATACTCGATCAGAACCAGAGAGTACACTTATATTATATTTTTATAGAGCTACATAACTATCGGAACTACGTACCTACTCGTTCCTCGCGGCTCGCTACTCGTTCATCGTTGCCGGTGGGACAATTGTCTTAGGATGTTTTATTAATTAACTGGGATCTTAGCCTTCTGAAATGTTCGATCCGACTGAGCTATTTACATATGTAGCGGCTATCGGAATGCGCTACATGCGACAACAACGCAAGATTGCAAGTCAGCGAAAAGTGCACGTGTAAACATTGGCCTCGAGACTCGTAACTCGCACGTCACTGAAACAGCCAATCAGATATTCGATCCTGCGTCGCGCTAACAGAGTTATTCTCTCGGCTAGCATATATACAACACACCAAGACGGTACATGGGGCCGCGGTCCCGAACACAGACACCTAGCTCGAAGGAAGATCTTTCCTTTTCGTTGACGTCATGATACGTAACCATCATACGTCACACATACCTTGGTCCGGAGCGGCACGAAGTCCGCGTAGTTCTTCTCGTAGAAGTCGTCGAGCGCGCGCATGTACTTGGAGTAGGAGATGAGCCAGTTGATGGACGGGAAGTGCTTGCGCTGCGCCAGCTTCTTGTCCAGGCCCCAGAACACCTGCACGATGCCCAGCGTGGCCGCAGTCACGGGATCCGAGAAGTCTCCACCGGGCGGAGACACGGCGCCCACGATGGATACCGAACCTGGCGAACAACATCACACATTATCTGAAATCTGTCGTATATTAGGCTAGTATTAATATAATTTCAACGTTGTGGCTGAAATCTGTATCTCTACCTTAATATTTTAAATTAATCACTCCTCCCCCTATCATTATGAATTGAAGGTACTCATTTTTTAGTTAATATTATAGTTAACATTAAATAAAATTAACTTTGACCTTGTAAAACTACGATGGGATTAGTAATAAAAAAGAGAAAAAATACCACGCATTTACATCCGAGGCATATGGCATTTAAAAAATGTACTCAAAGTAACCCATTTCACAACCCATGCTGTGTAAACTATAATCAAAGACTTATTTATTACTTTTTGAGTCCTAAATAGGCATCTAATAATTCTATAACCTAACTAGCCTTTCGCCCACGGTTTCACCCAAGCGTAATTTCTTTTGTCAATTATCCCCTCCGTCCCCCCACATTTCCGGGACCAAAAGTACCCTATTTCACCCAGGCATAGTGTAGCTTTCCAACAGTGAAAGAATTTTCCAAATCGGTTCAGTAGTTTCGGAGCCTATTCAATACAAACAAACAAACAATCAAATCTTTCCTCTTTATAATATTTAATTAGTATAAATATTTATTTGGTGTAATGGTCGAGAAATCGGCTATTACACCAGAGGTCGCGGGTTCGATCCCCGCACGGTACAAACATTTGTGTGCATGAACATGTCTGTTTGTATCGGTCTGGGTGTTTCTATGTATAATATGTATGTATTTACAAAAAAAAAGTATATAAGTAATGTTTATCCATTGTCTAGCACCCATAACACAAGCTAATGCTTAGTTTGGGGCTAGATGGCGCTGTGTGAATAAAGTCCAGGGATATTTATTTATACTAATTAAATATTATAACAGTTACATAGTAGTTTGGTTTATAAACACTCACCTTCCCGATCAGGGTTGCCCAGACACTTGACTCGTCCGGCGCGCTCGTAGAAGGAGGCCAGCCGCGCGCCCAGGTAGGCGGGGTAGCCCGAGTCGGCAGGCATCTCGGCCAAACGACCTGAGATCTCACGCAAGGCCTCCGCCCAACGGGACGTGGAGTCCGCCATCATCGACACGTTGTAGCCCATGTCGCGGAAGTACTCGGACAGGGTGATACCTGCGGAATGAGCATATTATTGGTATTGGGACGTATGACGGTCTGGGGGCCTGTACAAAGTTACATTTTGACAGCGCTAGCGAGATTCGCTAACTTCAAACTGTATGGATTTGACAGGTGTCAAAGTCACGTGGTCAATCGGTATTAAAAGTACGGGTTTTGACATTCGCTATCGCAAATTTAACGATAACGAACGTCATAAATGCCGCTTGTCTAGGACCTCAGGAGTCGTGGCGTCCAGCGAAAGGCTCCCACTGGCTTAACACAGCCCGAGCTATTATGGCGGCAGATTTTACATGAGGAGTCAGCCAGTCGGATTTTAGCCACTATTATACAGAGAATATATTATGGTGCCTAATATAATATAGTAGTAGGCAATGATATTATAAAAAAAAAGAGGTAGATTGGTTATGTCAGTACTGAAGCGAAGTCAAAAAGTCCACGGCGTACGTATAGACCGACAAACTTATCTGTTCCGGTGGCCAAAATTGGAACTACGTGAAATGTCAATTTTGCAATGCAAAAACGATATTTAATGACAGTACTAAAACGACAGTAGCGACGCTGCCACCGGAACAGATAAGTTTGTCGGTCTACACCTATCAAACTGTCAATGCTTTCGCGAGACTAAGCTTGGGTGTGCTAATAGCTCAGTTTTCGGGTGACACTTTTTTAACTCAAGTAACCTATCTATCTATTTTTTATCATAATATCATTGGTAGTAGGGTATAGTGTAGTATGCAGTATGCACTGACCGGTGTAGATAGAAGCCTCTCGGGCGGCCACAGGCATGTTGGAGGTGTTGGCGACGAGCGCAGTACGCTTCATGATGGACTCGGTGACGCCCTCGATCTCCACAGACAACTCGGGGAAGTCGCGCAGTACCTCAGACATCTCGTTACCTGGACAAGATAACATGCGATTATAGGAAACAACAGCGCTAAAACATCAATAGCAAAAAATTGCTTACATAAAAAATATATAAACAAAACCCGCTTTCGACCATTTTGTGTCCATATGGCATAATATTCTAAAGCCTAATGCAGTCATATTCAGATTCAGATTGATGAAACAAAGTCGAATTAAAGAGACGAAATTTTATGATACCTACAGTCCAAAATGCAATAATATTAATATTCAAATGAAATCAAATCGAATTCTTTATTTGTTTAACTCTGATGCAACCCCAAGCAGTGTAAAATGGACACTTAACATGTTTATATTAATATTATCATATTTATCATACAGTAAAACATATATTATACTTGCAAGAAATGATTTGAATAGTTTTAAAAAAAGGCTGACCATATAGATTATTGTGGCATTTGTCTATGTCTACGCAGACAGACTTAAGATACAAGAGTGTCTACACAACCTTTTATTTAATCACTCTACACATATGTAAGTCGGTATACATACCACGCTCCCCGCAACCGACGTAGACGATGACGTCGGAGTTGGAGTACTTGGACAGCGCCTGCGAGATGACGGTCTTGCCGCAGCCGAACGCGCCGGGGATGGCTGTAGTACCGCCCTGTACGCAGCTGCAACCGGTCAGAAGAATTGTTAGCAATTACATTACTAGACTACACCCTATAAAACCCTATGAAATCCTCCAGAAAAATAACTTCCATAAAACCTATTTTAGTGGAAAATAACACATTATGAAGCAAGAATCCTGGCAAATTAGCAGCCGTTTGGAGAGGCCTATATCAGCAGTGGACTGCGATAGGCTGTTGATGACGGTGATAATGACGGTGATGATGACGATGATGATGGTCTCGGCGGTAATGATAATGGTGGTGATGATGATCGTGACAGTGATGATGATGATGATGATGGTGGTGGTGATTATGATGTTGATGAAATGAAAATGTAATGAAATAATTTATTTTGCAAATATATAGATTTTTAAAAAATACTTAATTTGCACGTCAAATTTTTTTCCCTACCAGCACTTCGACGACAGTGACGACGATGACGGTTATGATGATATCGGTGATGATGATGACAGTGACGGTGGTGATGACGGTAGTGAGGATGGTGATGATGGTGTACTCACGGGAAGAGCGAGTCGAGCACGCGCTGTCCGGTGAGCAGCGGGTGGTTGGCGGGCAGCTTCTCCGTCACGGGCCGCGGCTGCCGCACCGGCCACACCTGCAGCATGGTGTACGACGCCTTCTCGCCGTCGAACTCTGTCTCCAGAACCACGTCCTGGAAACCATGGCCAGTTTAATATACTGCTGACTATGAATTTAGTTGCCCCCAACCATTTTCTTAACGCGGTGGGGGGGTTAGTAGCCTGGTCACTGGTGGGCTCCGGTGATCTACAGGTTGGTTAACCAAAGCTGGTTGTGGCAAGGATTTCATGCTTAGAGTTCCAAAACTTGTTTTTCCGTTTTTGTTTTGTGCGTTCGGTTTGATTAATTGTTCACCTTAAGAGATACAAAACATTAGTGTGCCCAAAATAACATTAATATAAATCTATATTTTAAACTTCATATTAATTATGTTATCCTATACACATACACTAGAGAAATCCTTCATCATATACTTACAGTGACTTTGTAGTTGCCAGAGGGCGCGATGTAGGTGATGGTTCCCTTGGCCTTGGGCGGCATCAGCATCTTGTGCTTGACCAGCGTGTTTTCGTGCACGATGCCGTACAGGTCTCCTCCCGTGATGTGTGAGCCGACCTGAGGAGTATCGACTTAATTAGCTTAGGTTATTATAAGATTAATTAGCTTAGGTTATTATGAGATTAATTAGCTTAGGTTATTGTAAGGTTAAGTAGCTTAGATAAGGTAGGTTTGGAGATCCTTGGGGAAGGCCTATGTCCTATGTCTTTCGGCTGAAATGGTGATGATGATGATGATTATAAGGTAGACGATTATTTTAACGATAGTGAAACTACTGGGTATATGAGACCTAATAACGTCGGACCTAATGTCGTCTCGGTGTAGCAGGCGCAGGGCGGTGCCAGACAGTAACTGCTTAGTTACTGCTTGGCACTGAACTGTCTAAGGGCAGACGTGGCGCTTAGCATCAGGTGTACAATCTGCTCGTCTTGTTACACATTGCAATAAAAAAAATAAAAAAAGAATCCGTGGTCACTTTAGCCCGCAAGACAGTAAACTGTTTGGCACTGAACTGTCTAAGGGCAGGCATGGAGCTTACCATCAGGTGTACAATCTGCTCTTCTTGTTTCACATTGAAATAAAAAAAAAACTCACTAACCTTAACATTAAGAGGGTTGAACTCCCAGTCGTGTTCGCGAGTCAGGCAGGGCGTGTTGACTCCCTTGGGGATGTAGATGGACTGTGTGAGCTCGTTGATGTCCTTCAACGGGCGCTGGATGCCGTCGAAGATGGAGCCCAGGATACCGGGTCCCAGCTCCACGGAGAGCGGCTTGCCGGTACGCAGCACGGGGTCACCGACGGTTACGCCTGATGTCTCTTCGTATACCTAGTGGGACAGCACATTTCTGCTTAGTCAAAATCTATTATCTTCTAAAATATATTGCTTAACTTAAGCGGAGTATATTCGGCATTAAAATCCAAGTTATTTCGCAGAGTATAAGTACCCTTTAACAGGCATGAGAAATTTAAATTTTTCATTAATTTTCGATTTTTCTCCACAGCCATGTGCATGTCTGAAAGACGGTAAACTACCCTAGGTATAAATCATATGTAATGTTCTGCTTTTTTTTATACAAAATATAAAGTTAAATAAAATTATAAACAAAAACTTCAATTTAGTTAAGTTACCATAACTAATGGATTACGAACAATCGAAATGGTTGTTATAAACTAATCTACATGTATAAAGTAGTTATGTACCTGGATGGTGGCCATGTCACCCTCAAGTCGGATGATTTCTCCGACCAGCTCATTGTACCCGACGCGCACCAACTCGTACATAGCCGATCCGGACATCTTCTCCGCCGTTACGACTGTACAATATTACAAAAATAGTTGACTATTACATTAGTCCGCTTTGTATATTTACGATTAACCAACTGCGTAGGATAGATCATAGCGCACAAGTGTGCAAGCACAGGTTCACGTCCTATTCCGTAACCCACATGATAGGCGAGCAGTCTGTCATGACCAAGGAGAGATCTGGCACAGGACCAATGGCTTTGCATTTCAGGGGTACAGTGATATTTGAGAAAATACACTAGAAGCATCTACTCCTGTTAGATTAATGATCAGGTTATCCTGTTTGACCACAATAGGCTAACATGGTGGCCCACACTATCTCACAATTGAGATAAGGCCTGTGTCCCAGCAGTGAGAATGTATATAGGCTGATAATGACGATGATTGAGACTTAAAATTTGATTATGAAACCCTTTATAAAAAAAAAGCATTAAAAAAACTGGCTGGCTGGATGTCGTGCAGGCCGACATGACAGAGAACGATCTCACTCCTGAGGATGCAGAAGACCAGGCAAAGTGGAGAAAGTTAAGCAGGAAAGCGGACCCCGGCACTAGGCTGGGAAATCGCTAGGACGAAGAAGAAGAAAAAAACTGTGTATTGTTCATATTTGTCTTACGAACTATGTCGATGAAATGATCTACTCACCGGGACCGGATACGGCAAACACGTAACCGAACCTATCCTCATTCTCCTCATTGGCGATCGTCTTCAAACCGCCTCTCGACGCCATTTTGAAGGATCTTCTGTTTCTGTAAAAATAAATGGAAAATAAAGGAATCATAAATTGATTTCACAATAAAAAGTTCTTGATTCATTGAACAAATTCAAAAAACTCTATAAACTTAGCTTTTTTTTTTGTTACTTGTTCTGCCATGTAAATAAGTTCAATTCCTTAAAAATTAATAAATATTATACCCTATATATAATTACAACAAATGTGTGTTCCATAATTTAAATAACCTTTCTAAAAATAAGAATATTTTATAGAATATTCACATTTTTTTAAATCAAGCACAGAGCAATAATTGTTTCTGCAACCACAGACAAACTGATCAGCTGACTGCTGATATGAGGCCATGAAACCACATCATCCATCAATGTCAGAAATTAATCAATACTGTGCTTTTTCTCTCTCCAAAAAACATTCATGCATGACTATTTTCTTTCCCTTTTTTGAATTAAAATTTATATTTCTTTTACCAATTTTTTTATTAAATAATTAAAAATTATACAACTATGGAGGGAGGGACTAGTTATTGAGAGATGGTTCTGCTTAATTAGTCTCCTTTTAAATGTTTGTCTTCTGCCAGGATATGGTAATGTAGCCTTCACAGTCTAGCTAGTCTGACAAATAAGGGCATATTATAAGATTTGCCTTTTCATAAGAAACAAATCAGTGTACAACAGCTACACTGTGCAAATTATATAATACAGACAATAATTTTCTTTTTCTACTTTTTTGATTTTACTCTGTTACTGATATTAAATACATTACATAGTATGTTCCAAAAACAAATATAGCAATATTAATTTATCACATACTCTGAAGACAAATTTTTTCATTCTCACACATTTACTAAATATTAAATAGAAGAATAAGAATCTTTAATAGATATGATGTTTTGAACCCTAAAGATTAATAGTAAATAGACCAACTAGATTCCTTCCCCAGCATCCATGTATATAACTAAAGTTTACAGAAAGGAACTATTAACCACCCAATTATGGATCAATAAGTATGTCTGCAGAGCAGTGTAGGAGTGGCACCATAATCAGCTTATAGCAAAGATTCTCTCAATTAATCCACTAACTAAAAACCAATAAACACAGAAGTTATCCTAAAATAGCTCATATTTTTAGGATAGAGGAAACATAATTATTCAAAACTACTGACTGGATGAATTCCAGAATACTTGAATTGAGTATTAGAAATGAATTAAGGCTAAATTAATTGGGGCCACATAAAATGCAGTGAATGTCAAGTACTGGGAGAATTCAAATTACCTATTTCGGAGCTGGTTATACCAGAATAGGCCTTCTTCTATCCTTGTATGCCAATTGAACTTCTATGACACTTAAACTGCAAGTCAATGTTATGTATGAAAATCAATAGTTACCAGAGTACCGGGCAACACTAAAGAGGATTATAACAGTGGATGGTGATACTACTACAGCTCTGCTAATAGTCTGTATTTCTGCAGAGCTAGGTAATTGATTGAGATTCATCACAAGTCACATGATGGATGGGTGTATCTACAAAACAGGTATTTCAATATGTTTTCGTACTGATTTATATGAAAAACGCATAATTAAGGTGATAAACACTGTACATTATCTAGAAACTACATAAACGAATTGAAAATGAATTAAATATCTCCCAAATGCGTGACACTCTTAGAAAATTGACAATGGCAGAACAAGTAACAATCTTACCAGAAGTCTAAGGCTGAACTATAGATATTCACATAAAATAACACAAGCACTAATAATTTCAAAGTTGAACAACAGAAATATGAATAAAAATTAATAAATTCCAACTCACAGGACGGGAAAGACAGAAAAGACGAACCGAGAATGGCGGAGTATCACAACTTATCACAAGACCAATGATAAAAATGAAGTCAGCTGACCTAAGCTCTATGCTTCATTGTCTATGAGAGCGCAACGTTCATTGATTTTTGGGCGAAATTAGGGCAAGTTACTTACTGACTGCAAAGTCTGCAAAGGCCAAAGTAGAAATCCCAAGTATTTCAAAATAACAACTTAATTTGTATTTTCTTCTTGAAATATCATATTTCCTTTTTTGTTAATTTAGAATGAAGTTGTAATAATATTCTAAGTTTTCAAAAGCTTTCAAAGATTTTGAAAATTTATTCGTATAAAATAAAATAATAATTCCAAGAATATTACTAAACATTCTATTCTATTTCATTAATAATTTATTAGTACTCCACTACATACTCCTTCAAACAACTTCATGTGCGTTACTCTAGCGGAAAGTTCAAAATATTAGCACGTCTAGAGATGAAACAATATAGAATAATTTGTGCATTATATGCTGTAAATGTGCACCAAATATAAAATTTGTGCCTAGTGGGGTTTCTGAGATATTAATGAAAATACGATTCCGCCAGCGTAACGCTTGAAAACGTTATCCTGGCGGAACGATTTTTACCTATTGGTCCTAGGACAATTTTAAGTAGCATAAAAGATAGCTTAAATTTGTGCCCTAAAGTAGCCAAGCAGCGGCATTTGTGCCCCCCGTAGTTTTTGAGTAATTGCAAATGCCGCTGCAGTAACGTTTGGCTTATTTTCCATATCTTCAGAACAGCTGAACGTACAGAAATGATTTTTTGTGAGAAGATTGCCTTGTAATTTGTGCAAATTTGTGCCTTCATAGTTATTCCAAAGAAATACATGGTTAATGATTTAAAAAAGATTTTCTAAAAAACGAAAACAGCCTCTGCCTTTTGAACTACTTACGATAGGCGCTGAATGTCTCAAGTAGCTGATGCCTATATGATACAAGGATCTTCTGACAAAATTTTATAACCCTACGTCTGATATTTACGAAATAAATCAACTTTTTGAACTGAAAACTGTTTACTTATTTCAAGCCGCAAATAAGGGAGTTTGAATAAGGTAACGATTCCCATTTTTTGTCAAAAATCTGTGCCTTTATTCAAATAGACACACACTAAATTTCAACTCTCTACGTTCTGTAATTACCCGTAAATTAAATAAAATTAACAAGTAAGAACATTTAGATTATTACCCGACCAAGTATGAAAGGTCATAAAAAACCGACCGTGCAGTACTTCAAGCCAACATCTTTAAATTTGTAGGATAACTGTCGGTACACTCGTGTAAACAAGTTTTAGTGTGAAATCGAGGTGATTTTTTTTCAATGCTTCATCATTCCTAATAACTCGATCATTTATTAACCTATTTTGAAATTCTTTTTTGTTTGGGAGGGTCCACTTTCCGTTCTGCCCCAATTATCAATTAAACTAACAAGAAAAATATACCTACTCCAAGTGGTGAAAAAATTGGGTGATCTTAATTTGATTATCTATCAGAGAGGTGGTTGTCGAGGGTGATCGTGATTGTTCTTTTAGCCTCTGCTGACAACAAAATGTAGACTGACAAGAATGACATAATACGAAATTTAAAATTTAAACCTATGTCATATCTACTGGTGTCTATGGAAACATTGTGACCTTCTTACTTCAAGTCTTCAACACTCCTCCTTTTCCCACAGACACCCGCTCTCGAACAGCCTTTCAACATACACCCATCTCTCTACGGCAAAATTCATGCTTACCTCTCGCTACAGATTTTGTCAAAGCATCAGCAACCATTTGTTTTGTCTCGAGGTATTTGAGCATGATTTCTCCATTTTCAACTGTCTCTCTAATAAACTGGTAGCGAACATCAACGTGTTTGGTACGCTGATGGTGCACCGGATTTTGAGCAATTGCCATAGCAGATTGGCTATCCGTATGTATTATTATGGGTGGCTCCTCCTTTCCCATAATTTCCCTTTGAAACCTCTTTAGAAAAATAGCTTCTTTTGCAGCTTCAGACAGACTCATATATTCGGCTTCAGCTGTAGATAGAGCTATGCTCTTCTGTTTTGTGCTTTGCCACGAAATGGCTCCTTTCGCCAATACAAATACGTTGCCCGAATACGACTTTCGATCAACAATGTTGCCTCCGTGATCAGCGTCAGCAAAACCCTCTATATTATTGTAGGTGTCCTTTATGTATCGGAGACACATACCCTTTGTGCCCTTAAGGTACCTAAGAATTCTCTTCGTCGCAGTCCAGTGAACTTCTGAGTAACAGTTGCAAAACTGGCTCATAAAGTTAACCGAGTGCGCTATATCTGGTCTCGAGCACACTGCAATATACGTGAGGGATCCGATTAGCTCTCTAAACGGTATCTTTGCATCCGCTGTGTATGGTTCTTGCGGTTTCTCGAACCGTTGGCCAGGTACTCCAGGAGTACTCACAGGTTTGCAGTTTTCCATATTGAATCTGCGAAGGACTTTGTCGATGTAATCCTCTTGATCAATTGTTATGGAATTCTGTTCTTGTTTAATTCTTAGTCCAAGAAATAACTCCGCTCTTCCTAAGTCCTTCATCTCAAATTTTGACATTAGTTCGCTTTTCACTTTTGCTACCTCTTTATCATCATTGTGGAATATTAAGATGTCATCCACGTAGATGGCTAAAATTGTGGTATCCTTGTTTGTCCTCCTTATGTACACGCATGGTTCATTTTTGCAACGCTTGAAGTTAAGACTCTCCAGCTCTGTGTGCAACTTCGTGTTCCAAGAACGTGGCGCTTGTTTAAGTCCATATAAAGATTTTTGGATCAAACACACATAATCTTCCTTTCCTTTCTCTTCAAAGTGCGGTGGTTGACGCATGAAAACCTTCTCGTTCAGGTTTCCGTTAAGGAAGGCTGTCTTGACATCCATGTGCTCAATTTTCAAGCCGAGGTTTGCTGCCAAAGCAATGAGTAGTCTCAGCGAACTATGTCGCACTACTGGTGAGAATGTCTCGTCATAATCTATGCCTTTTCTTTGGCTAAAGCCTCGTGCCACCAATCGGGCTTTATAACGAGTCTTATTCCCCGCCTCCTTTTTGATTCGAAATAACCATTTTGAATCAACAACGTTGCTCGCTTGGTCAGGCTTTACTAGGATCCACGTTCCATTCTTCTTCAATGCATCTAGCTCCTCCTGGATAGCAGCTCTCCACTGTTGTGCATCTTTTCTCGCTAGTGCCTCAGGTACTGTAAGTGGATCGTCCTGTTCCGAGATCGCTTGGTACGTTATGAAGTCAGGTAATTGAACCGCTTTTCTCTCTCTACGTGGGTATCGCCGCTCTTCCACTACGGGTTCAGTATGTACCTCTTCAGATCTCTTCTCATCCTCACACAATGTCCAAACTTCGTCTTCAACGTTAGGAGCATCAGTATTCACATCGACATGATCTCCATCATCTGATTCATGATTCTCTTCCTGAACTCTCTGCTCGTGATCTCTATCATTTGATTCAAGGATATCTTCGAGAACTCTCTGTTGATCCTGATTACTCTCTCTTTGCTCTCGCTGTTGCAGTATGATCTCTTCTATCTGCGGCTGAGTCTCTTGTACATCGTGTCCTAGGCTGATTGTCACGTGGTCCTTCTGTTTTTTCGAGTTAGTAGCTCCGTGATACAACTGATCCTCAAAGAAGACTACATCTCGTGCTCTATGAAGTTCACCATTTGACGGGTCAATCAGTCTATATCCTTTTGATTCCTCACAGTATCCGACGAAAATAAGCTCCTTGCTTTTTGGATCCCATTTGGTTCTCTTTTGGTCTGGAATGTGCATGTACGCTTTACATCCGAAGACTTTAAGATGACTCAAATCTGTTTTTCGACCAGTCCATACCTCTTCTGGCGTTTTGTTTCTCACAGCTATGGTAGGGCTCCTGTTTTTCAAGTAGATAGCGGTATTAGTTGCTTCTGCCCAAAATTTAACAGGGAGTCCTGCTTCTTGAAGCATAGCTCGTGCTTTCTCTGCTATTGTACGATTTGCTCTCTCTGCAATACCATTCTGCTCGGGTGTGTACGCAATCGTAAGTTGATGCTTTATGCCATGATCCCTCAGGAACTCATTGACTCTTTTGTTGACAAATTCTCCTCCATTGTCAGTTCTCAATACCTTCAGCTTCTTACCGGTTTGAGTCTCAGCAAAACTCTTGAACTCCTTTATCTTCTCAAAGGTTTCACTCTTTGCTTTAAGAAAATACACAAAAGTTTTACGCGAAAAGTCATCGATAAAAGTAATATAATATCTATGACCTCCCATAGAATTATCACTCATGGGTCCACTTAGATCTGAGTGCACCAATTCTAAAAGCTCTCTAGCTCTCGTAGCTTTATTGCGTTCAAATGGTTGCCTAGTTTGCTTGCCCTTCAAGCAGGCTACGCAGTCCAATTTAGAGTTAATAATGTTTGGAAAACTTACTCCAGTTGCCAATTTGTCTCTTAATAGAATGAGGTTACGTATACCCAAGTGTGCCATCCTTTTATGCCATAGCTCCATCTCATTTCTCATCTCTGTCGTAGAAGCTAGTGCTTGTGATGTTGCCTGTGAAGAACATTTCAGTTTATAAATGCCCCTTTCAAGAACACCTGTCACACATGGTTCGCCTTTTATCGTACACTCATCTACATTAAAAATCTCGCAACCTTTTCTGGAAAACACAACACTCACTCTCTACAGTACCAAAACCTTCTCCATACACCTTACCTCCATTCGCGCAACTCACTTCTACCTTTTTATCTACTTTCACAAAGTTACTCATCCAGTCTTTTCTGTGACTCATATGCCCTGACGCTCCTGAATCTAAAATCCAATCGTCTTGCTGGTTCTTCTCTTGATTCGCAGTTATCAGTGCCGTCGCCATATGATTCGTCTTTGACTTGCGTGGATTGTGAGGGCAGTCGCAAGCTTTATGCGGGCCTTCGCAGATGAAACACTTCACAGCTTTCTTCTCTTTATTCCTCTGAACGTGTTTTCTGTGGTACTTAGTAGTAGTTAGCGCAGAACTCGGGGTTGAAGTACTCGAACTCGTACAGGCTCTGGTGTTGTCTAATTGAAGCAGTTTGGTCTTGATATAGTCGGTTGTCAATGCTGTGTTGGCGCTTTCCAATGCCAACCTCATGGGCGCATACTCCTCTGGTAGTCCCTGTAGCATAAGTGCAGCCAATAACTCGTCATCGATCTCTTTCCCTAGATCGGATAGATGATTTGCTGTTTGCATCAGCTCGGTTACGTATTCAGTTATCGAATTAAACATATTAAGCTTCAGGCTCACTAGCCTCGACAGCAGTCTACATCTATTATTAATGCCCTTGTCTTCATAGGCAGTTTTTAGATTTTTCCACGTCTCATACGCAGTAGTTGCTTTGCGTACATGTACCTTACATTGGTTCTCAATAAGCAGGCATATTTTTGTGCGCGCTCTCTGATCGTCACGCTTTGCTGCAGTATCTCCAGCAGCGGGTGTATTCTCTACATATTTCCAAAGGTCATCATGCACTAATATTAACTCAACATCAAATTTCCAGGTGTTGTAGTTGATACTTCCTTGCAGCTTCTCTATAGCCGGAAGTCCCGACCCCGAACTCGACATTATTGTAACTCTCTCTCTATTTACTGTGCTACTCGTAATAGAATTTTGGTTGTTCTCACCGTTTTCCATTACACTCTCTAGTGCTACATAACTGTATTCATCCAATATCAGTTCACTTGGATAGAACCGCTGGGCCCATAACCTGATCGTGATTGTTCTTTTAGCCTCTGCTGACAACAAAATGTAGACTGACAAGAATGACATAATACGAAATTTAAAATTTAAACCTATGTCATATCTACTGGTGTCTATGGAAACATTGTGACCTTCTTACTTCAAGTCTTCAACAGAGGGGTGATAATATAAAATAAAAAACTACTCTTCCGCCTTACCTATAGTTTAATGAAAAATATTTATTTTGTTCTTTGTTCGTCTTAGTCTTACATAGTAATAATATTTTTTAGTAATAATACGAAAAGATTTATACTAAGAACATTAAATAAAAAGCAACGTAGGGGGCCGTTCAAATATTACGTAAGCAGATTTATTGCAAATTTTTACCCCCCCACCCCCCTTGTCAGCAAAAGTAAGCAAAGCTCTTACCCCCTCCCCCTATGCTTACGTAAACATTTTTCAATTATAATTTTTTTATATACTATAATTATAATGTTATAATTATAACTTTATAAATAAGAAAATAGATTTAGGATAGAGATTAGATTTTACTTATACAGTATTCAACATAGAGTAAGGGACAAAAATATTATAATCTTACGAACATAACAAACTTATTTTAAAGTTTTAGTACACATCATCATCATCATCAGCCCGTGATAGTCCACTGCTGGACATAGGCCTCTCCAAATGCTCGCCACGCTGATCGATCCTCGGCCACTCGCATCCAGCTCCTGCCAGCCATCTTGCGCAGATCATCGCTCCACCTGGCCTGAGGGCGACCTACACTACGTTTACCGAGACGCGGTCTCCACTCTAGAACCCGTTTACCCCAACGGCTATCGGTTCTGCGGCTGATATGGCCAGCCCACTGTCACTTCTATAGACGTGTGGCTTAGGAAATGGTTCGATAGTTCTTCAACAGGCTTTTGTCACTCTTTTTAAAGAACAGGACGACCACACTCCTACTCCACGCCTTTGGAGTTCTCTCCAGCCTTTAGCAGCTCAGTAGTAACGCCGTCCTCTCCAGGGGCTTTTCCATTTTTAAGCTGCCCAAGAGCAATCTCGATTTCGCCAACGCTCACTTTTGGCAGGTCTTCAGTGTAATAGGGATTTAACGTGGCTCTAGAGTCCTCATTTTCGGGATCAGGTCGACATGCATGCGAAGCGTATAACCGGCCAAAAAAGTCCTCTACCTCCGAACGGACTGCCGGCTTTGAGGCAACAACTTCTCCACTTGCTGTGGTCAGCTTCGTCAGGTGGCTTCTTCCGAGAGATTGTACGAACACCTTAGACCCCCGATTTTGGTACACATATTAAATAAAAATTAACAGTCTTCAGTCCATGAAACCCGAATCCATGATTCTATGTTTTCGCTGACATTGGATTGCTTAGATTGCTGCTCAGTGTTGTGAGTCTGCTAACTTTCATCCGATTTTGGAATGTCTACGTCTTCTCATATCATGGTGTTCTAACTAAAATGTAATCTTGCTTTGGTATACTTACAATACGTCTACTCGCTTTAGTATCCAAACGAAACAATACACTGACAGAGGAAATTTAGACAACTGAGTAGCGCACGGTAATTCCCCTAATCGGTTCTAAAGCGAGTGCCTAAACGTATGCATTATTTGCGGGAATCCCCGAAAATGGGTTTCGTTTTCAAGCATAGGCAATGTGAGGGTTGCCATTGGTGTAAAAAAGTAAATAACTACCGATGACGTAATCATCATCTAGACCCCCCTACCCCCCATGTCATCTAAAATAAGCAAAACAAAGACCCCCCCACCCCCCCATAGTGCTTACGTAATACTTGAACGGCCCCTAGGCTCTTATTCGTAATTTGTTTTCACTTTTTCGAAACGACAATAATTAACTTAATTAACCGCTTTTCTACATCACTGTACAAACAAGAGAAAAGTTAGGTATATAAATTAAGAAGGTACGGTAAATGTTCTTAAAGGCCGCTTTTTTATGACCTTTCATACTTGGTCGGGTAATAATCTATATGTTCTTACTTGGTTATTTTATTTAATTTACGGTTAATTACAGAACGTAGAGAGTTGAAATTTAGTGTGTGTCTATTTGAATAAAGGCACAGATTTTTGACAAAAAATGGGAATCGTTACGTTATTCAAACTCCCTTATTTGCGGCTCGAAATGAGTAAACAGTTTTCAGTTCAAAAAGTTGATTTATTTCGTCAATATCAGACGTAGGGTTATAAAATTTTGTCAGAAGATCCTTGTATCATAAAGGCATCAGCTACGTGATACATTCAGCGCCTATCGTAAGTAGTTCAAAAGGCAGAGGCTGTTTTCGTTTTTTAGAAAATCTTTTTTAAATCATTAACCATGTATTTCTTTGGAATAACTATGAAGGCACAAATTTGCACAAATTACAAGGCATCTTCTCACAAAAAATCATTTCTGTACGTTCAGCTGTTCTGAAGATATGGAAAATAAGCCAAACGTTACTGCAGCGGCATTTGCAATTACTCAAAAACTACGGGGGGCACAAATGCCGCTGCTTGGCTACTTTAAGGCACAAATTTAAGCTATCTTTTATGCTACTTAAAATTGTCCTAGGACCAATAGGTAAAAATCGTTCCGCCAGGATAACGTTTTCAAGCGTTACGCTGGCGGAATCGTATTTTCATTAATATCTCAGAAACCCCACTAGGCACAAATTTTATATTTGGTGCACATTTACAGCATATAATGCACAAATTATTCTATATTGTTTCATCTCTAGACGTGCTAATATTTTGAACTTTCCGCTAGAGTAACGCACATAACAACTTCGTATTATTTGGTGGAGAGAGCTTAATAATTAAAAAAATTTTACTTTTCTCCCTATTCGTTCGTTATTGAACGAATTAAATTTGACGTTTACTTTTTTTAATCGACACGACTTGTGACGACATTTCTCCAAATCTCGCAACCTTTGTTTTGCAAGTTTGCATTGTTACCATTTTGATGAAAATAAGGCAAAATTTTACCTTCTAAAGCAATACAATCGCAAAGCACAAAAATTTACACGTGTTAAACGACTTTTGCTTTTTACTGTTCACTTATTTGCAGCTAGAAGTTAGATGTACGTTGAGTATATTTTATACATGTGCTTGTGTTTGTTCGTTACTCGTTAAACATGGCAAATAACGAGTTCGATCTGTGATATTGTAGGAATAACAAAGATATCCAGTTGAGCAAGTCATTGTCCTGGCTGCTGCGGCACGGCGCGCTGAAGGAAGGCTTAGAACTAAGGTAACTCCTTTTGTTTTTGTACCGATTTTTGAATTGAAGGTCACGTTGCGATGGTTTGTAACCGGTTTTGTATTATGATGATGATTTACATTGCATTTTTCTGTGTTACTTAGGTACCTGCTGTAAACATTATTAACAAAATAGTCTGTAAAATAAATTAATAAAAAACAGATTTAATTAATAATAAAAAAACAGATTTTTTTCAACTCATGTGGTTAATTTTCGGAAAGTAGTTATTTTCTAGATTTATATCTTATAAATTAATTTGTTAGTTGTTATGAAAGTATACTTAAATTTCAGCCCTGAGGGATATGTGGCTGTAAATAAAATTCTGCAACACAAGTTGTTCAGAGGGAAATACAACAGAGCTGATATAGAAAGAGTGGTACAAACCAATGACAAGCAGCGGTTCACACTGCGGGAGAGCCCCTTGACCGGTGTCCTCGAGGTCAAGGCTAACCAGGGCCACTCTGTTCAAACCATCTCTGATGCTGAATTGACACCTATTTTGGAGGTTAGTTTCATTAGGAAAACTGGTTCTGTTCTCCTTCTGGCATGATATTCATGACAATAAATTCTAGTTTAACAACAATTCCGTGGCTGGCGTGAATACATTGATAAGTCGACTTGCATGATTTTTTTTTTATTGGCTCATTGGCTTCATATGGCCATGACACACCCCTGAAAAAAAATTCAGCTCAAAATGCTGAAAAAAGGCTGTAAAATTGCCGTCGTTCACAACTGAATAACTACATTTTTGCTGAACACCATCAGACATATTGACTTTTCAAATAATATTTTTACATAACACTATGAATAAAGATTCACAACTCGATTTATCAATGTATGGTCAGTTCATATCACAATGCACAAAAATATACAACTAGACTTACTCATTTACGAATTTCATACACAAATTAACATAAATTGACATGTTCAGGTATTAAGTTAGGACCGGAAAAGAATAGGTTGAATCAAAGGTTGTTAAGTCGAGTTGTCAAGTTATTCCCGCGTAATGCCAGCAACTTCAAACGTGATATGTTTAATTGTTAAAATTCAAACCACAATTTATGTACATTCATGATTTAAATGTACATACTTGCCAAATTTTGTTTAGTTTTAAAACGTTCAAAATCAAAATAAAAATTTTTGATTTACGGCGAAAATAAATGAATAATAACTAATGAAGATATTTTAGTTATCAATTCGTGTTTTTTAAAAAAAGCCTTGTAATAAATATTTTTTTTCTTAATTTTTCAACATAATATATATTTTTATATATATATTTTTATATATATATTTATATATTTTTTACTTTCAACTGAGAAAAGAGATGGAAAATCCCCCAATCGAATTTTTATGTGGGTTTTTTCTTTTTATGAAAGCAATTGAATTAGTTGCTGCATGGAACGAATTTGTTGAATCAAATAATAAAAATAAAATTATAGTAATTGTGAATGGTAGTACGTTACGTTCAATAACTCTGGTAAGTAATGGGACGTATGGAAAGATGATTTGTAGCCGTGGACGTATATAGACGAATGGAGTAAATGCCCAGTAAATGTTTTCAATTTACACCCAACATAGACCCAAAACAGCATTTATTTTACTTGCAAATATAACAATAATATATATCTCTCTATCTACATATATTCCGATTCGACGAGTCATTTGGTGTAATAGCCAGAAGTCGGCTATTTCACCAAAGCCAAGCCCATACTTCAAGACCCTAGAACTTAGTACACGAATTCTTTATAATGCGTAAGTTTCCACTTAGAGGGGGTTTCACCCCTTAAGGGAGTAAAAAAAGGATTCATAGTTTGTATGAAACTTCATCCCTTTTTTTTATTCTAAGTCAGTTAGCAGTCAGACACGCAGCCCACCTGATGGTAAGCGGCCACTGTGGCCTATTTCATTGAGGGGCACTTCAGCAGGAAGCATCGTTCAATGTTTTAGTTTTATAGATTTTTACTTTGGTGTCAGTTTAAAATAAAAAGTGGTTTTTGATAATCCAGCCCCAAGGCAGATAAAGAGGGGATTAATTAATATAATTTGAAATTTTACCAAATTCTTTAGAATGTGTGAGTTTCCACTAAAAAAGGGTATTTGAATATTTCACCCCCCGAGAAAATTAAGAAGGGGGTGAAGACTTTGAACTTTAAATTTTGTACAGGGGTGCTTCATTATGTGTAAGTTCCACTAATGGGGGTTATGGAAGTTACCTCCCAGGGTCAGTTTCATCTTTATTTGTATAGAGTAAACTTCCACCCGCCCTATAAAACAGTATGAAACCCATAGACTGACTGACCAATTGACTGACAATCATTGCCCAGCCCAAACTACAAGACATAGGCACTTGAAATTTGTACTGAGATTCTTTATAATGCGTAAGTTCCCCCTTAGGAGGGTAATTTTTGGAAATCCACTTCCTAAGTGGGTAAAAAGGGGTTAGGAAGTTGGTATAAAACTCTGTAATTTTAAAAGTAAGTCTTGTTTACATGTATATTTTTGTTTCGGTGTCAGATTCAAATACAAGAGGATTTTAGGAAAATACACCCCCCAAGGGAGGTTGCAGAGTGAAATTGAAATGAAAATTTGAAATTTCGTGCAGGGGTTACATAAAATGTGTAAGTTCCCACTAAGAGAGGGTTTTTAAATATTTCAGTTCTTTGGCAACCTCCAAAAAATCCCTCTTATACCTTGTAAAATCTAGCATGATTCCTTTGACAGCTGTCATCGGTTTGACAGGCGTATAGTTTCCAAAGATCCTGATTTAATTGACGTATCTTTTTATGAATTTTACATAAACCTAAAAAATACTGATTGTAAGAGCATTTACCCAGACATCGATGAAGTGAATCCTGATCTAGAAAAAGAAAACTAAATACTTTTTAATATGGAAAAGCAAAAGAATCTGAGGTAAAAGAAGAAGAAGAAGATCATAAAATTGAGAAAAGAAGAACAAAACATAAATATACTGACTTTTTAAGAGAAAATAAATTTCCAAGCTAAATGCCTATCTTAAAGATGTTATTTTGTCAAAAATTGGATAAAATGTTAATAAAACAGGTTCTGAAAAATAATGTTATGTCTTAAAAGTGTAACTGAAAAAGTGTTAAAACTGAAAAAGAAACTGAAAAACTGAAAATTGTGATTAAATTTAATGTAACTTGAAACAAATTATCCATAATATATGGTGAATAACTTGATAAGTCGTTGGTGAATGAATTGACAAGTCTTTTTCAAAGAAAACTACACTGAATTATGCAATGAGGCCAACACCGTTCGAAAGATCAGAAAAAAAAACCTATATTCAAAGGCACAACCATTTTATAATATAATATCCTGATTTACCAGGCGACGCCAAACTTTAAAACTGCCGCCCTGTAAAATTGCAATTTTAGACTTGTCAACATATTCACGCCAGCCACGGAATTATTCTAGGTATAATAATTAAAAATTTATGCACCATCAGGGTGTAAACCTGTAATGAAATTATTTAATATTAATGGAAGATTAGGGGACAAAAACCTGATGTTATAACTTATGTTATTTTATGTGTAATAAGTTTCAAAATTTTCCTAGATCAAAATGTATTTTATGTTTAATTACAGCCAAAGTACAAGTGTGTTGTCCATGGCACATACCTGAAATGGTGGCCACAAATAAAAATTGAGGGCCTTAATCGGATGACCAGAAGACACATTCATTTTGCTAAAGGCACACTTGAAGACAAATCTGTCATTAGTGGCTTGAGAAAAGACATACAGATATACATTTTCATTAATTTTCAAGAAGCATTAAATGATGGCATAAAATTTTATGAATCAGAAAATGGTGTGATTCTAACACCAGGCAATCAAAGGGGATATTTAGAGCCCAAATATTTCTCAAAAGTTCTCAAAGTAACTACTGGTATGTTTCAATCAGTTATGTTTTATATGTAAGACATGCTTTTATTTACACACATCACTAAAATTTACCATTTTTTTATACCCATTTCTTAGTAGAAATCTTACCTGGCAACATTTACTTTTGATTAGCATGGGGGAAGTCCCCAGTTCTAAATATAAGCTGTATGTATAAATTTTAGTCATCATTAAAGATAAAGTTGTTTGAGTTTAAACATAAATTTATCAGTGCTACTATAAAATGGTACTTTTTAAATTAAAAAAAAATGAAATCACTTTCTAAAGAACATTTCTTTGTGTTCAACTTCGACAAACAAAAAATCTGTGAAATTTGATTTAGCTTAATGGATAATTTGTCAGCGTTTTATCAAAAACCTTGTGAATGTTGAGTGCTAATTAGTTATCTACTTAATAAACGTTTGTAGTGTTTACTTTGTGTTTAACCTAAAATAACTTAATCAATTATGTTTGTTTATTATTTAGCGTGCTTTATGTGTAGTTCATTACTGTGTTGAGTAAATTCTTCTTGGTCATCTATTTTTCTCCTATAAATATAAAAAGGTAATATGTACTTTAAAGTATTATAATAATTATGATTTCCTCATGTAATTAGTGCAAGATACGATGATATGTGTTAAATGGGGAAATTAATTCCGTCAGACCTAAAACAAAATTACATATTTTTTGATGTTAACTTTTGAAGTATAGCCTTTTTTCTTTGTTTTACTTCAATGTTATTCAGTTTTGTATTTGGTCATAAAACACAATTACCTTATTTGATGCTAGTTAATCTTCTCTAGTATAAACTATGTAGTTACTCATCTTTCTCCTTTATTTGTGTGGACCTCATACTGACCGCATTTAGCATGTGCCGCATTGTAACAGGTCCTGCTTTTTGTGAGGTCCTATTTATTTGTGACATCTTTTACTATAGAGAAAATATATAGTAATCATGCTGGACTAAACATGGGGGTGTCGGCAGGTGAGCAGCTATATCCTTAAAGATGGAAGCGGGCGGGGCAGCGAAAGTGGACGCCGCCCGCGTGCTCAGCCCGGTGGTGGGTCCGCAGCCCGCCGCCAGCGCGCCCAGGCCCTTCCCCTCCGGCGTGGCGGCCGTGGCTGGAGCCAAGGCCGCGCTGGCCCCGGGCAGTCCCTCGCGGGCGGGCAAGAGCGTCGCAGCTGACGCTGGGAGCGGGCGGCAGAACACTCCGCCGCGGCGAACGCGCCGCCCCAGCGCGGATAGAGATAATGATCTGCCTTACTCCGAGAAGGAGGATCCGCTGAAAATCATCGTTACGGGTAAGTTTTTTATATGTGTCTCTATGTGAATCAGCAGCTTCTAAGTCTCCAATTTCTAATTGGGTCCGACCTCCAATAGAAGCTTAGTTACGGCCGTATTCGTGTGGGATCCAGTCCAATTGAAATCAAAAGTTTGTAAATTGGACAAACTTCCGGTATGCCAGCACATTGACACAGGTCTCAGTCAGCTCAGCTTATAGCTAAAATTAAATACTTCCTATCTTGTGGGTTCGAAGTCGCGGATTCGATTCCCACTCGGTTCAGACGTGTGTGTCTTTGTGTGCATTAGCATTTAGCGATCGTGTCGCCCTGTTTTGCAGGATACCCGCCGTACTCGCAGCCGCAGGACCTAACGCGGGTGTTCGCCAAGTTCGGCACCGTCAAACTGGAGAAAATCAACAACAAGTACGCCACCCTCGCCTACTTGAACGAGGACGACGCCCGGTCCGCTGTTGAGGTAGTTTTTTTTGTAGTTGGACCTGCAATCACTCCTAAGAAACCAGGGAGGTAGTTGTAATATTTAAAAAAAAATATAGATTTCGACCGTAATGCTTCCTGATTTAGTTTCTTGTGCCCGGCAAATATCTTGAAATCTGGAGAGGATTGCGCAGAACACGAATTTTGAGATGCGTGCGCGCTATTGGTCAGAAGCATACCTCTGACCAATAGCGCGCCGGCGACGGGAGATGCGAGCGTTATTGGTCATGCGCAAGTGCTCATACACGAACTTTCCCCCACTCCGTCGACCTAGTGTCAAGAAGTTTGCCGGAAGCTATACGTGTTGTCATGGATCGGTTTGAAATCCGCATTTCTACTCCGTTATCATTAGTTGTGTAGTTGATGCATTATTTGCGTTCGGCATTAGTACAAGTAGTGGTGGTCCGCAGGCATCGAAGAAGGTGAACGTGTACGGCGAGTTCCTGACGGTGCGGCCGCTGAGCGAGGCGCGCGTGGCGGACCTACTCGCGCGCGGGCCCAGGCGGGACTTCACGCGCTCCAAGCAGAAGTGTAAGTATTTTCCACTACCACACCACTTTTTACCAGCTGATGGGTTCCTGAACTGGGCCGTCTAGGTGGGCACCACCGCAGTGCCAGATATTTTCCCATGAAATAGAAGTGTGTCAAGCACTTCTGTGTTTCGGGGAAAGGGCACTGAAGCTAGTGAAATTACTGGGTATATGAGACCTAATAACTGTCGTCTCGGTGTCGCAGGCGCAGGGCGGTGCCATACAGTAACTGCTTGGTTGCTGTTTGGCACTGAACTGTCTAAGTCTTAGACGATTAGGGAGTACGATCTGCTCGTCTTGTTACACATTGCAATAAAAAAAAACAATTATTTTTTAACCGGAACAATTTCTCACATACCGTTGAGGACGAGGGTTGCCTCTTCCGTACCTAGTAGAAAGAGTATACAGTAAGCTATCTAAAAGTGACCTAAAGCGTCTCCTATCAGATTGTTATTTAAATCAATTTAGAACAATGTAGTTGTAATTGATTTTAAAGTTATGCTTTATTTATCTAGTGATACCTATGGATCTTGCCGCGATTATTGCTGCAAAAAGTAAGCCAATGATATTTGATTTTGTACTCATATTAGTAATTGCAGCATGTCTTATACTCGTAGTTTAGAAACACTTGTAGGTGCTTTATTTGAAGGCATGTGTTAATTTAAATTGTTACGATTTAGTATAAAGTTTGGCAACAATAAACAACTGTTATGATGATGATGATGATTACAACTGTTATAGTTGTAACTCGTATGTAGTCTACGACAGAGTACATCACAGCTCCGAGAAATATAATATGTAGGTAAAATAAACAGACGGGGTTGGGCTGGTCAATAGCCACAAGGCTGGCACCGGCTCATCCTAATCGGGTGTGTAGGGGAAACCGGAGGATTTTATTGGGTAGTGGGACTTAGCCTAGAGCCCCACACACGACGGCGTCGCTAGCCTGCGGTTATGGCGCGTAAATGCGTGCTCCTCCGCAAAAAAAAAGGGAAAATAAACAGAGCCAAAACTAAGTGGAGTTGCCACATCATGTTTTCTATGGAGAATACAAACACACAACCATATTTTGTTTTTATTAGAGTTTGCTTCATACATCTTAGTTTCTATTTTAGTAATGTATTTTAATTTTGTATGAAGCAATCATTTCGTTTGGCTGAAATGATTGCTTCATACAAAATTAAAATACATTACTAAAGTAGAAACTAAGATGTTGACTCCCAATTTTATATTAATTGTACAGTAATTTAAACTGGCGATCCAGGCAAACAGATCGTAATATAGAAATATATAATATCGCCAAGCATGTGTGTGATAGCCACGGATTAAAAAAAAAACGTAGAGACACTGCCGTGTGGACTGGCTTTTTAATAAAGAATATAATATTTTATTATGTTTCTGAGCTGTTTAAAATATTGTATGACTATTTAGATTTTGGACTACGTTACATTTATTAGGTTATTCAATAATCTTGAACACCATATGATATTGAAATCTGAAGGGTGTATTTTTATTTATTTATTTATTAATTAAAAAAGTATTAAAAGAATTTTTTTTTATCCTGGCAAGCCATGAGTACCTATTATAACCATTACCTTATGGAGGGCTTGCAAGAATAGTCAAGGGCAAAGGCCAAACGACTGCGAAGGGAAGGCCATTGCTGCACCCAATGGCTTGCGCACCGCGGCCCCCACCCTCGCAGCCTTAGTGTGACCCCACACTAGCGTCCTTTGAACGTCGGCGTCTTCCTGGCGACCTCCTCACACTAGCGTTCTTTGGGTTCACTACGCGGCAAAACGCAAAGGGCTAGTGGGGGGAGGTCGCCGGCAAGACGCCGTTCGACGCGGACGACGTTCAAAAGACGCTAGTATGGGGTCACACTTATGTAAGTTGGTCGACGTGTCCTGACCGCCATATACTGTGCAGGTATAATAATCGAGCCCAAGCAGATCGACCTGTCGGGGTCGTTCCACCAGCAGCTGGAGCGGCTGCTGGCGGCCGTGCGGCTCACGCAGGAGGACGTGGCCGCGCTCACCGCGCTCTACACCGACCTGGAGACCGCGCTGCAGGCGCACTGGCCGGGTAACCACCGCCATCTCTACACGCTTAATACTCTATACTCTACTCGACATTTAACTCTACATTCGTCTCTACACTATTCACTATCCATGTATTAAAAAAAAGTCAATAACCAAACACCAATGGATGTGTTAGTTCACCTATTGTCGGTTGGTGTCTCCGGCCCATCGTTATCGTTTATTTAAAGCATTTTGCCAGAGCCTCTACACCTGCAATCTGTGGGTCAGCTACACGCAGCGGGCCCTCAACGCTCTCCGCGTACAATATAATATCGCATTCAGGGTGCCTGGTGGGGCTTCCGCGGTACTGTAGCGCTGGGGCAATGTTCGCGCACGCGCACACAGAGGGCTTCCACTCCGTACTGCGGCGCCGCATCGCGTCTGCTGCGGGAGCCCCAACACCATCCTGAGCGTGCTCAGCGACAAGCTGGATAGCCGTCTGCTGCGGCACTGGGTTCAAGCACAAGTGCGTGTGCCCGGTGCCCCAGCGGGTGGCAAATACCTTAATTAAGTTACTGTTCTTTTACTAACATAGATTTTAAGTCATTTGTATACTAACATTATTATGGGCAAAGCCTGAAATTTTATTTTATTTTTATTTTATTTTTTTTATTTTTTATTTGTTAACACTGTTGACGTGCGCAGGCTGCACGGCGGTGCCGTTCGGGTCGATCACGACGGGGCTGGGCGTGAAGACCAGCGACGCGGACTGCTTCATCCACGTGCCCGCGCAGTTCCGCCACCCGCACGCCAACTTCGTCAACAAGGTATTTACACTTACATTATCATTATATTATGATAATGTATCGGATTTTGTTTACTTTACTTTTCAAAATTATTAGTATAACTTCAAAACAGTATTTTTAATTTGTTACCTCGTAATGCTTATTGTTAATCGGAATGAAGGCCCTCGCTGGACAGGCTATGCCTAGTGCGAGGTCCGCTGTCTCCATTTTCGTGTCTTTGCTACTTGTGCCTATTTAATTTTAATTGAGTTCAGTTTTATATTCCTACCCTTGTTTTATCTTGACCTTATGTAATATTTGCTGTATTGTAAACTTTTTAAGGCCAAGCGCGTGCTGCAGCAGTTCCCCGCCGTCTTCGCCGAGATCCTGTCCATCCCGCGCGCCAACACGCCCATCGTCAAGTTCTTCCACATCCCCACGCAGACCAACTGCGATCTCACCTTCAAGACTCCCCTCGGCGCGCAGAACAGCAAACTCATCGCGTTTCTCCTTCACTCCGACCCTCGCCTCATCCCCATGGCCGTAGTCATCAAGTACTGGGCGAAAGTCCACGAGTTCTCTGGCACCGGCAAGCTGACGAACTACGCGCTGACCCTCCTCATCATTTTCTACCTTCAGCAGCCGCCGATGTCGATCCTCCCGTCAGTAGAATTCCTCCAACGCGACGCGATGAACGATGTAATCGTGGACTACTGGAACACCGGCTTCCTCAACCGGCCGGATGCCATCCCGAAGTCCACAAACACGTCGTCCCTCTCGGAGTTGATCGGCGGCTTCTTTGAGTACTACTCGATGTTCAACTTCGAGGAGATGGCGGTGTGCCCGTTCCTCGGCACGCCGGTGAAGAAGGACGCGTTTTTAGACTTGAACCAACTGCCGGCAGAGTTCCATAGGTACAAGCATAATGTTCTCGGGAAACTGGTGCTTCCCATGAGGTGTAACACGGCGATATGCGTGCAGGACCCGTTCGAGCAATGCCATAATGTTGCTTCAGCTATTAATGGGAAGTTGGCAGCTGAGATAAAAGCATTCTTCAAGTTCGCGGCGAATGCATATGAAAAAGAGAAGTTGGCGGAGTGCGAGCACTTCTTAGAGACAATTCTGCTGCAGAAGCCGAAGATCATCCGCGCGAAGAGCCACCCGGAATACCGCGTGAACCTGTTCCCGCGCATTATCGTCACCATCATCGACCCGGACTGGAAGCCCATCGTGCGAGACCTGGTCTTCGTCATCTTTGAGAAGATGCTCATGATCAAGCTGGGCAAGGTCGAAGAGAAGGTAAACTTTGTTTTAATTATTGTGAAATAATCGAGTTAAAATTTTTCGTATTGAAGCTAGGTAGTCCTTTAGTAGTCCACTTTGCAGGACTAGATATATTTATTATCTTTTTTGTTTCTTCTTTTTACAATACAAACTTTCTCACTCTCATCTCTTTCAGTCAGTTAATCTTGGGTATAAAAATAGTTACTTTAGTACAATAAGAACCAGTCGCTCGCTTCCTGATCATCTATCTACTTACATTTGTGTTCTGCGCAGGTACTCGTACGTTGTTCAAACAATCCAATTAAGTTGAAGCGTATCTTAGACTATTTTTTTATTTTTCAAATAAACAGCATCATTGTCAACTGACAGACAAATGAATAGGAACTTTTTGGGCATAAAGACCGATCTTAAAAAGTATACATATAAATCCGTTATCAGGTGAACATGGACACAAAAAAAGAGAAAGAGAAGTACATGGGCAACGTGACGAAGGCGATCTGGAAGCGCAAGCAGTTCTCGCGACTGTACAGCGTGGTCGACCTCGCCTTCCTCGAGAAGCAGGCCAAGATCACCGAGGAGATACTCAAGGTCGACAAGCAGGTCAGTGCATCATCATCATTTCAGCCGAATATGTCCACTGCTGGACATAGGCCTAGAATCTGCAGACAGATCTCCGTCATGATCCAAATCACCTGATGGAAATTGACTACCGCCGCCCATATAATAATAATAATAAGCCTTTTATCCTGAACTCTTCTTTCTTTGTATTGTGGTTGTCTCTTTAGTTATAAAATATCTCTGAGTTCAGTGTGCCTCTTGGCAAAGGCCTCCTCTAACAATTTCCATTGTACTCTGTCTCTAGCAACCCTTCTCCATTTTGGGCCTGCCGTTAGTTTTAGTTCATCTTCCCATCTCTTGCTCTGTCTTCCTCTGTTCCTTCTCCCATCTCTAGGATACCAGTCTGTAGTGATGTTGCTCCACTTCTCTTGTGTACCGCGCAGCATGTGCCCAGTCCATCTCCACTTCAAACTATCTATTCTAGTAAGTACATCTGTGACTTTTGTCTTACTTCTTATGACGGTGTTTCGTATCTTATCTTGTTTCTTAATACCTATCATACTTCGTTCCATAGCTCTTTGGCAGTGTTCCAACATGTTTCTGTGATGTTTCGTAAGAGCCCAGGTTTCACAGCCATATGTAATACCCGCCGCCCATAGACATCTGCAAATCAGGTGGAATCACAGATGCGCTGCCGGCCTTTAAGGAAGGAATGCACACTTTTTTTTTAAAAAAAAAGGTACTTGCAAGTCGTATCGGTTCGGAAACACCGCTAATGACATAGAATTTCATATCTTGGTCCTGCGAGGCAGAAAATTGCGAGCAAAGCGTACAGTTGGTAAGAATCAAACACAGTCAATGACCCAACTGGCGGCGCTAGGGTGCAGTAAAATGATTTTCCCGAGTCCTAACACGGCACACACAGGTCTAACCAGCCTGCGGTTATGGTATCATCATCATCATCATCAGCCTGTGACAGTCCACTGCTGGACATAGGCCTCTCCATATGCTCGCCACGCTGATCGATCCTCGGCCACTCGCATCCAGCTCCTGCCAGCCATCTTGCGCAGATCATCGCTCCACCTGGCCTGAGGGCGTCCTACACTACGTTTACCGAGACGCGGTCTCCACTCTAGAACCCGTTTACCCCAACGGTTATCGGTTCTACGGCTGATATGGCCAGCCCACTGCCACTTCAGCTGGCTAATCCGGCGAGCTATGTCGGTGGCTTTGGTTCTCTGCCGAATCACATCATTTCGGATGCGATCCCGCAGAGAGACGCCGAGCATAGCTCTTTCCATAGCACGCTGAGCGACTTTAAACTTGTGGACTAGCCGTGCCGTAAGTGTCCACGTTTCGGCTCCGTATGTCATGACGGGTAGGACGCACTGATTGAAGACTTTCGTCTTTAGGCATTGTGGAATCGGCGATGAGAAGACTCGACGTAGTTTTCCAAACGCTGCCCAACCCAACTGAATTCTTCTATTTACCTCGTCCTCAAAGTTGTTTCGACCCAACTGCAATGACTGCCCAAGGTACACATATTTTTCAACAACTTCGAGGACGGCGCCGTGAATCGCAATCGGTTCCGGTAGAACATGTTCATTGAACATGACCTTGGTTTTGTCCAAGTTCATCCGTAGGCCGATGCGTAAAGAAGAATTAGCCAGGTCATTCAGCATCTGTTGTAGGTCCTGCAGCGTCTCCGCCATTATGACGATGTCATCTGCAAATCGCAAATCGGTTATGGTATAATACGATTCAACTAAACTGGCCCGTCCGAAGTTAGCTGGTCGCGTCGTTTGCGCAGGTGCGGGGCGCGGCTGCACCCCTCTGACACCTACATTTGTGTTCTGCGCAGGTTCTCGCACGATGTTCGGACGGGCCAGTTTAGTTGAATCGTATTATACTTATGGTGCCTAAAATTGTCATCATTATCATTCATCCATTTTCCTTCGAATAGTTATTTATGTGACTGCTGCATAATGAGGGTCATTAAAATACGAATGTGGTTTTTACCACTTCGTTCGTTTCATAAAAGAATCACATGAGTATTTTAATGACTAATTATGTACAGTCACATACATAACTTTATCTTCATTCATACGATAATATGTCTATTTTATAGTCAGGATTGATGAGCAAACGCCCTAGTTACCAACATAATCTGTATGTAAAAGTTAGTTTAGTACTGTCATAATTAATGACTGACGTTTGTAGTTTTTAAAATCCATAAACAATCTAGACTCGAGTTGATTTCGATTCTCAAATCGATTGTTATAATTTCAGCATCGAATTAAATGTATAGGAATGGAACATAAAATTACTAATCGACTAATTCGATAATCGAAAAAACCTATTAATTTTTACTTTTAAAGAAGACGTTCGAAATTTGAACGTAATTTCGTATCAGTTACCGACACTAAAATGTAAACATTTCAATGCAGCCACAGATACTTATATCTAAATGTAGGGCGTTTGCTCATCGCTCCTGAATATAAAATAGACATATTATGGTATGGATGTAGATAAAATGCTTTTAGGTATCACAAAACCATTTTCGGAGGAGAATGGATGAAACGGATAAAAAGGAAAAGAAAACACCAAAAAAAAAGGGAAGTGCCTATCTGTCAAGTATTAACGAGGGAGCAATTTATTTGAATTCATACTTTTAATTGTGAAATGTGTTTTAATGGTGGTCGTTGGTGGTGCTCAGGTGATCGCGATCCAGTTCCAGCTGACGCTGACGTTCTGCCACGAGCCGCGCAGCGCCGTGGTGGCCATCAAGCTGGGCACCGGCGACCTGCCCGCCTTCCGCGAGTTCGGCAAGTTCTTCATCTCCGTCATGCAGGTACATTTTTTTATACTAGTTCAGTTGGCAGTTTGGCACGCAGCCCACCTGATGGTAAGCGGCCACTGCGGCCTATTCCATTAAGGGACGCTTCACCTGGAAGCGTCGCTCAATGTGCTGCTAGACTGTAGGCTCATCTGATCTTCAAGCCTCTGTTTTCAAGTGTACTGGCTCCCACATTAATTTTGCCGGAACACAGCCAGAGCTGTTATGGCGGCAGATTTCATCTGTGGGGGTGGTAGCTAGCCAGTCGGCCTCTGAAAAAGCCTTACCACCAACCAGACCCAAGGCGGGAATCGAACCCACGACGACCGGCTTAGCCACTGTTCCACGGAGGCGGTCTCCGTATCCGGAGGATATCCTAATAATATGTGATCGTTCGGTCGTGTTTGTCAGGGGTGGTTCATGAGCCTACTCCGACCGTACGCGCGGCCGCCGGAGCAGGACACGGCGGCGAAGATCGCAGACACCATCCGCATGCTGGACAGCAACCTGCCCGGCGAAGAAGACCTGGACTCCGACGACGAGCCGCCGCCCGACATCACGCCCGCGCCTGCCACAGGTACAGTGGCGTGACTGCAGGGTGCCAAGTCGGCAAAATGCCACGGGCCCGCAGCCGGAAGGGGCCTCCGGTCAAAGGAGAATCCCAACTCCCAACATTTATTATTTATCATACATGTTTAGTAAAAAAAGTTTTGTTTTTGTTACCTACTCAGTTGCATTCACAAGTAATTTTTTTTTTATTAAAAATGCAAAGCATTTGTAAAAAAAAAAATTGTAACCCAGTTTTAGAACGTATCCGATGCCAGTGCCACGCGTGTTGGTAATACTACGGATGTTCGAGGACTTCCCGCTGTATAGACCGACAAACTTATCTGTTCCGGTGGCGGCGTCGCTACTGTCTATTTAGAACTGTCATTAAATATCTATTATGCATTGCATTTCACGTAGTTCCAATTTTGGCCACCGGAACAGATAAGTTTGTAGGTCTGTAAGTTTCAACAGTGCAGTGCTAAAAATTTGCGTATACTTATTACAGATGTCTCACAATAGTTTTCTGTAAAATATTCTTACTTAACGGTACACTCTAATGGACGTATTGGACCCGATGGTTTATTCAATACAACTTTATACATGGGGTGATTTTGTCCATAGGTGGTCTGAGTTGCGCGGCAGAGGGCGCGACGGCAGCGGCGGCGGCTGGCGCGGCAGGCGTGGGCGGCGCGGGTCGCGTGGGCGGCGCGCAGGACTGACGGCGGGCGGCGGCGCGCCCGGCTCGCTGCAGCTGTAGCTTTAGTGAATACAAACTATTTTATTGATAGGCTAAGATGGACTTGTGTTTTTTATTCATTGTGTTTTTATAGGAACATATATTTTCATTTTATTCCGTGTTTTAATTTACTCCTGTTTATATTCCTTCCTTGTCCTTATCTGTGCATCGGTTCATCCGAGTGGTCCGGCCGAGCAGCCTGGAGGCGACTTCCACCTGTTGCCTCAAATGATGTACTGCTGACATCAGAAACAACCAAGTCGCCACAAATATAATACCTATGTATTAAATATGTTACGCTCAAAGATCAAAAACGCTCATTGAGCGGAAAAATAGCTCACAACGCGTTGTGGTCACAGTAAAACATCCAACGTACTGACACACATAGGAGGGAGACTATATTTTGAGAGTTATTAAGTTAAACAAAAACAACGTCGGAGGCGAAAATCGACTCTGATGGATAATAGGTTAGAAAAGCCTTGACCTTCGTGGTTTTCGATCTTTGAGCGTAACATATATACTTGAATGCAAATAAACAGGCAGACAAAACATGCCTACTTTACTCATCACATAAATGATAAAGTAAAAAATAAATAAATATTCTTGGACTTATTAAAAACATCAGATTATAGTTAAAAACATCAGTTTAATATAGTTCAGCCAAATCGAAAGGCGTTTTTAATCTGGTAATATAGAGCTATTGTACTTGGGTTATTAATGACGATTTATGTCTGCATCTTTAGCCTTAATGAATGAGGCATATTTTGATTAAAATCCCTACTCCGCGAACATTTTTATCGTAATGCAACTGATCCAGTCATTATACTGTATCATTTGTTTCTCATGATCATCGTCAAATGTAATGTTATATTTACACGGAATATTTTATTCCGTGTATATTTATGATAGTACAAGAATTTGTGTAAAACATTCTTGGAATCCTTGGAATATATAAGTCCATGGTCCATGCCTATTGGAGTATAAAAAAAAACAAATTGTCAAATTTGACATGCCGGCAAAGCTGTCCGAAACTTGATGAAAGTAAAACACACTCACATGTGTAATGTGTTCCGTTAACTTCCGTTCCTTTCCGAAGAGACTTTTTTTTAGATTGGAAGGCCATTTATAATATTGATGATATTAATCTGAAAAACTTCTCAAAATATTGGATACTGACTGAGTTATGTAATTAGTTAAAGTATAAATAATACGATTTTGTGTCTGATATCATTTTTCTATTTCGGACTGACAGGAATCAGGTGACAGGTCAAGATGGAACATCCTGTCCTTATTCTGAGGGAACATCTGTGAAAAAAACAAGTTGTTCATTATTTTTGTTTTGAGAATTTAAACATTTTTATTTTTATAACTTATAATGTTATAAAAGCTTAATTTAGCTCAAAATATTGTAATACATATTCATCAATTATAAGTATGTTATAAGTAATTCAAATGTTTTACGTGTAATGCAACAAGTGTTAAACATAAACACATTGCAATGTGTTTGTTTTCAATATAAGAATACCTACGTATTAGGATTAGGATATCATTAATTAACACTAAAAATGGCATGGCATCAACCAGGTATTGTATTCATCCACAATTTTGATCATTTTGTTAATTATTTGATAATATTAACAATAAAATTATATTAGTTGTAACTTGTAACCATAATTGTTTTTCAGATAACATACTGGATCCGGCGGAGCTAGATTGGTCGGGTGATTTTGATGCCCAAGTTCAGAATGTAATGGATAACGTGCGGTTGACAAGAGCGGAGGTGGACGACTTGTCCAAACTATTTTTTGATATTCAGGAATCACTGCAGTATATTTGGCCTGGTAATATACATAAACTTTTCAAACGTTAAATATTTTCCTTAATATCCTAATAAATTAAATAATCAACATTCCAACCAATTTCAGGTTGCCAGGTCTTTCCATTTGGCTCCATAGTGACTGGGCAAGGAATTATTTCTAGTGATGTAGACTGCTACATCCAGATCCCTGATCATTTTGAATACAATCAAGTTAAATTTGTAAAACAAGCTAGAAATGTACTCCGGCAATATCCAAGGATATTTCAAAAATTATTTGCAGTAACTGCTGCTAAGGTGCCAATATTGAAATTGTACCATGCACCAACAGGTCGTAATTGTGACTTAAGCTTTAAAAGTCTGTCTGGAGTAAGAAATAGTAAGCTTATAGCTTATTTACTGCATATGGATAGAAGAATTCTACCTCTTTGTGTACTTATAAAATACTGGTCAAAAGTACACAAATTGACTGGAACAAATTTGTTGCCCAATTATTCATTGACAATGCTCATTATATTTTATTTGCAGCAAGTAAACATTCTACCACCTGTGGCACTTTTGCAGAAAATGACAAATCAGAAATATGTTGTTGATATGTGGAATACAGCATTTGCTGAAGATTATCACCATACAACTGATAACACAAAAAGTATCTATGAACTCCTAGGGGGATTCTTTCAATTTTATAGTTCTTATGATTTTGGGAAACAAGTTATTTCTATATTTTCGGGTAGCAGTATACCTCGTCAACAATTTGTTTCATTGAAAGAAATTCCTAATGAATTTCATTATTACAAGAAAATGGTGAATGAAAAAAAGGTACCTCCAATAAAAGTAAACAATCCAATGTGTGTTCAGGATGTTTTTGAACACAGTAGAAATTGTGTAGTGGCTGTGTATCCGAGATTATTCATGACTTTAATAGCACATATAAAATTGGCAGCCAAAATATATATAGAAAGGCATAGCAACAATTTCCTAAGGCTTATTCTGATGAGCAAACCTGACTTACCAAAACCAGTTCTGAAAAAGAATAGGCCTGACATTCACAATGCTTCAAAACAACCAAACAAACAATCAAACAGTGCCCAGGCTGAGGAAGTCAAACTACCAGAACAAACTCCTAGAAACCTGAAAAGGCCTGCAGAAAGTTTAACAAATTTGTTCCTTGCTGGCCGCTCAAAAGCAAAAATACCCAAAGGAAACAAGTAAGTCCTTGGCTTACATGGTCAACTGTATGACTACACAAAATTTCAAAATTATGTGCTAAAGAAGTATAAAGATGTGATTTTAAAGTTGATGATGGTTGATTGATAAAAAACTTAAAATTTGTGAATTATTGTGAATTGTTGAATGTCATTCAATGGGACATTCACATTGTGATCATGTATGATTAGGTCACAATATACAAGTAGGTACAGAATATATTTCTCAGGAAATGAAATAATTTGTTTTATTATTTATTATAATAGGTTCTTTTTTTACCATAACTGTTTATCAGTTGCCTTGCCAGGCACACAGGCTCCTGATTACTATGGTTTCTCTGAACCCTTGATTTATATGCCTGGTCCTGTTTCAAGATATTTGGCTCACACAGAAGCTATTAAGGCAGCAGATTTCATCTGTGCCAATTCTAAGTAGGTATAAAATCTTCGACACTAAAGATGCTAGGTCTTTGTTGTAATTAATAAACAACTCGTAAAAGTTTAATGAAGGCACAATGAGTAGAAAGTGAGTGAGAATTATATTTTTGAATAAATCCAGTGCCAATAAACAGTAGGTTGCAGTAGGTAGGGAATGTGCCAATAATTGGAAGAGATCATCATAACAATGAAGAACTGCCGAAAATGCCCGACAAAAACCGTACCGCTCTTCTGGTTAATAAAAGTAAACTTTTATTGCCGCAAGAAATATGTTCAACTCTGTTCAACTTAAATTAGACAATCAATATGAAGGAAGTCTAAATAATCAATAGTCTAATTACTCAATCACGGCTAAACGGATTTATATGAAATTTGGCACACGTATAGTTTATAACCCGGATTAGGACATAGGCTATAAAATTCCTACGGTAAACGTCGCATTCCCGCGGAAATAACAATTTTAAAACTACTGAACCGATTTGAATAATTCTTTCACTGTTGGAAAGCTACACTATCTCCGGTGAACATAAGGTACTTTTGATCCCGGAAATGTGGGGGGAAGGGAAGGATATTTGAAAAAAGTGATTACTCGCGGGTGAAACCGGGGACGGAAGGAAGGCTAATAACATAATTCATAGTTGAATCATATTTCACTTCACATAGGTAGTAAATGCCATTTTCAAACCTTAAAAATAATATTCGCGTAGTCATTATTTTTAGAAGTATAGTGCATCCATTTGCAATATAAAGTATGTAATCTACTAATACTATGTAACGAATTTAAATTTAATATCGTTGTTTAACACGTTCGCTGCGATATAAGGCCGAAAGACCCGATGCATGTGCTACCACTCTGTGCGGAGGTGAAAAACGTGAATTTCTCCCTGGTGCGGGGGCTGGTACTATGAGATTTCTGCATGTACAAAAGAGATAAGTATACATTTGAGTTTAGGACCTTATGGGCAACTCAATTAAGCTTAAACTTGTGCATAAGGTTTTTCGGCCCGATAACGCACTGGTTGATATTTTTTTCGATTCCTTGCGGATACCGGGTCGAAAAGCCCGTCATAGGTTATAAGGTTATTCCACCCCCTCCCGCACTGTTGTAGGTGTTTCTTCCGATTAGTGTTGTTACATAATTATCGAGAACGGACGCATAATACGGTAGTGCATAATTTAAGACTTTAGAGTGTCTGTGTGCGTTTTTGTGTGGTTTAAAACCTTTAATTATGCCTCGACCAAATGGGCGATGTCAAAAAATGCTGAAATTATCGTTTCAACAAGAAAAACAAAAAAGTGAAAGTGTACATTCTGATGTAGAAAAGCCGAAGTGCATAAAAGTTTTTGTAAAAAACGAAAAAAAAGTAATGATTTCTATGAAGCCCATACGTAATTTTTCAATGAACGATATTACAAAATATAATGTCTCGATAACTGATTGCACATCACTAATAATTCTCCAATTGAACCTGTTATTCAGTGCGGCATCGGGTTGTAAGACCTTACACTTATTTTTACATATACCTCTTAAGTAAATAGAAGGAACCCGGGGCGAGGCCAACACTAAGACAATCAACTCGTCTACTAGCGATATTGATAGGTAGATATCCAAAATTTAAAGCTTTCGCATAGTTACAGTCATTTATTTCCGACCATACCTTACCGGGCCTATCAACCTTACAACGCAGTGGTGGAGAGTTTAAGTAACAGGTCAATCGGCCTTATAACGCACCATACAAAAAAACGCCAGGTTCGGTCCCGCAGCGAGCGTGTTAAATACATAAATATGATATTCCGTATCATCACTGCTACTGGCTTAAAAGTAACAGTGAATCTTTGACGTATTAGGATCGTAATATTCTAGTGACTTTGAGAACAACGAAAACAAACCGTCTTTTTGACAGATGAGTGCACGGATTATGAATGAGTTTTCGTAGATACTGTAGTAAATATCAATTATTTTGGTAAACTCAATAAAATACACTAGGACAATATCGTGCAGACGTGAACAGACCTTAATCCGTGTGTTCAAGAAAGGTTTTATAAAGAAATGGTAACTTACTAATTGATTACTGCAGTATTTTAGCGTTTGAGGTTATATGAGTGTCCTTGTGAAGTGAATAATTCGGTGGATATATTTTGTTTCCAGCATACATGTCGCCAATTGATATACAGCCCTGCTCGGTGGAAATGCGCTCTGCCTGTTCATATAAAACCGACAGTTTATGCCTTCAAATCAGATCAGGTAAAACATTTAAAATGCAATTTGTTGCCAAAGTTGTGTCATTATTTTTCTTACACAGTTTTTCGTAATAATTATTGTTATTATCTTTTATCTGACTGAGATGTAAATAGATCTTTTTATTTATGAATGTACAACATTTTTCTCATTGTTTTTCTAACTTAGTATTGCATGCTGTGGTTGGGTCTATTGTTATTTGAAATATTTTCTGTTGTGTAGCAGAAACCAATTATTGAGAAAGACTTTTTCTTGGCTACAGATATTCTAAATTGTATTGCCTTAAATCAGGCATAATGTTGCCAATGAGTTGTTGTATAATTAAGTCTAATTATTACTAGAATCGTTTTATGAAACTCCTAGTAAGGATGTTATAGTGAGAAATAATTATTTATAAATACATTTATGTATTCTTATAAATCATACACTTGATATCATCAAAACTGTTATAATTTCCCATTGCAGTTGACAGTGCAAGAATGTCGGCACTACTCAGCACGGAAGGGCTTCTTCTCGTCCATCATCGAGAACATCAAGGAGGACATCGCCAAGAACAAGGAGATGAAGGAGAACATCAAGAAGTTTCGCGAAGAGGCACAGAGGCTGGAGAATTCAGAGGCTTTGCAGGTATTCATAAATTACATAAGATGAAATTAAATTATTTAATCCCTGCACAGACAGTGCTGACATTGCTGTGCATAAACATGTCTATTTGTATTGGTATGTGTGTTTACCAGTTGCTTTGTTTGGTAAATTACAGTTTGTCAAAATTTTAAATAATGATGTTGGGTATTTTATAAAGGGCACAGAGATGTAAATAAAAAAAAACTTTTTATAAAAAAAACATAAAAGCATGAAGTATTATAAAGACAATAGAATCCTATGTTACATTTGTTACAAAGAGGGTATGGTATTTTAACTTATTTTATTAGGGTATTTTAAATTTTTGGCACACTGCTAAATAATGATTTTACACTCACTTTCTTCCATAAAAATTATGTAACCTTTATTGTAAGTTAACTCATTTTCTTGTTGAACAATGATTTTTATTACCTGTTCCTGCTCATACTTACACCAATTTATAGGCTGCAAGACGGAAGTTCCATGCGGTGGAGTCGGAAGCATCCAAAGGATCAGAAGTGCTGAAGGAGACGATAGAAGGCATCCGGGGAAAAGTTGGTCATGTACTTGAAGAAGCCGGAAAGACTGACCTTGTGAAAAAGGCTGGTAAGTTGCCACACAGATAGGATCTTTTAGGAAGAACATCATACACAACAAATGGTAATTATTTTTGGAACCACTTCATGTGGTGTGATGTATTTCCTGAAATGGCTCGATATAATCTTTTGGACTTTAGATATCCTATAAACCGAAAAAAGAATGAGCCTAAAGGGAAACGCCGAAAATAGGCCCAGAGTGCACAACATATTCAATTTCATGAATGAAATCTAAATATTCGTACTTGATTTTTCGCGTTTTTCTTTTTTCAGTAAAAGTCGGGAAAAACATTTATAAATTATTTAATATTTCAACGAGTACATATATCCTTTACATTTCACTACTGACGTTGTTTATACCGGTCCGAAACTTACGTTTTTATATTGCGTTAATCGATAGAGCGGAAAATATTTTATAAATTGTTAAATAATATTATTAAAGACAAATTAATAAATGTATATTTATTTATTAATGATAAATTAGTATAAAACTACTTTTTATAATTATTATTATTTCACACTATAAAATGTTTACCGCTATATCGAAAAACGTAATTAATTTCGGACCAACCAACAAGAAGAATAAAAATAAATGATCAATGTCAGTGGCCGATGCACAAACCGTGCAGTGCCAAGAAAAAAGAAAAAAAAAGTATTGGTCCGAAATTAATTTACGTTTTTCGTTAAAGCGGTAAATATTTAATAGTGTTATTTAATAATTATTAATATTATAAAAGGTAGTTTTAAAACAATTTATCATTATTCATAAATATTGGTCTTTAATAATATTATTTAACACTTTATAAAATATTTACCGCTATATCGAAAAACGTAATTAAAAATAAACTGTTTCGGAACAATTTCTTATTTATTATCAAACATCAGAAGTGACATGTAAACATCATGTAAAGGAAAAAATCGTTGAAATACTTAATTATTTATAAATGTTTTTCCCAACTTATACTGAAAAAAGAAGAAGGCGACAAATCAAGTACGAATATTTAGATTTCATTCATGTGATTGAATATGTTGTGCACTCTGGGCCTAAGTTACTATGGCTGTCTGGCAATCCCCTTTCATATTTTGTTATAATTAGTTACTCAGAAACCTTTAATTTTCAGGCAAACTTACGGAAGATATTTCGAAGACGGCGAAAGACGCGGCGGAGAGTTTGTCTGACACCCGGGAAAAGCTCGGGAAAACATCCGCCTTCAAAACGATATCTCAAGTTAGTACCACATACTTTCATTTTCTTCTTGCTATAGCCATCACCATGCCCTCCTTACCTTATCTCGAGAGACCTTACTTATAGACAGAAACATAGTATCATTAAATATATACTTTTTTTGTAAATACATAGGAAACACAATATACATAGGACACACAGTTCGGTACAACGGACATGTTCATGATTACAAATGTCTGTACCATGCGGGGATCGAACCCGCGACCGCTTGGTATATAATAGCCGACTTCGCAACTGTTGCAACAAATGGCTCGTCATCATGCTGATTGTTGCAAAACCAAGCCATAAACATTTCGATTGCTTGTTTCAGGCTACAGAAGTAGTAAAGAATGAAATGGCGGCGAAAGGACTGGAGGGGCGAGTGTACGTGTCGCCCGTCACGCTGCGGAAACGAGTTGAGGTAATCTCAAGCAATTTACTGATTATAATGACTGCATCAACTCATGACTAAGATTTTCCAAACATGTACTATGTTTGGAAAATCTTAATAGCATTTTGAAAGTAGGCACAACAAAGCAACACCCGCCGTTTTCGTAAAACAGTGGCTAAGTCGCTCGGGTATAAAACCTGGAGGTCGTGGGTTCGATTCCCGTCTTGGGTCTGGTTGGTGGCAGGGGCGTGCATAGGTTTTGAGACTAGGTAGGCAGTAATTTTTTTCCTCAGGTCGATAGGAAACAAATACCTACCATTGGTACCTATTTGTTTTTGGTATTAGAAAGGAATAGATCGAAAATATTTTTTTTGTGCGATCGGATAAGAACAACATTGTAAAACATGCATATTTATTGGCAAATAAATAAAAAACTCACATTAGTAAATGTTTTACTAACGCTAACTAGGTCAAAAACGTCTTATAAAAAAATTTGCCCAGCGCGCCAATTAAAATTATCGTAATATGTATTTTAATTTTAAGTGCATCAAATGAATATAGGTACCTATTTTTCTGCGTGATAATAAACTTATATTAGGCGTTGGCGAGAAACTTATCCAATCATAATTTATCTAAACAAAACAAAACGTAATTTGGGGACATTCACATACCGAACATTGTAATTTTTCCATCGTCAGAAATGCACTCACTTCACACAATGTTCCGTGTTGCTCGAAGACACAAAGATTGTTTAAAATATCAGTGCACTCCACACAATAACATAGTAAGTTATTTAAATAGCAATTTAAAGTTTTAACACACGCACCCATGACATGAAGATAGGTTATCCGAAATGTAAACACAAACAAAAAGCATGATTTTGACCTTGACGTAAAACAAATAACATTTCATTACTTTTTTAAGCCAATAACTTCTGGGTGTGTGTTTTCAATGGGAAAGTAAAATCTATCTATTATATCAATATTATAAAATAATTTTAAGATGCAAATCAGCTATTAAAATTGTGATAAATAATATAAATTGACTAAAAATAGTTGGAAGCTGATACAATTGTTTCTTTTAGCGCCATCTATTGAAGTCGGTGGGATTCACAAGAACTGACATGTTTGCTTGCATAATGCGGAAGTAGAAACGTCTTTAATTAATAAATATTGTTATTTATTAGCTTAAACATAAAAAAATATGGTTTATAATTCGTCTTTTATTATATTTTGATTTTTCTGCTATAATATTATCGTATAAATCAATGGTTAGCCAAACTTAATTCTTCGATTAGGCTAGCTTACCCAATGCGACTATTTAAGAAGTTGTTCTTTCTGGTTATTGTGCTATACGCAGGAGTGACATTTCCATTTTGTCGTATAACACATTTTATACGAAAATGTGTTTTGACAAGTTCGATTGTATGGAGCTTGGTAGGCAGCGCTCGGCCAGTGCTTACCTCGCTTCTATACACACGTAGGTATACGTATAGGTCATGAATGCGCCGTTTTGATGAAATTATGAAGTGTTGGGGGAATAATTTAATTCCTGATTTATGTTTTTAGATTTATTATTACAATATTTTTTAAGGTTTTTCGCGAATGATTTTTAAAAGTAGGCACTGCCTATCTGCCTATATGGGATGCACGCCCCTGGTTGGTGGGAGGGCTTTCTCAGAGTCCGACTGGTTAGCTACCACCCACAGGTGAAATCTGCCGCCATAACAGCTCGGGCTGTGTTCCGGCAATATTAATGTGGGAGCCAGTACACTTAAAATCTACGGCTCGAAGATCAGATGAGCCTAAAGTCTGGCAGCACTTTGAGCGACGCTTCCTGGTGAAGTGTACCTCAATGGAATAGGCCGCAGTAGCCGCTAACCATCAAGTAGGCTGCGTGTCTGTCTGCCAATTGATGTGGTATAAAAAAATAAAAAAATTATTAATAATATTAATATAGTGCGATGTGCGTAGGTGTCGTGCGGCGGCGACGGGCGCACGTTCGCGGCGGACACGCACACCACGGGCGTGGAGCTGCACCGCGACTCCAAGTTCTACCAGCAGTGGGAGGACTTCAAGAACAACAACCAGTACATCAATAAGGTACGACAACGGCACATCACGGTAAACACTCGCAGTTCGATAATAGCGCTTATGCTCCAGACATAAGAATGGTATATACAAGGTCAAAAGTGTATAGTCTGACATGCTTTTGACTGTACCTACATCTATATTCTATTTTAACCTTTTCAACGCCAATGTCTGATATATCAGACAAACCATTTTCGTGCCCACCACGCCAATGTCTGATATATCAGACAAAAAAACATGATCAAGAAACGTTGTATTTTTACTTGCCTGAATGAGTTGAGTATAACCTAATAATTTTTTGGAATTTTTTTTTTAATGGTCGTGGCGTGTGGGGCACCATTTTCGGAAAAAAGCGTGGCGGGGAAAGGGTTAAACTTGCTGTTTTTATTTTTTATGAAGTATTTTCTCATTTATTCATTTATGGTACTATGAACATTTATAATTTTAATTTATGTTTACATAACAGCCAAAAGCCTTTTAGAATGATAAATCCGCTAGGCGCTACGTAGCCATAAGGTCCAACTAAAACATGATTGGTTCATTTTGACATTCAAGACGGCGCGGTTCGACAACTTTCGTCAAAATAAACCAATCACGTTTTAACTAGACTTTATGGCTAACTAGTGCCATAAAGAAGATTTTTCATTAAAAAAACCCTCATTAATAAAAAAATATTTTGTTTGTTTTAACTGTGTACTATTTGAATTTTTAGAGTTTGTTATATTTGTCTCTCGTTTTGTGCCAGGTCTTGGATTGGAAGATAAAATACGAGGAATCCGACAACCCGGTGGTCCGAGCGTCGCGGTTCGTCACGGAAAAGGTCGGCAGCCTCTTCGGCAACATCTTCGAGAAGACCGAGCTGTCGAAAACCCTCACCGAGATCTGCAAGATCGACCCGAACTTCACGCAGCAGAAGTTCCTCGAGGACTGCGCGAACGACATCATCCCGAACATCCTGGAGGCGATGGTGCGAGGAGACCTGGACATCCTGAAGGACTGGTGCTACGAGGGCGTGTTCAACATCCTGGCCGCGCCCGTCAAGCAGTGCCGCCAGCTGGGCTACCGGCTCGACTCCAAGATCCTCGACATCGAGCAGATCGAGCTCGTCATGGGCAAGATGATGGACCAGGGGCCGGTCCTGGTCATCACCTTCCAGTCGCAGCAGATCATGTGCGTGCGGGACGCGAAGAACAATGTCATCGAGGGGGACCCGGATAAGGTGATGCGGGTGAACTACGTGTGGGTGCTGTGTCGCGATCCGCAGGAACTGAACCCGCAGGCCGCCTGGCGCCTGCTCGAACTCTCCGCTAGCAGTGTCGAGCAACTCATCTAGTCTCAAGCCTTACACCATAGACCAATAGCTAAATCCGCCCGCCGGCCGTTCGGCGGAGACCGCCACCGTCGGAATTAAAGTCGACGCGAGGTTCGATGAAACATGACTGTTCCCGTTAATAGTGTTTTCGACCGAGCGAAGCATTTCGAGACGACGGCGGTTCGAAATAAGTTGCAGTTGTGGTGGGTGTTAGTGACGAACTCGTTGAAATATCTACTTTTTGTTATTGGTTGAGTGCGTTTCGGTTGCGATTTGATCGAAAGAAGTTATTACTTCAGGAATTTGTGATTTTAAGTTTTGAAACTCAGGACCTCCACCCTCGGGCTGAAATAGCGAGATATTAAAATAATCGGTTAGATACTGATAAAATACGATATTACAATCTACCTGGAGCCGACGGTGAGGTGGGTCCGCGAGTTTTGTATCTTTTGAGTTTTAGTTTGTTTATTTGATACTTATGTATTAGTTTATTTTGTAACGATTTATTTGTTTTAATAAGTCGATTTATTTTAATGTTTCACTTTATTTACACATGAACGTACGAGTTTTTAATCGTATTTATGAACGGAACGGGAGCTTAATTTTTCCTGTAAAATAGTGTAAAGATTACATACTATTTCCATAATATATTCAGTTGAATGTTGTTGAATGGACGCCTACAGAAAAGTAATGTATTTATTTATTTTTAGCAAAAAAGAATCGCCAACCTAAAATGTTAATTAAAAATGTACAAAGTAAATTCCATATTTTATTTCTCGTTTAACTATCGTCGACTAATTTAAGTTAAATCATCATTAATCCGACGCAGTCCACTGTTGGACATAGTACTCTCTAACTAGTAGTTGTAATAAAAAAATCGGAACAGAAGTTCCGCATAATAGGTCTTCTTTCACGTCATCGGCAAATATGTGTAGCCTTTTCCCTTGACAATGATGTGTACTTGTAGGCTTGGAATGATAACACAAATAGATAAAACATTTGTTTATTAGAGGCACATTCACAAAGACGGAGCAACGTCTCCGCACAGTATTTACAACGCGAGCGGCGCTCGGCGAGACTAGTTAGGCAGACGGAATGTGCCCGACCTACGCGTATTACTTTGTAAAATACAAGCAGTTGGCTTTCAGGGAAAATCGCAACAGTTATAAAATCAATTTTTGTCTGAGTCCTGAATCAACTTAGTTAAAATGTTTACTTTACACATTCCACTTTAACTTCAACATTTAAATAACGGACATACAACCTCGAAATATTTTATGTTGAAGATTTTGTAATTTTCCCTGAAATACAAATATCTTAAATTAAAATGAACCTACTTTGTAAAACTTGATCTACATGGCTTAAAAACAGTTAAAATAGGGTGCTCAGTAATAATTATTATGCTTATAAATACTAAAATTACTCTTATTAAGCTCAATCACAATACCAGAATGCAGTGTTGCCGTGTAAAAATACCCGATGTTAGTTCAGGTGTTGCCAGCTACGCCACTAAAGTGAATAAAGTTATAAAACGACGGACCTTCTTCTTATAATTAGCTTACCATATCTAGCCCGTTTCTCACAACCCTACACTTAAAATCAGATTCTAAATAATTAAAACTTAAATCCTTCCATCTTTGCCGACTTAAAATTTATATAAATAGCATAGCAAATTATATAAAATATTTGCATGTGTACTTTTACTCATTCATTATATTAAATTCCACATTAATTATTTTATTAGAATAATTATTCAAATCAATACAAGTAATAGTAATTTACAGATTTTAGTTATGTGTAAATATTAGCTGTCTTTCTACAATCATAATTTCTAAATTCTTACGATTCGTTTTCAAATAATTATTCTACACCAGAGATTATTTTACCTATATCCCTTTCAGAGACAAGTGACTAATGTGAATAGTTACACAATTATTATATAAAAATCGTGGCAAAAGTTTTACTCTTACCTAACTTGTACTTGAACTAAAAAGTAGTATTGTTTTATATAAAAATTCGATACATATACCACACTACACATTGTTAATAAGATAATTCACGATTACAAAATCAGTGAATATAACGCAGTGCACTAACATTAGGTGCTTTTAAAGTTGATCATTATCATTAAAATGATTGATTAACATAAATTCTTGTACTTGAATATTTGTAAATCGCTTCCTATGGGGTGTGGTGACTTTGATCCCTCAATCAATCCCTGATCTCGATCTTAATAGTAATGGAAAATAATATGTATAGGAATGTTCATATTTGTATTGTACCATGTATCCGTAGACAATTTATGCTCTTTAACCGATGTACAATTGTACGTGTTTGCTATTAATCACATTGTTTAACGCTAGAGTGTAAACCCTAATAGCAAACCATTGAAATATTATATTTAGAGCAGATAGTAGGTATTATTAGTTTGGTCGAGGTATGATGGAATGCTGAACTCGGACCGGCTATGATGTTTTCTGGAGGGCTTGTGTCAGCCGAGATGCTTGATGATTGTTACCTGTAACATTATTTATTATGATTAATTAACTCACTATATTTATGATGCACAGTTACTAAGCCTGCCAGATAGGAAATGATACTTTCGTCGAAAAAGTTAATTCAGTGCAAGGCCATGTCCAAGACGGCAATTTTAACGCGCGAATCGCACCGATTTCGCCGTATCGAGTATAGCTGCCGGCAAACGGCTGACCAATAGCGCGCACGCATCTCAAAAGTCGCGTTCTGCGCAATCCCCACCCGATTTCAAGATGTTTGCCGAGCTCTTTACCTCATCAACGCGCGTTGTGTGTTCACACGTAAAAATTCGCGGCGAATTCGCCTTTCTGGACATAGCCTGTTTTGTAAAATATTCAAAGTAATGTTTAGTTTGTCGTAAATATTCCGATAAGATAGGGTAGTACTGACCGCTCAGTCGACGAGCCATTGCATGAGTGCGGTGTCGAGCCCGCCGGCCGACACCAGCCGCGAGTCGTCGGGCAGAAAGCGCGTGCACGTCACGTGCGACGAGTGCCCGCCGTACTGGTGGCACAGCGACTGGGAAATAACCACGATCACATTAGACGTTAGGATTCCGTTTCGTTAAGCTTCTGTTTCGCATTCGCTGCATTGTGTTAAAGGCATAAAGGCGTTAAAATGACTCCTTCAACGTCTTTGTACTATCCGAAAGACACAGATAATTAAGATAATGCTTTCTTGTACATATGATCTGATCTAATGATATCTTAAACAATAGATTATGTCCATAGCAATTTATCTCAAAATCTATTTCAATCTTAAAAACTGACGTTCATTGTCATGATTTACTGTTGGGTAGAGCAAAATATACCCAGATTTATGACTGAGATACGAATCAAGCAAGGGATTTACCCTTATGATTTGACTAAGGCTTCTTATCAAATTTCTAGTAAACCGTGTTGAATGAAATGTGTTGATCAAGGTTCTTAATATTTATATTATGTTGGTACTTTTTGGTTAATCTTTGGGTTTCCTAGCACGTTGAATAATTTTATTATATCAAAACAAACGGATTTTTTAATTTATAGGTCTGTCTTGTATCTACTGGGATGATATTTTCTTCTTAAAAATATCACTTTACAATAGGTTATGCGTAGGTTCTAAAGAAAACGAATAATATTCTAATCAATATATATGTTACAGCCAAAGTGATCAACCTGGATATTATATATAATAACTAGCCATTATATATAATATCTACTCAATTTGGTCAAAGTGATAAATAACACAGAATTGATCACTTTAACCAGCCATTATATATAATATCTTCATAGACTTGGATAATGTAATAAAACAATGCCTGACTGGTAATTTTTCATAGAAATAATATTATTAATTTAAAGGAATGGATAGATTTGTGTTAGGTTAGGTTTGAACTGCGACCCCAAATGCACGAGCCGAGCGAGCGAAGCGAGCGTGCCGCGGCAGCTGCCGGCGAGTGCCAGAACCGAATTCTACCCATGTTACTTCGTCAGGGCAGAGAGATAGTATTTTGTTTATTTACTATTAATCATCAAATGGTCTGTATGTTACGCTCAAAGATCGAAAACGCTCATTGAGCGGAAAAATAGCTCACAAGGCGTTGTGGTCACAAAAGTTTTTTTCAGGTTTAAAAAAAAAATAACCACGAAGGCCAAGGCGGGAGCTCCGCTTCGCTCCGCTCCCGCCTTAGCCTTCTAACCTATATCCATCAGAGTCGATTTTCGCCTCCGACGTTGTTTTTGTTCAAAATATAGTCTCCTCTGTGTGTCAGTTACGTTGGATGTTTTACTGTGACCGCAATGCGTTGTAAGCTATTTTTCCGCTCAATGAGCGTTTTTGATCTTTGAGCGTAACATATACATAGTTTGTACAACTATTTATACACTTTATATGTCAGTAACGTACGTATTGATCACTTTGGCTAACTAGGACCAGCTATTATAAATAATATCCGGATAAAGTGATCAATTTATCACATTGTCTAGTCAATTTGGTTATTATATATAATGACCAGTCATTATATAAAATAGCTAATTGTTCACTTTGACTGTAAAATATAAATAAAAATTAACCAGTGCAAAGGGCAGGAACTAGTGTTATTTAAAAATATTAAAAACATACCTTAGGTTGTGTTACAGGATAAGCGTAAAGTTTGACTTTGCCGAAATCATCTCCAGTGGCTGCCAGGCGGCCGTCGTGAGATCTGAAATATAATGTCTAATTAAATAAAAAAATAGGGTTTATTCCCTACATTTTACTCAAATCCGACGTTTCGGCTGCTTTGCAGCAATAAAATGTCTAACTTTGAAATTGTTCATATAAATATAATAATCATTCTTTGTATAAAATATCAGATTATTAATGATGACCCATTGGAGGGCCAAGACCTCCATCACTGAAGAATGCGTTTAAGGATCGAAACAGCGCTTAAACACATTTATCTACATCCATACCATAATATGTCTATTTTATATTCAGGAGCGATGAGCAAACGCCCTACATTTAGATATAAGTATCTGTGGCTGCATTGAAATGTTTACATTTTAGTGTCGGTAACCGATACTTAATTTCGTTTAAATTTCGAAAGTCTTCTTTAAAAGTAAAAATTAATAGGTTTTTTCGATTATCGAATTAGTCGATTAGTAATTTTATGTTCCATTCCTATACATTTAATTCGATGCTGAAATTATAACAATCGATTTGGGAATCAAAATCAACTCGAGTCTAGATTGTTTATGGATTTTAAAAACTACAAACGTCAGTCATTATGTCAGTACTAACTTTTACATACATAGGGCGTTTGCTCATCAATACTGACTATAAAATAGACATATTATCGTATGAATGAAGATAAAGTTATGTATGTGACTGTACATAATTAGTCATTAAAATACTCATGTGATTCTTTTATGAAACTCACTTCGTTCGTTTCATAAAACCACATTCGTATTTTAATGACCCTCATTATGCAGCAGTCACATAAATAACTATTTCATCCACATAAAAATAAAAAGATGACTCCATATTTAACGCTTCGTGGTAGTCTTTAACCCGATTTAGCTCGTAGTATCAGATCAACAGTGAGAGCAGGTTACCTGGTGCAGGTGTTGATGTCAGTGCCGTCAGCGTTCTCCGGCCAGACGCCGACGGTGGCGAAGGTGATGGGGCAGGTGTTGGTGGCCCACACCACGTCGCGCATCGACGTCGGCGCCGTCACCTGCCGGCACGTCGTCGCGTTCCCTGTGGCACACGATCAATTAATAAATCCCTGGACATCAGTGTGCCCGCCCATGTCAGACTTTTTGTATGACCAACAATCGGTGACAGACTTTATTTCTATGATATCTCTGACCGACTTTTATTTAGGACGTGTGCGTTGCTCCAGTGCTATCAGTACGTAATATTTGTCACCTAAAAAAGTCGGTCACCGAATTATCGGACGTGGGCGGGTAGCCTTATTCATACAGCGCCGCCAAACTAAGCTAGCTTGTACTAAGGGTGCAACAGTACGTATAAACCAATTTATAAAATCTTTGCTTGTTTTGGGGCTAGATGGCACTGAGTGAAAAATATAAAAATATTAAGCAATTTATTTATGCAGGGTAAAAACTAATGAAATCAAGTTGCAATGTTGACAACCAGTGTGTTTTTGGCTGGTTAATAGCCAACAGGCACCAGCTCGTCCCAATCGGGTGGAAAGGGAAAACCGGGGGAGTTTAGTGGGTAGTCGGACGAACATCTTTAGCCCTACACACGTTCGCAGGCGTCGCTAGCCTGCGGCTATGGCGCGTAAATGCGTGCTCCTCCGATAAACAAAAGATAAATTTTGGTTAATCAATATTTTAAAAGGGTATGTCCCTGTCACACTGACCTCTACAAGTATTAGAGGTCAGTGCCCTGTCATATTTGGTTGTTCTGAATTATGCAGATGTCTAACCTAGGGTAAGTAGTATCAGTAACTTACAGAAAAGAAGCTCGTAGTCTCCGGAGTTACTCCTTATGTACTGACTGTCTTCCGACCAGTCTAAGTGAGTGATGTAGCTTGAGTGACCCTGGAAATACAGATAAATATTTTAAAGAATATTGTTTTAAAAAATTTCATTAATATTTTCACTATTTTATTACAAGATATTTTTACTATTTTATTACAGGATATTGGACATTTAAATGTTAAATGTATTAAACATTTAAAGGAGGCAAATACATAAAAACGTAGTAGATACGTTACGAAAGAGAGAGAGTAAGGAAATCGATATTTTAGTATAAAAAGTTTTCAATTATTAGGTCACGAAAAAGCATAAAATAGGTACGATTGTAAATTGGACACGGAGAAACCAGTATTACCCATATTCGGTAAGAAGCTAGACCTAAAGCAATATCGGCATATCTACAAAAATAATTAGCACTAGACAATTTATTACACTAAATCCTGAAGTGTTTTTCAAACTTTAAAAGTGACCGCATGACAGAAGTAAAATAAGAGTTAAATTTCACCATCTAATAAGCACCAGTTGAAGCCGTCTTTAGTTTTCTTTCTTACTTTATTTATTTTTTGAAAAATTTACGAAGGAGACAACATCTAAAATATCTGACTTTTAACTTTTCGGTCATGATGAAACTGGCTTAAAATTAAGCAAGTTTATCACGAGGATCCCAAAGTTACAAGATTTAAAAAAGTTTGTAAAACACTCAACTAAAACCTAAAATACTTACTACTTCTGTTTATTGAAGTAAATGTTATGGGGAAGGCAGGGTTTATAAAAACTAATTCATCCTATTGCTAAAGCATTTTGACACAGGCTAAATAAGGCAGGCACAATGCTAAGTAATTCATAAAGTATATCTTTACCCGTCTACGCTTTTTCTCCGTGCACTGTGTGAATGATGCATGAAATCACAACATGGTTAGAAACATAACAAACAATGAGGATGTAAAGCATATTAGAAATGACAATGCAAAACTTGCTAAGAACAATGGGCCCATAAAATTTAAGTTAATGAGATGTATTTTATGTGAAAGAAAGACCACACACACACCATCAACTTTTATTATGATGACACCATAATCGGCCCCAGGGGGAAAAAGTTATCGTCGATAATAATTTATTAGTTTTATATATGAACATAAATAATTAACATAATTACCATATTTTTTTTCCCTAGGACCAATTTTGTCGACGCCATAATAAAAGTTGAAGGTGTTTATTTGATCTACTTCGTAGGCTCAAATCTGCAAAACTTTTTTTTTTTTGGGCGCAGTTTTTTGCATTGTCTTTTCAACCACTGAAATGTAAAGTTTTTAGTAAGATGTATTATGTGCGTAACTTTGAGTTAGTAGATGACAGAATATGAGATGATATTGCGAAACCTGCTGAACTAGTTGGTTTTAGAGTTTATTATGGCGCAATTATGACATCTTTGTAATAAATAAGATTAAAATCAAAGATATTAGATCAAGTCAAATTAGGCGGTTACCACTCTGCACCGCGCTCCGCCGCGGTACGCGGGACGACAGATTTAGGCGGTTATCACACTGAGCCGCGCTCCGTCGCGGAGCGCGGGGCTGCATAGTAAAAATCCCGTACGCGGCGCGTTTTCAGTGTGTTGTGCCGCACGTGTTTTCTATACAAACTGAGGTACTTGCATATAATGATTAAATCTGTCGTCTCGCGCTCCGCGACGGAGCGAGGTGCAGTGTGGTAATCGCCTTAATCATTATATGCAAGTACCTCAGTTTGTATAGAAAACAAGCGCGGCACAACACACTGAAAACGCGCTCGCGCGCGGGATTTTTATTATGTAGCCCCGCGCTCCGCGATGGAGCGCGGCTCAGTGTGATAACCGCCTTAGTCAAATATGTTGGCGTATTGTAACATATTTTCTGCTATGCAATACTCGATCTAATGTTTGGTGTGGGCGTGGCCCTGTGGAGCTCATCACTCGTGTCTGGTCGTCTCTCTCGCTCTCTCCGCTGGTGAGTGAGTGAGTGATACTCACCAGGCACTTGCCGAGGCGGGAGTAGCGCGCGCCGTTGTCCTCTACGCGGTAGATGTAGATAAAGTTGTCGCGAGAGCCCAGCGCCACCATGCTGTTGTCCGGCGAGTATTGTATCGTCTGGATTGGTTCCGTGCTAGACAACCAAATAATTATTATTACTTATTATTGCCTAAATAGATTGCTGAAGGGTTGGAAAGATGATATCTGAAAGATAGTTTGCCAAAATTGGATGCTGACAGCTCAAAATAGAATTAGCAATAACATTCACACGGTATGACTTTAGTCGGACTTAAAAAAATTGTAGAGCAGTGAACTACCCTAAAGGCAACAGCAGTCATTTCCACAAACATTCAGAGGTTAGGCATCCTTCCGTTCTTCCTCGGACCGCGATGTTAGATAAGGTAAAATGTAAAAGTGAGAAGGCGTGAAGGTTACTGACCCGTCCTGATGCTGGGCCAGCAGGTCGCGCGTGGATGGGTCGAAGACCAGCCAGCGGCCCGACAGCGCGCCTACCGCCACCACGCCGCCGTCCGCCGACCACGCGCAGCACTGCGCGCGCTCCTGCATAGCAATATGACATCTTACTAACCACACGACATACGACTATAGTTCGTAAAGTAAAATCTAGGATGATACCTGCGACAGATGTCAAAATGACACTTCTAGGGACGTAGTTTTATCTTAACACTCCATTAGTCGCGCGTTCTACAATGGTAGAACGCGTGTGCATTTTGAGGCATTTTGTCGCAAATTGAAGGTCATTCATGCAGACAGTCTAAGTATTCCTATATTACTAGATAATAGTCATATTTAGTGTCCTTACCGTGTCCTACCAAGCTGCATATCAGAGAAATTTGGCGCCAAAAGTGAATTTCTACGATTGTAGAACGCGCGACCACTCGCGTGACATTTTTTTCGTGCGTTGCCTTCGATGTTTATTTGTTGTAAGTATGGTTTCTACCTCTTAATTATGTTATTATGAATGTACTATTTATTGTAAGGCTAGTAGTAACTAAAATAATGATTTTTTTTTTAAGAGTAATGGGTACATGGAGTAAATAAAGAATTTTTATATGGCTAGAAGAAGAAATCAGTGATGATGGAGATATAGTGGAAAGCGACCCTGAAGATTTGTTACCAGAAAAGGTCTGCTTAGTAGAATCTCCACACAACACGGACACAGAGCAGGAAGGCAGTAGCAAAGAGTCTAACTTGGAAAATGTTGGGAAATGTTATTTCTGTGGCAGAGCGCGCAACGAGTCCACCAGGAAGCTATGTTACACATGTAACAAGTGGATTTGTCCTGATTATCAAGTTCATCCTTGTCCTGACTGCGCTAAAAATGAAGAAATGGAGGTGGGAGACATGAGTGAATAACAAAGACGAGACTTATAATATTGAAAGCTAAAATTTCGCGGGTTTTTTTGTTATTTTCGAAAACTCTGATTTTTAGCTCCTAATATGGTTAAGTTTTATTAAGTTTCATTTGTTTTAGTTTTACTATAAAGTGTAACATAATAGAACATAAAAATAATTATCAATTTATAAGCTTTCATTCAAAAACCCTTACATTAAAACTGTTCTACGTATGTAGAGCGCGCGACTACTCACGTCCTAAATTGAGGCGCGCCTACTGGAGTGTTAAACTAGCGGCGCCTCCGCGGTTTCACCCTTGCGTTATTTCTTTTTTAAGATATACCTTCCTTCCCCGCACATTTCCGGGATAAAAAGTACCCTATGTCACGCGGGGATAATGTAGCTTTCCAACGGTGAAAGAGCAGCGCAACAAGTGCAGTGCGACCAGTTGGCTACGAAACGGACATGTATTATTTTATTACATTAAAATATTATTACTTATGTCTTTTCTTCGTTTTCACGTAAGTGCCAAAAATATTAATTAACCTCCCTCCGATGGCTTTGGAGACAGCAATATCGAAATATATTAGGCCTGTATATTAGTAATAACGTGAGAAACACCAACATAAAACCAAAACCAAGCGGTACAATACCTCAATATCCTTGCTCCAGACAGTAGAATGGCTCATCCCGTCCCACAGCTGCAGCAACCTATCCCACCCCGCCGACACGAACTGCGGCAGCGTGGGATGCACGGCGAGCCCCCACAGCTCGTCCACGTGTCCCAGCACGCAGGGCGAGAAGCCCAGGCCGAGGTCGCCCTGCAGCACGCAGTTGCGCGTCGTGCCCACGAACAGCTGGCTGCCGCGCCCTTCGGCGACCACGCGCACGCCGCCGTAGTGGCCCTCGATCTATGACACAAGTAAAATTTTTCTGTACTCTTGATATCTCTATACTTTATCGATGCAAGAAAATCAAAAACAAAAAACCAATTTAAAAAACATGCGTAATTCTCGCTCCATCTTTATTTTTAAGCCGTGTAGAGTTTGGAAGAGACAGGATTTTAAACAAAATATTACTTTAGGACACTAATAAATAACAAATAAATAATGTTATTTAGTATTAATATTTTGATACTTAATGTATACGAATATTATTTAACTGGTAGCTACTACCATTAGATATTACAGAATTACTTATTTTTAAAGGTACCTATGGGTAAAAAATTGATATTTTTCAAAAGACTATCAGCTTCTGTGTGCATCGAGCCTCGGGTGTATTTTGCACCATCATCTTTCCCAAACTGTGATTTAGTATTTTCTGAATAAAAAAAAAAGCCAATCATCTTTTTTATTGCATTCCGGTTGACTTCTAAAACTCAACAATATGTCGTCAATTTTTTTAACACTTTTCTTGAATTTTATGAAGCCACTCCAGGTGGAGCAACTATTTGCGCGAGACGGCAAGCAGGAGCTCGAATTCGATGCGAGTAGCCGAAGATCGAGCAAAGTGTGTTGAGCCTTCAACAGGCTGATGATGATGTTTCGGAGTTCTCACCACATTCTCGACGCCGAGCGCGTTGACGTCGGCGTCGAAGGCGACGATGCGGCCGTCCTTGCCGCCGGCGCTGAGCACGCGGCCGTCCTTGAGGCAGCACAGCGAGAACAAGATGGTTCGGTGCACTGACCACATTCTCGACGCCGAGCGCGTTGACGTCGGCGTCGAAGGCGACGATGCGGCCGTCCTTGCCGCCGGCGCTGAGCACGCGGCCGTCCTTGAGGCAGCACAGCGAGAACAAGATGGTTCGGTGCACTGACCACATTCTCGACGCCGAGCGCGTTGACGTCGGCGTCGAAGGCGACGATGCGGCCGTCCTTGCCGCCGGCGCTGAGCACGCGGCCGTCCTTGAGGCAGCACAGCGAGAACAAGATGGTTCGGTGCACTGACCACATTCTCGACGCCGAGCGCGTTGACGTCGGCGTCGAAGGCGACGATGCGGCCGTCCTTGCCGCCGGCGCTGAGCACGCGGCCGTCCTTGAGGCAGCACAGCGAGAACAAGATGGTTCGGTGCACTGACCACATTCTCGACGCCGAGCGCGTTGACGTCGGCGTCGAAGGCGACGATGCGGCCGTCCTTGCCGCCGGCGCTGAGCACGCGGCCGTCCTTGAGGCAGCACAGCGAGAACAAGATGGTTCGGTGCACTGACCACATTCTCGACGCCGAGCGCGTTGACGTCGGCGTCGAAGGCGACGATGCGGCCGTCCTTGCCGCCGGCGCTGAGCACGCGGCCGTCCTTGAGGCAGCACAGCGAGAACAAGATGGTTCGGTGCACTGACCACATTCTCGACGCCGAGCGCGTTGACGTCGGCGTCGAAGGCGACGATGCGGCCGTCCTTGCCGCCGGCGCTGAGCACGCGGCCGTCCTTGAGGCAGCACAGCGAGAACAAGATGGTTCGGTGCACTGACCACATTCTCGACGCCGAGCGCGTTGACGTCGGCGTCGAAGGCGACGATGCGGCCGTCCTTGCCGCCGGCGCTGAGCACGCGGCCGTCCTTGAGGCAGCACAGCGAGAACAAGATGGTTCGGTGCACTGACCACATTCTCGACGCCGAGCGCGTTGACGTCGGCGTCGAAGGCGACGATGCGGCCGTCCTTGCCGCCGGCGCTGAGCACGCGGCCGTCCTTGAGGCAGCACAGCGAGAACAAGATGGTTCGGTGCACTGACCACATTCTCGACGCCGAGCGCGTTGACGTCGGCGTCGAAGGCGACGATGCGGCCGTCCTTGCCGCCGGCGCTGAGCACGCGGCCGTCCTTGAGGCAGCACAGCGAGAACAAGATGGTTCGGTGCACTGACCACATTCTCGACGCCGAGCGCGTTGACGTCGGCGTCGAAGGCGACGATGCGGCCGTCCTTGCCGCCGGCGCTGAGCACGCGGCCGTCCTTGAGGCAGCACAGCGAGAACAAGATGGTTCGGTGCACTGACCACATTCTCGACGCCGAGCGCGTTGACGTCGGCGTCGAAGGCGACGATGCGGCCGTCCTTGCCGCCGGCGCTGAGCACGCGGCCGTCCTTGAGGCAGCACAGCGAGAACAAGATGGTTCGGTGCACTGACCACATTCTCGACGCCGAGCGCGTTGACGTCGGCGTCGAAGGCGACGATGCGGCCGTCCTTGCCGCCGGCGCTGAGCACGCGGCCGTCCTTGAGGCAGCACAGCGAGAACAAGATGGTTCGGTGCACTGACCACATTCTCGACGCCGAGCGCGTTGACGTCGGCGTCGAAGGCGACGATGCGGCCGTCCTTGCCGCCGGCGCTGAGCACGCGGCCGTCCTTGAGGCAGCACAGCGAGAACAAGATGGTTCGGTGCACTGACCACATTCTCGACGCCGAGCGCGTTGACGTCGGCGTCGAAGGCGACGATGCGGCCGTCCTTGCCGCCGGCGCTGAGCACGCGGCCGTCCTTGAGGCAGCACAGCGAGAACAAGATGGTTCGGTGCACTGACCACATTCTCGACGCCGAGCGCGTTGACGTCGGCGTCGAAGGCGACGATGCGGCCGTCCTTGCCGCCGGCGCTGAGCACGCGGCCGTCCTTGAGGCAGCACAGCGAGAACACGGCGCCCTCGTGCACGCCGCGCACCAGCCGCGACGCCGTGTTGGTGCCGCGCGCCCACACCGTCAGGTTGCCGGACGAGTCGCCCGACACCACGTCACCTGCAGACATCCACCCATCGACGGTTAAAATTGGGTTGTATTTAACTGCACATCAAAAAATACTGATTGTGCATCATTAAAATACTGAATTGCTGACCTACCCTAACCTTTGGTGTGCAATCAGTTATTTTGATCTTGATGTACCTTTCAGTATTTTTTTTGATTTACACTTAAAAATATCTCTTAAAACATCTTTATGTGCATCTACAGGGTGTCCCAAAAATCGCACAAGAGGCATCGAACAAGCTTAACATGACCACAGTAAAAGTTGCTCGCTTTTCAAGATATTGCCAATTTAAACTTTTTCTAAATTTTCACGTTTTTAACGTGTTCAGTGCTAGTTAGATAGCCTAAGATATTCGCAACAAGAGTACAAAAAAAAATCCAAATATGAGAGCTATCTAACTTAATGCTAGCGTACCCGTTAACAAACGTGAAAATTTAGAAAAAGTTTGATTGCGAATCGCCTACTAGTAATTCTTAAAGGGGTCAATTCGCACGCGATTAAAATTCGTTCGGGCGAATCGACTACTAAAAATAATATTATTTTTAAAAGTTGACGATTCGCACTCACGTGCGAATTTTTTTCGTGCGAATCGACTACTAACCCAAAATGTTACTTCAGTCCCGGTAAATCCGGATTAACTTAACAGAAGACAAAAAAAATAAACTTAAGTCCAGCTAAGGGAAATTGTGCCTGCAAAATAAATACACATCATTAAAGAATTATCAGTTTAAGACTTTGTCGCATGATAAGTACAGTCGACCGCACATCAGACTACTCTAATTGACCTACATCCATTTTCGGCTTTAAGCACCTCACATAGAGTTCTCTTTCAATTGATAATATTTGACAGATTAGGTTAGGTTAATCTGCTGCTGTCCGCTGCGATCCGAAACGAGCAAGTGGGTCACCCGATGTTATGTGATCACCGCCGCCCACACGCACCCGAGACCCCCTTGGGGTCGCAGGCTTGTTGCCCGCCTTAAGAGACGACAGTTATATTAACTCACCGTTCTGGTTGAATCCGAGGCAGGTGACGTACTTGGGCTTGTCGCGCGCGTCGAAGATGCCGAGCCGCTTGTACAGCATGTTGGTGTGGTCCAGCGTCCAGAACGCGATGTGGTTCTTCCCGCAGGTCACGATCTGGTTGCGGTCCAGCGGGTGGAACTCCGCCGCCACCACGGTGTCCACTGAGCACTGGACCAACCCATACAAACAGTTTGTTGAGTGGACAACACTACACATCCCTTTATGATTTATGCATGCAAGTCTTTAGTTTATAGTCTATGACAACACTATCTGTTAAGGAGGAATAAGTAATGGCTGCGGTCAAAGTGTATTGTAAAATTAAATATAAGTGGAAGTACATAAAGAAAGGATTCAAGATATTATTAGAAGAGTTATCATTTAATGCTCATAACTCACAATACAGTTCTTTATTTATTTTATTACAACCTTATTTATTTTTAGACGACTTATAGATAAACGAGCAAATGTGTCACCTTATGGATGCCTTATGGGGTAGGTAATCACAAATATACTAAATCTATGGTAATCACCATGGAAATAATATTGTCTATGGTAATCACTAAAGCCCATAGACACCTGCGACTTAGGTCTAAGATGTATAGCCAACTGCCAGACTTCGTATTGTCACTGAGTATTTTCCAAACTGAAAAAACCTTTACACGAAGATGGTGTAATTTCAACTGCCAGACTTCGTATTGTCACTGAGTATTTTCCGAACTGAAAAATCCTTTACACGAAGATGATGTAATTTCCAGCATCGCTACACTGAGCTACTATTCGACAGACTTTCTTCTAGGAGCTGTGGAAGCCGAGTGGTATAAAACAACACTTCTCATGCCAATACGATGGCCAAGAAATGCTTTCTTTCTTCCACGCGTAAGGGAGATGGCGCCACTTACGGATTTTTCTTGGTGCGTATTAACCTGCACATTGTATAGACCGACAAACATATCTTCCGGTGGCGGCGTCGCTACTGTCTATTTAGAACTGTTATTTAATATCGTTTTTGCATTGCATTTCACGTAGTTCCAATTTTGGCCACCGGAACAAATAAGTTTGTCGGTCTGTACTATTGGATGGCTATGTCCATTCGACTGTGCAGGGTTCCCTGTTGAGGGTTACGGAGGTAAATGACAGTCGCTCCAATGTAATAACTGGACTTGCTGAATCCAAGCGTATCCTGACTAGTTCCAGACAAAACGCTCGGAAGAAGACTAACCTTGGTCTCGGCGAGGCAGTGGCCCTTGTCGGGGCGCTGCCACTCCCACACGGAGATGGTGTGGTCGGGCCCGTCGTCCACGCAGGCCAGCAGCGACCCGCCGTCCGCCCGCGAGAAGGTGACGCACGCCACGGCGCGCTCCATCTGCCCCGCGCCGATCACCGCCAGAGTGGCCAGGGACACGGAGTTCCACACGCGCACGTGCGGCTGCAAACACAAATAGTTTATGCACAGTGGTTTTTGTCCATCAGATGTTTAATGAGCCACGGATCAACCAACCCAAATCTGTCAAAACCAGGTTTTACCAGGTGGTAGGTTCCAGTACTGGACCGTCTAGGTGGGTACCAACGCAGTGCCAGATATTTTCCCGTGAAATAGAAGTGTGTCAAGCACTTCTGTGTTTCGGGGAAAGGGCACTGAAGCTAGTGAAATTACTGGGTATAGATAGACCTAATAACTGTCGTCTCGGTGTAGCGGGCACAAGGCAGTGCCAGACAGTAAATGCTTAGTTACTGTTTGGCACTGAACTGTCTAAGGGCAGACGTGGCGCTTACCATCAGGTGTACGATCTGCTCGTCTTGTTACACATTGCAATAAAAAAAAGGACGTTGGTGAAATTAGCAGCAAAGCTTTATGTAGTTGTCTCGTCTCTTACCCTGGCGTCGAGTCGGTCGTGGCCGGCGCACTGGCCGCTGGCCACGATCAGCTTGTTGGGGTGCACGGCCAGGCACTTGACGTCGTCGGTGTGGCCGGTGTAGTGCCGCTGGCACTGCTCGTCCACGTTGAAGAGCACCACCACCGCCGCCACGAAGTACACGATCTCGCCCGTCGGCAACAGGTATAAGTTGCTGCGGCAGTCTTTGCCTCTGCATATAAATAGGTGCTGAGTAATTTCGATTAAACATCGCTTTATAGCCTGACTAGGAAAATAAAAAACCTGTTCTGGAGGCGCCACATTAGCTATGGTTATAGCAACACTTGGTTGCTATGGTTATACTCACAAATAACTCACAATATCCAATAGTAACAAGGCACGGTTGACAATTGACATCACACTTTGACAGAATAATAATGAATGACGTCTTATTGTTTTTCTTTTTTGATTGTTGCCACTTGAAGAAATTAGTTCCAATATTTTTACGCAATATGGCGAAGTTTTTTATTTTATTGGTCGGCCTATAAAATTTTAGCTGCTTTAATATTATGTTAGCTGCCTTCATAAAATAGTGTTTAAGCTACCTACTTGGATCGCGCACGCAACCCACCTGATGGTAAGTGGTCACGCGGCCTATTCCATTAAAGGGACGCTTTACCAGGAAGCGTCGCTCATTGTCCCGCCACATCTGTGTTGTGAACCTACCATTTACTTAAAGTTGTGGCAAAAGTAAGGAAACACCATAAATGATAAAATGTTTGCGGGGATTCTGCCATAATGTGCTTTAAATTTCGGTTTTAAAATATAATTAATTTTGTAAATTCGGAGAGCAAAGTGGGCAAGCATCCTTTTCTGTAACCCACCAAATAGATTTTCATTTGGTGAGTTCCACCTAGACCTTCACTTAAACTGATTAAAAGCGACAACAAAGCCTGATCCCATGATAACACACGCCGCGTATTCTTCTCTAATCGCAATAAAGAGTAACATTTAATTATCATTCAACTTATTGAAGAATGAACTACGCATCAGTGGAGCACAAATAGTTTCCTCCAGAAGCAATCATCCGCGTCGGCCATTTGCAATGAGCTGGCGTGAATGATTGGTCATCAGCGGCGGCGCTGGACCGAAACCCACTTTTATAGCCGACCTTCAAAGATTGTTCCTTTGTAGGGTTAAACTGAGGACACAAATAGGAACTACATACTACATAGTATTCCTGACTTTTCATGTTGTGATACTAAAACTATAGAACTTCAAGATGCCATCAACCCTTGCAAAAAACTTTTCATAGTACTAAAAATTATAGTTTTTATGTTTATGAAAGAAGTTAGGAACTTTAAAATATCCTATAGTAAATTCATCTTTCGTCATCATCATCATATCAGCCAAACGACGTCTACTGCTGGACATCGGTTTGGAGATCCTTGGGGGAGCCCAAGGATCTCCAAACCGATTCGTCATAATGTGATAAATATACCAAAACATCAAACATTATCAACAACATCGAGATGGGGTTAAAAAAATGATAATTTGGATTTTGGGACACGCAAAACTTTTCTTCTGCGCTGTGGTCGCACTCTTTTAGCCAACGCTAATTTGTCAAAACAGCAAATTAAGACATATTTTTATGTAGATAGACGGGTTTTTGGATACAAAGTACATATGCTAGTGAAATTACTGGGTATATGAGACCTAAAATAACTGTCGTCTCGGTGTAGCGGGCGCAGGGCAGTGCCAGTCTGCTTAGTTACTGTTTGGCACTGAGCTGTCTAAGGGCAGACGTGGCGCTAACCATCAGGTGTACGATCTGCTCCTCTTGTTACACATTGTGTTGGAGCAAAGGCCACCTTAGGCCTTCTCGGGCATCGTCGGGCGCCGTCGGGCGTCGCCGGCTCCCCACACCTGCGCGCACCAGCACCCACCGGGCCACGACACTCCGCTATTCGATCCCAACGGCAACGAGCGCGTTCCTCTTGTCCAACCAACCGCGAATAAACCATTTTTACAGTATACAGTCCACTCATTTAAAAGTCCTTTAGTTAGGACCCTAACACATTGCAATAATAATAATAATAATAAAATGTTTGATTTACTAGAAGCGGAAGTTTTTGCCCACGATTTGCGGAAATCTTATTTGTTTTTTTTTTTGTATCAAGCAACAAACTAGACGCAATTGTTTCAATGTTTTTAAAACTAAGGCAAGGTCAATCAAGATTACTCAGCAGACGGAAGACATTCTCTGGACAGTATCAAATGAATGTGCGGATAAAACAATTACTTGGTCCCAAATGAGATTATTCATTGTCTGTAATAAGTAATATATTATTTTTAAAACAAAAAGTCATCACCATCAGCCTAATTGTGGGATATTAATATAGACGCACATTCACTATTTTAGTACATACTAATTAACGCCATGTTATCTTATTTTATATTTTAGAATATTTTTATCAAAGCTTTATATTTTTCCTGTAAGTATGTTACTTAATGTGTGTAAAAAATTTTTTTACAAAAAATTGTAGGCATAGTAGGTACTTTAGTTCATAGTATTCATTATACTACCTATTAATAAATTATTGTTACCAAATAAACATTAAAGTCCCACTGTCCATCGTGACAGTTTGAAGGACGTCCGGGCCCTAGTCTAATTTAAATGTTGTTGTACTAGTATAGGTCACATTGATGTAATACCCTATGGCACGCAAGTGTGTTGATAAGTAATTAAGTAATTTTTACAAAACACGACAGACGTGCATTTTTTATGAATATTGACAATTTTTTGTTTTTCATTTATTGTTGTGAAATCAGCTTGTGAGCATTTTGAGTAATTCTATAACAATTGCAAGTGATATACTTAAACATAAAGTACACATTTTTGATTTCCCTAATAACACTGTTCAATTTACTACGCAAAAATAAATTTTAAAATTGAACAACAAATATAAAATTATATTCTGCCTCGCCGTATTGGCACACAGCTTCTTTGCTTTCATAATTATTTGATTCACTTTTTAAAGGCACAATCTGTAAGAAACTAAGGAAGTAAGTAGGCAGGCAGGTTGCGATGTTGTTTTGTTACAGGTAGATCTGCACATCTTTTGTTTTGATTGCGTAGACGGTCCAGTTTGACCAAGGTTGGCATTGTTCTAGACACGCATGGCCGACCAACCACCACCACCGGCCATCTCTTAAATTGAACTTAAGTTCACTAACTTAGATGGACATAAAATACACCTCGCTTTCGTTAAAAACAGCATCATTTAATGACATCTTACAGTTATCTGTCAGTCGTGAAACTGACCCCTAGTGTGTGTTGTCTTGTTTCATTAGCCTATAATTGGTATTTCATGACAATAATATCCCTTAGCTTACCATTTGTTCTATACTGTATTGAAAACTATTAATTTTAATAATTAATAATCCTAGACATTAAAATTGTGCGACAACATACCCCTTTGCATTTACAAAATTTAATGAATATTGAATAACCACCCTAATTTTTAATTTCTCTGACATTTTGTCCAAACAATAACATTAAATTAATTAATTGGCTATTTCATTAAAATGATCCATTAACACGATAGCTTTAAAGGTGTTTAAAGTAAAATGTTGACCTTGTTCAGACTAATTACTTATAATAGTGATAACACGTGGTGCCAACTGCCGTTGTTATAATCAGGTGAAACATAGGGTACCTTTATAATAATGAGGTGAAACATTCCTGGGTGCCGATATTATTAACGTGGGAGCTAGTACATTTGAAATTAAAAGCTTTCAATCGAAAAGACAGCCGCTTAGGCCGCTTACCATCAGGACGTGTCCTGTGTGCCTGTCTACCAACTCATCGATCAAGTATTGACTGAAACGCGTAACGATAGTATGGTGTTTAAAAAGAAAGATAGTATGGTGTTTAAAAAGAAAGATAGAATGGTGTTTAAAAAAAAAGCACATGATCTTAAAAATATTTTTAGATCCAACATTAGATAATGATTTTAAACCGTTCTTATGAGGGCAAGTTATTTAGATTGCACACAAATATACTAGGGATAGGGAATTTAAACTGACATTAGAAATATTACAAAAGCCGCTAATCGTACCGGTTCGTAAAAGAGATTGACGACCAACCGTAACTAAATATATTTTAGGAGTCAATGGATAAGCCAAGTAAGGATATAGTGTAGGCAGTAATTGTCACAATTCCGACGGACAATTGGTAAATGACCAACGAATTTCATTTAACAACCGGCCGCCAGACGAAATTGGAGGTGACATCTCCGTACGACTGTTAATTACACTGCTAGCTGCCATTCTACTACTGGGAATAGAAGTGGCCAAGCAGACAAGGCTTCTTGTTAGGCGTTTAAAGAAATAATTATTTTTAATTAAATTATTTCCAATTGACTTTTTCTTTACAGCATAAAACAGCCTAAAGTCTCTATAAGCTGCGTACGATATGGTTTTTGTAAGATTTCCAATAGGAATGTTTTTATGATGTCAGGATTAACTTTTGTCATCGTACAGCTATTAAAAAAAAGTCATCGTAATTTTTTTTCTCTTCATGGGATGTTTGAGAAGAAAGAAAGAATGACCTTTTCCAGGTCGTACAATATTTTCAGGCATATACAATTTTTACAACCTAATTATATTATTATCTATCTATCTATCGAGCTGCGTAAAAATAAACATAAGAATAGCAAAATTGTTAGTCATCATAACATAAGTCTACCTGTCTTGGTACGGAAAACATGACAGAGAATGATCACACATTGATATTAAATGTAAATAAAACAGATACTATTCACTATCTTATCAATAGAAAGTAAAGTTCAATACGCTGATTGAACTTATGAAGAGACACTTTGTCATAATAATTTATACCTAACTGATAATTCAAAAGTGCTTTGAAAATTTAACCCGAAGGACAACCTATATAAATGTCGCTTATTGAACCAAGGTACTACTTAAAATTTGAGTTAATAATACATATTAGTCTAAAACAATAGTTGCTGAGTCCACAAATGTGTAATAGGTAGTGTTTGTAATTATAACTTTTTAGTATTCGCTTATCTAGCGATCTCGATTCTCCATCAAATGTTATACTAATAGCCTGTAGTTTGTATAAAAGCCGTCAACAGAGCCATCACTATTGTAAAAGTAATAATTATAGCATGAATAATGGGCTAGCGTTTTCATGGGAATTAAATTAACTCACTTTGTTCCCAGAGCGTTATCAGCGGCCACGCTACGTCCTTGGGAAATCGATATGCCATGTGGGCATATGAATAAGTTATTCAAAAATAAGTATTTCTAGGTATGGACCGTAGAACAGTCACCAATGTTTAACAAGATAGGCCATTTAGGTACGATGCGATCGATATGAATTTCAGTGTGTTTGGAAATCAAAGTCAATGTAATTTAATATTTTATATGAACATAAATAATTAATTAACACAATAATAAAAGTTAAAGGTGCTTATTGGATCTACTTCATAGTCTCTGCCCCAAATCTGCACAACATTTTTTTTTGGGGCCCAGTCTTTTGCATTGTCCTTTTAGCTACTTTAATATGTTAGCTGCCTTCATAAAACAGTGTTTAAGCTACTGGGATCGCGCACGCAACCCACCTGATGGTAAGTGGTCACGCGGCCTATTCCATTAAAGGGACGCTTTACCAGGAAACGTCGCTCAATGCCTTGCCACGTCTGACTGTGTTGTGAACTTACCATTTCCTTATAGTTGTGGAAAGGAAACTCGATAAATGATAATGCCATAATATGCTTTAAATTTCGGTTTTAAAAATATAATTAATTTTGTAAAGTCGGAGAGCAGGGTGGGGTGGGCAAGCATCCTTTTCTCTCTCTAACCCACCAAATAGATTTTCATTTGGTTGGTTCCCCCTAGACCTTCACTTAAACTGATTAAAAGCGAAAACAAAGCCTGATCCCATGATAACACACGCCGCGTTTTCTTCTCCAATCGCAATAAAGAGTAACATTTAATTTTCATTCAACTTATTGAAGAATGAACTACGCATCAGTGGAGCACAAATAGTTTCCTCTAGAAGCAATCATCCGCGTCGGCCATTTGCAATGAGCTGGCGCGAATGATTGGTCATCAGCGGCGGCGCTGGACCGAAACCCACTTTTAAAGCCGACCTTCAAAGATTGTTCCTTTGTAGGGTTAAACTTAGGACACAAATAGGAACTACATACTACATAGTGTTCCTGACTTTTCATGTTGTGATACTACAACTGTAGAACTTCAAGATGCCATTAACCTTTGCAAAAAACTTTTCATAGTTCTAAAAATTATAGTTAACATTTTTATGAAAGAAGTTAGGAACTTTAAAATATCCTATAGTAAATTCATCTTTCGTTATAATGTGATAAAAATACCCAAAACATCAAACAACAACAACATCGAGGTAGGGTTAAAAAATGTTAATTGGATTTTGGGACACGCAAAACTTTTCTTCTGCGTTGTGATCGCGTTCTTTTGCGTTCAACGCCAATTGGTCAAAACAGAAAATTTAGACATATTTTTATGTAGATAGACGGGGTTTTTGGATAAAAAGTATAATTATATTATTTGTATGATTACTAGAAGCAGAAGTTTTTGCCCACGATTTTCGGAAATCTTATTTGTTTTGTTGTTCAAGCAACAAACTAGGCGCAATTGTTTCAATGTTTTTAAAACTAAGGCAAGGTCAATCAAGATTACTCAGCAGACGGAAGACATTCTCTGGACAGTAGGATCAAATGAGTGTGCGGAAAAAACAATTACTTGGTCCCAAATGAGATTATTCATTGTCTGTAATAAGTTATATAGTAGGTATTATTTTTAAACCAAAAAGTCATCATCATCAGCCTATATACAGGCCTTATCTCAATTGTGAGATATGAATATAGATGCACATTCACTTATTTTAGTCCGAATTAACGCCATGTTATCTTATTTTATATTTTAGAATATTTTTATCAAAGCTTTATATTTTTCCTGTAAGTAGGTATGTAACGTACAAAGTGTGTAAAAAAAAAATTCCCAAAAAATTGTAGGCATAGTAGGTACTTTAGTTCATAGTATTCATTATACTACCTATTAATAAATTATTGTTACCAAATAAACATTGAAGTCCCACTGTCCATCGTGACAATTTGAAGGACGTCTGGGCCCTAGTCTAATTTAAATGTTGTTGTGCTAGTCTAGGTCACATTGATGAAATACCCTATGGCACGCAAGTGTGTTGATAAGTAATTAAGTAATTTTTACAAAACACGACAGACGTGCATTTTTTATGAATATTGAAACTTTTTTGTTTTTCATTTATTGTTCTGAAATCAGCTTGTGAGCATTTTGAGTAATTCTATAACAATTGCAAGTGATATACTTAAACATAAAGTACACATTTTTGATTTCCCTAATAACACTGTTCAATTTACTACGCAAAAATAAATATTAAATTGAACAACAAAGATAAAATTATATTCTGCCTCGCCGTATTGGCACACAGCTTCTTTGCTTTCATAATTATTTGATTCACTTTTTAAAGGCACAATCTGTAAGAAACTAAGGAAGTAAGTAGGCAGGCAGGTTGCGATGTTGTTTTGTTACAGGTAGATCTGCACATCTTTTGTTTTGATTGCGTAGACGGTCCAGTTTGACCAAGGTTGGCATTGTTCTAGACACGCATGGCCGACCAACCACCACCACCGGCCATCTCTTAAATTGAACTTAAGTTCACTAACTTAGATGGACATAAAATACACCTCGCTTTCGTTAAAAACAGCATCATTTAATGACATCTTACAGTTATCTGTCAGTCGTGAAACTGACCCCTAGTGTGTGTTGTCTTGTTTCATTAGCCTATAATTGGTATTTCATGACAATAATATCCCTTAGCTTACCATTTGTTCTATACTGTATTGAAAACTATTAATTTTAATAATTAATAATCCTAGACATTAAAATTGTGCGACAACATACCCCTTTGCATTTACAAAATTTAATGAATATTGAATAACCACCCTAATTTTTAATTTCTCTGACATTTTGTCCAAACAATAACATTAAATTAATTAATTGGCTATTTCATTAAAATGATCCATTAACACGATAGCTTTAAAGGTGTTTAAAGTAAAATGTTGACCTTGTTCAGACTAATTACTTATAATAGTGATAACACGTGGTGCCAACTGCCGTTGTTATAATCAGGTGAAACATAGGGTACCTTTATAATAATGAGGTGAAACATTCCTGGGTGCCGATATTATTAACGTGGGAGCTAGTACATTTGAAATTAAAAGCTTTCAATCGAAAAGACAGCCGCTTAGGCCGCTTACCATCAGGACGTGTCCTGTGTGCCTGTCTACCAACTCATCGATCAAGTATTGACTGAAACGCGTAACGATAGTATGGTGTTTAAAAAGAAAGATAGTATGGTGTTTAAAAAGAAAGATAGAATGGTGTTTAAAAAAAAAGCACATGATCTTAAAAATATTTTTAGATCCAACATTAGATAATGATTTTAAACCGTTCTTATGAGGGCAAGTTATTTAGATTGCACACAAATATACTAGGGATAGGGAATTTAAACTGACATTAGAAATATTACAAAAGCCGCTAATCGTACCGGTTCGTAAAAGAGATTGACGACCAACCGTAACTAAATATATTTTAGGAGTCAATGGATAAGCCAAGTAAGGATATAGTGTAGGCAGTAATTGTCACAATTCCGACGGACAATTGGTAAATGACCAACGAATTTCATTTAACAACCGGCCGCCAGACGAAATTGGAGGTGACATCTCCGTACGACTGTTAATTACACTGCTAGCTGCCATTCTACTACTGGGAATAGAAGTGGCCAAGCAGACAAGGCTTCTTGTTAGGCGTTTAAAGAAATAATTATTTTTAATTAAATTATTTCCAATTGACTTTTTCTTTACAGCATAAAACAGCCTAAAGTCTCTATAAGCTGCGTACGATATGGTTTTTGTAAGATTTCCAATAGGAATGTTTTTATGATGTCAGGATTAACTTTTGTCATCGTACAGCTATTAAAAAAAAGTCATCGTAATTTTTTTTCTCTTCATGGGATGTTTGAGAAGAAAGAAAGAATGACCTTTTCCAGGTCGTACAATATTTTCAGGCATATACAATTTTTACAACCTAATTATATTATTATCTATCTATCTATCGAGCTGCGTAAAAATAAACATAAGAATAGCAAAATTGTTAGTCATCATAACATAAGTCTACCTGTCTTGGTACGGAAAACATGACAGAGAATGATCACACATTGATATTAAATGTAAATAAAACAGATACTATTCACTATCTTATCAATAGAAAGTAAAGTTCAATACGCTGATTGAACTTATGAAGAGACACTTTGTCATAATAATTTATACCTAACTGATAATTCAAAAGTGCTTTGAAAATTTAACCCGAAGGACAACCTATATAAATGTCGCTTATTGAACCAAGGTACTACTTAAAATTTGAGTTAATAATACATATTAGTCTAAAACAATAGTTGCTGAGTCCACAAATGTGTAATAGGTAGTGTTTGTAATTATAACTTTTTAGTATTCGCTTATCTAGCGATCTCGATTCTCCATCAAATGTTATACTAATAGCCTGTAGTTTGTATAAAAGCCGTCAACAGAGCCATCACTATTGTAAAAGTAATAATTATAGCATGAATAATGGGCTAGCGTTTTCATGGGAATTAAATTAACTCACTTTGTTCCCAGAGCGTTATCAGCGGCCACGCTACGTCCTTGGGAAATCGATATGCCATGTGGGCATATGAATAAGTTATTCAAAAATAAGTATTTCTAGGTATGGACCGTAGAACAGTCACCAATGTTTAACAAGATAGGCCATTTAGGTACGATGCGATCGATATGAATTTCAGTGTGTTTGGAAATCAAAGTCAATGTAATTTAATATTTTATATGAACATAAATAATTAATTAACACAATAATAAAAGTTAAAGGTGCTTATTGGATCTACTTCATAGTCTCTGCCCCAAATCTGCACAACATTTTTTTTTGGGGCCCAGTCTTTTGCATTGTCCTTTTAGCTACTTTAATATGTTAGCTGCCTTCATAAAACAGTGTTTAAGCTACTGGGATCGCGCACGCAACCCACCTGATGGTAAGTGGTCACGCGGCCTATTCCATTAAAGGGACGCTTTACCAGGAAACGTCGCTCAATGCCTTGCCACGTCTGACTGTGTTGTGAACTTACCATTTCCTTATAGTTGTGGAAAGGAAACTCGATAAATGATAATGCCATAATATGCTTTAAATTTCGGTTTTAAAAATATAATTAATTTTGTAAAGTCGGAGAGCAGGGTGGGGTGGGCAAGCATCCTTTTCTCTCTCTAACCCACCAAATAGATTTTCATTTGGTTGGTTCCCCCTAGACCTTCACTTAAACTGATTAAAAGCGAAAACAAAGCCTGATCCCATGATAACACACGCCGCGTTTTCTTCTCCAATCGCAATAAAGAGTAACATTTAATTTTCATTCAACTTATTGAAGAATGAACTACGCATCAGTGGAGCACAAATAGTTTCCTCTAGAAGCAATCATCCGCGTCGGCCATTTGCAATGAGCTGGCGCGAATGATTGGTCATCAGCGGCGGCGCTGGACCGAAACCCACTTTTAAAGCCGACCTTCAAAGATTGTTCCTTTGTAGGGTTAAACTTAGGACACAAATAGGAACTACATACTACATAGTGTTCCTGACTTTTCATGTTGTGATACTACAACTGTAGAACTTCAAGATGCCATTAACCTTTGCAAAAAACTTTTCATAGTTCTAAAAATTATAGTTAACATTTTTATGAAAGAAGTTAGGAACTTTAAAATATCCTATAGTAAATTCATCTTTCGTTATAATGTGATAAAAATACCCAAAACATCAAACAACAACAACATCGAGGTAGGGTTAAAAAATGTTAATTGGATTTTGGGACACGCAAAACTTTTCTTCTGCGTTGTGATCGCGTTCTTTTGCGTTCAACGCCAATTGGTCAAAACAGAAAATTTAGACATATTTTTATGTAGATAGACGGGGTTTTTGGATAAAAAGTATAATTATATTATTTGTATGATTACTAGAAGCAGAAGTTTTTGCCCACGATTTTCGGAAATCTTATTTGTTTTGTTGTTCAAGCAACAAACTAGGCGCAATTGTTTCAATGTTTTTAAAACTAAGGCAAGGTCAATCAAGATTACTCAGCAGACGGAAGACATTCTCTGGACAGTAGGATCAAATGAGTGTGCGGAAAAAACAATTACTTGGTCCCAAATGAGATTATTCATTGTCTGTAATAAGTTATATAGTAGGTATTATTTTTAAACCAAAAAGTCATCATCATCAGCCTATATACAGGCCTTATCTCAATTGTGAGATATGAATATAGATGCACATTCACTTATTTTAGTCCGAATTAACGCCATGTTATCTTATTTTATATTTTAGAATATTTTTATCAAAGCTTTATATTTTTCCTGTAAGTAGGTATGTAACGTACAAAGTGTGTAAAAAAAAAATTCCCAAAAAATTGTAGGCATAGTAGGTACTTTAGTTCATAGTATTCATTATACTACCTATTAATAAATTATTGTTACCAAATAAACATTGAAGTCCCACTGTCCATCGTGACAATTTGAAGGACGTCTGGGCCCTAGTCTAATTTAAATGTTGTTGTGCTAGTCTAGGTCACATTGATGAAATACCCTATGGCACGCAAGTGTGTTGATAAGTAATTAAGTAATTTTTACAAAACACGACAGACGTGCATTTTTTATGAATATTGAAACTTTTTTGTTTTTCATTTATTGTTCTGAAATCAGCTTGTGAGCATTTTGAGTAATTCTATAACAATTGCAAGTGATATACTTAAACATAAAGTACACATTTTTGATTTCCCTAATAACACTGTTCAATTTACTACGCAAAAATAAATATTAAATTGAACAACAAAGATAAAATTATATTCTGCCTCGCCGTATTGGCACACAGCTTCTTTGCTTTCATAATTATTTGATTCACTTTTTAAAGGCACAATCTGTAAGAAACTAAGGAAGTAAGTAGGCAGGCAGGTTGCGATGTTGTTTTGTTACAGGTAGATCTGCACATCTTTTGTTTTGATTGCGTAGACGGTCCAGTTTGACCAAGGTTGGCATTGTTCTAGACACGCATGGCCGACCAACCACCACCACCGGCCATCTCTTAAATTGAACTTAAGTTCACTAACTTAGATGGACATAAAATACACCTCGCTTTCGTTAAAAACAGCATCATTTAATGACATCTTACAGTTATCTGTCAGTCGTGAAACTGACCCCTAGTGTGTGTTGTCTTGTTTCATTAGCCTATAATTGGTATTTCATGACAATAATATCCCTTAGCTTACCATTTGTTCTATACTGTATTGAAAACTATTAATTTTAATAATTAATAATCCTAGACATTAAAATTGTGCGACAACATACCCCTTTGCATTTACAAAATTTAATGAATATTGAATAACCACCCTAATTTTTAATTTCTCTGACATTTTGTCCAAACAATAACATTAAATTAATTAATTGGCTATTTCATTAAAATGATCCATTAACACGATAGCTTTAAAGGTGTTTAAAGTAAAATGTTGACCTTGTTCAGACTAATTACTTATAATAGTGATAACACGTGGTGCCAACTGCCGTTGTTATAATCAGGTGAAACATAGGGTACCTTTATAATAATGAGGTGAAACATTCCTGGGTGCCGATATTATTAACGTGGGAGCTAGTACATTTGAAATTAAAAGCTTTCAATCGAAAAGACAGCCGCTTAGGCCGCTTACCATCAGGACGTGTCCTGTGTGCCTGTCTACCAACTCATCGATCAAGTATTGACTGAAACGCGTAACGATAGTATGGTGTTTAAAAAGAAAGATAGTATGGTGTTTAAAAAGAAAGATAGAATGGTGTTTAAAAAAAAAGCACATGATCTTAAAAATATTTTTAGATCCAACATTAGATAATGATTTTAAACCGTTCTTATGAGGGCAAGTTATTTAGATTGCACACAAATATACTAGGGATAGGGAATTTAAACTGACATTAGAAATATTACAAAAGCCGCTAATCGTACCGGTTCGTAAAAGAGATTGACGACCAACCGTAACTAAATATATTTTAGGAGTCAATGGATAAGCCAAGTAAGGATATAGTGTAGGCAGTAATTGTCACAATTCCGACGGACAATTGGTAAATGACCAACGAATTTCATTTAACAACCGGCCGCCAGACGAAATTGGAGGTGACATCTCCGTACGACTGTTAATTACACTGCTAGCTGCCATTCTACTACTGGGAATAGAAGTGGCCAAGCAGACAAGGCTTCTTGTTAGGCGTTTAAAGAAATAATTATTTTTAATCAAATTATTTCCAATTGACTTTTTCTTTACAGCATAAAACAGCCTAAAGTCTCTATAAGCTGCGTACGATATGGTTTTTGTAAGATTTCCAATAGGAATGTTTTTATGATGTCAGGATTAACTTTTGTCATCGTACAGCTATTAAAAAAAAGTCATCGTAATTTTTTTTCTCTTCATGGGATGTTTGAGAAGAAAGAAAGAATGACCTTTTCCAGGTCGTACAATATTTTCAGGCATATACAATTTTTACAACCTAATTATATTATTATCTATCTATCTATCGAGCTGCGTAAAAATAAACATAAGAATAGCAAAATTGTTAGTCATCATAACATAAGTCTACCTGTCTTGGTACGGAAAACATGACAGAGAATGATCACACATTGATATTAAATGTAAATAAAACAGATACTATTCACTATCTTATCAATAGAAAGTAAAGTTCAATACGCTGATTGAACTTATGAAGAGACACTTTGTCATAATAATTTATACCTAACTGATAATTCAAAAGTGCTTTGAAAATTTAACCCGAAGGACAACCTATATAAATGTCGCTTATTGAACCAAGGTACTACTTAAAATTTGAGTTAATAATACATATTAGTCTAAAACAATAGTTGCTGAGTCCACAAATGTGTAATAGGTAGTGTTTGTAATTATAACTTTTTAGTATTCGCTTATCTAGCGATCTCGATTCTCCATCAAATGTTATACTAATAGCCTGTAGTTTGTATAAAAGCCGTCAACAGAGCCATCACTATTGTAAAAGTAATAATTATAGCATGAATAATGGGCTAGCGTTTTCATGGGAATTAAATTAACTCACTTTGTTCCCAGAGCGTTATCAGCGGCCACGCTACGTCCTTGGGAAATCGATATGCCATGTGGGCATATGAATAAGTTATTCAAAAATAAGTATTTCTAGGTATGGACCGTAGAACAGTCACCAATGTTTAACAAGATAGGCCATTTAGGTACGATGCGATCGATATGAATTTCAGTGTGTTTGGAAATCAAAGTCAATGTTATTTCAATGAAATGACTATCATAGGGCTGAAGTATCGGCTCTTTGAAACTTTTCTAAAACAATAAATGAGGCTTTTTGCCAATTTAAATGTTGAGCCAATTAAGAGATTTATTTATTTATTTATATTTGGAACACCAACAGTAATTAATACTAGTAAAAGTTAACTAAAATTATAATAACTATGTACTTAGCCATTTACAGGTATCCGCATATGGACCATATGGATTTGCTACATAGTTAGGCGACAGATCGATTTGGTTGGGAACTTTGGGAAGTCAGCCATTATACCGACCGCGGGTTCGATTCTCGCACGTTACAAACATTTGTGTTCATATAAAATGTTATTTGTCTCCGTTTGGGTGTTCTCATGAATAGTATCATGTATTTTTACAGAAAATAAGCAGGTACACTGTAATGTGTGTCCGTTGTCTAGCACCCATAGCTTTTTAGTCATTAAGACTAGAAAGAGCTATGTGAATAATGTCCAGGGATTATAAACTTAACAGTGTGGCAGCACATTGAATGAAGCTTCCTGGCGAACTGTCCCTCATTGGAATCGACCGTAGCACCATCAGGTGGGCGTGCCAGTCTTTTTTTATATGTAAGAGGGAGGCAACGGGTCACCTGATGGTAAGCAATCACCGCCGCCCATAGATACCCGCAACACCAGAGGAGTCACAAGTACATACGTATATGCTCGTTTCTTGAAGATTGCCATGTCATATAGGTCCGGGCACAGAATACTAAAGTCCGGGGAAATACCGCTGCAGACTGATGTACTTAGAATAAAAACAAGTAGAAGTAGTGGTAAACACTTACCTATATCCATACACCCACTCTAGCTTGAGCTTGTTCTGCGGAGGCGGCGCCACCTTGGCGGGGTCCAGGCCATCGTGGTCGCTGGGCCCGTACAGCACCACGGGGCGCCCGCGCAGGTACATACGCATCGAGCCATCTTCCTCGTTGTACTGGCATGTGTGGGTGCTGGATAACCATACATTGTTATATTAGAGCAAGCGTACCCTAAAGTAGATCGGGACGAAATGCCTCGGAGAAAGAGAGGGAGTGTAAACTGCGCAGATATAGGTACAGTCAGCGCCAAAATGATCTGAAGGTTAAAACTTAGCAAAAATATCGGAACATTTGACAAAAATCAATATTAGCGCAATACTTTTAGGTGTAAATCTCGTTTGTTGTTATTTGTTGTTTGATAATGCACCTTTATGTCTTGAGTTAAGGTTGATTTTTGTCAAATGTTCAGATATTTTTGGTGGTTTTGAATGCTTAGATCATTTTGACGCTGACTGTACTTTTGTCTCGTATCTTAGCAGCATTAAATTAGAACTCCCTGCGCAGACAACGCGGACAGTTTTTGTGTCCACTTACAATAATTATATTACAATGGTGTGCCTTGTCGGCAACAAAAATATTCATCAATTACTTAGAGTTATCGGGAATCCTCAAAAGAAATGTTTTCTTAATATTTTCACAAGTGAATTTAACAAACGCATCAAGGCAGTGTGATAATAATAAATAGGTATGCCTTTTAGCCCCTGACTATAAACAGATATTTAGATTAAAAAATAACGACCAGGGTAGGTAATGGAATGACTTTACAATGACTTAAGGTGATGCAATGACCTAATATAGCCTGAAATAGGCTATTGGTTAGTACCATTAACATATTTAGATTTTATTTAAATAGCTATGTTCTGTTTCCGGTGTATATAAAAAATAAAATGTTAACTTTAAGATAAAATCCAGTACCTAGGTATATACTGGATATTTTAGCGTAGTATTCGGTAAGTCAATGCCAAGATCAACCACCTTAGACATTTTTGGTTTTAAGACTTTCATATTAAAAAAAAAGGAACATACAGACAGAATAAAAAATAAAAATTACAATAATAGTGCGCAGACAAAATACTATTAGACGAGATAGAGGTCCCCAAACTAGGCATAGGCTAGCCATAGTATCTTGTATTTCATCAATAAAAAAAAAATAATGGCTACAGTGATCAAGTACTTTTGTTTTGCAAATATTTCCTTAGCACATGTAAGCGTAATCACTAATTTAATACTTTTGGATTTCATTAAGAATGAGAAAAATATAATACCTACATAATATTTTTATTGTATAGAATTAAATTAAAGTGCAGCGTCTACCCAATGTTACGATTGGTATAGAAGCAATTAAAATTACCGAAGCATACCTACTCGACTTTGTAACACAAAAGACGGAAAATTTTAAAATTAGAAAAATATTAAAAAAAAAACGCAAACACAAACGGCTTCAATTCACGAAACTTTGTTCCGTCATTCGTCTTGGAGATCAATCAATCAATTTATTTTGTTAAATCGCTGAAGACTAAGGAACAATCCTCGAATATATTATACCTAAAGGCTATATACCACAGACCTAAAAAGGGCGAAAACTATTAAAAATGTGGAACAGCCGTAACCTAGTAACTTACTTTTACTAAACTAGTAAAATATGTAATCTTAGGAATAAATCATCCGTTAGTCGTGTTAAGTGTTTTAGTATAATTAGTTTTTGGCTGTTTTTAGTTAATACGAACAACCGTGTTAGTTTTCAATAAAATATACTGAGAGTTAAAGATATTAAAATAAGTTAGTAAAACTTGTTAGTACGAATTAAATTTTTTAGTGATAAGACAAACCACCGTTGCATCAAGCCAAGTAACCATAACCGACTTACATTGGGGTGAATGACATTTTTGCGTAAAAATATCGCAACAGGCGTTTAGTTTCGCCCACAAAGTTTATACGACCACCCGCGAAGAGACAAGCGTCCGAATGCCCAACTACTCGATACAAAACAATCTAAAACAAATGTTATTGTTCTGTTACATGAGCATTACGCTAATTGGCTATTATCTGATAGGAACATGATAAGCTGAATAAATAATTCACGAATACCTGTCGTCCATGGCGTTTAATAATACACAAATGCGATAAATATATTTTTTAACCGAATACGGCAAAGGAAACGGGTCCACGGTCGCGATATAACTTTTAAAAACTTGTTTTGATTGAACGATATGCGGTCACAGCCGGCGGCCGAGGAAAACGTCGGCAGACTGCGTGTGAAGAGAACGAAACATTTCGTGCAGGCATTTCAAGTCGCTTGAAAACGAAATGTTTACTCTTAATCTTTAACCATTGCTGCGCGTTTCGTTACAACTGTTTTCTGATGGTACTATTACAGCACGCATTGGATAGTTTATATAGCGAAATAATGTCTTTTTGTCGCGGTTTAATAATTGGATGCAAACATTATATTTCTAGGTAGCTTCTTATGAGTCATCTCTAATCTCCAATGAATGTGATGACAATGACGTTTTTGCATTTAACCACTCAATCCCGAACCGGCACTCGGGTGCCGCGTAACAATAGATTTTCTATTGTGTCTGGTGATCCGGGGCTCGAAAGATTAAGTGACTGAAGAGGTAAATAAACGCAAGGCTTCAGTGAGTGGGCGATGTCAGCAGGTAACTGTTTATGCAAGCTAGTGGGCAATGCAAGTTTAGAGCACTGCTTCGCCTATCAATCTGAAGATGACCAAATAAGCAAGGTTATCTTGAGTTTATTCTTTATATGGATGAGAGTCCACTCAAGAATACTAAGATACTTATTCAACGATTTACAAGGACTGCAGTTCACCTTTAAAATACTAAGTTTGTGATCACCAACCCGTATTTGGCAAGCGTGGTGATTCACCCAGTACCCATCATTGTAACGATATTGATTTCAATGATGGAGGTTTTTGCCCTGCAGTGGGACATTAAATAGGCTGATACTTTACTTTTACTTTATTGGGCAGTCGACAATGGTCCTTCGAGCCAGACACCAAAATATAAACATAAAAACATGATTGTTTTACACGGCAACGGCAATAAAATAGCAAATCAATATATCCGCCCGCATTGCTATAGGTCATTAACCAGAACTTTAGGAAACCAAGTGCAGTATTTTAGGCTTTAGCTCTAATTTCTTTAAAATGTTTGTCATAACATAACATATTTTTCTTACAATAGGCTATTTGACTACTGCTGGAAAATAGTTTTATATTATTTATTATTGCATAAAATGCAAACCGTTTTAATATTTCCTGGAGATCTGTCGTATATACGGAGAAAATCAATGTTAAAGTTTGAATTAAAAAATTACCCGCCAAAACGCAATTTTTGACAGATGACGTCACAAATAGATAAACAACAAAGGTCAACAAACTGTGAAATAGTTTTGAAATATCCAAAGATATTTATTTATTTATTTATTATTATTTTTATTGCTTAGATAATGGTTTATAAGTGGTGTGTGTACCAAAATGTACCAGTACATCGATAAAGACTCCGGAAAAACTATTTGTACCAGTTCCGATAGATCCTGAGAGACGAAAAAAGTGGTTGAGTGTAGCTCGTCGAAACCCTGAAAGCATTGGATGGACCTAATTCAAGTGTTTATATGTGTGAAGATCATTTTAACGTAAGTAATATTTGTATTGTTGCGTTAGTTTAGGTTACGTGACAAAAGTGCGTGACACCAAAGAAATGTAGGAGTTAACATAACCTAAAAATTGAATGTCTTTGTACGAGTAATTGAAAATTGCTATCTTAAATAAGTAGAAAATAGGTACTTACGTTGCCGTTTTTGCATTTTTAAGTTCCGCTGCATAAAAATCTGGATTATTTCTAAAAAATTGTCCAACCACAGTCGCATCAACTTTGGGTAAGTTACTGCTGTCAGCTCGCACAAAATGTCTCTCCATTTTATGCACAGAACTTTAAATAAACAATACTGTAATCGGACGGTTGGGAAATAACGTAAATGACACGTAGATCGCACGATCAATATAAAGAAAAACAGAAAGTATGCACTAAACTAATGTTTATATCTTTGTGACGTCATCAAAGTTGCAACCAATCACAGAGCGTTTTCAAACACGTGATTAAACCACAAAAAAAAAAAAAAATTTCATTTATGTTTTTTATACAGAAAATGACCTTATTTTTTCAGAACATCCAATAAAATATGCTTTATACATTACATTTTATTAGGATGACAACAAATTGTTCCATATTTTAAACACAGTCAAATAGCCTATTATCTTACAATTCTTTTGACAATACTATTTGTAAAGCCCGCTCTACACTTAGCCCGCGAATCGCGCGCGATGGCTGCGAAAGGGCGCGAACGCTAAGTGTGGAGCCGTTTCGCATAAAATAGGAGACGGCTCCATACTTAGCGTTCGCGCCCTTTCGCAGCCATCGCGCGCGATTCGCGGGCTAAGTGTAGAGCGGGCTTAACGACCCGAGCAAAATAAGCAGGCCTTATTTATACCACCGACAACAACACCTATCAATATTTTTGGAAGGTTTGATTGATTTCACTGAACTTCTTAATCTTTACATAAGAAAATGTTAACCATATAGGTTGATTTGACAATACCTTTTAATTACTATTCACAACAAACGTCTTAACATGGGAACTATAATAACTTTTTGAAATATATGACCGTTTTTTTGAAAACTTGAGCAAACTATTTTGTGAAATAGATGAACGCAATAGGAAAGATCTTCATTATAATGCCTCATGAAGAAAGGTCAAACCAAAATGGGTGGAAACTCGCTGTTCGACCACAAAGGTAATTTACAAGCTAAAGGCTTCATCGTGATGAGATATATGATACAAATAATGTTTCGGTTCAAATTCTACATGTTCAAGATAATCAAGCCAACAAGATGAACGACAATTTGCAAAAAAACTCTTTATTTGTGTTACATAACGTTAATGACAGCAAAAACTGTAGCCATTGTGTCTGTAACCCATAGACCGAGAGGCAATTATGTAATTCGCAGGAGTCTCGCGTGGGTATAATGGCCCAGATAATGGCTTAACTATTGTTGGACTAACTGAAGATGATGTTGGAGATTTAAGTTTTAAAGAGTATGGGACATATTTGAGTGGGTCCGGCCGTTATGCCCCCATTCCGGTTTGCCCCCGGCCGGTATGCCCCCACGGTTTAACGGCAAACTGGAACAAATTTACTTAAAATTGTGGGGGCATACCGGCCGGGGGCAAACCGGAATGGGGGCATAACGGCCGGACCCATTTGAGTTTACAATACGACGCAGTTTCCATATTTCCTTTTTTTTTATAGTATGAGGTTTGCACTACACAAAGACTTAGTGTGATAAACTGTAAACCGCGAATGGACACCTACGTCTGGGTTTTAGATAAGTTGCTTGCACTTTTAAGAAAATAATTTAGAGGGGGCTTTGGGAGGTGTGAAGAGTTCTCGAGCCTCTCACTCAGTGCAATAGATAATCTTTCAACTATGACAATAGCTAGTTACTATACGTCTATCTTCTGTCAGAGAGAGCTTCCACAATCAAGCCGGCCTATTCAGACAACCATGCGCCTGCAATATTGCTCTACCAACATAAGCTCTTACCTAACTCTTCCATATTCTTTATAAATTCACAGTAAAATATTCCAAATGCCCTGTCTGTATTAACCAATCGTTGTTAGTTTCACGCTTCCTTTGGCTACTTTACATCCAATGCATTTTATAAGGTGTTAAAATTAGAGTTTACGACTGCAATGAAAGCAGGAATGAACGAGAATCATTGAACAAAGTGCTGGTGACCGCATCGCGACGTCGCCAAGGTCAGAACACTGATTATTATCTTGTCAGGACGTTTTGCTTTATTTCGTTGCATCACGTAACATGAACGTATGCTTTCCGGCTCGGTTTATCTGCCCTTTTACACCCAGTTGTAAAAATACATTTATTTCTGTCCCTTGTAAAGATATGTTAAGTACACAATGTGATGGTAAACAGTGATTATGTTAATTTAGTTAATGTTTTGGTCATATTTTAGCTGATGGAAGAATTTTAATAGCCTGTGCTTAAGTGCTTGGTTAGCGTATTAAGCCTTTTGATGTATCAAGATAATTTAAAACCGTAACATGTAAAACGTAATCGTAAAATGAAAACTACCCACCAAATCGTGTCAAGTCCAAATGACATAGATTCCAGTAAATTTACTATAAACACTAAAGAATTTACACACAAAGTAAGTAAATGAAATTGATAAACGTACGAGTAAGTCATGTGGTTTTAAAGTGTGACATGTTAAGCGCGGATCCTGATACCTTTAAAAAGTTTTCTAAGTTATATGCACTTGAAAACGATTCAGTGTTACGTGGCTCATGGTTGATATAAAATCTCACAAAGGAAATACATGAATATCTCCTTTGTAAGATTTTTTTTTGAATCCATGGTCCTTACAACGCTGGATCCGCGCTTGACTTTGTCTAAATGTGAGTGACTACAAAACCAACACCGTGGAACAAACTGAAAGAACACCATCACCAAACACGTAGTCCCGACGCCCACAAATTCACCAAAGCGTGGCCCACACCCCACCAGCATGGCGCAAATTCACTTACCCGTGCTTCAATAAAGGCCCATTTTGTGACGGCTTAGAATACAAATTTAGCAACGACTTTGTAGTTGTAAATCTAGAGGAAACGAAGAGAAACATAACATTAGAAACTAAACTAAAGGTAAATGAAATGGACGATACACAGAAGAGAGCCTAATATTTAAAGCTAGCAAAGATTTTTGTGATTTAGAAAACTGTTCAGCAGTGCATGTAAGATAAGGATTGGCTTTAGCTTAGCTGTTCTCATACATAGTGAATTTAAAATATAGATTCCTCAAGTACCTTTAGTAACTAACACATAGACCTACGATAAATCTGTCAAATTTCCACAAGCAATTTTGAGCTTAATGTCCATCGCATAGTATTTTTGAATTGGGACTTTAGCCAGATAATGGTAGGTTAAAGTGCTCCTTACTCCACTGCACTTTTCTTATTTTCCTTTTACACATTCAAATGTTCATATTCTAAGATAAAACTTGTATTAGTTTCCCTGGTCAACAGCATAAAAGAAAATAATAACCATATTATTGCTCCAATGAACTCGCAAGAATTCATTCCTTTATTTATTTAACTTGTATGAGAACAACTTAGCTGACACTTACTCGAACTGCATCTGCAATATCAATATCAAATGTTCATAATCTCATCCACAACTTAATTTTTTGTGCTTGAGTGCACTAATCTTGGAAGGCTCTATAAAATAAATCAAAATATTACTAATCATACCGGTTGTTTTAATTTTGAATAAATCACTTTTATTATGGATGAGATGAGAAAAATATGATTTATTTATTTATTATATACGATATTACAAAAGGACTCTTCAACTTAAACACAGAAATTACAAGCTACAATAATACAAGAAAGTTAACATACTTTCTTGCATTACATTTGCATAAAACTACATAATATGCTTGTCAAATAATAGTAGATCTCAAATAACTGGAAGATATAAATTCTTAACTCAAATAAGGAAAAGACGTTTTAGTATTTTTATTTTTTCACCTCTCCTCTTAATTTGGCAACGTTTGTATTGTCTAACTACTGTTATATAACTCAAACCATCCGTCTACAAAATAATCTGGTCGCGACAAAAAATTCCCAATACCCTTGTTACGGGTGAATTATCTCCCCATTTTGCCATTTACTCGCTTGATAACATAAAGGAGAACCCACATGAGAGGTGAAAAGCGCGTAACTAATAACGTCATACGTTCATCACATGTCTGCTTACCTGCTATTGCTGGTGAGTCCCTGGGCGTTGAAGTCTCCGGTGGAGTTCCATCTCTTGGTGAGGTTGACGCCGGGCGACGCGCTTTGGTTGCTCGACGTCGAGTTGTTGCGAGATCTAGCGGGCAAGCATACTAGCTGTCAGCTGTCACTACGCACTACATACGGTAAGCGAATACAAGTTACATAGCGACATGTTGATAATTAACGCAAATTATAACAGCATAACGTTAAGTTACTACGTGTTACAAAAGATGTATGATATTACTATATCTAATGATGCATCTTTTGTTCTATATTCTTGAGCATGTACCTTTCTAATGTTTTTCCTGCATGCATGCATGTTCACATTTTATTATTTTAGATTAATCACAATACCCTAACAGATTTTAGGTTAATAGTAAAACTATTTTCATTCAATTCACTTTGATGCGCAAGACTACATGCCTTCATTTAGTTTACTTCTATAGATGGCGCTAGATCGAATCTAAATCGCGGTGGTGTTGCAATTCCGATAATAATATAACTGAGCTGAATCTCTGGATCAATTTAGAGAGCTCCAGCTAAGATGGTTTGGATGTGGATGCAGGTGACAGGTATCACGCACAATTTGGCTAAGTAAATACGAGTTTATCCAATCTCTATGGGAAACAAACAAACAAGTTTGAAGAATCATAATTTTAGTAGTTGTGAATTATTGTAAAGAGAAACATTCTGAATTCTCCGTAACATTGATGAATTGACGATTCATAAGTGCATCTCTGCCTGTATGAACCTTTTTTTTTTCGAAGGAGAATGCGTTTGTGCACCATAACCGCAGGTTAGTTAAACCTGCGGCCGTGCGTGGGTCTCGAGACTAAAGCGTCTACTACCCACTAAACTCCCCGGTTTCCTCTTCACACCCGATTCGGACGAGCCAGTGCCAGTCTTGTGGCTATTGACCAGCCCATCCCCGAGTAATACCTATTATGAATCTAAAAAGTTACAAGATCATTTCATGCAAGATGTACCAAAATGTGGGCCCCATTATTGTGTTAAATCTGATCTACTTGAACTGGTATTTAAATTAATGTCAAGTATTACAACATTTAAAGAACATTAGGTATCAGTAACAAGCGATACGTATCTAACTTCGACATAATACGGGTGCCGGCATAGATGATATCTTGCGCTTGACGGAATGCCTCGTGTTGTCATAGCGAACAATGCCGCCATTATGATACAAATACTAGGTTAGGATTGGGTAACTTAACGTGTAAGTGTTCTGGACGTTATGAACGCAAAAAAATAAAAATAAAAAAATAAATCTTTGAATCTTTGAACGCTTCTATTAAGAATTAATTATAAGGAATATGTTAATACTGTTTGTAATTTTAATTATCACCTGGTCATAGTACAGAATTGAACCCATTGTCTAGGCTTTTGCGTTGCTTTGTGGATCATTTTCACCTTTAACAGACAAGCTTAATAATTTACATAACTCTTTTGTCATTTTATAAAAACCTGAGACAGTAATCGTTATATGACAAATAAATTATCAGTTTTCTGGTATTTACGCGATTACTACTTATTAAATAAAAGAACTTAAAACGGTAACGTAAACGTAACGGAAATAAATTTCATTCATTCCGAGAATTATATCCGTCGCAGATTGTTTTATTTAATCTGTCAGTAATGGAACTGGTCCTTGATTCCCTTCTATGCTGACATCTGTGGCGTACATAGGTACTAGGTAGGTCTAGCTGGCGTGAATCACCACAACAAAGTGGATGTCTGCGGCATATTTTTCTATGCCACGGTGCGCTCGACCGACATCCAGCGTAGGATGAAATTTAATATGGTAGAAATCAAAACAATGATTAACATACGTACTTTTCATACCTATACGGTTGTTGGGGGTGACGCCGGCAAGTCCGACTGCAGCGAGCCCGTTCGTTGACTGGTGCTGGGTTCAATTCCCGGGTCGAGCAAAATTTGTGTCGGTTTTTTCGGACATAGCTCGGCTTTGTGATCACCAATCCGATTCCACACTTGGCAAGCGTGGTGATTACGCTAGTACCAATCATTCTACAGAGTCCTACAAACATCTTGACGCTAGTTTGACGGAGTGGGGGAAAGTTCGCATGTGGACTTGCGTTGCGTATGACCAATAGTGTGCGCGCATCTCCTGTCGCCCGCATATAGGCCCCGGCAAACTTCTTAAATATCGGGTGGTTATTCCGCAGAACACGAATTCTGACACGCCTGTGCGCTATTGGTCACGCGCAATGCGCGAACTTTCCCCCTCTCCGTCGACCGATGTTCAACAAGTTTGCCGACAGCAATACCTCTGACCAAAAGCGCACGCGCATCTCAAAATTCGCACGATTTCAAGATGTTTGCCGTGCACTGTAGCGATGACTTAATTTTAATGATGGAGGCCTATGTCCTGCTCTAGGATATAAATAGGCTGATACTGGTAAAAAATAAAAACAATGATCTACATACGTACTTTTCATACCTATACGGTTGTGGGGGGTGTGCGGCGTGGAGCGGCGCGGGCGTCGCGCGGGGGGAGGGGGACGGCGCCGGAGACAGCGACGACGACGATGCTGGCGAGTCCGACTGGAGTGACCCCGTTGATTGGTGCTGGGGACCGCGTCTGGAACAAATACGTTAGAATTTGAGATCTAAGGACACCGGTGATAAGGTTGGAGTTGTTGACCGCCTCTGTGAAACAGTGGCTATGCCGCTCGGGGTTATTGTAATACTGTGGCTCGGGTATAAAACCTGAAGCCAGTAGGTGCGATTACCGCCTTGGATCTGGTTGGTGGTAGGACAGGTGAAATTTGCCGCCATACCATCTCTGGCTGTCATCATCATTTCGTATGGCTTCCACATGAATCTTCAAACGTCTATGTCGAGTTGCCGCAACCAGTCCACTGCCGCCGGCGTAAAGTTAGTTATGCGTGAGCTCACGCATACCACCAGAAAAACGAGCCCCCCAGTCACAATCCGGCCCATCTCGGAGACCCCATTTGTGGAGGTGGTAGTTACATTTCCTGTGGCCGGTTCTGAACCGATTAACCCTCGTCCATTCAGTACGACTTCTGTCAAAACCAGCAGGCTTGACAGTAGGGTCCGGTATCAGTCCCTTCCACGGGTCGTGCTGGAAACTTACCCAGGATTCACGCCACTCGCTTTGAGGGTTATATTCCTGGTGCACACTATCCAACCAAATAGGGGATCTAGAAGCAATTTTACAGATTAGCCTACAGCCTGGTAGCACATTGAGTGACGCTAGCTGGTGAAGTGTCCTTCAATGGAATAGGCCGCAGTGGCTGCTTACCACCAGGTGGACTGCGTGTCGTCTGCCAACTGATGTGATATAAAAAAAGAGACACAATGCTCTAAACCCGGTAAATGAAACTTCCTGGGTTTATTTACCCCCCCCCCATTTCTTGGCACCATATTGTGTGTTTGTTTGTTCTGAAAAAACTTCAACTTCGAATATGACTTTTAAACAGATGGCTATTGTTGTCAGGACAAAAAAATAAAACACCATTCCCTTGACTGGTGTTTCTAAATTACATATAGTCAATGATATATTATACCTATACCTTTGAGGTAGAGAGGATGCAGAGGACCCGTAGCTGGAGGTCCTCTTCGCCGTCTCTCTGTAGGAGGGCTGCCGCAGCCTCAACTCCCGCGTGGGGGTGCCCGACGAGCCTAGAATGCAGAACATCTCGTTGTAAATATTGCATGGTTTACATAAGTCATCATCATCATTACAGTTATTCCCGATTGCATCTAGTATGGAGCCCAAGGTCCGCTTCAACTATGGTCCTAGATTCGACAAGCCTGGTTATGCGTAACCCTTACAAGGGAAACCAGACCTACTTTTAACATAGTCGGGACCAACGGCATGAATGGTTTACTTATGTGACATGTTTAATTCCATCAGGTGATGTTCTGAAGCTTATGCAGTCCTTTAGAATCCTTGGAGAGTAAAGGTAGGGGCTTTAAATGTATTTTAATTTTTTTCTTTTCAGGGGCAAAATAACTCAGAGGTTAGACGTGCTTCCATTATAGTCATCGGACCCCAACACAATATTATGTGACTTGTAGAAGATGACAGACAAAATAAAGAAACGCATGAAAATAATGGGAAACAAATGTACATATTTAAAGATGAAACTATGTAGGTTTATGGCAGTTTTGATGACTATGACTAATGTCGTAATAAATTATTTTCAATTAGATTAATGTGATGGGATCAACTTCTTCTTAAAACAGTCACTTATAACCATTACCAAACAATTAATCGTTTACTCTTTTATAACGATAAAGAGAAGCAGTGAGTATAATAAATAAGAACTCAATATATCATCAGCCTATATACGTTCCCACTGCTGGGACACAGGCCTTATCTCAATTGTGAGATAGTGTGGGCCATACTCCACCACGCTGGCCTAGTGCGGGTTGGTGGAGGGGTGCGTAAGGCAAGTGACCAACCTTAATGTCAGATGTTATCAAGCCGCCAAATGGCCTCTGACTAGGCTTGACGACTAATATTTACATTATAGTAAATATCAGCCGGGACCAACAGCTTAACGTGCCTTCCGAAGCACGGAGACGCTCGAAATTAATGTCACTAAATATGGTCAGAATGGTCACCCATCCATTAACCGACCGCGGCGTAGGTAGCTTGACTTTCGTTATCGCTAACGAACCACTGTCACAGCTGCGCCACGAGCGCCTTAAGAAGAACGAAGAAGAAGAACTCAATATTGGTACTTAATTCCCCATAATGTCCATTATTTTCTGGACAGATAAGAAATTATCGGTGAAAGGACGACTGGTTGTTGCGTCATACAGACAGAATGCACCGGAGAATACGTTTCCTAGAGTTTGTGTGATTAATAACGAACAATTATTACGAGGAAACGTATTCATGAAGTTATATCATTGCCGTGAGCTTGCGCTGATGAAATCTGTTAAATGTTAAGCATTTCGCCGATGTCAGATGGTTCCAATTCTTGAAAGTAACCCAATTTATATCGTTATGAAAGCTTTTTGCTTATGAAATTGAATTAATAAACTTGCACGTTTCCGTATCGTTATAACATCGCAATGCAAGCTCCCTCAAAAATAATATCTACATATAAACCAAATGGCAAGTGTGAAACGACTTATATGATGATATTATTTCTGTGTGATTGACCCAGTGCACAGTGGCGCATTGTAGAATGCAGTTCGCATATTTTTTGAGGAGTACCTATATGCGAAATTCGTTGCCCGATTCTGAGTTTCCTATTGAGTAGAATATTACGGTCTTCGGAGTCGCGAGTTAATAGGTACCTTTTAGGCAAGCATGTAACAGCTTAGGCCGCATCAACGCTTTCCATCAGGTGTGATCGTGGTCAAATGCAAGCCTATAAATATAAATAAAAAAAACCCCGGGACCGGACAAAAATATATTGGATTTTAGGGTGAACCGGTTTCTTACCGGTTTTTCTCGGTAGATATCAAAATTCCAAAGCCGATGGAAAGGTCATTCTGTAGCTTTGTTAATATTTGACGATTAGAAGTTTCCTTTCTTTCTTTCTTTCATATCTAAAGTCTGCATGGATAAAGAATTTGATTTTGAATGACATTTCAGTAACGATCTTAGGTATATTAGATTTCTGTCTGACTCAATCATTCTCTTTACAAGTTCAAGTAACAAGTTCTTTAGTCTTTTTGGATGCTATTTAATTTAGGCTCTTCTAGGTAATTATTTGTCAAAAAAACTTTCATGGGACCGCCTTGGATTGGAAGGTGCTGGTGAAAGCAACGAACTCATGTGGTCACGACTCACAGTCATGAGGAATCGAAGAAGAAGAAGGTTATTATTAGCTAGTTCATGTCCTCACCTGTGTACCCGCCATTCCTCTGTCCAGTGGGGGCGGCGGGCGCCCGGCCCTCCAGCGCGTTGAGCCGGCGCAGCGCGTCCGCCAGCGTGGAGCGCAGGCACAGCAGCTCCTCGGCCTGGCGCGAGCAGCGCACCTCCAGCTCCGCCACGCGCGCGGCCAGACCCGCCCCCTCGCCCTCTAGCATCTCATCTGGAAACACGAGAGAGACATCTTGATATCATATGAATATAACAGTTGATCGACAAAGCGTCCCAAGTCATCAAACGAAACGGACTTTCACACCACAGTACATCCTCCGAATTCTTTTTTCAAAAGCGTTCAACGCATCTTCTAGTCAGAGGTGTTCATGGGCGGAAGTGATGACTTTCCATCATCAGGCTTTGTTTTAACGTTTAACGTTTATTAGAACAAACAATGGGAATATGAATAGAATGTGCACTTTTTACAAGATACACCATCGTTACACTGAGTATGTCCTTACAGATCTTAGAAAACAATACACATTACAAAATCAGGGAATTACTATTGTTTCCTTTACTTTAGTAATTATACATTCTAGTCTGTCTATCACGACTGTTTTATAGCTGCAAATCTCCTGCTGGTGCTTATTTATGCAAGCACAATAAACCTTGAAGTCTTAAGATAAAGAAAATAAATGACAATCCTGAAAGTGTTCCGTTTACGTAGTCAATAATGGCCAATTACCAGCGAGAATAATGACATTTAAAAGTAGTCGTTATTTAACTCACGAAAGTAAGCAGTCGAATAGAAACAAAATGACTAAAGACATGGATATAAAGATACGCCGCGCGTATTATAATGAACCTCAGTGGTATAAAGGTAATGATGAACGAGATGAAATGCAAGTGACATTTCATATGAATGCAAAGAGGTCAAGAGCGCCCGTTGAGATATTGAATGGTTTATTGTTCGATTGATAAGAGGAAGTGTTATCAGGTCAGCTTCATCAGCGGAATGACCAAGGTCTGTCGCAAGATACAGAGACAGATACATTGTAAGAGGCAAAATTAAATTGTCTGTCAATAAGATTCATAATTACCAGTCTCTTTTGCTGTTATATGATCATTCCTCGGAATTGTTTATATTATAAGTAAAGAAACGTGACAACAAAACAAGGCCAAGAAGAAGCGAAAGAGTATTGAATGATACATTGTTCGGCAAAAGGAAATCTGATTGGGTCATTACCCCATGCATGAATTGGACAGAGGAAGTTGCAAATTGTGGCTATTATTCGCTTAGGTTACGTGGCCAAGGGTTAAAACTGTGACGACCTTGATGCAACTTGATGTTCCGATATTTTATGGTTAAATTAACACAGTTTGGAAGAAATAAATATGAAAACTACTAGAGAGTAGGTATGTGTTACAGGGAAAGAGGCTCTTTTCACGCCTTTGAAAAGATATTTGCATGACAGACCGTTGGTTTTTGGTAAATGAGTGTAGCCATCGGCACGACAAACATGTACTACATACGTAACTATTTATTGTTGTATTGTCGCTCTGCTTTCAGGTCACGTGGTCAAACACTGAATCGTTGCATTCGCGAATTCAAGTCCGTACAAGTGTTGACACACCATTGTACTCGAACAATGGACAACGAGTTGAGCATGCTCACGTATGCAAAAAACGTCAACCAATGCCCTGACGAAAGACTATTATAAACTTTAACGACGTTTAAAGTAAGTTGACATTAGATTGTCACGTGGTTGTGTAATGTGAGATATTAGAGAGTTACATTAATTGCTATTGAGTAAACGACAGTAAGACATTATATACTTTGGACCTTTAATTACAAAGTCACTACACTGTGTAAAATTATTTAAAATGAATAAGCAAATGTCCAAATTGTCCAATAAATTAAAATCGCGATTCAACAGACCTACAGCGCCATCTATTGGTTAAAGCAGGTTAAAGTATTATCATACATTTACATTGCATTAATTGATAAAGCGGAGTCTAGCCTGCACTTATTATAGTGCTTGGCGAGAATTATGTGATTGGTTGTGTCTATAGGTACTATAGTATAGACGCAACCAATCACAAAATTCTGTATACAGTTTTGTAAATTGGGACTTGATATCTATCCGTTGCTTTGAAGGCGTCTTGTCATTGCGGTTAGTTTACTATTACACGTTTTCTACTGTGGCATCGTGAAGGACTTTTGATGTTAGTTTTGCGTGTTATATGGCTCAATTACGGTCAGGTGGAAAGACTCAATTGAGATGTTTATTCAAATATTAAAACTTGAAGATAAACATTGCGAACCTGGTAGTGCGTATTTGCTCGTGTTGATATACGTCACTATATTAGATAATGCTATTCGTTCAGTTGTAATTCGAGCATCCTTGTCAATTCGTTTCTTATCAAAGCACATGTTTTATTATTTGATTTGATTATCCGGTTTCAGTGTCCTTGTCAAGGTTGCATTGAGATATTTCGGGAAGCGAATAAAATATCTCACGTGCATGATATTATGATGATACGAGGTCTAAATCACTTTGTTTTGTTATCTTTCTATTTTGTTCCCTCTTTTAGTCTTTTCTTTAGGTAGCTCAATTAACATTTGAAGCGTTTTTCTTTTTAGTGGCTCAAAAGTCACCAATCTATATCAACCTGAGATTATTTTGAAGATTATTTTATTTATTTAAATTCATGTAATACTTAGATGAGTTTGTGTATGTTATTTTTTTATAGTTTATGTTTTTTTGATTACTTATAATTAAGCAATCTTTCATTGTACATGTATGGCAGAATAGTGATACATTACATACTATCTGTATTTGTACCTTTGATTTACAAATATAATGAGAAAGACAATTCATCTGCATATTTTGGGTGTACGCCTCTTGTCAAATACACATATCGTTCCAGTCCAAGCAAGCTCTGTCAACATAACTACCGCATCAATAATGATCACATGATACTCGTACTATATTATAAAATACTGCGCAAATGCCTCAAATTACCAGTTCTCTTTTTAAATAGTGGCGTGGTTGGGTTTCACAAACAACGAACTTGCAAATTAAACGTCGAATTCTTTACTTAGGTAATAACACTAATGCATGAGTGAACTCATTTGTCTTTTAATATCAAGATGTTAACCAGTTATTAACACAAGTGGGTAAGCCTGAGACAATCTGATCGAGAGGTGACAATGCAACATAATGTTTACTATGGTGTGAACTGTGAATCATGAATGAAAAAAAAAGAGAAAGTTCTAAGAAACAGCTTTTCCTGATAGCGATATCACCATGAGTATTGCGATTGCATCAAATATGTTGTTCTTTTGCCATCTTCTAGCCCCTTCTTGTGAAGGTCTCTGAATAATATTGCCAGAACATGGCTTAATAATAGGTCTTTTATGTTGGCAGATTTTATCTGTAGCCATGTAGGGATGAGCCGGTCAATCGCCCCAAGACGAACACCGGCTGAATATTTTGGTCTTGGTTGGTGGTAGGACTTCTTCAGGTAAAATCTGACGCCATGTTAGCTCCCGGCAATATTTACTTCAGACCCGATACTTCACACTTAAAGTTTGGAAGTTAAGAGCAAACTTCAGTGAGTCAGCACATTAGCAGACGTTTCCTGATTAGGTGCCCCTCAATAAATAGGTTTCAGTCACCACTTACCATCAGGTGGTCTGTCTTCCGACTGATCGAGCATAAAAAATAACAGTCTTTTGAATATTAACGGTAAAAAATATACTGCTTCACCATCTTCAGTAACTGTTGTGATTGATTTTATTTTTTACTACATAAGCTGGCAGACAGAAACGCAGCCCACCAGATGGTAAGCGGCCACACCTATTCCATTAAGTGGCACTTCTCCAGGAAGCGTCGCTATGTGCTGCCAAACTGTAGGCTCATCTGATCTTCGAGGCTTTGATTTCAAAGTACTGTATGTGTACTTACGCCAGGCAGCATAGACGTCGTTCATGGTGTCCCCGGGCGAGTCACTCGCCCTGGAACTCCTGGAGTCTCTGTCTCCATGTGCCTCCATCTTAATCCAATAACACCATACTATACACACGTCAAAGCTATCGCTTCCTCACTTAGTACTTATAGCACTTCAGGCAAATCGTATAACTTTGCAGTCTCTAGGTAGTTAAATCACTATGTAAAGTTTTGATTGTAACTATTTTGGTAAACAAAACACATTTTAATGCGAGTATTTGAACAGCTAGGCCGTTTGTTGTCTATGATCTGTTTAGTGTGTAAAATTTAGAATTAGTCGTCATGATCTAGAATTGCATTTGAAAATTTAATTTGATTACATATTGTATATTTAAAATATTGGGCACATTAATTATAACTAGTACTGGAAGAAAATCCACCATCACTTTGTGATTAACTTTCAAATAAACATGATCTTCTCGTGTCGATCGTCTTTATGCAGATAAAACGAATTATTTTTTGAAATCAAGAATTGGGTTTATTTTGTACTGACCAGTACATAATATTTCTATGGTACTGACTTAATTTTCACGCTCGACATAAATGCGAGTTGCTAGACAACTCGTCTGTGGTCGTTAAAACCAAAACGATCCAAGTCCAAGATGTCCTTTTTGACCCGTGGAACACCGCGGTGTTCCACGGTTAAATTTTTGTACCCGTGGATCACCTAGGTGTTCTGCTACCACTTTGGCGTTCCACGGGTCAGAAAGGAACCTACCCTGTAAACCCCCCGATTCATAAGACTTCAGGTTTACATTCACTTATTTCATCATTATTATAATCATCAGTTTCGATATTGTCTACAATATGTGCTTAATGCTTATGTAACTTTGCCGATTTAAATAAATTATTACACAGTGCAAATAAAAAAGCAATAAATATTTAACACGTTACGACTGACCACACAAGAGTTCAGGGTCTGTGTATTTGCATTAAGAGATAAGTTTAGTCATTCAGACGGAGGATTTACAGTTTATAAGTCATCATTGTTTTATCCGTAGTGAACGCAATCGGTTATATTATGACGACCTTGATGAACGAGAGTTTATGTAAACAATCATGACCGGCACATAAGACTTGGACAAGTTTGTGATTATAAAAATATCATAAATTAAAACTCATAAAGCAGATAACTCTGTCTGGTAGGTACCTATTCACACTACTACGGTATTAATAACGTGGATACATAAATAAATGTCCGAGTACGAACCCACACATTGATCTAATCCCACTTATTTTGTGGATATCAGAATCTGCGAAAATGTAAGAAAATATTGAAATAGGTACGAAGAATGAACACAAATGCCTAGCCTCGAACCCAAGACTCTTGTAGCATTGAGCATCCGCTACCGAACCAACCATAGTCATTGAAGACACTAAATTATTATGTTTCTTACCCTTTCCTTCAGATTGGATTCCTTCAAATGTAGAAGAGAATCTTGCATGCTCCTCAGTGTTATGACCGTTGTCATGGCAATGCAGGCAAAAGCCATTTTAGTGAGCCATTATAAAAATACTCATTGTAGATGCTACCTCTACATTCCAATCGTAAAAATAAGGCGTAGCAATTCATTCAGCAATCAATGTGTGCGTGTTCAATGTCCATACAAATCAAGTTCCATTCTGTGGAGGTTTTGGAGTGAAACAAGTTATTCTAGGAAGGTCACAGTGGCACAAGTGTGCCGGCAGTATCCGCATCCGTAACGGTACGCGCGCTCCTACGATTTGCATTTACGATCGAATGCTTAACGGGATGAGTACTTCAAGCTAGAGATGGGGTCTTACTTTAAGGTTATGTAGCCTTTTTAGCTCTGAGGAATGGACCCGGAGCTAAAGGTGCGGAGCTGGGAAGATCGTGACAGTTCTCACACAGCGCCATCTAGCCACAAACCAAGAATATTGTACGATGCGAATAGATTATTGAAGAAATATACTTAAATTACTTACTTTTTGTAAGTGCAGTAAGCAGCCCATCCACCTACCCTAATTGGCCAAATATCAATTAAAATAGAAAGGTTGACTATTAATTAAACAAAAAAAAAGTTGTGGGAATTTGACCGATTGGAGCAAGTCGACATGGTGTTTCTTGTACACGGATCAAACCAATATAAACAAACGTGTTTGAACTGTGTAGAGATCGATCTTTATTAGTAAGTGTCTCATTATCACACCAAACTGTTAAATCCAATATCTGTATTATAAGCATCACCTAAACAGTTAGTTATGTTTTTTTATCCCCACAATGCAACGCACTGAGTTTTTTAGCGAATATTTTTTGGGAAAATTACCTAAACCTTCATAAAATACGGTAGATGAAACTTGTGCTGACGAAATCACAACTTTTCTAACAAGTAAAATACAAACGGTTGTTTTGTGAACTTTGACTGGAAGGTCAAAAGTTGCACTGTTTTAACAGGCACTTAACATTAATTTCAAGTTTGGGCCGCCTACTGTTTAGCAGCATAAGTACAAGTCGAAAGGTCATTATTAGAAAAGATTGTTAAAGGTCAATATGTCTTGTTCAAACATTGCTTTACCACATGACATTATTTGTTTTAGTGTCCAATGTCCTTATGTGGAGAAATTCAAACTTTGCAAATTACTAAATTGTCACTTTTAATAACTTTTTACACGGAATCATAATGATCAAAAAATAAAGTATAAAAAAGTTATACACGGTGAATTTATATCGTTTTGGATTAAAAGTGTAGGTAGGGATTAGTAGAAAGTCAAACTAATGTGTAAATTCGCCTTTATAATAAAAAAAACTATATGATGCCGTCATGCCGTGTACATTATGGTGAAGTAGCAGCCCGGGGGGCATGTTCCTAAGAGCATTTTTGAATAGTTTGAAATTGGTCAAACTATTAAAAAATGCTCTTAACATCATCTATTTTCAATTTCTTTGATTTTATATCGCCGCGGATCCAAATAACAAAAAAAAATCACGCTTCTTCAAATTTTCAAAACTTACAATATTAATTTAGTCAAACAGCGAATGACTAAAAGTGGGGTACAGTAGAAACTTATTTAGTATGTGTATACCATCTTACTTTCACCAACATAATGAATTCACTGAAATTCATAAATTGCAAAGTGGGCAACAAACATATTTTTTTAGTGGAAATTAAAAAGATGTCTCCTTTTGTTTTGAACTTGACCCATGTGACATGAACATTTCTCAGTTATTATAAGCATCGCTCTCTTCTTTAGATATAATAGAAACAGCTAACAAAACGTGACATTCATACTATTAGGTTACAGTTTAAACATTGGTACGCCTAATAGGACAGGCGAGTCTAAAACAATATGTACGTAATTATCTATCATTAACACTACCGGATACCATTACTGTAGTTTGTCGTTCTGACGACAATAACAACATAATTAGACATACACTCTTGGACCACGGCTGTTAAAGTAATATTGAAGTGGCTTTGGCAGGATTCTGGCTACATTAACTAATAATAAATACCTATATGTCTTCCTAGCCAGAAATTCTACCTAAATCTTCGGTTGATCTTCACACACAACCGACAAGCAGCTAAAATATTATAGTGCTAATGCATTTCCTTTTACGGCACTCTCATAGTACGGTGTGACAGCAATCTGACACGGCCGAAGGGAGATCAGGCGCAGGACCATCGGATTTAGGTGATTTCCACGCCATGGGGATGATTTATATTATTATATACACGCATATTATAATAATGATACCAAAAAGGTACACTAATAACTTGTACACGTAGTGGGGCAGTTACTAAGGAATGCTCCTTACATCACAATACGCAGAACTGCAACATACGGTCAGCGATAAATTAATATTTTTATTACACCTATGGAAGCGGTCCAATCTCGGACTCGGGAAGTCTTTAACCGAATAATTATGTCTCAAGTCAATGGGCAATTTTCTGACAGGCCATTTAAAAAAAGGAAAGGCTTCCAAAAGCTTCACTAGATGGCGTTGAACGAAGTATGTACATCTATTGTTACCTCTGGTTTTGTATCTAGGAGCCATAATCTTGACTCATTCTTCTTCTTCTTCATAATGAATGGCTTGCTTTGTGTTTTTTATTAACAATTACGCCAATTGTAATTTTTTCGGGAATGAAAATGACATCTGACATAAACAAAACGTGCATAGGTGGAATGGCGCCATCTATTGAGAACTAACAAAACGGGCTGTCAGAAAATCGACCATTGCCAACGTCACTTTACAATACAATGGTCCCAATTAAAAACCTCTCGAGTAATTTTGGTGATTGTGACTGTTGACGGGGACGCAATAAACACAATTCATACAATTACGAGGTTGGGCAATCCGTGCAATTTTGTTAAGTGGACTCGATTATGGTAATAATTTAAGCTTAATTGCTTGTAAACAGAAGTGTTTTTATCGGTTGACACTTAAATTTTAGTAGCCGTATGGAATGGAGCGTTGCTTACGTGTGTTATTTTGTAACAATACTTGTACTGTATGGTTTAATAACTAATAATGATAGGTTATTCGTGTTGCAATAAACATCACAACTTTTTTAGGAAAACTGCAGTTTTACGATACTACTTTTAGTGCACTACCTTTGCGGGCTGGTTATTAAGGCATCGGCTCGTTACTTTCGGCTTGAAGGGGATAACGTGGAAGTTTATTGGGTAGTCTAATCTAGGGTCCGGTTCCTATGTTTTATAATTTATAACCTTTATTCCAAAGAATACAACAAAAAGGAAAGCAAATGACCCTTCATTATCACACTTAAGTCAATCATTTACTTTGATACGTTTAAAGTGAAACCTGATTACTAAATTCCCCATCAAAATAAAGAACTCTTGATTAAAGCCTCTTAGATTAAGTTTAAAGCACCAACCCTAATCGAAACAAATCGAAACACAATATAATAAGAGAAAAACAACAGCACAATCACACGGGTGAGAAAGTTAAACGTGGGAAGGCTCCGAGAAAACACCAGTTAGGTATTGTTCTGACACTTATTAACTTACGAATAGCAACTCTGTTGCGACGTGATAAGGATTAGACTGAGATTAACTGGGGAGTTTATTGAAGTGATAAACGGTATGGATCGTATTTAGGTGTAATTGGAGTTTATAAGGCTGGCGGTACACTATGGGAACCTATAGTAAGGGATGAAGTTGCCAATAGAACAAGTGTTCCCCGTAGGATGGGAAAAGCCAGGTGTTACCAACTGAGGGTCTTGTAGACCTGGCACGTAACGCGGGCATTCGCTACAGGGTATGCATAATTGTACCCCCTTCCCCTTAGGAAGAAAAGGTTGAATAGTGTTGCAGATTTGCCTAATAATCGATTGGAATAATCAACTATTGCCACTCCAAATAATATTAAAACTAATAAGACTATCAATGGTATCAAAATTATAGGTTATAATCGTTCGACGACCGTCTAATGGTTGAGAAGTCGGCTGATTCGCCAGAGGTCAAGGGTTTGACCCCCGCACAGGACAGTTCTCTCAAACAACTCCAAGGGCCCATTTAAAACAGGGCGAGAATGTCGTGAAATTTCTGTCCCTTGCTCAATAGTTTCATTAGTCCCTTAAGACATCGCTAGAAACAGCCTAAAATAAACGAGACAGCCAGACCGGAAACCAGATAAAACAGATACTGACCGGAGAAACTGGCCTATTTGCCGGCAAGTGTCTGCGAGTGGCCTTATCACTAAGCATTTCACGTCGGACTAAGTTGCATAAGTGTAAAGTTACAGTACTTGACGTGAGTGGAAGTAAAAGGCGAGGCTGGGCCGATACTTGCCTGCCTGTTCAGTGACTGCAGTTCCTAGGGCCGACTTACATAATATCAGGTTACACATGACTGCTTTTAATTCCAGTCGCGTTCAAACGTAAGACAAAATTACAGAGCGAAATTTTTTGGGATTACTGGTCAAAACAATTTACAATTATGTAGTTATGGACTGAATATGTAGAATACATACGTTACACATGTATCACAATGCAGATTAGAATCATAATCGTACTCGAACTAATATTATGTAGGTAGGTACTAGTAGTAGGTAGTATGATTCCTTCCAGAAGTCCCAGACTATCACAGACAAAAGTCAAGTCGTGACGCGAAAGAAGGATAAACAAATATACTATATAAATATCTCTGGACATCTCTGGACATTATTCACACAGCGCCATCTAGCCCCAAACTAAGCATTAGCTTGTGCTATGGGTGCTAGACAATGGATAAACATTACTTATTTACTTTTTTTTTTGTAAATACATACATATTATACATAGAAACACCCAGACCGATACAAACAGACATGTTCATGCACGCAAATGTTTGTACCGTGCGGGGATCGAACCCGCGACCTTTGGTGAAATAGCCGACTTCTCGACCATTACACCAAATGGCTCGTCAAGTACGTACTAATATGACGTACTTCTATTTTTGTTATCGCATGGGAACAAACTGCATAGAGTTTACTACTGCTATAACCGAACAGTATGTAGTAAAATAGAGCTGTACTGCGTAGTGAACTATATAAACTGTAGCAACGAGTACAGTTTCGGCACAGTTTAAGTAGTTCCAAGCCATAAATTCCCGGTCCATCCCGTAGGACTAACGAGCATAACTCCCCAATTTGTTGTTTTTTATCTCTTCCCGGCGACTGGTTGTCTAGACAGGGCCGCTTGAAGCCAGTTATTTCTTGTTTACGCGCACAGCCGACTAGAATTCCAACATCCGCATGTCCAATGTGATGGGATGCTTCCTTACTTTTATGGCCGGAAGAGCTGGCACATTATAATAGTTTGAAATCCTTGATCTTCCATTTATAAAGGATTCAGCGGATGACGTACCTGACTTAAAGAATCTAAAACGAAACTTGCTTGCGGCTCATTAAAAAGATTACACCAAAACTTCATCCTCTCATAGCAGAACGAATATACCTACTAAAATAATGCTAGCTAATACGAAAAAGATATGATTGGTAAATCAAGTGTGCGATTTTTGTGATACTTTATTACTAAATTAAAAATAAATAATCATCAGGTGTGTCAAGCACAGACTTAATTTCTGTAACTTCTCTTAATGTAACGCAACGAAAACATTTTCATAATTATTACAAATTGGGTATTGAACTTTTGGAATTGTTTTTTTTTGTCAAACTAATAACTTAAATAAATTATAAACTTAATTCCTAAGTTAGGTCACTTACTTTTCTTAGAAAAATCTTGTTCCACGTGCAAACAATTTAGAAACGCTAACGATCGAATTAAAGGGGCATATTAACCATACTAATTATGGTGTTATTACAAGCGACGACCATGAATGGCAGACAGTTGTGATTTCAGTAAGCCATGGAAGGCTAAACGCCGGAACTGACGTCAGCAGGCCATTTCAATTTCTAATGGCAAGTCCAATGTCGGATATAGATGTGATTGGAAATCTGCGCATGCAGTCACGACTCATGGATATTGTATGACTTGAATTAAATAGGGGACCGTTGGGAATGACTAACAAGAGTATTCAGACGACTGGAACCACTACATAACTGGGTCGTTCTTCTTTTTAACCTACAAAAAGGTGTCTTCACGTCTTCAGTGAAAAAAAAAACAAGGAAATTACCATAAGTCTTTTTTTAATTGTATTTTTACAGGCACTGTCAACGATATTAAATTCGTTGGGCACTGTACTAAACATTAATGACTGTGCACGATTAAATAATAAATGTTTTTAATAATTTCACTGTAAAAAGTACGTTACAGAGTCGTAAATCCGCGTGACAGAAGTGTAAATCAAATTGTAGGTTAAAAAGAAGAACGACCCAACTAACTAAACATTTGTATGAGTAGAAAAATCAAAGGGTGGTGTGGTGTTGGCGTAAATGATATTTATTTTAAAATAGTTTTATTTCACTTATTATACTTTCATAAGTGTTGACTATTTCAAGGTAGTATAATAATTGGAAAAATTATTAAAACAAAAGTAAAGATAGACTTAGACATGACGGCATTGAGTCAATCAATTCAACACTACCAAATATAAAGTCACGTAAAATGGAAATACAATTTCCTAAAGAGGAAATGAATGAAATTGAATTATAGGCATATCTGAGTAGGTAAAAAGACGAAAACATACGTTTGCATAACTTTTCTGTTACAATTTGATAACAATTTTATCCATGTGTGATACTTTTACTTTGCAAAACCTTGACTTATTGTACCAAAACAGTTTTAAAATATGCTTAGAACATAGTTACTAGAAAAATATTACTTGAAAGGGTCGTGATTCGTGCCATTTCATATAAGCACTTCTTCATTTTCCTAAATTCGTTACAGAATCTTGTGCATATATAACAAAATAATGTTCCCACAGACAGAAAATAATACTACTCCCGGTAGCATTAAAAGAAAATCTAATTGGGCAAACACTTTTTATGCTTCTGTAGCTGGCAGTCATGCACGCAGCCCACCAGATGATAAGTGGCCACTGCTCCTCTGATCTTTCTTTGATTTTAAGTATACTGGTTTAAGTGTAGTATCGCTAACTAGATTCAATACAGCTAGCTTTGGTAAACATCACGAGTTTTCCGTTCGCATAAATCACGTTCGCCAGTACAATGGTGTCGTTTTCAATACGACGCGATCTGACGTCACGTCGGCGCACGCGACGACTCTTGTTAATCTGATGGCTCTTCTGGAGATTGTTTTCATTGTTGTATACTTAGCTTATTTGGGTTACGTTTTATCTCGACTAACCAAACTAAAGAGGTAATGTATGGTATGGACAAGGACATTGGTGTCGACTCTGCCATTTGTTTTCCAGAATTTGCACACGTCATGTATTTGTGATCTATAATCAAGAAAAGCCAGTCCTCTTGGTCACGTGTACAATTTGAGTTGGTTGGGTATTAAGGCCAAGGGTACAGCGGTTAAAATATTATCCATTGTACCACCAAGGGAACAGCCAAGGGTAGGTACACAGGAAAACAAGGGGATGCGCCAATGGCTCTGGCCAGACGATTTACGCAAATCCCACCCAGGACAAGCATTCATGTGCTGTGATGAACATTTGTGTTTGTTTTGTGTCTGGATGTTCCTCCTTATGGTGTTTGGGGTTATATCTAAGGAGATATAAGATAAGGATCTTTGTTCACCAAGCAAACAGGAAAATCACTGACAAAATACAGTATAAACGTGGTTATAACGAGACCTAGACACCTTTAAAAGCCTTGACTTAACTTATCATAACTATGTATAGTTTATGTGTTTCTATGATGTCATATGCTCATGGAGTGAAGATGCGATGTCATAATATTAGCTTTAAATATTTGCAGTTATATATCTTGGTTTATCTACTATGCGTACAAACGACCTTATTCCGAGTGACGGTCATCTACACGATGTTGGAACGCTGGTGCAGATTTTAACTGAGGATTATATTATTAGGAAAGATAATGCATTACCTACAAATCCAGACGACAATACTAGGAAACTCGTGTAAACTTTCTGTGAGAAATCTAATTCCACGCGAGTAGAGAGGATCAATAAAAAACCTTTCCAAAATAAATTGTAAAAATAAGAAGAACTATCATCACAATAAGTTTTTCCAAAAAAGTTAACACAATTAGGTTTTTGCCCATGACCTATTAAGTAAATGTCCCAAAATTACGAAAACGTGAAACCTAAATCTGGCTCAAACAAAGCAAGGCCGCCCATCAAAACGCGGTCATATAACAAATGACTGCTATTAGACGAAATTATCGCTCAAACACAAATACAGTAGCTTTGCTAACGAGGTCTTTAAAATTGACAGGAGCCTAAACTACTTGAGTGGGTATTAAAGCTCTTTCGTTTGCAAATTATTCAGATCTACATATTTCTTTCGGTCTTTTGTCCGTCAAAAAGGATTTTACGTCTAAAAACGTCTTTGAAAAGTGACTAAATAATTTTCCAGATTGCTAAAGGTTGTATCATACCTTAGTCGGGATCAGCCACTGAAGTGGAAATCAATCAAGATTAGACGGTTTGGCAGGGGATGGAGATGAGACGTGCTCGAGTGGAAAACGGTTTTAAGCGGACGAAGGAAATTTTGTACACAGCCCAGTTGGGCCATTTTTTGTACTAAAATTCCTTAAACTAAAGCTTTAATTTTCAGAGGACAATACTTGTAAGGAAACTGCAGGATATCGAAACCTGCGGCCGAGTGTTAATCGGGACTAAAGCTTCTCACTATCTACCTAACTCCCCGTGGTTTCGTGGCGATTGACCGGCGATTGATGGGAAAATAGAATCATTTAGTCTTCAACGACTACTAGACAAAACAATATTTTTTTCAGTTACATTTAGTGCTCTAATATTGTACTGCTGAGTGATTATTATCATTAGTAACAGTAGAAAAAAGAAATTTCATACAACATAGTAAGTGAGAGTAAAACATTAAGATAATATTATTAATAAATAACTTATAAGTTTAGATATTACTGCCCAGAGACAGAAGAAAGATTATATGAAGTAGTGAAAAGAAATATAAAAGCTGATGGGAAAACCCATTCGTGAACAAAAAGATTCAATAGAATATTCAATAAATAGAAATTACACGTGATCACGTGTGCAACATAAAGTATCTCGACACGTGATGTTACTATTTTTTTTACTTAACTCCTATACAAAGATGGAGATTCGCAATTTAACGTAGGTATTTACTACATTATACTCGGATGAGCTCTGATATCAAATAATGATTTAAAAAAAATCATACGTAAATTTTTCAATCACTCAATTGTTTTATTGCAGTAAAAAGATATCCTAAATTATTGTACGAATTATATAATAAATATATATATCATCAAAATGAATTGATATTATTTTAAGCATTGTGTAACCGCCTACTTGTACAGTCAAAAGCACGTCAGACGTAACACTTTGGACTTTGTACCGCTCTTATGTCGGGGGCATAAGTGCTATTATCGAACTGCAAGTGTTAACCGTGATGTGCTGTTGACTGTACATACAGTTTGAAGAAGAGTGAATACAACTTTTACTTTGAATTATAAAAGTTAGATACGAAAGCTCTATTTATGGCCCTTCACAAATGAAAGAACCCATTTGGAATGTACTGTATTAAATTTGCACAAGAGAAAGTTTATTTCCAAAGGTCAAGAATTGAATATTCGTTTTCAACACCTTAAAATTTCTTCGTAATAGCAAAATTGTTATTAAAAGTGACAAAATATGAAACTAAATTTCGGCAAAATAATAATGTAGTGACAATAGAAATTATTTCGTCAGAAAATTTATGGGTAGAATAATTTTTTGCACCTTAAATGTTTTCATACACTCGCAATAATTTGACTGCAATGTTTATAAGTTCTTTTTCTCTAGGCTATCGCCGATAGCAGTGCATCTACCGGCCAGCCATCGATTTTACTCAACCAATCAGCTAAAAGCAACTCTTTAGTATCCGCTGTCTTTATCTGCCGGTCACGGCGCTCCCACAATTAGATTAGCAGACACGCAAAAACACGCACAAAACCGTTAAACATTTACATAATGTTGTTACAAAAACAGTAAACAGATCAAAAACAACAGACACACGAAATTCAGTGGCACCAACAACCGCTTAAATCCGAACTTTATCACTTAACCTCACTTTTCTTCAAACAATTTAATCACAGAATTTAGCACCAGCCAGTTTGTAACGTTTATATCTTAAAAAAATGTATTTTTCGAGAATTAGGCTCAGGTATGATGAAGCCGGCAGCCTCAGCACTAACTGAATTATCAATTGGGGCCAGACAGCTGATTAAACATAGAACCGAAACAGTTCTACCTTCAGCATTTGGAAAGAAACGAACCTTAAACACTAGACATGAAAGTAGAAAGTGCAAAAGAGGTTGTAGAGGAGGACCCTGTCGCACTTAGTGGGGTAGGTTGGCACGCATGCGTGGGGTGTCACAATGGGGTTTCGAAATCCGAAACTAGATTTTGAAATTGGGTTTTATTGTTGAACGGATAGAAGTGAAAGTTGCTTGATAGCGAATGTCGCGCATGCGTGGTATGTTGCAAGACGTACTTTAGTAAATATTTGAAATATTTTGTTAGAGAATTTACAAACAGTAACCAAGGAAATACGAGCAACTGTGTACATGTTCTGTTTGATGTGCTTAGTTAGGATGTGTCACGGGTTTATAGAGGCACTGCTAGTATTCAGACCTTGAACAATTAGAACAATGGTCCATCTTACACATATACGCGTTCCTAAACTTGGCTTGACAAAACAAAGGATCCATCGACCATATCGAATTAAAGGAGGCGGGTATTTCTGGGCCCAGCAGTTAACTAGATGAAATGTATATCAAAAAATCGGTTATATTTTTCTAAAGGAAATCCCAAAATATAGTAACATGTTTCTATCTAGAAAGCAAGAAAAGTCCAAAAAACTAAATACATGCCCGAACTGAAGTCGATATAAAATAAATCGGTTAAATGTCAGAATATATGTATGAAAGCGAATTGAACTCCTTTAAAATTTTTCTTCAGTGTGCAAATGTTTACCGATTGACATTTGACAGGCAGATGAAAAACACCGTCACTCGTTCGTTTCTTTCGTTCTGAGTGCGCTCGTATTTCCCAATTATTATTACTTTTGCTTACAACATCGGCTTTGCATAATATTAAGGACTTTTTGACGGATCTGGCTTTTTGAATTACCTGGCTCTCTATTTTGGACAATTGATTACGCTTATCGATCGGATATTGACGACATGGAACGCTGTGTAAATTGCACCATTGCGACTTTTACTATAATTCGTATAACCCGATTCCTGGAAAGCCAAATTTCACCAAATTTTCACCAAGGCCTTGTTAATATATCCTCTTACAAATAAAACTAGTTTCATTGAGTTAACACCTGGGCCCAGGGTACTATGGAGTCTTACCCTCCTCCTTTACAACTCAATAATCCAGTTAATAGTATCTATTATACCTGTCGGGATAAATATGATAATTCCGCTAACAACCAGGTAAATATTAAAAATACATGATGACAAGACGTGTCGGAAGATAGCTGTCTTCATCCGGGTAAATCGAGGCTAAAAGACAAAAATAAACAAAAAAAAAAACTTTTCTTAACCCAGAATTTGGAACTTATGCCCAAATAGTTCAACAAAACTTCTGTGTATTTTACCAAAAACAATGTTCTTAAACTTCAATTTTTAGGTGTAACAGCTTCACCCATAAAAAGGATGGTAAATGGCAAACAAACTCTATTTGGCCGTACCTCTTCCACCATTGACCTTCATTTACTCTATATGCCCTTTAGCATCCTTATTGATTACTAATTCCGCATTCAACGTTTATCTTTATTTGAAACGTTTTGGCGTACCTATACAAGGTAAATACGCAATTTCAAGAGAAAAACAAGCGTGTTTATGTATATCTTTAGTAGAGCGACTCGTGAGGAAACAGTCGGAGGAAAATATATCGGTATTTTCTATTCTAAATACATGGTTCTTTGTGGGAAAATTACTGAGAGATGATATTAAAAATATCTATTTATAACATGTTGAGGTTTTGTGTGATATAGTAGATAATACGAGTAGGATCTACGAGGTTTTAAACTTAGTGTCAACATACCTAAGATGAAAGAAATATAGTGGATTCAAGAGAACAAACAACTTGTATAATCACATCATAGTTGGATGTTATATTGCGAGTTTTTTAGTAGGTAAGTGAGCAACAAAATGTAGACTTTTGCATAATCTACACCAAGACGTGATTCGAATGTGAAGCTAGTTTGTGCGGTTTGCAATGTTATATTAAATACATATTGATTTTACAATGACCAACCATCGCTACTTAGTCTCATAATGTTTTAACCACTCAACGCCGAACCGGCACTCGGGTGCCGCATAACAATAGATTTTCTATTGTGTCTAGTAATCCGGGGCTAGAAGGATTAAAATAACGCGACATAATATTCTTTCATAAGCCATCTTTACCTGATGAACATCTTCGACTTACCAATAGTGAGTAACTATGTGTTTGTTTATCGGCTGTGTTTCTATCGTTGACTTCAGAAATTTTGACATCATTAAGTCAACCTGCCATCAAACAGGTAGACGGAACGGTAGGTATAGCATCACTGGTCGACAAGGTCACGGTGATGTAACGTTGACATCACACGTCCATTTGATTCGCACGACCTTCGCTGTCAACCGGCCCGATAGCCTCTCGGTTTATCTGATAACATTCATCTGAGGGGACATGCGTTGAAGCATAATTTGTCTAGAGGATGGTGGTTTTCCGAGATTTCGTGAGTCTTTGGTCAACTCATCCCGCTCGATTACATCCCGCGGGATGAGTTGTCCTAGTGCAATTTTTGAATCGGACATCTCATCCCTACTGATACATATATTTAACTGATTAATTAGGACTATTTAAAGATTGTTTTACTTTTATGCAGTTACAATTAATTTTGCAAAATTGCGCAGAACATGCGCATATTAGGTGAGCAGTAGAGTACCTATTTTATCTTTACGACTAAAGGCAGTAAACTGCTTATTGCACCTGTCTCCGCAAACGGGATTTGCAATGCAAACAGCCGTCGTGCATGCTTGCATTTTAATTTTATGTTCAACGACGCTGAACATTTAAGTTCATTGATAAAGGTTGGTGCACATATAGTTCCTCGCGGTGCTTAGTGGCGGCTTAGTAACCGAATTGTAGCAGACAAGTGCTTATCTCCAGCTACCAGTTCTCCGTAAGGAGAATACGATGAATTCGCAAAGGCTATGGTTACCTGTGATACTACCACTAAGATGCTAAGTGGTGTGTAGAGTTTTAGTGGTCATACTGGCTCTCTGGAGGAAATCCTTATAACCCTGTCGGGAGATGTCGGTACAAATCAGTGCCGTAATGTATTCACCGTTAAAAAATATATATTCTTTGCTCATAATATAAACGGAATGCTCTAGTGTCAAGTGTTTTAAAAATATGTTTCCTTACATAGCAAAAGCAAGTTTCCGTGTTGAGCAGAATGTAAAACAAGTATGCCAGTATAGTGTTCATGTTACCTACTTTTAGAGATAATATCAGATATATAATAATTATAATAAACAAGTGTGGTACAACTAATGGTCCTTTACTTTTCCTTATATTTTAAAGTGCGACTTTTACATTCATTCTGCTGGCTAGTTTGTTTTTCAGGAGAATTTAGCGTGTTGACTTCGACAAGACACGCGACACGGCTTTGTCAAAGCTTAATTGGCTGCATTGGTTACCAAGATGTTCTAATTAATGTGCAGTTAATTCCCACCGCTTTTGTGGGCCTTGTCAGTGACTCTATTGAAGCAATTACGTGCGATTACTTTCAATTAACTTTTTCAATCCAAGGTTAAGTGTTGACGTATTTTTTTCACACAGATTGCAATGGTTTTGAAACTAAAGAACTTTAGTTGCTTTAGTGCGGTTCCACAACTAATCGAGATGACTTTTTGTGCAAGCCTAATATATAAAATAAATTAATAAACAGCTCCTGTGTTGGTAAGAAAATGCGCAACTATAAATAGTCAATACCTATTTATGCAATTAAACTGCGATTACGGATAATGAAGACGTCTAGGTCAAAAGTGCAACATCCAAGTTACGTAACCGGCTAATTTGTTGATCAGAGAGCTGAAAACATCTTACATACTTCATACTACATAGTACTATGTACATGAAAGTAATGTCGATGGACTTTATTCTACGCCATCCTCTAAAGTAAAAAACTATTTTATGTTTAGAAAAAGAAAGCGTTGATTAAAAAATTAATAAATAGTTTTAGCTTTTAAAGCAAAACTTAAAAAAAATGTTTTCCCAGTGTATCTCAAACTTTAAAAACAAAATATACAAAATGTCATGCGATCATATTTGTGTACGAATTTTATTTTATATTCCATTTTATGAAAGTATTTGGTTACCTTTGCTTACCCATAACAATTTCAAAAACAAGTGTTTGTGTGCATGGGGATCGGATCAACGTATGTATATTATTCACATTTTATTATTCCAAGGAGTAACGGAATCTTTACTAAAAAAAAATTAAACAAGACTTTGCCATTTGCTAAAAATAAAGAATCTTCACAATGATATATTGTACTGAAAATTACAATAATCGTAATTCAATGTCGCCAGTCAATGAACCTGACGCTGCCTCCCACGTAATACTATCCGTTTTATTAATAATCTCCCGATAAACTGCTGTTAGAAGTCTTTATTGACAGCGGCACAAAGTTCTTTTTATTATGAACGTAATATGATTGCTATTTATTATAAAATTGAAACTTATTTGCATGATATGGACGTGGGATAACGCCGGCGCATAGTTCATAGATTATTAATTAGTAGTCGAATGAAGACTAAAGGAATATTTGTATATAAAGCGATGAGATTTAAAACTTTAAATATCAATCCAACTCCTTCTTTATCCACGTAGTCTACCTAATAAAGGAACAGATACAATTATATTAATAGGAAATCCATTAAAGTTAATCAAAAATTCCTTAGACAAGTGATTTTTAAACAGACCTCGAAATCGAGTTTGTCCAAAAATGTTGTTCCGTGATATTAAATACAAGAACTTATTAATTAATTTTAGTTATTTATGATGACATTTTGTACGATCTACGACAAGCATTTTATTTCGTATTATGGATGTGGGCGCTGTTTGGCAATAGTTAGGCCAGGGTCGTCATGATTATTTGCAATTCATAGTAAAATTTCGAAGGCTTTCAATGAAATGTAAACAACACTGATCGATACATGATACATCGCGTAATGTTTTTGTAAAAAAATTCTCACGTCATCTGGTCACGCAACAGTTCTGTTCGTTTTACTTATAAATGTTAAAAGTCCTATTTAAATTAAGATTGATCAAAGCATTAGAAGCAATGTTCATAATAATTTAAACAAGCAAACCTCAACACTAAATATTTGGACGATGGAACCCTCGGAGGCGAAGTAAATGAGGTCCTAGAGGATTTGACCCTTTTGGTTGATGAGTTCAAGTCTTCAGGACTCGATTTAAATTTTAATAAATGTGAATTATATTTACCCTCAAAAAATGACCTGGCTAATACGATATCCAAATTCAACGCTTTGGCTCCCAACATCAAGATAATAGATCGGTCCACACTTCGCCTTCTTGGGTCCCCTATCCTAGACGAGTCTTTTCCGGCTTTTGTCGAGGACAAAATTAGACACTTTAATTCAGTTTCGGAGCGGCTTATCAAAATTAACAATCATATGTCCTACACGATAATTCGTCATTGTTTATTCATACCACAATTCACGTACTCACTCCGTTCATCTCCTTTCTGGAAGCATTCCCATCTAACGTCAAAATTGGACGATTTAATACTCTTTCGGCTTGTTTCAACGTTAGATTTGAAGGCCGCATATGGACCCAAGCCTCCTTGCCAATTCGCCTTGGGGGCCTAGGTATCAGGAAAATTTCTAGTGTAGCTCTTCCGGCTTTCCTTTCATCGGTTCATGGTACCCGCGATCTTACATCCAAAATTTTGTCTAAATCTCTCGCTCATTTTACTATTCCTTTTTTACCAGAGGCTATTGAGTCGTGGAAGACTTTAAGCTCAGCCGACCTTCCTCATGACCTCTCCTCCCAGCGCCAGTGGGATGGGCCGCTTTGTAGAGTTGTGCGTAATAACCTTCTTGACACGCCTATCAGCTCTGCTGACCGCGCTCGCTTGCTGGCTGTGGGAGAGTGGGAGTCAGGTCTGTGGCTTCAAGCGCTTCCATCTACCAACCTCGGAACTCTTCTTGATAATATTTCATTCCAAATTTCTGTTTGTCTGCGTTTGGGCGCATATTGCACAGTTCCTCATCTCTGTCCATGCGGGAAAGACGTTAACCAGCTCGGGCACCACGGGCTGTCCTGCGGCAGAAGTGCCGGCCGCTTTTCCCGTCATGCCAGCCTTAACGACATTATCCGCCGTGCTCTTGCCAGCGCTCGTATCCCAGCTGTCTTAGAACCTAATGGTTTGTCACGCAGCGATGGTAAGCGCCCGGATGGAATGACCCTTGTCCCCTGGAAGATGGGGCGGCCCCTTGTTTGGGACGCGACTTGTGTTGATACTTTGGCGCCGTCTCATCTTCCTTTGTCGGTTGGCAGGGCTGGTTCTGCGGCTGGTTCGGCTGAAGACCTCAAAAGGCGCAAATATTCTGTCATCAGTGATGCCTATATATTTGGGTGTATCGTGAGATATCTAAGCGTTTGCTGGAGTCATCTCACGATCCCAAAGCTGGTCTGTACCTAGGGCAGCGTATCAGCCTAGCCATCCAGCGTGGAAACGTTGCTAGTGTCCTGGGTACTTTTCCCATGGACGGAGACCTCGGCCAAATTTTTTATTTATAATTATGTTTAGTTCTTTTTTGTATATATTTTTAATGTTGTAAATAGTGAATATTGTAAACTGTTATAATTAATAAATATTTTGATTTGAATAATATCTTTTGATTTTTCGTATATTAGTTTTAGTGCTTATGTCTTTATGTCTTTGGCCTCACACATAATTATCCAAGGACCAGGTTCCCATGGGCCCGAGAACCTAAAATGTTATTTACCTACATGTTGTTTACAGTTACAGGATCATAATAAATTACAGTATAGCCACTTCGAAGTCAAATGATTGTATGTGATGTTGAAATTTATCACTTGAGTAAATAACCACTATCATTCACAGTTAGGTGGATAACTTGACCCTTAGCTTACTCTACGATAGTTGTTTCACTAGTCAAGTCTGATCTTCCATCTTTGCCTGACAAAGCATCGTGGGCGCCATTTGCAAATGATGAGGCCAGGGTCGCCCGTAATTACACATCTCGATGCACATCCGACTGCCATTGCACAATCACAATAATTGCTGTTTAACATCTCTATTTACATTCCCTGTGAATAGGGGACAATGTTCACCATAAAGACTTGATGCCAACGTGGATATTGATGGGGGATATAGGCATTAAGTACTCAAGTAGACAAACAGGCATGAAGCCCAATCAATAATAAGGTCTTTTTATGATATCCAACATAACAACCTGACTTTTTCCTTTATTGTAATCCAGAATATCATTAAGAATCTTGTCAATAGAAACTTAAATCGCTAAAGTTGAGGATATAATAATAAAATAAATCTCTTGCTTGATTGCTGATGCTCGAATTGGAAAACCTTTTAAATCAGAGACTAGGATTACCTAATGGCGTACATCAGGGAATCCATTAATATTAAACGGATGTACAGCAAGCCACAAATCAACCTACCCTAATCCTTCAAAATCCTGCGAACAATTATCAGCTTAATGTCCATCGGATAGAGTTCTATTTCAAGTAAACTTTATGACCGGACAGGTGGGCCTCACCCTGTGCGCACGCACCTGACTTCCGCCTGTTTCCGCTTTGTCTCCGCGTGGCGTCACGGGTCACTGCGCACGCGCCCTGCCTCGACTGGGTCGCGTAGGGTTACCGTGTAAACCGAGGAGGAATACTGACAAAATCAATATTATCTGGACTATCTGGTCATCTGGTTAAGGTGTTCCAGAACTAGTGGTATGGATGGATATCTGAATCAAAAAAATTAAATTTTTTATTCAGAAGTTTATTTAGAAGTTTAAACTTTCGTTAACGCAAGGTTAATCAGAGAAAACGCAAATATATTTAATCCCGACAAAGGCATGTTGAATATTCTCTGTCCATCACGGTAACGACTTTCTTCGACTACACAAATTCCAGACAATTGAACTTGTGTTTTCGAGTACCTAAGAGGTACGTAAAGGCTACATTGGTGTACCACGTCAATGTACAACGCATTTTACAAACTAAAGAAACAATGTCGTGGACTCGTATTCAAATGCTCCGGCGCAAGCGACTGCGAGCTGCGTGAGGTGAATATTCCCACAAACGATAGGAGTCTTGCGTCGTGCCCTTTGTTAGTTTCTCATTCATATGCTTACTAGTACAGTCGGCGTAAACCTTTGACTATTTAAAACGTTACTTGTTTACAACAGTCGAGTGAAGGGATCATGAACTCATGAGTGACACTTCACGCGTTGGATATAATGTATTGCAGTGTTATCATCAATCACACAACGTTGCAAGATGTGACGACAACTGATTTTGCGCAAAGTGTCTACCATCATTTGTTTGTTTTTGTTTCTAATTATTAGTCTGGTTATTATAAATAGTCCCATGCTTTAATTAATTACTTTGGGATACTAAAAAGAAGTAAGAGGTTTGGAGTTTGTTTTCTATTGTGTAAAATTAGGTGTTAACGGCTGTAATTTACCAATGTTGATACAGTAGATACGAGTAAAGTAGACGCGTGTAAAAGTCCAAGATTAAGTATTATTATAATCGGACGCTGGCTGGATATAGCTTTAGGTAAATATAATATAGAAAATTAGAAATATATTTGAAATGATAATATAATTTATGTATATGTATGATGATACTAGTTATGGTAGGTATCAGCTAGGCTGTTCTTGTTCACTGAACTTTGTACTAGCAGTTGTTGAATGTTAACGCAATTTATGGTTATTGAAATTGTGAACTCCCATTTCAACAAGCCTACACAAAAGTTCACCAAACGATGACGTTTGTTTCATAATTCAAAAATATTAGGTAGGGACTTTGTCTTTACCCGTAAAATAGGTATACGGTTCAAGTTTGATGATGTCAACTGTACCGTACTTGTGAGTTTCTGAGTCGTGCATGCGAAACTAATTGTGGCAAGAACTGTGAAATCTAGAACAATCCTCCCGTCTCAGATGTGTGTGCTGCATTTTTTGAGTAAAACCATACAATTAAACATTATCTAACGCACATTATTGTTGACAATCACAGCTCCAAGTTTTAGAGCAAGGTCTTGAGATAGTATTTAATAATACGTATTTAACTTTAACGAGGTGATAACAGCCGAATTAATGGGCAGTTGTGAAATCGCTTGATTATAGTCTTCTCACCGACTTAATTTAGTACCGCGTTTTATTTTTTTACTTTCATTGGTTATACGAGTAGTTTGATACATTCACTATCTGTTTTGTATATTAAGAATTATTTTTTAGATTCATATGGAACAATGTTGACTGACTGAATTTGGCAATTGTGGCCGTTCAAGTTTAACTTAAAGTGTGAGGTAGACATAATCTCTTCACATGCCATGTAAAGGGTTACAGAGTAAAGCGAAAGGACGCTAGTTAGTCACATTAGTTATTTAGGCTTCTAGCTTAGAGAGGTGCCTACTTTTGTTTGCGCATTAACGCGCCATAGCCGCAGGCTAGCGACGGCTGCAACTCTATATGGGGCTCAGAATCAAAGACGTTCGTCCTCCACTACTCACTAAACTCCCCCGGTTTCTTCTTTCCACTCGTCCGGGACGAGCTGGTTTCAGCCTTGAGGCTATTAACCAGCCCGCCTTGTGTACCCTAATTCTATATAAAGTTTTTATAAATAAATACACTCGTGCCCCTGACTCCATCATAATAAGCCGGTACTCACTGGCATGGTCGTCGTGCAGGAGGTTGTGGTAGCGGTGCTGCTTCTCCGTCGCGTCGAGCCTCATCATCACGCCGGGGCCGCAGCGTCACAACAACATCGCGACTACCTGGTGACAACGAACACGTGGTTTAATTTAAGGGGAATTGTCAAAATACAAACCGACAATACACACTTGGCCCAATTTGAGGGAATTGTCAAAATTCAAATAGTTAGGTGAACTTTATAGATGGAGAAATGAAATTTTATGTGTGCGCATTATTTTATTATCGGTCACAAAATCTTATCATAAATGTCTCAAGATCTGACTCCAAAGTAGTACCTATTATGGGCATCAAACGATGTAGGATACAAATTTACATCCAGACAAACAAATCACAAATCCGTTGAGAAAAGTGAATCCGTTTTCTTTCTCATTACAGAAAAACTTGCTTAGATAGAACTAACGTATTATTGGAGCTTAGCAAATTAAATTCAATTCGAAGATGTTTTCTGTAAACAAAGTAAAAGGTCCACCGTTTCATTACTTAATAAGAATTACATAAATTAGTAACATCTCTTTCCCATATAGTACAAGTAAAGGCACTCAAAATATTGGACAACATTAAGTGAAGTTGCAAAAAGCATTTCGTAATTTATTGCATTTGGGTAGAGCCGGGCCTTTGACCGACGAAGACCGATTGAGTAAGATAATCCCATCATTTGATTACAACCGCTGGTTTAGACGTTAATGTGACTGATGTGACAGATTCGAATTTAATTGGAACCTGTTTGGTGTGAAGGTGTGATGTGTTAGGAGCGGTGACATGTGTCGAAATGTGTCGAAACAACTTGCTGAAACGTGATATCATCGGTTGATTTTGACGTGGGTTATAAGAAGATACTGTTACAGCACTAGACTATAACCAGACAGAAACTACAACATCTTGAAAATCGATATTAAATCAGCCAATTTGAAAGTTTTTTAAAACCATAAAATAAAACGTAGTCCGATATCCTTGCAGCTGTTTGTTTTATAGATCTCAAAGGAGTTTCCCAGCAAACGCACTGTCATTAGAACTCATTGCCGTCTGAGTCAACTGACCTACTCCAAATTGTATTACAGCTTTAAAAGGAGGCAAGTTTCGATCAGATCCATTATAGCCCACGCGGTCCAGCCAGCCCACTCGGGACAATGCGGTTACCGACTGATGTCATTGCACCGGCCTCAGCAATTACAAAGGCTAGCTTCAACCACAATGGCCGATAACCGCGCCGGAACAATATTGTTTCTGGCCAATTTCATTACGGATCTGGGTTAAACCGGTTTACATAACACGACCTCGCCAGAGGCCCTACATTAAACCATCATAAAAGACTGCATTCAGACCACTAACTATAGCCAGAAGAAACGCACTTTGTATTTGCATCATGGTGGCACTGTGCTGGTTTAACGATGGTATACTTGATTTCATGGCTTATTGTAAAAAAAAAATTCATTTAGTAAGTCCTCTGGGTGTAGCGAATAAGATGTTACAGACCAATGCATTATGATTCTAAACATACTGCTTCTGACTCATATAAACCGCTTTGTCGATAATCGTATAGTGGAAATCGGCCCTGGCGATTGCAGAGCGTAAGTAATAAATGGAGTATTGCCATTATTGTTGGCAAACTGGTGCGCGTATTTAATAGAAATTATGAAAGGAGAACGGTTTGATGGGCGTCGCTGCGTCAACGACTTTACAACTTAAAGACCATGTTTTCAAAATCTCTGAACAGTAACATTAGGCCCAATTCAATACCGGTTTCTAGACAAGATGTTGTGTTTACGTTTGGTAAGCCTGGTGTTTAAACCTTCACCTTCACCTATTATTGTAAGGATGACTTCATTTTATTGATGCGGGCCTTCTGACTTGGGAAGTAGGTACTTTATTAGGCTGTAATTTGATAAGTCTTGTTTGTCAAGGATATCAAGGGATATTGGTAAATGTTTTGTCAACTTGAACGTTACTGCTAGACATGAGACAGATATATCAAAACGTATCTTATATCGGCTAACAGTTCGATATCATATCATATCGATATAGGATTTTACGTAACCGATATTTCAAAAACTAAAAACTTTAATATCAAAACCAAAACTCAAAACTGTATATCGAAAAACTGTAACAAAACGACAAAACTCATATCGCCGAAACTATTCATAACCGTACTATCGATATCTTTGGTCAGTTGATATTCGCCTTTTCTCTTTCTGATTCGGTATACTTACATTGGAGTAAAAGAGATGAGGCGGTTATTCAGATATTACGGCGTAATGGGTAGGCGATTTCCGCTCTTATTTGCTAGCAATAAGAGTCAATTTATCTTGTATCGATTATGTTTTAAGTATATTTCGCGGCATTTTTATATTCGCAAGGGATACACATAGCAAAAGGGAATCAAGCTCGAGCGTAATAGGGATTAATTTGGTTTAAGTGCTTTTTATAGTGTTATGATAAGTGAGTGAAGAATGTTTGTTATTGTTTATTTTTAACCGACTTCAAAAAAGGAGGAGTTTTTATTTTTATTTTATGTATGTCCGTCGATTTCTCCGTCAATTGTGGACCGATTTAAATAATTCTTTTTTTATTTGAAAGTGCATAGTTCCGGGGCGGTCCCATTGTCACCATGTCAGGATCTGATGATGGGATCCCGGGAAAATCAAGGGCAAACCTCAACCTTTATAGCCGCACACTACGCGTTTCCTCTGAAGCCATTCAAGTTTTTGCGTCCGATAGACATCATTTTATGTCGATGAGCTGATGATGGAAGGTACAACTCCTTAACGGTTAGGAGTTAGGGGATAATTCTTTCAGTATTGTAGGAATATGTGGACCGTTAGTTGTATTTCATGTACTTTTGCAGCTAAGCTGATGATGGAAGGTACAACTCCTTAATGGTTAGGAGTTAGGGGATAATTCTTTCAGTGTTGTAGGAATATGTGGACCGTTAGTTGTATTTCATGTACTTTTGCAGCTAAGCTGATGATGGAAGGTACAACTCCTTAACGGTTAGGAGTTAGGGGATAATTCTTTCAGTGTCGTAGGAATATGTGGACCGTTAGTTGTATTTCATGTACTTTTGCAGTTTTTTTTTTTTTTTTTTTTTTTTGGGAGGAGAATCGATATGTGATATCGGATAGCATATCCGATATTGAAGCTCCATATCGGTTACATATCGGCTAATGTAAAATATCGGAAACGCCCATGTCTAGTTACTGCCACCTCATTTTATTTAACACATTAACCTCAATAGATATTCTTAGATTTTATCAGCACCTCACATTATTTAAATATTTTCATTACGCGGCGTTATCAATTAATCGAAGTCACGGTGATAACTCGACCTTTGCCGATATCAGTTGAACCATTAGAAGTTAGCAGAGTTGAAATAAATTTCGTTTTAATATAAGTATATTCACTATTTATTGTATCAGCGGATCAGCCTGTTGATATCCCACTGCAGGGCAAATGCCTCCATCCCTGAAATCTTGTATTCGTTATAATGATGGGTTAAAAACATTTATTTAGCTAAATAGAGGTATTTGGAGTTCTGATGTAGGTACATTTATGCTTTACAAGATTCATCTAAGCAGTCCGTTTTAAAGTTTTGCGTGAGGTTTTACAAGAAGAAATTTTAGGAATGACTAATATCACTTACGATATAGTTGTATTGACGTGTTTGTGTCAAAAAGGAGCCTAGCGCAGTAATTTAATGCATGCATGCGTGCGAGGTGCAACAGGAAGGCGCGCGTTCAACCGCGCAGGGTTGCGACACGGCACACGGCTCCGTTGCAGCTGTCGCATCGTCGTGAATAGTGGTGATGCCTGCACTAGGGTCGTCAGTTCATTATTCCCTTAAACGATATTTCCAATATCAGTTATCAGCTGGCAGAGGCACGCAGCCCACGTGATGGTAAGTGGCCAATACGGCCTTTTCCGTTTAGGGACTCATCGCTGAAGATCGTAAACGGGAGAATGTAACGAAAATTTATATAAATGTGTAAGTGTAACCACGCTAATTAACACAGTAAAATTTAGAAAAAGAAAATTAAAAAATACCACGTTATCATGTCAGATTACAATATATTCCCAAGCACGTGCATGACGTCTAGTTTAAGATACAGTATCAGATATTAGGTACTTTTATTATCAAAAAAATGATAGCTGAGAGAGGATGACAAAAAATAGTACATTTTATGATTCCCTCTTATTACCTAATTAGCTTTTGTTCTCACGTGTTACGGGTCGCTTTACCAATCTGCATCATTAACCTGGGATTCGATTTTGTTAGCATTTCTCATTGATGAAAGGTAAAAAATACGGATGAAATGGACTGTCACAATGCTGTCAATACGTGCTTTAATGCAATCTAAGACTACTATTCCACCTGCAAAATTGTGGTTATAGGCGACTGTTGTTTTTAAAAACGTGAGCTTGTTGACAAATCGGCGATATAATATTACTTTAGCTCGAGAGTGTTAAGTGGTCCGCTCTGTAACACGCCCTGTAGTTCGAGGTCTTGGATTACAGTTCTAGGTCAGATGAAAAAAGTGTACTTAGGTTATTCTCTTAAAACAATCCTAGTTGGACAATGACGTTCAATATAAAACTAGACACCCAATCTCTAAGAAAAAATCCTCAAAAAACGTCCGAGTTGCTTTGACACTGATGACATTAACACATTCGTTCAAATTAACACCTTATCTCGTGGCATTTAGTGTTTAATGTCAATTGTATACAACTAAACGAAAACTCTGCCCAATAGTCGGGTGGGCAGACTTTTGCTTCGGACAATATTTGAGCGTAATTGTGAGTCTAGTTTTTTAATTGAACGTCGTTGTAGTTGGAGTCTGGTAATCAATTTGTGTCAACATCCCCGTGTTTGGACACGGAAAGACATACATCACATTTGTTATCCAATCTAATTAAAAGATGTAATAAGACTCGATTTAGCTAATTCGACCCAAAAAGTGGGCATGCCACTGTAGCCCGATGTTTCAATATTAACGGCTATGCGATAGCCCTGTTCACCTGTGTAGGGAGGGGCGTAGGCCGATGCGTCGGCGCAGCCTACCGCGGGAATTAAAAAAATAAACAATGCTGGCGCCGCTTTTTGTTTGCCAGTGACGTAGACGTCAAACAATGTCTTGACTCTTGCCACACGGGGATTGAGCAACTCGTCCTGCGCCTAGACAAACGTCTTTGAGGGCATTTGTGACAGTGTTGGGATTAGAAGGATTTACGTTAGCCTTAGACCTTATCTTTCTTTTGTTTGGAGATTATTTACACTCAAAAGCTTAGCTGGTGTACTTATTTCTAAAAGTTACAATCAATGTAAGTAAGGTATGAGTCGGTTCACGTCGGTTAGGTGTGTCCTATCACTAGATTTATAGTGTTGAGTGAAAATAACAAAATGAAAATAAATGTTGCATAGCAATATCATGTTTCGCTTATATAATTCCGTGAACTAATATAACAAATAAATCTATGATAAGTTATTGAAATGACATTTCGAGCCGACTAAGTAATCCAAACTTCCTGATCTTGCAGGTTTGCAAATCTTGCGTACCTACTACGCAACTTATCAATAAATGTCAAAGAAGTAAATTACTTAATAACATTTTAGTTTTATTCGAAAAATTATTATTTATCATTCGGTTATTCCAACTGTTCCAATATTTCATAAAAAAATTAATTAAATAGCCTGAATATAAAATGTTTGTTCGACTTTTTTAAAACCAAATGAAGCATGAGCTTAGAAGCATTAGGGCGGATGTCGGTTTTGCCAACTTTACAGGAGAGCGTAAAATAAAAATTAAATTTTATCGGCAAATATTTAAATAAGTACAAACAATACGTAAATGATTTCTTTGCATTTATTTAGCTAAATAAGTTACTTTCCTAGCTTAATAATTAAAATTTAAAAACAATGTTTTAAAACAGTGAAAAATTAGCTTATTTTAAAAAAATTATGATATGAGGTTGGGATAGTAACAACACGAATACTGGATACATACTGCGTTTATTACATATGATGCAACAGTTTATATACATGCAACATAAGTGTAAATAAGTGTCTTAGTAATACACACAACACGCCCACCGGGCATTGAAAAAAAAAATTAACAAAACGTTATATTTTTTTTTGATTAACATAATTATCAAAACGATAAACATTAGGAACTATAAAATAAGGGTTACAATCAGTTCCTTTTATACTTCCGATTACATAGGTAATATTTATCAAGAATTAACATCTTAACATAGTTCAGACAATTTCACAAAACAATCAAATTGTTATTACCTATATTTTTTATTCATAATATGGCTTAGTTCTATTTTTATGGACAATCTCGTTTTTGCCATTAATTAAAATTTCTACATTTGGCGAAATGTCTTTTATTACCTTATAAGGTCCTAAATATAAAGTTGTAAGTTTATTTCCTGTCTCACTCTTAACTAACAATAAATCATTAGGCTTATATTTAATTGGATTAATATAAGTATCATACCTTTGTTTAGTTACTAATTTACTGGATATTAAATTCTTACGCGCCTCTGTTTGCGAAACCTGTAATCTATATTTTAGTTCGAGAGGGTAGCTGTCATGATTATAAAGAGGTTCTACACTATGAGTCAGATTACTTGGCAAAGTGCATTTTTTGCCATATACTAATTCAAAAGGAGTGAATTTAGTAGATGAATTTACTGAAGTGTTGTAGGCAAAACACCAAAAAGGGAGCCAAGAACTCCACGATTCGGGATTCTGCTCAGTCTGAATACGTAAATATGCTGCTAGACTTTTATGAGAATTCTCTAGGGCACCTATGCTTTGATGGTGATACGCTGTCGAATTAAGTTTTTGAATTTTTAGCAAATTACATACCTCTTTCATAGTATCCGCCATGAACTCTGTACCTCTGTCCGTTGCTATCTCTCTCGGCACCCCGTGATGAAGTATAAAATTGTTGACAAAACAGCGCGCTACTTCCGAAGCTGACTTATTTATAAGGGGGTATGCACATACGTACTTTGACAATTCACACTGAATAGTTAATATATATGAGAAGTTACTGTTATCCTTATCTAATGGTCCTACTAAGTCTAAAAATATTTTTTCAAATGCAGTATAAGCAGTTGAGGTTATAACCATTGGTTCTTTTACATGAAAGGTATATTTTTGTTTTTGGCAATCTGGACACTTCTTTACGTAGTTTTTAACATCTTTCTCAAGTCCAGACCAGAAATAATATTTGCGAATATTGTTTACCATTCGTCTTATGCCCGCGTGGCCACTCGTGGGCAAAAGATGAAAATCATTAAGTACTACCTTTTTGTCGTCTTTATCTTCTATTCTAATGACATCTTTTAAAATTATTAAAATCGGTCCGGACCAATCTTTAAAACTTTTTATTTCACTTGCTAATTTCTCGACGAACAAATTATTACTTTTATTTTTTATTAAATATATTTCGTCTACATTTATTTTACTACATAATTCTCTCAGCTCTCTCGCAAATTCTGCTCGAGTAATTTGCAATCGAGAAGCTGGATTTATAAATATAGTATTTTTATTCTCAACATATATGAAAGTTTTCGTTTCTTTAAGAGCATTATTTTCTTTTCTTAATTTCTCTAACTCTACACTATTAATAAACCTTAATTCCACTGCTTCCTTGGGTTCCACATCAGTTTCTACGACTCTTGGCTGATCAGACCAATCGTCTGTAGGGACTATGTCTACCGAAGGTGCAGGGTTTAATTTTTGTCTCTGCGCACGTGTCATAACACATATGTTTTCATGCATTTCTTGTAACTCTTTCGATGTTATTGTGAGTCGAGATAATGCGTCTGCAGCCACATTTTCTCTACCCTTAACATACTCGATTTCATAATCATATTCTTCAAGAACAAGTTTGAATTTAAGTAATCTACTAGATGGGTCTTTTAGATTAAATAAATAAATCAATGGTTTGTGGTCAGTCATGATTTTAAAACGACGACCATATAAATAGGGTCTAAAATGTTTTACCGCCCATACTATTGCCAATAGTTCCTTTTGTATGGTAGGATAGTTTTTCTCGGCTTTATTTAGGTTTCTACTGGCATAAGCTACAGGCCGTCCATCTTTGTTAGATAAAACAGCACCGATAGCAAAATTTGATGCATCAGTTTGCAACACAAAATTATTTTTATCTGAGAAATCAGGATATTGGAGAACTGGCGGTTTCAGCATACTTGACTTTAATGTATCGAACGATTTTTGGCAATTTTCATTCCACACAAATTTAACATTCTTTCTGCACAACATATTTAGATCATAAGATTTCTCTGCGAATTTGGGAATAAATTTGCGATAGTAGTTAGCAAAAGCTACGAACCTTTTGACATCTTCTACGGTTTGCGGTGTTGGGTAATTTTTGATAACTTCAATTTTTGCCGGATCAGGTAAAACACCTTCACTAGAAACAACATGACCAAGATACAGCATTTCTTTTCTCAAAAAGTTACATTTGGACGGGTTTAATTTAAGGTTTACTTTCCGTAGGCGCTCGAAAACGTCTATAAGATTTTTATTGTGACTGGACAGTGAACGTCCCAGAACTATCAAATCATCGAGATAGACCAGGCATTTTTCATAAGTAAGACCAGCCATAGCCATGGTCATCATGCGGGAGAACGAACTCGGACTTGTCTTGAGACCCATGGGCATACGAGTCATTTGATACTGCCCTGAGTTAAATGCTGTAAATTTTCTACTGTCTTTATGTAAATTAACGTTGTAAAATCCTTGATTTAAATCCAAATGACTGAAGTAAACACAACCCGATAAGGAGTCCAATATTTCAGATATGTTAGGCAGAGGAAACTTATCATCTTGAATACAATTATTTAGTTTACGATAGTCGATGACTAACCGCCATTTCTTTTCACCATTTGAATCTGATTTTTTAGGCACCAAAAGAACAGGACTAGACCATTCGCTGTTACACGGTTCTACAATTCCTTGTTCAAGTAATTTGTCAATTTGGCTATTAATTTCCTTTTTCTGTGATACTGGAAGTCTATAAGGCTTTGTATATACTGGTGAAACGTCAGGTTTTAAATAAATTTTGTGTGAATAAATCTCAGTAGTGGACAATTTATCCCCTTCGAGATAAAATATATCAGAATATTTTGCACATATTTTTTCAATTGATGCTTGTTCATCCTTATTAAGGTGATTTAATTTTAAAGCTGAAAATAACGACTTAACCCGTTTAGCATTATTCTTTGTCTTTTCAAATAAGCATATATTATAATTATTCGCTTTTTGAATAATTGGATCGATTTTATCTAAAATCAAATCATTTTCAGTAGTATTGAGTATACGAATTGGTATAGTCCCATTCGATGGCGTTACTAAAGCACTAGCTATGAACACTCCTTGTTTTAATTCTGACGTGCAAATAACACTTTCTTCGGTTTCTAATGTATCTATAAAATGAATCGATTCGCTCCTAGCTGGTATGGTTATACTTTTTCGAGTGTAGTGCAAAGGAATTGTTATGTTAACATTGTTATTCCAAAGTAATAAAGATTTGTTACTAAAGTTCAATACCGATTTGTATTTGTTTAAAAAGTCATGTCCAATTATGCCAGTTGTCTTACATGGCAACGATTCGAAAACATAAAACTTATGTGTCAGTATCTGGTTTCTGCAATAGAAGCTTAGATAAACATATCCTATGGATTGGACTTTGCCTCCAATACCGATGACACTAATGTTCTGTTTATGGATTGGAATGTTTTGCTCCAGTACATGTCTATATTTGACGGCTGATATTGATGCACCGGTATCAATTAGCAGACTATAGGAATAGTTATTCTTATAGCCGTATAAGTTTATATTATACGAATTACTTGATGCAAAAATTACTTCTTTAGTCGAGAAAAAACTGATTATTTTCTTCTGATTCCCTAACATTTTGAGAATCTGTGTTTGTCAAAGTATGTATGTGCTGGTAATTATTAACAGTATTACAATTTGACCTACCTCTGAACGGTCGGCGGGCACCACGACCTGTAGGCTGCCGGCCACTCCAGCTGCGCGTCGCTCCCCGATGCTCGCCAGGGGCTGCGCCGCGCTGCGCCCACTGCGCACCACGACCTGCACCTGCGAATGACGTACCTCTAGGTCTTGATCTCTGGCCTCGGCGATTTCCGAAGCTCCTGGAATTGTTATTATGATAGTTATAGCGATTGTAATACATCAAGTTAGCGGAGGTAGCGGAAGACGCGACGTCCTCATCTACAGCCGCTTGAATGGCATCTTTTAGTGTATTATAGTTTCTTGCCGTTATTACCGTACTAAGCCTTCGGTTTCTTAGGCCATTGGCGAAACACTTTATCGCCTGTTTTTCGTTTAATGGTCTTAAAACATCAAAAGCATTTTCATTGCTTCCGGCCTGTGAAATGGTTAAGTCAACAAACATCTCCGAAATTTGCTTTCCAAACTCATCAATAGACAGATTATTTTGCTTAAAGTCAAATAATTTTTGTTGGATTGCAGTTGCTGATTTTTTAGGCAACAATTGCGATTTTATATCAGTTAAAAGTTCGTCAACAGTTGAATAACTAGAACGAAGTTTTAATTTAGCGGCTTGGGTTATTCTATTTTTCAGAACAAAATTTACTAACCTTTTCTTTGAGTCCTCGTTGAGTTCCGAGCTGTAGTATTCAATGCTATCTATAAGCTGCTTCACTGTCGATTCGTCGTCAGACGGGGCTGGAAATAAACTTAAGGCAACCTTTAAGTCAAACTGCGCCATTGTTTGATCAATTTCAGACTTAGCTGAACATAAAGATGTTATTTCCTTGTATAATTTATCAAAGTTTTGACAGGTTTTTTCTATAAATATGTATTCTTCCCTTTTTATACTACCTTTAATATTTGTAATTTTTTCTAAGAAAATATTATATTCGCTTTTTATAATGACAGCCTCTCGTAACTTATCTTCCAAAATAGGACCTCTACGTCTACTTGGACCTAATTTAATTAAATATGTTCTTATTTCCTTTAAGTTTTGATAAATTTGAGATAACTTATTATGATCCATAAATTTTATATGTCTAAATTACAAGGTATACATACTTATATTAATTAATTCAGTTAATCACAATATACCATACCAAGTCACAATTAATATTGACACAGAATATTAAAACATAAAATACATAAAGATTAAATATTACAAGTGAATAGAATGTCCCAAGTCCATGAGTTCGTAGAACTGACGCGATTGAAACTTGACACTTGAAACGTTTCCACTGCACTAATTCACTTTAACACAAAGTTATTTTTATATCACCAAATGGACACACGCTCTTTGTTTCACGATTGACGACTCTGTTTTCCAAAACTAATGACTTGTAAGTACTTCCTCTTTATATAGGTAAAAAATATATATATTCCAAATTCAGCTTGTCTCTCCATAAGTATTACTGCATATTTTTAATTAATATGGGTAAGTATGCAGTGTTAAATTGTCTGAACTCTTCCATAAAGTACATATTATTATGTATTATTTATATAGGTATTTTGAAACATTCAAACTTCTTCGGTCTTATTGGCATCAAGCCTTGGGTCTCTTCGAAAGTAAGCAATTGATCTTCTTAATGTGTGGCGATTTATTTCATTAGCCATCCATTTAGTATGACAGTTCTTATAAATTCTGTATAAGAAGTAAAGTAGACCCAGGAACAACAGCGTCAAAATCAGAAGTAGAATAATGTTGGTTGTACTTGCGTGCACCTTGAGCTGCTCTACTCCGGAACCATTGCTGCCTCCTGATGCGGTTTGGGCCACCACCAGCTCCTCCTTAGTTTGATTTGAACCCATGTTGGATATTCGTGCAATTAGCGAAACCACTTAATCTCGTCGAGTACAAAGGTCGAATGCAATAGCTCAAATGCATCGTGAAGCGCGTATCCTTATATGGTTTAAGGAATTTGTAAACAACGCTCGCGGGCCTCTGGCAGGGTCGCCATATGAGGTTGGGATAGTAACAACACGAATACTGGATACATACTGCGTTTATTACATATGATGCAACAGTTTATATACATGCAACATAAGTGTAAATAAGTGTCTTAGTAATACACACAACAATGATATCCGCCTTTATGCCACTAAAATTATTCAATGTATTTGTTCAATTGATAAGTATGTGCTCATACGGCTTTATGCCTTTAATTTTATGTAATTTAATGTGAGCTGTTTGTCCAAATATAACGTTATGCCTAAAAAACAAATCAATATCTATTAAAACGAAATTACAAATGCGACTTTATTTTATTGTGTTCATTGAATTTATTAACTGTGGTTCTTTTGGCAAAAAGTCGGATATCTCTTAACTAACTAGACTTTTTACCCACACTTAGTTATACACACACACAGACTTACGTTTACGTCAAGATAAAGGTTATAACGATCTGAAGAAAGGTTTGCTTACATACTATAAGTACTTTGATATTTGAATGTACTAAAAGTAAAGGCACCTATTATAGACGCAGACCAGCCATTGTAAATTTTTTAATTAAAATTGAGCAAACTGGACCTATTTAGTGTCGGGAATCTTAATTTCTCATAACAATCGCGACGCCATAAGGTACACATAACGTTTTATTTTGTGTTAGGTGTATCGTAATATCGTTGTTGTTGGATTTCACGACATTAAATGATTTATGAATAGTAATACATTTATACATTGCTTTTATGTTATAACCGAAATGACATTGGCATTGTAATCCTAAATTTTACCGGTGTCCGTAACTGGATATTATTGAAGCACGTACGATCGAGGTCTCCCGCGCGTGATCACTTTTGGAAAAATATACCGTGCACGCGCATCGTGACTTCTTAGGAGCGGCGCTTGTAAATGTGAAAATACTGCACAGGATTTTAGCCCTAAGAGTGATCACGCGCGGGTTACCTCGATAGTACACCCAATCATAGACAGAGTGTCCATAAAGAGGATTTCATTGTTTTTGTTTTCTTTAATACGTTATATATCAGCTTATGTATATTTTACTGTTTCTAAAACAAATCAGCAGTAAATTATTACTCTATCTAATAATGGACATATTGGAAATTCTGTCCATGACTAGGTTTACATAATAGGTTCACACATTCCCAATACAAAAAAAGATTTTCATCCTATAAATAGATCCAAATCGAGTACACACTAGAACAAATTGCCAAGACTATCGAGGCAGTAAGAGAAATCGAGTAAAGAATTGCAAAATAGAGCAATAAAAAGAGAGCCTCTTGCTACTTACTTTAAGGCAGCTTTACAAAATAATTCCATATATACAATAAGAAACGGATTTCTTAAAAGTAGGCTTTTTTTCTCTTTGGCCCGGAATATGTCTGAAGATCAGTCGTTATAGACTTACCATAAGTTCTGTCCCAATTTATATAAGAGTATTTGAGTCTTGAATAATCAGTCAGCAGATAATCATGGCTGGGAAAATGAAAATTAATTCCTCTATCTCGTATTATAAAAGAATACCTTAGGGCTTATCGAATAAAGACAGGTCACCTGTTGACTTCACCCTATCGTCTCAAACGAACTAAGAGAGCAAAGAAGTTGTTGCAAAGACACGCAGATGGTGACCATGGAAGAATTCTTTTTACAAATGAGATTTTTTTACGTTTGAAGAAAAAAGACAGTGAAAACGACAGGGTATGTACACAACTCCCAAAAAGCTACTAAGATAATTCCGAACGTAGAAAAAGACCACCACCGAGCATCTGGGATGGTTTGGTGGAGCATGCGTTTCAAACGTAGGGGTGACAAAGCTCCATATTTGTGAATCAAGGTTGAAGACACGTGCAACTACATAAGACAGTTGCCGCAACTATAATGGAGTGATCAACCACACTTCAGAACCTGAACATGAAAGAGAATTCAAATTATTGTCACCAAAAAACCCCGAGCCATTGGATCATTTACGTCCATCATTGGTGCCTGTGTTATTTTGTAATAATATTTTATTTTTCTGATGATTGAATAATGACTGAGAAAATAACATTTCATTTACCTTTAAGTCCAAAAGAATGTGTATTGAAAAATTAACCAAATACAAAGGAAAAACAAAAAATGTTTCCTTATACTGTCCAATCTGTTTACTGATGACTTTACCTTACTTCACTTTTGTCGTCCATCATTAAATTACAACTAAAACTCCAATTTTATCACTAAGATCAGTTATCAAAACACCAACAGACCGAAGGTAAAACAAAAACACCGAAATGTAAACAAACAATGCGTGCAAGGAGCAAAGGGACAGACGGCCAGACATAGGATTCCGCAACGACTAATCACAATGTATCTCATTATACTTAAACTGATTCAGTGTTAGTCATTGGACACGCCGTGATCAAGGGATAATGCCCGATGTCGCTAATTTTTTAGCGCCATATTTTGAATAGTTCACATCCATAACGATTTATTTTCACATTGGCCCATCAATGCATTTACAAAGTTTCTAAAACAAAAGGCATAAAGCCGTATATCTGCAACCGTTTAAGGAATCTTAGATGCATAATGTCGGAAGTTTAGTTATGATGAATATTTTAAATCACTGTTTGGACCATAAGGGCGTAACTCCTTTTACGTAGCCTTTGTGCGACAAAAATTTTTAGGCATAAGGGCCAAACTTACAATCCGTCAAAAGAAAGATACAGCAATGTAGACGCAGAGAGATGGAAGTGAAAATAAAACCTTAAGGTTCTAATGATTTTAGAAAAGCTGTCAGAACCGACATTATGCACGAAATTATCTCAGCCCAGAAAAGAGATAGAAATACAGCTCTCAGTGGTATAGAAAGAGAAAGAAGCGCTTTTCTTTGTTATCCAATAAAAAAATTTTGCCCGATCTGCACATCCGCCCATATGCTTCTAGGCTCTAGATTTACGCCTCTGAAAAGTATATTACCTAGGTATAAGTACCCACTATGTTGGTTCAAACTCAAAGACGGTAAAGGAAATCATCAATTGACTTGTACGTGAAACGGAGAAAGCAAAGGTGAATCACTCAATTCAACAGGGAGTCACGAGTTCCATTCATTATAATGATCATAATGACTTTAGTGAGGAATAAAACGTACAATAATATCACGATCGAAAAGAATCCATATTATTAAATTTAATAAGAAGACTAAACGCTGCACTTTACAGCAATGTTATTTTAACACATACAAAACACTTTCAAATCTTTTGTAACCTATTTTTAATGCAATCCTAAAAGGTTTTGTTTCAAAAATCTGATAAGCTAGAAACAATAACGCATTTGGATGCTACATTGCACAAAACAACAATCATTGTGTATGTTAAAAATATTAGTAATCTTTAGGTATTAGGAGTATTCCTTACATCAGTTGCACATTCTATTCCTTGACTCATCCTACACGATACTGACAAAATGGTTTTAGATGAAAATCATTATTGAATAGAAATTACACAAGCTGAAACATCAAGATTTTTTTTAATAAAAAAATCTTGTCTTTATGACATTGCACTTCTGGGTGGCCTAAGGCAGTATCTAATGTAATGATCCACGTCTTTCTCTTATATTATATCTATCACACTGACATCTCAAATCATAAATGACTTACACTCAGCGATAAAGCAAGTCAGATGACTTGTTTTCTTTGAATTAGCAGATGCAAAGTATCATTGACGAGCGCTGACGGACGCTTTAGTTCAGTCAGAGCTAGCTTACGGTTGATACTTCAAGCACCTCCATCCCAAAAAAAAAAAAAAAAGTAATATCGAGTCTAGTTTAGCCCACAGCCTAGCAAATCAAGACACGAATGATACGGACAGACTTGACAAGTGCTGACAGCACAATAGGCATCGCATTAGGCGCTCAGTGGAGGCCGAATGGGCGTTATTAATCGATGGACGCTGACTAATGCTAGTGCTATTACGACTATTTAGTTTATTGTTATCATTGTAATTTGATAACACTATAGGTTTGTGTACGGTAAAAATATACTTGTAGTTGTTGAAATTTTACGTGTACAGTCGGCCGCAAAAGTAGGTGCACATTTTCTGCTACTATATAATACGACCTTATTAATTTTTTGGTGACGTCAAATGTTCATCTACTTTTGCGGCCGATTGTACAGTAAGATCACCGTTTAAATTATTTCTATTTATCACAATTTGAATTAAAACTTATAGGGTAGGAAAATAGAACAATCGTCATTGAGATAGAAACATCAAATTCATAGCTGTAAAGTGTAATATCGGGTTAGTAGTCGAATCGCATCTTGAACAGTTTTGGTTTAATGCTGAAATGGGGCAAAATCGATCCAATTAATATTTATTTTGTGTTTTTGTGACTACCACGATACATTTTGATTTTTCATTTACAATAACTAACTGGAAGAAATGCAAATGAAAATTTACACTTCTAATCTTGACTGTAGCACCCGTGCAAAGCCGGGGTGGGTCGCTAATGCATAATGAACATAATTATTATATGAACGCATAATAAACGCATTAGCAGTAGACCGCGTCATTAACAGACGGAATTTTGTTAAGTATAAGCGATAATCGCGGTTCTCATAGGTCCAATTAAAACAGGCATTGTATGCAGATGCGACAGATGGCGAAAGCAGCTCCCTGCGGATTGAATCGCCTCTCAGGGTTGCCAAACTGCACAGACCGCATTCCTTATCTAAATAACATCAAATGTCACAAGTATGAAACATCACGACTTGATAATGATCGACCTATGGGCTATGACTTACTGCGTTGAAAAATGATACACGAGGTAAATCTATACTTCTATACTAATATTATAAAGAGGAAAGATTTGATTGTTTGTATGTTTGTTTGTTTGTTTGAATTGAATAGGCTCCGAAACTACTGAACCGATTTGAATAATTCTTTCACAGTAGGATAGCTACATTATCCCCGGTGAACATAGGGTACTTTTGATCCCGGAAATGTGGGGGGAAAGGTAAACTAAACACCAGATTTCCATTTATAATGGAAGTAACGAGCCTGCCTTGTAGTAATTGTTATTGTCCGTATTGAAAAACATTGACACACAACAATACACTTCATCAGTGTGTTAAAAGGCGGCACCCCTGGGTACGGGCGGCCTTTCGCCGGCTAACGAAGCACCGCTCATAACGTTTCTCTAATTAGAAGAGCGCGTATTCTGATCTCGCGCCGCACTATGCTTTTTCAGTTAACCAGGTGAGTATTTGACTTTCTTTGCGAATTTAAACATCTGGTTCTGATAACGGTGAACGCGGTTGTGTACATTTCTTGTTACTACGAGTATCATTTATTCGCTGAATGCGGGTGAATTGTAAATGGATGGATACATCGGTTCATTCCCTTTGGAATGGTCATCCATTTTCACAGGACATGTTATATTAGTATTAGGCCTTATTTTAGCTAGAATGTTGCAATCACTAAGGTTATGTTGGTAAGCCCTAACCCTATCATAACACACTTATTACTTAATCCTTCTAGCCCCGGAAAACCAGACACAATAGAAAATCTATTGTTAAGCGGCACGCGAGTGCCGGTTCGGCTTTGAGTGGTTAAAATTATAATTCATCATCATCATCATCAGCCTATATACGTTCCCACTGCTGGGACGCAGGCCTTATCTCAATTGTGAGATAGTGTGGGCCATACTCCACCACGCTGGCCTAGTGCGGGTTGGTGGAGGGGTGCGTAAGGCAAGTGACCAACCTTAATGTCAGATGTTATCAAGCCGCCAAATGGCCTCTGACTAGGCTTGACGACTAATATTTACATTATAGTAAATATCAGCCGGGACCAACAGCTTAACGTGCCTTCCGAAGCACGGAGACGCTCGAAATTAATGTCACTAAATATGGTCAGAATGGTCACCCATCCATTAACCGACCGCGGCGTAGGTAGCTTGACTTTCGTTATCGCTAACGAACCACTGTCACAGCTGCGCCACGAGCGCCTCAAAAATTATAATTAAAAATTAGATTTGTGTATTTCGGAAGACCTGCTTCCTAAACTAGAACGGATCCTGGACTTCAGGTAGTCAAAATTCACCAGAATATTATTACTTATTGAGAACAAACCAATTAGTCACAGTAGTTTAATATTCATATCTTCAGACACATTCCGCAACTTTCTCACGTGAGATAAGAAACACAATAAAACACTTACAGGCAATCTCGAAGTGTAAAAAAAGGAACAGATCAAATTAAATTATCTATTAGGCCAATTTAAACAACGCCTCGCGGTCTAGGTGGTATAATAACCTGATTTAATTTCCAATTCGACCTTATTTGCTTCGAATTATTCCAACATAGGAACTAGTGTTTGTGATGAACAAAACGAAATTGGCAAGAGCATTGATGAAGCTTGACGAGCATAAACATTTTTACTATGTATACTAAACATATAAGTAGGTAATTAATAAAAGGATGCAACAGGTCATATACGGAAAGCGCCAACTGCAATAATGCCCAACATTCTGCTGAATGTCCCAGAGAAGGAGCCAAATTGTAGTATAAAAAACTCACGAGAAACATAAAAAAAAACTCATTGTTTATTCATATTCATATATCTGCAATGCAACCGTGCAATAAAGCAACTTACTTTTGGGGTCAGATCAATGAATGTGATGTCTGATAGTTCTTTATTAATAGCCATTTAGCGACAATCATCTATTGTCCACTCAAATGATGTAATTTTCTTGGTAGATCTACCTATTTAGTAGCTAATAAAAAAAACTAATTACTTGATCTCGTTCAAACCAATTTTCAATGGAAGTTTGCATTGTATGTACATCATATATTTTTTTTAGTTTTATCGTTCTCCAATTTTCAACAGTACCTAGCTGTTATAGTTTCTGTAAAAAGTGGCTGTGACATACGGACGGACCATAGATAACAGAAACTAAAGGACTAAACTATTATTTAGATCTCTATCGGACGGACGGACAGACAGACAGAGAGACAGACATGACGAACCCATTAGGGTTCCGTTCTTTGCCATTTGGCTACGGAACCCTAAAAACAAGGTTCTTCCCGCTGTCTACACCATGCTCTCCTTAACTGAGCTCTGGAAATCTTACTTACCGACAGAAATATAATTATGTACAAATAGTACCTACAACAGTTTTGAAGTTCTACTTTATTTTAATCTTCTGTAAGGTGATATTGCGCGATTGAGGCCATGATAAGTCATAACAAACACGTAACTCCTTCAATAGTTAAAGAGGCATGTCGATATTCAAATGGATATCACGATGAAAATTAATGACTGCTCGGTCAGTCTATCTGTACTTCTCGTATCTTACCATAAAGGCGCACACAATCAATCTCTTTACATAATTGAATAAATGGTCGGTCGTTTCGAAAGCGAGTTGACATGATAGACTAATCCTGAGTTTACATAATGGTGTAATTGCATATACGACTGGTTGGCCAATTAATACGCCACCGTGGGTACTCTGAGATTGAAGTGGCACGGAAATTGTGTTTTTATCACAAACAGATCATGCGTGTCATAGATTCAGACTTGAAAAGTATCTTAATGTAGTACATATCGATCCACTTAGTGTCCCATTGCAGGGTAAAGGCCTCCGTGCGTCTCACTCAATATTCTGAATTCTGATCTTATAATAAACCTAACCTAATTGTCACTTGATTTTTTACAAGCCTTGCAGTGACCATTTATTCCAAAAATATAGAAATTAGGTTATATTATGCAAAAAAATATTTGTGAACTTCTGCAAAAGGCGTAAAAATGTGTCTTGTAAAGTATCAAGCGTGGCAGCTTACCATAAGATGGAATTGTATTAAACTGCTACTGTATTGTTTTCATGTTTTGTATGTAAATAGGTATGTACTTAAGTAGAAGCTAAGTAAAAATATTACAAAAATGTTTTTAATATCTTTAATGACCATCGTGCCTTTTGTCTAGGCACTAATGAGTGTTTGATTGTATAAGAAATTAATTGTATTTTTGTCTTTGTTTTTTACTTGTCGAATGCAACTAGATTTCGTCAAAATTAAAAATGCGGTGTCAAGGTTATTAAGAGATTAGAAGATTATAAAAACATTAAAGTCAAATAAGAAGTAAAAATAGCTATTGATTACAAAAGACAATTAATATGTAACTAGGTATTTACAAATAAACAAGACATGCCGATTACCTACTGATGAACACACAATATTAGATAATACTGTTTATTTATAGAAAAACAGGTAGGTACAATAGGTATGTCTTTGCCTGTGTCAGTGGGTTATATTAACATTTTTTATCACGTTTCAATTTAAAATGTAATTGAATGTAATTCATCATTAAATACGTCTATTGCTGAACATATGCCTTCCCGATTCCCCGAAATGTTATGTGTAAAACGAGCAAAACTTGTGAACAACTGCATTTTCACACTTTTATAGGTAATCAGCGCGATTCGCGCGTTAAAATCGCTTTACTAGACATGGCTTTACTAAGAAGCGACGGAGTTGCACCGTGTTACATAGCGATGCATCGCTATGCAAGCCGGCTTCGCGCAGAGGTCGCCAACCAGTTGTTCTGCCCATATCTGCTGAGCTGCCAAGCTGGTCCCAGGGCCGTCGCCAAACATGGCTGTGCATTGTCTGCCTACGGTTCAGTCTTTTAGATCCAGAATTACATAAAAATCCAATCGACGAGCCGTTTGGTGTAATGGTCGAGAAGTCGGCTATTACACCAGAGGTCGCGGGTTCGATCCCCGCACGGTACACACATTTGTGTGCATGAACATGTCTGTTTGTATCGGTCTGGGTGTTTCTATGTATAATATGTATGTATTTACAAAAAAAAGTATATAAGTAATGTTTATCCGTTGTCTAGCACCCATAGTACAAGCTATGCTTAGTTTGGGGCTAGATGGCGCTGTGTGAATAATGTCCTGGGATATTTTTATAATCAATGTTGTTTCTTAGTCATCAAAGCACTTTTGGTATAATTTAGTAAAGTAAAATATACTTGAAAAACATTTTATTGTGGTATTTCAGTTGGCAGACAGGCACAAAGTTTACCTGATGGCTGATAGTAAGGGCCACGCGGCCCAATCCATTGAGAGTTTGAGACACTGAACAGGAAGCCTCGCTCAATGGGCTGCCACATTGTTGGCTTCTCTGATCTGTAATTTCAAGTGCTGCAAACAACGAATTTAAATACTATCGTTGGCTGCAAAGTTAATAATTGCCGAAACACAGCTAAAGCTATTTTGGCGACGTTCGTATGTGGGGTTGGTACATAGAGTAATAAAAACGCCTTGGGTTGGTAGGTGAAAGTTACATAGTCCGATTTTTAAAAGTCCTACTACCAACCAGACCTAAGACAGGAAGAAGATCTATTTCGTATTAAGATTTCAAACTAAAGACTGTCGTCTAAGCTAGTTTTTTAGGTTCAGTGACAACTTATAATGGGTTAGTAGTCGATTCGCACGAAAATAATTCGCACTAAAGTGCGAATCGACAACTTTCAAAAATAATATTATATAGTCTCCAGATTGTAGTTTAGGTATGTCTTCAATAAAATATTTTTGGCCTGGATTGGCGACCAACACAACCCCATGCAATTCGTTTCACACCTAGGTACCTATATTGGCAAGCAAAATAGACCACCATTTAAAACAATCTCTTCAAAACACGAAAACTTCAGTCAAAACAACACAAATTGCGTAAAACACGTGTGTTTGTTTCCCACAACATCGGTCACGCGTGATAACATTTGCGCTATCACGGTATCACGCTGATAAGATAGTTCGCGAACTGATACCGAGGCCCCGTAGTTTTAGCGCTCTACTTCCTACACCCGAATACCTAATATCGTACCTTATTTCAACAGTTAGATGGTTCATGGAAGAATTGCTGGGGCTGACTGGCCAGTTCTATTCAATTTCAATCTACTAATAATATAATCTTCTTCTTCTATAATATTATAAAAAGGAAAGATTTGATTGTTTGTTTGTTTGTTTGTATTGAATACCTTCCGCAACTACTGAACCGATTTGAAAAATTATTTCACTGTTGGGAAGCTACACTATCCCTTACTTATGCCCAGGGTGACTTAGGCCCAGAACACACGGTGAAACGCAACTGCAACGAAACTGCAACTTCTAGTTACTTTTGAGTTGCATTTAAGTTTCTGCCATAGATTCCGTTGGGTACTTTGAATCCCGGAAAAATGGGGAAAGAGGGGGATAATCGACAAAAAGAATTATACAATAAGTTTACCTTTTTTGCCCTTATTACCGGCGTTAGCAGCGAAGGAAAGTGATTGGGACTAATGAAACTATTAACAGATGAATAGGTAGGTTCCTCTCAAAAAATCCATCGAGCCAGCCGTAGCAGTAGTCAGTTGTGTTAGAACAAGTTTAATAAAACATAAAATGTGAATTTATTTCGTTCTCGTGATTCAGATAAACTAGATTCTAGAATAAACTGCTTTCGACTATATTTAATTTTCGAGCGTTTATCAGACGTCGAATGTGATGCAATAAATGTTAAGCAGGTCATTGTAACTTGTATTTTTAGTATAACAAGTTTGCATAACGTTTAAGATATTTAGCTAAATGACGTTCTTTCTGGATTTAGGAATAACAGTCCGCCCCCAATGAAAGTACCTAATATGCTTTTTACTCCACAAAAAATGTGACTTATAAAACTCATCGATAGATGCCTCCAGCAAAAAAAAAATAGGTAACACAAGCAACAAATTTTTCGTCGTAGTAGGTACCTAGGTAACAAGAAATCAAGTGTAATTGAAGACCTTTTTTTCTACTAAGATGTTGGGAAAGTAAACCTTACTTTTGTCATGGAAATGTGACTTCTTAGCTCTCTCATGTGTCATTTTATCATAGGTGACTGGCAACACTGCCTGTCACCGGACCCGTGAGAACTGAGAATGCCACAACACACGCTATCGCCCGGTCCATCGAACTAACGACCTCCGTCGGATGCAACATCTCACGTTTAATTCAATTCGCTCCGGATTCAAACTTTGCGCAACATTATGTTCTCTTAACTCGAGAATTTATTAAAAACGAAGTTTATGAAAATGTTAACTAAAAGAGTTTATTATGTGTTTGTCAAGGATAATGTTAAAAAACAAGTAGGATGTGGAATTAATTCTGTCATAGGACAATCATAATAATTCGTGGTCTCTATTTTATTTTTGACTAAAAGTTACAATTTACAATGTATTTACGTGGTAAGAAATTAAAACAATTGAGAACCGATGCACGATGCTATATTGAAACTATTTATTCCATCGGCTAAATAAACAAGTTGCTTCAAAACGGTATTAGATCGAGTTAGTAAGTAAAGCTAATCGATTGAAATAGCCCGCAATGGCTATTAGCGGCAAATCGGAATGATATGCAAACGCATTCCCTCACGCAAACTGGCGAAATGGCTCATTAAATCCGTACGAACACCAGATCGAGCAGTGAACCAGTGTCATTGATTTCATTAGCTGTTAAGTTTTTATATTGTTAAAAGTAAATAGGAAAAATATCTTAAAGTGAACAGAAAATAAAATAAAAAGGTCTTTCTTTATTTTATTTTGACTGCAATTTTTCTTTTCTTTTGTAGACCTTTAGAAACAACGGAAATAATTTTCAGCATATTTCGCAATGAATACGAGAGTGTTGAAAGGGTGGTGGCAATAAAAAATTAAAAACTTCTTGAACAATGAATTAAATGATTCAAAATCTTTTTATTTTTATCAAGAAATTAATGTTTAGCAGAATCCTTTGGAAAATGTTCTATGCTCTCTTAAAGGGCGCCGTAAACGGCAAAGGTAATGAGAGGCATCTGTTCTGTTACGAGTACGTGAATGAATGCGCAGGCGCATTGCATTCGAAATTGATCCTTAGATCAGTGCCTCACTACCCAATGTCATTAGGTTGCCATAGCAACGCGAATATGGCCAATGAAGCGTTTTCTTGTTGATTTATGGACAGTGTTATGATGATTCTGCTTGATGTAAATTCGTTGGCTTGATGTTTTTAAATAAAGAATAAATGAAAATTCATAGGTGTAAGTTTGGTGTAAGTACATTCTTAATTCAAAACTGCTGCCGACGCTGGCTTTGACCTGATCTATTCGACCAATGGCGACACCCTTTTCCACTATACTATTGCAATGGTTACCCGAATAGGGGTCCCCTAGTGTGCACGGACCTGAAAGAACTAGTGTGTTGTCGGCCCGGATTGTGAAAACCACGTTATAATCAAACTGCCGCACTATTTTTTGTGCATTGTTATGCCCGATTTAAATTGGTGAAAAACTGAAAACTCATTACTGTTGTGAGTGAACTGTTCTGTGGATATTGTGGATTTTGCAAGTTTCGTGAATTGAGACAGGTCGGATGTGGCGCTTGACCGCGTAGCACTTTCTAACATCACTAAGTAACCAGGACCTATCAGGAGTCATGTACAGCATTCATCTACTATCACCGGTAAGTGCTAGCCTTAGTCGTTTTTGATGATGTTGTGATAATAACTAGGTACCTAGTATATCACTCACTACCTACTTTTAAACTTGCACTCAACAGAACAAAGTAGAAGTTTTCCCTTCGACCCGGATAAGGACACAAATGACTATTTGACGTTGATGGGGCGTGATAAAGTCCACGAGTTATGGTTATATCCTCCCTCCCTTTTCGACATGAGTCAGCGTAATCGGCCGGTTTGATCTCATCAGGCCGTCCTGGTACCAAATAGGTACAGACTAGACTAGAAAGTACAGTTTACCGCAATATTCGCTTTATAATTAGGTACCTCATTTAGCAAGTTTTCAATGTCAGAGAAGTAGGGGTCTACTAAGTTTAGGGTTGCGAAGAAAATTGGATGGAATTGAAACTTAGAGAGATGACTTAACGTCAAACTTCGGTATTATGTATGGATTAACAATAAAATAAGATTATCTCAAATAGGTACAGTAGTTTTTGAAGTTGTTTTTTTAATTATCAGACAAAATGCAAATTTTTTGCGTTTATAATATTGGTAAACCAGCATACTTAGATTAACAACGTTACAACGGCAACGATAAAGAAATAGTGTCTGGTCTTGTCACCTAGGAAGTGGACAGTGGTCTAATCAGTTGAATAGCGTTGGTTAATTTTATCAATGTGTCGCACGCAGCCCTAAGGGCAGGGTTGGGCGTGCGCGGGCGCCGACCTCCAACGACCAATCGGCCTACCTGCCCGAACGGGGTCCACGCTTTATGACAAATACCAAAATTCTATACAAAAGACGGGTACACAACTACTTAACTTTCTTATCATCTTAGATCAGCCTAATTGATGACCCAATGCGGGGCAAAGGCCTCCATCTTTAAAATTAAGTTATCGATACAATGATGGGCACTGTCTTAATTAAGCTTGCCAAATGCGGATTGGACAAAAACTGACAAAGTTAGCTCGACCTGGGAATTGAACTTAGGACCCCGAGATCTCGGGGTGCAAGTGCAGTGAGATGTGGCAGCGCATATTTAGCAGCGTTGCCAGAAGGTTACTTTTGTAACCTTTTAGGTGATTTTTGACTCCTTAAGGTTACTTTTAGGTTACACGGACACAAAAGGTTACTTTTAGGTGATTTATTGGAATTTGCGTGCGGAAAGCATTTTTTAAATTGAAACCGTCCGTCTCGCTCGCCCGGTCAATCGTATTCGTTCTTGACGTGTTTTTTTTGCTCACCAAAAATCTAAATAAATACCTATGGTGAAAGGTTACTTTTCCTACAAAAAGGTAACTTTTTTGTACATCTCAGGTGACTTTTGACAAGACCTCGCTGGCAACACTAATATTTAGTGCCTTTGAAAATTAGGTACCTACCTACCTATTCAGATGTCAGGTTACGACTTTGTCGTTAGATTTTATCTTAATAATTTATAGGCCTTACCACGTAAGAGCTAGGAGATTTTGTGAGGCTTATCCATAATTTTTACATTTCAAACATCCTCCAAGTGGAATGAATGAACGCCTACGCCTCACGCGACATGCAAAGGGTCGGCGCATGAGTGTTAATCAATAGGTACATTCCACGGCGTAGGTATATTATGTAGGTATATAGGTAGTAGGTTAGTATGATGAAAAGTTATCATTACCAAATAGGGTTAGGCGCCAGTATGGATTTTTATTAACTACAGTTACTGGTGTCAGGATATTGATTTAGTTGCATCCGAGCTCCAATTACCATAATAGGTAATCGAACAAAACGAACGATTTTAAGATTTGAATTAAATTGACTGGTCTGCTTTTATGTAAGTAATTTTTTTTAGTTGCTTAAAGCTTGGTCACCATAGCACTGGCTAGTGGCTAGGTAAACAGCTTTGTTGGCGGACGATTCATCCTTCTAAGATCCCGTTTGGCAGGCTTTCGTGTTAAAATTCCGCTTCGGACAGGCAGCAATGTTGTGTTGTTATCAAGAGATAACTCAATGATAAAAAAAAACAACGTATTAACTGGTTAGTGTTACGCTACCTATCTCACTATTGAAAGATAAAACAGCAAATTCCAATAACATTAGTTAGAATTTTAATTAGCCGTTTTATTTTAAACACCAATTACTAAACATCTGTAAACAAATCGCCTGATAACATTGAGCAACGAATTAGTTTCAGCAAAACCGTTGAAGATTTAAAAATTACGAAATTATCAGTTGCAAATTTATTTGATCATAACTCGAATTTTGAAACCAAGTCCGCACCGTTAAAGTCCACCATGAAACTAAACACCATAGCAAAAGGCAACTCACCGAATAACCCAATAGAATAGATGGCAAATCCGACGCGACCAAAGTTCCGTTAAATACGAGTTTTACCAGTGATTTTTAGTTGCAAAACCACTTAAAAACTCAGAATAAATCACTCAAAACGTTGTTGACACTTCAATTTAGCACTTATCACTTTCAAAATGCACTTCACATGTGTTTTTAAAACATTTCACGGGACGAATTCTTTACGTTGTCGTAAAGAGTTGGATGCACGGCGCGCGCGTGCCGAGCCGACGTCCGACACCAACGATGTTTTGAGCGATACTAGCGCTGGAGATTGCACGCGACGGCCATCAAGCGAAACTAATGTAATCAACAACATTTTTTTTACTATTTCGATTACAAAAAAATTCAGATAAACCTTTCTTATTGCTCAGTTTTACTCGTGGCTGCGGGATAAGTTTTAATTACGAGTAACTTTTGTAACCACATCACTTGAGTATGAGGTTGAGGTACATAGTGTGATTGTTTTGTTGTACTACTTATGTTACTTATGTACCATAGATAACAGAAACTAAAGATCTCTATGTTATGTACCTATCTCGGTACTCGTAAAGTAATGTTTTAAACTTTATCCTTATTAAAATATTTTAAGGGTATTTGGAACTGGACCTTTTTTTATACCACTTCAGTTGGCAGACAGACACGCAGCCCACGTGATGGTAGGTAAGCGGTCACTACGGCCTATTCCATTGAGGGATGCTTCACCTGAAAACGTCTCTCAATGTTCTGCCAGACTGTAGACTCATCTGATCTTCGAGCCTCTGATTTCAAGTGTACTGGCTCCCACAACCTTCGGGTTCAGTCCTGCCGTGTCAGGCCTATCTCCGTTATCTCAAAAAACCTAGTTTTGAGTAAACGACTCCTAAAGTTTTTTTTGCATTTATTGCCATTATATCTATGTTTCAAGAGATTTTTCCAAACTTATTTCATATCATAAGAATTGTAAAGATGTACATATTATTGCGATGTAATTATCTTTTTTGTTTTATCTTTATTTTCTATGTTTTTTTCCAAAAACGGAGATAGGCGTGATAGGAATTTCATACAAATCTTGTTACGCGAAGGGCCGTATCTTAAGATACATGACTTAGCCGTGACAATTTGAGTAAGAATTATTTAGCCATACATGCATTTCTGCATTATTTTGTTTAGAGAGGTAGAATAAAAGTAGGTTTTAATAAGAATTTTAATTTTAATCAGTCATATTTTAATTAGGAACATAGGTGTAATCAAATAACAAGTATATTATGACAAAACTGGAAATGGTATTCAAATAAACTAAAATGTATTTCTTTTTCAATTATCAACAAAAACATTACCTACCGGTCTACTAAATCAGTCTAAATATTATGTAGTTGCATAAGTCTTAGTAATTACCCCATAACAGTATAATATATAAGTAAACTACGTATCTATCGTGGCTAAGTCATGTATTTTAGTAGACACTTAACTGAGTTTGCCATAATCGCGTCTTGTCGACTCGTCAAGCGTTGTCTGTAACTTAAGATACAGTATTTAACCATAATATCGTAGTCAATCGTAATTTCTTCTAGAGCATTTTTTGGGATAACGGTAAGAGATAATTAAATAATATTTTATACACGGGATAGAAGACCCATAAAAACCACGAAAAACACTTGCTACGCGTAACTCATGTATCTTAAGTTAACTGACATTCGCCTGACACGGCAGAGTCGCCGAATGCCCTATTCAACAGTAAGGGGGGATCTGGTTCTCAGCATGTTAACAGGTTTGCTGCCACCCCCGCACGGGTGCGGGGTGAGGTGTACACGCTCGAAGCCGACCACGCACCGGTGCGGTCTCGCGTCTTAGTAGATTCATAGACTCAGTTTGGCGCCGGCATTGGGCTAGGGACATCGTGTTCGGAGCGGCATTACGCTTGAAATTTCAAATTTTTATAACGTGTTTTTGGTTTTTTCGAATGTTTGACAGTCGAGTTTTTATGCACAAATAACTAACATCAAAAATGGATTACGGAGAAGGCTCTTCTAGACCTAAAAGGCAGCGAAAACAAGTGTTTTCTGTTTTGGACGATAGTGATATTGAAGCGGCACTGTTTTCTGATAATTCTGAAGATGACTTCCAGCCTGATGGTGATGAGTCTGCATCAGAAAGTGAAGGTGAGGAGCATCTCTTAGATATCGAATTACGCCCTCCGGCACGTCGATTAGTGTCACCTACAACTCAGGATCAAGACCTACAGCCATACTTACCATCTTTATCAGACAGTCAAAATCAAGTCCTGCTAAATGAACCCTCTGCATCTGGCTCAACTTCTGAATGGACTACATCTGGTGAGATGAAGGAAATTCATTTTACAAAATCAAACCAATTTTATGGTGAAGTTGCAGGAGCAAATCCTATTGACTATTTTAATTTCTTTTTCGCTGAAGATTTTTTGACAATGATTTGTACTGAGACAAATGCGCAGGCACAGAGGTTGATAAGTAAACATAATCAGGAAGTTCCAGGCAGGCAAAGTAGAGATTTTGCCAGGATTACTGGATGGAAACCGGTCGCTGTTTGCGAGCTGAGAATTTTCCTCGGTTTATTATTTCACATGGGAACTATCCCTCTCAGCCGTCTACAAGATTATTGGAAAACTGATAGGCTGTTTTCCATTCCAATTTTTGGGCAACAAATGAGCAGGAACAGATTTCTCCTCATAATGAGATGTTTGCATTTTACCTCAGAGGAAGAAAGTGAGGACCCAATGTTCAAGGTCAGAAGTGTTATTGATTACTTCAACAACAAGATGACGGAATGTTATTATCCTGCGGCACAATTGTCTCTGGATGAAAGTATGGTGCTGTGGAGAGGGCGACTGAGTTTTCGGCAGTTTATCAAAAATAAACGCCACAAATATGGCATAAAGTTATACATGCTCACTGAACCAGATGGGTTGATAGTAAAGTTCCGAGTATATGCAGGTGGAAAAGATACAGAGGTAGCTGGTAAGGGACACGCTGAGAAAGTAGTCATGGAGCTGCTGCGGGGAAAACTAAATTATGGCCACGAATTATATATGGACAACTATTATAACAGTTTTGGTTTGGCAAAGAAGCTGCTTGATTGCAACACTTATTGTACGGGCACTCTCCGTAAAGATTTGAAAGAAAATCCTCACGAAATAATGAAGAAGAAAATAAAAAAAGGAGAAAATTGCTCAAGGTTTCGTGAAGGAGTGCATGTTGGCGTGTGGAAAGATAAACGTGTTGTAACGTATATTACTACCCAGTATGAAGACAAAATGGTTCAAGTCCAAAATAAACGTGGTCATGTTACTCAAAAGCCAGAAGCTATTTCAAAATACAACGATTACATGTCAGGAGTAGACAGGCAGGACCAGCTTTTAGCATACTATCCTTGCGAAAGAAAAACTTTACGTTGGTATCTGAAAGTAGCCATACACACATTCCAATTACTTTTATTGAATTCAATGAAGATGTACAATAAATATTCAGGACAACGTAAAATGTCTCTCTATGATTACCGCTTGAGTGTCATAAATGCTCTGCTGCCAGAAAATGTACCAGGAAATAGACCTTCAAATATCCAAAGTGCTCATAAAATAAAGAAAGCCACTGAAACTAGTTCAAATGGGCGTCTCAAACGAAAGACATGCCGCCAGTGCACCAAGAATAAAAAGCGTACTGACTCTCCTTGGTTTTGTGACACCTGTCCTGACAAACCAGGTCTTTGTGTGGAATGCTTTGAAAATGACCACTCAGAACTTAGTCGTCAATAGTTTCGTAATTTTTTAAAATTATATTACATATTGATTGATAGTTAGTACTCTTTTTCTGATGATATTACTTTATTAGATATTTGATTTACGTCGATGCCAAAGTATAATGCCATTTTTAAGTAAGGTTCTCTGTAATAATGTTGATTTTGTAGTTTATTTTATTAGAAGAATGCAAAAAGTAATTAATAAAAACCTTGTTTAAATAAATAACAGCGTATTATTTCCAATAAACCATAAAAACGTAGTAAACTCATAACCCGCACCCGTGCGTTCTTTGGCATTGGGATTGAAAATTTCATTCCTAGTGCCTAGCACGCACCGGTGCGGTGCAGTTTTACTTCTCATTTAAAATAGTGTCAAATATAAATAAACATAATTAAGTACAATAATAATCTTAACTGATCACTTTTAAAGTCCATTAAACAAAAAAAAATATTTGGCCTCCCAGTTGATCATATTTTTTGAAGTGGCAGCGAACCTGTTAATTCGTTGTCAGGCACCAATGTTTGTTGTGAGGCTGAATGCTCTGGGTGCTGTAAAGCTTTTTTAATTAATTTAGTTAGGTATCATCAAAGTTTATAAGTAGAAAAGTAAATAAGCAAGCCTAGGTAGGTAGGCTGAGATTGGCACCTATTGTCAAATACATATTAGCATAAGTATGTACCACTACCTACATTCCTTTTATTTTAATGTTTTTAATTTTTGCTTCCGTTAATTTTATGTTAATAATGTGAATTAAAATAATATGTAGGTAGGACTTAAAGTGTATTTTTTTTGTCAATAAACGTATTTGTATTCATTTATGTAGGTTGCCTTTCGCTAATGTATACGAAAAGATACTCAAAAAGGTATTTACAAAATTATCATAATAATTGTAATAAATAAAAAATACAATAAAAATGTTTTTATTCGGACAACAAACAGTAGTGTTAGTAACATCGAAAGCTTAAAAACTTTGCAATGTGCAATACGTATGGCAATCCGAGCTTTATATTATAGTTTTAAATAAAAAAAACTTATTTCTCAGCCTACCTCGATAGTCAGGTAGAACGGACAGGTATTCACAGGTGCAGGCTGTTATAAAAAGTATCTAATAATAAAACGGTCGAGAATCTATCGTGTCATTGCGCAGCATTACGTTATTTAGGTACGACACGGCAAAACGAGTATATCTATATTTATATCCAAAATAGACAATAACCGTAATCGTAACTGCAAGTAACCAATTAATAACAACATGACTTCCAAACTATACCTATTCATCTAGGTATAAAGTAAAACGAAATTCCGCGCGTTCTTTGCCAAGACCACAGAATTAATAAAATTCTATGGCCGAGACGTGTTATGATGATGATCACTTTGTGTTCCTTAAAGATTTTTTTTTTGAGTAGAATAACTTCCTTTGAGCTAGATCTTTGGTGTGGTATATGCTAGCGGACTCAGTGCCATGTCAGTGCCAGTAAGGCCCTTCTTCCATTACGATACGCCCGCGCGACTCTAGTCTCGGAGACTAGTAGTCGCCGCGAAGTATCTCACATACATTTATATGGAGACTCGCACACTCTGGACTCCATATAAATGTATGTGAGATACTTCGCAGCGAGTAATGGGAGAAGGGCCTAACAGTTTGTAGCAAACTGATTCTCGATATTTGCAAAATGAACTTTTATGAGTGAAGTTAACCTATTCGTGACGGCCGATTTGGACTAATGGTTGAGAAGCTATTACACGAGATGGTTGCGGTTACCATCCCCGAGCGGTACAAACATTTGTGAGCATGAATAGAACATGCCTATTTGCATCTATGTACGGTCAAAAGCACATCACGGTAAACACTTGTAGTTCGATAATAGCACTTATGCCCCCGACATAAGAGCGGTACAAAGTCCAAAGTGTTACGTCTGACGTGCTTTTGACTGTACATAATAATATAATATGTAAAAACCTTAAGCTATTTAAGACAATTCCGATACAACTGTCTAAGCCGGGAGAACTCAGAAATCATGGCCAGTTAGGTACCTACAACGATATTAAATACCCTAGATACACTGACAGCGCTCGAAAAATGTCCCGCAAAACAAGTGCTTAAACACGGTTTAAGCACTTGTGCGCACCCAGTGGCGCGCGAACCGGCCTAGCGTCACTATGCCGAAGTGCTCCGTAAAAAAGTGCAAGAACAACACTTTAACCACTCAAAAAAAGGATGGAGTTTCGTATTTCCGGTAAGAAATAAATCCATCTTTGATAATAGAATGCATTAATGGTAAAAATTATCCTAAAACGTGCTAAAATTGTAATTTTCTAAAAAAATCTGAAGAAATCAGACACGTAGCTGGCTGTATAGTTGTCCCTTTCCCACGCGCTGCGGTATTAATGCTTCTAACACTTTCACACAGAGTAATATTTGGAACATAGTAGGTTTTGTAGAGGAATGGAGTCGCGTAGTACTAAAATTTACTATGGTTTTTATTTTTATTTTGTCCAATATTACAACCAATATTTACACATCTTTTTACAAAAAAAAATCTGTATAACAATCAAAGAACTGTAAGAATAAAAAAGAATTTGGTGTTTAATGATTAATTACACTAGTAGATTACCATTTTGTTTTTATCATTTTTATTTATCATTTTTATTTATGAATAATTTCATTAAAAAAGAATATGAAGATTGTTTACAATATTTGACAACAAAGATTTTTTTTTTGTAAAATTATAAGTATTCATTTTTATTAGTAGGTATCGTTATAATAAATATTTCATTTTTATTAGGTATCGTTATAATAATAAGTAAGATAATATAGTAAGCCAATTACAAGTTTCCACCTTTAGACAGACATTTTATCTAACAGTGGGCAAAAAGATATAGTAATAATAAATAAATAATAAATAAATATCTCTGGACATTATCCCCACAGCGTCATCTAGCCCCAAACTAAGCATGAGCTTGTGCTAGGTAGACAACGGATAAACATTACTTATATACTTTTTTTTGTAAATACATACATATTATACATACTAGAAACACCCAGACCGATACAAACAGACATGTTCATGCACACAAATGTTTGTACCGTGCGGGGATCGAACCCGCGACCTCTGGTGTAATAGCCGACTTCTCGACCATTACACCAAATGGCTCGTCGCTAATAATAAATCATTATGAGTTTAAATTTAATAAAAAATCGTTCCTTCGGTAGATAAAATTTAGTTAGTCATTTAACAAATAAATTTGTTTTTTATTCTAATACATTATAAATAAAAAAATAACATCGACGACGACTCCTCTACTAACTCTGTTCTAAATGCGACGATTTTATGATTTTCAAACAGCGCAAACTGAACTAGACCATATTTATATTGATTTACAGCCTACATTCGTCTTTACAGCAATAAAGCAATAAAAATTTTACGAGCTTGCTGCCTGCGTACATTCTAAATGTCGTAACTCTCGGACGTCTGCATTTAAAGTGAGATCGTATACCTGTGCATTAAGGTCAACTTTTGAATATTGAAATTAGAGTTGATATTATTTTCGTCCTTAGCGCACCCCCCACCGTTGCTATGTACTTTCGGGACACTTTTTGAAGGCGGTTTTATAGGCAATGTTGCTTCTAGGGTATTTAAATTCGTTGGGTACCTAACTTAAAAAGTACTTAAAAAATGGGCAACCACATCACATTTGAAAGTAACTATATAATCTGTTACGCATTTGGGAGTGTTTACATAACATATTTATCTATAAATCGATCGTGTGTACATTTATGTAAATTTTTCGTGACGGTGACAGTAATGTACCGAGCACCATAGCAAATTGCAACATGGCAGAATAAAAGTGAAACAGCCGATCGCTATTAAGCTAATGATCCACGCGTGATCGTGACCCGAGTTGCGTACGCGCACATACAGTGTGAACCAACTGACATTAACTTATTGAGAGAATGCAAAACGGTAGCAAAGTAGTCGCAAAGGTTGCTCCAGTTATGGACGATGGTTCGAGTCTTAGACACATTATCCGAGGGTTTTTGAAAGTATCAGCTTATTTTATGTCCTACTTCGTCACACGTATACTGCGTAACTGGGTCAAAGACCTAATTAAATATCCTGTCGTCGTTACATTATATATGTACCGACTTAATTACCAAGTCTGCCAAGTGCTGAATGCTGATCACAAATTCAAGCGAGAGAGTGTTTGAAAAATCCGTCTTAAAAGTTTCAGCTGCAAGACCAACTTCAGAAGTAGGCAACGTTAGTGTTGACACTGTCAACATCGAGAGTCGAGACTGAATCGCAGCCTAATTAATTTAGTCTAACTTAATCGAACGTAACGCATAGGCGTCTTTAGGCTCAAACCCGTCTTCTTCTTTAGGCCCGGTATTCAGCCCCAAGGTGGGCACCGGCTTGTCCCTCTTCAGGTATGAATAGGGAAACCGGGGAACCGAGTTCCACACGGGCGCAGATTTAGCCAAAAAGGTTTATGAATTCTGGTCTGCAAAAGAAAACAATCCTGTTTTCTTAATTTATTTGTATGTATATGAAATAGATATTTTCACTAGATATTAAAGTTTCTTCATCATTCGTTTTCTCGACTCAATGAAGATGAATTGCGTTAATAAAACTATTTATCTAGCAGAGATAGCAAGGCTATAACAAACACTTTCTAAAAGTAAATCGAATTTATCACAGATGGTTCGTTGTGTAGGTACCGTAGATTGTTCGGGGACTGGGCGTTTATCGATATGTCACGGTGTAGGAAAAAGCCTTTTAATTGGCTTCATGGTGGTTCATTGGTCAATTTTTTTTGAGGAGAATGCGTTTATGCACCATAACAACAGGCTAGTGAGGCCTGGGGGCCTAGACAAAGTAACATTTTGAAGAACGCTCTACACTTAGCCCGCGTATCGCGCGCGATAGCTACGAAAGGGCGCGAACGTTAAGTGTGGAGCCGTCTCCTATTTTATGCGAAACGGCTCCACACTTAGCGTTCGCGCCCTTTCGCAGCCATCGCGCGCGATCCGCGGGCTAAGTGTAGAGCGCTCTTGACAGCGATAGCGAAATTCACGTGGTCTCAGAAAAGTCACGTGGTCAATCGATTTTGAATGTACGGATATTGACATTCGCTATCGCAAATTGATCGGTAACGAACGTCATAAGTGCCGATTGTCTAAGGCTTCTGTGTCCGTGTGTGGGACTCGGAAACAAAGCATCTACCCACTAAACTCCCCCGGTATCCCTTACACACTCGAAGAGGGAACGACCCGAGTGTCCGCTTTCTGGCGTTGACCGGCTAAGTTGTGGTGGTCCCTGCTGTGAATGTGTATGTAGTCGATGCGTCAAAGCGAACACTAACTCATCCCTCTCAGGTGAAAAACGGAAACCTGTTTAGTGTTAGCCAAATAAATTGCTGTTTTTGGTCACTTATCTAGATATCGATTTAGCAGAAAGGGGCCTTCCTTACACATCACATAATCCATGCTACTATACGAGTACTATTCGTATTTATATTATAGATACGAAAGCTGTTTCCATTTGTTTCACTTCCACGCCTAAATCAATAAATTTTGATAAAATTTAGTAGACCTTGGGAAAAGTATAGGGTTCTTTTGGTACGCAGATTGCTTGACAGCTGGAAAGTAACATTATTCATAGTTTGCTTCCTTCTTTTCCCATATAATAATAAAAACTAACGACCAACTCGCGATAAAGCTTATTTAATAATACAAATAAGTCCCACCTAATTACATACATACATTACGCATTTAGGTTGCATTGCACGGAACGGATTAAGTTATTCAATTATACAACAATTACGGTGGTTCTCACGTCAATGCTCCCATTGCTAGCAAACGGGGGCCAGCTCTCGTCAAAACGAAGGCGATTAATCAACATCAAGCATAACCTTTCTATTATTTCACTTTCCCATCCGCAAAGCGAAGATGACACAATTAAATCGAAATCAGTGACGTGTCTCTACGATGAGTTTGAATAACACGTACAACAGAAAACATATTTTAATAGAAATTACATTATTTTCGAGTGTTTTCACACATTCTTTATTTTAATTGGAATTGGGCGAAATGTATATTACGCATGCATAAGTATCGTTGGTAGTCGGGCCGGGGACCTAAGGAGCTATCCCTATTCCTATCTTCACTTCGGACTATTTTGGGAAACTATCATAAATTAAATGCATATGGAGATTAAAATACAATATACACAGAGTTCAATTAACATAATAAAAGTCAGAAAACTTTTAATGATAAGCAACCAAAGCCTTTTGATTTTTGACAAGAATTTTTGAATATATTTTGCATGTGTAAGTAAAATAAATAATTAAAAATATCAGCATAAGTTTTGCCTCTGTTGATTGATAAAATACTAGCATTCCGCCCGCGGCTTTGCCTGCGTGAACTATACGTTATCCCGCGGAAATCTTAATAAATTGTAGCCTATATTTTATTCTGATGTATAAGCTATATTATTGTAAAGTTTCATCAAAATCCATGTAACAAAAATCCATCCATACATACTTACAAACTTTCGCGTTTATAATATTAGTAAAATATACATTATAATCATAATGAAAGACACTTGATTTGAGAAGAAACGTTTTTTCTATAATCTACTCTATAAAAAAGTCACAAGAGACTTTGGTCTTTGGCTATTCGCGATTCTTTCTTCACTGCTATTTTCGACACTGTGGCGTAGCTCGATAGTCCAGGTTAATTATGAATGACGAGGCCCCAGGCAGGGAACGGCTTCAGAACACTACGGCATAATGGAGGCACAGGTAACGTGCCGTAATTCTGTCCACTTTCACGGTACCACTCGTATGTGATACGCATTACGCTCGGCTGTAATTTGACCGGCCTTTAACGTTCTTAGAACGTAACATGATATGTCGGAGATCGAGCAATCTTTGCTTTTGAGTAGAAACGTAAATGGCAAGCATTTGCAGTGAGGGCATGACATTTGAATAAGAGGAAAATCTTTGCGGGAAGTTTGCGATGCGTCTGTATAAAATGGTTCTCAGATTATGAAGTAGTAGTAGCTTATTAAATGTCTCACAGGGCTCCATTCTCCAAATCAAGTTATCGTTACAATGATAGGTACAGGCTAAATCACCACGCTTGCCAAATGCGGATCGATGGTCACAAACCGAGATGGAGTCAGTGCCGCAATTCGCGTGTTACGGTCGTGAACATAACCTTTAGCATTATTCCGATAAAAATTGCTTGTCAATCCAATAAAGATCTCATTTGGCCATCAATTCAATTTTCAATTTCAAAAAGTCTTTATTAATAATATAATATATACAGTTAAACAATTCCAGTGTACATTTTAAAATCCTAGAATGTCATAAACATACATATAATACCAGTTTATTAAGCTATTGCGCTTATTCAAACTTATTAAGAATATAATAACACCTGTTAAATCGTAATAATTATAATAAACTCTTCAATAAATTTATAGCTATGCAATCTTTAGTGAAGAATTGCATTTGATGGCTTACTTATTTAATTTACATTTGCATAATAGAAAAAAACAATCCAACAGATTAAATGTAAGGTAGAAGTATAATTACTTAACAAAAATATCAAAAGAAATGCCTACGAAGGAGTCATTTGGCCATCGAGAATTCGTGAAGTCTAAAATGCATGTAGTTATAAGCAATGTTGCCAGCTCTTTTATTGTGTACCATTTATCTTCTTCAATGGTAGAAAACTCAGATTAGAACCTCATGTTGTCTTCTAATATAAAAATTTCAACAGCTTTATTTAACTTTCGTATTCACAAATAATTCAGCAGTATATAAAAAAATTCGGTTTAAAGATGAGTGATAAGAAAGTAATAAGAACTTACAAACATGTCAGTTTACCTTAAATGAGACTAGTGATTGGTGGAAGGTGATATCTCCGCCATTATAGCTCTGGCTGTGTTCTGGCATGGTTCTGGCAGTATTTATGTGGAAGCCAGTACACTTGATTGAATGTAAAAAGTGTGAATAGTGTCCAGGAATATTTATTACTAGCCTTCCACCCGCGCGTAATATCTTTTTTCAAATATCCCCCTCTTCCCTCCACATTTCCGGGATCAAAAGTACCTTATGTTCACTGGGGATAGTGTAGCTATCCAACAGTGAAAGAATTATTCAAATCGGTTCAGTAGTTTCGGAACCTATTCAATTCAAACAAACAATCAAATCTTTTCTTTTTATAATATTAGTATAGATATAGATTTGTTTAATGTGCGCAAAGTTGGCAGCACTGGTTGACGGTAAATGTCGACACGTCGTGTCGTGTCGTGCGCATGCGAGGGCCAAGGCGACGATCCGGCGCCGGCGCACTCTATGTCAAGCTCTAGAATGCGTCTAGCGCCGAGGTCACACTTTCTGTTATATAAAACTTAGGTAAAAAAAAGAACCAGCCTATACATATTATAATGTCCGACTGCAGGGCATTGTCCTCCATTCCTGAAACCTAGTCATCGCTACAATGATGGATTGGCTAATTTTTCGCTTGTCAAATGCGAATTGGTGATCACAAACCCGAACTGTGTCCGAAAAAGCCAAGTTAGATCGAACCAGGAATTGAACCGAGGAGTCAGAGATCTCGGCCAGGTACTTAAACCATTAGACCATCTAGACGTTAAAACTTAGGTACTGCAGAAATGTGACACCAAATATAGCAACTGTAGCCATAAAATTTAAAAATGCCTTCTTATCCGAATTTGTTTACAGCGAATTTCACAATCGACCAAAGTGAACAAGTAATTGCGTGTGTTAATTCATTCGTTGGTTAATTCCTATTCCCTAACTCTTATAGCTCGGTGGAACAGCAGTCTAAAACAGCCCTTTCACACGGGCAGTCCATTTTTTGCAGGATCCCATTTTCTGCAGGATCCCGTTTGATGACGAATGTGTTTATATTAGATAGCGTTCACACGAGCATCCCTTGGGATACTGCAAAAACCCGATCCGGTCGAATTATGCCATTCGGTTTTGTCACTAGAAACTGGATCCGTCGTCCAGTAAAAAGCCACACGGCTTCCCGCGTCCGGTTTATTGCTCTAGACGCTGTTTTTTGCGGGATAGTGAAGTGGTGGCAGCCCCCGCCCCGCGCCCGCCACGCCACCCAGCGCGTGTGGAGCGCTCGCTCGCGCATTGCTATTTTGCACAGCGCCGAGAAGGTTGTGTTTTGTCGAAAAATGTCGCAAACAAATATTGATCCCGAACTTCTTATTACACTAATTGAAAATAGGCCTATATTATGGGATAAAACGTTGGAAAATTATAAAGATACCAACTTGCGAACAGAAGCATGGCGCGAAGTCTGCATTGTTTTGAGAGAAGACTTTCAAGAAATGGAGGAAAAAGAAAGACAGAGCTATGGTAAGTTTTTATTTATTTCATAAATCCTTGTATTGCTTCTTCTAGCCACGGTACAGCTCCCACTTCAGAAACAAAATAATTTGTGGACTCTTTAGCACATCGTCCAACTCGTATATTTGGCTCATTACGTACGTTTTCCAAAGATATAGTATTTGAATCGTTGCTGTCAATGTTCGCTAAAAAACTTTCATCGTGCATGATATTATAGTTAGTGCTTACGTCCAATGGACGATGAAATATTCGCCATTTATTCGCCAATATTCCAAACATGCATTCCACATAACGTCTGGCTCTTGTTAATCGATAGTTAAATATTATCCTTTTATTTTTATCTCAATGAGTTCCTCCATAGGGTCTCAATAGATTACAATGCAAACCAAATCCTTCATCACCAACTATCATAAATGGAACACGTGATTCCAAACCTGTAGAGAGAGGACGAGCTTCTGGTAAATCTAAACTGCCATCATTTAACCTTTCCCAGAAAGTACATTCTTTGAATATAGAGGAGTCACATTCTGTACCATAAGAGCTACGCTGATGAAAGTTTATCTATAATTCAAATCCACTACCGCTAGCAATACAATGGAAAGAAAAGAAATTCTTCTAATTCATATACATAGAACCGCTGTGACTTGGTTTCTTCATTCTGATGTGCTTCCCACCAACTGCACCAATGCAGTGAGAAAAATTAGCTTTAGTATTAAATGCGTCAGCAATTTGTTCCCACTCATATTTTGTGTCGGGCAATTTCATAAACTCTTCTACTATTCTACTTCTATTATTATTGAGTTGATTGTTGAGACTCCCACTCGGTAAGTGTAATGTAAATCCATGAATGTACACCCAGATGCCAAGTATCTATTATTTTTTTACAGTACGTATTACGTTCGTAGACTCTTGAAATATTCACAGAATATTTGGTTATATATATATTATATATTTATCATTTATATTTTCTTTTTCAGCTAAAATAGTCGTTAAAAAATGGAATCAGATAAGAGACAGCTGGAAAAGGAGTTTAAATGCGAAAAAGAAAATAAATAAATCTGGATCTGCTGCAGTTAATACCAAAAAATACTGTTATCACAAGCAGTTGTTGTTTTTAAAAAAAAATATGGATCCGGCTGTAACACAAGTCAGTGGCGGTAACAAAGCTACAACTATTGAAGAGGGTGATACGGGGACCATGGGCAATGACTGGGAAATTCCTATACAAAATGAAGAAAGTGAAAATGAACCTACTATCGTACATGAAAGTCCAGGACAAAACAATCCCGCAGGTTGTGCTAAAAGATTTAAGAGATGGCAGAGGCTTTCTGTAATTGATCAAAAAAAGGCAACATTTATTGATCACCAAATGAAAAGTCAGCAAAATACGCAGAACGAAGATCGTAATGTGTCATTTTTTAAAAGTTTACTTCCTACACTAGCTGCTTTCAACGACGATCAAATATTACAGTTTCAGGCAGGTACAATAAGTTTGTTGCAAAATATAAAAAGCCACAATTTTAACTCTCAACAACCATCCAACTCTTATCCATCATCAAGTTTTTTCACACCGCATTACAGCGTTAAGTCATCGCCAGGTCATAGTTCTGTACAATCAGTTGAATCGCAGTGCTCTGATTTCTACTAAACAATTATTATCTTTTGAAAATATCATACATAATATAATTCAATATGTATGGTAATAAATATTAAACTTTAAATAATATGTGTTTCTTACCTTAAACATATCGCTAACTTTTTTTCGGGTGTAATGTTTTTTCTCATATTTGTATCACGTTTTTTTAAATCTTTATTCACCCCATATTCACCCTTTTTAAAAGATCGTCAAATGTGGTCATACTTATCATTATCCTAAAATAATTGAAAAATGACTCATCTCTTCTCAAATCGCTCAGAAGTATTAGAAAAATACCCTTATTATTCGAGCGTTGTGTGAGTTGTGTCAGAATATGATGAACCTAGAATCTTTTATTTCGATGACGACGCCGATAATAAGTACCAATAGAATATTAGAGAAGTATTCACGTCCATTTCACCAGACCGGCAAAGGAATGGTCAAAAAACAGGTTGCAACCGTTTTCATACGGCAGTCCAGTTTTGTGTAACCAGTTTTTACTGGATCCCGCAAAACAGGACTGCCATGTGAACACACCGACCAGTTTTGCAGGATACAGTAAAAAACCGGTCCTGCAAAACTGGACTGCCGTGTGAAAGGGCTATAACGCGACACGATCGATGAGAGATCAGAACAAACAGCCATTTCAAAAGAACTTTTGTGTGTGTTCCGTGTCTGGATAGCTTTTCTATACAAAAATTGTTTGTTTGTTTGTATTGAATAGGCTCCGAAACTACTGAACCGATTTGAATAATTCTTTCACTGTTGGGAAGCTACACTATTCCCGGGTGACATAGGGTACTTTTGATCACGGAAATGTGAGAGGAAGGGGGGAATATTTGAAAAAAGAAATTACACGCGAGTGAAACCACGGGCGGTAGGCTAGTAATTGTACAAAAGCATGACAACTTCGGACTTCGGAGACTAATAATTATGGTGTCTGATCAAATGGAGTCTGATCATACCTTTTACACATTGTACTGATGGGTTAGGATATAATTTTTTTATGTTAATTGGTAATTTGAACCGAATCTGGTGCAAATCTGCAAAAAAGCAATGGTCCGATCGATCGGACCACGTGGCCTATAAGGGAGTAATTACCCTTTGATAGTTTCTTTTCGGTGGAATTCCTGTTTATTGTTGAATCGTTTTAGATGCAACTATGCCTCACCTGGAGGCTCGGCCGTCAGCTGTCTACAAAATATGAAATAAAAGGTATAAGTACAGAGTGTAGTACCGGCTGCGCTCCATATTCAGTCTACCATATGGCGTACCAGGCGGCCTTGGGGTTCACCCTGCCCGATACAGATGTTGCTCATCGATTGTTCTCTGCTCTGATGCATTGACAGTAAGGCGCTGAGCACACGACGGCGCGGACAGGGGCGGTCAATTTGACCGCGAAAGATTGCGCAAAGGGAATCCTTTACACCGACACACACGAAGGACAAAAAGACCGCGTCGCGGACGCCCGCGGACACTGGGCGGCGCGGCATTTCTGTAGGTGAGGGCAGTCGCGGGGCGCGGGCATTGACGGGCAGGCGCGGTCTTTATTACTTCGCGGTTCGCGGTCAAAGCGCCGCGCCGCGCCGTCGTCGTGTGCTCAGCGCCTAACAGTATTTTTTTATGAAAGGGGGAGGCAGACGATTGACACCGTATGGTAAGTGATCTCTACCGCCCGAATACACCTGCTACTAGGTCTGCTGTCAAAGGTACATGTAAGGAGGGGTGGTTCATTTATATAGGCTTCAATTAGGTTAGTAAAGCAATTGGAAATCGTCAAGTAGGTACCTAAAAATATGATTCTATCGTCAGCTTCGGAGTACGCTTTCTGTCTAGAAGAATCCGGCAAGTAACTCGACGGTACAAAGTCAAACAAAGTTTGTTTCCTTTCTTTTGAATAGCTTTACAAATGAACAGAAAAAAAGATTTTATCACCGTAAGTACATTAATTAGTGATTATAAGAATCAGTGACTGCGAAGACCACCATTCAAATCAAGTCATCGTCAGAATGATGGGCATTGTCTAATCACCACACTTACCAAATGAGTATTCGAGATCAGAAACCCGAGCTATCCTAATCCTAATATAATATTATAAATGCGAAAGTCTGGATGTGTTTGGATGTTTAGATGTTTGGATGTTTGGATGTTTAGATGTTTGGATGTTTGTTACTCAATCACGTCTAAACGGCTGAACGGATTTAGATGAAATTTGGCACACGTATAGTTTATAACCCGGATTAGGACATAGGCTATAAAATTTCTACGGGAAACGTCTCATTCCCGCGGGAAATAACAATTTTGAAACTACTGGACCGATTTGAATAATTCTTTCACTGTTAGAATGCTACACTATTTCCGGTGAACATAGGGTACTTTTGATCCTGGAAATGTGGGGTAAAGGGGGATATTTAAAAAAATAGATTACGCGCGGGGGAAACCGCGGGCGGAAAGCTAGTATTTATATGTGTGAAAATGTTCCAGTTTCCTTATCAGTTGTCTACCACCCACCCATGTGTGCCTTCAGCAATTGTATAAATTAAACATTTGCCTAATCCTGTGACTGATTGATCTTAAAAGACTATTTAAATGTGTGTAGTGCTTCTGTTAAACGCGCTCAAATGACACCGTGACTCATCGATTGACTATAAAAAACGATATAAAACTCCACCCACGAGCAGGTTGAATGAAAACGCCAATCTAGGAGAACTTGACGACCTTTCCTAGCCTTTTGTAGTCGCTTTATGAACCTGACCCAACCAAGTCTAGGTCTGACTCATTCGCTACTATGTTGCAGGGGAACTGAAAAGTAAGGCTACTTAAACCTTATATTTATTAAAAAGAACAGGTTACAATTTAATGACAGCACATCACTTATTCTGGATTACACTACTAGTGATGCGAGCCGGTGGTGCTATGAGCTGTAAGGACTGAACGAATTATTGAACAACATATTTTTTTTACATTAGTTGGCAGACAGACACGCAGCCCACATAATGATAAGCGGCCACTGCGGCCACTGCTGCCTATTCCATTGAGGGACACTACAACAGGAAGCGTCGCTCAATGTGCTGCCAGACTGTAGGCTCATCTGGTCTTTGAGCCTTTGATTTCATGTGTACTGGTTCCCACATTAATACTACCGGAACACAGCCAGAGTTGTTATGGCGGAAGATTTCACGGCGGCCTGTGCTGTAGCTAGCCAGTCGGACTCTGAAGAAGTCCTACCACCGGAATCGAACCCACTACCTCCGGGTTTTATACTCGAGCAGCTTAGCCACTGTTCCACGGAGGTTGTCAACATACATTGATCTGACTCCAAAGTATCACTTTACTTAAAGTAGCATAGGCTCTATTCATTAGTAATTCGTAGATTATGGTGTTAAATATGAACGAATAGTGCTGATTTTTGGAGCATGTCGGGTTTGTAATCTCTGATCCTCATATTGCAAGCATGGTGATTAAGGCTGTGTCCCCATTAGGCAAATTGTTAGCGGCAGACTGAGTTTGCGGCCTATCGATTTAGCACGCCTTTCCATATTGTATTAGAAATTGAGTGTCCACAGTTTGCAGTTTTGCGCTGAATGGAAAGGCGTACCCGCAAACTCAGTCTGCCGCTAACAGTTTGCCTACTGGGGACACAGCCTTAGCCAGTGCTCATCATTGTGATAATGACATGATATCAATTATGAAGGCCTTTCCGTGTATGTGGTAGGTGGTAGTGCAGGTGGTAGATATGCAGTGGGATATTATTGGGCTGATACTTTTTTATTTAAGTAGGGTTTTTTGAATTTTTTATTTAAGTAGCTTATTCATAAAAATGCCCAACTGTTTCTCTTATCTGCTACAAAGAACGGACAGAACCACTGTTCTTTTACAATTTTGGTATAAGCGACAAGAGCTCCATTGTTAGATTTAATAGGTTTGATAATAATAAATGTGTTTTTTTATGGTCAAAGCAGTCACTTAAGAATGTTAATTTAAAATAACTATCTTTGTTCCTAATTGTATTTAACGATTTGTATTTTCCTTATAAAATTAAACAGGTGTAATAAAATGTTCTTCAAAAGACGTACAAGATTCTTTAGGAGTGCCAATTTGAATTATTATTATCAATGTAACTTTGATATACATATAACTTCTAATTCTATAGGGTGGATTCTTTCAGGAAATACTTAGGGATTTTGGGGCCATACACAATTGCCACGAAACAAACAGCATCTAAGTTATTTAAGAGAAAAAATATTACGAACTTATCTATCTAAATAATAAAAAATGTGTGCAAGTTTTGTCCCTAAATGTCAGCGTATCAAATAATATAAAAAGTATCTACGTCTAATTCGTAGATGCCGCCGAGATTATTCTGCCAAACGACTCAGTTAAACCGACATTGTATGAATATCCCACGTTATCTGTAATTGCAATCACTTGATTTCACTCATAGAAATTTTCCCCACAGTTTAAGATTACAATATTTATTTATCATTTTATGGATTTGAGATTCACTTTGGGTCGCGGCGACACATCCTCGTACAATAGATTGTAGGTTTTATATTTTGTAATTTAGCAATAGCCAGTGTAGATGGAGCAAGGGTAAAAACTAAAAGTATCAGTCTTGTTAAAATACTGGATAAATTATCACGCTTGCCAAATGTTTAGAGTTTCCGATATTCCATCACGCACAAAGAAATTCGGTGACGTTTCTTTGTCGCACCTCCAAGAAATGGAATAGTCTACCAGCGCATGTATTCCCTACTTCCTATGACAGGGTCCTTCAAACAAGGCGTGAAAAGGCACTTTGTGGGCCGGCAGAGTGAGGGTGACTGATGCTACGTCCCTTACGTTGCACCAGTAGTCCTCGCGTCTGGACTTCACTTACACTTAACATCAGATGGAGTGGGGTCATTTGCCGGTTTAAGTATTTATAAAAAAAAATGTGAAAAATTAGAAGGTGCAAGGCAGACTTATAGTCGCCATCGCACGTAACGAGAAGACACGTACGAGTTACAATAACATTACGAAAGACGAGTGTAATTCGAGCACCGTTTTTTTTTTTTTTTTTTTTTTGTGGAGGGGAATGCTATTAGGCACCATAACTCGCCTGGGGAAGGCGAGCCGTGTGTGGGACTCGTGCAATTTCATGCCCCAGTCTTTATAAAGACTGGTGCACGAAGAATACTCCACTAAACCCCCCCGCGCTCCTGCATCGCCTTCGGCGGCGTCTCTGGGCTGGGACAGACCCTGACAACCAGAGACACCGCAGGGCGACCTGCCCGCCTCTTACAGGGCGGGCCCCACTTGCCTCCCCCCGGCGGAGGGAGGAGGCTGGGCAACAACGGCCGAGAGCGCCTGGTCATTGCTACCCGTCGGGAGCCGTGGCCTGTGCAATGCAGGAGGAGGTATCCCCACACCTCCATCCCGCAGGCCATTGCTAGGGAGAAGAGACGATTGGTTATAAACCCGTCTTCTCCTCCCCCTCCGACTTCTTCGGAGCAAGGGAGCGTGAGGGCTGTTCTCTCGCTCCCGCTCCGCCGCCTCTTTCTGTGTCATCACGTCCTCACAGAAAGAGGCGACCGCCTTCCAGGACCTCTCACTTCCGAGCATGGAGGTGACTACCTCCGGAAGTGAGAGATTCTGGCCAACGACCGCACGCAGGACTCGGCGCTGGGCGTCCCAACTAGGACACACCTCCAGAGTGTGCTGCGCCGTGTCCTCCGCCGCGCCACAGTGATGGCACGCCGGGGATTCCTCTCTACCAATGCGGTACAGGTATGACCCGAAGCATCCATGCCCGGTCAAAAGCTGCACCAAGCGGTAAGTGAGGAATCCGTGCAGTCGTTCGGCCCAATCATCCACAACTGGACCTATAGCGTCCAGGGTACGACGCCCATATCGGGCGAGGGTCATATCCTCCTTCCATTGGAGGAACATGACCTCGCGGGCGCTACTCCTGAAGTCGGCTCTTTCTACGGGCGCCAATCGCACATCTAGTGCTCTCTGTTCCGCTGTCCACTCGTAGACAGCGGCCAGGAGATGCGCCTCTAACTCCCAGGGGGGAGTTCCGGCAATGGCACATGCCGCCGCTCCCGCTACGGTCCTATATGACCGGCTCACTCTCTGGGCTATCGCCCGCTGGGGTCTGCGGAGCTGGGCTAGATTCTCCCTCTTTTTGAGGGAGTCATCCCAAATTGGCGCGCCATACATTGCCATTGACTTTAGGACCCCAGCATAGAGCTTCCTCGTCTTTGAGTTTGGCCCACCCAAATTTGGGAGGAGCCAAGAAAATGAGTCAGCGGCCTTTAAAAGGCGCGCCGACAAATCCTTAAAATGAGGGACGAATGTCCATCGCGGGTCGAGGACAAGGCCCAAATATTTCATCTGGGCCTTAACTTTAACTTGAACCCCGTCTATGATGATATGCGGGTCTGCAGGAACGCTCATTCGAGGCCCCGGAAAGAAAAGAGCCTCCGTCTTCTCAAGAGATACTCTTAGGCCAAGTTGCTTGATGCGCTTGGCCACTAAAGTTCCTCCCGCAGATGCGAGACACGCTGCTGCTCCAAACGTCCTCTCTTTGGCTATGATCAGGGTGTCATCGGCGTAACAGATAACACCCATGCCAGGCAAGAGGACTCCGCGGAGCAGCCAATCGTATCCTATGTTCCACAGGAGTGGGCCCAGTACCGACCCCTGTGGAACTCCGGACTCTGCCTTGTGCCGTATGAGGCGGCCGTCCTTAGTTATAAAAAGGACCTCGCGGTCCTCCAAATAGCTTTGGATGAGGTCCCGCAGGTACGAAGGCACTTGATGGAACATAAGTGCCTCCATAATAACCGAGTGGGGAAGGCAGTTAAAAGCGTTTGCGATATCAAAAGACACCGCTAAGACTCCCTTCCCCCTCTCCGCCGCCTCCGCTGCCATCTTCCTCAACCGACTGAGAGCATCGATGGTTGACCTGCCTGACCTGAAGCCGAATTGGGCGTCAGACAGGTTCGGCCCTCGCTCCTTCAGGTGCTCTTTTAATCGAGCAGAAATAATTCGCTCAAAGAGCTTACCGGCCTCATCCAAAAGAACAATAGGCCGGTATCCTGAAGGAGAGTCGGCGGGACGTCCCTCTTTTCGGAGGAGGCACAACTGTCCCTCCTTCCAAATTTTCGGGAACTTTCCGACCTCAAAACATCGGCTAAAGAGATCTCGAAATTTCCCCTCCATCTGGGCAGCTACAATTGCCAAGACTTTGGCCGGCACGCCGTCCGGTCCTGGAGCCGTCTTCTTGGATCGAAGACACTGGGTCGCTTCCCTAAACTCCTCCCCCGTGACGGGTTGGAACCCAGTCTCTGGAGGGTCTCTCAACCACGCGGGGCACATCGTGGGCGGGACGAATGACGCATCAGTCGCGGGGAATAGCGCCTGGACTACCCTATCTAGTAGGTCCGGCTCGAGTGTCTCTGTGAGTGGGGGGCCAATGGGACGCAATCGTTTGCGGACCATTAGGTATGGCCTCCCCCATGGATCGGCGTCAATACTCCCTAACAACTCCTCCCTAGCTGCATCCTTCGCGGCTGCGATCGCAGACTTATATAAGTCGCGAGCCTCCTTGTAGGCAGCATTAAGACGCTCCTCTTCGTCACCTATTCTGCGCCGACGTCGGCGGTAGCGCGCAAGCGCCCGTCGTGCGCGACCACATAACGCCTTCATGTCCGCCAGTTCTGCCGACCACCAGTAAACGGCTCGTCGGGGTGGCGGACGGCGGGACCGAGGCATGCTGACATTACATACCTCGGTCATAGCGGAGCGTATGCTCAGCGCCTCTATATCAATATCAGGACTAGCCGGCCCACTAAACCAGTCCTGAACTAGAGCCGCCTCAGTAGCTATTCCCCGGTCTAAGCGTGTTAGCGCCCACCGGGGAAAAGGCGAATGAACTAAACCAGAGAGAGGCGGAACTGGGGAACTATGTCGGGGGGAGATATCGATCCTAATATGTCGATGATCCGAAAGTGTCTCCCCCATATCGACTTGCCAATTTGATACACGTGCGGCTAGAGCAGGGGTGGCGAATGAGACGTCCACCACTGACCCTCCCTGCTGTCGCACGCACGTGTATGTTGTCCCTCTGTTAAGGAGAGACAGGCCGGTCGACGTCGCCCAGCACTCTAGTAAGCGCCCTCTTGCATTAGTGGCTCGATTGCCCCAGGCCATCGACTTGGCGTTAAAGTCGCCTAAAACAACAACCTCTCTAGGCGCGGAGCGTGCCACTACTAAAGCCAACTCGTGGAGGAAGTTGTTGAACTCTGCGGGTGGGCGATTAGGTGAAAAGTAAACCCCCACCAGTGTAATTTCTCCCCAATCAGCTGCCACATATCCATGTCCTCTCCCCCTAAGCGACAGGGGGGTTGAGTTTGTGACTGGGCGGGGTACAAGAGCCACCAGCTCATCCCGGTCTCCCAACCAGCTGTCAGGGATCGAGTAGGGCTCCGCCACAACACCCACCTCTGCCAACCAGTCTGCCATGGCCTGGGACACCAAGTCCTGGGCCGCTCGGCAATGGTTGGCGTTGGTTTGTAAAAGAGTGCGATTTTGGACCAGAGGCATCACTCCGACATATCACCACTCTCCGCTTCCGGGCAAATCCCGGCATTAGCGACAACACTAGACGGGGTCGACGCCTGTTGTTTTCCCTTTGTAGTGGGGGGATTGCATTTTGCCCCCCCCATAGTATGACCTGCAGACAGTCCGGACACCGAACAGATAGCGCACTTTGCTTTGTTTGTACAGGCAGAGGCCTTATGGCCCTCCTGCCCGCAGCGTAGGCATAACGATGACCTGTCGGTAGTCGATGGGCAGAGAGCACGGGTGTGTCCGATGCCATAGCACCGGAAGCAGCGCAGAGGCTGCTCCGCAAGTGCTCGGACTATACCCGTGCTAAAACCGACAAGTAATCGTCCCTTGGAGAGGACGGCTTTCGCAGCAAGGATGGGGCACTGCACCCTGACTGTCCCCATGCGATGGCCTCGCACAACCGTACCCACCTTCACCGCTTCAATGCTGCAACCTCCTATTGCCGCAACCACCTCAGCGACGTCGCCCTTGGTGACCGAGTCGTCTAGCTCGGTTATCACCAAGGACGCCGTTTTAACAGGCCTTGCCACAGTTGCCAGGTCCGTAAGGGCCTCCTTTAATTTATCGGCGAATAAGTTCGCCTTTTCTTCGCGCTCCACCTCCGGGAATTCGAATATTCGAGCCCCAGTCAATGTGGAGCGAACTCGGACCGTCGTTATTCCCAGATCAGCAGGCTTCACAGTCTGCCGAGCCTTTGCGAGAGCTGACTCATACGTCTCCCCCTTCTTGGCGGCCTCAGGTGAAAGTGTCACCACGACCGCCGCCGACTTGGGAGGAGACAGCTTGTTCTTCGAACCCGCTTTCGATGACGCCAAAGCCTTCTTCTTGTTGCGGTATTTATTACCACTCGAGTTCGATGTCGAGGACTTTGAAGCCGCATTCAACACCTGTGGGGTCTTGTTTTTCTTCTTACCCCTCCTGACCACCTTTGTCCACCTTTCATTGGTGGCAGTGGTGGAGGGTAACATAGCGTCCTCGCTGGTGTGAGCCTGAGAGGAGGCAGCCGATTTCTTTTTCTTCTGGGCCTTATTCCCAGATGACGCCGTATCAGATGTGGTCTGCTCCTTTGCTGGAGCAGGCTTTGAGACGCCGGAGGGCCCTGGTTGAGGCTCAAGGACTGGGACTGGTTTTGCAGCCCCTGACTTTCCCTTACCCTTACCCTTTGTGGAAACGACAGGAGTATCAGAGGGTGCGGTTTTTTTGGCCGCTGCTGCCTGCTTTTTATCTGCAGCCAGCGGTGGCCGAATTCTTGTCTCCGGTAGAAGACGGTCGTCTAAGCCGGCTATGGCGGCCCTCGTGAAATTCCTTTGGAATTCTCTCTCCTCAAGGAGCATTTCCCGCATAGAATCCCGCATAGCAGCAATTATGTCTGCATACGCGGGTTCCGGGGCCTCCACAACGTCGACTACCATAGTGGTACCCCTTTGGTGAGACTGTGTCGAAGGGAGGGTTAGGGACTCCGTGTCTCTCGCCTTTTCCAGTTCTTCAACCCTAGCCTGTAGACGGTTGACGGTCGCCTGCAGCCTTTTATTTTCTTCTTCGGCGGAACGTTTAATTAGAGAGGCCAAGATGGCTCTCATACTCTGAGCCCTCGTTTTGAGGGACTTTTGCAAAGTTCCCTTGATATAAGAGGACTTTGAAGATACCTCAATAATTTCCTCGGCGTCGGACTCCATCATGGCTTGAAGCTCAGCCACAGATTTTTGATCATAATCAATAATGGTAGCCTCATACTTGGCTCTAGCAGATCGAGTTTGGCGCGTTTCAACGTAGCCCATACCCTCACTCTTGAGCTTGTTGAGCTCTCGCTGAGCTTCAGCGAGGCCCACACTCGTCCCGGTAGCTGATTTTCGACCCCGGATACTTTTACGTGCCGACTTGGCGATAGAGGGGGTATCGGAGTTCGATGATACCCCTTTCCCATCTGCAGAATTGCGAGGTCGCTTGCGCGGCTCCCGCAAGAATTGCGACCGAAGATCGCTGCAAATTGACCCATCGGTCAAAGTACCATCCTCTGAATCTGACGCATCCTCCGGGCGGAAGAAAAGACTTCCAGAGGACGACGTTCGAATGGCGGACAGCACCCGCATTTCTTCTTCATTTGCAGAATCGTAGACTTGGGGAGTCACACGCCGACTCTGGCGAACCAAGGGCTCCTTAAATACAGGGGTCCCATCTTCACGACCAGTGGTGACCTCCCCAGAAGGAGATTCACCTTCGTTACCGACACCGCGGACTGCCGCACTAAAAAGTGCGCGCGGAGCCCCAACGCCTGTCGACGATCCATCGTTTGATTCCATCTCACCGCCAAAACTGCCTACAGCACGACAAAATAAATCCAAGCACCCGCTCAACCTGACGGACAGGGAGCTGGGGAACTGAAGAGTAAGGAGTAAGCAGAAGGAAGATATGGAATCGTTTGTTTGCCCCAAAGTGTTCGAGTTTGGTCACCAGCCTGCCACCTGCGTTACCGGGGTCAGGACTGGGAGTGCCAGGGGAGACGACGAGGACGTATCGAACACTTGTAACACTTATGGGGCCTCCCCCGTAATTCGAGCACCGTAACATAAATCAGTGAGAGCCGTCGGGGGTCGGATGAACAAACGACTAGTCTGTGAAAGTGATATGCTATGAATGAATTAACAATGGGCAAAGAACGCCACCTTGGAGAAGACTCATGTCTATGATAGTCGGTTAGTCGGCTGACTGATTGGAGAAATAAGCTTATAGGTCAAAATTAGGTTTTTCGGAGGAGAATGCCTTTCCGTAATCACAGGTTAGGGAGTTTATAAAGATAGACAAAATACAAAAATAATCAGTTCTGAAATGCATCAAATGGGTAAATCGATTTATCTGGGAGTACCCAATAGGCTATTTTCCTGACAGATACTCTAATCGCTGATTCAAATTTAGAAAAAAAAATCTGTAATATCAAGAAAGTTACAGCGAACAGTTTTGCAATGTGATGTAGATCAGCTATTAGTACATAATTGGTAAAAATATACGCAACAATAGTTCGTCAGAGTACTAGACGGCCATTCAGAACTTTGGAGAGAAAACAAAACCCTTTGCTATGATTAAGTACTTACAGATTAGAAGAAGAAGATTGTGTATCGAGTCGCTTTGTCATATTCTTTGCCCAAAACGAGTGCACACGCATCGTCCATGAACATAAAACTGAATAAATTGAGAAGAAAGTGTTGCCAGCATAATCTGTAGATTTAATCTCTAGTCGAGGGCGTCCAATTCCACATGAGGTTGATACTCAAGTGGTATTGTTTAACACGAGGTTTTATAGAATATTGTTTAAATGCAAAGCTGGCCACTTACGCTTATTCTTATGCTTATGCAGGAGGATATAGGCAAACTTTACGTAACTATTAAGTGAATAATTATTTTAAAAGGATACCCATTTTGATATGAGTAGCACAAATAAAAAATAATGAATTTGCCAGCAGTAAAAGATTTTAAATCTTATGAAGTATTTATTCATAATATCCTTAAAACGTAACGTATCGTTACGATAATCAAAAAGGGTAAAATTGGACTAAAAACAATCTATTTAGTTTAAAAAAATATTGCGAATTTTTGGTCAGGTGACCTACCATACGTACTGTATAGTTGTGATATTCCTTTGAGCGCTATCAAATATGTGAGTAATGTTGTCCGCCATTTCCCGCGAATGGCCGGGCCCGGTAGGCTGCGCCGGCACAGGGTCAACGCCCTCGCATGCCCTACGTAGCCCATCCCGTAGGGCTTTCGCTTACCAACACTGGCCCTGTTTGACCACCTCTTGATAACAGGCCGATAGCCCAGGCTGAATGAACATTCTATAAATATGGGCACGATAGGTAAAAGACCGAACATACACAGAATAATTATTGTAGTAACCTGCGTAGATCTTGACTACCTTTATGATGATGACGGCGTGTTTTGAACCTTTAAGCCATTGCACCATGGAAATTAGCTGTTTATGCATGGTACAAAAGTCAATATTTTCAGTTCTTTAAATGAAACCGACTAAAATTCCTGATTTAATATAAATATTTACATTAAAAAAAAACGACGTCTCGTTAAATAATTGCTTTCTTAATTGAGTAGCAACTGCGTAAAAATTATACCGAAATTTAAAAAAAAACTTTTTACTAAAAACCCGACAAACTTTAAAATAATTGCTCAATCCTTCTGCACCAACGTCAAACAATATAAAAAAATCGCTATCAATTTCTATTGCTAACATAATTGCATAGACACATTCCACTTCCTTTCCCAGGCTGTAGCTAGATTTGCTCCTACGGCTATCATTAAAAAGGCAATTCCGCAGATCGACTGCAAAAAGTGCATGTTGTAACCGCATCCGCTATAGGCGCTGTGGTGCGTTTCCATTGTGCGCAGTAGCGTAGCCGCCCCGGGTGGCACTTTTTAGGGGGCGGCAAAATTTCCTCGAGGAGCAAAAAAAAAAGAAAAAAAGGGGCGGCAGAATTGTAAAAAAGGGCGGCAGAATCGTCTTCCGCCCCGTGGGCTGCTTTGCCAATTGGAGGGGCAAAAAAAAAAAGGGCAGCAGAATTGTCTTCCGCCCCGGGCGGCTGACACCCACGCTACGCCACTGATTGTGCGATTTAGAATTTTAGAGCAATAACAGCAATAGTTTTAATTAATAAAAGACTCACAATTATAATATTCATTACAAAAACGAAAAAATTGAATCAGTAACTGAAATTAAATTTCTTGGACTCCACATTGACCAGCACTGCAATTGGAAAATTCATGTTGATAACATTTGCACTAAATTGAATAGATTTGTCTACGTGCTACGACGCATACGACAGACGATTGGCCTCTCGGCGGCCCTAACAGCTTATCATGGCTACGTAGCCTCTGTTTTAAGGTATGGAATCATTGTGTGGGGCAATTCAACAGAGGCTGAGCGTGTTCTATTGGCTCAAAAAAAGTGTGTGCGGGCTTTATGTTGTGCAGCTCCATGGGAGTCTTGTAAACCCCTTTTCCACAGACTTCGCATTTTACCCTTGACATGCCTGTATATATTAGAATATTGTATATTTGTAAAAAAAAATAAACATTTATTTAAGACTGGAACTTTTACCAGATATCCGAACAGGCTTGGTAGTCGATCGAATACCTAAAACCACTTTATATTTGAACAACTGTAATAACATGACGATAAAAATATACAACAAATTGCCACAATCAATTCAAAATGTACCCCTAACTTAAACGATTAACTGACATTTTATTGGAACAAAGATTTTATAATTTACGTGAATATTTTGACTACAAATTTGACATATTGTAATTATTAATTTAATAAAACTGATTTATTGAGTAATGAAATATTTAATAATATAACTATGGATTATGACATTGTATTGTAAAAATTATGCTATATATTTCATACAACTTGTTTGAAAGCTTTGCATGCCTCTTATCATAGGTAAAATATGTGAAACAAAATAAATGTAACAACCAAATGTACCATATTTATGCAAATAAAGTGATTATGATTATGAATTGTTTTGCCTTTTCATCTGGTGGAAGCTGTCTGGTTGGACTGTGGACTCACTGAAAGCCATATCGCAGGAGACATTGAAACAAGCAGTCTCTTGTTGGCGAATAAATGAAGCAGACATACAGACAATATAAGTCGGTCAGTTTTAGGTGTAGGATACTGATCCTATTTAAGTAAAACTAAGCAAACAACTTAAAATCCACAGCACCTCAAAGGTTAATTTGACTAGTTTTACCAGGAAATCAAATATTTTATCAGAGTAGAATCTTACAACATTTTAAACAATAACTTTCAAATTGCGATTAGAGATGATAAAATATAGGTTAGGTTCGGAGCATGTGAAAACTAGACTTATTCGGTAGAGTGACTTTCAGTCCCAAACTAAGCATTATACCTAATATCGTCCATTATGAGTGCTTTTTTTGTTTACATGAATAAAGAACATTTTGTTTTTGAGGTGTTGTAGGTTTTAAGTTGTTTGCGTTGTTAACTCTTGAGGTACAGGGCCAATCATCAATCAAGCCAGAAGTCGGTCGGAGTTGTAAAAAGTAGAATCGTGTGCGAATGGAAACGTAGGCACATCATCTCTTGTGGCTAATACTGGTCCGGTGGCCGCTAACTCTTGCCGGGACTGCAACAGCCCTCCTTGCCGTTCCCGCCACGCCTCCGGGGGAAAAACTTAATCGCTTTGTTACGCATACCCACATATTATAACTAACGATACAATTATACTGTGTGAGTCGGGGCATATTTCTGTAAATCTTTCTCTCTGTGTGTCCTGTAAAAAGTTTAAAGTTTTACCTATCTTACATTTAAATGCTTCTGGGATGATGGCGTTATGAGATAAGGTCTGATGGGTAATATTACTCATTACACTCCCCCTGCTATGGTTTAGTGAAATACTGGCTGATACGTCATACTTGTGATCAGGTGAGGCCTTTAAGTTCTGGTTGGCTGGGGCTCAATATTTATTTATTCTAATTAATAGGTAATATTTACACAGAGATAAAATATAAAATTTTGCTACTTAGGAAGAGTAGCTATCGAGTTTCCTTCCGATTTCACTCGATAGAAGCCAGTGAATGATAGAGTCATTCTGTAACATTGATAAATGTTGTCGATTCGTAGGTGCATCTCTGAGGGCAACATTAACATGTTGGCTCCTAAAATGAAAAAGCCGAACTCTGCTCTTTAAAAGGCCGGTCATTTTTTCCCAAAAGCCGGATAGGGGCGGGGCACCCCTATTGGCGACTTTTTTTTAGATAAAGAATATAGAGGAGGGGAATTAGAATAACAGTCCGACCAGTGGTATGCCACTGCTATTCTAATTCCCCTTCCTGCTCTTGTCTCCTTGTCTCGTAGGTAACATTTTGCGCATCTACAAGCGCATGTTATCATGTTTCAACACTAACAAAAGCTGGACACACAAATATTTAGCCAGACACGGCCCAAAAAAGCTTAACAACCTGGCAACCCTACATGGCCTTTGGGAGCTAATCCCAAATCCCACAGATGCTCTCTGGCGGCTGCAGGTCTCTACTAGCCTGCAATTAGTGCTCTAAACCATAACAATAGTTCATTACAACAAGTTAAATGATTAGACAGTATCGAAAGACTTGTTAATTTAACTGTTATCAATGTTCCGATCATTTTCTCTTTGTTCTTCTTTATTGTATCGGAGACAGAACACTTTGTGTATTTATTGTGTCTTGATGTTGCAGATAAGACTCCAATAAGCGATCGTTTGCGATTATTTAACAACTCGCAGAGTAGAGACGTGTCTAAAAGTATAAGGGAAGGTATCGATAGTTACATTTCAATACCAAAATTATTGGGGCCTCGACATTTTTAAATTATGTACTCGTAATATAAGTTAAGTATCCTTTGTTTAAAGGCTACATCGACTCGCATGAGCTGTAAAACTTTCTGACCAAAATAAAAGCAGTCATGTTCAAGACGTAAAAAAATATTGCAACTGTGCTGGGATCTAACCAACGGCCTATGTAGTAGGCCATTTCTAAATCATTACAAATTGGTTGCCATTATTATAATACAATGAAATGCGTATTACAACCAGTAAACTATCGATATATGAGAAGCGAAACACTATTAGCCGGACCGGAGATCAATTGAACTCGATTCTGTAATAAGAGCAATAAAATTGAACTGTCTGGCTGTCTATCATTTAGGATAGGAGTGTAAATTAATAACTGTGCTTATACAACTTGTAACTAAATCGAGCATAATGCTTAGGGGTGTGAAAATACCGTGTCAATACGTTAATAAGGAATTAGATTTGAAGAGTAGTCTTGCCTTTACCTCGATTTCTTTAGATATTTATAAAATCTATATATATAAAACTCAAAGGTGACTGACTGACTGACTGACATAGATATCTATCAACGCACAGCCATGGGCGTACCCAGCTTCTGGCCTAGGGGGGGGCAACGCCCTTTGACATCTGACAAGGACGAGGCAAAAACGGGGGGGGGGGGGTAGCCCGTCGTTCGCGTAATGCAGAATCAATTTTAAATGCATCTCATTGCAATTTTTTATGATGTTTTATTCTAAACATTCCAACTTTGAACAGCTCTCCATAATAAATGGTTAAATGTCGCTTTTATTCATAGATTTAGAATCTTTTTTGCTTTTATTAGTCATTTATTTCTTTTAAGCGTCGATTTGGTTTTCGGGATTCAATGAAGTCGAAAATGTTGTTTGCAAAAAAACAACAATTAACGAAAATTCTACCTGTGAGAAAGTTATCCGAAGTGCTTGAAAAGGTGGTAGGCGGTTGACGACTCGTCAACCGCCTACCACCTTTTCAAGCACTTGACGAGACGTCTGAAGAGTAAGGTATGGTGGGTGAGGAAAAACTTCTACGCTCAATTCGGTTAGTTTTCGGATGGTGATTTGTGAAATATGCATAACTAGCTGTGCCCGCGACTTCGTCCGCGTGGAATAGTGACTTTTCGGGCAGCATATTTTAAATAACAAATACCGTCCTTTGGGTAGCTAAAAATTTGTTTACAGTATGCTTCTCTGTAGGTATACGATATGTGACGTATGGCCATCGGGAATGAAAGCATACAGGCTCCTAGGATTGCTAACCCGTGTCAGAGCCACATACAACTGACCGTGCGAGAAACAGCTGATACTTAGATCTACACCCACAACTTTCATCGTCTGACCTTGGGCTTGATTAATTGTCATCGCAAAACATAGGCTGACTGCAAAAAGTGTTAAGATGAGTAAACTAAACGTACAAATTTTATGAAACAAAAGAATTGCTAGAAAAATTAATTAATAACCTGAGCTTATAAACTTGTACTTAAATAAAGAAAATCAAGAAAAGAATTGCCTAACCTATACCAAATACTTATAAATTATTCATATATACAAACCCTAAATAAAAAATTAAGATAAGTATACCAAAAAAAAAAGAAACAAAAAAAACTATGTACCTAAAAAACTGAAAAGCAAAAAATAATTTTAATAAGACATTCATCAAATGCGCTTATTGTCTAAGCCTATTAATTAAATTGTATTTTACGTGCTAGGTAGGTACCTACTAATCTGTTTGAAGTCGGTGCCAAGCCAAATAGTAGGTACTCAGATTACGTACCTACGTCCGCGGATTAATAAGTAACCCTTTATAATACATAATATTATTATATATCGTTTTTTATTACCTTTGGCTTGGCACCGACTTCAAACAGATTAGTAGGTACCTACCTAGCACGTAAAATACAATTTAATTAATAGGCTTAGACAATAAGCGCATTTGATGAATGTCTTATTAAAATTATTTTTTGCTTTTCAGTTTTTTAGGTAGTTTTTTTTGTTTCTTTTTTTTTTTGAAGTCGGTTTAATTTTTTTTAAAAAAAGTTTGTTTATTTTTCTATTTTTAGTGTGAATAACACGTAGATAGTGAGTAAAACTCTTTCATAATAATGATAGCGAAAATACGAGTAGAATTGTATTATTTGATAATAAATAATAATATTAGGTATTCATTAAGTGTTCAGCACCATGGGTAGGAGGAGAATGCGTTTATGCACCATAACCGCAGGCTAGCTAGACCCGCGGCCGTGTGTGGGACTCGAGACCGAAGCGTCCGCTACCCACTACACTCCCCCGGTTTCTCCTTCACACCCGATTAGGACGAGCCGGTGCTAACCTTATTGGCTAGTGACCAGCCCATCCCCGGGTAATCATCAGCTTAGCTGCAAAAGTACATGAAATACAACTAACGTTCCACATATTCCTACAACACTGAAAGAATTTTCCCCTAACTCCTAACCGTTAAGGAGTTGTACTTTCCATCATCACCTTAGCTGCAAAAGTACATGAAATACAACTAACGGTCCACATATTCCTACAATACTGAAAGAATTATCCCCTAACTCCTAACCGTTAAGGAGTTGTACCTTCCATCATCAGCTCATCAACATAAAATGATGTCTATCGGACGCAAAAACTTGAATGGCTTCAGAAAAAACAAGTAACGCGTAGGCGCAGCCTATAAAATTTGAGGTTTTCCTTTGATTTTTCCGGGATCCCATCATCTGATCCTGACATGGTGACAATGGGACCACCTCGAAACTATGCACTTTCAAATAAAAAAAGAATTATTTAAATCGGTCCACAATTGACGGAGAAATCGACGGACATACATAAAAAAAAAAAAAAAAAAAATACATACAGTCGAACATTTATAACCTCCTCCTTTTTTGAAGTCGGTTAAAAATCAAGGAAAGAAATGCCTAACCTATAACAAATGCTTACAATATTTATTTACAATTTTTTAAAGAAAATTAAGAAAGACAACCTAACCTACAAACCCTTAAATATAAATAAATGAAATATCCAAACTGTCAGTATTCAAGTAAATCGCAATAATCGAATGCAACTACCTATTCGCCATACTCTCAGCGCGCTTTATATACGGACGCGCAGCTCAGGCGCGAGGCGTGTACCTTTATATTGACATAACTTTTTTATTTATGAACCGATTGACATGAAATAAACACTAAATGTTAAGTGAAGCTTACCACAATATATTAGTGAAAACCGCATCTCAATCGAATAAGCCGTTTCTGATATTAGCGTGCACAAACACACAGACAGACAAAATTTTTTTTAATTACAATTTCGGGTTCGGTGTCGATATAATAACAACCCCTGCTACTTTTTTTTAATATATTTCCATTGTACAGACACCACTTTTCTACAAATTTATTATATGTATAGATATTCTGATATTCTGATCCTGCTCCACGACAACGCCCGTCCGCGTTGACGTGGAGCAGGATCAGAATTCAGTTGGGTTGGGCAGCGTTTGGAAAATTACGTCGAGTCTTCTCATCGCCGATTCCACAATGCCTCAAAGACAAACGTCTTCAATCAGTGCGTCCTACCTGTCATGACATACGGAGCTAAAAAGTGCTCTTATGGCGTGGCTGGTCCAGAAATTTAAAGTCGCTCAGCGGGATATGGAAAGAGCTATGCTCGGCGTTTCTTTGTGGGATCGGATCTGAAATGATGTGAGACAAGAGGTCTTTGTCCAGCAGTGGACTGTTACGGGCTGATAATGATGATGATGATGAGGATCAGATTTCTTCTGTTGACCAGTGCCGGCTGGTTTTGATTGTCTGTTGCGGTGATTGTCTGAACAAAGTCGTTTTTTGGTGGGGCAACCACATTTTGAGGTTTTTCACCTTTCCAATGCGTTTAAAATGTCAAAACGCGAAATACGCTGAATGTTTTATCCAGAAATAAATGATTAATAAACAGTAACAAAAAATCCTGAGAACCGACCTAATAAATAAAAATAAATTTAACTATGCATGCATTTTAATTTTATTTAAATCGCTTGTAAATCAAAAGTAATTTTCGAAGATCTTCGTGAAAGAATCGCACATAGACTGTTTACAGTTTTATATTATATTGTGCACTGAGCAAACAAAATTTAAAAGATGGAGCATAAGGCCCCGTTTACACTTTGATTAGTAGTAATTAGGCGATTTCATACTAATCTGAGAGATTTCCAGGGGGGGGCAGCTGCCCCCCCCCTGCCCCCCCCCCTCGGTACGCCCATGCGCACAGCCCAAACCACTGGACGGATCGGGCTGTTTGGCATGCAGGTAGATGTTATGACGTAGGCATCCGCTAAGAAAGGATTTTGATCAATTCCCACGGAAAGGGGAACCACGCGGGTGAAACATCGGGCGGCCGCTAGTGTACTTTTAAGTTTGTACATTGGGCTAAACTAAAAAGTAAAATTTAATTTATTTATTTGTTTATTAATAAATAAATAAATAAATTAATAAATATCTATCAGTTCCAAACTAAGCATTATAACATAGCTATAAAATTAAGCTATGGGAGCCAGTCTACGGACAAACAGACATGTTCATACACACAAAAGTTTGGCGTGCGAGGATAGAACCTAGACGTACAGGTACGTTGCCCTATAATAGATAATTTTAAATTTTAACACTTCAAATACTTTTGTGCAATGGTTTCTAATAATAAATGTAAAAAAAGAAATTATATGAGTACTTGTTTGTAACAGATGAATGCAAGTGTTGTCTGATATTTATATTGAGAGAGATAGTTAGCATTAATTGCTGATGGGCGATAACTGTAGCTATTGTTGCCGTGAAATGAAAGTCAACTGTCCATAGATCTCTGTGGTCAACTGGCTGGTCTGAGCAGATTGGAACGGAAAGGTCGCGAGTTCTTCCCCCGCCCCGGCCTAGTTCGTTTTTTTTATTGGTACTTTAGTTTAGGCACTTAAGTTACCTGATCCTAACCACTTCGGCGCTCTTTCTTTCATAAAAAATATTTCCAGCTGTTTAGGAGAATTGGTGCAGTAATAACAAATTTTACTTTACGTAAAATTAATACTTATACGCATTTTTATAGCAAGGAATAATATTGACCATATTTTTTTCATGACAAACATTATTATTATTTACCTACTTATTTATGTAGATCTGTCATCTGTCTTTAAATTATTGTGCTTGAAATGGCTAAATGTACAAAATTTGTGCAAAATTCAATTTGGCAACAATCAGTCTCGCTAGCACGAGAATTCGGAATTTCCAAGAAACACCTCCATCTTTCGCGTGGAACTATCTAATATGATAAATTATGCGCATTGTGTTCGTGCGTTAACCTCCAAAATTGACGTTTGGTCGTTCATAAGCGACAGAGGACGCCTAAGCGATTTATTTTAACAATAATTTTGCATGCAATAAAATTAATTTATTTAGTAACTTCCTAGTCAGTGCTGTATTGGCTGGGTTGGCACTGGGCAGGTTCACTACAAATGCACCATCCTATCCTACTAATATTATAAACGTAAAAGTTTTTAAGTATGGATGGTTACTCTTTCACGTAAAAACTACTGAATGGATCTTAATGAAACTTTACAATAATATAGCTTATACATCAGAATAACATATAAGCTACAATTTGTAAAGATTCCCGTGGGATAACGTCCTATAGTTTACGCGGGCGAAGCAGTGTTTGGATGTTTATTAAGTAGATATTTAAAACTTATACTCGTATACGAAAAATATATAATGGGATTAATATTGACCAGATCTTTCTTTACAATTCATAATGTGTTTTTGTTAGTAATACGTAATCCGTATAAGTAAAATAGGTAGCCAGTTGGTTTTTAAACAAAGAAGAACACAATTTACTATGCGGTTGAACACGCTTCCGCTTATGTCATGTCAAACTTTTTTATCAATACCATTCCAGTCTGTTTCCAACTCTAAACTTATAGCTGCAAAGACGTATTCCGCTTGCAATGTCGGCGTTATTATAAACAGTTTGACCGCGCAATTGTAGCGGGTTCGATTCCGTGACCTCCGTGGGAAGGAAAGTAAACTCTGCCCGCGGTGTCACTGCGCATTGTAACCACGTTTCGTGTAATGAGATAATGTGTATGATTTCGTTTTATTTTTATATTTGACTAGCCTTCCACCCGCGGTTTCACCCGCGCGTAATTTCTTTTTTCAAATATCCCCCCTCCTTACCCCCACATTTCCGGGATCAAAAGTCATCATCATCCCAGCGTATTCCCGATTGCATCCAGTATGGAGCTCAGGGTCCGCTTCGACTATGATCCTAGATTTGACAAGCCTGGTTATTACAATGGAGCGATTGCCATCTGACCTCCGTAACCCTACAAGGGAAACCAGACCTACTTGGAACATAGTCGGGACCAACGGCTTAACGTGCCTTCCGAAGCACGGAATCATCACTCTTTTCAGACATTCAGGTGATTCAAGCCTGTAATGTCCTAACCAAACTGGAAACAATCACACAAAGTAATGTTCCCCGCGGGATTCGAACCCTCGACCTCCGGGTTTTAAAGCCCAACGCTCTAACCACTGTACCACGGAGGCAGTTACAATATACACATTTCCGGGATCAAAAGTATCCTATGTTTACCGGGGATAGTGTAGCTTTCCAACAGTGAAATAATTTATTTAAAATGGCTCAGTAGTTTCGGAGCCTATTCAATACAAACAAACAAACAATCATATCTTTTCTCTTTATAATATTAACTTAGTATAGATTGTGGTAGAAACAGTTTGTTTGAGCGCAGGTTCCTTCTTTTCTCCAATCGCTTTTTTTAGATAGAGTTCAGGATTTGCCAAGTCGGTCAATCGTCACAAGGCGGGCACCGCCGTCTTCGTATGTGAAGGGAAAGCGGGTGAGTTTAGGGGTAGCTGACGTAGCCCTGAGTAAACCGCATGTCTCGCTAGCCTGCGATTATGACCACCACAGAGGCAGACTAAGTGGAGGTCGTTGGAAAATAATCCCATTGACTTAGCCCATTGAATATGGCTTGCCTTTACTTATTTTTATTTTTTTTAATCAAATGTTGCATGTATTTCACATACAAAACACATTTAATAAACCATAGCATAATCATCTTTAACCATCATCATTGTTATCAACGCTTTATTGCTTGTCTTTGATTATAACAAAGATTGCTTGTACTAACATTAGGTATTTTACTAAACTATAACCTTTCTCTTATATCATCATCATCATTATTTTGCTCCTTACTGCGTAGTTCACTTCATTTCTGAAGGCGCCCCGTGCTTTTTATCCTAAAGGTAAAGCAGCAGGCTTCTGTAGCGTTGTTTGTATTCCAGAATTGTACTCGAAGGGGGTACGCTCCCTGAAATATTACATATTTATTTTATTTTATTAAGTCCAGAATTAATGGCTTTTATGGAGCAAGCACGCTCCATCGTTCTTGATGTGAAATAACAATGCGGTCTACCCACTGAGCTCCATTATAATACGGCGTATTACGCTGGAGTAGCTATAGACATTAAAATGACAGCTATTTTTTCTGTCTATTTGAAGCGCCCCCAAAAGTGTACTGGGAACTAAAATGACTTCAAATGGACAGCCATTGACATTGACAATGACAGCATTATCGAAGTTTATCTGCGAAAGTCAGCACTATTATTAGTTCCAACTACACTAATACTGCTCTCAGCGCCAATATGGCGATTTTCAAATCGGATCAAATATTTGGTACCGATCGCCTATCCAGTTGTCTATGGAGATCAGTGGGTCTACCGCATTGTTGTTGAACATCAGGCAACTCGTGGTCAAGTAAAAAAAAACTGACAAAAACCACGGAAAGTCATACTTACGCTTAAATTATCATCAACACTAAGTTCGAACTGCAACTTCTGTTTAATCTGCGCCTCCAGCGGACAGAACAGCATGTAGTCTTCGCAGAGGCGTTTGTAAGTCCTCATGTTGACGTAGGCGCCATCTTTTTCCACCTCAGTCGTCATCATCATGTAGGAGGCCGTGAAATCTGCAAAACAGACACGAAAGAAAAAGACAGATAACATAATGTGCAAATTCACTAATCACTAACCTACGGCATCTTGTGACTGACAAATTTTAATTGATTTATAAAGGATTGATGTCATTTATTTCAGGCTTTTTTTATGTACTCCATATTAAAATGATTTATTTGTCATCAATTCCATTAGAAAATTAATAAACTAAATTATAAACACTTAAAATATATACAAAAAAGAACTAAACATAATTATAAATAAAAAAAATTGGCCGAGGTCTCCATGGGAAAAGTACCCAGGACACTAGCAACGTTTCCGCGCTGGATGGCCAGGCTTTTTGTATCGATTTTATTAATAACTCATTTGATCAACGGCGGAACCCAGTGGAACTGTTTATTTTCTCATTGTCTATATCCCATATTACCTACCAGGCCACTCAGATGGTTTTGCGAAAAAGAGTTTTTTTTTGTATGACATCATCATCATCATAGCGTATTCCCGATTGCATCCAGTATGGAGCTCAGGGTCCGCTTCGACTATGATCCTAGATTTGACAAGCCTGGTTATTACAATGGAGCGATTGCCATCTGACCTCCGTAACCCTTACAAGGGAAACCAAACCTACTTGGAACATAGTCGGGACCAACTGCTTAACGTGCCTTCCGAAGCACGGAATCATCATTCTTTTCAGACATTCAGGTGATTCAAGCCTGCAATGTCCTAACCAAACTGGAAACAATCACACAAAGTGATGTTTCCCGTGGGATTCGAACCCACGACCTCCGGGTATTAGAGCCGAACGCTCTTACCACTGTACCACGGAGGCAGTTTGTATGACACTAGCCACTAATTATTTTGATAACTTTGGATATTTAAAAGTAAAAATACCATTGTTCGAATTTAAAATTACCCTCAACAATTTTTCGAGATTCAAATCAAATCGTGTCTCATTTAAAAATGGTCTGCATCGAGAACATTTTCGTGCGATAATTTTACGTTATACGTTTTCAAATGTGGCTTATAACCTGATAAATCATTTGATCGACTTCAAATTGCTTTTATGGATTAAGGACCTTCTAAAGCAACCATCTTTTGCTGGTATAACGAGTAAAAGCGCGATTGCCGTACTTTGGGGGATGAACAAAGGAGTGGTCGTCCTACGACGGCTGTCACGAAAGAAAGGGTGCTGGCAGTAGAAAATTTAATTCAAGAAAACAGGTGAATTACAGAAATTAGGATATTGTCCAGATATATTTAGGTATTTATTTCTGAGTGTTCCACGTATATTGTGAAATGAAATTGGAACTCTATCAATGAAACTTGATATGGGCCGGTTAATGACAGTAAACTAGGCGCCGGCTCGTCCCTATCGGGAACTTAGGGGGAACTGGGTATTTAAGTTGGTAGTGAGACGAACGCCATTAGTCCCGATTTCCCAAGTCCCTCCCACTCCCGCAGGTCTCGCTAGCCCGCTGATCTATCTATCTATAACAGCGTTTAGGTTCGTCTTCGAACATAGGCCTCCTCTTCATCCTTTCACCGACGTCTATTCCCAGCGACTTGCATCCAGTTGAAGCCAACTTGTTGCTTAATGTCATCTGTCCATCTTTTAGGCGGTCTTCCCTTGCCGCGGGTTTCATTACGGGGTCTCCATTCTAAGATCTTCCTGATCCAGCCTGAATCGGAATAAATAGTTAGTTGATGTGCTAATTACTTAGATTTAACTTGTGGGGTTGGTAGCTAGACAGTCCTAAGGAATCAATTTCCCGACCTCCACCACAAGTATTTCACTAATGCGGTTAAAAAATAAGAATGGACTTACTTGGTAGGAAGGTGACTGTGGTGGAGTACCGCTTGTAGCCGGACACTCGGCAGAAGCGCGGGGCGTGGCTGCAGTTCTCCACTTCCACTGTGTTCACTTGGCACATGGAAGACTCCACTGAAACAGCCACATTAGGCTACAGTAATAATAAATAAATATTCCTAGACCACAATGTAGATGTCATAACGCCGTTCAACCCGAAACCACAGAATATTATAATAGTACTAACCCAAATTAAGCATAATATCTTGTACTATTGGTGCCAGACAACGGCACAAAATAATATTTTGTGCCGTTGTATATAATTTTTTGTCGGTGACGGAAAACAATGCCACAACCATGATCAATAAAATCGATTATTGAAGTCAAAGCAAGCGGTTTACCCGAAAAGAAGAAATCAGGTGTCGATGAAATGGGAATGAGAGGATCGACTTTAATAGTCGATCTCATTTATACATTTTTCATGTATAGTGACATTAATTTGGGTTTTTAATAAATGGAATAATTCTTTCTAATTAGTATTTCTTTGCTAAGGGCTTTGAAGTTTCACGAAATGGGATGCTACAATGCTAAAGTAACTCTCCCCTCGAGAGACTCACTTAGAAACGTTAAATAAATACATTATAAAGATATCAAATGACTTACCACCGTCGCAGTCTTTGCTATATACCCTGTTGGAGCTAGCCACAAGACACAAGGACAGTAAAAGCACCAAGCGAAACATCGTGAATATTGTTTCCGTGTTCCGATGGACTAAGAGAGGATAGACAACGACGCCAAACGGGTGTGATGATAGCTTCCGAAGTATAGGGAGGGCTGTAGGGCCTGGACTGTCGATAAGAAACGTAGGATTATTAATTTTTGTTTGGTAATTTTTATTCATTCCCGGTTCGATTTAACTTTGTGTCGGTTTTTTTCGGACACAGCTGGAGTTTTTGATCACCAGTCTGCATTTGGCAATCGTGGTGATTAAGCCGTACCCATCATTGCAACGATAACTTGATTTCAAGGATGGAGGACTTTGCCCTGCAGTGGGCAGGTGGGACACAATTTTTCATATAATATAGGCGCAGGACCGATCGGTTTGGAGATCCTTGGGGGAGGCCTATGTCCAGCAGTGGACGTCATTTGGCTGAAATGATGATGATGATGATACTTTTTAATATTTGTGACGAATGCATCACCTCGCCTGATGTAAGTGAATAGACAATGTTCTATAACACGGAAACATCATTTTACAAATTATTCAAAACCGGGCAACGTACATATCTTCTTTGCAATAAATAAATCAAACCCGTGCGCGGTGTTGATCACAGCGGTGCTGCTCAAACGGAGAATTTTTGAAAAATAAAAAGCAATTTGTTTGGTATTTTTAAACAAAAATACCAATCAAATTGCTAGGTGGCTATAATGTTCTTTCCTACATTACTCGATTTTAATTAACTAATTTTCACTTTTCGTTTGGTCTGTGCCAGCCCTAGAGGTGTCACAAACTTGTTTTTCCCCTGCTTTCATTTTAAAAAACATACTCGTACTATTATGTCAATTGATCAATGATTTATAAGTTAAATGAAGCTATATAATAAGTGGACACAACACTAATTACTATCAAGCGCAGCATTTATTTGATAAACAGAGTTCATTGGTTATCGCCTCATATTTTATAGTCATACATAAAATTATCTAAGCGTCCTTTGTTATGTGGTCACAATATTCTGATAAGTATTGTTTTGGTGTCAGTTGACATGTTTAATGTGTGGTATATCCACGGAATAGAAAACTGAAAACTGACTATAGACGTTCAATTATAATTTTAATTACCTGGTACGAGGATTCAGGCGACTGGGACCAAATAAAACTGGGACCGCGGTCCCAGTTACCTGATAACATTTTTGAATCGGTCGACTGGGACCATATACCTAATTTCCTTTAATGTACAGTTAACAGAAAAATCAAGTTATAACTCAGGATTTTATTTTATTTAGTATTACGGTCAAGTATTTTTGAAGTGAAAACTTCTGACTACACTTTTTTTATGGGGAAAAAATGTTAAACACGCGACAGATTAGTAATATTGATTCGCCATGCTCGTCGAAGTTATAGGCGCCCAGAAACACCAAAGAGAAGTCACACGGAATATCTAATGGCGGAGTAGAATTTCATGGAAATAAAAGCGAGTGATGCAAAACTTCTATTTGAAGTACCAGGCGCCCATAAGTACCGAAGAGTAATCACACGGAATATTTCATCCTAAAATGGCAGCGTGGTGAATAAAATTCATGTAAAATAAAAGCAAAGTGATGCAAAACTTCTATTTGAAGTACCAGGCGCCCATAAACACCAAAGAGTAGATCGAAAATTCGTAAGACGGATGGAGAGTAGACAGGCGGTGCGGCGTTGCAGTTGTGTCAGTATGGATTTGTCATAAAAGTGACATTCGGTTGCTAAGTAACATTGTTATGAGGAGATGATTGTCATTGCAAATAAATATTACACCACGATATGTGCATCTTCTGACTTTATTATAAATATTTAATAGGAGTAATGAGTACTTACTTTATGGTGTATAAAGTTAAGAGACATTAAGACTGATTTTTATATTATTGTTTTGAGGAGATTTCTGTTGAATGTTTACTTAGAATTACTAGTTAAGTAGACATATGAGCCAACGTGATTTTTAAAACATAATTAAGACTGTTATACTGTTTAAGTAGGTAATACAAAAACTAACTTACCTTTGCAAAAATTAACTTTGTTTTATTTGTGACACCTTTTCTGCTAACTGTACTAAATCTTGTATTTCAACAATGGATTTGTGGTTAAAATTACGGGTGGTCCCACTCGCCTGACGAAATAAACAAATAAAAACTAATCAGGCAACTGGGACCGCGGTCCCAGTTATATAGTGGTCCCAGTCGCCTGAATCCTCCCTGGTACATTGTCAAGCGTCTCCATCTCATACAGTTTAATATTAATTCTAAATTAATCGTTAAATAAATAATTTTACGTGCATAATGGTGAAATATGATACATTAAATACATATAAATATTATAACATAAAAACCGGCCAAGTGCGAGTCGGACTCGCCCATGAAGGGTTCCGTAGCAGCAAGTATCATCGTAATATAAAAGTTCTTGTAGTTCTTTGTAAGTTTGATCGACGTTTTTATATTTGAGTTGATTGAATGAGAGGAAAATTGCGGTTTACGATTTATGACGTTTTAAAAAAAAACTAATTACTTGATCTCGTTCAAACCAATTTTCAATGGAAGTTTGCATGGTAATGTACATCATATATATTTTTTAGTTTTATCGTTCTCTTATTTTAGAAGTTAGAGGGGGGGTGACCAACATTTTACCACTTTGGAAGTGTCTCTCGCGCAAACTATTCCGTTTAGAAAAAAATGATATGAGAAACCTTATTATCATTTTTAAAGACCTATCTATAGATACCCCACACGTAAGGGTTTGAAGAAAAAAAATTTTTTGAGTTTCAGTGCTAAGTATGGGAAGCCCCAAAAATATATAAACTAATTACTTGATCTCGTTCAAACCAATTTTCAATGGAAATTTGCATAATAATGTACATCATATATTTTTTTTAGATTTATCGTTCTCTTATTTTAGAAGTTACAGGGGGGGGGACCAACATTTTACCACTTTGGAAGTGTCTCTCGCGCAAACTATTCAGTTTAGAAAAAAATGATATGAGAAACTTTATTATCATTTTAAAAGACCTATCCATAGATACCCCACACGTAAGGATTAAATGAAAAAAAAATTTTTGAGTTTCAGTTCTAAGTATGGAGAGCCCCCAAAATTTATTATTATTTTTCTATTTTTGTATGAAAATCTTAATGCGGTTCACAGAATACATCTACTTACTAATTTTCAACAGTATAGCTCTTATAGTTTCGGTAAAAAGTGGCTGTGACATACGGACGGACAGACAGACAGACAGACAGACAGACAGACAGACATGACGAATCCATAAGGGTTCCGTTTTTTGCCATTTGGCTACGGAACCCTAAAAAGCAACTTGTCCCCGCTTCGACAAATTAATCTGACCTCAAAGTAAGTAAGTGTATCGGAATCTTGCGAACTCACATAATTTGCTAAGTAGAATAGTAGCGCCGCTAGTAGTAGGTAGCTAGCAGCAGCGGATGAAACCGCGGAGGCGACCGTTAGAATAGCGGTCGCCTCTACGGTTTCATCCGCGATTAATTTCTTTTGGCAAATAATTCCCCCTCCCCCCCAAATTTCCGGGATCAAAAGTACCCAAAGTCGCCCGGGGATAGTGTAGCTTTCCAATAGTGAAAGAATTTTTCAAATCGGTTCATTAGTGTCGGAGCCTATTCAATACAAACAAACAAATCTTTCCTCTTTTTAATATTAGTATAGATAATATGCATCGGAGCCTAAACGCACGCCCGCCATATAAAACTCGACAATATAAAACTTAAAATGGTTTCTATAGCAGTTGGCATACCTATTTCAAGATTACGACCTATTTGAAGGGCTTTTAATAATTATACATCGCTCAGTGCTCCTCTGATCTGATCGAAATACAGTCATATCCTTCATGGTGGCAGAATTTACCTGAGGGTAGCTAGCTAGCGGGAATCGAAGCCACGACCTACGGGTACTGTTTATGATCCAAGCTGATTTTTTACCTATTGTTCCACGGAGGCGGTTAAAACTTACTTTTGTGCTAAAAGTATTCTTGCGAACTCACTTAAGTAGTATTAATCTATTGTTTTTAGACAAGCTTTTAACTAAGTCTAGCTGATTTTGTAATTAGGCGGAATGGTATTGGGTGATGGTATTTTGTTGGTAATTAATACCTTGGCGAAATGGACACAAAAAAAGATTGACGGATTATTCCGGCCGTGGCGGTGAAAGGGTTAACAGATTTTTAGGAAAGAGAAACTTCATTTTTATATATTTGTATTTATATACACTAATTAGCTCAGTTTATTAACAATTTTAATATGAAATATCAAAAATAAATCCATTTAATTTGACATAGATGTTTACAACTTGTATAAAATATAATACAAAATTAGGCAAGTTTGATATTGGTTTCGAAGCAACACATTTTACTCTTGTCATCTTCATTCCAGATTTTCCAACGCAACGTGAATTTGCCCTGAAACAATAAAATAAAAATAAACTTATTTATAACTCACTAAAAAGTGAATTTCCCACAGGTCTCGTCCTTGTAGTCATATAAAAGGCTTATTAAACATAATTTTTATGACCTCAAATAATTTTTTGACAGAAATATTTAAATACGAGCTTACAGTATAATATAATAATCGGTGACATTATTTATAATTTTGATTTTAGTTTGTGAATATTTTGTTGTATGCTGTACTCTGTTAACAAAATATGTTCACTTAAACTAACATTCACATCTGCATGAATACCATGTTTTATGAAAATAAAGATTATGATTACGATTAGATATCTTGAAGTATGAGGCTCAAGGACCGTAAGCCATTTTTTTTATCGGCTCCAACACTTTAATTTAAATTAGGAATTAATAAAATTAGTAGTGTAGGACGCCCTCAGGCCAGGTGGAGCGATGATCTGCGCAAGATGGCTGGCAGGAGCTGGATGCGAGTAGCCGAGGACCGATCGGCGTGGCGAGCATTTGGAGAGGCCTATGTCCAGCAGTGGACTATCACAGGCTGATGATGATGATGAGGAATTAATAAAAATCGTCAATAGGTATTAGATTAGATTTTAGCACACGTTTTTCTGGATAATATTGTGTCCTCATAAATCACTTGACGACGAAAATATATTATAAAAATGACCTTTGGTAGTTTCTTCCCTATGTACAAATCGAAGTTCAAAGTGTTCGGAGTGCCGGCGACGAAGGGACAGGACGCGTGGGGACACACGTCAGCCACGCCGATGGTTTCAAAAATCAACTCCTTGCTCTCACTTGGGTAGTACACTGCTGTCTTCAACTGGGATGCCTCGGCAGAGAAGTCTGAAAACGACAGGTTTTTTTTTATTATTACACTAGCCTTCCGCCCGCGGTTTCACCCGCGCGTAATCTCTTTTTTCAAATATACCCCCTCCCCCCACATTTCCAGGATCAAAAGTACCCTATGTTCACCGGGGATAGTGTAGCTTTCCAACAGTGAAAGAATTATTCAAATCGGTTCAGTAGTTTCAAAATTGACATTCCCGCGGGAATGAGACGTTTCCCGTAGAAATTTTATAGCCTATGTCCTATTCCGGGTTATAAACTATACGTGTGCCAAATTTCATCTAAATCCGTTCAGCCGTTTAGGCGTGATTGAAGAACAAACATCCAAACATCCAAACATCTAAACATCCAAACATCCAAACATCCAAACATCCAGACTTTCGCATTTATAATATTAGTAGGATGTCAGTTGGCAGACAGACACGCAGCCCGCCTGATGGTAAGCGGTCACTGCGGCCTATTCCATTGAGAGACTCTTCATCAGAAAGCGTCGCTCAATGTGCTGCCAGACTGTAGGCTCATCTGATCGGAGCCTTTAATAGTTAATTTCAAGTGTACTCCGACATTAATATTGCCGGAACACAGCTAGAGCTATAACAGCTCTGCTATAACAGGCGGCAGATTTCACCTGGGGGGGTGATAGCCAGTCGGACTCTGAAAAAGTTCTTCCACCAACCAGACCTAAGGCGGGAATCGAACCCACGACCTCCGGGTTTGATACCCGAGCGGCTTAGCCACTGTTCTACGGAGGCGGTCACTATTGTAATTTTGAACATCACGCAAAGGTGAGAGGTATACCATGAAGGCTTTTTTTATATAATGAGGGTGTCGCTCAAGTCTACTGCTCGTTTAAGCGGATTCAATCGCCTGTTCACGCTTGTAAACAAAAATAAAAGTTGTTCCCGCTGCCAACACTTTTCCCTCCTTAACTCTATAAAGACTTTACTCACCGGGAGAAACGTAGCACAATCGTTTTAAGGCGGTACTCCACTGTGGTCTTCCAGAAGGTGTTTCCCCTGACGAACGTCTCATACGTGTCGGAGATCCACGTTGCTCTACCCTGGTCTCTCTTCGGTTGTGTCAACTGCTGTCACAACGTGTTACGAGAGTGAGGGAATATGGAGTGCACCTGTGCTTGCGCGCTCACTTTTGCACTATAATTTATCCTGGGTGGTTGGTTGCATAATAAAAAAGGAGCATTTACTTGGTGTGAAGTCCAGGGAGAGGGCGGCGCTGTTGCCGCGCTTGATGCGGCAGAGACTGCGCAGGGAGCAGGGGTCTATGCGCAGCGCGGTGATGGAGCAAGCTTCCAAAGGCGCGATTGCTGGAAAACACCGAACACGCAGTTGAACTATGTGACATCATGTTCACAAATTTCACAATACACATCCCAAGCATTAACAAGTTCATAATTCTTGACCACCTCGGTGGAACAGTGGCTAAGGCAATCGGGTATAAAAACACGGAGGTCCTAAGTTCGATTCCCGCCTTGGGTCTGATTGGTGTTAGAGCTTTTTCAGGTCCGACTGGCTAGCTTTGACCACATGTGAAATCTGCCGCCATAACAACTCTGGCTGTGTTCCGGCAATATCAATGTGGGAGCCAGTACACTTGGAATCAAAGCCTCAAAGATAAGATAAGCCTATAGTCTGGCACAGCATTGCCAGACGTCCCGATTTTGGCGGGACATCCTGATTTTTAAATCCAAATTAAATGTCCCGCGCGGAACAGGCTCAGTCCCGCTTTTTGGGGAGAACTCGACCGTACGTGCAGAGTTCTGAGAAAGAAAAGCGCGTAATGAAGATAACAGTTTACAATACATTTTCTATGGGCTACTTTTGCTATCTATTGCCACGTAAAACGTAATTTTAAGTCAAATAAAAAGATAAATATTTAAAAACTTTTGAATATACGTTTTTTTACTGTCCCGCTTTTGACGGAAGAATCCCGCTTTTTTTCACTCAAAAAGTACCAAAGTCCCGTCTTGGCAAGAAAAAAACTGGTAACGCTGCCTGGCAGCACACTGAGCGACGCGCTTTCTCGTGAAGTGTGCCTAAATGGAATAGGCCGCAGTGGCCGCTTACCATCGGGTCTGATTGTTTTGTTTAACGCTTACCATCGCGGTTCTGTCTGTTTAACAACTGATCTATACTAATATTATAGAGAGGAAAGATTAGATTGTTTGTTTGTTTATTTGTTTGTATTGAGTAGGCTCCGAAACTACTAAGCCGACTTTTAAAATTCTTTCGAAAGCTACACTATCCCCGAGTGAGGTACTTTTTATCCCAGAAATGTGCGCGCGGGTGTGGTCCCAGTCGCCTGAATCCTCGTGAAACCACGGAGGCGACCAGCATAAAAAAGACTCTGCTTGTGCAACCATTCATTCTCGTATTTCATTCGTACATCGTCATAGCCAGTCATAGGTCATTTTCGTAGATATCTCTACACGGAGGTTATCTGGGTATCATCGCGTATTAAAAGGTCGTTGTAACGTTTAACGAACTGCGGCAAACAGCTTTTGAATTATTATCTGTAAATTACTTGACTGCAGAAAGAAAGGCTTTTCTTTTTCAACTGTATATATAATTATATGTATCTTGTGTGTATCAGAAGCAACGAAGGTGTACCACAAATAGGTACCTATATACTTAAATACAAATACTCGTATTCATCCAGACAGGAAAAACACAAATGATCATTACATAAGTGTTTGTCCTGGGTGGGATTCAAACCCACGCCCCCAGGTGCTCCTCCTGCATTGCACAGGCCACGGCTCCTGACGGGTGGCAACGACCAGGCGTTATCGGCCGTTGTTGCCCAGTCTCCTCCCTCTGCCGCGGGGAGGCAAGCGGGGCCCGCCCGTGCTCTTTTTTTATACTAGGTCAGTTGGCAGACAGGCACGCAGCCTACCTGATGGTAAGCAGGCACTGCAGCCTATTCCATTGAGGGACGCTTCACCTGGAAGCGTCGCTCAATGTGCTGCCAGACTGTAGGCTCATCTGATCTTCGAGCCTCTGATTTCAAGTGTAACGGCTCCCACATTAATACTGCCGGAATACAGCCAGAGCTGTTTTGGCGGCAGATTTCACCTGTGGGGTGGTAGCTAGCCAGTCGGACTCTGAAAAAGCCCTAACCACCAACCAGACCCAAGGTGGGAATCGAACCCACGACCTCCGTGTTTATAAAAACACGGAGGTCGTGGGTACAGTGGGTACAGTGGCTAAGCCGCTTGGGTATAAACCCAAGCGGCTTAGCCACTGTTCCTCGGAGACGGTCAAAACTAGCTACGCTCTGCGGTGTCTCTGATTGTCAGGGTCTGCCCCAGGCCAGAGACGCTGCCGACAGCGATGCAGGAGCGCGGGGGGGATTAGAGGGAAAGACTGAAGTATAGTGTACAAGTCCCACACACGGCCCGCCTTCTCCAAGCGAGTTGGTGCCTAATAGCATTCTTCTCCACAAAAAAAGGATGGTAGTGTAATACTCACCATTGTCACACTGCCGTACATTGGCCTCGCCGGGAACCGCCGATACCCCGGCCACGGCGACCAGCACCACAGCTACGAAGACCGCTCCCACCATCGTGCTTAGCTCAGGACCCTGGACGCACTACCGCGCGACTGCGCCTGCGCAACCGGCCCGCCAGACCCGCTAGTGATGCGAGCCGTAGGTACTCTTATCTTTATCGATACTAATGAATAATCATCAGTATTTGCAATGATCATTTTGACATTTCTGTTTGATTTGTTGAATTAAGTAGTTTTTGTGTTTCTTAATTAAATTCTTAGTTACATTTTAAATAATATATTTAGGCACAAGAGAATTATACTTATCCAATAAAATATTCTTTCTTCTGTCTTTCTTTCAAAGATTAAATGAAAAACATTACGTAGGAAATATGTTTCTTTGAATTTTTTCATTTTTACATATATTTTTTTATAATACGAACCAAACAAGTTATTAGGTGACCCATTACAGTCAAAGTGAAAAACCACACTCAAAGTTCCCAACTCATTTTTAATCCACCATTGATTCACTTCTTAACAAAATAAAACTTTAAAAAAATTTACACGTCATTTTATTTATTTATTTATTTACCAAACTTAAATCTATCATTACAGATTGACCCAATACAATAGACAAGCAAAACACAATAATAACAATTATAACTAGACACTTAAACACAATAACACAAATAAAACAAAGTAATTCTAGCGAATTCGCCCAGTACAATGAAACAGGTCAATCCATTTAGCCACTTCGTTAATCTACATATTAAAAAAAATTTATGAACAAATCGACCTGATTGCTTCCCCTCCCTACTAGGTATCGTACCTACGTCAAAATACGTTGCTATTAATTATCTGTGACACTATGACCCGGACGGCAGACTTAAAGATAACCAGGAATCATTGAGTTACAAGCCAGGAATTTGTGAATATGCCTTGAATAACATCACTAGTACATTACTCGGAAACATGTTTATTTTACAACTACTTAGTATACTAATGTGATGTTTTGTCTCAAACGAGTCATTAATTTGTTTATGTCGCAGTAATAAATAATTATTTGATGTTGTTTACTTTCAAACAGTCTCGATGGTGCATTTGGTAATGATCTATGCGGTTTGAATCTCACAAACGAAATCCGCGAAATTTAATTAATTTCTAATAATGCAAGATAAACACACAATCGATTTTTACGTAACCCGCTTTTGCATAGAACCGTATTGATTGTTTATGCGTAATCCCTTTAAAGTCCTACTCTCTTACATTGATAATATTGTCATTGAATGCTTGTTAATATAAAAGAGCTTGTATTTAAGCGTATACCAAAAAAGGCTGAACGTACACCAAAAAAGGCTGAAACGTGCACCAAAAAAATTTAATTGCTAACCTAAACATAACCTTTGGTTTAGTTTGGTGCAAGTTTCAGCCTTTTTTGGTTATACACTTAAATATTTCCCATTTAACAATAGGTAATGTCTCGCGTCGCTATCTATTAATAGGTCGAAGAACACGTGTCAAAAAAAAAAAATTGAAATAAAACAAAAAATATTGCAAAAAATGAAAAGAACTTAAAACTAATACATTATTTTTTTGGTTTAAGTGCAATATAAAGATAATGAAAACATTCTCATGTTTTCATTATCTTTATAAGCCAATAGGGTATCATTTTCTCGGTCCCCAGCTGAAGGCGGTTTTTACTGTGTAACGGTGCTGAGTCTAGAATTTCGTCATAGTCTTCGGACTCTTCAATTAACGCTGCCTGATCTAGTTTGTCTTGTAAGATCATTGTTATTGAACCAATATCATAATGTCGCGATAGGAGTAAAAGTGGTCCCTGACCCGTTCTCGGTAACTTATTCAAATACAAAAAGTCTTTCAAGGCCTGTAAGGTGGCTTGTAGAATATTCACGCCCGGAACATCTAGGTAGCCTTCGGTACAACCCTTCCAATCTTCGCTAAATTTTTTCTTAAGCTTCCAACTGCTTGCTGCTAAGATAGCCCGATGCACGTGCACTGACCCATCCTCTCCTTTCAAAGTGAAGTCTGTTAGTTCTTGGTCTTTGGAAAGATAAGCTATAAAAGTGCTTGGGTCGGGAAGTACTGATATTTGGTAATATAACGTGTGAAAGCGGTAAGGTCGCTGTTTGATGGAACCGTCCCAGAGTATGTGCCAATTCTCGCAATCAGTGTTAATACGTTTGTTATAAATGTGCAGATCGCAACTAAACAACTTCATTTCGTACCTGATTTTATCATGACCTTGCTTATTCAACTTTACGAGCAGCATCATAGTCTCATTGCTTTTTCTTGTAATCACTCTATATGTAAATTCAACCTGCTGGTCGATGTAATATGTTTTACTTGTAAAATCATAATTGGAATTAAGATCTAAAAGTATACTTTTTTGATAGATGGAACGAAACCAGATGTCTATGAAATCTTTTGATGTTCTGTAACAGAAAATTAAAAATATCGCTATTTTTGGATAATTGTGTTATTACAGGACGCAATTTTGATTTAATAAAATGAATATCAACCAAATTGCATACATTGGTCTGATCCCACTAAAGAATCACCAATAATGAATTGTAGGTACTACATGTATTGCACAGAATATTCAGAATAATATGTCATAGCATGGCCTACAAAAGACGGAGTTTTTTATTTATTTTACATAAAGAAAACGTTAATTATTATAAATATGCAATTACTAATGTACACGTACGACTAAATTCGAAAATAAACTATTTTTGATTAATGAAATAACTGAAGAATATCTACATGTCTTTAGATATTATTTTATACTGAAACGTAGCCTATGTCCTTTATAAAGTCTAATCTATGTCTGTTCCCAAATCGGTTTATAGTCCAGTCAAATTAGGTCTTAAAATAGAAGTAAGGTTACAAAAATTCCCATAGAGCTAAAAATTGGTATAAATGTTCAGAATACTATTATAAATGAATTGTGAAAAGTCCTCATCAATCCTCCTTGTGCATTTTTTTTTATTGATGTTGAAAGTTTGCAAAAATAGGTTTTTCGCGTTTTTCAGCTAAACGGTGAGTTTTACAGGAAAAATAGTTTAGACAAAATTGTAGATCATCCGATTCTCTACAAAAAATGTATTCACACTTTTTTCATAAGTATTGCCATTTCCATGATATAGCGATTAAAAAAATAAAAAAAATTTTTTTTTTCGTAATATGCACGTTAATATACTTATATTCATTTTTGAACCGTTTTACGAGTAAAAATATGAGTCCCTATGTCTTATACATACAAATTATAAAATTCTTAGAATATAAATGAACGTCAAAAACTCTGCCCCTATTTTCATTTAACAAAGATAGTGCATTTTACTGTTGCAAAAAAATGTCGCAATTCTGCTTTATTTGTAGTCAACCTTTGACTGAAAGTGGAGTTGTTACTGTTGATCGCGGCATAAAAGCATTAATTGATGCAAGTAGATATTGAAAGAGATGATGGGTTTTCGGAGTACCTGAAAGACCAGACATCTGTAAAAAATCATGTGCACTGTCGAAAAAAGTATACTCGAAAAAGTAGCATTGATGCCGTGAAAAGATGGCGCCAAAAAGAAGAAGCTGGTTCATCGAAAATAAGTCCTCCTCGTACTAGAGCAAGAGTAAGTGAACATTTTGCTTCAATCAGTGCTGTTTATTTTGCGGCATGAATTAAATGAAGAATTAGAGAAGAAAAAAGTACTGCAGTACCATCGTAAGATTTTTAAAGTGACTACACAAAGACAGTATTCTAACTATAGCTAAAACTCGTTATGATGATGTAGCAAAAGCTGTTGCTGCTCGAATTGAATTTGAATATGATTTAGTCGCTGCATACTAATTGTAAATGTTCTAAATTGAAGCGTTTATTTTTTAAATAACCTTTTTCAAGAAATAAGTCAGTGACTTTGGAATGTCTGTATCAATATCTTCAAACATACGACCTGGTGGAGGATAATTAGAATTATCTAACACTGCACATTGAATATACTCTCGAATAATTGCTGCTGCAGCTTCTAAGATGCGAAATCGCTCTTTTTTTTATCTGTTTTTCCGTACCAAGCTTGATTTAAAATATCATGGTGACTATCAATAAAACATACGAATGTTAATGATCCTGATTTTTCTGTAATAATAATTTTATCACCATACTCCAACTTCAATCGCATTTTAATGGTTCTGTTATCTATTGTTGAGTTTTTACAAATATTTTTTAATTCGTTTAATGTGAATTGACAATCATCGGTATTTTCAATATACTTAAATATTTTTCTCATCGAAATATTTGTAGCTTCATCTTGAGGACAACCCACTTTACCCCCAGTGGTCGGTTTCAAAAAAGAATTGTAGCAATCGTTATAATACTTAGCCTCGGCAGCAACTAAATCATATTCAAATTCAATTCGAGCAGCAACAGCTTTGGCTACATCATCACAACGAGTTTAAGCTATAGTTAGAATACTGTCTTTGAACGAAAGTGTAGTCACTTTAAAAATCTTACGACAGTACTGCAGTGCTTTTTTCTTCTCCAACTCTTCATTTAATTCATTGCCGCAAAATAAACATCACTGATTGAAGCAAAATGTAGTTCAATCAGTGATGTTAATTTGCGGCTAGTTCACTTGCTCTAGTTTGAGGAGGACTTATTTTTGATGAACGTTGTCGTTTTTCGGGATCAATCCTACTTTTTCGAGTATACTTTTTTCGACGCTGCACATGAATTTTTACAGATGTCTGGTCTTTCAGGTACTCCGAAAACCCATCACCTCTTTCAATACTTGCATCAATTAATGCTTTCATGCCGCGATAACAGTAACAACTCCACTTTCAGTCAAAAGTTGACTACAAATAAAGCAGAATTGCGACATTTTTTTGCAACAGTAAAATGCACTATCTTTGTTAAATGAAAATAGGGGCAGAGTTTTTGACGTTCATATTCTAAGAATTTTATAATTTGTATGTATAAGACATAGGGACTCATATTTTTACTCGTAAAACGGTTCAAAAATGAATATAAGTATATTAACGTGCATATTACGAAAAAAAAAATTTTTTTTATTTTTTTAATCGCTATATCACGGAAATGGCAATACTTATGAAAAAAGTGTGAATACATTTTTTGTAGAGAATCGGATGATCTACAATTTTGTCTAAACTATTTTTCCTGTAAAACTCACCGTTTAGCTGAAAAACGCGAAAAACCTATTTTTGAAAACTTTCAACATCAATAAAAAAAATGCACAAGGAGGATTGATGAGGACTTTTCACAATTCATTTATAATAGTATTCTGAACATTCATACCAATTTTCAGCTCTATGGGAATTTTTGTAACCTTCAAAGTCTTATTTGACTGGACTATTAGTAGTTATACGTGATAGAAAGAAACAGACAGATAGACTGACGGCCGGAGATACTTTTGTATAGGTATTTTATAATAGTAGTAAAAAAAATAAGTGAGTAAAGCTACACTATTCCCGGGTGACATAGGATACTTTTGATTCCGGAAATGTGGGGGGGAAGGGGGGGATAATTGACAAAAGAAATTACGCGCGGGTACTGAGGTCCATTATAATACGCGCGGCGTAGATTTTCAAATCGGATCAAACATTTGGTGACAATCGCCCATCCAGTGTCATAGAGATCAGTGCGCGCGGGTGAATACTTACATGTCATCTGCTGAAGTCATTTTATCGTTGTAAATCTTATATCTCGGATAGAGTGCGCAAGCACAGGTGCGACCAAAGTAAACTCAAAGTTTGGAAGACGATTGTTATAGTTTCTTGTAATTATAATAATTATAACCGATCCTCTTGCAAATACTAAGCAACACAGTCAACGTAATTATAAGCCAGTTTGATTAAATAGTTCTCTTATCAGTCTCAAAATCAATATCACAGGGTGGCCACACAATAAATACCTATGATAAAGATTTTTTATTCGTAACCATTTATGGAGAGTCAATTGGTTTAAATGCCAGGTCGTGATAACGAGGTCATGGGTTTCATTTCCGGGTCAGGATTTTTTTTTGATTGGTTTGTGAAAACCAGATTGCTGCACTGATGAATACTTTCGTCTCTTTTTGTTGCACAAATTAGCCGTCCCTTAAATTTTAAGTATCAGCTTGTTTAATGTTCCATAGCACGTTACAGCAAAGACCCATCATTGAAATCGAACCATTCGTCATACATAATGATGGGTACAGGTACCGGCAAACTTCTTGAATATCGGGTGGGGCTTGCGCAGAACACAAATTTTGACACGCCTGCGCGCTATTGGTCAGAAGCATACCTCTGACAAATAGCGCGCGCGGGCGTTCGGGAGATTCGCGCGCGCTATTGATCACGCGCAAGTGCACATTGTATGCGCGAACTTTCCCCCTCTCCGTTGACCGATGTTTAACAAGTTTGCCGGTACCTGTACTGGCTTATCACCATGTTTGCCAAGTGATCGCAAATCCAAGACCACGAGATCAAATCACTTCTAAAAACTTCGACTCAATAACAAATTTTAATTTCCTGTTTTCATAAGATTAGACAGTTTAGTTATAGTTACCCTAACGTTAATCAGTATCGTTAATCGTTTCGTGATAAGATAATACATTTAAAAGCAAGATAACCTGAAAATGTGTAAAGAAATCCCCGTTTTATTGTAAAAACTTCTTTACAGAGTGGGTTCTTAAGGGCTGGTCAATAGCCACAAGGCTGGCACCGGCTCGTCCCAATTGGGTGTGAAGGGAAAACCGGGGGAGTTTAGTGGGTAGTGGACATTTAAGTCTCGAGTCCCACACACGGCCGCGGGTCTACTAGCCTGCGGTTATGGTGCATAAACGAATTCTCCTCCGAAAAAAAAAAGAGTGGGTTCTTAAGGCATACTACATAAGGCCGGAGAGGGCGAGTTCACTTAGCACGTCTCCTCCGGCCCCGAGGGTTGACCTGCGGGCGGGGGAAGCTCGCCAACGCCCGCATTGCACATATCGCTCGAGCCAAGTGGGTCTCTAGTTGAATAAAAAATCATATACTTAACTATATGATACAAATAATATGTAAGAATCCTATATTTTATAACAAAGAGTATTTTTTTTATTACCCAAATGTACTTTTGAAAACTGCAATAAAAGTAGAACTTAATAAGTGATATTTTAATGACTTCAAAATACCTTAGTTCTTTATTTTTAGTCTCATATGCTATAAAATAAGGATCAGTCTATTAATGTCCTACTTGCAAGGCAAAGGCCTACATCAGTGAAATCGAATTATCACACAAGTCCTCCCCCTCCTACCTATCTGTTGCGTTAAGGCCCCGAATACCTGTTCGTAGTTCAATATGAAAAAAAGGGAAACGTATTCAAATAAATGAAAAAATTACAGAAACTTTATTTTTTATTGAACACTTGCCTCACTGTAAAAGATATACTGCTTATACTTTATATACAAACTTGCCCTTAAATATAACAAGAGACATAAAATTACGACTAAAAGAGTATTGTTACAATTTCGTTGTTCGAGTCAAAATTATTTACAAATACATAAAGCTAAAAATATTTACAAATACAGTTTACACACTTAAAGTCTTTGGCATATCATTGCAGTGTGTAGATTCGTAACTCTCGAGTATTTTTCAAGTTCATGTATCAACAAGTAATTGAAGTACATGTATGACAGTTTTTTGGGGACATACAGCAGATTTTTTTCTTTTTTTTTACATTTTTTATGTCTAACCCTTAAATGCTTGTGAGCGTTTGGAGAGGCCTATGTTCAGCAGAGGACTACGATAGGCGGATGATGATGTCTAATATTTCTTATGAGTTTTTACACTTGTCTACACACTCATACACCAAGACCTTCTAAGTTGTCTTCTAGACATAAAATAAAAAATATTTTATTACACAACTAAAGATTTCGTTGACATTTGAAGGAACAAGTTTTTATTATTTACATTAAGTAGACTTATTGTTTATTTATAATTAAAATATATTAGATAAAAAAAATCTTGTCATGTTTGAGATGAATAAAGAGTATTATTATTTTAGGCGTTTTTATATGGAGGTCTAAATTTTTATCTTGTGTTTTACACATATGTACTCACGGTGCCATACAGTCGGGCCCTTATAATTATATCTTATCGCCCACAGTAGTCATAATACCTTGGCATTAAAAAAAAATTAAAGAAAAAAGCCAAAGAGCGAGAGAAACAGCGCTCAAATGAGCAGATAAATCAGCTAAGATATTTTACTACATTGAAGATACTATAAGATATAAGATACTATTGGAGCCGACCAACATCTTTTTCATTGAAGCCTCAATACCTCACTTTGAAAGGCTAAGAAAGAGAGCGCAACATTTCTTTGTCATACGAGCATAGATTGGTTAACATAAGTTACATAAGTGTAGTGGTGCCCTATACAGTCATCGGTACATAAAATACCTAATAAGGCTGGATATTTATTTATTCACACGTCAAGGCTATAATGTACAGTCAACAGCACATCGGACTACCCTATTCTGTCAAATTTCTACGCCCGGGGCGGAAGGCAATATTCTGCCGCCCCTTTTTTTTCACTCTTCCAGGGAATTAACTCTTCCACTAAAAAGTGCCGCCCGGGGCGGACCGCCCCCCCCCCCATCGCTACGCCACTGGTTCTGCTGAAAAAGACTGATGATGTGTTGTTGCGCGGTCACACGATGGCCAAGGTGGTAGTGGTGCTGTGCGGGTCGTCGCGCAAGTGGTGGAGCTCCTGATGGATGCCGGCCTCCTTGAGGATGCGCATGCGAGGACCCAGCGGCACGCCCAGGGCGCGAAGCTTGTCCTCGCCGACGTAAGGCAGCTCCGCCGCTCCTACCTTCTCTTTCTCGAGGAGCGCGGCGTATTTCTGTCGAGAATAACTCAGTTTAGAACTGCCTCCGTGGTACATTGGTTAGAGCGTTGGGCTCTAAAATCGAAATTGTCTATCGTGGGTTCGAAACCCGCGGGGAACATCACTATATGTGATTTCCAGCTTGGTTGAATCACCTGAATGTCTGAAAAGAATGATGATTCAGATATTTAAGCCGTTGGTCCCGACTATGTTCCCAGTAGGTCTGGTTTCCCTTGTAGGGTTACGGAGGTCAGATGGCAATCGCTTCATTGTAATAACCAGGCTTGTCGAATCTAGGACCACAGTCGAAGCGGATCCTGAGCTCCATACTGGATGCAATTGGGAATACACTGGGATTATGATGATGATGAATATCTGAGTTTAGAAGAAGCAGTACTCTTAAGGCCTTGTCCAGAAAGTTGCGTCTTCAACTCGCGCGATGCTTGTGGAGACAAATGTATTGAGCCCGACCTCGCCTACGCGTGCGCGCTTTATGAGTTTGCGCAAGATTGATTGATTGATTGGTGTATTCGCCGTTCTAGACAACCAAAGGCCTTAAGATCTAATGGACCGTTTAGATTCCGGTCATTAGACCTCAGACAAAAAGTGTCTATTGCAGTAACGAAGACCCATCACATTTCAAAATAAAAAGAGGTGACAATTAAAAATTAATTATAACATAAGCTGACTTATTCAATTTGTTTGCTAGAAAAGTATCGATCCTCAAGAAATAATACTAATGACTCTAGTAAAACCAGTATTACCTACACAGTTCGAATAATCTGATAACACGAATATGCCGATATAGCACAATTTATCAGGTCAGGCAGCACATGGAGCGACGCTTTCTGGTTAAGTGTCCCTCAATGGAATGATGATGCCTTTCTTTTTATTTATATAGAAGCAGTCAGGATGACCTCACTCCACCTGATGGTAAGCGGATGTGAGGTCCAAATATAAGGTTGACTGGCTCAATAGAACATAGTACCCATTGAGCCAGCCACCCTCACCTTGAAGGCCTGCTGAGATGCCGCTTCACGCCCCGCCTAAAAAGCCCAGGATTATAGGAGGAAGGAAACACGTGAGCCGGAAGGGCATTCCATGACCTAATGGCACGGGGCAAAAAAGAGGAACTATACCTATTGGTACTAACCTCATATCCAAGTTTCTTAAGGAAGAGCCTCATGAGTGGTGGTTCGTCTCCGAAGAATTTCGTGAGTCGCTTGACGCGGTCAGGATTGCTGAACGAAAACGGGTCGGAGTGCCGGTGGTGGCCCGATCTGATGTACTGCTGGGATCTGCAAGATTTATAAAACATTTGAAATACACAAGAAACGGATGAATCCGCGGATAAAGACGTGTTTCGACTTCTCTTGACGATGCGCAAACTTAATCACTACATAGTATAAAACAAAGTCGCTTTTTCTGTCCCTATGTCCCTTTGTATGCTTAAATCTTTGAAACTACGCAACGGATTTTGATGCAGTTTTTTTCATTAGATAGACTGATTCAAGAGGAAGGTTTATATGTATAATACATGCATAATATAGTAGAGAAACACTGATAACTTTAGAGGTTTTTACTTTAAGGTCGTAAATAATCGCATTTTTTTGCGCTTACATTGCAAACGCTGGCTGAACCCTACGAGATAGATCAAAATAATGTACTACACTATTGTACACCTTAAAAAGGTTTACAAAAAAGTCCGCGATGGTATATGTCTATCTCTTAGGGATAACCCACAATAACCATTTTCCTTTACTTATTACGATAAAATAATGGCTTATTTACGAAAAAGTGATTTTAAGCAATACAGTATTAATCCTTATCCAATAAAGTACCATAAATAAATTGTGCATGTAATATAGATCAATATGGCCCTTTACATCATGTAATTTAAATGAATAGTTTCGAAGATATCTCTTCAATCCCGAACCGGCACGCGAGTGCCGCTTAACAATAGATTTTCTATTGTGTCTGGTTTTCTGGGGTTAGAAGGAATATTACAGATTTAAAATGCAGGGACAAAGCGGTTGCGGCGGTAACGGCCGGGGAGCGGATGGATGAACTTTTGTTATTCTTTCACGTAAAAACTACTGAATTGATTTTAATGAAACTTTACAATAATATAGCTTATACATAAGGATAACACATAGGCTACAATTTACAAGATATTCCCATGGGATAACGTCCTATAGTTCAATTCCCGCGGGATAACGTCATAAAGTTCACGCGGGCGAAGCCGCGGGCGGGCCGCTAGTAGAATATAATTTACTTTTTACTTAATTTAATTAATTTAATTTTGACAGCGATAGCGAAATTCGCTAACTTCAAATTGTATGGATTTGACAGGTGCCTTAGAAAAGTCACGTGGTCAATCGATATTGAAAGTACGGGTTTTGACATTCGCTATCGCAAATTGAGCGATAACGGACGTCATAAATGCCGCTTGTCTAGACGGGCTGTACTGACTTGTACATGTGTCGCAGCGCGGCGAGTTCCGCGCGCACGGCGTCCACCTCCTGCATGACGAGGTGGTGCGTGCGCATCTCGCTGGACAGGTGCGCCACCGACCGCGCCAGCGTCACCACGTGCGACTCCAGCCGCTGGAACCGCTTGTTGATGCCCTGAGTCATACGGGTTATGTTAGAACGAGTACATAGTAGGTTTAGAAAAAGAAGACGGTACGTTATCTTTTTTTTATACTAGATCAGTTGGCAAAGAGGCACGCAGCCCACGTGTTGGTAAGCGGTCACTGCGGCAATGAGGGACATTACACTAGGAAGCCTCACTCAATGTGCTGCCAAACTGTAGGTTCATCAGATCTTCGAGCCTTGGATTTCAAGTGTACTGGCTCCCACATTAATATTGCCGAAACACAGCCAGAGCTGTTATGGCGGCAGATTTCACCTGTGGAAGTGGTAGTAGCTAGCCAGAAAATATCCCTACCACCAATTAGACCAGACGCATTCTTTGTCGAACTATAAGTCTGAGATTAAGTCAGTTAAACCAAGTCACAGTATCCTAAAGGAATCTCTTGGGAAACTTACAAGGGAAGATAAAGCGAGACAAACCTTAAGGTCGTGTTTCTTCCGGTGGTCGTTGGAACTGCGTCTCTTGTCTCTCACGGGGCGGCTGCTGACGGAACTGGAGGGAAGTGAGGACATACTTCCATACCGGCGTTTCGACGACAGCCTGGAATACGTTTTAACTAATCAGTCAAATTACTGTGGGTTTTAACTACGTCAGTTAGCAGACAGTAGAAGTAGTATTCCATTGAAGGACAGCGCCGCCGCATCCAAGGAAGCGCCGCTCAATTGCTGTCAGACCGTAAGCTCCTCTAATCTTCGAGCCTTTGATTTCAAGTGAACAGAGTTGGCTCCCACATTAATATTGCCGAAACACAGCAGTCGAACTCTGAAAAAGTCCTACCACCTACCAAATCCGGGTTTTATCGGGTTTTTTTTAACCCGTGCTCTTCTACAGTACTGATTAAAGTATCAGCCTTTTAATGTCCCACTGTAGGGCAAAGGCCATCCTTAAAAAAATGTTTTCGTTACACTGCACACTGGTGGGTACGGGCTTAACCACATCGCTTGCCAGGCGGAATCGGAATCGATAAGCCACTCGACCATTGGGGCGTCAAGCGTAGCTGTTCTACGAAGACTAGTTTTTTTTATGCCAGAGGCGGCAAACGAGTCAGCGGGTCGCCTGATGATAAGCAATTACCGACGCCCATGGACATCTGCGACACCAGAGTGATCGCCGATGCGTTGCCGGCCTTTTAAGAGAGAGTATGCGTTTCTCAATAAAACGCCTCGATGGTTTAGTAAGTAAGTACGTAAGTAAGTAAGTACCGGGCCGAGATCTTGGGGTTCTGGGTTCAATTCCCGGGTCGATTTTTTTCGGACACAGCTCCGGTTCGTGATCACCAATCCGCATTTGGCAAACGTGATGATTAAGCCAATACCCAACATTGTAGTTATAACTTGATTTCAAGGATGGAGGCCTTTGCCCTGCAGCAGTGGGACATTAATAGGCTGATACTTTACTTTTTTAAAGCCCGTTTCTTGAATCGATCTTACCTCGACTCCCAAGTAGGATGTTTGGCCAAGCTCGCCGGTTTCCTCACGCCCAGGAGTTGTAGCACCTCTGCGTACATGTTCTCGAGGCCACGCAGTTGGCGGCGGATGGCGCGCGCGTCGCCAGTGGACGCGTCGCTGTCGGTCCGCCCGTCTAGGAGGGACGAGAGGTCAAGGCTTCTAGTCGTCGTTGACGTCATGTCGGTGGTGTCGAGCCCGAATACTGTAATAATACACGTTTCTTTCTAAGCTGTGGTAAAACGTCATATCACTTTTTTAAACACTGCTTTAAATTAGTGTCAGATATCATTGATTACTGCTATCAAATGCATTATAAATACCTACAGTCCATGATTGCGTTCACGACAAATTCCATTGTAAATGTAGGTTGAAAGAGACTATTATCGATTTCCCGGTGACGCTTAGTTTCCCACTCGACTGGCAAGGTCGACTCAGGTGAATCAGCAGTGTGACGTCATTATGTTAAAGCCGGCTACTAATTTCGCTCATTTGTTCGAAGACACGTTAGCTCAGTAGGTTAGAGCGCCGATATAAATTTCAATTTGGCCATCGGAGGGCGAAGGTTCAAATCCTTCACGTGTCAACGATTACTTTTTTTGTGAAGCTAGGATAGCCCGATAATAAACTTTGAAAGAAGTATTAAAATTATCTCGCAAGCGTCATCGTTTTGACGTTTGGAGGTTAATCTTAGTTAAACTCAGCCTCAGCGTATTAATTTTAAAACCATTGATAGTTCTCGTCTCGAATTAACGTTAAACTTCGTTTTGTAATAAGGGGCAACTTTCCAAGAGTTAACTCTGGCTGGTACCAACTCGCCAGAAAACCAAAATAAAAGCCTTGATTTATAATATTTGCATTTAGAAAATGTTACTTACAGTGTTTCTTATAATGGTGATCTCTCTTCGAGGAGTGTTTCTTGTGGGCATGCCAGCGTGGGGAGTCCCGGCCCCGCCTCCGGTCCTCGGAATACTCTACCGATCTACCTGGAAGACTGTTCAACAAATAAAGTCTATATATCATCATCATCATCATCATCTTAGCCTAAAGACGTCCACTGCTGGACATAGCCCTCCCCCATTGACTCCAAACCGATCGGTCCTGCGCTACCCACATCAAGTCTTTACATATAAAAGCGTAATACCACTCTCTAAATAATCACGAAATCTCAGAAAATTTTTTCATCATCCCACCCAGCATATTCACGATTGCATCCAATATGGAGTTCAGGGTCCGCTTCGACTATGATCCTAGATTTGACAAGCCTAGAAATTATAATGGAGCGATTGCCATCAGCTGACCTCCGGTAACCCTACAAGGGAAACCAGACCTACTTGGAACATAGTTTTAACCAACGGATTAACGTGCCTTTCAAAGCACGGAATCATCATTATTTTCAGACATTCAGGTGATTCAAGCCTGCAATTTCCTAACAAAACTGGAAACAATCACACAAAGTGATGCTCCCCGCGAGATTCGAACCCAACGAGTAGAACAAATTTAATAGAGCCCAACGCTCTAACCACTGTACCACGGAGGCAGTCGAAATCCCAGAAACTATAACACCTACAAACTTGAAAGGCAACTCCCAGGTGCCTTATAGGTTGCTTATAGGATGTAGACATCTGCTAAGAACGCATTTTAGACATTTCATGCGGGGTTGGTAATGCCTAGGGCCTTTGATATCATGCATTTTTACAATCATCACATTTGAATTTTTTTCTGTTCCGGCATGATTACTTGATTTCAAAGATTGAAGCCTTTGCCCTGCAGTGGGATATTAATAGGCTGATTAAATTACATAATGGTAGTCTCTGCTGGAATAAAGTAAAATTTTAAATAGGGGTTTAGTGATAACTACGAGTATAATGTCGTTTGCCTATCTCAATATCATGCTGTGGTTAAAATAAAAACACTCACTGTGTTGGAAACCCTTTGGTACAAAAAAGAAAAGAAAAAATAAAGTAAAAAGTCCAATGTCAAACACACTGCTTACCTATTCCTTTTGTGCATGTCTGATGAGGGGGACAGAGGGGGCAGAGGGGGCGTAACGGAACTGTCAGAGCTTCCTGAAGAGTCCAGCCTCATGCTGGCCAGCTTCGGCTCCAGGATCTGACGCAGCTCGCACTCCACAAGATCAGCCCACTCGTTCTCTCCACCTGTAATTATTGTTTTCAATTTTATAAGTCCTTGCTCAGGATAATTTAAAAGACAACCCTTGCATTTAGCATTGCTAATAAAATTTTAGTATCAGCCTATTATTTTCCAAAGCAAAGGTATCCATCATGGAATTCAAATGATCGCTACTGACTTAATCACCAAGCCAAATGTGGATAGGTGTTCACAAACCCGAGCTGTGTCCGAAAAAACCGACTCAAATTTTGCTACTGCGTATTTTGACCCAGGAATCGAACCCAGGACCTCCACATCATGGCCCGATATTTAAACCACTAGACCATTTGTTCGAATTTTCATAATGGATTAGTTGTTCGACTATACAAGTACTATCCTCTTACAGCTACGCCTAAGCACCAAAACAATTTAATTATTATTAAACTAGTGTAGATATCAATAACATTGATTACTGCTATCATAAATGCATTAAAAATACAGTCCATGATTGCGTTCATGGCAAAATCCATTGTAAACGTAGGAAGAAAGAGACTATTTTCGATTTTCCGGTGACGCACCAGTCTCCCACTCGAATGGCAAGGTCGACCCAGGTGAATCAGCAGTGTGACGTCATTTTGTTGAAGCCGGCTACTAATTTGGCTCCGTACTGCGAAGACACGTTAGCTCAGTAGGTTAGAGCGCCGATATAAATTGCTATTTGACCATCGGAGGGCGGAGGTTCAAATCCTTCACGTGTCAACGACAACTTATTTTGTGAATCTATAGTACCTTCTAGGATAGCCTGATAATAAACTTTGAAAAAAGTATTAAAAGTTAGCTCTTAGAAGGTGAATTAAATAATTTTTTTTTTATCCATGCTGATGTGGGCAGTCAATCTGTTTGTCTACTCGTATTACTTGATACACGAATTGTGATTAGGTTTTTCTGGTAGGAAAATATTCAGTCACAGGTCACAGTCTGATCTGGAAGTTGGCGGTATAAAAAAACACTTCCGTGCCTCGGAAAGCTAATCACTCTACGGTAACAGGAGATTGCTGTCCCGCCGTGTTATGAGAGATAGAGGATTGGGAGTGCACCTGTTTGCTCACTCTCTTGTGCACTATAGTTAGCGTAGTTGGTTGATCGCAAACTCGGCTAGGAGGGACATTACTATTAGCGCCTTTTTCCTCTCAAGCGGGTTTGCGGAGTGCGTGTTACAGGGAAAGATGAAATGTATGATGATGTATGAAACGACGGGGCCAGTGTGTCGCAAACCCGCTTGAGAGGAAAAAGGCCCTTATTCTCTGACTTACTTTGACCAGCACTCTGCTGACTCGTGCCAGGTTGCGGCTGAACCCGGGACGGTCCCGCAGCGTCAGAGTCAGCCGAGGTGTCGTGCAGGTTGGCCTCGGGTCTTCGCCCACTGGAATACGCCACGCTGCCCCTCCCAGAGTCCACGTTCGACGACTGCCCGCCATTTTTGTCGTAATCTACAATGAGATTGCAAAATCAGACATGAAGTTACTTCTTATGAAAATGGCAGACAACTTCAGACAAGCATCCAGGTTGTATACCTTGACAACACTGGTTTACGGAGGCGGTTAAATATCATATCAAACAGTTTTTTTACATTTTCCGCCAAAAGCGGCCTCTTCGCCAGATTCTATTTCTGTTAATCCGGAATAAAACTAGCGTATGTTTTTTTTTTTTTTGTACCTTTCCAAGGTCTAATAAAGGTGAATGTCCGAAAAAAAAGTTACCTTATTGGTTTTTAGTTGCTACTCATTTTTATGTCAATTTAAGGTATTTATTTTTCGTCAAATTAAAATAATCTGTTAATTAACGGCGCCAAAATAGGATAAACATTTATAGAAGAGAACATGGTTATAATAAATTATTCTGATTTTGTTAACTAAATATTTAAAGTAGTATTTAATTATTAATTATTTGGCAAATTAGTTCTGCTCATCGATTTAATTGTGAAGATAAATATTATGAATTAAATTTCTCATGTCATTTGCATATTTATGTAATTAAGAGTTAAGATTGGTGTTGGTGGGAATCGATTTCAATGTTATTTTAGTGTAAGTAATATTTAATTAATAAAAAACCGGCTTTGTCGGAAATTGCCTTTTTCTTCAGAAATCACTTTAATACGAAAGTGGAAAGCTACGCTGGTATAATGAAAATGTGGAAGTCATTCAATTTTATTATTATTGGTATAGATGATACCACAATTCTATAATGAGTTCTATTTATTACTTAGCCCTAAAAGTTTTTTTTCAAGTATTAATAAAGTTTGAAAGTTTTTTTTCATTGAGGTACTAATTTTATTAAGAGTTAATGCAAAGATAACATCGTTTACATTTTATCAGATGCGATGAATTTTTCAATTAATAACGGTCGTGTTCGTTATGTGGAATCAAATACAATAGCCACGGCGTAATTTACATAATTATCTAATGTTAAACAAACAAACTCAGCTTTTATCGTGTTTACATGTCAAAATAATATACTTAGCTCTTAGCAGTTTTGGCGACAACATCGAGAATTAAATAATTTAGTCAGTTAAGTTTGTAGTTCAATGCCTCAATGGTCTTTAAGGTTTTAAAATCAGTCCATGATTTCTGGGGTCGTAATTTTTGAATACAACTTGGGTTTGTGATCACTGATCTGCATTTGGCAATCGTGTAATTTAATGTAGTCGTGTAAATTCAATTATAGATACCTGAACTAGCCCCAGACCCGGCACCCTTCTTTCCGTGTGACTTGAGATCTTCAATCCTGCTTGGGGTTTGCCTCGAAGACGAAGGCTGCGGATGCCCCACCTCTACTTTCCCACTTGAATTATACACGCTATCCGCGGACTTCTGACTTGCACTCTCATCGTTCCTCTCAACATGTCCACATTCTTCTCTCTGCCTCTGTCCTATCGAGTCCGGCGTCCTACGAGACTCCTTGTGGATATCAGGCGTACGTCTTTCTTTATGAACCTCTGGCGTTCTTCTAGATTCTTTATGTATTTCTGGAGTTCGTCTTGATTCTTTGTGAATGTCTGGCGTTCTTCTATATACGTGTTCCTGCATTCTGTGTGATTCCACCGATCTTCCACTGGTTCTTATCCGCTCCTCAAAACTGGATCTCCCCTGAGCTGCTAATCGGGCTCTGAAACCACCATCGTCTGATTCTCTCTCATCGTGTCTCCGGGGCTCGTTCTCTTGAGCTTCGAGGAGGTTCCCATGTGAGTTTCTCCTAGACCTGTCATGGATCTGGGGAGTGGTGACTTCAACCCTCGGCTGCGGTTCGTCTAGGAGGTGCGGATGTGATGCGGCTCGTCTTCCTTCTACGAAGCCCCTTTGTCTTATTATTTCTCGTTCAAGTTGTTGGGGACTGCGGAGGTCTGGCCTTGAATGTGAGTTTTCGAACTGGAAACAAAAAGAGATAACATTAATCGTACGTAATCTAAGGAATATTAGAGCAAATAATAAGAAAAGCATTAGATTGACAAATGTCCCCTTGCAGGGCAAAAGCCTCCATAATTTGATATCGTGATTAAAATTCTTGTAGCCATAATAATTTTTCGACAGACAGAGTTATGCGTACATATTTACAAAATAAATCGACAGCGTATGTGTCTAGTGTTAATTAATCTGCTCGTTGTAGATGGGAAGTCATAAAGATGGGTTAATTTAGCAGTTAAACTACTTAATGAGTGCTCGCCATCATTGAGTAGGAGCTAACAGTAAATTAAAATACGGTTGAATAACATCGAACCATTTCCTCTGTCATATCTCGTTTTGAATCACTTACAATTGCCGTTGAAATATTATAATTTATAAGAGATACATTTGCGATATTTTCTTAACGTTGAGCTTTATTTAATTACGAAGTGCTCTGAGCTTTAAAAGATAAGAAGCATAAAACTGTTTTGTATTACTTTATTTAATTAACGCATTGGTTTATCAACTTAAAATCTTTTGTTAATTACAATTACATATCGATGCATACAGATTAGTGTACATTATCATAATAATCATCATACCCTATTCGGTCTAAAGAAAGTCATTGAGAATAAATTCACACTTTGAAAGAAGTTGGATTAGAAATTCGAGTTGACTGACATGATTGACTTATTTATGAAAAAGAAAACAATGATTCAATAAAGTTTCTTGCGGGGAACGTAAAAATAAGTTCCAAGATCTCTCGTCGGCATCACAAAGCTCCGGTACCTACATGTTATTGTAATTGAAGTGTTCGTGGGAACAGCTGGTTAATTGTTGGGAGCCATTGTTCTTTGTCTTGGTGAGGTTGGCTCTGCAGTGTGAACGGCATACTGTGGCCTAAGAAGTGTTGCAAGATAACTATTGCAACCTTTTCGAGCCGTAATTCTAAAGTTTTTGGTGAATGAATATTACATCCAGTAATTAATTCTGAGCAATGGTTAATGTGCAACTTTTCGAGTTACTTCAAACTTTCCCATGAAGAAGCTATTCAGAATATAGTTCATTATAAAAGTTGCTGTTATTAGAAAGAATGGTCGAAGTTTCGTGTATGCGTAAGAGGCTGTTGTTTTTAAATATAATGAAGGCTAATGAACTATTAAGTGCAGAAATTTTCGGAAGTGTTAAGGTGTTGAGATTTTGTACATGAGGGGAGTGCTGACCTGTGTTTGGGTTCCAGTCTTTAAAGATGTGAAGTTAGCCATAGATCTGACGTCAACATCTCTTTGGTAGAGGGCGCTTCTTCTCCCGGGAGGGCCATACTGCTGGTAAAGCGCGTCTGCCCCCAGGGCTTGGGGCTGTGGCCGGGAGTGCGGCGTGGATGCCAGCATCTCCTGAGATCGGGCTTGGTGGCTCAGCAGCATCTGCTGTTGAACTATTTGCTGCTGCATCATTTGTCTGAGGAAAAACAGTACTTATTTAAGATATTTCGTTTTGAAATACAAAAAATCGATATAAAATCAGTCATTATACGAAGAGAGTGACTATTTAAGTCACTCACTTTTAAATTCAATTTTGATTAATCGGGACAATACACTCGGATAAAGAAAGATAAGAACGTATAAAAAAGTCAATATATAAGTAGTTAAAATTTACCTGTGAGGTGACGGACTAGGATAAGCCATATTATTGGCCATACCATGTCCGTACTGCATGTCTGGTCTGTTCTGTGGCATCGGTCTTCCGTATATACCTTGTTCTACCTTCCTTGTCCCAGTGTCTCTCGGCGTTACTTGCTCCGGTTCAGGTCTCTTTCTCTCCTCGCTGTTGTTCAGACTTGGCTCCTGTTCATTGTTTTTCTCAGTTTCGTTATTTTCTTTGCTTTTAAATCTACTCGAAATCATATCTTTGAGTGTGTGGTAAGTTTTACTGACTGATTTGTTGCTTTTAGGAGCATCTCTGGTGCTGTCTTTACCAGTTTCAACTGTCACTGTGATCATTTGCGAGTTATTCGGAGTTTCTGGTTTGGTTCCGTACATGTTTTTGGCTGGTATTGGAGGTTTCGGTGAGTCGTAGCTTTGTATGTTTCTGGAGACAGCGCCTTGGTTCTGATTCTGTTGCATGGCGTAGCTGTAATTCTCGTGGAACTGCCTGAAGTTGTCCCCAGATGTGCCAGCCTGCTGGTTCTGCGAAAGACATAGTTTTCTGTGATATTACAGTTGTATTGTGCGGTGGGAAACGTTTATACAATGGCCTATTGGTTGGTGGAATGTAAATTGCCACCAGTTTGATATCACGTAGCTGTATATCTGTTGTCTAAGTATAAATCACGCTGTGAAAGGCCTCGATTGTCAGACTGGAAAAAATAATGAAAGCTATCAGTGTTGCAGCAGTATTTGCATATAGAGACCATGTATTAAGATCTAGTTGTGTTACAATTACCCGGAGATTTTCTCGTCTTACATAATTGTATGAAAGTGTGGTAGAACAATACTAATGTGGGCACTTTTCCTGGTTTTTACATTTGTTAATTAAGAGTTAATAACAATAATGTGTCGTCATAGTTATGTTATGATGAGAGTGTGTTTTAGTGGAAATTACGAATTTGATTACAAATTAAGGCTGTCTAATCCCGCAGATGCCGGGCGTATGGTTTTTAAAAGCCACCTGAGACATAGAAAATCACTTGAATAATCGATAAATAAATCGATAGATGTAAAAAAAAATCTATCGGTTATAATCCCTCAAGTTATCTATGAACTTCATTTTGGTAAATGACTCATAATATCAAACCACTTATTTTAAGAATAAAACATAGAAAAGAAGATAAAATGACACAAAAATATTACTTTGTGAATTTATTCTGTCGAGTCAACTTTATCAAATCGTGTTTCCATCGGTTATAATCTACAGAGTAAAGCCTCAACAATATTTCATAATTTTCGCAGATTTTAATTTCACTGTTAACTACTACAAAAATTATTTAAAAGAACGTGTTTTGAACAGATTTTTGCACCTACCTGGCCTTAATATATAACTTACACATGCTCGGGCTTCTTAACCCAATAATAATATCTATATGCTTGGAGCAGTTAATATAATGAACGGTGCATACGATGGGTTTGCATAATTATATGGTAGTAACCTTGCTCTACTCATCAGAGGTCATGACCTGCCCAGGACACATAGTTTTGTAAACTAACAGTTAATTTTAAATTTGGGGACGGAGATGATACATATCATGTACCTTCTTCGTCGCAAAAGCGAGCGCGAGAAGAATCCAATAAATAGACTTCTGCGCAGTCGGCGCCATAAACTTGATTTACCTGAGCTAATCATACAGCAGTAGCTTTTCAAAATGGAAAAGGGAAGCCAGCGAGCCTCTGTGTCCAATTTCACGTAGGCGATGATACACGAGACGCAACCAATACAAGAATAGACAAAAGCGGTTTAGAATCCGGAATCCATTCCTTACAATACCCGTCACAATTACCGTTTATTGACTTCCCAGTATCGGTTTCACGACCTATTGTCTATAGTAAAATATTTACTTTAGCTTATGCTGGCCATACACCATCAAGCCTATCGTCAAATCGGCTTGATCCAATCGATTGGATCAAGCCGATTTGACGATAGGCTTGATGGTGTATGGCCAGCATTATAGGTTTATTTTGGGCGACTCCGTAGCAGAATGTTATTTTGTTGCTACATCAGTAGGCAGAGTGGCACGCAAATGATCTGATGATAAGCGGCCACTGCGGTTTATTCCATTGACGGAAGTGTCGCTCAATCTGCTGCTATTCTGTAGGTTCCTTGGATCGTCTAGCCACTCGTATTCAGCCATGATAGTCGCAGATTCGATTCTCGCTTCGGTTCAGGGTAACCCTAGGTTCAGAGGATCTAGGTACACAAACCACTAGACCATCGTCTACTTGTTTGCTTATGTACGTAAAGTGATCTTGTGTTTTGTTAGTTCCCTAGTTAAGTCAAAAATTTGTATTTAACTGTAACGACGAATGTATTTCAAAATTTCCCTTTGACATCTTTAACATCTTTAATCAATGAGCTTATTTTTTGAAATACCTAATGTGCTTAGTGTTTATTTATAGTTTAAAAAAATGGCATTTACGGTTTTCAATAATTTTCTTACTATGCATACAAGTGATACAAGCATATGGGCAAAAAACTTTATTTAAATTTAAAAGGGAATGAAGACACTTAATCCTAGATTTTACGTAGTCATGGTTTGGGTCCAGTAAAAACGATTAAAATTATTGCAAAAACACCAAAACATAACATAAAATTTACTGACATTTTCTAAAGCAAACTCGACCATTGTTATGGGTTCCTCCTCTCGTTTCAGTTCATCCTCACTCACTGTCACTCACTGCGTATACGAGTCACTCATCGTCACTCCCAGTGCTGGGTGCCGTTCGCGAGGGTCACTCACTGCGCACTGGCGCGCTGCCCACACACTAATGGCACTTGTCTGTGAGTTGCGCTGTGGCGGCCCGGATGGAACTCGTGCGCATGAGAGTACGGGTCGACTACGACGAATTTGTCCCTGACAGTTTGTTCGATGGGTAAAGACGTTGAACATTAAATTTCAGTATAGAGCAAGACCAAATGTATTATTAAAAGTGCAACGCAAAAGTAAAAATTTTGTTATGTAAGACTGTTAATGTCATATAACCATATAAATAACACAGATTACAATAAAATTGTATGCGTGAAATTGAAGTAACCAGCTTCTTAATAATTACTTATTTGAAACAGTAATCAATTAGGAAAAGTTCAGGAACATAATTGATCGACTGAGTCGGTATTTTCAAACACAACTAGATTTTGTAATCACTAATCCGCATTAGCAAGCGTATTGAATAAGCTTAGGTTATCAAATCAAGTCATTGTTACAACAACCTATCATTTTATGGAGGTCTTTACATAGGCTGATGTTTTTTAAGACATTCTGGCTCTAACTTCAGAGAACCTTGTACTTATCCTTAAGCTTTTTGTAGTTAAATTAAGACTCTGAAGTAGCGGCAAACTGTTTGTTGTTTGTTATTGACAAACTTTAAGTTTTTTTAGAATTGACAAACGAGTTTTAAAGAACAGCTGTAGCACATGGCGGCACGCCCTCGCACCTCGGCACCGTTGCGGCGCTTCGTCGTAGCTAACAGCTTTGAGGTCGCTCCGTGAATTTTTATGGGTTCCTATTACCCTCGCCGCGCTTTGTTATGACCGAGGAAGTGCTTTTACAATTATACACACGACTATTTGATGTCGGCTCGTGGTGTCAGAGTCCTTTAGTCCAAATCCTTTAGTCCAAGTCGTTTTCAGGGTTCGCCTTCGCCTTGTTTTATGAAGCTCGGCGACTCGGGAGATTTTTGAGAGTTTGTGCCTTTTCAAGACCTGTATGGACCTCGTGACTTTTTCTGGGCTCGAGTCTTTTTTAATCTTTTTTGAAGCCCAAAGTCGGGGCTCAGAGAGCTCACATCTCGTCTAGACTTACTCAATCCTGTCAATCCACCTCAAACCTTCAAAAATAGAACACGACGCGCCTCGATGTTTACATTGTACATCACTACACTCAACCATTATAGGTATGATGCATTTTCGTGAGAGTTTCCTTTTATTGGATTACGGTTTAAGAATCTATATTTCTTATATGAACTGCTCTTATATGGGAAAATTATAAATAATGTCAACACTAAAACACCGGTAGGCAAAACAGAAAAAAATAAAGATGCGTCATTGTTATATGATTCAATATGGTAGATGGTGGTGGGTAGGTGTTATAACTAATGTTTATGCATAAAACCCTTGTCCTAATAACGACAAAAAAAAACATTCTTATTTAAGGCAGCCGTTCTGAAATGATGCGCGCGCATGCATGCACAGATTTTTCTTGTAAGAAATCGTGATTTTGAAAGACCTCAAAGGTATTTCTTGACACCAACTAACTAGTTTAGGTACAATGATTGATGAAAAGCTTAGTCATCCCACTCCTATTTATAGGTGTAATTTTAACTTTTCCCCATTGCCAATAAATCCCACTACCTTGAGATTACGACATAAAATAAAATGTAAATAGGTTTAGGTTTAAAGACATTTATTCTCATAAAGACATTACGCCACTTACATGAGAACATAAATAAGTGCACAAAAATTAAATACGTTCGTTGACACACCAAAATATAACATAACAAACAACATAAATAAAAACACTGGGGGCTGGTACAGGATGATTGCAATTACAATGTTGTTATAAAGACAAAGTCCCACAATACAAAAATCAATCAAACAAAACATGCCCTTCAAAGACAACTCACATAGGTTTTATAGCTATCGGTTAAGTTAAGCTGAGAATCAAACAAGACATTATGTATTTATACAACTATGAAAACACTGCCGACACGTCATAAATGTATTTAAGAAACAGGCATTTTTGTGATAATGTATTGTGCAAGTCGGTTTTTAAATACGTTAAGCGAGTCAATATTTTTAATTTCCGAGGGTATTTTATTAAAAAAGCGCGCACCTTCGCATGTTACTGTGGTTTCGCCGTATTTCGTTCGAGGCTTAGGTAGAACAATGAAACTTGCGCGTCGAGTACAGGGCCGCCCAACTTTAGTCCGCTTGGTGAATTTTAAATCGGTATGGATGTTATTTTTTATGGCTTTGCGAATAAAAATGCAGACGTTATAAATGTATAACTGTTTTAAATTCATTAACTTAGTTTCGGAGTAGATTTTAGCGGTTGATGTTCGGAAGTGATAGTTAAATAGTTTTTTTATTATTTTGTTTTGTATTATTTGTAATTCAGCTATTCTTGTTTTGGCAGCACTTCCCCATATTTCAATGAGGTACAAAAGATGTGGTTTTACTAATGTATTATAAATTGTAAGGCGTAGTTTGCGCGGTATGCATCGGACGCTATTTCGGAGGGAGGCATAAATTGATGTTAACTTTTGTAGAATATGCTTTATATGGACTTTCCATGTAAGATGGGTGTCCATATGAAGACCAAGATATCTTTCATGGGATTTTTCTTGTAAAGGTATACCATTTATAGTGAGAGGTGAGTAATTAGGTACTGGTTTATTTTTAGCTTTAAAAAGTATATAGGATGTTTTAGCGACGTTGATAGTAAGAAGGTTGTATTGCATCCAGTCATGCAATATATCTAAGTCGTGTTGAGCTTGACAAATAAGGTCATGAACGGACGATCCAAAATAAAAGAGACAAGTATCGTCGGCATAAAGAGTGATATGTCCATTTAAGCCTAGTTCGTGCATATTATTGATGTATATCAGGAAAAGCAGGGGACCCAGTATCGATCCTTGTGGGACTCCACAGGATATGGGTACTGGTTGACTTTGCGAGTTGTTGTCTATTTTTACGATTTTGTAAATAAAAACAGTTGGTATCATTTGTATGTAATATTAAAATTACAAATTTAAATTAAATATTTGTTAGACAAAGCTTTAAAATACCTATAATTTTCTAAAAGTTTACTAATTTTCTCTTAAGGTTCACCACCCGTAGGTACCCGTGCGAAACCGGGGCAGCAACTTTAATAGTAATTAAACTTTCGTTTTCTTTTTTCGATAGATTTTTAGACATAATTTTGTAACTTGTATGTATATCATATAAGTCACAAGCTATGTACTTACACTCATATTTTTTGTTATTTTCAAAGTAAATAAAGTAAGTGTCTAATACATAAGTTTTGGAGTTAGTTACTTATCAAAGTAACTCCAAAAATTATAAGACATAGTCACAGAATATATTATAATAGTACTACACAGTGCATTATTAAATTGCTTTGAAAATAACAACAAAAAGTATAAAATGATTGAGTTCAGCTCGGGAACGACACGTGAAGGATTTGAACCTCCGTCCTCCGATGGAAACGGCGTATGCATCAGATCGGCGCTCTAACCCACTGAGCTAACGTGTCATGCCTTTAAGGGTTGAAAGGAAATACTACTTTCGTCGCAATGAGGTCACTATTTCAGTGTTTTATTTTGCTACGAGAATACAACGTTGGATACATTGAAGAAACGTGAATAGAACTTTATGTTAAAGGACTTATTTTAACTAATTTCCTTTTTTACGTTTTATTAGTCACATATAAGTTCGATAGAAACGAATATCCTAAATTGGAACACTGAGAAAGAAATGCATTGTTAGTCTAGTAAGTTAAGTATCTGGCTGTGGTCTCGGGGTCTTGGGATCACCCGGGTTAAAAAAATTGGGTCGGATTTTTTTTTCGCCATTTAATCCACATTTTATGATAAAGGTCTTTCCAGTGGAGCATTAATTTTAAGGTGATACATTCGTAACAATAAAATAGATTGTAGATACTTATTATGAGAAGAGAATTTGTGAATGTTGAGACTTGAGAGGATCGATAGCGCATTGGGTAGTGTAGAGTGACCCCACCGCTGCACGTTAAAGATGGAAGAAACTTACTTATTTAGATTCGCAGTTGTGTGTGTGTAAAAGCTTAGTACTTATTTCGCTAAATAGGCACTGATAGTCACGAAAAGCTCATACTTATTCCACGTAGCGCAGTTTTATTTGGAGTAAGCAGTTATTTAACTATGTAATTTGCATTAATTAGAAAGATTAGATGACTAGGTATTTAGCCGAATTGAGTATGCTTTGGAATTTTTTTTTATATTGCATCAGTTGGCAGACAGACACGCAGCCCACCTGACGGTAAGCGGCCACTGCGGCCTATACCATTGAGGGACACTTCACCAGGAAGCGTCGCATAATGTGCTGTCAGACTGTAGGCTCCTCTGATCTTCGAGCCTTTGATTTCAAGTGTACTGGCTCACTAATGTTTGAGCCATTACATTTGAAATCAAAGGCTATTTATATTGCCGGAACATAGCCAGAGCTTCTATGGCGGCAGATTTCACCTGAGGGTGCTGATTATTATTTTATTACGAAAAGTATAATGCCCGATTAATTCTTCCTTACAACAACCTGCTTAGTACGCGGCAAGTGGTCATATCCATACAGAAGGGGAGTCGGCGGAGGCGGCGTGTGACGACGCGCGTGCGCAGCGTGACGGGTTCCTTGCCCTTGCGCGCTTAGGGCCATTTCCGTTCTACGGAAACTTGGACTAAACTATTCCTACGTAAAGTTTCATTAGCTTGTTGTTGCTGTTGGGAAGCTCTATTATATGTGTTATTTGAAAGGTTGCCTCTTTTTTTTATACCTCATCAGTTGGCAGACAGACACGCAGCCCACCTGATGGTAAGCGGCCACTGCGGCCTATTCCATTGAGGGACCCTTCACCAGAAAGCGTCGCTCAATGTGCTGCCAGACTGTAGGCTCATCTGATCTTCGAGCCTTAGATTTCAAGTGAACTGGCTCCCACACATCCCGTTTGAGTTACCATGACATAATTTGGCACATGAAACTCATGTTATTTCATGTTTAAAAAAAAGTTGAAACATTCTGTCCGTTACAGTTTTCTGTCATCTCTGTTGAATTAAAGATAATGTTTATCAAAAATTTTCCAAAATGAAGTCAGGACCACATCAACACCTCATTGAAAAATATACACAGCATTACCACAGATTATTAAATAGTTATGGCAGTACATAGACCAACTCTATTAATCTTGTTTTATAGTCTGGCTGGCTAGTATAACGTTCCAAATACACATTAACCTTTTCCACGCCACGCTTTTTTCCGAAAATGGCGCCCCACACGCCACGACCGTTTTGAGACGCATTTATAGTAGTGCGGAGACACTATGTTATCGAGGTTGATTAAAAATGTTTATATTGTAATGATTTTAAACTAATGTTTGAATTAAAATCACCCTATTGTTCAAATATAGAAAGAATAAAACAATATTGAAATAATTCAGGAGGATATTTTTTTATATAAAGCGCAAAAATATATCTTAGAGGAATTCCCTTTCGCATCACTATTTGTCTGATATATAAGACTTTGGCGTACCAGATGAAGCGCAGCAGAAGGCATACAGACTTTATCTAGTTTTAGTGATGTGACTACTTCCGGTTTAGGTATCTTAATATCGATAAGTTTGTAAATAAATGTTATTAATAACGATAATTGCTATACTGCTACCCCATTCTCGCACCGCACCTCGCCCGCACCCTTTAAATAAATCTAAGTCATTCCAAAATAAAAAGTTGTTAGGGCAGGTTGTCAGTGGTGTAGCAATGGCCGGGAGGGGGGGGGGCGGTCCGCCCCGCGCGGCACTTTTTAGGGGGCGGCAAAATTTCAGAATAAATAATAAAAAATAATAAGAAATAATAATAATAAATATCTCTGGACATTATTCACACAGCGCCATCTAGCCCCAAACTAAGCATTAGCTTGTGCTATGGGTGCCAGATAACGGATAAACATTACTTATATACTTTTTTTGTAAATACATACATATTATACATAGAAACACCCAGACCGATACAAACAGACATGTTCTTGCACACAAATGTTTGTACCCTGCGGGGATCGAACCCGCGACCTCTGGTGTAGTAACCGACTTCTCGACCATTACACTAAATGGCTCGTCCATAATAATAATATTGAAAATATTGATAATAATATTGAATGCCATAATAAAAATATTATTTCAAGTGAATTTAAATTTAATTTTCAATCTAAATTTAAATGACAATGTTAATAAATTATTTATTAAAAACTACTAACTTAGCTTATAACTGTCATTTTTACTTAACGTAATTATTACCACAGAGTACTCTTATAATTATACAGCGTGGAATTTGAGTCGTTGTTTTCCCGCAGTAAAATGATTCTATCTTAGTAGTAAAATAGATTAATAAAATAAATAATAAATTTTTTTTAGTTAAACCAAAAGTTTTACTATAATGATAGACGAAACTCGAACCAATAGTACTAGCTGCGTTGCGGAGGGTCACCGGCAGGGGTCATTGCACTTCGCGTTTATCAAAAAAATGATAATTTACTATTTACTAACATTTAGTTTCCATTTTCCTATCAAACTCAAAAAAAAATTTTGAAAAAAAATTTCAAAAAAAAAAGTAAAAATAAATTACCAAAAAAAATTTTTTTTTTAAATCTTGCAAAAACCTTCTGTAGTACTATATCAGTAGTACTACTTTTTTTTTGAATTTTTTTTCAAAAAAAAAATTTCAAAAAAAAGTAAAAATATTTTTTTTAAATCTTGCAAAAACCTTCAGTAGTACTATATCAGTAGTACTACTTTTTTTTTGAATTTTTTTTTTTTTCAAAAAAAAATTTTCAAAAAAAAAATAAAAATAAATTACCAAAAAAATTTTTTTTTTAAATCTTGCAAAAATCGATAGTACTACTGAAGGTGAAGCGTTCTGCTGCGGGAAAACAACGACTAAAAAACACGCAGTATACTGAAAATTATTACTAACAAAATATGGATCCATACCAATTTTATTGTCCGAAATAAACGATTTTTTTATTTTTTTTTTATTTTAAAGGTACTTAACAATATTATGTTTCATGAAAATAAATTTCTCTTTACACAGCAACAACTATAGGATTGTTGTTTCATTAAACAACATTATTACATAATTATAATAAAATTATATTGTAGTTACGATACGAATAACACAACTGACACAAAATATTAATTGCAACGAATGTGTCACATTTTAAAAACATAAATTCAGAATACCTTTAAGTCACATCACTAAATTAATTGTTCTAGAAACATCCATCGTCTCTGACGTCACATCCTGTCTTATATATCAGACTTTGGCGTACGGTGATAATGAAAAGATTCATTACGATAGTGTTGGGAAATACAACTGTCGATTAGTGTAATATAATATAAAAAATGAGCTGGTTTTGTACGATTTTACATGAAATATTGGCCATCTTAAAATAATCTCGTAATAAGGTTATGCTTATGTATCACATTAATTGAAAATATTTACGATTTGAAGTAAATACTGTAACATTTTGTATATATATTTTAGTATTGGTTACGTCACTATCTGTCGCATATATCAGACTTTGGCGCTGGGCTATTACGTTAAATGGCTCTAAGATGTTGGCCAAAAAAAGGTTTGTTTTGTAAGGGTTTTTAGGGTAAAAAGACGTGAGAATATTCTGCAATTTTAACTTAATTTTATTCTGTACACATTAAACGTTTGAAAATATTCACAAAAAAAGTATTAAACTCATTCAGGCAAGTAAAAATACAACGTTTCTTGATCCTGTTTTTTTTGTCTGATATATCAGACGTTGGCGTGGTGGGCACGAAAATGGTTTGTCTGATATATCAGACATTGGCGTGGAAAGGGTTAAGGGATATTTATAAACACCAATTGTCTACCATAGTTTGCTAACAAATCACACTTAATCACAGACAACATCTAACATTACTTTGAGTATTAGAGCGTAACCATCACGCTTACCATATCGATAGTATCGTGGTTATACCATGTTTATGTAATTCACGCAAATACTTTCACGCCATACAAATGTTACGAAGGTTTGCTAAAATCATTTGTGCTGACGATGACGGTTAAATTATATGAGAATGATTTTGTCTATTAGATGATGTCTTTAAACTTACATAAGCACCTTTAAAGCCTGGTTGATCTAATGGTATCCCATTAGTATTGGATTATGAGTTGATTCGCGTGAAAGATATACGAGTTTACGGACTTTCAAAGATTTAAAAGACGCTGTGATTTCAGTCATTTGAATGTTGTGTCCATAAATGTACCTACCTATCTGAAGGTAATGTTTTGAATCTCAGCGTATTTATTTACTTCTAACTCGGTGGTGACGGAATACATCGCGTGGACACCTGCACTAATTTCTATGTAGCCGTGATACAATAATTGTTTTAGTTCCCAATCGGACAAGGCATATTGAGTGAATGGACCGGGCAATCGGTGCGAAGGCGAAACCGGGAGAGTGAAAAGCTTTAGTGCAGAGTCCCACACCCACAGACCTCGTTAGATTTACAGGGATTTAAAGCGTCTTCCTTCAAAAAAGGAAGATAAGTGAGTCCACCACCTTTGAAATCTAGTTTGTGGCAATATAATTAGTGAAATTATTGGGTATATGAGATAATAACTGTCGTCTCGGTGTAGCGGGCGCAGGGCGGTGCCATATAACTGCTTAGTTACTGTTTGGTACTAAACTGTCTAAGGGCAGACGTGGCGCTTACCATCAGGTGTACGACCTGCTCGTCTTGTTACACATTGCAATAAAAAATAATCTTCGTGCGTTTTTATGTTTGTTGGTCACCGCAGTGCAATTGCCTCTAATCGGCTTTATTGAATGCCGTTAGTCGTCCGCCGTCCGCCTTCTTTGAGGACAGCGGCTGCAGTTTCTAACCAGTATTGCGGCTCGGCTATACTTTGTATCAATTTGCTCCATAAAGCTTGAACCGGGGAGCTTATAGACGATCGGGCATATTTATTGAGCGTTCTTTGCAAGGTATTTTAAGAGAAAAGCAACTTTCTTCGCGTATACTATCTAGAGACAGATTTTTGTCTAAATCGGGAGGAGACGGTAAACAATTTGTGTCATAGCCCTTTTAGGACCAGGGTCCAGGGTTAAATAGGCATGTAGGTGTCTTGGAAGGCTGACACCAGACTTTGTAAGAAGTATATAGACAGGTACTAATATATCTTACATAGTGTGTTAATCGTTTACAGATTAGCCACCGTTATTGAAATTATGTTATCATGTAAGGGTTTTAACCCCCTTATACTTTGGGCGGTTCATTGCCACAAGGACCGCAACGGCTCATCCCTTTTCGATGTGATTGGGAAACCGAGGGAGTTTATTAGGTGGGGTGGTCGAAAGTAGGGCCAACGTTTATTATATAGTCCACCACGGTCGCAGGTCTCATTAGGAGGATTCAGGCGACTGGGACCACGACATAGCTGGGACCGCGGTCCCAGTTGCCTGATTAGTTTTTATTTATTTATTTCGTCAGGCGAGTGGGACCACCCGTAATTTTAACCACAAATTCATTGTTGAAATACAAGATTTAGTACAGTTAGCAGAAAAGGTGTCATAAATAAAACTAAGGTATGGTCCCAGTCGACCGATTCAAAAATGTTAACGGGTAACTGGGACCGCGGTCCCAGTTTCATTGGTCCCAGTCGCCTGAATCCTCTTAGCACCATAACCATACCTCTTAGCTATACCTGCGGCCGTGTGTGGGACTCAAGACTAAAGCGATCACTACCCACTAAACTTCCCCGGTTTCCCCTACACCCGATTGGGACCGGTGCCAGCATTGTGTCTATTGTGGGGTTAAGCACCAAGTAAATACAAATGGGTAAGGCTTACCTCCTTAATGGGTGAGGCGCTCTTGGCGCTGCTGTGACAGTGGTTCGTTATGACGAAAGTCAAGCTACCCACGCCGCAGTCGGTTAATGGATGGGTGAACATTCTGACCACATTTAGTGACATTTATTTCGAGCGTCTCCGTGCTTCGGCATGCACGTTAAGCTGTTGGTCACGGCTGATATTTATTATTATGTAGATATTAGTCGTCAAGCCAGAGGCCATTTGGCGGCTTGATAACATCTGACTTTAAGGTTGGTCACTTGCCTTACGCACCCCTCCACCAACCCGCACTAGGCCATCAATCAAACCATCTCACAATTAATATAAGGCCTGTGTTCCAGCAGTAGGAACATAAATCAAAATCAAAATCAAAATCAAAATATTCTTTATTCATGTAAACTTGTATCAAGTATTTATGAATCGTCAATTACAGAGTGACTCTACCACCGGTATCGGAATGCAGTCATCTGCCGAGAAGAACCGGCAAGAAACTCGACAGTTACTCTTTTTCATCGCCATGTTTGTTTACAATTTGTTTGTTACAATTACTGATTAGTTTTAGAATACCAAGCCATACAGTATAAAGTATAAGAATGAGACTATAACCGAGAAAAATCCGTGAGCCCTGGAAGACCAGTGCCCAAAGGTGGCACCTGCAGCACAAGTATGACGTATGTGCCAGCCATAATTTCACTCAACCATATTATAGGGAATGTAACCACCCGACACATAACGCCACCACCCCAATATATAGCCCCATATATAGGCTGATGATGATGATGAAGGCTTACCTCAGCGTGGGTCCAGGCAGATAGAGCCTTGGGCGGCGTGTCGGGCGCCACCGCTCCCAGCCGGCCGCGCTTGCGAGCCTCCTGCAGGATCGGGACCTTGGAGTTCTTGTCGCCGGAAGACAGGATCACTTCGCGTTCTATCTGTTGAGGGAGATAAATAGATTGATAAATGTTTCACCCGCGCGTAATTTCTTTTGTCAATTATACCCCCTTCCCAAACATTTCCGGGAACAAAAGTACCCTATGTCGACCGGGGATAGTGTAGCTTTCCAACAGTGAAAAAATTTTTCAAATCGGTTCAGTAGGGTGCCTATTCAATACAAACAAAAAAAAAACAATCGAATTGCAGAAACAACTAAATTATAGAAAAACCGAGGTAATAAAGGATCTGCGCAAACATCTCCATCTTATCTTATTCGTTGTCGGAGGCCAGGGTTAAGGGGTCGCTGCGTTATCTTAGTAGTTGTAGTAAATAAAAATTAGGGCAGAGAAAATGCACACGAATTACATACTCTGTAGATATTTAAGTCAAGACGTTAATGAATCCGTCTCGACTTACACAAAAAAGCTTGTTTGTAAAATAAATAAATAAATATATAAATATCTCTGGACAGTATTCACACATCGCCATCTAGCCCCAAACTAAGCATTAGCTTGTGCTATGGGTGCCAGACAACGGATAAACATTACTTATATACTTTTTTTTTGTAAATACATACATATTATACATAGAAACACCCAGACCGATACAAACAGACATGTTCATGCACACAAATGTTTGTACCGTGCGGGGATCGAACCCGCGACCTCTGGTGTAATAGCCGACTTCTCGACCATTACAAATCTAATCAGATATCACAGTCGTAGAAATTCTTCTTCTCTTGATTCTTCTCAAAATACTCCTAATCATCGAGACCATTCTAAATAACACAACAATAAAAGCACGTAGACGCTTCCTTTAAGACCCCCTTAGAGGGGAGAAAATGGCTGCGACTATTTCAAATTTTCTATCCGACAGAAATCTAAAGATAATATACCTGGAATAGGCTAGTGGAACCAGTCTATTTAATTTCCCACTGTAGGGCAAAGGTCTCCATCTTTAAAATCATTAAGTCATCGCTACAATAATGGGTTCTGGCATAATCACCGCCCTTGCCAAGTGCAAATTGGTGATCAAAAACCCGAGCTATGTCTGAACAAACCTACAAACATTTTGCTCTTCCCGGGAATTGAAGCCAGGACCCCGAGATCACCCGCAGTTAAACCACTAGACCATCAAGGCGAAGCCGTAGTGGCTACGCAGTAACTCGCGTAATATTTATGTGATATTGTATAATTACACTAACCACTCATAACTCTCGTTTATGAAATTAAACACCACAAAATACCTGTTTATCTCCTCGATCACTCACGCGTCGCCTCGAATCGATCCGAGACACAACAATGAACACTTTCACTGCGGATGCGACGCGAGCGCTGACGTTACGTACGCAAAAACTTTTGCTAGTAGATAAATTACTCTCATGTTATTGGTCTAGTGATGCGCCCGATATCCGGCGTGATAATCGATATGTTATGTAATCAACGATTTAAATTCGTTGTATGTAATCAATTCGAAAAATCTCGTATGTTGCACGCATCTTGAAACATAGCAAAGGTATAAGACGACCGGTTTTGTGGAACAGTGGATAAATCGCTCGGGTATAAAACGGTCGGGGGTTCGATTCTCATTTACGGGTTGATTGGTTTTTTGAGGCTCACTGGCTAGCTACCACTTTTTTTTTATCGGAGGATAATGCGTTTAGGCACCATAACCGCAGGCTAGCTAGACCCTGGACCGTCTGTGGGACTCTGAATAAATCGTCCTACAACCCACTAAACTTCCCCGATCTCCTCTTTCCGCCCAATTGGGATGAGCTGGTCCCAGTTTCGTGGCTAATAACCAGCCTGGCTATAGCCAGGCTGGTATTAGCTATATATAGCTACTACCTCCTCTCTGGCTGTGTCCTGGCAATGTTTCTGTGGGAGCCAGTACATAAGCGATGTTTCCTGGTTATATATCCCTCACTTTATTAGACAGCTTTTATGTATGATAAACTTGTATGTGCATTTAAATTTTTTTTTTACTCAAAAGCTTTTAATGCTAGCTAGGACTGGTCTCGAATCAAACTAACGACCCATAGGACGATAATAAAAATCGAATTCACTTACTTATGCGTTCGGTGAATTATAAAGCTAAAAGTACTAGATTGGCGATTATCGATCACGTCGATCAAAGCACATCACTAGGCTTTGTCAGCACATTTTTAGCTCAATGTTGGAAAGTCCAAAACCATTCATTCGATAAATCAAAACATAAAACATAACTTTTTAGAGACCGGGTGTACAAAACTGATCCGTCATTGGATTTTTAGTTTTGAGACTATGTGACAGCCTCGATGGCATATTTGTTAGTAACCTGGTGCACCAGGGGTCATGCGTTTGAATCCCACTCAGTACTTAAACACTTATGTGAAGAATTTTTGTGTTTGTTCCGTGTGTAGACATTTGTATTTAAATATATATTTCTGGTACCTAAGTTGACTCTAATGCCTATGTCTTTGCCTATAGCACAAATGTTCAAGCTATTTACTTTAAGATCAGATTAAGAATAAGTTGTTATCCTATAAACGAGTATGTTTGTATGTCACAGGCAATTTGTTCCAAATCAACTGGACCGATTAATTTATTCACACACTGCGTCGTGCGTGAGGCTTCAAACTAAGATATGATAGCATCTACTTTGATTACTATGAAACATACATATAAATAAACATACTTACAATATGTATGTGCTCGTATATTATTTAAATTCTTATTGTCGTAATTTACCGTTAAAATACATTCTAACAATTATGGGTCCTTCTTAATCACTACGTTTGCTATATGCGATTGGTCAAACGACCCGATCTGTGTCCGCAAAAAACCGACACAAAGTTAGCTCGACCCGGGAATTGACCCCAGGACACCGAGATCTCGGCCCGTTACACTCGGGTATAACGCGAATCGCGAATTCATTATAAATGCCGATTTGGATTAAAAACGAAGTAGGTACAAACTTCCGTACAAAATTCCGTAGTTTAAAACACTGACATTGAAACATAAAAAAAGTATTCTAGGCCGAAGCCTCATAAATGCCAATTAGTATGCAATTAAACCAAAGCTAAGATATTTGTATTAATTAAAAAGTGAAAAAATTATTTAAATTGTAAATGACCGAAGCAGACGGGTGATATGACGTAAGATAATATTATAAACGTGTTAAAAAATAGTTGTAATATTTTATAACATGACGTGAAAATAAGGCTGAGCCGCGAAGTGACCCCTTTGCATTAATTATTCAACTTGATCACTTAATTAAGTTACATTAATAACTTTCTGTAATATGTAAATGTCATAATTTATTGAAGACTAGCTTGTCCATTCCGTCACTGTCGTGTATGCTATGTTTAATCTTTTCCATAAATAAACTTTCATTTTCCATTTCACTCTCTTGTGTGTTTGACAATCAAAGATCTACAATTTTGTCAGCGTCATTATAAAGAAATTGGTTATCGACATAAAATAAATCGTATATTTTAGGTCATGTTTATTCAGCTGTGGCCTAACTTATTTCTTTTTTATGCAAGAAGGAGGAAAAAACACAGAATAGGTATAAAATAGTACAAAAGCTCCGGCTCTCTGAGGCACCAAACGAAACGCAATTACAACAACGTACAAGTCATACATAAGTCGTATAATTATTTTTTTTATGTTAGAGGGAGGCAACGAGCATGCGGGTCACCTGATGGTATGCAATCACCGCCGCCTATGAATATTAAAACAAAAATAAACTCACTACGGTTCACAAGTGAGCGCCCAATTACTTTCCATCCCATTACATTCTGAAACTTTTAGCACAAACTATCTTAAGATGTTATTCTTAAAACAATGGGAGAAATCAAAGACAGGACTTATTTAAAAGAAGAGAGAGAGAGAGCGATACTATGTTACCTATTCTTCTCACTATCAAAATCACTTTGCTCATCGATCGATCCGTTGAATTCAAATTAGTTTCAGCCAGTTGGTGATTCGAGGGCAAGTAACATTATCAGTCGCGGCAATTATGAGCAAACAGTACGCCTGATTGACGAGAGATTCACGGTCATTGATTCAAGATTTAAAAAAACGTTATTCGCCTTTTTTCCATTCAGTCGGCAAACTGATGCACGTAGAAGTTTCTGCTGTAGAGCATGGTATGCATGCTTCCTTTTGTACAGAGATTGATTTTTGATGAGATTTTATTTATATTTATTCGGTAAGAAATCTTAATTAAAAAAATAATTAATGTATCAGTCTATTGTATCCCACTGCTAATGGCTAGAGCAGCGGACGAAATGGGGAGTCCCACATAACCATATGTGGGTAGTAATGTGTAAATGCATTTTCCCAGTAAAATCAAATCATTACTACAATGGTGGGTACTGAAGGTCAATTCCTCAAGAGGTATGGAGATTTTTGTATGGAGGCTGGCTCGCCTACTAGTCCCGCCATTTTGTCTTTTTTTCAAAACAGCATTCATTTAAAAAAATTCGATAATGGATACCCATTAAATTTCATTAGACGATATTCCATAAAGGATCACGTTTTAAAAATATTAAAGTCAAAATAAAGTAAAACTTTGGTTGCTTATATCTTGGAAATGTGACACTTTACGGGTTTTCGTCTTATCACATTACAAGTTTGTACTACCATTAAGTATCCATTTTTTGAAAAAAACATCAAAATGGCGCACCACTAAGAAGCCAAAATCTTCAATGCCCTTTGATCTGTATTTCCGAGAAGTGTTTGTTGTTATGTCAGTTTAAACCTCGCTACTCTGAGCTGAGTGGAAGAAACCAGGCGGGTCCTTTCCTTATGCTAAGTCAGGCGTCAGACAGGTTTGATTTCAAGCGGTGCTGGCTCCCACAAGTCCCACATTAATATTAGGTTATTATTTACTTACAGGGAACTTGGCGGAGTGCGTATGGAGCGCGGCGGTGGAGGGCGCGGGGGCTCCCGGCAAGGCCGCCTCGGGCGCCGGGGGCATCCTGTACGGCGGGAGGCTCTCGACTGTGCCTGCGGAAAAGGTCAGATTATTACCCTGATATTTGAAAGACTCAACTTTTCCACGCAAATAGTGAAGCTCTTTGGATAGGGCATAGTGTTGGTACCAAAAACAACTGGAAATAGCTTATAGGTAAGGAGCTATAAATTAACACTGCCGTCCTAGTCAGTCCTAGTTTCGACGGCGGCAAATCTTTACGGTAACCCGGCTCGTAGGATATACATATTATGGTGCACTAGTAAGTGAGTAAAAAAAGTATAAAAATCAAATTATGAAGAGTGGTGAACAGTAGTTGTTATTTGGCCACAGCTAGTTAATGAGCTAAGATAGTAAAGCAGACTAGTACCTATTTTATTACAGTGTTATTACTGAGCAATTAAACCTACATCGAGGACTTTCATAATTAAAACGTAAAATTCGTTCCTGCTAATATCAAGAACAAAACTTGATCATAATATATGAATAATGCAGAAGTCATTCCTTTTGAGATAAATGATTTAAATATAGGAATAAATCAAATTGAATGATGTGCTTGAATATACGGGGATCTGACATCAAAGTTTTAATCAAAGCTTTAAAGCTTTGAAACGTGAAAATGTAGCAAAAGTTTAAATTGGTAATATCTTGAAAACCGAGCAACTTTTACTGTGGTACTGTGACGTGTCATTTTTGGGACACCCTGTATAATACATCATTTTGAAGCCCGTCTTCTTGTTAACACGGCAAATATTTAATCCTATCCTACTATATCCTACTTATATTATAAATGCGAAAGTCTGGATGTTTGGATGTTTAGATGTTTGTTACTCAATCACGCCTAAACGGCTAAACGGATTTACATGAAATTTAGCACACGTATAGTTTATAACCCGGATTAGGACATAGGCTATAAAATTCCTACGGGAAACGTCTCATTCCCGCAGGAATAACAATTTTGAAACTACTGAACCGATTTGAATAATTCTTTCATTGTTGGAAAGCTACACTATCCTCGGTGAACATAGAGCACTTTTTATGCCCGGACACCCGGAAATGTGGGGGGAAGGGGGATATTTGAAAAAAGAGATTACGCGCGGGTGAAACCGCGGGCGGAAAGCTAGTTAAAATAATAATTTCACTTGCAATCACTTTGATGCTGACGTGCTAATATAAAGATACTAAAGTTAAACCCGTCTCAGAAGATAGTCGGAAGGAATGAAAAAAATATTCCTGAGTCGTGTGGGAATTAAATATGCTATCTTTATATTCGTTGTAAGTGTGTTAAGAATAGATTAAAGATCTGAGGCTGTCTGTACGATCTGATACTAGCCGTAATAGGAACCAGCTCAAGTGAAAACACACGTAACCATGTTTTCCAGTGTTCCCACTAAGTGGTGTGAACGTGGGTGCAATAATACCTACTGGCGTTGTATTAACTGTCTATTTCTCAGGGTGTGATTATGGTCCAAGCGATGGGAGTGTTCGGAAAAATTTGAAGGCATTCTTGGCAAGATAAATGAGGTCTAATAGGCCATAAATATGTTACAGATTTTTTGAAAAAGCTCTACGGTTTGTCATAAAGTCAATCACTAATTGTTATTAACTGACTAGAATGGTGTCGACCCAAGTAAGTCTTGCGGAAACGTAAAATATTTTCGACAAACTTTTGAATTATGCACAAAAATTCTTTGTTCACGAAGACTCGGAACTGCATCATGTTCCTACATATTTAATCGTCCATATATTTTAATGAATATTTAAAATTAACTATTCAATATCACGATAAAAAAGAGGCTATTGCATAATCATTATGGATGACACCATTTAGTAACTATTTAATAATCTGTGACCATACAATGAAAATACTAAACTATTTAGGAAAAGATGATATTATGATGAGATGTCGATGATAACATACTTATAATAAAGACAAATGCTTGTAACTTGTCCCAGACAGATGAGGTATTCGCTCATTTCCTGTAGCACTCGGTTATATATTTATCACACGTATATACCTCAGACAAATTACTTCAACCGTACACTAAATTGATATTATTAACTTTTTGCTCGAGCCTTAATTCTGTCATTAGTACCGTGATGTGAGAAAGTCTTTTAATTCATATTTCAATTTGCCAATTGCGTAGCCCGTTCATTTTGGAAATTGCTGTGTAATGGGCATTTCGCCTTCATACATCTTGTAGACCGTTTCCGGATTTGTATAAGTAAATGAAGGGTTTTATATAGTTCTTGTACTTTATTACAGTAGCGACGTTAGAACCATAGTGATCCAAGTTACATTTTCAACTTTTTGAGAAAATGAGGAAAACGCGTTTGAACTTGTTCCTGAAATTGTCCTATTCCAAAGTGACCAATATGAGTTTCCTTAAGAAGATTGCTATAATAAGTACTTGGATCAGTGTGGCATGAAAAATATGTCTTTTTTTGGGATGTTTATAACAAAATATCGATTTTGACAAAAATGTCACTTGGATCACTATGGTTCTAACGTCGTCTGTTGTATTCTCTAACTTTGTGTCCGAAAATACCGAAAGTTAACTTGATCTGTGAATTGAGCCCAGGACCCCGAGATCTCAGCTTGTTACTTAAACCACTAGACCAGCAAAGGGAAGACTTATACTAATGTCTAAATAAACTGTATGTTTGTCAAAGTTAGAGCGTGGTGTTACAAACTTTACCGTTGTTACCGGTTTGCTCAGCTGGGGCCTGAGCCCAAACGCCGGTCGTTGGCTCTCTTGGACGGATTCACACTTCCGTTGTCACTTAATACACTTACCAAGATGCTGTGATATGAAGACCTTACATCTGGGAGATAAAGGGGTGAGTGGTTCCCATGATGGTAAGAGAATACCACCGCAACATCATAAAATGCACAAAACTAAAATGCTCAGTAATCTGATTGAATTTTAATTACGTAAAGCATTTCATAAATTGTAAATATGCCTTTGTAAGCTTCACTATTTTAGTAAAAGAAAGTTTTGACAAAATACCTTATCGACATTACAAATACACTAGCTTTTGCGTTGCGTGTAGATCTAAATCTATACGAAATAACTTTCGCTAAACTGTAACTTTTTTTTCATCAAAATTAATTAACTTATATTTACTATGAAGATGGTTTAATAAAGAGAAGAAATAATTAAATAATATCTGCCTATTTCATCATCTGACATAATTAAAATGACCCGAGAACCGAAAATCGCCTACTGAGCTGGTTTTAAAACATCTTTAATTCCCTTCATTGATAACAGTTTCCGCGTGACTAATAGACGGTTTATATGTATAATATGTATATAAATGGCTAATGTATAAGTAAAATCCGGAAATATCAGACGACATAATAATCGCGACGATCGATTACGAAACGCTTCTCGGGGGTCCGATTAATTAATCATTCTCAAATTAACATGCATCCGATAAAGCCATTACACAAGCTGGGATTGCACAAGTGATCTAAATCTTTGAACAATGGGAAAAGTGTGGATATAGATTGAGATGACCGAAAAATTTTTACTTAATTTAGGTGCAATTTAAATTTTAATCTTTTATTGCTTCATGTTGCGTGGTTATGAGCTTTAAGAGCTTTATTAAATTGGTCACGATAGCATTTTTTTTACACAAGTTTAGTTTGCGGAGAGCCACGCAGCCAATCTGATTGTAAAAGATCACGCAGCAATTTTAGAGGCCTGTTTTATTGTGTTTTCCGAAATTTAAAGCCGTTGCGCGTTGGTGCTTTGCCTGATCTTTCTGTGTCAGTCTTCCACTGTGCTAAGAAGGATCAGAGAGTGCAAAAGTGCTTTCGATCTTAATTTTGCACTATTCTTAATGTGCACTAGGAAGATTATACCGAACAAGCTAGCGAGACCTGTATTTCTAATAAATTAATTCTGAGGAAGCTTACAGCAAGTTATTATTTTTTTGTCATTATCCGCAATCACTTTTAAAACGACCCTTCAACCTAAGGTTTAAAACCTTAGGTTGAAGGGTCGTTTTTTTTTATTTTAAAAACAAGTCTGCAAATAATGTTTTTCGAAATATTAATTAGGGGAGAGTGTGCATGAAAGAGCCAGGCTTTGAAAGAGCCGATGTGATTTTCCATTACTTATCGATATTCTACCAAAGTTTAATTTTACTCCTTAAATGGTAACACTGGATAGCTGTCACCCACAAACATTTGACAGTTCTACGACAATAAATGGTCTCACAGGACTGTTACGAAAATTCGGAAGCCAAAAAGTAAGTTTCTTTGTGTTTCTTTCATCTTTTTTTTCAAAAAGGGTATTGCATAAGTTGACAAAACTGATATACAGTATTGGCGTCTATATATTTGCCCTTGTTTTGCATAAATAATATCAGATCAGCGTTCTGGTATAGTGCCTTTTTTTTTGAGGTCATATTTTTAAAAGCGTCGTGTTTTGAAAGAGCCAGTTATCTATGCTTTGAAAGAGCCGGCCCTTTTTTTATTAGAATTTAAAAAAAGGAATGTCAGTTCAAATGAAAGTCATAACTTTTGTGTTGTGTGCAATAAGAATTTTAATTCTACTAAAGAAGTATGGTACAAGTGCAAGATATGTAACGGGTGGGCATGTGAATCGTGTGGCCACAAAGGGGTGATTAATTTCTTCTGCCAAAATTGTTTTTAATGTTAAATTGTTTTTATATTGTTTTTATTTTTTAAGTTGTAGAGTATACGAAAAAGGGCTCAATATTATGTTCTTAGACAAATTTTTATTAACTATTTAATTTTTGACTAAGACAAAGTTCAAAAGTTTTAATTGTTGATTAAGACAATGTTTAATTATTACTGAGACTGTTTAAAAATTGTGATTTTCATATAATTACCAAAGTAAGCTTAGCATTTATCTGATTTTAAGGCCTTACCCAGAGCAAATGACTTTGAGCATTTCACCTTCACTTACCCCCACCTCACCTCACCCCATACTTCGTAACCATCGGTAATAATATGAGCGCCATCTAGTTAGCTAGCGCCAAACTATTACTAACATTATAAAGCCACTATTAGCAGACTGAATATTAATTGTCATAGAAAAAAAAGTATCTTGTAGATACCTCAGAATAGGGCTTATAGTCCTTATTCTGAGGTAGATACACACATCATAAAAGTAGAATCGAAATGTTTTTCAGTACGATAAAATACAACAAGATTAATTTTAATTTTTTTGTTCTCTATTTGAAAATACAAATTTGAACATGAAAGATTTTCAATACAAAAGAAGAATTCGATTCAAACGGTTTTTTCGATATTTTCAACGGATATCTAGATTGAAAAAAAACTCTTAGAGGATTATCAGAAGTTTTACGAGTAAAAATTACAGCAGGTATAGTACATCAGGAGGTGTTCTCCGGGTAGTATTACCAGGGTGTGTTTTCAGGGTATTAACATCATAGGTGTTCTCCAGGAAATATCATCAAAGGGTGTTCACCGGGTTGTTGCATCAGAGGGGTGTTTTCAGGGTAGTCACATCAGGGGGTGTTCTCCGGGTACTATTACCAGTGGGGTGTTTTCAGGGTATTAACATCATTCAACGTGCAACGTGGTCACGACCCTGAGGATTGGGATACGGAAACTGCGTGCTATTTCTCTCGTAGAATATCTACTCCAGTCAACGAAGCTCTAACTTTGCCATTTTAGCTGAAAAGATGAATCAAAGGACAATGCTAAAAAAAAAACCAGGTTGGAATCAAATGAAAAGTATCTGTAAAATTATTGGTAATAATATGTAATTAAATATTCCATAGGGGGCATCATCGAAATCAATGGCGGTATGTGTGAAATTGCTTTTCAGATTTTTAGGGGTCACATAAAGTATCAATTAAAGGAGTAAACAGATACAGTTGCGGTTTAAAAGTGTATAAAATGGCTATATCTAATATAATTATATTATATAATTGTATATAATTAATAATTATTATTTAATATAATAAAGCGTAACAGTTTGTTTGTCTTTGTAAACGCGCTAATATCAGGAACTACAAGACCGATTCTAAAAATTCTTGCACCAATGAGAAGCTACAACTTTACTGAATAGGTGCTAAAAAATATATTTTTATAAAAAATTATAAAAATATTTTTTTATTATTCAGTAACTATGTAACTGATACTTTATGTGACCCCTGAAAAATCTGAATAGCAATTTCACACATACCGCCATTGATTTCGATGATGCCCCCTATGGAATATTTAATTACATATTATTACCAATAATTAGAGATACTTTTCATTTGATTCCAGCCTGGGTTGTTTTTCATACTAGATGAGCATTGTCCTTTTCGTTAATGACCCCGTGATAATGATAACATACTAAAAATGCGGGGCGGGGTGGTGTCACCGGGGTCATTCGAAAAAATGGAAGAGGGTGAAAAATTACTTTTTCCCGATAATCTCAAAAACTAACAGAATTAAGAGAAAAAGTTTTAGACAAAAGCTGTAGAGAATTACTTTGTCTACAAAAAAGGTTATAATCATTTTACGCGTATCGCGCCCCGTTTTCTAGGAAATCGCGTACAATGTGCGAAAATTAGCACGAACAATGTTTTTCGCTATTTAAAACGGGGTTTTTTCATATTTTCCAATTGGAATGATTTTTATGCATCCTCCGACACACCCTAAGAGATTTCCTTCTAATTTTTATAGATTTGGGTCAACAAGTGCGTTTATTATTCAGTAACTATGTAACTGATACTTTATGTGACCCCAGAAAAATCTGAATAGCAATTTCACACATAACACCATTGATTTCGATGATGCCCCCTATGGAATATTTAATTACATATTATTACCAATAATTTGATTCCAACCTAGCTTCTTTTTGAGCATTGTCCTTTTAGCGTCAGTTTCAGCTTTACAACTAAAATGGCAAAGTTAGAATTTCGTTGACTGGAGTAGATATTCTACGAGAGAAATAGCACGCAGTTTCCGTATCCCAATCCTCAGGGTCGTGACCACGTTGCACGTTGAATGATGATAATACCCTGAAAACACCCCACTGGTAATAGTACCCGGAGAACACCCCCTGATGTGACTACCCTGAAAACACCCCTCTGATGCAACAACCCGGTGAACACCCTTTGATGATACTTCCCGGAGAACACCTATGATGTTAATACCCTGAAAACACCCTGGTAATACTACCCGGAGAACACCTCCTGATGTGACTACCCTGAAAACAACCCCCGATGCAACAACCCGGTGAACACCCCTTTGATGATGCTTCCTGGAGAACACCCATGATGTTAATACCCTGAAAACACCCCCTGGTAATACTACGCGGAGAACACCTATTGATTTTTCTACCCGGGAATATCCTTGGGTCCTAAGTGGGAGTATCTTGAGGAAAGGAGTGACTGTTCTCCTCCCGCCTCACCATGCTGCGCTACAACCTCAACGCGCTCAACAACACCGGCCGCCAGCAAGCAAAGAGGCTGAAGCGAGCCACACCGCCGCTCTGGCCGATGTTGGTGATAGCTCAAAGCCGCTTGATGATACTACCCGGAGAACACCCCCTGATGAATACACTAGCGATTGGGAGGGTCCGCAACGTTTCACCAAAGTACACGTATTAAAATTGCTCCGTTTAAATATTATTCTAATAAGTGTAAAAAGTAAATAGTTTTTAGTAAATAATGTTGTATAAAAATGTGCGGCAAGAAATAGCGCATCCTGTGGTGTAAATTTTAAATCGTTTAGTTGACATTTTGGATGTTTTTAACAAAATTAAACCAACTGTGACGGTTACGAGTGCAATATTGGATAAAGCATGTAAATAATTATTGTAAAGTGACTCATGTTCCAACGGACCTCTGCAAGCAAACAAAACTGATCTTTGGACCCCTATTCACGTCTGTTGGTGCGCGCCGTACTTCATCGCTTATTTCGGCCTATCTATACAACGCTCGGTGGCCGAATGCAAATACGCTGACGTAATAATAAGTGAACATTAGTTCAAATCCCAAGTAGTCCAAAAAACTTTTTGAACATTTTTTTTGGTTTGAGATTGTTTAGTTCTTCTATTTTTATTATTCAATTTTTTTAAATATCATTAGTTGGTGTATTTCATTGGATAATGTAATACACCAACTCAAGACTCATGACTCAGTCTTGGTTTGTATTGAATAGGCTGCGAAACTACTGAACCGATTTGGAAAATTCATTCACTTTTGGAAAGTCACCCGGGTACTATTCCCGGCCCGGGTGACATACGACAGGATTATAGGATAATTATTGACAAAAGAAATTACGCGCGGGTGAAGTGAAACCGAGGAGGCGGCCTAGTGTAGTCAGTGAAATTTACCGTCGTAGGTACCTACTGATCAATTTGTAAAATTCATTCACTTTTGGAAAGTTATCGCGATTTTGGCGAGCCATTTGGTGTAATGGTCGAGAAGTCGGCTATTACACCAGAGGTCGCGGGTTCGATCCCCGCACGGTACAAACATTTGTGTGCATGAACATGTTTGTTTGTATCGGTCTGGGTTTTTCTATTTATAATAATGTATGTATTTACAAAAAAAAGTATATTAGTAATGTTTATCCGTTGTCTAGCACCCATAGCACAACTAATGCTTAGTGCTGCACAAGCTAATGCTTAGTTTGGGGCTAGATGGTGCTGTGTGAATAATGTCCAGAGATATTTATATTTATATTAAATCGAGCGTGTAGCATTCGCCATTGATATAGTTTTACTACACTACTATTATTAAACAAGATAATTAAATCGTCCTTTCGCATTTAATACAAGACACACCTCAGCCTCACAATATAAATCGTCCTTGCGTAAACAAAGCAAGCAAACGTCAGTGCTTGTTTGTGTCGCTAGGTGTCGCTGTCTCACCGATCTGTCACGTGTGTGAGCGAGCGACACGGGTTCCCCGTAGCACAGCTAGCGACCGACTGCCCACTGAGCAAAAAAAAGAAGAGACGGGACTCCATAGTAAAAAAAAAAACAATGCCGATGTATGAAATTTAGGGAATGGATCAGTGCCAACCTAACGAACCTAACTGAAACCACAGACTACCTATAGAAAAATTTTACAAACCAATGTTGCCAACATGAACAAAGAAAATAGTGACGTGTTATCGATAAAATGGAATCGATAAAACTACTTTTAATTTTCTCAAATAAATAAATGAATGAAAAATCAAAATCAAAAATATCTTTATTCATTTAAGCATTCACAGAAGCACTTACGAATCGTCAAAACTAAAATATTTAAGTATTATAGTAGTTTACATAAAAATACATGTATATTTATTTCGTTAAATACGATATACTAATTTACATATTTTTAAAAATAAATATGTATTCATATTTTATTTTTTAAATTACTAAGATATAATATTTAATGCTAAACAGACTCCTGCCGCATTTTCCGCCACCGCTGATCTGAACCCCGGGTGTGTTGACTCTGGAGGTTCTGCAACAAATGTGGAATGGGTTATGTCTTATTCACAAATATTTTAACGGTTGACATGATATCTTATTTGTAGGCAGAGAACGCTTACTATAATATCCCGACGGTTTGTCGTAGGTAGTCACATCACAACTCAAGTATCCAGGAGAGGGTCGAAGAACACATTCCCCGAGTCGTTAATACATTTAGGTTGACGCTGAAAGTTCTGTAAAAGGAAATATACATGACACATAAGGCAAATCAAGTCTATCTAGATTTTATTATTGTGATTTATAGTATTAACTGCTAAATTCTTCGAACTAAATCAAGTATCTTTCAAATAGTTTCATACCTCCAGCTCGTTACAAATAAAAATATTTGTATAAAAACACTTACATATTCTACTAACGCCGTTATTTATTTCGCAATAGCTTGTTGTTGTGCTTTCTTTGATAAATTCGCAGTAGTTTCCTCGGTTATCTCTGTTGACTGGAGGTTCTGCAACAAAATATGTAGAATGGGATAAGTCTTATTCACAAAATATATTTTTTCTATATTGTGTCTTTTTCTTTTTAAAATCCTGGGGTCGAAAATGCTTTCTACAAATATATTTAAATTATTGGTGCAATTTTTCTATAGGCACATAGGCCAAGTCCTTTTTACCTGTAATTTTTACCCATTGCTTGCACCTACAAAGTAAAATGATTAAAGCACATTAATACCATTAATGCAAAAACCTTCTTTTCCTATTTGTCACAGCTCAGTCGCTGAACTTAATAAAATTAGAAATGGATCAGGTTTAAAGAGTTGCTTAAAAAGGATGTAGGGTAAATAAACATTTCTTAATATAAATAGCACTGACACAAAAAACCATACTACTTTTGTGCTATCGATAGTCGATAAAAAATTGCACTGCACTACTGTTTACGTAAAACATTATCCCACATATTTATTTGGAAATATGTCTTTAAATTCAATAATTTTTACGATATATTGATTATGAGTATAGTTAAATTCGTTAAATGTACTAACCGGTCTTCATCCAGTGGAAATTTAGCCATAAATGTTCGTTTTTCGTCTTCAACCTGACTTGTTCTCAGTCTACATATCTCGCACCTTACAATTGGCATATTTATCACTGCACAGGTTTACAGATTATTACAATTGAAAACTACGCAAATTACTGCTAAATAACTCTAATTTCAATTTAAAAACAGATAGTTTAAACCAGTGGATCAAACCACGAATTTATACATGACATTGACAATTTGATGACAGATTGCCATCTTGCAAACATGGCCGCTGTGACATATTATACGGCTAAATCAAAAGTGTCAGAGATGTCATAGCAACCATTTGAATGTGCACTACTTCTCTACTTTGACGGGTTCTGCCGCCATTAAAATTTCCACAAATTTCATACAATCTTTTTTCTATACTAAGTTTCGCCAGACTGCGACTGCCGCCCGCTACCCGTTGTGGGCCGTGAAAGAAATGGCCGTCCGAAATTATGAATAATAATCCGTAAAAATCAAGAAAAGGATGATTTCCAAATTTTTAGCAGCCAATTTATAGTTATTTTGATTGTCTATCGATTGGCGCAAGCCAAATTTAAAAAACACGTTTAAATTAGGAGGAGTGCATGAAATAAAATTATTTTAGACGTACTTTCAAAGTCAGTTTTGGTAGTGATAAATAAAGATAAACACAAACTTTAAACGTGGAATTTTAAGATAAAACTACAAAGATTATTTACGTATTTTTTAAACTGTTGTATATGCATTAAATAAGGAGTTGAGAGCCGTTAAAAACAAGACTTTTGGTCTGGGAGAAGCCTTAAATACTTAACATAATTTTAATTGATAAAAAACCGTTTAGTAGCTCAAAAGTAGGTATCGGCTCTTTCATAACACATGGTAGCTCTTTCATTGACCTGCTGCTATGAAAGAGCCGATTTCGTTTTTTTTTTAAACTATTTATATAAAAGATTATCAGCGTTGTTATCCTCTTTATTTTCATTTTATAACATTGCCAATTAAAGTGATTATAAGAAAACCTAGTTTCATTTGAAAAAAATATAATAGAAGTGTGTTTTTTTTAAACTATTCAAAACTGGCTCTTTCATCCACACTCTCCCCTACTAGCCTTCCGCCCGCGGTTTCACCCGCGCGTAATCTCTTTTTACAAATATCCCCCCTTCCCCCCACATTTCCAGGATCAAAAGTACCCTATCTTCACCGGGGATAGTGTAGCTTTCCAACAGTGAAAGAAATATTCAAATTGGTTCAGTAGTTTTAAAATTGTTATTCCCGCCGGAATGAGACGTTTCCCGTAGGAATTTTATAGCCTATGTCCTATTCCGGGTTAGAAACTATACGTGTGCCAAATTTCATCGAAATCCGTCTAGCCGTTTAGGCGTGATTGAGTAACTAACATCCAAACATCCAAACATCTAAACATCCAAACATCCAAACATCCAAACATCCAAACATCCAGACTTTCGCATTTATAATATTAGTAGGATAGTTAAAACCAACGAATTTAAATATCGTTGGTTAAAACCTTGGAAGAAATTTTGTTCAAAATTAATATAGCATCAGAAAGAGTTCAATTCCGAAATTATAACCTGTCTTTTTAAAATACTCAGATTTTAATTTGGTCGTAACGAGAAACGATTTAGGGTTCAATTTTGTTTACCATTAAAAGAAAAGGGTGGAAGCACAGGCTTTGCTTCGAATGTGAGACTTCATACGAAGTGTTAAAGGTCGGAATTCATGTGGCATGGTTATTAAGGGCAAGGGTCCCATCGACAGGTGGTTTTGACCTGTTGTTTTTGTTATCGTTGGCGACTGGCATGTGTTCGGTGTTTCGATATTATCGGTTGAGATATGTACTACTTAGAGCGTTATACGAGTATGTCCATTGTCCAATCTGCCTTCAATCTACTTAAATACTTCTTACAAATTACTGTATAAAATCTGTGAAAAAATCTTAAACGCAAATTAAAGCAAAATTAATTGAATCCGTAATTAAATAATAACACGAATAGATTCCTTTGTTAAGGAATAATTAACTGGCCCTCAACTAGTATTTTCGTGCTTAAATTATTGTTTCTTTTACAAAAATTACAAAATAACATATTGTTTTAGTCAACAATCTACAAAGGCAGGAATATTGAGTGAGTCCCTTCTATAAATCATAGAATAAACTAAGATAAAAAAATTAAGATCAATTAAAGGATTTTTAAATTGATAAGTATCAATTTCATTAATATTTTAAATTGATATGCTAAAATCAAATTCGTAGGAATAGTTCTGAATTTCTGAATTCATATATTATGCTAGGAAGTGTTAATAAACTCTATTTTAGTAATCTGTGTTACAAACTTACAAAAAGCTAAGCCTAGAAGAATTGATTGACAGTAGTAGGCAATGATATTTGTAGTAGGTTAAAAGAATTAACGAAGATTTATACTATTAAGCTATGCTCACCTATTTTAACTTTTTTCATTAAAAATGGGAAAATATAAGCCTTGATTGCTAATGAAGTAAAAGGTAAAGAATTGTCTTTATTATCCAACTAATACTTTATATGCGAAAGTTTGTATGGATGAATGATTCACTAGGTGGATTCACTAGGTGGATGGATTGAGTGGTCCGTTGATAACAAAGGCTAAAAACTACTACAATATAGCTTAAATCAGAATCACATACACTACTTTTATCAATCACTCGGGCAAAACTACTTGTGGAAGCTAGTCACTTCCTAATCCTAAAATGAAATTAGCTTTAGATATTTATTTCCTATTATAGTTAACTGCTATCCACCAGTGAAAGTACCGTTTTAATCCGCAAAGTCACTTCAGAGATTACGCAGCACAAACAAACAAACAATTTTTATATCAATATTTCTTTGTAATAACTATCACTATCACTTTCTCTTTCTTTATATATTGCTTTATTGCCTATATTGCTATTTGAATTTAACAACTATTAGGTAAGATTTTTTTTAAAAGCTCTGCTACTACTTAGTCAGCAGGGAACTTAAAAAGATACTAGGGATTCGTTTTCTCCACAAGTCATACCCACAAGAGTCAAGATTGTCATCTTAGAATATATGTTATTATTCTAAGATTGTCATCTATCTTCCCTATTCTGTTGCGTTCTCTTACTTAATGTACAATTGAAAAATCACTTTTGATTGAAAATTACTATCTTCAAATGTTAAAATCAACAGATAATTCTAATTTGGGCAATAATACCCAAAAACGCAATCATAGTAGGAAGTAAAGTCATTATATCCATTAAATTTTAACCTGTTAACCTTGCATTCACAGAATATGATTGAATTGTCTCGAACTGTCATTACTATGACAATGTCCATTCAACCTCAGTCCTATTGTTCGATGGCCAAGTGACTGACATAGTGGCAATTGTCTGCCGAGATGGTATTGAGGCCTAGTTTACTGATTGAGGTCTGTGGGGCTGACTAGAGGTTTATCTCATTTCCTATGTCATCGTGACTCGTTGTCTGCTAAGTTTATTGGTTTTCCCTCGTTCTAGTCCTCTTTTGATTGGAATTGGCTATTGACTTGAGTTGGTGTTAGACTTTACCGCGTTTTTACTGTTGCCATTTGAGCTTGTTCTACAAATATGTAGATTGGCTCCCAGGAATGAATGCTCTAAGTTAAGCATTAAAAGCCTTAAGCATATTGCTTTAGGTTTACGTGGAAGACTTTTTCTTTATACTGGTTCAGTTGGTAGGCAGAGACGCAGCCCACTTGATGGTAAGCGGCAACTGCGGCCTATTCCATTGAGGGACGCTTCACCTGCAAGCGTCACTAATGAGTGACGCTGAGTGACTAATGATTGTGCTGCCAGACAGGCTCATCTGATCTTCGAACCTCTGATTTCAAGTGTACTGGCTCCCACGTTAATTTTGCCGGAACACAGCCAGAGCTGTTATGGGGTGGTAGCTAGCCAGTCGGACTCTGAAAAAGCCCTGCCACCAACCAGACCCAAGGTGGGAATCGAACCCACGACCTCCGTGTTTTTATACCCGAGCGGCTTAGCCACTGTTCCACGGAGGCGGTCAGACATTTCCAGATCTGATTGACTGGGCTGGTCAATAACCACAAGGCTATCACCGGCTCGTCCCAATCGGGTAAGAAGGGGAAACCGGGGGAGTTAAGTGGGTAGTGGGACTTAGTCTCGAGCCTTAAACACGGCCACAGGCGTTACTAGCCTGCGGTTATGGCGCGTAAATGCGTTATCCTCCGCCAAAAAACAAAAAGATCTGACTGACTGGGCTGGAGCTGGAGTAGCCAAAATCTGTCGAATTATGCTCTGGCTTTACTGTAATGTAGTCGTTGGGGCCAGTTCATTTGAAATTAAAAGGTCTGAAGATCAAAGAAGTAAACGCTATGATGAGATGAGAAATTTTGAATTTATTCCTGGTCAAATAGGCCGTCCCGGCTGTTAATCAAGCGTGTCACACGATTGTTTTAAAATAATAAAAGAAGAACGACAGAAATACCCTTAACTTAGATGTCATATTATGTGGTAGTGATGTATATTATGTACTGTGTACATGAAGATTTTAATCCAATTAAAATTAGTTAAATAACATAACCTAACATCATAATATAAATAACATTTCTATAAGTAGGTAATTTCGTTGACATGAGAAAGGCCTTAATAACATTAATTAGAATTAAAATACCTAATTTCAGTTTAAAGACGATGTATTGTGTGACTAGAACAATTGTTTCTGAGAGCGAAGTTTTCAGTTAAAAATGTTTTCGCACCTTAATAAAAGTTTACGTGAAATAACTTCATTATCTACACTTATCTCTTGCACTTTATCATGTTTTATTATATTTGCTGGTACATGAAATCTCTTGCCGGAATCAAACTGTTGCGAATAGATATTGCTTGCAAAAACAGGTTTCATTTTATAAGAGCCTTTACGTAAACCAGAATCAGCGACATAAACCTAAACCGTATCTTTACGCTTTATTTTCTGGAAATCAACATGCCATATTACCACTTGCCCATGTTCACTTATAAGGAAAAATCAACTCTGAAACTAGTAGAATTTCTCTCATAAGCATATTCAACAAGAAACCTCACAATTACGTTCCTTGAGCGTAAGTTTACTTATGAAACAGTAAGTTAAACACAAGTAATCGGAAACTTAATGTAACTACAAGAAAATCATACAAGCAAGAAACTAGTCTATAATTAGATACAGAATAGAGCAAGGACAGACATACCGGATCGTCAGCGGTGCACAATGAACCACTTGATGAAATAACCGTTACGGACACAATACACGAGTCATCGGCATCGCAAGATACACGAGCTTTCGACTTTCGCCCATTCACACGACACAAGTATTAAGACATTAAAATGATATCGAACTTTAAGAATCCGAAGGAAAAAAACTCGCTCAAACTCCACCGGTAAACCAAAGAGTGCACAGTCGCGTCAATAACAACAAAAACTTTGTCACAACCGAACTAATTGGGCGCGTTCAAAATTGGAATGTATTTCAAATTTGACGGATCAAGACATTCACCTCTTGTCGGAGCGGCGCGCGCACTGGCGGCCGAGCGCTGCGCAGAACCCGTTTCGTAGAAAAAAACACCTCTTCCCGCGTCCAACGGCGACGAGCCGACCCTTTGCATATTTCCCTGGTCGCTATTTATCATTGCACCGGCATTATCCACAGGGAACGGCACGGAAATTTCTTGTAGCTTCTCGGGGACTAGTTGAGTGTCGTTGAGTTGATTGTCCGTTCGCGCGACGTCGGCCTTCGGTGCGACGGCCATGTTCGCATGAGTCAGGGCTTGGCGCGAAACGTCCACCTTGTTGCGGTCTTGCATACTCGTCATTATGCCGACTTGATTCCTCGGCACGACGACAGGTCTGCCGTACACTGGCCTGCTGCTATATTTCTGCGTGCTATCAATCACACGAGGCTCCGGAACCGGTGTATTGGCAAACGCATTGACTTTCAAAATTTCATTAGCTTGTTGTAAAAGTCGTCTCTGTATATTTTCAATTTCTCCTTTAGATGCTCTCGAGTTTTCTGACAACTCTGCTATCAGTTGGTTCACACTAAAATCTTGTATTTTAGTTTCCATTGCGCTGTTTTGCGATGTAGAAGCTTGAGCTTCAATTATCGTTGCGTTATTGTTTATGTTGGAATTCTTGTCTTCTTTTTTGGGGGCTTTGACCTTCATTTCTGATTTGTCCGGCGGCGTGACGACTATGGTCGGAAGGTATTCTTCAGCCGGCGCGTTGGTTGCTTCTCTGCCTTTGCCTCGCTTCACCTTCCTCACAGTCCTGCTGGCCATCACATTGTTACGGGGCACTTAATGATGATTGTGTTTTCTTCATTTACTTTTTGTGCGCATTTTAATCCGATTTCCAGTCTCTACCTTGTTTGCAATAAATGATTTAATTAGTTTCACGAGCTGTAAATGTGGAATCAAAGAAATGTCTGTTTTATCGAGGCAATTAGTTTGAACATTTTTAAGGATAATCTACGTTAAGTTTATGTTCAATCGAGGCAAGTTCTTGGAAGTTTGCGAACCGTTTTGCGTAGGGAGTGCATAAAATTTGCCAAATATAGTAATAACTGGTTCGTATTGTGTTTCAGTGACAATAATGATGGTTGACACACTTTCCCCTTGTCTGATATTTCATAAGCCTTTGTTATACTTGTATGTAGCATAGATTTGTTCTCACAAGTGTTTACATGTTACGTATTATTATGTACTAGTTTGCAGCATTATTTGAAGTTGCACATAGGGGAATACCGCACCTACTATTAAATATTTTTTGAATACCAAATCTGTTGTAACTTCCTATAAATTTGAGATGACGAGTTTAAAATAGTAGGTTGATAATATTGATATAATGATGGAGTAAGAGCCCATTATTTAATGTTAATGTTATGAGACTCGGGTAGTTTAGGCGTAAACTAGCCCACGGCTTTTTTGGATCGATCTTGGGACCTTCTAAGTGTCCTGTAATCAAGGAGTTTAAAAGACTCAAATTCTTATTTTTGTCTACTTGTTGGAATGTTTTTAGAATACCTAGCGTTAATGTTTTATAGCTAAAAGCTTTTGTACTAAATTAATAGTAAAATTTTGTCCTCAAATATATCTCTTGGATAAATTAAAGGATTTCTCTACAAAACTATGTTACAGATCTTTCTTTATATTGTGCTGACTGTTGCTAAAGCTCGTAGCTTTACAAGGTCTATGCGGATAATTTTATTCGTGCATGATTTAGTTCTGATACGACCTTCACGTGTGTTTAATAAAACAAGTTCATAACTTTGTAACTTTTGACTTTAGCTCATTTACATATAGTACGTTCAACACCGACTACGCCAGACTTACATGACAGACGGTTTGACATGATCTACATTTGCATAAGTTGTTCCAACTGATATAATATAGCATATTATATTGTAAAACGAATCTTAAATAAAGGCAGTAGAGTCTAAAATCTGTTTTGCTTTGAGGAGATTTAATGGTTTGATATATTTTTTGTTTTCATTTGATAATACCTTATTTGTTTACATTAAAAGATTTTTATCTATGTTTTTGGAGTACCTTTAACGCTAAAGATAAAACAGCGTATTGTAACCCTTAAACAGGGACGAAGTAATGTCAATGATCTTAAGAATAGTAGTAGAAGTAAAATATAAAAAAGTCTTAGTAAAAAAATTTAAAAGACCTACTACGAGTATTACACCATAGGCATAGTAATGAAGACTAGATTTCAATGAATTTGCTTTTTGTCTAATAATTTTTGTCAATACTAGTACTTTTACATAGACATTATAATTATTGTATTCAGATCCTTTAATTTATTTATCTGTACGTAGACTTGAGTCATCTGTGAAATGATTATTATAAAAAATGAGACCTCTTTTTGGTCCATTATCATTGCTGACCTTTTAAGCGCCCAGTTTGGGAGTCTACCTCAAGGTTCAGTTATTACCCTATGAACCTTCACGTACTCATTGCCCTAAAGGAGAGACACAGATTGCAGATTGCAAAATTCATTGACAAACATTCAATTACAGTTGAAAAGGTCATGCTGGCAGCCTGTGGACATCCGTGGGAGAGGTGACGTAAGGGATGTGACGTCACCCGCCGTATTCGGCTTTTGCGCGGCCAATTAGGGTGGATTTATTATGATGCGTGTGCGCAGAGCAGAAAGGTGCGGTGAATTCAAGTTTGTGAGAGAATTGGATTATCAGTATATTGGATTATTTATTCTAATAGAATCGTAAAATCGTAAAGGAAAAAATCTTAAAAGGATTAAGAGTATTAAGATGTTCAAAATTGAGTCGAAAGTCAGTCCTCAATTATGATTTAGTACAGCTTTGGTGCCCATAACAAATGCTTAGACCGACTGCGATTTGTTTTTTAGATTGAAATGGATTTCTATTGTGTCAGATTTCTCAAACATAGCTCGGTTTTGCGAGTTGTGAGCATCAAAACATATTTGTTAATCGTTATGGTTTAGCCAGGTTGTTGATCATTTTGACTTCGAGATCATTACTTGATTTAATAAATTAATTTCATTCATCTGCTGTGAAAAAAATGTGTTTTACACTGACATAATTCTTTTAGTGACACTAGCGTCACCATATTCTGGATCGAAATTGACATGTCCCAAAAGCACATTATTTTGCAACTGCAACATTTGAAAGCACTAGATATACCAAAGTTTAACTGATAAACATGTTCGATTTATTTTACGAGCTCAGAAACTGATCTAACGATGCCTTTATAACACCGAACAGTTCTACCAGACGTATACCTGTCAGATCCTACGCGTAAGTATATCAAGCGTATATTTAATGACATAAGTCTGTTTACAATAGGATATATTTACGACCCTATAAAATACGAGCGTAAATGTCAAGTAGAGCAAGCTTTGATTCGTTTCATGGAAACGTCGTTTCGTCAGGTTGTCGTGGATCAACAATTTGTTGTTCCTAATTGACGTGCCCAACTAAAAGGGAGTGGGAAAGGACAACGCAAGAAGTTGTATGGGCCCTGTCCCCACCCACCAACAGACTTGGCACTAGTTTCAATATAATTTTGACATTCCATATAAAGACAAATAACCATTTTTAATCCAAAAAATGACGGGGTATTCAAAAACAATAAAACCGTGCTTATGCCGTACGCCTAAGATTCAGAATTGTACTGTAAGTGTCTAGCTTCAAGTAGACTCGGCTGTAAAATATTTTATAAGATTATATTTTGATTGAACGCTTTTATTTAGGCCAGGGGGGTTACTCTTGATCGCCTGCACATTATTTTCACAATTAACTGAGTCAAAAAAATACTTGAAAAATACAACATTCAAATTAGAATTGCGTGAAATCCCCATTCCTACGGCGGATGTCGTCATACAAAAAAAAGATCAGTATGGCAAGAGGTATAAATAGAGATACGTTTGAAATCTGTTGGTGGGTGGGGACGCTCCTTTGCATAGTCCTTTATTAGACTGGTTACCTTAGACTCCTCTCTTGTTACTTACTTATAACTTATGTGTGGTAGAGCCATAAAAAACAAAATATTTCTTATTCCTTTAGGTTTCAAAGATGCACTTATATGAATCTTTAATATCAATATTACTGATTGACTCTACTACTCAGTTCCGAACGTTGCACGTTGGTATCTACTGGGAAGAAAGAGTACTCATCATGCTGTAGAGACTTCCTGTCTATCAGTGGAAATGGGATAATCCCAGAACACCCTCTCAAAGAAGACGTGCTAGTTATTACGCTTCTTTAAGAAAACGAGTGCCTAAATTAATTTGAATCGTTAAAGATACTGTTTTTGGAAGTAAATTGTTTGGATTATGAACTGTTTCCTCACAATTTATAAAATAAAATAGTTAATTGGATGTCTATCTACGTCAGTTATTATGTATCGTGTCTTTCCAATTCATAGACCCTCAAAAATAAAAATACGTAGTGCACCTACTTTTGCATACATTGCTACGGTAGTAACAATTTTGTAAGGAGCAGTTGTAATAACATATTTGCTCAAATTGTATATTTATTCTATTTATGGCGTCAATAATAATAATTATTTAAGCACCACATAAATAAAGTTTTAACTCCATTTGACTCTCTCTACAAAAGATTACTAACCAAATACGACATTTTACCACTCAACCGAAGCAATGGGAAACCTGCTCCATTAAAAATGCCATGAAAGTCGCATACATCAACGTAACGATCATGATCCTCGGTAATATGGCTAAGGAAACCATATTGAAAACCTTCCTTTCCCAACGGAACAATGCTCAATCACAATTGCAAGTAGACGAAAAAAAGAAAAGTGCTTTAGATAACCAGTAGGGCGGAAGATATTATCAAGAGATTACGATGCTTATCGGAGCACGCACGATTTATCTCGTGTACCTTTCATAGACGCCTCGATGGTCTAAGTAAGCCAAAATTTCGGGGTCCTGGGTTCAATTTCCGGGTCGAGCCAATTTTCTGTCGATTTTCTTGGACACAGCTCGAGTTTGTGATCACCAATCCGCATTTGGCAAGCGTGGTGATTAAGCCAGTACCCATCATTGTATCGATAACTTGATTTCAAGGATGGAGGCCTTAGCCCAGCAGCGGGATCAGGGTTGCCAACTCTAAAAAATATTTATCCCTAAACCTAGGTCAAAACCCCCTAAAATCACCTCAATTGCTTGAAAATCCCCCCAAAAATATTTAATAAAAATAATTACAATTAATTAATAAAAAATGTGCAGTAATATAATTTGTTTTTACTCTTGTAAACTAATATTATAAAGAGGAAAGATATAATTGTCATTGTCATATTTGTCATAGACAACATGGTGGAGTTCGTGTTTTATTTTTTATTCAACTCTGTACTCTTAATAACAAACAATCTCACTAGATGTCGCTAAGGCGATATGTATAAAAATTAAAAATGAACATGATTCGCTGGATTGGATTATCACAAGGCTATGGAGACTATACTCACTTTTATTTTGCAGAATTTGGAATAAAAAATATATATTTAAAGTTATAAAAATCCCTAAAAATACCCCTAAAAATATAACACCCCTAAAAAAATCCTTTCTCACTTATTTACCCCCTAAATCTGGGGGGAAAACCCCTAAGTTGGCAACCGTGAGCGGGATATTGATAGGCTGATACTTTACTTTGTTTTTACTACCTTTCATTGCATGGCAGCAGCAACGTGTTCAGTGAGCATTAAGTTAGATAGCCCTCATGTTTGGATTTTTCTTTATACTCTTGACTCAAACATGAGGGCTATCTAACTTAATGCTAGCACTGAACACGATAAAAAACAGCAAAATTTAGAAAAAGTTTAAATTGGCAATATCTTAAAATCCGAGCAACTTTTACTGAGGTCATGTTAGGCTTGTTCGATGCCTCTTGTGCTGGCCTACCCCCAGTGTCACTGTGCCGTGTTATTTTTGGGACATTCTGTATACCTAATTCGTTTTTGGGTAAGGAACCTTTGTTATTAAACCATTACTCGAATTTATGGAAATATGATCCATTTCCACGGTACCTATTGTTTCTGTTTACAATAGTTTTTGCAAGTATTTCAAGTCAACGGCCCCAGTCCTGGCCGCGGGTCACAGGCCACCGCAGCATAACAATGAAAGGTCTAAACGGTTTAATTAACAATTAGACAAAGAGATCGGATTTATCCGTTGTCTGTGCCGAGCGTCTTTTACAATGGTATGAATTGTAAACGGAATGGACGCCTTAGACCATGGGCGTTTCCAGGTTGAGTGATAAATGGAAAAGAGTCGACCATTTAGTGTAGGAGTCACTTCATGGCCGATATTCGATAGCGATTATACTAGGTCAGTCGGCAGACAGGCAGGCAGCCCAGCTGATGGTAAGCAGCCACTGCGGCCTATTCCATTGAGGGACGTTTTACCTGGAAACGTCCCTCAATTTGCTGCCAGACTGAAGACTCATCTGATCTTAGAGCCTCTGATTTCAAGTGTAAAATCTCCCACATTAATTTTGCCAGAACACAGCCAGAGCTGTTATGGCGACAGATTTCACCTGTGGGGGTGTTAGCTAGCCAGTCGGACTCTGAAAAAGCCCTACCACCAACCAGACCCAAGGTGGGAATCAAACCCACGACCTCTGTGTCTTTATACCCGAGCGACTTAGCCACTGTTCCACGGAGGCGGTCAAAAATTCTAGTTAAAGGTCTATTAGGGAAAAGTGCTTCCATCATTATAAATGTTAAGGGAATCATCAGTTGTAGTCATCGATACAGTGATAGCTTCATTAACACGCCAATGCGGGTTGGTGCTCACATTGTCAAGTAATATCTATATACATAAAACTCAAAGGTGACTGACTGACTGACATAGATAGATATCAACGCACAGCCCAAACCACTAGACGGATCGGGCTGAAATTTGGAATGCAGGTAGATGTTATGACGTAGGCATCCGCTAAGAAAGGATATCTCGATATTCCCACGGGAACGGGAACCACGCGGGTGAAACCGCGGGCGCCCGCTAGTTAAAAATAATTTGCCTGACCCGGGAATTTAACACTGAAAACCCTGAGATCACTGCATGGTATAACCACTAAACCATTGAGATGGTTATTTGAATTATTTGCCTTATGAGAATAGCTTTGATACAGGTTTTTTCTAGTGTGGAACAAACATGACAGCTTTTAGGCCATAGTATCTTGGATTCCAATTTTGACATTTTATAGATGGTAAAATCAATAAGATCAAGTCAAAACGCTACGGGGAAGGAGAAAAATTTAGTAAGAGGCGTAAATTTTTTATATGAAACTTTACTAGAACGCGAACAAGCGTTGAAGAATTTCCCGCGTTTTTATCCAACCGCGAACTAAAAGCGGGTAATGTGTTACTTGTCACAAAGCTCCCATGTGCTCGAATCGATGCCTATTTTAATGGCAATTGTTACGATAGTAATAATGTCGGTGTTTAAAGGTGAGAGAAAATCGTGAGGGGAACTCATTTAGAGTGGCATTGATTTAAAGGGGGCAATCAAAAGTTACGTAGCGTTCTAAAAGGGCTGACCAAAGAAAATTATCAGGGGCAGACTGTGCGTTAAAATGCATATGAGGCTTTGACCCCAAAATAAAAACTGACCTAGTATAAAAAAAAAATTTGGCCGATCCAGAAACTGATGCCGAGACACCCAGATCATCCATCGGGGAGCAGGAGGGCTTTTACATTTTTCATTAATAACTTGTACTTATGACATAAATTATGCAAAAACATGAAATGCATACAAATCCTAAATTAGAACTTTCATATTTTCAGTAAAAGTACTTTGCGAAACATTTCGAAACTTGCACAAAGCTTCTTTGTGATTCGAATTATGAAACCATCAGAACCGTACGTCCAAACTCGGAGGATTCAGGCGACTGGGACCATATGAAACTGGGACCGCGGTCCCAGTTACCTGTTAACATTTTTGAATCGGTCGACTGGGACCATAACTTTGTTTTATTTATGACACCTTTTGTGCTAACTGTACTAAATCTTGTATTTCAACAATGGATTTGTGATTAAAATTACGGGTGGTCCCACTCGCCTGACGAAATAAATAAATAAAAACTAATCAGGCAACTGGGACCGCGGTCCCAGCTATGTAGTGGTCCCAGTCGCCTGAATCCTCCAAACTCGGGACTTTTATGAATGAGTATAATACATATTATATTTATATCATTACTAAACCTGTCAGTAATACACTAGATATGGTAAAAGTTCAATAAACTACGCAAAACGGTTAAACGTAAACCATCTGAAGAAAGCTAGTGCCTCGTAAAACAAACATTTCGTAATGAATACTACGAAACGCGATATTTGTCAAACATCTTGTCATCTCCGCACACATGAAGTAGCTAATATCCTTGATTTCAATTAGGTATACCGTAATATATCGGTATTGAAACGTTATAATAGTTTATTAGCTAAAAATTATTTTAATCTGTGGAATAATTTTGACAATTCCAATTGTTCTATTTTCAAACACTATGTTCACTGCACATTCCGTCACACACTTTTAAAATTCCAAAATCAAATCGCACAATCTGTGAATGAGCAAATATATATTTTTTTAATCGTGATACTGGCCTAGCAGGGGTTAGATAAAAAAAACAATTAGTTAATGACACATTGAATGTTTTTTTGCCTCAGAATAAGGTTTTTGCAATTCGATTATTAATTTTTGTCACTTTTTAAGTTATCCAAATTCAATATTGCAAATTCTGCGATTAATGATTTTTCCAAAGAGTGTAGGTAGGTACTTATTAAACCAAAAAGTTTCGCGCGCGAAGTTTCTATTGTTCAACGAACAGATAATGTATGCGATTAGTACGATTGAAAGTTCGTCGGTAGAGCACATAGAAGCTCCGACGCACAAATTATACTGAACGCTTTGCGCCCGCGTACATTGGGCCAGAGATTCGCTTTCGTAGCCTCAAGTCGGTGACGTAGAGATGGGAAAAAACAGACACGGCCTTAGATTTGGACAACACATTGAAATATTACCAGCAACGGTACAACCTTAACAATGGCAATTACCTCAGATGTTTGCGAAAATAACCGGCAGAATTCAATTTTCTGAATTCTTATCGGTTTTAAGATACTTCATAATTATGAATCATAATTAAGAATTGTTACATGTAAACTTATGCGGTAATTTTGTTCTTTTGAAACACTTACAGTGAGACGATAATAAGAGATTGTGTGAACACAGTTTAAATAAGTATAAGCAGAGACAAGCGTGAAAACTTGAGACACAGAGAAGAGGGTTTGAGCTAATCAGCTGTGATAAGCTGAGCATCATCTCGAGATTTAAAATAATCATCTTGTTTTCTAAGGTTTTACAAAAGCAAAGGAAAATCGCTTCAGTGGGTTAGGGGTGAAAGTATTAAAGGTAGCAAACATAGTTATTTTGGTATTTATAAGTATGACGCAGAATTGATTAGATTGGTGATCCTAGGGGGTGGCCTATGTCCGGCAGACATCTTTCTACTGTCATGAGGATCAATATTGCAATATCTGATGATAGACTGTAGGCCATGCTACACATAGGCTGTAATCGTTAAGAAGTCGTCTTTCACACCAAGAGATAGGTTGTGGGTTCAATACGGTACAAATATTTGTGTGCATGAACATAATATGTCTGTTTGTATCGGTCTGGGTCCTGGGTGTTTCCATGTATAACAAGTAACAAGTATGTTTTTACAAAAAAAGTATAAAAGTAATGCTTATCCGTGGTCTGGCACCCATAGTAAAAGCTTTAAACATAGTTTGTGGCTGGACGGCGTAGGGTGAATGGTGTCCAGGAATAAATATTTAAATCATAATAATTTAAATCGGTCAGTCTAACACCTCTATCCGTTCCTAGGCCGTGGTCAAGACGGTGGTATACCATCGGTCACACGTGGCCGGCGAGGGTAATACGCCGCGCTCCGCCGCACGCGGGGGATGTTGAACCGCGCCTTATGCCCACTGGTCTATCACTGGCAGGTTATTCTGAAACGTTTCTATTAGACCAGTGGTTTTATTCCGACGAAAAAATGTTATTCTTTTTAAATAAAAAAAAGCAACTTTACTTGCCTGACAAGCAGCCCACCTGATGGAACAGAACCTCTTGTTTTTTCTTTTTTTATATACCATATCAGTTGGCAGACAGACACGCAGCCCACATGATGGTAAGCGGTCACTGCGGCCTATTTAATTGAGGGACACTTCACCAGGAAGCGTCGCTCAGTGAGCTACCAGACTGTAGGCTCATCTGATCTTCGAGCCTTTGATTTCAAGTGCACTGGCTCCCACATTAATATTGCCGGAACACAGCCAAAGCTGTTATGGCGGCAGATTTCACCTGTGGGGGTGGTAGCTAGCCAGTCGGACTCTGAAAAAGCCCTACCACCAACCAATGATGGTACAGAACCACTTTTTTTTCTTTTATGCCGCCTTGCTACCCATCCCAATGGTGAGGAATGAGGATATGTGGGACTCTACATCTCTCCTTTTGCGCTACCCAGATAATACTGTGGCTACGGCCTATCTTATTATGGACACTTTAGAAGTAACGCTCAATGTGCTGTGCGCAGCACGCCTATCTGTGAGTTGTAGAGCCATGATGCGGATTGTTTAATAATTCTGTCCTACAATATAAATCGGGCAGGTCGACTGGCTTTCATGGAAGTCCCATGTATCCGCCAATTAAGTAACTTTCAGCCAACATAACATACATTTATTTAACCCAAAGCAATCACGTAGCTAAACTTCTTTTTAATCAACATTAAAACCTACATAGGTACCACTTTTTTTTCAACAGCAATAGCAAATTGCTGGTCCATCAGCATTCAGCAGTGAACATTCGATACTCTTTATAATGTTTTGAATGATGAAATCCTTCAAGAAAGCATTTTTACAAAAAAAAACTGGCCAAGTGCGAGTCGGACTCGCCCATGAAGGGTTCCGTAGCAGCAAGTATCATCATAATATAAAAGTTCTTGTAGTTCTTTGTAAGTTTGATCGACGTTTTTATATTTGAGTTGATTGAATGAGAGGAAAATTGCGGTTTACGATTTATGACGTTTTAAAAAAAATTGATTACTTGATCTCGTTCAAACCAATTTTCAATGGAAGTTTGCATGGTAATGTACATCATATATATTTTTTAGTTTTATCGTTCTCTTATTTTAGAAGTTAGAGGGGGGGTGACCAACATTTTACCACTTTGGAAGTGTCTCTCGCGCAAACTATTCCGTTTAGAAAAAAATGATATAAGAAACCTTATTATCATTTTTAAAGACCTATCCATAGATACCCCACACGTAATGGTTTGAAGAAAAAAATTTTTTTGAGTTTCAGTTCTAAGTATGGGAAGCCCCAAAAATTTATAAACTAATTACTTGATCTCGTTCAAACCAATTTTCAATGGAAGTTTGCATAATAATGTACATCATATATTTTTTTTAGATTTATCGTTCTCTTATTTTAGAAGTTACAGGGGGGGGGACCAACATTTTACCACTTTGGAAGTGTCTCTCGCGCAAACTATTCAGTTAAGAAAAAAATGATATAAGAAACTTTATTATCATTTTAAAAGACCTATCCATAGATACCCCACACGTAAGGATTGGATGAAAAATTTTTTTTTGAGTTTCAGTTCTAAGTATGGAGAGCCCCCAAAATTTATTATTATTTTTCTATTTTTGTATGAAAATCTTAATGCTGTTCACAGAATACATCTACCTACTAATTTTCAACAGTATAGCTCTTATAGTTTTGGTAAAAAGTGGCTGTGACATACGGACGGACAGACAGACAGACAGACAGACAGACAGACAGACAGACAGACAGACAGACAGACAGACAGACAGACAGACAGACAGACAGACAGACATGACGAATCCATAAGGGTTCCGTTTTTTGCCATTTGGCTACGGAACCCTAAAAAAGAAACAATCAAACACGTGTGGGATCGGTCCCGGTTGTTTGAACAAATTGTTTTACCTCATAACAATTACATAAGCCGCTCGCAACTAATTCTTCAAACTAATCAAGTCAATCGATCATACAATTATTAGATTACCCAATAAATCGCTCGTACCAGAATTACCAGTGTATTATCTAAAGTGGGAAGAGCCGGAAGGCAAGGAGGGTTCCACTCAGGTGCCTACGTCACGCTTCATGTCCCATACAATATACTACACTACCTGTGGCGAGTGTGTCTGTCTGCAAGGTGCATTGATTCTTACATGATTTTATGGAGTTGTTGAAAATTCACTTTACTTATTGCCGTGAATCCTACTAATAGAATAGACGGAAGTTTAATGGATGAAGATGACGATAAATGTTTGCTACTCCTTTCATCGAAAAAAATGCGAGTTTGATAACATTCTGGATATATTAATTAGATATAAGTACTGACGTGGTTTCATATAGATACTTTTTAAGTAGTTAATGTGCTTATCAGAAGTGTTTTTAGTGTTAAAATAAAACATCTCTTACATTGCTCTCCTGTCACTTTGCGTTGCAAGACATCTATATGTCATTTCCTTTATTAGTCTTCTATCTTTTAGGGTTTAAAATCCATTCAGCTACCAAACTTTAATCATTGAGCTACTTACATAATATTTCTATGACTTTACTTCAAAATTACCTACATTTATTCATCATAAGTGTTTATATGTTCATAAGTATAACAATGATACTACCAAAATGCCCTATCGACCCAGTCAAATTCAGTCATAATCAACCATTTTGTGAATCGTTTTCACACAAGATGTCCGACTAAATGCGAACAGAAACACTTCTATGTCCACTGGGCGTAACGACAGTTAAAGTAGCCGATAAACAAAGAGCAGCAATAAGCGCCGTTTATGACATTATTTCTCCATCAGGTTGAAAGACAGGCGGTTACAAAAACTCGCACGTTCTAGATATCGCGTGGATAGACTAGATATAGTATCTTGTAAATCAAAATCAAAATCAAAATCAAAATATTCTTTATTCATGTAAACTTGTATCAAGTATTTATGAATCGTCAATTACAGAGTGACTCTACCACCGGTATCGGAATGCAGTCATCTGTCGAGAAGAACCGGCAAGAAACTCGACAGTTACTCTTTTTAATCGCCAAAGAAATTTATACAACAATGATAATAAATCTATCTATACTAAGCCATACAGTTTTTCGTGTGAATGTAGATAGTAAGGTTCCTGTAAGGGTGCCCTTGAGGTATAGCCAAGTTAGGATTTCCCGCTGGAAGCAGTGAATCTTTTTCTTGGCTCTTTTTCTGATCCAATCAGGGTTTCTTAGGAATATGATTAAAAATTTGGCAAGTCCAGTCATTTTATTGTAAGTCATTGTATTAAAAAAATCTCATGGAAGTTAAATCACAGTATTTTAATCTACAGTGTTTAATGTAAGTAATCAATTATTTGGCAAATCCTAGATAAAGCACAAATAAAATATTGGTTGATAGAATTTCAATTCGATTTATTTATAATTAGTCGAGGAAAGTATCGGAAAGAACAGTCTAGCAGCACATTGAGCTGGTAAAGTGTCTCTCAATGCGATAGGCCGCAGTGGCCGCTTACCATCAGGTGGGCAAAAATGCAAGTTTTTAAAACATATTATGTAGATTTACTAGTTCATCTGGCGATTCTTACATGGGCTGAGACTTGGGGAATAGAACAATAAAGATTAGAAATATGACCAGACTGTACATCGAGTAAAGTGGTGTGCTATGTCAATGTGGTGTCCAATAATGGACGAAGTTGTCTGACAATGAAATGTTAGAAGCTAAGGATGCTTTATTATTCTTAAGAAAGAACAATCCCAACTTGGCTTGTGTATGTAGGCACCGGCGATCAGAAGCGGCACGACACGCGCCGCGGAGCGTGACGTGGCGTAACTGTGGAGTTTTTGAGGTGAAGTAATGCTTACATACACGGCTAATCTGTGAGGCTTCATCTATTGACTGACCGGGCCGGCCAAGGAGGAGATGCCAAGTCTTTTTACTCTCTTAGCGTTTCAATGGCTTTGTCCGCGTAGGTTATTATTTTTAATGAACTTCGTGGGGTGAAACCAGGAGGTCGTGGTTTCGATTTCCGCCTTGGGTCTGGCTGACTGACTGGCTGGCTACAACCCCGCAGATGAAATCTGTCTGTCAATTTAGGCTCAAATATACTTCAAACCATACGAAAGTTTTAAGCTCTGCTTAGTGGGTTGAACGAGGTCGATCACGAATCACGTAGTACGAGGCCGCGTAATCCCGCCCGGGGTCCTGGGTTCGATTCGCAAAATAGCATCTAATGTTAAGTTTTTAATAAACCACGCGTTCGGTCGTATCTGTTTGTGAAACATTACAGCAGTTTGTGTTAGTTATCACACTAGAAAGTCATGTGTAATAGAGCACACTTTGAATACACTGTTCAAGGCTTCGTGGTGAAAACACCCACTCATTACAGGCAATAATATTAATAATAATGATCTAATAATTAATGGGTATGCATTCGGCCTTCAACAGACCTGAATGCTTATAAATTAAAGTCATAAGTTTATGTTGTCTGTTACAAGACATGTGCTTTTAAGCTGTCTTACTTGTTATATTTTTAAATACAAATGTTAATGGTATTCTAGAAGAGTTTCTTCTGTAAGAGGGTAGTTTTTCCCTGGTCGAGCCGGCTTATTTAGACAAACAGAAACTGTCTGTAGTGGCTCTACCTCACACAAAATGGGAGGCTAGACATAATTACCAGTAGAAGCCATCATCATATCATTTTATCTCAATAAAATATAATCACATTGGCCGCTTACAGCCATCAGGGAATCTACGTGTCTGACAAATGATTATAAAAAATGTCATAATTGCAACAACTCCTGTAATTTTGTGAGTGACTTATTTCATCTTTCATTCTGTCCATCTCACTCAGTAAATAACTAAGTTTACGAAGCTTTAAGAGAAATTAGTTCTCCGGTAAAATAATGGTGTAGGTATGACGGGAAAAGTTAAAATGTAAACTTTCCAGCGATCGAGGATATGGCCTGAGGACAAAGTGCTGTCTGTTCAGTCAGCGGTAACCGTCTGGTTGTTTGACTTTCTTAGAGGCGGGCCACGAAACTAGCCGGGATCGTGTTTGATGCAGTTATAAATAAAAAATTGGCTAGGATAATCTTATTTGATTTGTTTGTGAGTAATGTGAAGCAAGATGTTGATTGTACAATGTTTGTCAGTATTTATACCGTTCGAGTTTATCCGTAGCTTTAAATTGCAATCAGGCCTCCACGCAATATTTTTTTTATGCATATTGATTTATAATTTTAGTGTGTTCGTAGGCATTAAGTATGTCAGCAATAAGCTTTTTTTGATGTGCCCTTAATAATGAAAAAAATAATATGCGACGTATGCTATGGGTATGGAACATACCCTTATACCATAATATTATAAGATCTTATGTAACATAATTTTCCAGTAAATGATTATGATAAATCGCTCTCACGCCCACTCCGCTAAATCGCTTTTACACTCGCTTCGCTAACTCGCTCGAACTCCCGCTCTCTCTACGGCCCACATGACGTGCATAGGGTGTGTGCACAGGTGCGCGGCTTCCGCTGCGCCGGCCTTGGTATTTGCAACCCCCGCCCTCGGCAGATGCACTTGCCCGCTGCAGCCAATCAACGAGAACAAAGGAGGTAATGGCGATAGATTGTATGTTGTGAAAGTACGCAGCTGTTTTAGGAGAATTACATGTATTGAAGTGCAGAGGGAATGGACTAGAATATGTTTAGATAAAGGGCAAAGAAAGGGAGCCTTGTGGCTGAATTGTCATCACTTTAAAACATCGTAATGTAGATTGTCGTAGTTTCAATATGGATGTTGACGTGAAAACTTTCAAAATGAACTTACCCACCTAACTTTCAAGTTTTGCTGTCTATTTTGTGACTAACAAACTTCGTTATTCTTTTCATTACAGACCGGCCGCAAAGCTTTGCACCTTGGAGACAGTCAAGCTTTTATTACGTATACATGAATTGAGTATTTTTTTATTTCGGATAAGACTGCTTTTATGGACCATAACCACAGGCTAGCTAGACCTGCCGTGTGTGATCCTCGAGACTAAAACATCTTACTATGCACTAAGTTCCCACGGTTTAACTTTATACCGACGAGCCGCTGACCGACCCATCCCCAGAATACATGCATTAAATCTGAAATCTCAGGCCACGTAGGAAAATTCACAACCACCAACACCAGCCATATCCATTCTTAAGATAAATCCTCCAACATATTGAGTCGAATTAAATGCAATTGTGTTGTCAGTACTTAGTCTTACACAGAACAAGATGATCCTATTATAAACAATAAAACAAACTATGATGATGACCTTTATGCCATACATCTTATTATCTACATACTTAGAACTGAAATGTCAGTAGGACATTTGGTTTCAGTTCTATTCAAGGCAAGCTGCAGTGCAATGGTAAAATTCGTCAAAGTTGTAAAGTATTGTACTCATACACCATGGAATAAGACAAAACTAAGATGTCTATAATTTATTTTTTGAATAATTAGTTTTAATTAATTAATTATTTGATGGTTGTTGGAAAAATTAGTTTTAAGGAAATTTTTATTGAAAATAAACTGTACTATTAAATACAAAAAAGAGCATGAAGCTGTATATAAAACTTGACTCTAAAAACTAACTGATTTGTAATATTTATTAGGATATTTAAGGCATATGGAATTAAAAAGTATAGTGTACAAGAGTACCTTCAAGTCGAAACTGAAACATCTTTTGTTGGAAGAATGCTATTATTCGGTTGATGAATTCACAGATACAATGAGACAAGTAATATTGGACAAAGGTACTTAGTAAATAAAATTTGACATTATATACTCACACATAGATTATAATAATACCATGAACTTTGTAGACATTTTTTTATTTATTTTTATTGATAATGATTAATACAGATTTTATATAATTGAATTAATTGTTGTAATTTTATGTAATTATTTAAGTGTTTTTTTATATATTTTAATGTTCGACACAATGTAAATTGTTATGAATAAATGGAATTGAATTGAATATGCTTTACCAACACTATATTTATTAATAAATATAGTGTTAAATATTTTGGAGAGGCCTATGTCTAGCTGTGGACTGTAATAGGCTGATGATGATTATATAATCGATATTTACCTACATACTTCTGTTAGTTTTTTTCGTTTATCATAATTTTGTAGTCGTCGTGCCCAAATTGAATAGTCATCCTATGTAATATGAACTAAAGACTCAATAAACAGGCATTGTAAATTGTCCTTAACTTTGTACGCAATGTACATAGGTACACCAAATAGTCAATGTTCACGCTTTTATTTATCTTTCACTAATTTAGTATCAAAAAGACCTAAAAATTAAATTTTTGGTCTTATTTGTATACGTCAGAATATCCTATTGTACTGCGACAACGATGCGTCATTATGTGGTTACCGGCAATTACTCTAAATGATCACCCGTCGCAGCATTTCACGCACTTTCATTAGCTGACGCCAACGTGTTATTAGCTTATTTTTATTATCCATAGATGATAGGGTCATTTCGTCATTTTAGGGATCTGTTGTAAACGTGCAAATGAAATACACAATACAGGACGATCAAGGTAAACAGCGGATGGATAGGCTGGCTGGCGGTTTTCCCAGCAGTAGAGTAGAGGCACAAAGCCCGAGACGCATACGACGACTGTATTTCTGTAAGTTCCACACACGGCTTCTCCCTCCTTCATCCTGCCTCACGTATACCTCAGGACTTGACAAGCACTAACGCGCAGTAGATCGTCGTTTTTGATGAAAGATTTTTGGGATTGTGTTGGAATCGGGACTTATTTCGTTCGTCCTACTACCTTCCCTGCACCACCAGAATGGGACCAGCCAGTGGCGATTTACCAACCCACATTCAGAACCTTGTTAAAAACAGCAAGAATTTTAAAATTAAAATGAGAATTAAAAAGTTGTCTATTGAGTTTCGCTCATTATCTTTCAAAGTTGAATAGAGGACAATTACCATTTTCACAACACACAAATTTTATAATCCAAAAGAACCCTTCGCATCTACACAGAAGTTACTTGACACATTACTCGCCACGTCCATAAATGTCCCCTGAGGCGCGCAACAGTTTGCACACTCCCCATGTTTTGATCTTAACGGCGATGTTTGTGTTTTACATAATAGTTAGTAGTTCTCACACTAACCTGACCTAGCCTACTGACGAATTGAGATCTTATCAGTGATGTACAAGGTTTGGAAACGGTTGTCATTGATTTGATCTCTTCCATTATGTTGCACTGTTTTGATTGAAAAATTAATAAATATCCTTGGACATTTTTCACACAGTCTTACATTTAGTAAAGCTTGTACAGTCAACAGCACATCAGACTCCCCTAACCTGTCAAATTTCTACAACCAATTTTCATCTTTATTGACTTCGCACAGAGTTCTTTTTCCATTCAGAATTTTTGACAGATTAGGTTAGGTTGATTGGTATGGAGGAAAGTGATGCGAAAGATCTTGGGTCCAGTGCGGCTGGAGGATGGCTCATGGAGAAGGAGGAAAAATGAGGAAATAGATGATCTGGTCGGTGAACCCAACATTATTGGTCAAGTTAAAGCGAATAGGCTCCGCTGGACGGGCCACGTCGAAAGAATGGCAGAAGACCGGGCCGTGAAACGAGCGTACGCGGGTCGACCGGTTGGCCGACATCCTATTGGCCGCCCGAAGTACCGTTGGAGTGACGAGGTGGAAAAGGATCTAGTATGCACCCTTGGCGTCATGAACTGGCGGGAGGAGGCCCAGGACCGGCCGAAGCGGCGTAAATTAATATCAGAGGCCAAGACTCTCTTGGGTCGCTGCCCCATCATACAAGTAAGTAAGTAAGTAAGGGTAGGTTGATCTGCTGCCGTCCGTTCTATTATGGGATCAAGACTATATTTTATAAATGTTAAAATGACGTAACGATTAATATACGAGCTCGAATGTCGCAGGTGGGCGAAGATTAACTTGTCGAACATGAAAGCCGCCGATCAGGAACTAGATCGTAAATCGATTCTAAACGACGTTAATCGCTCGATTCTTACGAAACTTATCTGTCCGCCCACGGTGACAATTTGGCAGGTGTATGTAGATCGTGTGATATGCAAGTCGGGCTGGTTGTATTACTAATGTGATAATTTGCTATAGATTTTTTTGTATGACCTTAATCTCTGATAAGTACACGCCTTCAGTTGTTTTAATTTTGTGAATCAATACAACTATCGTAGTTTAGTTATTTAATCCTAAAGTTCGTGGTCGTTATATTATCTGGAAATCATCAATCCGGTTTTTTTTTTATAAAAGAGGCAGATGAAGGAACAATTGGGTCGCCTAATGGTAAGTAAATGACTACCGCCTGCGACTACGGTCTCAGATGAGTTTCCTGTCTTTGAAAATAATATGGAGAGAGGAGTAAGGGCTACGATGGCTTGGTTCGGTCCGGTTCGCTCTCATTCACCAAACGAAATGCAATACAAAAGCATCTCACACGTCGTCTTATGTGAGAGTGTGGTACTGCCTTGGTCAAGTCGTCTTATATCTCAACTAGTCTTCCGCCCGCGGTTTCACCCACGCGTAATTTCTTTTTTCAAATATCCCCCCCTTCCCCCGATATTTCCCGGATCAAAAGTACCCTATGTCACTCGGGGATAGTGTAGCTTTCCAATAGTGAAAGAATTATTCAAATCGGTTCAGTACTTTTGGAGCCTATTCAATACAAAAAACAAACAAACAAACAATCAAATCTTTTCTCTTTATAATATTAGTTTAGATGACTATCAATACAGATAAATATAAAATCAGGCACTCATCTGACAGCGGTGTCACTGGCCCTTAGTTTTTGGCATCACACCCTGTTTTATGTAAATATTAAATAATATTAATTTGTTGTACATATTAAAATTGTTTTAGTTCATAGAGTCATATTATCCGATGGTGAAACTATAACACTAGTTAACGCTAACATATTACACAATTTCTTTGACATAGACATTCCAAACTAGACTTGCATCCTGCCGACAGTTCCTACGTTAATTAAGTGGTAGACCTTGTGCAAGAACAATAGTAGTGTTAAATAATACGAACATTACGAACCTAATGAAACAAGAGTGCTTACATGAAATTTGGAGTGGTAGTAAAAACCTTGCGAAAGCATTGAGACGCCTACACTCTACTTATTGGAGTACTTATATGGCAGAAATTAGGACGATGCAGGGGTATTTATTTTTTTATTTTATACTAGGTCAGTTGGCAGACAGGCACGCAGCCCACCTGATGGTAAGCGGCCACTGCGGCCTATTCCAATGTGCTGCCAGACAGTAGACTCATCTGATCTTCGAGCCTCTGATTTGCTCTGGCTCCCACATAAATATTGCCGGAACACAGCCAGAGCTGTTATGGCGGCAGATTTCACCTGTGGGGGTGGTAGCTTGCCAGTCGGACTCCCCCAAAAAGCCCTACCACCAACCAGACCCAAGGCGGGAATCGAGCCTACGATCTCCATGTTTTTATACCCGAGCGGCTGAGTTACTGTTCCACGGAGGGGTAAAAGAAACAAAGAGATGAAGCCTTGCCAGCCTTGTTCGTTGAGGGCTATTTTAGCATTCCTACCTAGACTGGCTTCAAATAACGAACTTGTAGCGATTCAGTCATTCACTAAGTTGGATGAGTAGAAATTATGTTATTATTGTTCGCGAAGGTTTTTTTGCAACTTCTCTTGGAAGACACACAATCCATCTAATCTTATGTTATGATGAAGATATAAGCATCCTATATTTAGCATTTAATCTATAAAGAGTATCTTTCACGAGGAAGCGATGGTAGTGTAGGACGCCCTCAGGCCAGGTGGAGCGATGATCTGCGCAAGATGGCTGGCAGGAGCTGGAATCTGGATATAAGTCGCCATGGATCGATCAGCGTGGCGAGCATTTGGAGAGGCCTATGACTAGCAGTGAACTATTACGGGCTGATGATGATGATGTATGGTAGAGACACGTTCTTGACAGTTTCTATATGTCAGTCGGAATGGGCCGGCTCCATCGGGATAATCGGGACACAAAATGCCGCCTCCTGCTACGAGGCAGTTCTTTCCCTTTTCGTTCCCCTCTCACTATCGTAATGGGCGACTTTCGTAGCCTTACACTACCTTCCGTTACGTACGTGGGCTGGCACGCGTCTTCTCCGGAAGAAATTGTTGAATTGTAGTGGTAGAGCCATGCTGTTTTACAGTACGAATGGGCCGGCTCGTCCGGGGCAGTACCACCTTCTTATATAACACCAGCGTTAAACAATAGTGACTACTATTGTATTTCGTCTGGTTTTTGAGAGTGCCGGAAGCCCACACCGCCCATACCCCCATAGGCCGGCAACGCATCAGCGATCCCTCTGGTGTTGCAGATGTCCATGGGCAGCGGTGACTGCTTACCATCACGCGACCCGCTGCTGGCTCGTTTGCCGCCTCTGACGTAAAAAAAAGAAACCAGAGTATGTGACATTTCCACATCGCAAGAAAAAAGTTGTGGGACACCGTTTTCTTATACAATTATAAATTATACAATACGCGTAAGCTTATGCCTCGCTCCAAAGAGTACGTTATCACAAAGGATCGCATGCGCAGCCGATCTCACTTACGCGCACGCAAGCTTCCTTCGCCTTCCTCTGTCTAAATTTAATTTGTCTAAAATTTAAGGTACTGACTGATACCTCTGTAATTAACTATAATAATGGCTTCAAGGATCCACAAGAATTCTACGTAAATGTAGCTTCGCTTTCAAAATAAAATTGTTTAGTCATGGCTTCAAAGATGCACTATGAATCGACAATGATATAATTTTAGACAAAGATACATTGAGCATGGAGCACTCGGAGGAGCAACTTTTGTCCAGTAGTGGACTAAGACAGGCTGATGATGATGACAATGGTACAGAGTGCCACTCCACTCTGAGAGGGTGGTAGAGTCACTACTCTACCACCTTCTACTGACTTCTGAAGGTTGACATAAATAAATGATAGACTAGTGTAATGGAAAGAGACCTGTATTCAAAAAATGTGTTACTTAGGCCCTAAAACTTAAGAAACAAGTAAAATCATACATTGCAACTTGATTTTAAGGATACATTCGATTTTCCTTGCTTGCCTTCTTTACACATGAATCACGCATTGTTTCGTTGTGAGTAACAAAATTAACATTTTATGTACGGTCAACCTTATTTATACGCGTTATTGTGTTGTTTTCTAGCTTTCTAGGTTATCCACATCCAGTCTAGACATGTTATTGAGTTGGAATACTTCGTAATATTGTGCATGCGAAAGTGTAAGTAGGTACATAGGTATGTCTTGTTGCGTTTAAACGTTAATACGGTTGACCAATTTAGTATTAAAATAGAGATAGTTTGCGACTTAGTTAAGAACATAAATAAGTTTGTAGTAGGTACCATATAGAATACAAAAGATAAAATAGAAGATGTTTTTTTTTATTCTTGTTCAAGACATACTCCTTAGGAACAGCGTCTCTATAATCAATGAAATCATATCATTGTCAAATTGATAGGAATTATTGTTTTTAATTACAATGCAGTGAGTTAGTCCCATCCGGGATTCGAACACCGAGGATTAGGTACACAAGCGCGTACCTACCTACATACAAAGCTCTCAGACCAACCAAGATAATTATAATATTTTACAGGTGCTTTAAGAAGTGTAGGTAAACAAGGTATCAAATTAAATCAATTAATATTATAATAAGTATCGCGTAAATATACATACAGTCGAATGAGTAGTATGTGGGAGACCCCATAATTCCTCTGCGTCGGGGATCCAGTTTGGCAATTTTCATAAATTTCACATGCAAAAATTACACGAAATTCACTTTCACTATTTCACACAACCAAAAGTTCCCCAAAACTTTCAAAAACAAAAAAACAACTAACAAAGATTTAATTAATTTCGGGGAATTTCAAAGTCATTGATGTTGGCGCGAAATATTTTCCGAAAACTCTTTTGTTTCAAACGACGAGGTTCATTGAAAGCAAGATTTTAATCTGTTTAGTTTTCTGATCACGCGTGGTAGGTGCCTGGCACCCACTCAGACTCTTACCACGGTACAACTACTGTGTACGTTTGTGTCCATTACCGTTCGCGAGCTAACGACACAGTGTTCTAAAATTCGCTTGTTGGAATACAGCGGTATCATACGTATCTTTTGTCTCACTCATACGTGAATAAATTACAAATGTGTTCGCCCCGTCCTTGTCGGGCGTTTTTTGTGCGTTCTCGAGTATGACGCGGCCTCGAAATTGGTCGTGGTTAGGGGATGATGGATGTGTCCGTCTTCTGCCCGCTTTGGTACGGTTTTTGATATTCCATTAGTGAGTTATACACTAGGGATAGTCAAAGGGTCTAGTTTATTTTCAGTTTTTTTAGTTTCAGTTTTCAGTTGTTTGTTTAGAATAATTAATTATTATTTTGTCATAAAATCTTTGGATTTCGAATTATGTATCTTGGTAATTTTAATTAATTAAAAATTCTTTACTCCCAGGCAGAGACTGCAAGTTTACAAAGCGCAGGTCAGGCCACACATGGAGTATTGCTCTCATTTATGGGCCGGAGCACCACGGTACCAGCTGGGTCCTTTTGACGCGGTGCAAAGACGCGCTATGAGAATGGTCGACGATCCCGTGCTCACAGACCGTATTGAGCCGCTTAGTCTGAGGAGGGACTTTGCCTCCCTTTGCGTGTTCTACCGTTTGTACAACGGGGAGTGTTCCGGGGAATTGTTTGACATGATGCCTACAGCCACTTTCCACCATCGCACCGCTCGCCATCGGCGGGGAATTCATCCACACACACTAGAACCAAAATGGTCGCGTACTGTGCGTTTTGAGAGAAACTTCCTGCCACGTACGCTAAGGTTGTGGAATGAGCTCCCCGGCGAGGTGTTCCCACAGGACTATAGTATGGGGTCCTTCAAAAAGGGCGTGAAACGGTTTTTATTTGGTCGGCAATGTGCACGTGATACCCCTGGTGTTGCAGGCGTTCATAGGCTACGGTAACCACTTACCATCAGGTGGGCCGTATGCTTGATTGCCAACTTTATGGCATAAAAAAAATTAGTGTGGTATTTTTGATAAGACCATAACTATATACTTACTTAAAAAAATTACTTAAGTAGTTCTGGATTTATTATATGACGACCGATTTAGTGTAAAAAAATAATGTATAGCAAGATAGGTAGTAGGTTGGGACATGAAAAACATTGTCCTTAATTCTGCAAGATTTTGAAATTAAAAGCTCATAGAAATAAAGGATACCTGCACAAAAAAACCATACAAGAAAGTAAACATATTCACATGCACATGATTTTAACCAACTTGATACCTAGCCAATATTTTCTTATTTTTGTTTTTTATTAGGTCTATTAGGTACCAACAGCACATCACGGTATACACTTGCAGTTCGATAATAGCGCTTATGCCCCCGACATAAGAGCGGTACAAAGTCCAAAGTGTTACGTCTGACGTGCTTTTGACTGTACCTATAAGATAAGTTTACTAGGTTAGAGCTATATCCTTACTCTTAGACAAGATCTGGTTTCACATGCAAGTTCAAATAAACGCAAACGTGTTTTCCTTATTTTCTAAACGTTTGTTGAACACAAATGATTTAACCACTAAATTACGCCCAACAATCCAATTATTCTATCCTCTCAGACTGTAAGGTAATTTTTTAAAGAAACAGAAAAGAGAAGGTGATTATTATAATAATTGCTCTGTTTCAACTGATTTGCATGTAACATAGTTATCAAATTACCATCAAAGGCTTCAAAGAACCGTGGGAAGCGCCGAATGATTCAATGTTCATACTGACCGAAATACGTGGAACCGATGGCCTGCCCCGTGACTTGGTTTAGGAGTATCGTCTGGTCAGCCGTTGACCCGACAGAAAGACCCTGTGGTTCTTGCCGGCCCATTTTCTGTTGACAAACGGTGATGATCAGAAATTGTGGTTAGCGACATCTAGCGGCGATGGAGAGTACTAGGTAGGAAAGCGTGCTTTTAGTGTTTGTGTTAGTAATAGCAGAGGATTATAGATGGCGTTATGTGTTCGATGCATACTACGAAGCTTTCAATGAAAATTTTCTTGTTCTGTGCTTTCAATGTTATCTCAAAACTTTCAGATATGAGTAAGTACCTTTTGTCTACAAAATCAATTTAATAATATTTTTTCTTGAAATTTTATTGCATGATATCACGAGCTTAGTTCTTAGTTAACTTGTTAAAATACTATTTGAAGCGTGTTGCAAGACTTGCAAGGGTAGGTAAATACCTAGTTAGTTTTTCTAAAATTAGTAACGTCGTGTGTTCCATGCGGTCGAAACCAGAGGATTAGTATTATCACAGATAAATGTATAATACTATATTACTCGAATTTAAACATATAAATCGATTGCGGGAAAATAAAATGGGTCCGGCCGTTATGCCCCCATTCCGGTTTGCCCCCGGCCGGTATGCCCCCACAATTTTAAGTAAATTTGTTCCAGTTTGCCGTTAAACCGTGGGGGCATACCGGCCGGGGGCAAACCGGGGCAATAAAATGTGGGGTGGGTCCCAGAGGATACCAAGTTTGTTTCCAGTTGGTGATCGAATATGTTCGTACTTACATCGCTCTTGGTGTTTTGGTCTTGGCTTATGTTTATGTTTTTTGTTTGCATTGTCTTTTCACTCGATATCTGAAACAATTGAATAGGTTTATTAGAGACCAGAAAATATTGCTTGAATCTCTCTTACTTAAAAACCTTAGCACAAAGAAGCATGTATCTGTAAGTCCAAAAAATTATGTAAAGTGGAAAGGGTTGTAGTCTTTTCGTCATTTGTCACGTGTCACGTCATTGCTTTTGTATTGTATTCTGCCTGTCATTACTTAAAAAATTTTAGTTAATTAAAATGTGTTTTTGACAGATGCAACGCATGATTCAGATTTCTGCTTTGCAATATAAGTATAACGACTATTATCTTAATATTAAAAAAAACTCAATAAGTGTTACATAGTACGTCTACAACCCTATGTGTTTATTCTCAATATTCTTACGACACATGACTGCGGATCTAGAGAAATGAACGTTCACCAAAATAGAGCCATATCAATTTGTCCCACATTATAACAGAGTGGATGTGTGGATAAAAAATATTATATCACGGCCCTTCGTAAATCCCTAAAACAATTTTCCTCATATCTTGGATCCCACGTCCCGGCGAATCACGAATGGGTCTAATCCATCAGTTTGGAATACGTGAACCATGAAATATGGGGTAATATAATTTGTTTTGTGTACGCTTGGAATGAATAGAAATGGAACTTAAACGGAATTCTAAGTACGTCGAAAGGAATCCTTTGAAATTTTCGAGAAAAGCAAAGTCAAAAACTTTCACACATCCTCTGAGTGTCTGATGTTGAAGTCTGGTAATGAGAGTATTAACAAGCTTGAAAACTTTTACAAAAATCCGAATCCCAAAATAATCCCAAAAAAACATACATACAGTCGAACATAGAACCTCCTCATTTTTTGAAGTCGGTTAATAAAAACTTTGGTAATTTGTTTCCAAATTGATGGATTGGAATAATTTAAAGCTATTGCAATAATATAGTATGTTCCTAATGCTGTTCAGGCATTACAACTTTGATCTCCTAAAACTAGTCCGACCTTTGAAAAGCTTTCCTAAGCTACATTACCGTCTGACGAAAGTGTACAATTCTTGTAACAGAAAAATCGACATTACTGCTTTCATTTCAGAGTGGTATTTGCTTTGCTTCACTTGTGACATAAGTAGTTTGTAGAGAGGTAAGATAGTTTATGTTAGAATGGAAGGTTCCTGTTCGTTTGGCAGAAGTTTGCCTTCGTGTAAAAATGTGAAAATTGGGCGAGAGTGCCCGATTAAATTTGTGCAAAGACGCGATTTAGTAAGAACTGTTTACTTTAATACAAAAAGGTGAAGTTAATCTCGCCTTAGAATGGATACAGAAGGATTGACGGCATCACAGAGGAAGGTCCAGAAAAAGTGGTGTGAGGATCTAGTACGCTTTTCCAAGGAATAACTGAGTTGGGCTTAAACCTGAGACGTGGGAGATATTTGGGGGAGACCTTTGCTCAACAATGGAATAGCTTTTAACTAAAAATCCATAAGGGTTCCGTTTTTTGCCATTTGGCTACGGAATCCTAAAAAGGTATAGAGAAGTAGAATATGAATAGTGGATCCATTTTTCAGAGCAGTTTGCGATACATAGTACAAACAGTTTTTTATTAACAAAGGCTGTGGGCAATAGGCACAATACTAAAATATAAACGCGATAACACAAAAAAAAATTCTTAATTTCCTCTCTTGTTTAAGTATCTGTATAGTTTAAGTATCTGACCATGATCACGGGGTCCTAGGTTTAATTCTCGGGTTGGGATTTTTTTTTATTTTTTAAACACAGCTCGGGTTTATGATCGCCAATCCGCATTTAGAAAACTTGCTGATGAATCCATGGGCTGATCAATAGTCACAAGGCTGGCATCGGCTCGTTCCAATCGGGTGTGAAGGAAAAACCGGGGGAGTTTAGGGGTCCGGCCGTTATGCCCCCATTCCGGTTTGCCCCCGGCCGGTTTGCCCCCACAATTTTAAGTAAATTTGTTCCAGTTTGCCGTTAAACCGTGGGGGCATACCGGCCGGGGGCAACCCGGAATGGGGGCATAACGGCCGGACCCGAGTTTAGTGGGTAGTGGACGCTTTAGTCTCGAGTCCCACACACGGACGCAGGTGTAGCTAGCCTGCGATTATGGTGCATAAACGCATTCTCCTTCGAAAAAAAAGTTCGTCGTTGTGACCATGACTTGATTTAAATTATGGACGCCTTTGCACTGCAGTAGGACATTTACTGTAAATAGGCTGATACTATCCTCGATCAAAATGGCCGACCATTACCCACAGCCGCCGCAGCATCCTGTGTTTTATTAGTTCCCATGGGGTTATTTGCTCCTGTAATGGTTATGGGGCAATGTTTTAAGGGATGGGCCGAGACAGGTTTAAATGAGATGACGCAAAATGAGGTCACTGTGAACGATAGTGAGTTAATGAACTATTTGCTACCTTTTGGGCTTTACAAGTAAATAAATACCCATTTAAAATTGATTTTTTTTATTAACTTATATAGATTCCTAATGTGAAGAAGAATTTGTATATTTTAAAAGCAGCGAGAACCGATTGGAAAAAAAGGATTTACTGACGTGCCTCTGAAAAACATAAGTTTATTTTTTATCTGTCAGTTCCTCATAATTTGTTTGTCAAATTAGCCAATGATTGTGTTTTCTGTAAAATTTAAAACAAAAAAAAATGGTTTTTGTAACAAACACAATGTTGAATTCTTTGAACTTTACATTATCTCCAATTTAATTCCTCACGGTGTAAAATCTTGTCTCATGGCAACAAATTTTTGATACTAAGTTAATTACCATTAAGCAAGCTTTAATCTAAATTTTTAATTAATACAGAGGTAATTCAAACAAGACTGTCAATAACTTGTTTTGTAACAGACAGAGTCATAGAATATTTTATATAATGATGTCTGATCTAATTAAAAGTTCACTGATGAAGAAATGAAATGGTGAAATTCCGTTCGTCTTGGGAGGTTTTTTTCCAATACTGTTAAACATGTCAAATATTGTTAAATTAATATGGAGAGCGGGGATATTCTACCACAAGTATTTATTTACTTAAAAGCAATCCTCGATCGCAACATAGAAATGTAAAAACCACCTGTTTTATGAATAAAGATATTTGTATTTGTATTAGGTACCTCCACCTTACAAAAGACCACAGTGCTGTGCTATGTTTCTGTCGTTGAGTAAGTTCCAGAGCTCAATTTGGGAGTTATGTTAGCCCTTTTTTTTACTAGGTTGGCAGACAGGCACGCAGCCTACTTGATGGAAAGCGGCCACTGCGGCCTATTCCATTGAGGGTCGCTTCACCTGAAAACGTCGCTCAATGTGCTGCCAGACTGTAGGCTCATCTGATCTTCGACCCTTTGATTTCAAGTGCACTGGCTCCCACATAAATTTTGCCGGAATACAGCCAGGGCTGTTATGGCGGCAGATTTCACCCTAAATTCATGTTCATAGGCGACAGTAAGAGTAGCTTACCACCAGGCGGGCGGGCTGTAGGCTTGAGCGCCGAATATCACAATAATTATGAAACGAATTAAAGAGCCACTTTAATTCTTCTTTTCTGTGAGTTGGAGGTAATTCCCTAGAATGGCTCTTTGAAGTAAAAGATTCAATGTCATTATTTTTTAAAAATCTAAGGTAATTAATGTGATTATTTCGATTTCTTTTTATTAGTTTTTGACGAGTTATTTTCAAAATATGCTTAAGAGGGTTTTGCATTGGGGATGCTAAAGGTTTAGGTAACCTGTTGCTATTCGAGGCTATAAGTATAATTATTATTAGTTAATTATAGACAAAGATTCTGTCAAATCTGACCGTGGAAGCATCAAGACAAACGGCCTGCAGTTATCCCATCTACAAATCACCTTTAATAATGGACTAGAATGTAAATGAGGTGCAGTGTAAAACGTCTTGTTAACATTACCCCGTTTGTGGCAGTCACGAACTCGCCAAATACAGAGTACGATTAATTACTGGGCTATTGGCCACAGCTGGGCCCGTGGTGTAACCAGCCTTACCATAAGTTAAACAATAAGCCACGATTGTTTATAGCTTGGGAATGAGCTGCGTAACGCATGTTTTGTTCGGACTTAAATAGCAGTTAGCCTTTTGCACGCGGTTTCGTCCGCGTGGGCTATAGACGGTTATATAAAAAATGTTGGAATGAATTAGTTACGAGTTAATATAATTACTTAGAAGGTAATATGAGATCTTAAGTCAAATTATAAATTATGTATAGTTCTGTTAAAATCGTTTTACCGTTAACTGATATATATTATTGTAAACATTCTTTATGGCGGAATGTAGGTACTTTTCTTTTTTTACAGGCAAAAGAAAATGAGGATTCCATTTCATCCTGAGGAGACAACAGCAAATCAAAAGGAAACACAGTTATGTTCCCGAACATTTAAAAAAAGGCCAGTAAACATTGTCAAGACGACCGATTAGTGCAAAGGTATTTTTGTATCAAATGAAAGGTTCCCAAAATAACGAGAGTCTGGGTGGTCGAAGGCAACAAAATTTGTTTCTTTAAAATCATAAAACTGCATTTGATATATCAAGGACATTGAACTGTACTCGTCGTTTATTAAGCTAATAACGTTACACCAAGTTCTGTTCGGCGCCATAATAGCTCGGTCGGAAGCCGTAATGGATGTACCTAATTAGCATAGTAATTAAGTTTGGAACTACACGCGCAGGCACTCGTGATAACGCGTCGCACCGAACACTTAGGCGAACTGCTTAAATTATGGAAAAGTCAAATAGCTTTCATCAGATGTGATAATAAAGACAGGGAGATTTTCACACATGAATACATTACGGGTTCTTATAGAATGCAGGGTTGCCAGTTCCCAGTAACCCATAGTAAAATTGCGCATTGTGGTGATCTAACCTAATGTAAAATTTGGCAAAAATCACATTTTGGCAACAATGCTAGAATGGTATGATTTTTTTAAAGGAGTCTGAAGTTTTGCAGTTATTTTATTACATTAGCCTCATTAGATTGGCCAAGAGCTGTTTATCAGGCTATGCATCTGACTTTCAACTTAAGTCTGTCTGTTTCTACATATACCTAACTAGTGGTTTTTCTGTTTTGGTTTTTCTAAACAGCAAAACCATCTTAATATGAAAAAACGAGGGATAACGTTCACCAAACCATTTACCCATAGGCATTTAAAGATATTACACGGTGTTTATATGGATGATCGTCCATAACGGATAAGTTGAAATCCGTCGAAGAAAGGGCTGGGCCTAAAGTAACCCGCTGAGAGCAATTATGGGCGGTTTCATTCACAAACTGCCGCGGCCACGCTACGGTTAAAAATTCTAAGGGCTGCGTCAGAATGACACGGCGGTTAATTTAAACCAGAGAAGAAATCATAAGGTAGCCGTTAATATAAACAGGCGAAATCTGCCGACATTATAGTTCTGTATGTGTTTCGGCAATAATCCAATATACATATTAATTCTTATGTGAATAAAGATCTTGGAGCTAATAAATGAACATTGGACAACCTCACATATAACACTGATTGACCCCAAAGTAAGTAGCCTAAGCACTTGTGTTATGACAAAATTGTTTGTCCTGTGTGCGGAGATTGAATTCACGAAATTGGCACATAGAGCCGGGTCATTACCAAATGCGTCATAATGTCAGTCAAAGAAAAGCTTACTTGCGTAAGCGCTACCAGTGCAACTAGGCTTATTGAATCATACCTATTATATACTATACCTACAGCCATTCGATTGTGCAGGCTTTCTCGCGATGTTTTCCGCCACCACAGAGTAGGTACGTACATAGAAAAATCCATAGAAATTTAAAAACAAGAGATTACTATCGACGTCCGTAGCTCCTACCAGTTTAACAGATATATCATCTTCAATTTACAGTAAAGCATTGTAAACGCGTCCCAATGGCTTGTATGCCCTGCTATTGTAAAACTTGTAAGAACGTCCTTGAATCAGACAGGTTCATCGAATGAGTGCATGGGTCGGGCACCGAACACAATGCCTGGGGCAAGGAGGACGTTCATTCACTAATCTGAGAGGACCTCTATGTAGTAGTAGTATAGAATTATAAATATACACACACACACACACGTAAATTTTGGATGAGATAATTATTCTTGCACGTAATTCACTTTACTGATTCTGAGTTCCAATGTGATGGTAATTACATGGAGGGTGGTATATTCATTGAACCTATATTTATTCTGCACCTTTATGACGTGTATGCAACGATATTGCGTGTATGTTCTGTGTGTAGGTATTATGCATTATCTATTTGTTTTTTTTTCTTTCAACGAAGTGATGATTCATAGTTTTTATAATTTGAAAAAAAAAAAACTTAAGTCATAATCCTTTAGCAAATTATTTTATTTCTTTAATCTATGGTACAAAACCAAAGATATAAATTTTACTTTCACGATTTATTTAACCACAACGCCATCTTTTTATGTTATTATTAGAAAACTAAAATAACCTAAGGACTTATAATATCGCAGTATGAAGCCCGCCTAGATATCCAATAACGAACTTCCAAACCAATTGTGAGTGGAGACAAATTAACCCTAACAGGTGTAAAACTGACCATATCGGTTAGGACAGTGTTTTCCAAGCTTTTTACTAGCGTAATTCCAGTTTTACGAGCATGTTGTTGTTTTCATCATATTATTATACTCAAAAACGTGTACTGACAAAAATATACATAGAAAATATTTCTAAATCAGAATTTTTTCCTTTTCTCTGACGTTCCTTGTCAGCATAGCATCATCATCGTGATCATCAACAATAGTCCACTGCTGGACATGCATACTCCTTATATTGAATTTTTCATAAAAGATACGATATGTGTTTTCTTGTATGCATTTAGCTTATTATTTTTGTAAAATGCATGAATTCTGAAACATTAACCATACTATAATTATTAATAAATGAGATAGTAACTGCGTCTGTTTATCTATCCATCTCTCTGTCTATTAAGCTTTGATGCCTAAACCATTTAACCCATTTACGTTGAACTTACATTTTAAAAGATATATTTATGAAGAAAACGGGTTTCCCCACTTGACAGTAATTGAATTGCAAACAATTGAAGCCCGTTCAAAAGAACGTGAAATAAGAAACGTTATCGATCACTAAACTTCGGTCGCAATCCAAAGTTTGAGTAACACTGCTCTAGATTAACTCAATGCTCGAGATAATTGCTTTGCTTTGTTTTAAACTCTTCTGACCTTTTACTGATTTTTATACTTTTTGCTTTTCTATTAGATTTTTTGTTGCTTTTCAAATCGGGGAATGGTACAAAAAGTGGCGGGGTGTTGTCCGTGAGTCATCGTTTTGTGTCTGTTGTTGTTGAATTGTAAAGTTTATTAACACATGCTTTTGATAACATTGAGAACATAATATTTGAGTCTGTTAAGGTTTCACAAATTTTTTTTGATATATAAATGATTTCCCGCAAGCTGTACATAATCAAAACGTTTTATTTAAATAAAAAGAAAGTTATGATTAAAAAAAATGTTGTATGGGTACCATGAGTACCATCCTAATGCAAAGGAATGTATGTTTTTAATTGTGCATATTATGTATTGCACCTTATGGTATGCCTATACAGATAAGGTGTAATGGTTGACATTTTACTGGTGTACTCATCAGAAGTCCCGGGTTCGATTCCCGCACAATATTAGGTACATTTGTCTGCATGAACATTTATATTTGTCTGGTTGTATTTGCAAGGGTGTTTTCTATGTCTAACAATTTACAAAAAAATTAAGTAAAGTTTATCTGTTGTCTGCCACCCGTAATTTCGAGCTATGTTTCATTTAAAGATAAATTTTACTTCTCTGGCTAAACGGCTCTGTGAAGGTAAAATCCCATATATTTTATCATAATAAAAATATAGACAATGATGTACTAAAAGAAGGCAAAAAGTTCTAACAAGTACATTTAATTAAATTCACAAAGGTTACCCACACTAAACAGGGTATAAAGGAGACATTAATATTTAAAACCCGTATCAGAATTTTCAACGAGAGTTTTTAATATTATTAACAGAGATAAAAATGAATATTAGAGAGAGGAGTACGTAGAGGAGAAATAGCAAGTAGTATTTAGGCAATTTTTAAACCTTATATAGAAAGAAAGAAAATACATTCATTAACACTCCATTAGTCGCGCGTTCTACAATGGTAGAACGCGTGTGCATTTCGAGGAATTTTGTCGCAAATTGAAGGTCTCTCATGCAGACAGTCTAAGTATTCCTCTATTACTAGATAAAAGTCATAGTAAGTGTCCTTACGATGTCCTACCAAGCTGCATGTCAGAGAAATTTGGCGTCAAATGTGAATTTCTACGATTGTAGAACGCGCGACCACTCGCGTGACTCTTTTTTCGTGCGTTGCTTTCGATGTTTATTTATTGTAAGTATGTTTTGTACCTTTTAATTATGTCATTATGAATGTACTATTTATTGTAAGGTTACAAATAACTAGAGTAATGTTTTTTTTAAGAGTAATGGGTTCACGGAGTAAAGAAAGAAACTTTTAGATGGCTAGAAGAAGAAAACATTGATGACGGTGACATAGTGGAAAGCGACCCTGAAGAATTTGTTACCAGAAGAGGTCTGCTTAGTATAATCTCCACACAACACGGACACAATGGAGGAAGGCAGAAGCAAAGAGTCTGACTTGGAAAATGTTATTTTTGTGGCAGAGCGCGCAACAAGTCCACCAGGAAGCTGTGTTTCACATATAACAAGTGGATTTTTCCTGATCATCAAGTTCATCCTGGTCCTGACTGCGCTTAAAATGAAGAAATGGAGGTGGAAGACATGAGTAAATAACAAAGACGAGACTTATAATATTAAAAGCTAAAATATCGCGGATTTTTTTGTTATTTTCGATAAGTCTGATTTTGAGCTTATAATATGGTTAAATTTATCATGTTTCATTTGTTTTAGTTTTACTATAAAGTGTAACTTAAGGGGGGGTGGGAGTACATAAAAGAGGCATAGAACGAGACACTAATTTTATCAAGTCAAACTCTGCGAATTTATCTGTAAATATTTAGTGGCTATAATTGAGTTTAATTGGCAGGAGCTTAGACATAAAATACGAAAATCGTTAAAAAAAGGGGTAACTTTGGGATTTTTTTCTATCGAGTGAAGTTTATAAAAACATGTAATTGAATGCGATTTTAACTAGATCAGATCCTTAACTGATACATATATTTTTTTTAGAATTGAAAACACTGATTTGTATGTCTCAGATGGCTTTTAAAAACCATACGCGCGGCATCTGCGGAACTATACAGCCTTAATAGTACATAAAAATAATTTTCAATTTATAAAGCTTTCATTTAAAAACCCTTACATTAAAACTGTTCTACATATGTAGAGCGCGCGACTACTCACGTCCTAAATTGAGGCGCGCCTACTGGAGTGTTAACCATGTTCGTACATAAAAATAACAGTTAAAAATAAACGGGTGAGAAAAACCATAACATAAAATAAATTCGGTAAATTGGGCCCTACCTCAGCATTTGCTGCTGTGTTACATGACGAATCACAACAGCGCTTATAATCTACTTTATTATGATATACATATAACACCAGGCACGGAGCCTACATTCAGGTGTCTACCACCGGAACCTTTACGAATCGTAGCTCAATATTTTTTTTTATACCACGTCAGTTGACAGACAGACACGCGGGCCACATGATGGTAAGCGGTCACTGTAACCTATCCCATTGAGGGACTTCACTAGGAAGCGTCGCTCAATGTGCTGCCAGCCTGTACTGTAGGCTTATCTCCTCCTCAAAAACTACAAGCCATCGGTCGTAAATTTATTATTTCCTATTAATAAGTACTAAATATACTTGAAGGATAATCGTCAGCCGTGGAAGCTGGCGCCATTGCTCCGCACGGATTCCCAGTGGTCCACCGCAGGTAGTCATTACCGACAAAATAGATCGTAATTTTTAATTCGACGGAGAAACATCGAGTATTTAAGGCGTGGTGTAGACGATCCTTCTCTTTAAGACGGGAGTAATGGACTTTACATAAAACGATACGATTTTACATTTGACGAGTATAGGTGTGACTAATATGCATTCAGTCATAGGTGAAATAGTTACTACCGTGATATGAATCTATGTATTATTGTTATACCGGCAAAAACCAGTAAAAATTTCAACCATCACTGGCCGATCAGAGTTAAGACTTGAAGAACTTTTGACTTGTCATCAAAACCTAAGTGTTTAATCGGAACAGAATAAGACGGAAGGAAGGAAGGAAGAAGGGTAAAAAAATTGCAATGTTCCCCGTATCTATAAAAAAATATTAACACCAGTGCTAAATGGTGTTTCGTGGGATACATCATTGCAATCAAGTCAATACAACAATGATAGTTACTGACTGAGAATGAACTGATGATCACAAACCGGAGCTGTGCCCAAAAAAACTAAAACATATCGACGCTTGAAAGGAAAAATTTACTAAGCGACATTTTTGGCCAAATTGACACTTAATTTTTTTATAATTTATTTTCAAAAAATTCCAACTTTAAACAGCTCTCCTATAAAGTTAGCTTAAAGTCGCTTAGTCAATTTTTCCTTTGAAGCGTCGATATTTTCCCTTGACCAGAATTAAAATCCACTAACTGCGACTCCTTCACTCGTATACATCAACCCACCTCGCAATGTGTAAACGCCAACCAGATTTCCATTGTTTATTTTTATTTAAGTGCCCTGGTGATATTGTAATGAAAGCAGACGTGGTACTTGTTCGTAGCTCTACAGTTTTATGGGGGCTAATTATGTCTAAAGTAATCTCAAGTGAAACAAGCACAGGTTTGTTGGAAATTTGGCCGATTTAGTCTTTTTTTCTGGACGTCGATCGGGTCATCGTAAAAAATGATTACTTTTAATTATGTGAACGAGTGATATTCATGATGTGGTTTATCCATAATATCGTCTTTTTGAACGATATAAAGTAACTGGTATAGAAAGGGGTGTGAAATACCCATACTAACTAATATAACATTATACCTTAGTTTTTAGAAACTCTACTGTTTTTCTTATTACGAGTATTATTTTTCACAAACCAGATGAAACACAATAGTAGTCACTATTATTTCACGCTGGTGTTAGGTATGTGAGAGGGTGGTACTGCCCAGAACGAGCCGGCCCATTCATACGTAAAACAGCATGACTCTACCTCTACTTAGGTGATTGTTCGAGTGAATACTTACTCGTATTTGTCCATGTATCCCGTAATTTTTAAGTATTTTCTTTACTCATTTAGGTACTTCGTTATTCCTAATTCACCAATAGATTCTTTATCTTAGGTTTTGTTTTGTAATTATTATCGTTTTCTACGATTATCATGGTCTTGGCGCACATTAAGTAGAGTCTGCGTAACATGTTTTTCTTTCCAATTCGCAAATCATACTTCACGCAATCCACCCATCCTTTTTTTATTTTTGTAAATAGTAAAAGTTTAATGTAGAGGAAGTAGGCGTAAGCTTATCACGTCTCACTGGAGGACAAAGTCAAATCAAGTTTGTTAATTCTAATAATAATGAGCGAGAGAGATAAATCCATAAATTATTAATTAAATCATTATACCTATTAAATAAATTGTAATATTTTTTAGTGTTGATAAAATTGACAAAGAACAATACGACATGCAATTCCAAAAACTGTGTTTTGCTAAGCTCTGTTATATTTCTGAATTTCTATAGCAGCAACTACGTTGATTACATTATTAGATTTAAGTAACTTTAATTTATTTTTAATGTAAAACCTTAACCTTAGTTTGTTGGGCTGTAGAGGCAATATCCGGAATCTAACACACTTTATTTGAATAAAACTTGAACTCACCTGCTTAATAGGTAAGAGTAATAAATATTCCAATTAAAATATTCTAATCACACACACATCACTGTAGTCACTGTTATTTATATTTGTTTATCAACACTGTTCACAAACAATTCGTATTTTACATCTGAACTGTTAGAAGACACTCCCAAAATTCAAAAACACCCTAGAAGACAACGAGCACACTGTCGTCCGTTCATAAATCACACACACACACGACCACACGTGCGTGCCACATGTGTGTTTACTATCACACACACTAATCACCGTTAGGGTTACCAATACTAGCATTTTTTATTCTAAATCAAAATCAAAAATTAATTTTAATTCATGTTGACGTACAAAAAGCACTTAAGGCGATTAGTGTCGTCAAAGTGGCCCCCTTATTAAATAAAAATTTTATCATTTAAATTAATACAAAGATCTTTTGTACAAACACAACATAGGAATCCTTGTATTTTAAAGAATACTATGATTTTTTATCTAATCTAATCGCCTTAGGAAACATGAAATCAAGTGTAGTATGTATAGAGATGGGCATTCAGCCCCGTCAGCCCGGTTTTTTCCCATTTTGGGTAAATATCTAATTTGGGTAATTTGGGTAATTTTGGGAAAATGGGAAACTTGAGTATGCCTAACTTGAGTACTTTAATGTTGTTTTTTAATTGGCGCCAAAGTTTTCCTTGAAATAATGGTAATATGTATTTCAAAATAATTCACACATTTATCGTTGTTAGTACCTAGAATTTGAATGATAGTTAACCCTATCCTGCCAACAGTATCACACACTTAATTCGATATTAGAATCCTTTACGACATAATTTTACAATATTTCTAATTGACAAATCGCTGTCAGTACCTAAGGACAGTTAACCCTATCGCGGCAACAATACACACACAACACACTCGTAGCACAGTCGATCAGTTTTCGGATCACGAGCGTGCGCGCGCGCTTCCCAGAACGCGTGCGTGCGTTTTGCGAGCGGCATCGATACTACGCCCGGCCACGCTTACTTATCTCAGCTTTGTTTGCTATTGTTAAGGATTCTTTGAAGAAATCAATGGAATTGCTTGTAGTTTACGTAGGAATCTTGGTTTTAATTTGATGGAATTAAGCGTGATATTTTCATAGAGTACTTAAGTAGGTGATGTTAGTTACTCCAAGCTTTACACGCGACTCTCAATTATACGTCAGATAATGCAGATTCGAACCCTACAGGATAACATTTTTTTCATTCCTCTATGTGATAAACATTTCTGTCTGGATATAATTTTTATGATATCCTGAAAGAATTCTTAAAAAAATTGTTATTTCTAATTTTTTTAATTAATCGATCCCTATCCAAATTTCTATGATTGAAAGCGTAATAATATAAACTGCCTGTATATAATATTAAAGCAAATTACTAAATAGAACAATAATAAATATTTCCGCACGTCATTAATTAACTCATATTTCTAAAGACGAAATCAATCAAAAATGCTTTTACTCCGCCATTTTGGGGTTATTTCAAACTGCCACGAAGTAAGTCAATTAATCATTCAATACTTCTTCAAATATTAATTTAATCACGAGCGTATTATCATAGAGTTTAGTGAATTAAATCGAATTAAACTTTTCAGCTTTATTCTATTTTTAAAATTCAAAGTAACATTTTGTTATTAATATTCCACCCTTTCTTTTGGTCAATTAATTTGTTGAACTTTAATAATTATTAAAGTTCAACAAACAAACAAAACAGGCAAGGCTATTTAGTGTAAAAACAATGGGAATATTCAGCTTATTAAAAGAAACCCCAAATATCTAATACAACACAATATATTTGTCAGAAACCGAAAAAAAATCTAAGAAGCGTGACCCGAATGAGCTTCTTGTTGCGAAAAATAAAAAACAAAATTACGTTAAAGAGGAAATTTCGTATTTAGGTCAGTTTGGTAAATCTCCGCAATATTGTTCCTTGGGCCAAATCATTGGCATTCGATTTATGTCTCAACCTTTTTAAGTTTTTTACATTTTTAATTTAAAAATATGTAGATTTTACTGAGATTTGTTTAATGAAAATCGTCTCACGAGATACAAAAATGGCTTCTTTAGTTGACAAAATATATAAAGAAGTATTTTACCTTTTGAAAATACAAAATAAAATAAGCCTCTGTAGTAGTCTAAAAAATACCAAGAGAAAATTTTCTTTTTTTAAAAGGCGTTTGTACCTATGAACCTAAGTTATTGAAACCAAATTGAATAAATTAATAAATAATGAATATTGGACAACATCACACACATAATTATTTGTTAACTACGCCGTGTAATTCAAGGTTTATAATTTAAATTTATTTTTTAATTAATCCTAAACACAGTAGTCCCAAGGATGGTAGAGCAATAAAAATACAATTCAACATTCTTCGCCAAATTACATACCATTAAGAAAATAGAATAAAAAAATCAAAGGTTACATAGTTTAATTCCATTTAGTTGTGTTTAGTCCACTCAGCAACTGCTGGATATTCAAACAGCGTCACGTCCGGTCGACAATTAGTCAACACGGGTCACGTAGACGATGACGTCACGAGGTTACCAAACAACGAGCTATGCCGACGACTTTGACGTTTAACCAATTAGGTTACTGCCTAGACGTGGAGAGGACTGGAGCTGTGCTAATACTAACAGATATGATTGTAAGTCTCGACGATGGTCAAGTGGTTTAAGTACCGGGCCGTGATCTTGGGATTCTAGGTCATTTCTAGGTTCAGTTTTCAGGTCGAGCAAAGTTTATGTCGCATTATTGAAACACTTTTTTTTTTTGGGTTTGGGTTATGGATGATCTATCCACAATTAGCAAGCGTGGGAATTAAATCAGTACTCAGGGATAAAAAGTATCCCATGTCCTTTCATAAAGTCTATTCTATGTCTGTATCTTTAATCAAAATTGGTTGAAATGGAAATGCGTCAAATCTATACAGACATGAAAGTGTCGTAAGCAGACAGAGCATCGAGAAAACACTCCTCTCGATGAGACAGTTACTTTCGCATTTAAATTAACACAGAGGCGCCTAATCGTAAACAAAATCACGTAGATTAATATAGTATGCGTATTAATTTGTCTTAATGATTGCTATACCACGTAAATACGTAAAGATATGTATTGTACAGATATAAATGACCATACCTTCCCCCGCAATACATATAGGCAAAAGTTCAGGAAATCCTGACTTACCGTGTCATTAATCGTGTAATTTATTGCTGGTCGTGTTTCCCCTTCTTCTTGGTAAAGCGCCCTGGACCATGGAGAAGCTCCGGGAGTGTGCACGGTGGTGTCTATAAATTAGCGAATGGAGTCACCACGGAGAATAATCTCTGGTCTGTGGGAGTCACTATGTCTAGAACTACTAAAACAGCTAGTCTTCGAGTTTGGGTTGCTTGGTATTGCAGCCAATTCAGTGATAATATACGTAGGGTACAGTTAGCGACACATCGACCTAAACAAAAAAGACTCTCAAGATCTCCAAAATTAAGATGTGTACTGTATTGTATTAAATATTGCGTGATAAATAACTAGTAGGCTAAGACACAGGAAAAATGCATGCTGTTTGTTTCTAAAATTTCTTATTTCAAAAACCCTAGTCCACATTTTTTAATGATCAAAACCGATTTCTTATATTTATTATTATTATAAATTTTTAATGCTCAATTTATTATGTACCTGTTTTGTGTAGCATTATAAATAAATAAAACTCTATTGACTCAAAATAAACCGATATACCAAGATTAAAGCTTTGGAACGTCCCGGCACACACAATTTCATCTGGCAATAACAGTCTAGCGACTCAAAGATATCATTTCGATTTGAAGATATTTTTAGTAACAACAGTCTTCTAGTAGCAGATAGCATTACCAAGCTTCAACTCCTTTCCTTCCAATAAATAACAACACCGAGGCGAAATCAATACTCAGTCAAGTGTCCGATACATTTTCTCGATCGTATTGGACTGGAAACGTAATATGCCGCGTAATCTAAACGTTCTCCACTCGATAAAAACACATTGACTGCTTTTCATTATCCTTTTATATAGAAAATACGTTGAAGAGGCAGGCTTAAGAAGCTACTAACAATTAAAAAGGGTTGTATTTAATTGATCACCAATCTAACCTAACCCACAAAAATACTAAGTTGGCACCTAAAAATAGAAAGTTAGCACCTAAAGTACATTTAGATGCTAAATTACTATTTTAGGTGCTAGCCTACTATTTTTTTGTAAATCAATTTATTATTTCTTATAAAAAAGTACATCAAGTCTGCTATACTTCATGTTAGGTAAATCTGACATCTAATATCATTAAATTTGATCTGACCCCAAAGCACAGAATACTTAGGTGATAGTACACCTACTTAAAGTACTTACTTTGGGCTTGGGTATCAGAATTAACGATGGTAGGTACCGCCTATTAATACTTATGCGAAGATTTAGACTCAGAACTAGCACAAAATATATCCAACACACGAATATTTTTCAAAATGTGCCATCGGGCTTAATGTCTTAAAGTAGGAGGTCACAAAAAGTTCTTTATAAGTTGTGGCACATTTGTTGATTCACTTCACAACAATTACTATAGGATTTCATTCATTAATAATATAAGGTTGTCTGGTAATATTCGATACAATTTAGGGGCTTCATAAATAAGTTTTACGTAACTGTAAAAAGGTCAACATAATATCATAAAGGTCATAAAATTGCTATCGAAAAGGTTGCGAAAAGTCATCGAACCCTCCCCTAAATCGAATCCTAAGCTATCATCGCCTACCAAGAAAGAAAGTTACTCATATATCTGACCAACTACTTGATTTTCCGAGAATCGAAAGGACTTGCTTTCTCTCGTAATAAAACTATAAGTGCCAGTTAAACCATTAAAACTGCCGTCCAATAAGTAACTGATATTTTACCTACCAGATAACTTTATGATGTCATTTTTGACTATTCTCAAAAATAAAAGAGAGCGACATCGATATCGGATAGTTAAATTATAAAGATTATGTGGCGAAAGAACAAAAAGGAATTTGAACCTACACACATACTAATATTCCCACTAGACCAACGGAATGGAAATGACGTATAAATACCTACCCTTGAAAACGGTCACGGTTGCCAAAATACAGTCTTAATTAATACGAATAACAAGGTAAGAACTTTTAAAAAGTAAGTTATGCAACCAACTTCTTGCTCATTATGCTAATTACCAATAATTAATAACAATTAATGATGGATGAAACGTTAGAGATCGAAAGATTTATATTTAATACAAAGTGAAGCCGATTAGTAGGGTCTGACAGACTGAAATGTCAACTTTAAATAAATGTCTCCCTGTCTTATGGATACCAAACTACGGCTAAACATAAATCATATACATTTTTATAAAATACAAATACCTAAGTAGTAATATTTTACAAATAGACAAACGTTATTTACCATCCTGGGATGGAACCCGCGATCTCTGGTGTAAAACACAAAATCGGTCGTCAAGCTAAGTAACATTTAATAATTTGTAAAAACGCGATGGTAATGTTGCTTTTTTATATCTGTAGTAGCTAATGCCTATTTTTTCTTCTCCCGAATAACGGAATCTCGAAGAAGAAAATTATTTTGAAGCTGTTATTGAGAAAAAATAATAATAGACGAAGGTAACCGCCACACTCGTAGTAAAAAAAATATAGGTCACTTACTACCCTAAATCAGTTCCCGTGCAATGCACGTTACTGTTTAGAAAAGAAAATTCAATTTATCTCTCTTCTAGTATTCCCTATCCTCTAGACAATAAATCGTGTTTCCAGATGTGATGTCATAAAACAAAGTGAATAGGCATAACCTCCACAACCACGGATTCTTTATGAAGAGACTCATCTTTATTTACTAGTTTTTATACGTGGTTTGCTCTCGTATTGATATTAATCTATTCTTACATAAATATGTTATAAATACGAAAATGTCTTCTTTGTCAGTGTTTCACGTGAAAACCGTAGAACGGATCGACAAGGGTTCAGCCACTTTCCTCGCGCGTAGACAATAAAGGTGTGGCGACTTTACTAGATAGATAGTAGACCATGACACTTACCAACTCTCAAAATATGCCTATACCAAATCCTAGATAGAGCATTATCCCGGGATAAAAATCATACAAATAAAGTAACATGGTATAGGCCGCAGTGACCGCTTTACCATCAGGTGGGCTGCGTGTCTGTCTGCCAACTGACATGGTATAAAAAAAACATAAGAATAATAAAAAGTACATGGATAGAAAAAATAGATACAGTACCTATAGGTATATGATAACTATTCTACGAATTCCTACTGCTCTAGAATAAGTATATTCTAATACTAATTTGTGCTCAGGTAAAAAAAGGTTTGTTCAGGCCGTCGCTACTTTCATGAAAACTTCTGTTTGATATTGAACGGTCCCCAGGCATTTCGGCCTCGGAAGGCCTGGAATGACGTAATAAAAAGGTTTAATATTTAAACAACCCAATGTCTCCTAGAAGAATGTAAAGGTCTGGGGGTGAACTGGTAAATTCTTAACTATTCACCTCGTTGCGATACCGTATGCCTTTGTTTCGTATTCAGATTTAGTTTTTATTGCCTATTTTATTTTGTTTTACATCATTGTTGTTATTATATTTGTGCGAGGATGTCATAATTATTATGTCAGCAACAGATGAGATCAGCAAACACAGATCGGCATTTGGGAAGTGTAATGTGTAACTTTAAATTAAGCCCTCTTCGTTAGCCGAGCTACGCAATTGAAAAAAAAAAAATTATAGGGAACCCCATATTCTTTTCTCAAATACAGGTAACGCATCTGAGACTCTTATTGCATGATTAGTTTCTCAAAAGCGGGTAATGCATCTCAGACTCTAATTGCATGTGTTCATGGGTGGTAGTGCTCACTTACTATCAGGTGTCACTCTTGCATGTATACCGGCACTTTCACAAAAAGAAAAAATACACATCGTCATTATCATTGCTTGCATACATGCAAGTTAGCTAACTTCAACGGGATCTCATTTCGATATCATTAAAGCAGTTAGAGCGCAGAACAATGATATAAGAACTGTGCCTCTAAAGAATAAATTAAACCAGGTTCCACCAAGAGTGCCGGTAGTAACAGAATCGATTCTCGCTATGCCTCAAATCCCTCCGAGGTAATTGCTTCAGAGGCCGACGCTTAATGAATATTTTCAAACAATTATAACCTGACCCGAGCCCTCTGGAATTTGAATCATCCCCTAGGGATCCAGTTTTAATTTCTGATGTTGAAAAATTTATTGGACCTGCCTCAAGTATTTACACGATGGCGTTAGGTAGCATTGTGCTAGTCCTAGGAAAGCTACGGATGCGAAGGAGTAGGAATAGTTCATGAACCAGATAAATATACATATGTGTAAAGTAAGATCACAAGGCCAGCAGACAAAGTTATTTTATAATTTCACTTTGTCACGCAAGTTGAGAGCAACATCTAACCGTCTAAAAATTTCAAACGTCCCTTCACATGCGTGAATTTCATAGTATCATGGTTGGAAAGCACCTCTTTAAAAAACCGGCCAAGTGCGAGTCGGACTCGCCCATGAAGGGTTCCGTAGCAGCAAGTATCATCATAATATAAAAGTTCTTGTAGTTCTTTGTAAGTTTGATCGACGTTTTTATATTTGAGTTGATTGAATGAGAGGAAAATTGCGGTTTACGATTTATGACGTTTAAAAAAAAAACTAATTACTTGATCTCGTTCAAACCAATTTTCAATGGAAGTTTGCATGGTAATGTACATCATATATATTTTTTAGTTTTAACGTTCTCTTATTTTAGAAGTTAGAGGGGGGGTGACCATCATTTTACCACTTTGGAAGTGTCTCTCGCGCAAACTATTCCGTTTAGAAAAAAATGATATAAGAAACCTTATTGTCATTTTTTAAGACCTATCTATAGATACCCCACACGTAAGGGTTTGAAGAAAAAAAAAATTTTGAGTTTCAGTTCTAAGTATGGGAAGCCCCAAAAATTTATAAACTAATTACTTGACCTCGTTCAAACCAATTTTCAATGGAAGTTTGCATAATAATGTACATCATATATTTTTTTTAGATTTATCGTTCTCTTATTTTAGAAGTTACAGGGGGGGGGACCAACATTTTACCACTTTGGAAGTGTCTCTCGCGCAAACTGTTCAGTTTAGAAAAAAATGATATAAGAAACCTTATTATCATTTTTAAAGACCTATCCATAGATACCCCACACGTAAGGATTGGATGAAATTTTTTTTTTTTAGTTTCAGTTCTAAGTATGGAGAGCCCCCAAAATTTATTATTATTTTCCTATTTTTGTATGAAAATCTTAATGCGGTTCACAGAATACATCTACTTACTAATTTTCAACAGTATAGCTCTTATAGTTTCGGTAAAAAGTGGCTGTGACATACGGACGGACAGACAGACAGACAGACAGACAGACATGACGAATCCATAAGGGTTCCGTTTATTGCCATTTGGCTACGGAACCCTAAAAATATGTGCGTATTTATCACTAGCGCAGCGTTGACAGAAAAATACTGTGAAGAAACTTGCACAAACGAATGGATGTAGAGCCATGATCCAATAGTCTTATTCCCCTGTGCAGGAATTCGGAGGTCTGATGGCAGTTGCTTCAATGTCATTTACTGGTCAAAACCTGGATTATATTGCAAGTTTTATCTGTAGGTAAGTATCATACTTAACTACCATAAACCACATCTAATGCTGCTTGCTAAAGTAACATAAAACTTAAATAAACAAATATTACGAGTACAATATATGTAAATCCACCTACATTCTAAAGTGCCAACCCTAGTGGGACATAATACACCTAATTTTAAAGCAGTAGAATCTGCCCCACTAAATCGATTTAGTGGGGCATATTCCACTGCGAATTTTAAAACGTTCCACTTCGCCTCACCAATGGGTCGTCTTGGCCCCACCAAGTGGAATAATCCAAGTCTTTTTAAACCTACCAGTACCTTTACCTTACCTTTCCTTACCTAGTTTTTACTCTCTGAGTATCACATAAGCTCGAAATAAGTCAGGATATGGTAAATACCTACGGCACTTGCATACGAAAAGTAGTTTCCGAACTGACAAACAACCGTATAAAAACTTGTAAATTAATAAAACTATGCCATATCCTTTATCCGTCAACGATTCCCACGTCACACTTGCCATGTGCCGGTAACGTTATACGTTCACACCTTGCTTACCTGAATCCTTAATATTGGGGGCTTAAAGTTCAAAATGGTGTGGAAAAACTTGAGCTCTAGCATCGGATTCATGCTTCACAAGGTCGAGACATCCGGTGCTTCCTGGGAGTTTTTTTCAGTCCTTTTTTTACCCTCTACTATAGAATGTAAAAGCACAGATGTTTTAAATGAAACAAAGTTTGTTAGTGAAGTAAGTAGGAAAGCTCTGTCAGATTGATATCTGGCAATATTTTTTATTTCAATGTTTGTTCTTGCAGAATTAATAAATGCTAACAGTAGCACTAAATGCTTTAAATATGTCATATTACAAATTAACATACCTGTTTTGGGCAATTTATAATTTAGATATCATCAAATCGCATATCTACTTCGTTACGTCAATTTCTGTTCCTACCTTAATAACCGCAGGTTTCTATTCTGGATCGTAAGAAAGACCACGAAACTTAGTGCTAATTTGACCATCTCAAACCGTTGATGCCTTCTGAAATTTAAAAACATGTAAATCATTCGGGAAATCTGGATAACCACATTGATAGTAGGCATTAAAGTGAAGCTCACACACGTATTAACATCTGTGATATTATACTCTGTGTCACTGTGGAGCGAGTGCGCGGTATTGTGTTAATCCTTTGCACTTGTTTTTGTTTAGATAGTGTGCAGGCACTGCGCTATTTCACGTTTTATTTTCACTTACGTAATAATCTAGGTTTTCGTTTTGAATAGAAACGAAACAATTTAGAAATTAGAATAGAGTTTATCGTATATCGAACGAAATGCACAGAAACTGTGTACAATTTTAAATTCTAGACAGGTAAGTTTCGTTAGCAGTAATAAGATTTTTATCGTTGGACCTTAACTTATGCACTGAGGATCGAGGGTTTAAGTCCTTGGACACACATTTGTGTTTGTTATGTATCTGGATGGTATCTGCATGTATTTAATTAAGCTTATGGCCTATGTCCAGCAGTGGAAGTCTTTTAGCTAAATTAATGATGATGATGATGATTAAGTACCTGTGACATATTAATTAAAGAGCGGACGCGAGTCAGTCGTTGACGAGCGGCGCGCCGTGCGGAGCTACGTTTCACGTCTCGGTGAAATATCTGAGTTTGTTTGATTTACTCTGCTATACCTACCAGAACACCACAGTACCAATATATTTTGTGGTACCTTCGTTGACTCTGATATCCATAACGAAAGTGCTTAAGCTACTCAATTTTAGTTCAACATAAATAAAAATAATTAGACTATATTTGGCTGATTAATAAATGAAAGATTAAAAAAAATTGAGACAGTTGATGAACGGAGGCATTCGGAAACGATCCCTATAACCCTAAACTATTCCATTGATTCCACATCTCCGACGAGGATTAAACAGCCGATGACGTTGAATAAATTGAATTCGGCTTCGGAAATAAATTGTTTGAGTGAAACCAATAATGGGTGGATCGCGGGTCCGACTCAACTGGGGTTTACCCAGATAACCGTGCGAACGTATTGAGTTTCACGAGGCAAAACTCCCGAAAAGTTTTAGTTACATGCTAATAAATTAAGAAAGATAATTAATTATGGAAATTATGAGCCCAGAATTCGACATTGTTTGTTTGAATTGTAATTGTAATAATACTGATTATTCTTTTAACTGAATTTTATGATGATATAATATCATATTAAGTAATAGAATTTTTATCAATTTAATGTTATTAACTTAATGTTCCTTTCATTACGTAAAATAAGTACAACATTATTTAAAAATGTTATTTACAGGAGGCTGGTCAATAAACACAAAGGCTGGTACCAACTCGTCCCAATTTAGTAACTTTTCAGAATCAATAGTAAAATATTATGAGAACATTTTTCTTACTTACACTTTAAGATAATATCTCAATGTTCTAGTGACTCAGGTTCCAGGCAAATCACGCCTGTCTGTCAACTGATAGAGTACAAAAAAATTAAAGAGGCGCCTAACGCCTATGCTCAGAGGTAGGATTTGTAAATGCTGATATTTCATTTTATTTTTACATTATTTCAGCAAAGCCAATAGGTCTGTTGGCTGCGACCTGCGTCTCATGGGCTTGCGAGGCTTACGGTATAGCCGTGTGGACGTATTGAATTACGCAAGCAATCAATTCTGGAAACCTGCACGTTTGGAAACGTGGTAACTTGATGGCCTACATGATTTACGCACAGTTAGCAGCTTTATTTTGTAATAATATAAATGGTATTAATCTAATATGTTTGCCGCTCCCGCTGCCGCAAAATTCGAGGCCGAGGCCTAAAGATACTTAACGTACTGTGTACTCTTTCCATGTACTATGACATCAGTCTCATAGAAGTATATTTCCACTCGATAAGTGTTTACCAAACTAGGTTAGCGGTGAGTGTACCGCTGATTTACTGCCGTCGGGAAATCTTTAACCGTGCGAACAGAACACTGTTTGTTAAAACTGTACAGTTTTTTTTTATCGAAGTTGATCTAAGAGATAGTAGCATTGACAGTTCGCTTTTGTTTCCCATTCCCGCGTGGAGTTATCCAAGTTTTCTTATAGAAAATTATCTAGACTTAAGCTTTGAATAGTATGTTTCGCTAACCTAGTATGATCTTCAATTGAACATAAACTAACCTAACACAAAACTGTATGACTTAGTAATAGTATTCAAATAAAGATTGTATTTTATATACTTACCTATATTAATTTTGTTTTGGCGATTAAAAAGAGTAACTGTTGAGTTTCTTGCCGGTTCTTCTCGACAGACAATTACATTCCGAATCCGGTGGTAGAGTCTTAATGTATGACGATTTATAAGAGCTTCTTTGAAGCCTACGTAAATAAAGTATTATTTCGATTTTGATTTGATTGAATAATTTTTTTTTTAAATTTAACATGAATACAGCGCCTTCGGTTATGGACTTCGTGTTCACGAAGATTACTATGAATTATTTAGAAATGCATTGATATTTATTTGTTTGTGATAAAGATAAAATACGTCTTTAATTGTTTCCGATGTCTATAATTTGTGCTACGCTCACCCACAATATCTGGCGTAGTATCCAACTTTTCAACTATTTCGTCGGTAATTTATCTTAAAAATCTTTGGCTAAGCCGTGCGTAGTAGAACATTGTGCACCCCGACCTTGTGATCGCGTGATCCGAACCAAGACATAACAAAGAGGCAATAAAAGCGGTTTTATGTCGGTCTGTAAATCATAGGCGCATCCGACGACGACGAGTAATGAACCGGAAAATGCTCGCTGTCCAGTAACCGCCCAACCAGCAAAAAGTGGTTTTTAAACTATCCCAGGAGGATGAATCTTAAGGACTATATGAGAATTATATCCGAATTTAAGTCCGGGAAAAGGCCCACTTTTAAAGTGTACTTTTGATTATAACACATTTAAATTAGACCGCTAAAATGCTTGTTTACGCCTATTTAACTCCTGTAATAGAATAACGCAAATGCAGTTACTCCTGCAAATCAATAATATAACCAATATAAGTAAGTTTTAGTCGTAAGTAAGACTAATGCGCTCCTTGCAATGCTGATTTAAGCTCATTTTGGTGAACGAATGAACGAACGAACAGTTTAATGTGTTGCGCTGTGTTGTGCTCTCTCATGATTTTTTTTAACAGCTTGAATAAGGAAATGGTATTTATCTTTATCAGAATTTATTATTGTCAGCCATAGTAGAAAAACAACATCTTATTGTTATTAGTTAGTCTTATTAATATTCGTAGGGGAATGTGAATTTTCTGTGAAATTAGTCATGGTTTTAAACAAAATTTTAGAGCGCCTCTTCACTTGACTTTATTTACATTTAAGTAATTATTTATTTATCAAAAAAATACTACGAAGGGCTGCCATTTTTTCGGTAAGCATTTCCAAGTGTGACATAGTGCCATCATAAGTTTATTTGGATCTATATTGGCAAGTGTCAAAACTGCAGAAGATTCGCCATTTTGTATACCAATTTTAAGATAACGTTGACAATAACACTACTGTGGAATGCCAATATAAATATGTCTAGACTTGTAACGGCTTAAGACAAATCTATATAGAGAACATTTTATCTTACTAAATGCTGTTATAATTAAGTTAAAACTCTTGTAGGCTGGAATATGCACAAAGGCGAGCAATGGTGAAAACACGAGATGTTTTGAGTGCACCTTAAGTACTCGTATTCTGTGTGATGCTATCCAGCACGACCACGGATGATTATTTTAATTTGAATGTGGTACAAATTCATTAAAAAAAATGTACTTTTATGTACTCCACAATTTAAAATTTGTACTCTCATACTTTCGCTAAAATAACACATAGGCCGTGGTCCTGCTAGGTGGAACCTTCCTGGCATGACCACAATAGAGTTTGGTATTTTTATAAACTATATGATGAAATATTATGTAGATTTAATTGTACTTAAATGTACTCCATTACATTGACCATTTTGAGCATTCTTTAGCCCGTTTTACAGCGGTTTTTGTTTTGCGAAACATCTAGGACAATGTTACTGATTGTAGTATAATTTGAATGTGGTACATATTCATAAAAATTAATGTACTTTTATGTACTCCACAATTTAAAATTTGTACTCTCATACTTTGGCTATGATAACACAGAGGCCGTGGTCGTGCTAGGTGGAAACTTCCTGGCACGGCCACAATAGATTTTAGGTATTTTTATAAACTCTAAGACGAAAAATTACGTAGATTTAATTGTACTCAAATGTACTCTGTTTTGAGCACTCTTTAGCCCTATTTAGTTTCATGTGTCCTAAAAATTAGCAATGTAGCGAGTAAAGCAAGGTGATTATTATAAAATAAACCGTCGTACGTATGTAAGGTATTTTTATAAACTATATGACGAAAAATTACGTAGATTTAATTGTACTCAAATGTACTCCATTACATTGACCATTTTGAGCACTCTTTAGCCCGTTTTACAGCGGTTTTTGTTTTGCGAAACATCTAGGACAATGTTACTGATTGTAATATAATTTGAATGTGGTACATATTCATTAAAAAAAAATGTACTTTTATGTACTCCACAATTAAAAATTTGTACTCTCATACTTTCGCTAATATAACACATAGGCCGTGGTCCTGCTAGGTGGAACCTTCCTGGCATGACCACAATAGATTTTAGGTATTTTTATAAACTATATGACGAAAAATTACGTAGATTTAATTGTACTCAAATGTACTCCATTACATTGACCATTTTGAGCACTCTTTAGCCCGTTTTACAGCGGTTTTTGTTTTGCGAAACATCTAGGACAATGTTACCTGCGCCATTCTTTCTACGTAGGTAAATTTAAATTAAATTTCATTTTGTAACCGTACGGTTACAAATCAAAGTCAAAATGGTCAATGCAATGGAGTACATTTGAGTACAATTAAATCTACGTAATTTTTCGTCATATAGTTTATAAAAATACCTAAAATCTATTGTGGTCATGCCAGGAAGGTTCCACCTAGCAGGACCACGGCCTATGTGTTATATTAGCGAAAGTATGAGAGTACAAATTTTAAATTGTGGAGTACATAAAAGTACATTTTTAGGGTTCCGTAGCCAAATGGCAAAAAACGGAACCCTTATGGATTCGTCATGTCTGTCTGTCTGTCTGTCTGTCCGTCCGTATGTCACAGCCACTTTTTATCGAAACTATAAGAGCTATACTGTTGAAAATTAGTAAGTAGATGTATTCTGTGAACCGCATTAAGATTTTCATACAAAAATAGAAAAATAATAATAAATTTTGGGGGCTCTCCATACTTAGAACTGAAACTCAAAAAAATTTTTTTCATCCAATCCTTACGTGTGGGGTATCTATGGATAGGTCTTTTAAAATGATAATAAGGTTTCTTATATCATTTTTTTCTAAACTGAATAGTTTTCGCGAGAGACACTTCCAAAGTGGTAAAATGTTGGTCCCCCCCCCTGTAACTTCTAAAATAAGAGAACGATAAATCTAAAAAAAATATATGATGTACATTATTATGCAAACTTCCATTGAAAATTGGTTTGAACGAGATCAAGTAATTAGTTTATAAATTTTTGGGGCTTCCCATACTTAGAACTGAAACTCAAAAAAAGTTTTTTCTTCAAACCCTTACGTGTGGGGTATCTATAGATAGGTCTTTAAAAATGATAATAAGGTTTCTTATATCATTTTTTTCTAAACGGAATAGTTTGCGCGAGAGACACTTCCAAAGTGGTAAAATGTTGGTCACCCCCCCTCTAACTTCTAAAATAAGAGAACGATAAAACTAAAAAATATATATGATGTACATTACCATGCAAACTTTCATTGAAAATTGGTTTGAACGAGATCAAGTAATTAGTTTTTTTTTAAAACGTCATAAATCGTAAACCGCAATTTTCCTCTCATTCAATCAACTCAAATATAGAAACGTCGATCAAACTTACAAAGAACTACAAGAACTTTTATATTATGATGATACTTGCTGCTACGGAACCCTTCATGGGCGAGTCCGACTCGCACTTGGCCGGTTTTTTTTTTTTAATGAATATGTACCACATTCAAATTATATTACAATCAGTAACATTGTCCTAGATGTTTCGCAAAACAATAACCGCTGTAAAACGGGCTAAAGAATGCTCAAAATGGTCAATGTAATGGAGTACATTTAAGTACAATTAAATCTACATAATATTTCATCATATAGTTTATAAAAATACCAAAATCTATTGTGGTCATGCCAGGAAGGTTCCACCTAGCAGGACCACGGCCTATGTGTTATTTTAGCGAAAGTATGAGAGTACAAATTTTAAATTGTGAAGTACATAAAAGTACATTTTTTTTAATGAATTTGTACCACATTCAAATTAAAATAATCATCCGTGGTCGTGCTGGATAGCATCACACGTTGAAATGAGTACAGTACTTGAGTATTTGAGATATGTATTTCTTTTTTAGTATCACGCTAGTGCTTAGTCTGTATAGAATTTTTCACGGACTTCAAAAAAGGAGGACGAAATCAATTAGACTGTATTTCTTTCTTACTGATAAAGATATTAAATTCTCATAAAAAATATTTTAACTTAACTTAAAATGCCTCAAAGGTCTAGTAGCAAGTAGGTAGTTCAAGTACATTAAATCAGGGTCCTGGGTTCAATTCCCGGGTCGAGCATATTTCATGTCGAATTTTTTTGAACACTACTCTGGTTTGTGATCAATCCTCATATCGCAATAGCAAGCATGGGTAAGTAGGTAATTTCAATTCAATCATGAAGTCCTTTGTCTTGCAGCGGTCCAGTAAATAGGATGATACGGATACCTAATTTAAACATTATTTTAGCAAAAATACAGTGATATTTCGGGCGTCGTTATTTTATCCTCAGGAGTGCGTCCTCTGAGGGGTGAACGACCGCACCAGGTGGCTCCGCAATCGACCGCACCGATGATTGATGCCCGATAATCTGACCCTCTCATCCAACCACAATGCAGATGAAACAGTATAGACCGACAAACTCATCTGTTCCGGTGGCGGCGTCGCTACTGTCGTTTTAGTACTGTCATTAAATATCGTTTTTGTATTGGAAAAACTGACATTTCACGTAGTTCCAATTACGGCCACCAGAACAGATAAGTTTGTCGGTCTATACGGTAATCAAGGCAAACACTTAACAAAGGATGGTAAGGTTGAATCAAAACGCATTTGGTATGGTCTACACGTATGAGAATTATGTTATGTAAATCGACAATATAAATTGTATAGCCCAACCATTAAAATAAAAAACCTCGCCATATCGCGGAAAAATATTCGAACTAATTTCTTCAAGTGGCCACAATCAAATAAAAAAACAATAAGATGTCATTCATTATTGCTGTCTGTCAAAGTGTGATGTCAATTGTCAACCGTGCCTTGTTACTATTGGATATTGTAAGTGATTTGTGAGTACCTATAACCATTGCAACCAAGTGAATCACAGCTAATGTGGCGCCCCCAGAGCAGGTTTTTATTTTTTTGGTCTGGCTATAAAATAATAAAAGTATTTAGAACAAAGTTTCAGTTATTGTGTGACATAGAAATAACTCATACAAGTGAGAAATATTATTGTCTCTGTTATCTATTTTGAGGGAAAAAAAGCGTCAATGAATATTGATATATAGAAAAAGACGTCGATTATATTTTTATTAAAACTGGTGAAATTTAGTCATAAGACTTGCTTAATTATGCCTGCATGCACCTTACTGTTTTACGTTATATTGTGGAGGCGTCCTGGTTTTCCCTAAATAAAATTATCATATTGGTAAATCTAACAGCATTCGGTGCGGCAAACTCTGATAAACTAAGTTATTTTATTTATTTCTCATACTAACTGTATTTGAGCGAGATCTCCTTTGACGTTCGTGCTCACAAAATGGTTGGATTAAAAAAAGCGCTATTCCCCATATCCTTTTTTTTTATATGGAAGCAGTCAGGATGACCTCACTCCACCTGATGGTAAGCGGAAGTGAGGTCCAAATATAAGGTTGACTGGCTCAATAGAACATAGAACCCATTGAGCCAGTCACCCTCACCCTGAAGGCCTGCTTAGATGCCGCTTCACGCCCCGCCTAAAAAGCCCAGGATTATAGGAGGAAGGAAACACGTTTGGAAATGCCACAAAATACCATCACTCGGCAGCCATGTAAGTATAGTTATTTATGTGACTGTTGCATAATGAGGGTCATTAAAATACGAATGTAGTTTTATGAAACGAACGAAGTGAGTTTCATAAAAGGATCACATGAGTATTTTAATGCCTAATTATGTACAGTCACATACATAACTTTATCTTCATTCATACGATAAATGTCTATTTTAAAGTCAGGATCGATGTGAAACCGCGTGGAATATAATCCGTAGTACCAGGAGAGCAGAGAAGAACAAGAAGCTGGCCGGTACTAATTAGTGTGGACCGGCGCAGGCGCTTTTCAAACTCTTTGATTTAATGAATAGTTACGCTGCGGTTATGCTCTCCTGGTACCTTTGAAAATACATCAAGATGTTTTGCTTACATATGTTAGCTTCAAATCCATTAATTTTTACTTTTTAAGAAGGCGTTCGAAATTTGAACGTAATTAAAGTATCGGTTACCGATACTAAAATGTAAACATTACGATGCAGCCACAGATACTTATATCTAAATGTACGGCGTTTGCTCATCGCTCCTGACTATAAAATAGACATATTATTATGGTATGGATGTAGATAAATTAATTTTCATTACAGATATATCATTAATAAACGTTATTGTAACAAAATTGCTTCTATGTCATTCTAAAGGCATTTTCTCTCAAACGTAACTCATGCCGAGTCAGCGTGACAGGCAGGAAACGGAGGGAATCGACCACCGGCTGGAATAATGAGGTGATAAAAGACATTGCTAAATCAGCCAGAAACAACAACCCTTTTCATTGTAAATTAAAATATTTATTTAGATTTCTTTATTTTTTTACTTGAATGTGTGGTTTGAAAATAGGTCAAATTCAATATTTTCAAGAAACTAAAAGAGATGAAGAAAATATTTCCGTTGACGTTAGTCCTGCGTCCCACATACGGCCGCAGGTAGACCTGCTACTGCTGTTAGCTAGAGCTAGCCAGCGGTAGTTTAGACCATTCACCTGCGAAAAAAAAAAATCACCAGTGAAAGTGCTAAATTATACAAGAGGCAACTTTTAATCTTAGAATATGCATCAACACATTCGTAAATATGTAAAAAAATATACAATTCTTTAGAATTTAATCATAAAAGGGTCTTTGGTTTCCAGCTTTAAGATCAGTAGCCACAGGGCGACAATTCCTTTCCTCCGCCTCAGTCCTCTAGTGTGAGGGTGACAAGTAGGTACGCGTGTCACGTCACCCAAATGGATGTTAATCTCGTTCACGATCGTCACACTCGACCGATCAAATGACCTGAAGAACCCTCACTTCGACGGATATGCAATTGGGGATTCTAATTTTCTTTTTTTATTTTTCGCTGCGAACTGCAAGTGATTCAGCCGGGCCAAATAAACTCGATCGGGTCATTTGACAGGTGACTAAAGTGTGGGTAGCTTAAACGAGTCAGTGACTCTAAATTCTTTTTTGCACTCTTTATGGACACAAAGACCCTTGGCAGCTGCCGCCAGCAAAATATTTTTTGTGAAAGTTGCCAACTTTATTTTTGGTAGTTTAAACGCGACGTTCATAAAATATTTAACCCTTTCCGATATTGGATAATTATTATATATTATAAATATATTCTACTTTACAAGCCAAAGATTCATAACCACGCAAGTCAAATATATAACTAAACAAAAAAAATTTCAATTTAATTTTATCGACAGTAAAACCTTGGATTCAGCTCTGATTGACATATCAATCAATCAATCACATTCACACTACGTATGAACCACTCACGTAATTGGCTTTATAAATTCTCGCTGAAATTCATTTTACAACAACGTTCCGATATACGTAACTTCGTAAATATCTTGATTCAATAAATATATTTCTTTTTGCGTCTCCTTAAAAAGAATGCCTCAATTTTCTAGTGGTTCACGTACCGGGCTGTGATTTCGGAATCATGGGTTCAATTTTCAAATCAGAAATTTGTGTTTTTTTCCAACACAGTTCGGGTCTGTGATCACTAATCCACATTTCTCAAACGTGGTGATTAACCGACCACGTCCATAGTGTCGAAATTTATTCCGAATTTAACACAAACTACTATGATTTGACAAGTTTTATTAATGATATGAGCATAGTGATATTATAGACACGATACGCGGGAGAAAAATAGCCTTATTTACCAAACTGAGATGAGTGGGCAAATGTTATTTTTAAGTAAATGGGCGCATTGATAAAATGTCTGTAATATACAAAATATCAGTAATGTTTATTCGTTGTCTGGCACGCACACTTCAATAATGTTCAGTAAAATGTGTATGTAATGTTTATTCCTATTTATTTCAAGATAATTATTCCCCGAGGTAAGAGTTAATTAGAACGGAAGTAAGGGACATTATCATTGTTATTGTCCCTACATTGTTTTGTGGTCGTTTCCGAATGTGCGTGACCTCATAAGTTAGCTCCGAGTCGACGTGACAACGTGACGTTTCCCGCCAGTAATTATACAGACTTGTAATTAGTTGTTCAGGACTATAAATTTACAAGGTCGGTCGTGTGTTTGGGAAACACCTCTAATGAGTCAAGGGAATATTTGTGTTCTTAAACGAGAATTACATTATAAATACATACGTAAATACTGTAATTGGTTTAAAGCTGTAAGATCTATATAATTATAAAACGTTGTGATTCAGACAGCAACGACTTAGGTACACTCTAAAAATTCCCTCCACCTTAAAACCTCGGTATCTTTGAAGCAGTTTAGTTCACTATACTGTAACTTGCACTGAATTAGATAAGAAATTTTAACAAACATGAATCTATATTGAACGGTAATCTAAGTTGTATTTTCTAAGTTGAAAATTATTTAGCCTCAGACATAAATCTGTTACACTAATCCCTGGCTGGAGTTGCCATAAAAGTTTTAAGAGTTTCAAACTGATGTCACAATGAATGTAATGCCAATAGGACAGGTTCATACAAAGACCAATGAGGGTGGTGACGTAAGTTTGGTCATGTGATTTGCCCTGCCTTTGAGAACAGAATTTTTAAGGGGGGGGTATGGGGAGGGCTGTGGTAAATGGGGAAGGGGGCGTTCGGGCCTTCAGTTATCACTGTAGTGAGTGAGAGTACTGGAGGCCCAAACGAGTAGTGTATTACTCGGATAGCTACTATTTGTACGTTAGTCTTCTGTTTGTCGTATCGTACCAAGATAGTATTTTTTGGTGATACTTATCCCGTGTAAGTCTCATCGGGTGTGAAGAAGGCACTAGGGTAGTTCGGTAGGTAGTTTCACTCACGGCACAGGTCTTACCTATTGCCTGCGGTTATGTTATATAATATTTTCTGCAAAAAACAGTGGTCAGCTTTTTTGTGATATCGTTGTGTTACTGTCACAAGAGTATACTTAATATGAGACCATATTCATTTAATTTACTAACAAAATCAGTAAACAATGAAGTTTTAATAAGGAACTTAGTTCACTGCTCCTCTCGCTGTACTGTGCCGCTGTCAAGTTTCGAATGGTGTGAAAATTTTATTAAGTAAACCGACGAAAATAGTTAGCGAGTCTATTCAGAAGTTAGACTCGTCCGAGCAGAGGCGCAACCTCCCGACTCTCAAGAACAGAATTAAAAATGTACCGAGGTTAATAAAAAACTTAAAAATTGTTCATGGCCCCTTAACAGGCACTTTTATTTCACAGAGCTTGAAAAACGTAAGCGAAAGGCCTTCTTCATTGAAATCAATTCACCGTTACAATGATGGCTTCTGGCTTCATCACCACACTTGCCAAATTATGAGTGGTAATGACATAAAAAGCCTCTATCATTGGTAACAAGTCACCGATACAATGATGGGTACTGGCTTAATCACCACGCTTGTAAAATGCGTATTAGTGATCACAATCCTTCATCATCAGCCTATATATACGTTCCCACTGCTGGGACACAGGCCTTATCTCAATTATGAGATAGTGTGGGCCATACTTCACCACGCTGGCCTAGTGCGGGTTGGTGGAGGGGTGCGTAAGTGACCAACCTTAATGTCAGATGTTATCAAGCTGCCAAATGGCCTCTGACTAGGCTTGACGACTAAACGACTAATATCTACATTATAGTAAATATCAGCCGGAACCAACAGCTTAACGTGCCTTCCGAAGCACGGAGACGCTCGAAATAAATGTCACTTAATGTGGTCAGAATGGTCACCCACCATTAACCGACCGCGGCGTAGGTAGCTTGACTTTCGTTATCGCTAACGAACCACTGTCACTCTGCGCCACTAGCGCCTCTTACTTTTTTTGTGCTTAAACAATATGACATGAATTTCGCCCGGCCAGGGCATTGAACCTCGAGATCAAGGCTGTTACCTACCTAGACTATCGAGGAGTTTGCCCTACAGAAACAGATTATACAGGCTGATTCTTTTTATACGGAAAGCGTCGAGCAATTCGAAAAATTCGTGACAACGTACAATAGACGTAAACCATAATCAAGTCGGATTTGGTCAAAAACCTTATAACATTTCTACATCTACGACCGAGGTATTTTCGTGGTGTATTAGACGGGCGCGTGACCGATACGCATAACGTTTGAAACGTTGCTTTAAACGATCACTTACGTATTTATTGGAGTTTTAGTGGGCTGTAGAAAAATATATTGCTGCGAGGCTGTTACTCTAAAATAGTAGGGCATCATATCATATCGGTTACGCTCCTCAATAGGACCATTTCGATTAATAAGTCTTACGCCCGCGTATACGTTACCCCGCAGAAATGTGATATTTATCCGAGATAAAAAGTAGCATATTATTATGTTACAATCTAGTTCCCAAACTATTAGACATATCAATAATAACGTCGATCCATTACTTTTTTGCGATGTTAAAGAAGATAGCATTATCCCGGGATGAAGAATAACTTTCCAGCTGTATGTGTCTGCAACAAAAAAAAAGTCCGTTCAGTGGTTGAGACGTGAAAGCGTAACAAAAATATAGAGCCTGAGTAACATTTAAATAAAGTTTAAATAAATATTCTTGGATATAATATCATTATGGATTACATCCTTCTTCAAGGTCCCCTATCTGGTTGGATAGTGCGCTCCCGGAATTTAACCCCCAAAGCGAATGGCGAACATTCTGGGAAGGCTTCCAGCACGACCCGTGGAAGGATCTGATACCGGACCCCACCACCAAGCCTGCTGGATTTGACAGTAGCCGTGCTGTGTGGACGAGAGTCAATCGGTTCAGAACCGGCCACGGGAAATGTGGCTACCACCTCCACAAATGGGGTCTTCCAGACGGGCCGGATTGTGATTGTGGGGCTCCAGTCCAAACAACGACACATATAGTTGAGGAATGTCCTCTTCGTCGTTTCCCCGGCGGCATGCGTGAGCTTCATAACCTCACTCCGGCTGCAGTGGACTGGTTGCACCAACTTGACATTGACATCTGAGAATTCATGAAGAAGCCATACGCAATGATGATATAGTGAAAAAGCATTGTCCTAGTATAAGGCTATTCCACCAAATTCCAAAAGTCGCATGAACTTATATTCCACTTTTCCCACCCGGGTGGGAAGAGTGGAAAAAAAATCCACTTTTCCCACCCAGGTGGGATGGCTAGGTGGGATAAATGGTATAGCCCCTAGTATACGATAATATACCAATATATAAGACGCCTCAATGTCGCATCTTCACTATAGAAATATAAGCTCGTTTGTAGGTTTTCATGAAGCTATACATGACTTTTTACCAAGTAGGCTATTAAACTCTTAAAATATAAGAGATTCGGTGATCTAGATAATTAAAAGATACTTCATACACTGCGATTCCAGGAAACTCCCAGGCCTGATTAGAGCCATAATATACAATGGGCATAATACGTACATTGATTAATGAGGCTATCAGCTGCCTCATTACTGAAACCATTACGAGATTTTACTTCTGACTCTGGGGACTTGTCCCTACTTCTAAATTAGGAGCACCATCTGGCTCCGAAAGTATAGGACAGTTTATATGGAACTTTTTTATGAGCTGAGTTATAGATCTAATTCTAATGCAATTGCAGTAGCTTTAGGTACTCAAAGTAAAAGACAACATTTCTTTGTTTATATTTATGCGAAAAGCAATTAGAAATCGTCAAGTAATAATACGATTCTACTGCGGGCTTCGGAAATGCTGTTTCTTTCGAGAAGAAACTCGAAGCTCTTCCTCCTTGGCATGAATTAACATTCTGTCTATAACAGATAGGCAGACATTTTGGTACAGACAAAGGCTTAAGTGTAGATCTATTTTATATTGAATATTATTAATTAGAATAAAACAATTCTTTGTGTTGCGAAATTCTGAAAAGTTTCAAAAAATCTAAACCAAAAAATTGTGTTCCGTCCTAAACCTTGGCTACCCTATACATTATTAGTCCCTATCTATTTCAAATCAATGGAGGGATCTGATTAGCCGATTGGTCATTTGGGCGTCTCCTATAAGTTACAATGGCTTTCACACGCGTATTTCCTTGTAAGGGACTGGTGTGACATAAAAAGGTAATGAGACTTTGTGCATATATTACTGGACAATAATATAATAAAAATGCAGTGAAAGTATGAGTTTTACTGACATTTAGGTACACAATGATGGAGCCAGTATACTTGGCTAAGATGTTTAATGATTAAACGATCTTTTAATATGACATGTAATTTTCATTTTAAGTGTCTTGAATTCTTTCGTAGATTCATTTCAGTAAGTTGAGATTCTTTCAGCGCTCTCTTATAACCTACACACGAATGCTTCTAGCATTAATATTTAACGAGTAACGACCAAAGCAGTCACCTAAAAAGAGTACGTGGCATACTTTACTAAGCTTTAATTAAAACTGCAGGAGAGTTAAAAATTTTAAAGCAAAATGAGATGCAGCGCTAAAGAAAGCCACCGGCGCTTGCAATTATGAAATTTCTTTTGTAGTGTATAAATTACACTCTGGCGGCTTAGAAAACATGAGATGAGACCACACGTAAATAAATACAGGTGACCTCATTTACATTGATCAGTTATCTAAGGTTGCCGAGCGGGTTTTAAATTAAATTCTTTCATACGACATTGCCTGAAGAATTGCGACCCTTCAGTCAACTCAATGATTAAAATTGGATCCTATTCGAGGCCAGGTAGATTCTCTTAATAACTAACTCTTGGGAATTAATCCAATAATTACGCACGAAGATAGTCCCCTTACGTTCCCTTCTCGTGAAAGGGAAACCGGTGGAGTAGTGGGTAGTGGGAATTTTTAGACTCGAGTCTCAGTCATGGCCATAGGTCTGGCTGGCCTGTTATGATGCCTAAAAGCATTCTTCTTCGCCCAAAGAAAAACAACTGTATTCCCTTTACCTTGTAAACAGATGAAATGGAGCCCGCCTTATGTACCTATTTATTAATTTTTGTGGCAATTTACCGGACAATCTACGCGTTAATCTCCAGAAAAAAGCGCAAAGAAGCTCATTTGTGATTCCACCAGTGTTGCAGATGTCTCTAGGCGGCGGTAATCACTTACTTAGTGACATTACTGGGTATATGAGACCTATAACTGTCGTGTCGGTGTAGCGGGCAGTAACTGCTTAGTTACTGTTTGGCACTGAACTGTTTAAGGGCAGATGTGGCGCTTACCATCAGGTGTACGATCTGCTCGTCTCGTTACACATATTATCAAGTGTGCCGCAAACACGTCCCGCTACTTTATAAAAAAAGTATTTTGATTTGGTTATTGGCATGGCTGAGAAGTTTAATAAAAAACAAACGAAACTGTCATTAAATCCACCTCCTCGTGACAGCAGCCATCGATCGAGGCCTGCCCCGGATAGTGATTGATGTAGAGTCAGATAATTGTTTTGCAAATAGATTTGTATCCGGGGTATCCTGATACTTTCCCGTTCCGATTTAGTGGGCGTGTTTGCATTTATTCGGAGCGTATTTATCTTAGTTAATGCATTGATTTAAGTAGTATTGTAGTTCAATGAGTTGATGTTTGAAATTTGTTTGTACAGATCGTTCACAATCAGAAGTCCTCTAGCCGCTATATTGGTACTATTGTTTTTCAATACTTTCAATCTGTTTTTTGACAGATTTACAAAGCGTAGGAAATGCTGCCAATATAGCGGCTAAAGGACAACTTATGGTGAATAGACTGTAGTGGTCTTAAACAACGGTAGTATTTTTTTATTAAGTGTGAATGTTTGGTGTTGAGGTTTATTCTTATTCGTTTCATCATCATTATCAGTCCACTGACATAGTTTTCTCAGAATGCTCGCCTCTTAGTTCGATCCTCGGCTACACGCATCCAGTTCCTTCCAGTCATCCTGTGAAAATCCTCACAACCCTGGACTTTTTAAATAGCTCATAATTTTTATACATAGGTACCTACGTCGTGTACAAACACTGAATCTTTTGTATCGTTCCGGGATCGAACCCGCAATCGCTGGTGTAATAGCCGACCTCTCAACCATTAGAACAGGGGGCCTAGTAACATTTTGACAGCGATAGCGAAATTCGCTAACTTCAAATTGTATGAATTTGACAGGTGCCTTAAAAAGTCACGTGGTCAATCGATATTGAAAGTACGGGTTTTGAAACTCGCTATCGCAAATTGAGCTATAACGAACGTCATAAATGCTGCTTGTCTAGGGCCTTAGATTAGTCTTCAAAACAAAAGTACTTGTTCAAAACACTTAAACAGACATTTAAACACATTCATAAAAGAGGAGAAAACGAATGATGAATAATTCGACATTTTATTTCCCAATGTTCACGGAAGCTTGCTAACCTATTTCCCACCCTTTGAATTTTCCGGACAATCAAGAAGCAAAGATAGAAGATTACAAAAGTCGTTACTGATTTCCGTTCCGGCGACGTTGCTCTAATTCCCTTCCAAAATAACTCACGCCGCAAAAATATTTCACACTGTCTCTTCTAATGACAAAAACCCCGACTTTTCTGTACGTTCATACTAGAATTGGATTTGAATGTACTTTTATATTACTTACTTTATTAAAAAAAACGACGAATTAAAGACAAACATGATAATGTTAGACTTAGGAGTGTAAATAAAAATAACTTAGGAATATGGCATTGCGCAATGCCACTGCCGAAAATTTAAATTAATAACGTCCGTTTATATTATTTCTGTCATCTACGAAGCTTTTGACATCTAGAATACTGTTAAATTCAATTCTTTCAAGTGAAGTTGGGACCACATTGCAGCAAGTATTTGCTTGGTGCTAAAAATCAATAAAAATAGTTACATGAATTTGGTTTATTCTATACAACTCTAACCACAAGAATACAGAAACGGAACTTTACTCAAATGACTGTAAACTTTTCTTTGTTATCACGACGACAATGCTACACATGTAACAATAAGTAATCCTTATGTGTACGAGCACATTAGGGAATTAAGTCCTAAGCGAAGCGCAACGTTAATCAAAACAAAACTCATTTGCTGTCGCCCGCTTGTGTCACATACATACAAATGTATTCGAGTATGTACGAGTAAGGTAAGCGCCGTCATGTGTAAATGTATGAACAAAATCCTTTAAGTAAAGTTCAAAGGAGAGGAGAGAGACGCGGCGGGGAATGGAGCTGCGTTGAAACGGCGGAGCGGCAGCATGTAGCTGCGTTGACGCAGCACTCCTCATGTGGCATTTATTGCGTTGAAAAAATTGTGTTTCAACGACGCAGCGCAGCCGCAAAGCCCGTGTGGCACCACTGTAAAGTGAATTATACGCCCTGTTGTTGTAGTGGTTTAAGGCCATTGGGCTGGTCAATAGTCACAAGGCTGGCATCGGCTCGTCTCAATTGTGTGTGAAGGGGAAACCGGTGAAGTTTAGTGGGTAGTGGGACTTAGTCTCGAGCCCCACACACGACCGTAGGCGTCGCTAGCCTGCGGTTATGGCGCGTAAATGCGTTCTCATCTCGGGGTCCTATTTCTGGGTCAAACTAAGGTAAAGGCGTCTATTACCGCGGTATTTCGGGGAAGTTTGACTTTAGAGTACAATATTGTGGAATAAGAACCGTCCTTGTCTAATAGGGATTTTTTGTAGCGTTTTATAGACCTTTAACTCTATACTTTCGCACTTTTCATGAATAAAGTTTGAAGCGTTATATTTATTTTAATTGTTTTTAGTCATGGCTGCTACGGCTTCTATTACCGAGGTATTGAATCTATTACCGCGGTATGGTGGCGCCTATTACCGAGGGTAGGAGAAAAAATTAAACTTAATTTTTATTAAATTTGTAAATCTGTCATAACCTTTGGTCACCCTAGGTTTTAATCAGTTGTTAAATTAATCTTAATATATAAACTCAAAGGTGACTGACTGACATAGATAGATATCAACGCACAGCCCAAACCACTGGACGGATCGGGCTGAAATTTGGCATACAGGTAGATGTTATGACGTAGCCATCCGCTAAGAAAGGATTTTGATTAATTCCCACAGGAATGGGATCCACGCGGGTGAAACCGCGGGCGCTCGCTAGTAACTAATAAAACCTTCTTCATATTACTGGCTGAAAACTGGTGATAATGATTATCCCTGATAACGTCAATTAGTTATAGGTCATCATAACATGAAGAGACATCACAAACATGTCACGTGGTCTGGTCTGTAGGGTGACCATTAGATGAAAATGAGTAGGGATTGCCATTATTATTCTGTTTTAATTAATTAATGAGGCTGACTAATTTCGATTACCATTAGTGCTCCGTTTTTAGGTACTTTGGGTAGCTTCATCAGAAAACGTGGTTTCTGTCTACGACTCAGAAGTCACCCTGTATCCTGTAGTACAAATAAACATCCAGACACAGAACAAACACAAATATAATGTTCATCATATGAGTGTTGGTCTTTGGTGGGATTCGAACCCACGACCCCTAACACATAGGTCAGGGTCACTACAAAATGCACTATCGGGCAAACAAAAAATAATGTATACATAATTAGTTCTTTAGTTACCTAGTAAGAAGTAAGTTTATCTTTACAGTAACGAAACCCTTAATAATAATTTTACTTGGGTTATCAGTCGGTAATAGATTATATGGAAACTCTTATTCCGAGCCATTGACCCTCGGAATTAGATCCCCATAGAATCTATTACCGATGTATGCCGCGGTAATAGGAGAAGAATAGAATGTTCTAAAATGTAATTCCGACCCATAAAAAACTAATAAATTTATAAATTTTTGGTGCCAGTTCGCAAAAAGAGATTTCAATCTTTAAGGAAAACAGTATTTTAAATCACTAGATATCCCGTATCATCCATTTTTTGACAAATTAATATTGCAATTTTTTCACGTCATTTTGGACACTCGCTACAAAAGTAGTCTTTCGATACGATAGTTTTTATAAAAATATAAAGGTTTCTACTGGACTTTGTATACATCGGAAATAGAATTTTAGTTTTAAGAGAATATGAGGAATGAAAAATATTTCATATTTCACTGAGATAATGATTTTAAATATACTTAATAAGCAAATATCTAGACCCTTAATATTTTCTATTACCGATGGTACCCTCGGTGATAGATGCCACCCCCAATTTTAGGCTCCTATTACCGCGGGTTTTTAAAATTCGTATTATTATGTATTTAGATATGATTTCACTATGAAAAGTATAAGACAATACGCTTAGATAAACACATAAACAAGTAAACAAAACTCGAAGTCAGTTAGACAGTGTATAACATTTAAAATTACGTAACAAAAATATGAGTGCACTAGCATGATTTGCTCCGTTTTTGTATGGAAACCGCCTGCTCCTGCGCTCCCGTCGCACAAACTGATTTTTTTTATCCGTTTGCTTGTAGGTATGCTCACTGGCACCCGTTGGTTCGATGCAAAATACTACAAGCTACAACTTGTCCCAAACGGGATTTTGCTAAAGTTGCTGCTATTAATATAAAACGCGAAAATATCGAATACCTCGGTAATAGGCGCCGATTTTGCGTACCGCGGCCATAGGCGCCTTTACCTTAAAGTGTCGGTTTTTTTCAGACACAGCTCGGGCTTGTGAACATCAATCCGCGGGTGGTGTAGACTTGATTAAAATGATGAAGGCTTATGTGCTACAGGAGGTATATTAACAATCTCAAAATATTTACACTAGGCATAGACATATTAACACTAGGTGTCTATATTATATTGTTTTTTTTTATTTAGAGGGAGGCCGTTAATTGAATTCAGGACCAAGAAATTAGGGCTTAGTATTTAAACCACTAGACAAACGAGGCGTTGTGCAACAATATATTTTTATAACTAAATCGTGCCTTTCTGACCCTTTTACCAGCTATTACGAAGCGGTTATTTTCTCTCCATTGTTAAATAATATTTACCACGGTTCCCCGGGCTAAAACTCAATAGACTATTATCCAAGAAAAGGTGTTCCATTGAGGGGTTTTATCTGCCCACCATCTCTGGTTGATGGCGAACGGAAGCAGTAGTAAAATGAAAAAATATAGGCCAATTAATATTTATGCTTGAGGGTTCAAATACATTTTTCTTTATTGCAAGGTGCAAAATCCGTAGCGCTTGGAAGGGCTAAATACAACAATATTTTCTTGGCCATTACATGCTTTGCTGTGCTTGCGGCTTTAAAGTACGAGAATCAGCCTATTTTTGTTATCTGTAGGACAATGGACTCAATCTTTTTACATTTATGAAAAATAACTGAAAAAAAACATAACATATAGATGAATCGTGCGCTCAACTTGAGACAGGCTGAACCAAATTAAATAATAATTCCATCAAAATCAAAAAGTCTTTAATCACGTAGACTTCAAACATACACTTTAAAATCGTCTGTGACTGCCACTGGCTTCAGAACGTTCAAGAAACTCGACAGTTAATTTTTTCAATCGCCAAAGTTTTGCGACATTTTCTTATTGTTCTCATTTTTTTTTTGTGTTTTTTATTGTCAAGACAATGTTTGTTAACGATAATTTAACAGCTGTGCGTGGAAATAAATCGGATGCGTCTAAAGTCGAAAAACGCTACATTAGGTGAACTTGTAGTTTACTTACATAAACAAAAGCTAATCTGGAATGTAGAATAGTTGCTGTATACAGGGCTATTATTTTTTCTTCACTTTTGACCGCAATACAAGATGCAGAATTATTACAGATAAATAAGACGGGTGCAGATCGTTCCGAGATATGCAGCAATAAAATTCAGAATCAAACCTTGTTCCCTGTGGGAACTACACCTGCGGTAGCTTAGTGCGGTGCTTAACCACGAACTATTGTGAACTCATTTCAGTTTGAACTAAAACGCTACACAATGATTAAAATACTATAAATAGGTACAAAAATCTTATTGAAAAAAGGAGCCAGTTTTACTGCTGTCAGATAAGTTCCTCGTTATTTGTCTGTTAGATAATAATGATACTGTACCTTTGTCAACTGTGAAAAAAGGAGACAGAATCATTGATATGTTGTAACAATGATCCATAGATAAATTAACACGTTAACTGTCCAGCCAAAATATCGAAATTAGCTCCCACGTCCAATTCACTTTTTCATTCCTATGTACTGGAATACTTATCTTTTTACAACTTTCGATACAGAAAGGCCATAAAAGTTAATACAGTACCCTTAGACCCCATTTTTTCCAATGACCCACATATATGTCATGGACGTACAAGCTAATAATTCTATGACACACTTGTGTGTCATGTGGACGTTAGATGTCAAAATTATGAAAAATTACGTTTTCCCGACATTCATTTGTTTTTTCCGACATTCATTTGTTTTCCCGACATTCATTTCTTTTCCAGAATTTGCACACATTTTATTAAAATATGTCAAAAATGCAAATGCAATAGTGGTGGTCGGAACTAAACGACAAAATTGACATAGAGTTCTATTGTGTCCAGAAAATAAATGGATAGGACTGGTATTACAAATTATTCTCAGTAGTTTCATCATGGAACTGTGAATGGTACTATTGTCAAGTCAACAATGAAACTAGTTCAATTTATAATGGAACTAATGATAAAAATTCGTCATTTATTATTTTAAGGTTAAATTTTCTAAATAAAAAAAGTTCGATGGCTCATTGCTTTTTTATTTTACTTATAACTTTACGCATACGTCCATATACAATATTAGTATTTTTCTTTTATACCCACGAAGTATGAACCCATTATGTATGTAAAGTGCGGTGACCCACATGTATGGCACGGACGTCTCGTTCCTACCCAAAATGACCCACATGTGGGTCATGGACAGTCAACGTGTTAAGAGAAAGGTCATTGGGCATAATCTGACCCGGTCTTCGAAATATTTCCTACAGATATCAAATTATTTGTAAATTAATGAGTGCTAGCCTACATTTCATTTTGTGTAGTTTTTTTTTTAAACGCGGGAGAAATCTAAAAAACAACTATCTTTAGGTGCCCAACAGACTTGTATTGTTAGAGGGGGCAGACGAACACGACGAGTTCAGTTGCTCCAGCGTGTAATCAAGACACCCTTCAATGCAAATAGTCTAAAAATGTCTTATCACTAGAGGATATTACTTATATTTTATTTTTAATTTTTGGGCAGATTCCCATACTCTACATTGATGCGACATATATATTCGTAATATCATTTAGGTGCCCAACAGACTTGTATTGTTAGAGGGGGCAGACAAACACGACGAGTTCAGTTGCTCCAGCGTGTAATCAAGACACCCATTCAATGCAAATAGTCTAAAAATGTCTCATCACTAGAGGATATTACTTATAATTTTATTTTTAATTTTTAGGCAGATTCCCATACTCTACATTGATGCGACATATATCTTCGTAAACTAGGGAAGTTTACCTAAACATCCAAACCAATTTCGTTTTTGTAGGCCGTGGGTATAGTTTCCATACTAAGTTGCCCATTGACCTTTATGTGACAGAACTGACTCTAGCCCTTAAGGAAAATTCAAATACAAAAGTGGCTATGCATCTGATTAAATAGAAAATTTGGAATCGTATGTCATTGTATCGTATGTGATCGTGTATCATTGATAATTTTAATTCATCATCATAATTTAAAAATTAAAGGAAGGAATTATGGTAATTTATATTAGCTCTGGGTATGCTTTTACCTATTAGTAATAGCACGACTGAACTAGTTCGCATACGCGTCCCGTTCAACGCTTGAGTAGATACAACCCTAGCCCCAACACATCTGGTGCTAAGGGCTATTTGCCAGTATTACCGTTGTACTGTGATTTATTTTTGTATCTTCTGCTACTTACTTGGAATTCAAAAATTGTTATTGGGGCACGAACTTAAATTTGAACCTCTTTGTTAGTTCCGCTATGGTACTGTACCGGTATGGCACCCTCGCAAAATACCTACCAAAAAGTCCCGCTATGGTACCTATCCTTAAAATCTACATCAAACAATATAAGGTACACTTGAAACGAAACGTGCAACTGTTAATATGATTTAATTAAAGATATATTTATGTATGGCTTATTATTTTTCGGGCAATAAACAAATTAACTAGCGACTAACTATTTTGTCACAAATAAAAATGACTGATTAAGAAACAAAAGAAAATAAGAACGATCGAAGGCGGAAATCGACTCGGATGAATATAGGTTAGAAGGCTAAGGCGGGAGCAAAGCTCCCGCCTTTGCCTTCGTGGTTATTTTTTTTTATCTTCCATTCCCCAATTTAACGAGTTATGTAGTTAGTTTTATAAAACACTGTAAAACTTTTCTTCTCACCAGTCCCAAAAACTGAAGGGTACCATAGCGGGACTTTTTGGTAGGTATTTTGCGAGGGTGCCATACCGGTACAGTACCATAGCGGAACTAACCCGAATAACCTAAGATCCGAATTAATGGAAGTTGCTTAAGGACGTTTTACCAGATTATTTTGAGTTATAGGCAAGCAGTTCATAATTATAATAATAATAGTGTGTGTCGTATATTGTTGTAATAAACAATCCTTTCCTTGATTTTCGTTGCTACCAACTTTTATTCGATGACCTGCAGCTAAAGTTTAATCAGATAGCGAACGAGCAACTTTTATTGGTAAATCCCGCTGCAAACCCGGGATCAAGCCGGGATTGCGCCACAAATAGAAGATGCCATGGAGCGTCTGCAAAACCATTCGAAACTGGTCTAGTGTTTAGAAGTGTAGCCATGTTTAAACTGATCGTGCATGCGATTTGGTTTTGTGGTAGTTTCCACCTTATTTATTTATTAGCCTTACGCCCGCGGTTCTACCCGCGCGTCATTCTTTTTTTTCAAATATCCCCCCTTCCCCCCACATTTTCGGGATTAAAACCACCCCGGATAGCGTAGCTTTCCAACAATGAAAGAATTATTCAAATCGGTTCAGTGGTTTCGGAGCCTATTCAATACAAACAAACAAATCAAATCTTTCCTCTTTATAATATAAGTATAGATAAAAACTTTATTGACCACACAAATTGAGCACTTAAGGCGGACTGCGGCACCTTATTACTGGTTTCCACTCAAGGTTTTGTCAGCGCATATAATTATTGCCACATATTATGTACAATGCGTTTTTTGTCCTAGAGGTTTCATTCCTGTGTCGGTTTTTTCGAATACAGCTAGTGTTTGCGATCACAAATCCGCATTTGGCAAGCGTGGTGATTGATACAGTATCAATCCTTCCTTTCCTTTGCCCTGTCTTCTTAATGCAGGGCAAATGAGGAAGGAGGAATTAGACTTATACTATGTGTTTTAAACTGTTGTCTGGTAGGTAAAACTGATATAGGTTGGGAAAAAAGTCTTTCCGCATAATTATAGTATAAATGAACTTGTAATAAAATATCATTGGCTATAAAAATGTTTTAAAGTTTAATATAAAATGCAAACAAACCTTGTCCTTACCTAAATTTTATTATCTTTACTTAAAAAAAATAACAATGGATTCGATGCTGTCTGTATTTTGTGGCCAACGGTGTGTATCAAATCTAAGCTATGACTTATGGGGTCCACTAGGATTAGCGAAGTTATTCCCACGCTCTGCCCTTCTACAAAAGAATTGGATTTTCATAAAATTCGAATCCGCACACCGAATATTACATCACTCCTTCAAACTTCATTCATCGGGACAGACAAACGGAGAGTATATTCGCGCATTCAGAATAAGCATGACAAAATGTCCTCTAATTTTGCTCCAAATCAATACTCTAATACTATAACATTAATATGAGTTACATAATTATCTTCATTTAACTTGACTTGAATTGGAATCACACTAATTCTATTTCAATAATTATAACTGCGTTAAAAATTTAATTCAACATGAACATCGTCTTCCCATATTAATCACACATTGCAATTACCTGTGATTCATCAGAGCAATAACTGGACAATGCGCAGACGCTTCCGACGCGACCGGTCCATTTCCGCCCATCGTCGTGATGGCGTATACCTACATAGCCTGAGATTTAAAAGGCCATTTCTGTGTACTCAAAAGACGGTTTATGAAGGAGCAATTTGTAATGATGCGAAGGTAATTAAGTCCTATACTATTCTACAATTTTAATAACACATCCTGTGCGATCTGCTAGCATATTTGTGAGGATGGAGATATATAAAAGGATGTTTGTAACTCTTTTGATTCCGTCGTACAGCGCCATCTAGCCACCATCTGAGGAAACTTTGTAGGCACCTACACAATTATTGTTTGTCTGCTGCACGAAGATCAAACCCTTTAGTGTAATCAACGACTGCCAACCATTATTCCAGATGAGAGATCATTGTCATTAAAATTTGAAACTGTATTCATTTCAGAGATTGTCTTAACCTAGTTAACGTTTAATTTTCACTGGTTCCTCTCCTGCATAACTTTGTACTGTACCTTTGGTTGAAATCTCCTAGTCAAAAATTACCGGCAATTACTTTTATCTCAGAATTTGCTCTCTTTAATTTAGGCGTTCCTTTCAATCTGGCAAAAGATTATTTTGTTTTAGAATTTGAATAGATTAACGTTTTGTTTTATTGTAGTATGCCATAGGCATAGTACCCATTATTATTATTATTATGAGAGATGGTTTTATCACTTATATTATGATAATTATCAACAACAAAATAATTGAATTGTTTCAAATATAATTTGCTCACATAACGGACTCTAGGATATTTATTTCCTCTATGGCTTTTATTCACGTAGCAAAAATATATTTACATTTGAATCAAAGGGTAGGTAGGTTTCGGGATCGTTCTAAACCAACATCGGGTTTATCGAAAGAACTAAATTTCTCGGAAAACGGTGAAAAATTATCGTAGTCGAACGATATGAAACATTGAAGAGTAAGCTAAGTAATTAAAAGCGGGATTTGACAAATGGGTTCGAATTTCAGTTATGTCGAATGATAATATTAGTCGTCAGATGTAGTTTATTTAGCAAGAGACCGACAACAGAGCTTAAACACCCCAGAGCTTCGGAAAGCACGTTAGCCGTTTGGTCGTGCACCTGATTTCTCTGAGGTCATGTCAGACTTCTGTCTCACCTTGTTATGAGAGTGAGGGAATAGGGAGTGCACCTGTGCTTGCGCACTCACTTTTGCACTATAAAACTATCCTGCGTAGTTGGATGATCGTAAGGTTAGCCGACGGAGCTGAAAACAACTACTATTATAATAGTGATTATTTACCTTACGAATGATACTAACTAATATAAATATCTCACCCTCTTTTTAAATACACGTTCTTATTCCACATTCACTTTATCGAAGGCAGTAAATTTCTCGAGGGACGATGAAAAATGATCGTTTTTAAGGATCCTGATAACTAAAGGTTCAATTTGATTTGGGAGTCTAACCTGGGATTCGCTGAGAGGAAAATGTAATGACAAATGTGACAAGACATCTCACTGTATTTACTATTATTAGTAAGTTTCAATAAAAAAATATATGTTTAAGTAAAATGTAAGTTTGCGTATTTATCTAATAAGTGGTAATCATAACCTATTAGCTTGAAGGTCCGTTCACAAGGAAGGTGGCTTTGGCTTTTGCCGTTTTGAGCAAATCAAAACATATTTAAACCATTAAACATTGCTGCACGTTCCCAAAAGAAAAGAATAAAAAAAAAAAGTTTTTGCTGTAACCTCTAACATCAAGTATCCCCTCGACACAATCAGATTTATACACTGATACCAAAAAGAGCTGATCTAAGCATCTTATGAATTCTGCATCGCACTAGCAAAGTTGCCGTTACCTTTTTGCATAATTATATACCACATACCAAAAATGGTGCATAAAACCGTAATAAAAAACGTAAAATCATACAACTTGCAGTCGAGTTAGTAGTACCTGCAATTTTGTCAGGCATGAAACGCTATTTTAACGAGGCAAGCGCGCCAATTTATGTCCTAGACACGTGTGAACGTCTGTACTGAAAATTGCTCTACTTCCGCGCCGCCTCAATAAAACCTACTCATATTTTATTTACGCCACTCTAACTACAGCCATCACTTTTATATTACTTTTCAGCAATGCAAAACGAACTACGTACCTAGGGAGCAGTAGAGACGTATCGCTCGGCTTATCCCAGACTCTATTGAGATTCAGCAGATCAACCGCAGGCTCTACCAACTCTAATAAATATTAAACATCACGAATAATCTTAGAAAAAAGTTAGTTGTGAAAATATTGTATGTATTTAATATTAATTATTAGACGTTTCACTGCAATTTGTGACCGCTTCTGTGGAACAGTGGCTAAGCCGCTCGGGTATAAAACCCGGAGGTCGTGGGTTCGATTTCCGCCTAGTTGGTGGTCTGGTCTGGTTGGTGGTAGGGATTTTTCAGAGTCCGACTGGCTAGCTATCCCCACAGGTGAAATCTGCCGCCATAATAGCTCTGGCTGTATTCCGGCAGTATTAATGTGGGAGCCAGGCTCGAAAACCAGATATGAGTCTTCTGTCTGGCAGCACATTGAGCGACGCTTCCTGGTGAAGTGTCCCTCAATGTAATAGGCCGCAGTGGCCGCTTATAATCAGGTGGGCTGTGTGTCTGTCTGCCAACTGACTTAGTATAAAAAAAATTGTTAGGGTTAATAGATGATGATGAGTATGTAGTCTAAGCTGTTTGCGATGACAATGTTTAGTATATTATGTACCTACAATAATTGTACAGTGTACATGTACTAAAATTAAACATCGCAATTAAATACTTATGTTTTTGTAAATATTATGTGTACGTATAATCCAAGGTTTTTTGTTGAGTTACAGAGTTCGGGAATCTGATACTCATTAAAAAAAATCGCCTTTAATGTCTTTAATGCGCTATTATTTGTTAAAAGCACAAACTTATATCAAACTGTGTTAAATCTACCCAATAGCCGCCCAGTGTTTTACCAAGACTTCCCCAAAAGTCACCTGTTAACCCAGTTCTAAGAAAATCTTTTGAAAGTTAAGTTTGTGTATCACCCATCTGATAAAGGAAAAGAAAAACAATGACCTATTCTTTAAGACCCCAGGCCCCAGAGAGCCTATGGCTTCAGAATACTTAATCTCTATTTACACTCGTTCGATGAGCCTGAATTGTATCGGTATTGAAAAGTACCCATTGTCCTTTGATAGGGAAACGTCAACTCTTTTGTGATGCAAATACTAATGGTGATAAAATATGGACTAATGGTATTTATAGCTAGATTTACGATCAAGGGGTGGAAAAATACTTTGGAGTTATACTTTAGTAGTTTTTAGTGTGGTAGAGACATGCAAACAGTTTCTGTCTGTCAGTCGAAATAGGCCGGCTCGGCCGGAAAAGTGCCACCCTCTCAAAGAAGACGGGTCTGACGCAGAATGTGCACTTCGCAAAATGTACACTCGACAAAAAATGCGCATTTCGCATTTGGTGCACTTTTCAAAATGAGCCTTTCGCAGACGAGCATTTCGCAAAATGAGCACTTTTTGTGGAAGTTGTTAATGAATAAAAAAAGGTATGGGTACTGGGTATTTAAAATAAAATAAACACTTTTACAAAGTAATCATTTATTTAAAAAGTAATCAGGTCCACTAGGTTTTGATTGTCATTGTTTTGAACGTATGAGTAATAGCTTGGTAAGTGAGAGTGACGAAGGTACGAACCCTTTCTACCCCTTCTCTTCCCTTCTCCCCGTCCCCATCCCCAATCCCCATAGCATTTACCTATACAGGGCTACCACAGATCATTTCTCTTTTGAGTAATTTACACTAATAAAAAATTACTTGTAAAGTAATCGTTTGTATTACACCAACTTTAAGACGAAGCGAAGTCCCCTCATTTCCCTACCCGTTAACAGAATGAAATTGTGTTATGAAATGTATTGGCCCTTTGCTTACGGAGCTTAAATCTCATTTCATAATAATTAAATACCATTAACCTCTATACTTCAGACAACAGCCTTTCACGACGAATTACATTAAAGGCTTTCCGAAAACCGAAATAATTTATTTAATCAAATAAAATAATCTGGATACTATTTTGTGCGAAACGCCGGGGGAAAACTTAACTTAGAGCGAGGGAAATTGGAAGTGAGATTAAGGCAGTTTCCTAAAGGGCATTACAAGACACAAAGTTCGGCTACTTGGGATTCCATTTTGTGGTCCTAATTAACTTTTTCCTGGTTACTTGAACGAGTTTGCAATAAGGCGAGTGAAAGGTAGGATATTACTGAAGAATAATGTCGTTTAAATTAATGACGGAACGTAGACAGCGGGTTTAATTTTTTCAACAGCTTCCATTCAGTACCCGTTGGAAAATACACAGTGCAATAATTTTGTTCTTTCAAAAAATCAGTGACATCAGTGATCAGTGGGTTCTGAGTTCAAAACCCGGGTCGATAATTTTTTTCTAATCACCAATTCGCATTTGGAATGCATGGTGATTAAGCCACTATCATTGACATCAAGTTAATGATGATGGCCTTGATGATGATCGCCGCTGTCCAGGCGCTTTTAAGATGATTTTCGTTGTTTAATCTGCTGCGTGTCATTTCATAACAAGGCTAAGACCAGTTTCCCATTAAACTGGACTCAATTATAAACTGTCCCGTGTAAAGCGGTTCAGCCGGACCTGCTCGTAATTCCCGAAGTTTGGCAGCTTAGCTAGAGTTAGCGCCAATCCTGACAATTTGTAACTTGTCTCAAAGGTGTAAGCTTGTTTAGTCGCTTGTCTTAAAATAAGATGGGAATGGGAAACAGTTTTTTTTTTACAAAATGTACAGAATCTAAGTTATATAGTAGACAAATTATCACGAACTTATCTGTGAAACTGGTGTCCCTCAATGGAATAGGCCGCCAGTGACCGCTTACCACAGGTGGGCTGCGTGCCTGTCTGCCCTTGGTATAAAGGAATAAAGAAATTAAAAAGGAGAAAGTTGCCAATAAATAATTGTTTATTTTTATGTCTAAATGATCCTCATAATATTTTACTCGGTTTAAGATCATTTTTTTTTGTGAATATTGTTTTGTGGTCTCATTTAGATTTGATCGAGATTAGACACGTATATAGTTTTTAAATTATCATTAATTAAGTGCATTTCGGTGACTCTTTCATTGATGAAGTTCTCATTAGATACCAGTTGATGTAATTAAATGGCTAATTTAATTAATATTCACACACTAAATGTGGTAAAGCCATTTCGTTACACAAAATTGGATCCAATGAAAACTGTCCCTGTAAATCGATTGAGCAGGCATGTGCCTCATAATACCAGGAGTTAGCAACAGAGTTACCGGTCTGTGGATTTAAACATTTTACAACTTTTCCCAAAGTCCAGCGAGATTACGTAAGCTTTTTAAATTACAGTGTAATCGCAGACCGCTATTGTTTCGTTCCTAACTGTAATAATCCTAAACGCAATTACAGCACATTGGAATGTTAATTTAGAATTAACCAAAAGTAATTTTTGTTGAGTTCAGCTTCAGAACCACTGGATTAAAATTATTACAGAGTAAATAGGAAAATATTAAGGAAATGACTGTTTATAACTAACCACTATGTTGCTTATGTCAGTACCGATTACTTGATTTTAATTATGAAGAAGTGACATAATAATATTATTTTATAGGATCATCATCATCAGCCTATATACGTTCCCACTGCTGGAACACAGGCCTTATCTCAATTGTGAGATAGTGTGGGCCATACTCCACCACGCTGGCCTAGTGCGGGTTGGTGGAGGGGTGCGTAAGGCAAGTGTCCAACCTTAATGTCAGATGTTATCAAGCCGCCAAATGGCCTCTGACTAGGCTTGACGACTAATATTTACATTATAGTAAATATCAGCCGGGACCAACAGCTTAACGTGCCTTCCGAAGCACGGAGACGCTCGAAATAAATGTCACTAAATGTGGTCAGAACGGTCACCCATCCATTAACCGACCGCGGCGTGGGTAGCTTGACTTTCGTTATCTCTAACGAACCACTGTCACAGCTGCGCCACGAGCGTCACCTGCGCCACTAGCGTCACCCTTACAAGGGATAGTTGCATCACGCTGTTGTGTTTCCCGCCTTCATGTTAAAAGAATACAGTCACTCAATTTTTGAAGAATCTTTCTAAATACACACATCTTTATTGCAAAAAATATCGATACCTACTACCTAATTCCCAACTACGTCGCAGTTTTATATGTATGTAAATATTCGCCAGCAAATCTTTATACAGCGGCTGGTATTTGCAAATCCTCTTACGTATCTGTAACGGAATTGTCCTGCGGTGCGTGAAAAATCCACATGTATTTCGTTGTTGCGATCATGAATACAGATTGAGTGTGGCCGATTTATATCCCGTTTTGGGGGCTGTAGCTGTAATAAATATAAATATCCGTGAACATTATTCACACAGCGCCATGTAGGCCAAAACTAATGAAGATTATTCTGTGATTACTATACCTTGTAAATTCCGGCATGAACCCTGCGTCAGGTGTCATAGAGACATGTAAAATATTTGATACTTAAGTAATCGATTCTTCTATCGATTTACACTGCAAGATTGATTACTTATAAGAAATTATTCTCATTTTCGAATCGCATTCATATTCAGATTTTTCTAATCCACGACGACTTACTTACTTTCAATTAAATTGATTGATTATTGTTTACAGCATTTTACGTTTAAAGTGATAAACAAAACCATTTTATCGATATGTTACACCTACTCAATCGATAATTACGTGTAAGCAAAAGATTTCAGCAATGGACATTCCTAAGTGAGTGGGGCCAGCCCATCACGAACGTTATTTCTCTATATTTGACAATCAAAAATTGTGAAACTTTCTTCCTGTCAAATCAATGACAACTGTCGAAGAAATCATGCTGGATTTTACAAGGTATAAACTTATCTGGGTTACCAAAGTAAAAGTCACTGATATGTGACTGATATATCTGTTACAGGAAATGTATGAAATCCAGGAATTGTGTACATTTCCTAGGAATGTATACAATTCCGAAGCTATTTAGGAAATGTATTAAATATTGCTTTAAAAATTCTTTAATTTATAAATATCCTAGGAAATATACACATTTCCTAGGAATTTTATATAATTCCAATATTGCATTAGGAAAAGTATAAAAAGAGGCTTTCTGTAATAAAGTATGTGTTTGATGAGGTGTAATAAATAATAACTGAGCGACTAATATTATTAGTGAGATTAACAAACATTTTTTTAAACGACCGGAGGCGGAAATCGACTCGGATGGATATAGGTTAGAAGGTTAAGGCGGGAGCGGAGCGTAGCGGAGCTCCCGCCTTAGCCTTCGTGGTAATTTTTTTTAAACCCTGAAAACCGAAATTAACGATTTACCATTCTTTCAATTACCAAAACACTGACATATCTTAGATGTTTTACATTTCCGATTGCTATTTAGGAAATGTATAGATTTCCTAGGAAATGTGTGTAATATAATTTATTTCACACATTTCCGGGCGATTTTAGGAATTACATACATTTCCTAGGAAATGTATACAATGACGGATTTCACACAGTTCCGTTAACATATCCACACTAAAAACGGCATGGACTCGATAACATGAAAATGTGTAAAAATCCTCAACATCGCCACAAGTTGAAATTCCGTCATTTTACTTACGAGTTATGATTTGTTTTCAAGTGGCGGAGGTAGTTTTAAATGGCTTTAAGCAATTTAAAATGTAAGTTTCTTTATCTATACTAATATTATAAAGAGGAAAGATTTGATTGTTTGTTTGTTTGTAATGAATAGGCTCAAAAGCTACTGAACCGATTTGTATGTTAATTCTTTCACTGTTGGAAAGCTGAAGGTAGGGATATATTATTTGAAAAAAAGAAATTACGCGCGGTTGAAAGAAACCACGGGCGGAAGGCTATTTAAAATTATATTTTAATTCATTTGAAATGTTACTTTAAAAGCAATGACCCTCAGAGAGAAAAATTTCTAGTTCTGTGGCAATGACAATACAAGAGATTGAATTCCATCTCATCGTTAACAGGTATATAACATTGGAAAAATTAAGTATTTTTAAGGGGAACAAATTAAATGACCACCAAAAAACACAATCGTTACCCAAACAGCCTCATCCAAAATAAATATAATATGTACAAATAAACGAAACCTGTACCAAAATATTTCGGGCTATTTAAGTCATGCCTGCACTACAAAAACTTTTCGTAACCTTACTTTTCGTAAACTTAAATTTTAACTAGCAAAGTTTTGTGTCATTCTTACCAAAATATATCATTACGTTTGCCATAAAATGTATTCATTTATCCAAGTATATTAAATTGATTGATAAGATTTGTGTTAGGTTAGGTTAGAACTGCGACCACTAAACGGACACTAAGTAGAACACACACACCAGACAGAACTGAATTCTACCTAATTGGTCGGGACGGAGAGAAAAAGATTTTGTTTATTTACTATCAATCGTCAAATGGTATATAGTATCGGTAAATCTTTAGAACTTCATTTATATTTTTTGGGTATACAATGATTTTTGTACGCATTACTTTAATTTATTAGGATAAAAATATGTAACATATTTGGATGAAATTTTTAAATACAATGCGAGTACAAATTTGGTGCACGCGTGGCCTTTTTGGGTAGCTCAGCGATTATTCTGACGATACTTATGTTTTTAGGTTAGCAGACTTAACGTTTATTGGTGATCATTTCATAATAAAATGGGGATTAAATTCTGGTAAGTACTTAGGATTATATTTCATTATATCTGGTGGTTGCTTAAACCTAAGCCATTTTTAAGTGTGGTCTCAGTTCTTATTTATCCCAAACTCAGTCAGTTCTTCGACATCGATATTGAACGATTTTCACTTTTATAGGTATCAGTTCATTCATAACTTAGGTTTATTATGTGTATTAATTATACATATCTAGATTGTTTAATTGTTTAAAAGTGTCCGCCAATTTTATTGTTATTTAAGTAGGTAGGTCTAAATTTTTCCTTTTAGTGTTGTGACGCGTCCGTTATTTTACTACAGTATGTTTTAGTTAGTGTGCGGTGCGTAGTGGGTTTTTGCTATAATAAAACTTTTCTATTAGGTCTTTTATACTCGTATCTGTGTGTGTGTTTAATATACTTAATAGTGAAATCAAAGTGCTTTTGGTGTTATGAAATACAGAAATATGTATTGCCTACGAGAGCGAATAATTAAGGTACGTATACGTATATTGTGGTTTTTAATTCATTTATATTTTATTTCTATTGAATGAAACATTATTTTTAAATTTGCGTAATACATTTAAAGCTTTGCATAATTTGAAGCTAGGTGGTGATATGTAAATAGTATTAAAGAGATTTACTATCCAAAAAAACACAATATAGCATCATCTCAACAAAACTGTGTTACAAATAGAAGCGATGATTTAAGCAAAATACAACTTTCAACTTTCGGCTTACGTTTTTGCTTAAGCTAGGGTTGCCATATGTCCGGGTTTCCCCGGATTTTTCCTAGTTTAGAGGGCATCCGGGGAGCGTCTCAGGGGAAGGTTTCATTTGTAGACCGAGTTTTAAAAAATAAATAAATAAAAAAAACGACGGGTTGCACTCCGGGAGTGCCGGCAGAAGTGAAAACCTGAATATTAACGTTGTGCATTTTTGATAATTATGTATTTTGGAATGGTTAGGGATTTAATTGATTGGTAGAGGTATAAAAGTACTATCATTTATGTGGTAAAATACAATATTTATTTATTGCGCTATCGTACACAAACATGACAATTTATATTACATTAAAAAGTTTATCTCTTTAGAATTAATGTAATCAGAAACTTTTTCAGATTTATCAGAAACTCCTTGCTGTGACACTGAAACGCCATGTAATAAATGATGATAAAATGATTGACAACCGTCAATGTCATACTTTTTTGATTGACAACTATTTATTTTCTAAACAACGAAAACAAAGTTTGGAATTTACAACTAATTGCATACGGAATCTGCGGATAAACTTTTGAATTTGGAGCAATCGGCAAGAAATGATTCCCTTTACAGAATCCGCAGACTCCCGAATCGTTAATAACACGAGTGGTGTTACAGTAATCAACATGTCGCTTTCGAGGATGTTCACTGGGAATTTGGGGTAACAAGCCAAACTGTGTGTGAGAACCGCTTATTCCTCGTCGTGCCACCAACTTGTTCCACCAGTGGCACGACAAGGAATTGTCATTCCTCGTCGTACCACTGAGTGCAGGTACATGCAGGGATGGTAGCTCTACTTAATTTCCCTTCAGATATCTATATATCTATATACAGTCTGAGTTTTCATGAAGTCATTAAGAGAATAATTTACAAATGTACTAGGGCAACATGACCTTATTGGAGATGTAATACTTTGTCAAGCTTTTTTTTACGAGTTGATTATTATGACGAACCAAGCGTATAGAAGAAAAAAAATATTTTAAAAGCTGCAGTGTGGTAAACCTTGATGAAAAAATGCATGGCAAACTAAAATACATCTCCATTGAGGTCATGTTGCCCTGGTACCATACGGATCAACCAGTATCCGCTTTATGTGGATGGGGACAGATTTGAATTAACAAATAAAAACAGACCAACTAAGAAGTCGTATCCTTGAGAAAGAAAAAAGTAGGTCCGTTTGGAATAATATTTCTCAAAATAAAATAAATGATCAACTAGTTGGTTGGATTGGAATAAAACCTTTTATCGGGTTCCAAACCGCACAACCAGTTGGTCCGTTTAGTTGGTCGGATTGGAAGGACAGGTTCGTTGTACACAATTGAAAATATATTTAATATTCGTTACAAGTTTTTAAATTGTTAATACAATTTCATTCCATTTTTTTACCAAGGGATAAAAAAATAATTTAATAAAGTAGAGCATCAATCATTCAATAATCATTCAGTGGTACGACGAGGAATGACAATTCCTTGTCGTGCCACTGGTGGAACAAGTTGGTGGCACGACGAGGAATAAGCGGTGAGAACGAGCCTCTTGTCGCAGGAAATCGGACAGCATTTCCAACTTCATACGACCTGATGCATGCTCCGCAGCATAGCGGATCCAAAGACTGCAGAGAAGTGGTGTTAATTTTCACAAAATACTGTTATATAATTCCGGCGAATAAAGATATTCCAAACTTTTTAAATGTTTTTAGTACGGCAATTAAATTTTGAATTTTGCCGGATATCAAATTAAGGCTGTGTAGTTCCGCAGATGCCGCGCGTATGGTTTTTAAAAGCCACCTGAGACATACAAATCAGTGTTTTCAATTCTAAAAAAATATATGTATCAGTTAAGGATCTGATCTAGTTAAAATCGCATTCAATTACATGTTTTTATAAACTTCACTCGATAGAAAAAAATCCCAAAGTTACCCCTTTTTTTAACGATTTTCGTATTTTATGTCTAAGCTCCTGCCAATTAACATTTGAATTTTCACTCAATTATAGCCAATAAATATTTACAGATAAATTCGCAGAGTTTGACTTGATAAAATTAGTGTCTCGTTTACTATGTTTAAAAAACTACGAAATGTGCGAGCGCGGCGCCATATTTGGACGTCGCATAATACAGACCTACAAACTTATCTGTTCCGGTGGCCAAAATTGAAACTACGTGAAATACAATGCAAAAATGCAAAAACGATATTTAATGACAGTTCTAAATAGACAGTAGCGACGCCAAGCGACGCCGCCACCGGAACAGATAAGTTTGTCGGTCTATACCTCTTTTATGTACTCCCACCCCCCCTTAAGGTCTTTGTGGTCACTTTGTAGCATAGGAAGCATATAGGAAGCGACCGCACTGCGGCTATAATAGTAGAAGAGGTCACACTTGACAGTTCATTTATGCAAAGAAAAATATACCTTACGCTAAAGGAATAAAACTCAAGAAAACAACATCAGTTCCGGTCCTTCCAATCCGACCAACTAAACGGACCAACTGGTTGTGCGGTTTGGAACCCGACAAAAGGTTTTATTCCAATCCAACCAACTAGTTGATCATTTATTTTATTTTGAGAAATATTATTCCAAACGGACCAACTTTTTTCTTTCTCAAGGATACAACTTCTTAGTTGGTCGTTTTTTATTTGTTAATTCAAATCTGTCCCTATCCACATAAAGCGGATACTGGTATGGTACCAGGGCAACATGACCTTATTGGAGATGTATTTTATTTTGCCATGCATTTTTTCATCAAGGTTTATCACACTGCAGCTTTTTAAATCTTTTTTTTCTTCTATACGCTTGGTTCGTCATAATACATAATCAACTCGTAAAAAAAAGCTTGACAAAGTAGGTATTACATCTCCAATAAGGTCATGTTGCCCTAGTACATTTGTAAATTATTCTTTTAAGGATGAAAAGGAATGAACCAAAATTCTCTTTATCCACCACGGGTGGACATTGTCACAATTTTTGAAATTTAGTTTCGATGTCTACCCCCTGGGTACAGTGGGACAACAAAAAAGTTGTATCGTTAAGAAAGAAAAATAGCTTTGATCCGTTTTAAGTTGTATGGAAAGGAATAAATTTGAATTAAAAAAAAAATCCAATCAGACCAACTGAAAAGTTGTATCGTTGGGAAAGAAAAATAGTTGATCTGTTTCAGTTGGTCGGTTTGGTTGGTCGGATTGGAAGGACAGATCAGTTCTTATTAATACAATTATTTACTCTACTCCTGATGTACTTATGAAGCACTTTTCTTTGCATCAAATTGAACAAAAAACCATTATTGTCTATAGACCGACAAACTTATCTGTTCCGGTGGCGGCGTCGCTACTGTCTATTTAAAACTGACATTAAATATCGTTTTTGCATTGCATTTCACGTAGTTCCAATTTTGGCCACCGGAACAGATAAGTTTGTAGAAAACACGTGTCCGGACTTCAAATTTTATATGGATTTTCGATCAGGTCACGTGACACATAAATCCTGACGCGAGTTTAACATTTTTTCCCCATACAAAAAAAGTGCACAACGCCGCTAAAGAAGTTTTCACTTCAAAAATTTGGGCCGCCGGCGCCCATTTTATTACATTGAATATGTTTAAAAGATCTTGTTGACATGTCCGGCTTTCGGACTCTAAAATCCGGGGTTTTCACGCGTCTTGTCCTGTTTTCCAAATTTTAAAGATGGCACCCTAGCTTAAGCGCTAAGAGGAAAATGGGAAGAATTTGGCTTTTGTTATGAAAACTATCCCTTTATGTACGCTACGGGATGAAACATTCTGTATTCTTGTCAATTTGAGCTATTTTTAATATCAAAAGAGATTACATTAGATTTTGAGTGTGTCGGAGACCCGAATCCTCCCGTTTGCTTTCCTCCTCCCCATTCTCCTAATGTCTTAATTTTGAAAATACATAGGGTAAAAAAATACATTTTGCTTGTCCCGAGAAATTAGGGCTGCTCGTCCACATCCGATAATCGGTGACCGATTTTTTGTAGGTGAAAAATAGAACGTACTGATAGCAATGGAGCAACGCACACATCCTACGAAAAGTAGGTCAGAAATACCATAACGAAAGAAAAGAAATAAAATCGGCCCGATTATCGGTCCTACAAAAAGTCTGACAGCCTAAACCTTGAGGTGTACGTGAAGCAAAGAAGCGTTAACAAAATAATTTACATAAATATCGCATTACGCCACCTAGGTATATAACTCGGCTCGTTGAAAACACGCCAGTTCCATAAAAGTGGATTAACCGGGTAAATTGAGTTCTGTAGGCGCCCCCGGCTAAGTATGATTGATATTTACGTGTAAGCAGCGCGCGATTGCAAAATTAGGTGCTCGAAAATTAAGATTCGGTTAAAATAATTACCATTGTCTAAGGTTTATTGGGTTATTTCGTTAGGTTATTATATTTAGGTTAGGTTATTAAATGTTTGCTTTATTTATATAGTTCGGATATATTTTATGTTAATAATACGTGATATCAGACACAGTACTTACGTGTTTTTCTAACTGAAAATTTCCGAACACAAAGGTTGAACTGGGGACAACTGATGATGCAGCCTTGAGAGTCACTGTTAAAAAAATAAGTTTAATAAGTACATAAATGCATTTAACTGCATAAATGAATGTTTTGGCCGTAAACTATTTCATATCTTTTGCTTAGTTAAGCTATTTTAAAATTGTCATATATCTTTGAATGCTAATAAAGTGATAATAAAACAGAAAAATCTCTATTATCTCTATTTAGGTAAATCGTAGGAGGATTGCATGCCTCTCCGTATTTTATAGACTCCACTTTGGTGAGTGTGCTGCTCAGCTGCACGATTTGGTTCCACCAGCTCCGTTCCATCATCGAACTACTAGACTCGGTCAGGGACTCCATCCTTATACATTGGGGATACCGCGCGTACAAACTAAGCGATTTGCTTCGTCTTTCTTGATACGGACTGCGCGGGAGTGGAATTCTTTGCTGAGATCTGTCTTTCCTACACAATACAACTTGGAGCTCTTCAAGGCCAGAATTAACGGGCTTTTCCTAAGCAAGCGCGCTCTATCGTAGACCGCATAGTTGTTTAACATCAGGCAACTTTGTGGTCAAGTGCTAGCTCAGTCCAAATATAAAAAAAAAAACGATTATCTAAATCCCGAGCAGATATTTTGTTCGCCGAAAGCAGGCGTTTGGCTTCCCTCCCATAACTTGTAAGTTTATCGCTCTTGAGGCAAGTAAGTAAAGTTAAGTTCCCGTAGCCCCAAAAACCTTTATACTGTGCAGAAGTAGCTAAATTAGGTATAACCAAAGAAATTTTTCTTGTTCTGTGGGTGGCAAGCGTGGTGATTAAGCCAGTACCCATCATTGTAGCGGTAACTTGATTTCAAGGATGGAGGCCTTTGCCCTGCAGTGGGACATTAATAGGCTGATACTTTACTTTACTGTGGTTATAACATTACTAAACTTGTTCTACTCTGTTCTGTGATGCACATAAACTTTATAACTATCTATCTAAAAGCGCATCTAACCAGTCCCGGTTAAATCTTAGCTCATATCCAGCATTTATAGCTTAAACCCAGCCCCCTAAATCAAAGGCAGTCGTAAAAATAAGTGAGAATTATCTTTTCTGTAACAAAATATATTTATAACCTCACCCAAATTATTTATAACTGGTTGGCGAGGTTTCACAAAAAATGGGATAATAATGTTTATACTCTTTATAAATGTATATTGTATATGTGGCTCGGTGACTGTCCTTGTGACAGTCCGATGGAAATGCCCCCCGCCAAGGAGGGTCATGTAGTGCGTGTCCTTAGTTTTATGGATGCAAAGAGTCATCCGTCTTAAACAACATCATCAATCAAGTATAAGTAGCCCGGGGCTTTGTGAAACGCCCGGAGAGTAAAAAGAGTTTTCACATTCACGTAAAATTTTCCTATGTATAGGTATATATTGTAGGTATATTAATTAGAAAAATATTAAATAAAATTATCCATACAAAATTAACATTCACAAAAAAAAAAAAAACATAACTACATACGTCGAAGAGGTGATCACAATATATACCCACAATTAGAACCAATTATGGAAGAAGGTCAATAACTTTCGAAGGAGTCCAAACCTACATAAACTACTTTCAGACATAAAAAATGCGGAATCGTTCGGTATACATATTTAAATCGAAATTAATTAAATATATTAAGAATACAATAATCCCAAGGTGGACCATGTACCTAATCTATTATATTTAGTACTAGCCTTCCGCCCGCGGTTTCACCCGCGCTTAATCTCTTTTTTCAAATATCCCCCCTTCCCCCCACATATTCAGGATCAAAAGTACCCTATGTTCACCGGGGATAGTGTAGCATTCCAACAGTGAAAGAATTATTCAAATTGGTTCAGTAGTTTCAAAATTGTTATTCCCGCGGGAATGAGACGTTTACCGTAGGAATTATATAGCCTATGTCCTATTCCGGGTTATAAACTATACGTGTGCCAAATTTCATCTAAATCCGTTCAGCCGTTTAGGCGTGATTGAGGAACAAACATCCAAACATCCAAACATCTAAACATCCAAACATCCAGACTTTCGAATTTATAATATTAGTAGGATTAAATAGTTATAAGTTCTCATTTAAGTGACAATGTCTTAATGAGAATAAATATCTTTGAACTGATATAAAATACCAATCAGACCATCACATCACACAGGAAACATAGGTAGCAGATTTAATAACATGACAGACCTGAATTAATAAATAACTTTCCGCCAGCCACAATTGCGTGTCGCAGTTAGAATTCACCACCCTTACCACATCCGTTTGTCGTTAGCGGTGAAATTAAGTGAAAACGGAACAGAGTATTTATCAGATGCGATTTGTGGATACTTCCCTCTGTCGGTGTTGCCGGGCACAATATATTCGATTTTTATGGGTTAGTGGTAGTAGGTTTTTTTTTTGAACTCTGGTGATGTATTTCCAGAGAATTTTAAGATTGTGTATGTATACAGACATGTATTTTTTAAAAGATGCGTTTATGGTATTTTTGTTTTAGTTTGGTGTTTAGCCGTTCGCTATTTGGTCGTTCTAACGCCTCAATATTTTCATAACCACTCATACGTCCACTGTAACCACAGTTACAGAGACCATATACCTCAGGACAGTCCGTGTAACTACAGTTACATTTTTAAGAATTCGCGCCCGCCGATTGTTTTTTTCTTTTACTTATCGCTGTGGATGTTTATAGTCTGTAGTGTTGCTGGTTTTTGACGCTCTATGATATGTACCACACCTTATTTCAAGTGGAACATAACTTCGGCTCATGGCTACAAAAAAAATAAATTGTCAAGTTCCTTGTTGTTTTTGTGGATCAGTGCGCGAGTGACTCCAGCTATTTTATTCGAGAAATCATGCCGTAAGTAATAAAATATTATTGTTTTGTATATCAAAATATTTATAATCTTACATATTTTCATATTTTAAAACATTATGTGCGATTCCAGTCAGTTTTTAAGTAAAAATTTGGATTGAAAATAGGTCGGTGACTCTGTGTTTTTATTAGTAAATAATTGGAAGATCTAAAAAAGTTCTTATATTATATCGTAATTAAATGTTTTAATATGAAAACTTATTAATATTTTAGCCTGGTTATTACCATACTTTCTTGAAATATTCCATATTTCATTCTGGATTAGACAATTTACCATACGTGAACTTCGATTTTACAGATCATGTAGCTTTAGTTTTTATTTTATTTGTAATATTTTTAAAATGATTTATAATGGGATTTTGGTTCCAAATGAAAGGCCATTAAATTACCTAAAACCCAAAATTGTTTTATTATTGTAAACGTCAAAAATATCTAATAAAAAAAATATTTAAATTGAAATCTAGGACAAAATTAGCATTTCTTAAAGTTCACTGTAAGATCATTAATAGAATATAATGTTAAAATCAAACATAACTATTGCCTAAAAATCGTCAACTTATGAGCCTTTCATTAGTATTTTTCATTTTGCGATATTTGAGTTATTTACTGAGTAATAAGCATTTATTTAGCATACGTCTCATAACGATTTTATTTTGCGCGTATCACGTGACTCGCGGACTGTCCTGACAACCTAGCGAAACGCACGCGGACGTTTGAGTGGATAAAGAATATTGCGTGAATACACTTAGTCTTGAAGAAGATCAGAGGAACTTGTAATAATAGTAGCCTTTCACCCGCGGCATCACCTGCATGGATTATACGTCGATTGGCAGGAATACGGGATTTTTTCATGTATAAAAAGTAGGTACCAGCTCCAAAAATCACCTCCTCGATTGGTAGCTCCCTAACGACGTGAAAGAAGCCCAACAAAAACTGTTTGTTCCTGTTATTCCATGGAATCAGAGCATAAATGTCTTTTTCCATGGTCTAGTCTATGTAGGTATGTATTTCAGACGAAAAATCGCTCGATCAATTTTGACAAACTTGCGATTTTGGCGTTAAAGCGAAATAGGCCACATTAGTATCAGTTAAACTTGTGATTTGGAGGAAATAGCCAACGAGTTCAAGTATAATTAGCTACCGTACATTACTGCCTTATGTAAACTCCCCCTGCCCCTTAATTAAAATACAGGCGCGCTAATTAACACGTTCATATTGTTGCTCAAAAGAGGCCCATCCTCAGAGTAACATGTCAATTTCAAGGACCCGCGAGTTTCCGTTCGCCGGGAAAGGGGAATCGGCTTTATTACACAAGAAACGCGGCCTCGTGCCTGCTTTATGAAGATTTTTGATACAAAGACACCAATTCACGGAGCGACTTAAGTATCATGAACATACTGAATACTGTGAAGTACAGGTACCGCCAAACTTGTTGAATATCGGGTGGGGATTGCGCAGAACACGAATTTTGACACGCCTGCGCGCTAATGGTCAGAAGATAACCTCTGACCAATCAGGTGCGCTGCGTGTCTGTCTGCCAACTGAACTATGTAGTACCTATAAAAAAAAAAGTTATAACTTACCATCAGGTTACATACTTTCTTGTTGTTACTCTTCTTTTAAAAAAAGGAAGAATAGGTAGGAAGGAGTTTAAAATCACATAATGGCAAAAAAAAAAGTCTCACATTTACTGTTTCGCCTTACGAAACGAGAGAATCGCATGTACAGCATGTTTCGGAGATCATTTACTTACTCAGTACACACGGTTTAAAACCTCGTAACTCATTCTTTACTCCCTAGCAACATTTGCAACGACTGCAAAAGTAAACCCTATTGCTAGTAGAATAAAGATCTTAAACATTTACCTTCAAGTTTTAATGCTACCCTTGGAGGAGAAAAGGTGAAATGGGTTTTGTCCAATTGAAATATGAATGAGAATTGCGTAACTAGCTTGTTGTTAGAAAGCCATTCGCTTTTAGTACGTGAATAAGGTGAGTTGCACGGATATTAAGCTGTTTGACTAGATTTTATGTTAAATTCTAACCATTTCATCAACACGGCGATAACTTTGAAGCTACTGGAAGGGTAATTTAGACTGTAAGTAAGTACCTATGTAGAATTTTAAATTATTTTGATAAAGTGGGAGAACTAAGATATCATTACAGTATGACGAGCCATTTGGTGTAATGGTCGAGAAGTCGGCTATCACAACAGAGGTCGCCGGTTCGATCCCCGCACGGTACAAACATTTGTGTGCATGAAAATTTCGTTTGAATCGGTCTGGGTGTTTCTATGAATGTATAATATATGTATGTATTTACAAAAAAAGTATATAATGTAATGTTTATCCGTTGTCTGGCACCCATAGTAAGCTACGCTTAGTTTGGGGCTGGATGGCGCTGTGTGAATATTGTCCAGGGTATTTTTTAACATGTTTTTACACTTTTACAGTATGACTTATCATTGGGGCTAGTTAATCGCCACAAAGCGGGTACCGGCTCGTCCCTTTTCGGGTATGATGGGGGAAATTTTCTGTTTGGAGGATAGCTTATTCCCAGAGTTCCACACACGGTGTCGTTAGTCTAGTTTGGTTATGGCGCTTTAAGTTATTCTTTTGCAAAAAAAAAAACTTCACTTTGACTTTCATAGTCATACCAAGAAAAGCCGCCTCAGGCATCGTGACAACTCGCGAGCACTTTCCGAATCCATTCAAAATATAAAAGTGTACCTACTTACCTTTTATATACATTTGCTTATTCAAAAAGCTTTCAACCAACTACGACAGAAGTTTTTCTCCCACAAACTCCGGCTCCGCACAAAAGATCCTATTTCATACTTTGCAAGTTCTCTTCAAACTCCGAGGTCGGAATCGCGAACTATAAATTGGCCACTTATCGACATAATCTGAAATATTCCAAGTTTCAAGCCTGCTAGAACTCGAATGGAACAATGCAGATAATATCAAAGGGATTTAGATTTTCATTAGCTAAATGATGGTGTAGTCGTAGTATGCTGGTAGGGCTTTTTCAGAGTCCGACTGGCTAGCCACCACCCCCACAGGTGAAATCTGCCGCCATAACAGCTCTGGCTGTGTTCCGGCAATATTAATGTGAGAGCCAGTACACTTTAAATCAGAGGCTCGAAGATCAGCAGTGCAATTCACTAAGCGCTAATGTCATAAAAGCCTTAGTCGCCGCGGCTGTGTCATCGGTGAGTCATTTTGGTATTCTATAAGAACTTTTTCAACGCTGTACGATATTAGCGCCGCAAGGCTTTGAATGGTGTGATAAGGAAACATTTGACTGACATATTCTTGTATGAAAGTTATGTCACGAAGCCGACAGATCGACGGCGAGTTATTTGTTTGAGGTTAGAGAATACCAATATATAAAGCCGTGAAAACATCGAACGATGTTAAGGCTGACACACCCGTGATCTCAGCCGTGAGCGCATCGAACGAGTGTCGCTTAGTGAATTGCATAGCAGATGAGTCTACAGTCTGGCAGCACAATTAGGGACGTTTCCAGGTGAAGCGTCCCTCAATGGAATAGGCCGCAGTGGCTGCTTACCATCAGGTGGGCTGCGTGCCTGTCTGCCAACTGATCTAGTATAAAAAAAGTCACTTTTTTTTCCAGATTAATCAATAACCCTTTGAAAGCAGGTGGGCCGTAAGCTGATCTACCATATAAGTAAAAACCTTTTTTTTTTATATCAGACCTGCCTACCACGCCCGGTAACACATTGAGCGATGTCTCCTTGTTTTGTGTCCCTCAATAGATTTTTTTTTAATGTCAGAGGCGGCAAACGAGCCAGCAGCGCCCTCTCGAAAACCAGACGAAACAGAATAGTAGTCACTATTATTTCTCGCTGGTGTTATGTGAGAGGGTGGTACGTTTCCCCGGACGAGCCGGCCCATTCGTGCTGTAAAACAGCACGGCTCTACCACACTAATAATATGTGACCGCTTACCGTTAGATCGTTCGATGGTCGGCTTTCTAATAGGGTGACAAAGGGAAACTGGGAGAGTATAGTAGTTGTGGGATGACGATATCTATTCTCAACTAGCGGGCGCCCGCGGTTTCACCCGCGTGGTTCCCGTTCCCGTGGGAATATCGAGATATCCTTTCTTAGCGGATGCCTACGTCATAACATCTACCTGCATGCCAAATTTCAGCCCGATCCGTCCAGTGGTTTGGGCTGTGCGTTGATATCTATCTATGTCAGTCAGTCAGTCACTCAGTCAGTCACCTTTGAGTTTTATATATATAGATTCCCACACAACAACAGTCTGCATGTCATTCTGCCAAACAAAAGCTAGTGCCACAAACAAAAATCTAGAAACAGAAGCTGTTTCTATTTTGATTTAAAATAATGTGTATAAATATTTTACTAATTAACCTTCTATTTTTAATTTAATTTTGTTACTTTACAATCATTATTTTATAATATTAAAAAGAGTATATAAAACGTGTTGTGACGATTAAGACCACAGAGATCTCTGTGATTAAGACGAATGCCTCTCTCTCTCTCACCCTTTTTCATTAGTTAAAGTTATTAGCTGACGTCACGATATTCTCGCCGAGGCGTATTCAGCCCACGTCCGCCATTTTCCGATGCTCCGAAAACTTCTATCTTCCGCGTCGACTACAAATGGACTAGCAGACAAACGGAAACAACTAAGCTTGTTAAAAGTTGCTAAACTTCTACAAACGGTGCAATGAATATTGCAGCAATTATTATTTTTTTATTATTATTTATTCAAATTACAGATAACTAGGATCCAAAATTTTGTTAGTAACAATACACTTATACTATGTTAGCCATTTAGAAATAAAAATAAAAACAAAATCAAAGACAAAAAAAAAAAAAAAACAACAGAGACTATAAGTAGGTCGCACATCAAGGCACTAAAAAACTATGCCACATGTAGACGTATCCAATGCCTTAACATGGGACAATCCACTCTGTCAGCCATGATCTTTAGAATGCCGTTAGTACTACCTCGCACGCGGTGCAGCAGGGAAGCTACTCGGTTCCGAATGACGGCTGAAAAACCGTCAGTTCGTGCTTCCGCGAACATTTCTGATGCGCTACACCACCGCGGCAGCCCCAACAACATTCTAAAACCATTATTATACTGCACGCGAAGGGCGTTGTATGATTTCTGCGTATACTTGACCCATAGGCTGCAGGTGTAAAAACTCTGGCAGTAGGCCTTGAAAAGAGTTATTTTCACTGCCTTACTGCAACGAGCAAACCTACGGGCCAACATATTGCATCTTACAGCCAACGCCCTTCGCTCTCTCTCAATATCGTTCGTGTCTGAGAGACCGTCCGAAACCCAATGACCCAGGTACTTAAACTGGTCCACCCTGTTGAGCTCTGCTCCTAATTATTAAAATATAATTATATATTTCATTTATTCTTACTAATATTAAAAAGAGGAAAGATTCGATTGTTTGTTTGTATTAAATAGGCGGACTACTGAACCGATTCGGAAAATTCTTTCACTGTTGGAAAGCTTCACGCATCAGCGATTCCTCTGGTGTTGCAGTGTCCATGGGGGGCGGTGATTGCTTACCGTCAGGCAACCCGCTGGCTCGTTTGCCACCTATGACATAAAAAAAAATAACTTTTATATAACCATAAGGTCAACTTCGGTTCCTTTGTGGTGAGAGTGCCGACCCATCACCTGGAGACTTTCATGAAGGAGGACTTCTGGCCGCAGGGTGTCGTTTATCGGAGGTTTCGTGGACGGCTCCCAGCTGACTCTACCCGCCTTAAGGCGGCATTACTAAAATAGTTTTTTTTTTGTTTTTATTTATTTATATGTATGTTAGTCTGTAAGGTATTTATAATATGGGCCTGTAATTCTTGTAATTGTGTTGCCTGAATTAAACGTATATTATTATTATTGTATCTCTCCTTCGGGATATCACGGCCCGGAGGCCGGTCCTTTTGGAAGGCGTACGTGGGGATACAGATCCAACACGAAGAGGCCCCTTTGAGATACGATATTATATTGTGGGATACATACACCTAGCTGGCACTATCTCTGCCTATACTATGGAAAAGATACAGCCAAAGACAGCGCCAGCTAAGTGCAGGGACTATTGCAGAGTGAAGGGAAACTAATTCGGGTCTATGGTAAGGTGATTGCTGGACTGGTTGCTGGGCTATTGATGAGACAGCGGGACGCCTGCCATATCAAATGTCTCATCTTGATTATCATGGCAGACGGTGACTCGCCTTCCACTAGATGGGCCCCCGAAAACAGCCACCACTCTAAGCAACCACTAGGGTCGCGGGCAGCACGGGCGCAACACCGGCGTGGTTGGCTAAGGGTGCGGAGAGGTGTGCACCGGTTTCTGGATCGCGGTAATCCGGTCAGCCGTTCCCCGTTATTACGCAGATTGAGCACTTCCACCCTTTCGAGCATATAGCTCTTGCGCTCCACTCTGGACAGCCAATTAAGGCAAGCCAGAGGTGGGGGATAAGATGATAAGTTCCCCCGGGAGGTTTCGGGTCCGTGGTGTCGCCACACACCAACAGCTCGCCACAAGCTGCCCTGCGGAGACTAACTACACTGGTAAACCAGTGGGCGATGGGGTCGTCACATCCCTACGCACTTATTATTATTATTATTATAACATCTCTTTCTAACAGTAGGCACGAATAGTAGTAAAACACAGTTAAGTTGTTAGCAATCCGACTAATAAAAATCTAAGTAGATAATAAAAGGCTGTGTCCCTTAACGTCGTAAAAGTGGTAAAAGCAATCCAATGTTCCGAATATCGAGCGAATTCGAGTGTATGTAATTTGTGCCTTATTGATATGACTTTCCGAACCTCCAGTGCAGTTCCTATAATAGCGAATACCTACTTTGACTAGGTGAAAATAGAGTCGATATTAATGATAATTGCTCGAGAAACTGAAGTGTATTTTTTACGAATGGCTCATTGCCCATTAATAATAGGGTTGGAATTTGCGTGAAAGCGGCGTGGAAGTCAAATGAAAATATTTATTAATTATCAAAATGGACGTATTCCATTTCGCTGCGGTTATGTTGCGTGATAGTTTGTTTATTTAACTCATGGCTGACTACTAGCTGGACATGATTAATATAATTTATCCTAGTAATGGTTTCGATTCGACAGAGCAGAAATAATTTATACAATCAATCAATTCCGACCGTAATTATCTATTGAATAAACTTTATGCGGATTGTAAGGATATAAATATTCGTTTGCGCAGTTGAAGTTCAAAAGTTCTCCTACGTCTCATCATCATCATCATCATCAGCCTATATACGTTCCCACTGCTGGGACACAGGCCTTATCTCAATTGTGAGATAGTGTGGGCCATACTCCACCACGCTGGCCTAGTGCGGGTTGGTGGAGGGGTGCGTAAGGCAAGTGACCAACCGTTATCAAGCCGCCAAATGGCCTCTGACTAGGCTTGACGACAAATATTTACATTATAGTAAATAATATCAGCCGGGACCAACAGCTTAACATGCCTTCCGAAGCACGGAGACGCTCGAAATTAATGTCACTAAATAGGGTCAGAATGGTCACCCATCCATTAACCGACCGCGGCGTAGGTAGCTTGACTTTCGTTATCGCTAACGAACCACTGTCACAGCTGCGCCACGAGCGCCTCCTAGTCCTCCTACGTCTGTCAAGGATAAATGAAATTTTGCTTTTATAATTTTTTCTGTCATTTCTGCTTTGATAGCAGCCTGAGGCAAAGCTGGAAATATATTTCTAATTAAGCCAAGACACCGTTTCCGTGGAACAGAAGCGAACAAGTGTTGCGAAAGCATTAATTTAATTTCCGACACGTCTTTCACTTTATCAACTTGGTATAAACCGAGCTTATGACCGGCCAAGCAAATATATTTTAAAAAATAATAAAAATATCCTCTTAGCCGATTTAACGCTAGATATTTCTCCCAACAACATCAGTTTCGAGTACCTGTGGAGGATACGAAGCTGGCCATGTCGCTGTGGCGTCCTAATGAGGCAAAGGCTCTAAATGAAAATTGTCTGATAAAAGACCCAAGTAAAGAATTTCGATTATGTATTTAGTACAATACTAACTGATTAAGGTACTCCGAGTATATTTTTTTATTAGATGAGAGTTAAATTGCTTCACTAAGGCCTCGGCCCCGAATTTTGCGGGGAGCTGGGCGGGAGCGGCAGCGCACGCAGGCGCACTTCGGATCACCGCTTGACAGCCATCGTACCGCTCTCTTGACAGACCGCATCAAGCGGTGATCGCAGTGCGCCTGCGTGCGCCGCCGCTTCCGCTGCCGCGAAATTCGAAGCCGAGGCCTAAGAGCTGAAGTTATGTACAAAAAACATAATAGTGTTAACAGGAGCCATTTGATTACCGCCAACATAACTTCCATATTAAACTGACGACCGCTCAAATGCATAACTTTAATAGAACCCACATCTGCGGTGACTTGATTCCATCCCTAAAGTTTACCAAATCCAATACAACACACAGTGTTTATTGACCGACTCGACCCTACTCGTCCACTTGCTGTAAGTGTCTTTTGTACTTTATGCATTAACAAGTTTCCACTCGTGACTTTGGGTTCGTATACTAAAGTCCACTCGGTCGTTAAGGTGAACGCACACTTAGCCGAGCCGAACAAAATGAGCTTTAGAATTCTTTGACTCTAATATAATAAAACCATTACGAATCGAAAGAAGTCCAGAGTTAGTAGATTTTATAATGGCAGACGGAGGGAAACGAATAAGAGGGAAACCTGTTGTTAAATGATAACTACCGCCTGCGAGTATGACTAGGGTTTTTATATGCGTTGCCCGCCTTAGAGAAAACAATATGAAGGCGAGTAGTATGCGAGGGTAGAGGAAAGGTAGAAGTCAGGATTCTGGCACTTACACTCACCATTTAAAACATAACTGCTACTTAGGCCTCGGCCTCGAATTTCGCGGCAGCGGGGCCGCAGCGGGAGCGGCGACGCACGCAGGCGCACTGCGGTCACCGCTTGACTCGGGTCGTCAATAGCGGTACGATGCTGTCAAGCGGTGAACCGCAGTGCGCCTGCGTGCGCCGCCTCTCCCGCTGCCGCCCTGCCGTGTTCGAGAACGGGTCTATGGGATTCCTTACAAAACATCTCGCCGCTGCCGCTGACGCCCTGCTGCCCGCGAAATTCGAGGCCAAGGCCTTATACTTTAGTCTTCTAAGCGGGGGTAGTACTTCCTCGGTTGAGCCGGCCAATTTTGACAACTGTCTGCAGCATGGCTCCACCACAATTTTCAGAATTCAAATATTGCAATGTGGCAGTACTTTTAAAATAAATAAAATAGATCGTGGCTCAGACTAATTTCTATATTAAGTCCCCTCACGTTATCGCAGACGTTTCTTTAGATAGCTGGCTTCAGTGAATAATAGTTACTATTTTTCACGTCCTCTACAATGGAGGGTGAATACCTTCAGATGTTTATAGTGTCGCAAAGAATCAAGCTCGTTTGTCAAAGTCACCGTAATTGTACCGTCAAGTGAGACCGTGTTTGCCGAGAGCCTAAAAAGATGACAAGCAAAATTATAGAGCGAATATTTGAAGAGGTATTGTTATCTTTATTAAATGCTACTTCAACTGGCAGACAGACGTAAGCATTCAGGGATATTTTATTCCATTGAGATACAGCTCTAGAGCGCACCACTCACAATGTGCTGTTGTAATATGTAAATAAAATAAAATGAATATTTGACAACATTTCGAATTATAATCCCCAAGTAAGGACATGTAAGGAGCTTATCTCCTTACGCACGAACGCGACGCTACATAAATCCTAATCCCAAGAAAAACTTCTTAAACAATTTTTTCGTGGAAAAAAATGCGTTTTAGAACCATAATCACAGGCTAGCGTGGCCTGTGGCCATGTGGGATTCGGGACAAAATATGATCGTCCCACCTCCCTCTAAACTGCCCCGGTTCACACCCGAGGAGGAATTGGTGCGCGCCTTAAAAAAAACATTGGACCATAACATTTTTGTCTGGAATTTTTTGAAATAGGAGAATTAATTTACGACTTTACGTAGTGAAAGTAAAATATGATCCCCATGGCTCCTTGTGTTACGAAATTCTTAAATCAGTAATCTGAGATAACTAATTAAGAGCCACTTCATACAGAGCATACTACCGTGCTAGAGCTGCAACTTAAAAAAAAAAAACTACCTAAAAAACTGAAAAGCAAAAAATAATTTTAATAAGACATTCATCATTGTCTAAGCCTATTAATTTAATTGTATTTTACGTGCTAGGTAGGTACCTACTAATCTGTTTGAAGTCGGTGCCAAGCCAAATAGTAGGTACCCAGATTACGTACCTACGTCCGCGGATTAATAAGTAACCCTTTATAATACATAATAATATTATATATCATTTTTTATTACCTTTGGCTTGGCACCGACTTCAAACAGATTAGTAGGTACCTACCTAGCACGTAAAATACAATTAAATTAATAGGCTTAGACAATGATGAATGTCTTATTAAAATTATTTTTTGCTTTTCAGTTTTTTAGGTAGTTTTTTTTTTTTTTTTTTGAAGTCGGTTTAATTTTTTTAAAAAAAAGTTTGTTTATTTTTCTATTTTTAGTGTGAATAACACGTAGGTAGTGAGTAAAACTCTTTCATAATAATGATAGCGAAAATACGAGTAGAATTGTATTATTTGATAATAATATTAGGTATTCATTAAGTGTTCAGCACCATGGGTAGGAGGAGAATGCGTTTATGCACCATAACCGCAGGCTAGCTAGACCCGCGGCCGTGTGTGGGACTCGAGACCGAAGCGTCCGCTACCCACTACACTCCCCCGGTTTCTCCTTCACACCCGATTAGGACGAGCCGGTGCTAACCTTATTGGCTAGTGACCAGCCCATCCCCGGGTAATCATCAGCTTAGCTGCAAAAGTACATGAAATACAACTAACGTTCCACATATTCCTACAACACTGAAAGAATTATCCCCTAACTCCTAACCGTTAAGGAGTTGTACTTTCCATCATCACCTTAGCTGCAAAAGTACATGAAATACAACTAACGGTCCACATATTCCTACAATACTGAAAGAATTATCCCCTAACTCCTAACCGTTAAGGAGTTGTACCTTCCATCATCAGCTCATCAACATAAAATGATATCTATCGGACGCAAAAACTTGAATGGCTTCAGAAAAAGCAAGTAACGCGTAGGCGCAGCCTATAAAATTTGAGGTTTTCCCTTGATTTTTCCGGGATCCCATCATCAGATCCTGACATGGTGACAATGGGACCACCTCGGAACTATGCACTTTCAAATAAAAAAAGAATTATTTAAATCGGTCCACAATTGACGGAGAAATCGACGGACATACATAAAAAAAAAAAAAAAAAAAAAAAAAATACATACAGTCGAACATATAACCTCCTCCTTTTTTGAAGTCGGTTAAAAATAAATCTTATTTTTTTATTGCAATGTGTAACAAGACGAGCAGATCGTACACCTGATGGTAAGCGCCACGTCTGCCCTTAGACAGTTCAGTGCCAAACAATAACAAAGCAGTTACTGTCTGGCACTGCCCTGAGCCCGCTACACCGAGACGACCATAGAAATAGAAAAAAATTCTTGTTCTGTGGAGACGAAAGTTATTAGGTCTCATATACCCAGTAATTTCACTAACTAAATTAATCATTATTAATCTTACCTTGTAAATAAAATCAAAAATACAAAACAGGGGCTATTAATTCTCGATATACATATGTATATCATTCGAGTACTTTTTGTCTAAACTTCAGTTTGATTGTTATTTATTGCTCAACAGGTGGGTTAGATATCTGTCAACTTATTATATGTTACAATACAGTACAAAAATACGCTTACAACGTGTAAAAATGCTAACTGGCGCAACGCATTAGCACTACAATGACAATGAGCTATGCACGAGTAGAATAAAAAAAATGGTTTTTACACGAAACTATTGATAGTACAAACACACCAAGACGAAAGTTCATATTATAAAAGATACAAATGCGTTTACGAGTTTTCTACACACTAGTATCGTTTTTGTCCAAAGAATGTTTTTTTACCATTACTTACCGATTTGCCCACTGTATTATTCACCAATGATCGTTTAGCCAAAATAACGTTTCTCCCATTAACTGTTTCGGAATCACTTTTTAACTACTGTCTTTTGCCCAATATGAGATCAAGGCCAGGTATTAAAATTAGTAAACCAAAGAGGCATTTATGGGTGTAAAACGAATTTATTGGTTCAAACGATTTACAGCACTATGGTTAAAATTGGTTCAATCGATTCGAATGGTCACCGCGTAACGTTTCCCGCACTAGCTTGGGATAATATTGACAGATTGAATTTACGCGCTTTTGATGATAATGTGCATAATGTAAAACTATTGAAAAAGTGTAATAATATTGAAATAAATAAATAATGTCCTCCTAGCCGAGTTTTCGGCTACGGCGGCCGATCTTTTACGATCAGCCAACTACGCAGGATATATTATAGTGCACAAGTGAGTGCGCAAGCACAGGTGCACTCCCTATTCCCTCACTCTCATAAAACGGTGGGACAGCAGTCTGACACGACCGAAGAGAGATCAGGCGCAGGACCAACCGTTTAACGTGCCTTCCGAAGCACGGAATCATAATTCTTTTCAGACATGCAGGTGATTCAAGCCTGCAATGTCCTAACCAAACTGGAAACATTCACACAAAGTGATGCTCCCCGCGGGATTCGAACCCACGACCTCCGGGTATTAGAGCCCAATGCTCTAACCACATAAACTTTGTTAAAGGTTAAAGCATATAAAACACTTAAGTAATAAATAAACGCAACAAATGTCTCTGTCTCATTCAGAGAATACGGAAAATTAAAAAAAAAAACACTGTACCACGGAGGCAGTCAATATATAAAATAAAATATATAAAATATTGAAATACTTAGTGTTTAAACAGGTATATCGTCGAGAGCATTGAAAAGGGTCGGTGTTTGCGATGCTCCGTCGTTCTAATTATTACTTAATCAAGCCGAGCTGTTTGTTTAGGACTTAAATTTAATTGTTTAGTTTATTTTAGTCACTTTATTGACACATACCTTGCCTAGAAGACTTATAATTATTTAAAATGTACATTTCTTTTACTTTTAACAGAAAAATTATGTTGAGTTTATCCCTTCATTAAAAAAAGTCAAATATATGGGATAGTTATATAATAAGTAAAAACAATATATTTTAGGCTATTATCCACACAGCTTTAAATCGCCCTAACCTTCGCAAATCTAATAAAATGGCCTATAGTGTAAATTCCCATTAAAAACGACCAGACTAACCAAACACAAGGCATGTTGGTTGGTGGTAGGACATTTTTAGAGTCCGACTGGCTAGCTACCACCCACCCCCACAGGTGAAATCTGCCGCCATAACAGCTCTGGCTGTGTTCCGGCAGTATTAATGTGAGAGCCAGTACACTTGAAAGATCAGATGAGCGTACAGTGTGGCAGCACATTGAGCGACGCTTCCTGGTGAAGTGTGCGTCAATGGAATAGGCCGCAGTGGCCGCTTATCATCAGGTAGGTTGCGTGCCTGTCTGCCAACTGATGTGGTATAAAAAAATATTAATAAACAGTTTATCTGCGCTAGTCACTCGTCAACTTATCAATACGAAGTCAAATATTATGTTTGTCGCAAAAATCAAGTATTTTTTCTGTCTATTCCAGGTAATTTTCTAACCTAATGTACATTTCAACAGACACCAAATGAAAAAAATGCTGATGTTGTAAGGTAAGGTTACTTTAAATGATTCAGTTAATGAATAACTTTTTATAATAACATTCCAGTGTGTATTGGCATAGCTACTATCAGCGACTATTGCCCAGTCTCCCGAGGGAGACATAGATGGCCTTCATTTCTCTTTAATTTGCGACTCAATTAAGCAATATTCTACATATTCCGTAGACTTACTTAAATAGGAAATTACCAAACAGTAATATGTAGACCTTGACTAAAGAATGATTGGTTGTAAAAAATTAGTTTCTGTTCAAGTTTAGCCGTATAATTGAACTGCCTTCAGGTAGGTATTCCGAATTCCCGATGTAGAAAAAAATCTGTTGAGATTTCTTTAATAAAAACATAAGTATCTATAGGTAAATTAAACGCAATAAAGTTACTTATATATTTTGTTGTTTGCGAATAAAGTACATTAACTTTATTCGTAAGGTCATTAATTATTAGATATTTAATTCGGTTATTGTCAGATATGTATTATGTTTCTATTGTTATTATAAATATAATTATGACCGTATACTTGGTTGCAATAAATGATAATTAATTTAATTAACTTAAACGGCAGTTTTTCAATTTACTTTTCGAATTCAAAAATTTGCCAATCGCCAAAAAAAAAAAAAAAACCCTATAGGGGGTTAATTACTAGAATAATGTTTAATTCTTCCTCTCAGATGTTTAAATTACTCACCAACAACAGTAGTTTATTTCTTAACAGTTACTGTTATGAAATAAATGTAAAATGTCAGTTTTGAAATTCTTATTCAGTTGGTTTTCAGCGCAGTTTGCATTCAAACAAGACAAGTTGATTAGCGGCTCTTTCCATGTTGTTTGCTTTGAAATATCGCATGCGTTTCCCCACCTGCCCGGACAAAGCGCAGTCCTCAGGCTGCGATGCATTTTCATTTAAAAACTGCTGAACTATGCATTCGTTTACTGCACTGTTTCGAAATGGATGCGGTCAGGTATGAATATGCGATAAAAGAGATTGACTGGCCTAATGGCGCATTTGGTGGTGACCCTGCTCTATGAGATAAAAATATTTTAGTCGATAATAAATGAGTTTTTTTTAATAAGAAATTCTTGAGACACACTTCTTGAGGAAAGTACCTAGTGGTCTGACACATAAATTAATACCTCTATACTAATATTATAAAGAGGAAAGATTTGATTGTTTGTTTGTATTGAATAGGCTCCGAAACTACTAAACCGATTTGAATAATTCTTTCACTGTTGGAAAGCTACACTATTCCCGAGTGACATAGGGTATTTTTGATCCCAGAAATGTGGGGGGAAGGGGGGATATTTGAAAAAAGAAATTACGCGCGGGTGAAACCGCGGGCGGAAGGCTTAGGTTTAACTAATTTATGTGCCAGAGGTGGCAACTGGCACAACCTGTCTATAGTACATAGAACGGAGTGGCTTTGAAGAACTATCCTAATCAGTAATATGCAGATGGTTCGGGTCGTCTGACCTTTGATAAAATGCAAAGTATTATTGATTGAGGACTTAACCGTGGGTGTATTTGGTGCCCTGCCGTATACGCCAAGGGTCGTGTATTCGAATCCCAACCAAGGCAAATATTTACATATTGAACATTTGCTTTGTTTCATTTACCATGTGAGACAAAGATTAACATTCAGATTGTTTATTTGTATTTAAGAATATTACTTTCGTCACTTCTGACATTCATAATATGTGTAGGTAAGTGCACAAGTAGTTTTCTTTGGAGTCAAAAGATCAAAACAAATATGAGATGTTTATTTTATTTATTTATTATTCCAAATTCCCCATACTCTAGTAACTACATGTTCTCTTCTGAAGTTTCGTAGAATGTATAAATCCTCTCGGAAGCGCGCCATAAAACATTTTCCGCAGCAAAGACGACACATACTAGGGGTATCTGTGGGGGCGAACCAAAGATTCTAATATAAGCTGTAGCTCATGTTATTGAATGTATTTCACAATGTCTAGATGCTCTGCACAATTCGACATAAAATCCAAAACAAAGAATTCAAAGATTTTCACATCAAAAGATTCTAGTTAGTGCAGAGCAGATTGGCTCGTCCAAAACGCAGAGAATACAGTCCAGTCTGATCCGAATACGTACCTATTCAGCGCGTGTTCGTGACGGTGCGCGGCGGTTGCGGACCCGCTCTTGGCAGCCAATTACCCGCCAGCGACCACCGGACGTCGACACAGTAACCATACTATGTAGTGAAGTAACAATCGTTAGGTATTTGTAAAAAAAATTATTAAGATATACAGTGTATATTTCGAACCAAAGCTCTAGGCAGTCAGTTACCCGCCAGCGACCACCGGACGTCGCCACTACACTATGTAGGTAGTGAAGTAACAGATGTCATTTGCAGAACCTATTTTTTTGGCGGAGAAGAAAGCGTTTATTCTCCGTAGCCGCAGATTGTGCTACGACCATGTGGGGGTCTCGAGACTAAATGCGCTCGTCCCACTGCCCACGAAACTACCTGCTTTCCCCTACCAATTGATTCGGGCGAGCCGGTTTCAGCCTTATAGGCCTTCCCGCCTTGTGGGAAGTAGTTAAACAATGATCTAAAAATTAGTGGAAATGTTACCTTAATATTTTAGTAACCGTTAGATGATGTATGATATAAATAAATAAATATCTCTGGACATTATTCACACAGCGCCATCTAGCCCCAAACTAAGCATTAGCTTGTGCTATGGGTGCCAGACAACGGATAAACATTACTTATATACTTTTTTTTAAATACATACATATTATACATAGAAACACCCAGACCGATACAAACAGACATGTTCATGCACACAAATGTTTGTACCGTGCGGGGATCGAACCCGCGACCTCTGGTGTAATAGCCGACTTCTCGACCATTTCACCAAATGGCTCGTCATATAACTGCACAAGATTTAATCTATGAATAAATTGTAAGCCCCTACAAATGCTCCACAATATTTCGTAAGTTTGACAATTTGATACCAAATATTTTACACTCTACTATTTTGATAATTGACCATAAATAGGTGCACCCCTTAAGAGGTAAGTTTAGAGGTAAGTTTGTAAGCTTTAGCTTACATTAATAAAGATTTTGTCGACTTTTAGAAACTCATCAAAGTACAATAATATTTACTTTGATCCATCAGTAGAATAACGTATTATAATCTACAATATAAAACGTATTATCTATAGAGTAATTTGAACGGAACAGGTAGTAGGTAGTATCGTATATTTGTAGGTATGTCCCCGAAGCACACAGATCCTAATTTCCAAAAGTTAGCTCCAACCTCACGCTTCGTCCCCACATCGTAGTCTCAAAGCCCATTATTAAGTCGAAGAACAAATAATTAGTGAATCAAGTATCCCTTGTTCTTAGTTCGTAAGTTAGAGTTAGTTCTCCAACTGCGGAATTCGCTGCATTGTGACTGCTAACTACTAGTGAATATTGGTTGGTTAGTGCAACAATCTACATTCTGAAAGTCTAGGTTTGAAGATTGGAACTACGTTCAGAAATCTAGTCAATCAACTAAGAGTTTGACGCAGATCTTTTAAAAATATGTGGCTAACTATACACCCATTTTGTCAATGTTGTTTTTTATGTCAGAGGCGGCAAACGAGCCATCGGGTCGTATGATGGTAAGCAATCAATCAAAATCAATCAAAATCAAAATATTCTTTATTCATGTAAACTTGTATCAAGTATTTATGAATCGTCAATTACAGAGTGACTCTACCACCGCCTCTCATCACCGCCGCCCATGGATATCTGCAACATCAGAGGGATCGCTGATGCGTTGCCGGCCTTGCAAGAGGGGGGGGGGGGCACTCTCACAAACCAGACGATACACAATAGTAGTCACTATTATTTTCAAAAAATCGTAGGAGGCAGGCATATTTCAAAAATAAGCCTTATCTCATCATCAAAGCACTAAAAGCCGAATAATTTACTTAGGTCATGAAACGGGACGTTAACACTCTCATACTTTACTTTGTTGATTAAATTTAATTGGGTCATATACGCGTCATGATACGCTAGTCAAATCACCAAGCATATATCTAGGCTAGATATTACTAGATAAACCCATAAACCTAAGTCGTGTCCCATATGTCCATTAATAGGAGGAGATATTGCCCCACTCGACCGGACAGAACTAACAAATTGCCTAAATGTCCTTCGTGGGCCGTAAAAAAACGATTTGTGCCAATCTCTACATCGATCCGACATGATCTGTCCTTCCAATCCGACCAACTGAAATAGATGATAATAATAACATTAAGATGGTCTATAAGCATTGTTATAAAAATGGACTAACTATAGTTGTAGGATAAATATTAAGTTTCAGTATACTCAATGTCACACTGCAGGGCAAAAGCATATGTTGCTTAATGCAGGACCGTAAAGGTCCTCATATTATGCAAGCTATGTTAAAAAATTATAAAAAAGATTTGCTCTGCGCGGGAATTTAACCTTAAAATTTAACCGCATCCGTGGAACAGTGGCTAAGAACCCGGAGGTCGTTGGTTCGATTCCCGCCATGGGTATATAATAACAGCTCTGGCTATGTTCCGGCAGGTAACCTATCTTATTTTCGATACTTTAATGTTCGAATTTAAAAAAATCGAAAACTCTATAACACAGATTTGAATCGCAGATATATTTTTTGACTTAATATTGTATGTAATAAATTTATTTTACATATGTTTCATTTTCCAGAAAAACTAATAGCCGACTTTCAAACCCCCTTTTTTCTTTTAACAGTTGTATTGCTTACAATATTTTTTTATTCTATATGTATTAAAAAAGGATTTTATTTAAAGTTTAAGACATTGGGTTACTTATTGGTTTGGTGCTTAATTTTGTGCTACAAAATGTATTGACAGAAGCGAAACGCTGCAAAACCGACTCCACGTAAGCTTGTCTGCCCTACCCCTAGAGTGTAATTCAAGCCCGCGTAGGCGCGGAGGGGTGAGGCGGCCCGCGAGCTGAGGAGCAGGTGGTTTTGACGGACACAGCCGCGGCTGAGGCTGGCCGGCCGAGCCGGCCAGCAAGCCGAAGCTTAAAATAGGTAACCGTTCCGGCAATATTAATGTGGGAGCCAGTACACTTGAAATAAAAGGCTTGAAGATCATAATTATGAGACTACAGTCTGGCAGCACATTGCGCGACGCTTTCTGATGAAGTGTCTCTCAATGAAATAGGCCGCAGTGACTACTACTCAGGCTAGTGAGTAGCTTACTATCATGTGGGCTGCGTGTCTGTCTGCCAACTGAAGTGGTATAAAAAAATCAGAAATCACGGTCCGGTGCCAAAACTCCTCGAAAAATCCTTGATTTAATTATTTTCCTTACTTTAAATTACTTACGTTACTACGATGGGTGACAGAGATGGGTCCCAGCTGTGTTCGAAAAAACCGACACAAAATAAGCTCGACCCGGGAATTTAACCCAGGACCCCGAGATTTTAACCAGGTACTAAAACCAATAGACCATCGAACACAGAAAGGAATATCTATCTTATTTATTTATTTTTAATTTTTTTTCATTTATTTATTTAAGCTTCATTGCACAAATCAAGTACAAAGGCGGACTTAATGCCTCATGGCATTCTCTCCCAGTCAACCTTTAGGCCAAGCAGAAAGAAACAGTGGGCAGTGCCAATAAACATAAAACTTGAAAACAAAAACAACAGAAATAAAAAATATCTTCAAATCAAACAAACGGCTATGCAAGTATGCATGCCACGTACCTATGTGATATTCAAATCAGATTATTCCCTAGCTCCGTACAACACTGATTGTAACACACTTCATAAATAAATCATACTTTATGTACGAGCAATAAATTCTTCCTGATTTATAGTACAGAACACTGCTTACTACTTCCGAAATTGTATTTTGATAGCTTCTTCCAGACCGGAGAGTGAAACTGAGATTTGAATATATTTCGTTCAAGTTGTAAACAGTAAGTAATGGTAAGCACAAAGGTCGTGAACTCATAGTAAAACAGGGAGCAATTTTACATGTCCTGTGTAAGATAGAGTCTGACCGATCCTTCTGTGGCTTCGGCAAAATTTCGGCCAGTTTAGCATGTTCAGCTTCGGCTAAATGTTTGACCAAGCCAAAAAGTTCCTGAGTCACCATACTTATGCGGTCGAATTTGCTCGACGAAAATCTATATAATTATATCGTTATTAAATTTGTAAGGCAAAATATTAAGTTAGAGACCAACGCATTGAGAATATAAGACATATTTGACTTAGTTAACCAGTTAGAATGTTTTATACTGATTTCCAACACAGTTTGCAAGTGACAAATTTTTCTTTTACTTCCTTTTTGGCCGAAGCTGCGGATTCGGCCAAAATTACACCTTCGTTATGTCTCTAGTGAAAAAGTCGTTGTCTCGTTTTCTGAGCGCCTTGTCTTGATTTAATAATCAGAAACGTTTGGACCGTGTTTAAAAATTTGAATTATTCAGATGTGTCCCCAGAAGACATTTCGAAAAAAAAAATTTAATGTCAATTTAAGTGTTTTTAGGAAGAAAACCGGCCAAATGTAGTACCGTAAAAATGATTTACCCTACGAACACGTGATTTTCTTAGAAACACTCCCACTTCTTTCTATATGAACTAAGTAATCCTGTGTACTCGATTCATAATTGAGACCTTCAGAGGCCGAAATGGGTCGGGTTTTATCACCCCGTGACGTCAGTACGGTTCCTACTGTGCGTTCCACTCACGGAGCTAAAACAACTGGAAAGAAAATATCAGAATGTTAAAAATAATTCTGACAAAAATGGCAGTGGCTGCCGCGTTCCTTGGCCTTTGCAAAGGCTAAGCATCTTGCTATGAATAGGAAAAGCACTATGAATCAAAGGTTTGCATTTCATTAATGAGTTTATGGATTGTTAATAAACATTCTCAATGCCTAATGGAGTTTGTTTTTAGTGCCATAATTACAGACTTTTTTCACATATTCTTATAATAAATCATTTATTCATTTATTATTTATTATTCTTGCCCATATTACCACACTATATGTATTTTCTCTGTGATTATCTGAGACATTTAATCATTTTTCAAACAGCACAAAAAAAAATAATGATGAATCTTGCTCAGGACCGTAACAGTTGGCCTGACACAGAGGATACCTACGGGCTGATTAGTAGTAATAGAAATAAGAGACTTAGTCGTCAACTCGCGGACATCCGCGAGTTGGCACCTTTCGATTTTACCTTTTTTTTTTTTTTTAACTTTTTTCGTCGTCAACTCGCGCGATCATGAAATCTGACGTATTAATGTATAGTCAGCTACAAAAACGTTACAACAAATTCCTTATTAAAATAAGGCCAACTAAATATATAATGTGTAATATTACTTTAGTAATAAGGTTGATAATACGGATACTGGTATTATTGTACTAGGGCAACATAACCTTATTGGAGATGTATTTATTTGTCATGCATTTTTTTTTCATCAAGGTTATAAATACTGCAGCTTTAAATCTTTTTTTTTTTCTTCTATACGCTTGGTTCGTCTTAGTAATCAACTCGTAAAAAGTCCTTAAAAAATTAATACATCTCCAATAAGATCATGTTGCCCTAGTACATTGTAAATTATCCTTTGGTTTCAACCTGTTTTTATTTGACTGTACTTTATATAGACCCGCGAGTTGCCGACAAAAAAAGTAGGTAAAATCGAAAGGTGCCAACTCGCGGACGTCCGCGAGTTTTGCGTCCGCGAGTTGACGACTAAGTCAAATAAGAAAAACTCGTGCTTCTTAATAGAAAAATCCTTTTTGAACGACTCCGTATAATCCATTTTACCTTTAGGTGCCATTTATGGCACCCACAAGCGGAACATATCGTACACATGAGCCTCCATCCTTTGCGCCTAATGACAGACGACAACTATAATTTATTATGCCTAGACGGACTCCATGTCTATTCGTTAAAGATAAACCAAACATGATACCAATATTAAGATAAGCCTTTGAATACCTATTCTTGATCGTATATTCGTTTATTTGATTCGAATTGAAATATTTCGGACTTATTCAATTAGCACCAGACATGCCACGGGATTGTTCAAACTTCACTGGACTGAAGTTTTATAGCCAAAGACAATTCTAAAAATATTGGTCTCGTTTTAGCAACACGGTCTGCAAAATTGGTTCTGTGTTTGCACTGGAATTTCTTTTTCCTTTTTTATGTTATTTTTTTATCCTGATTACTTTAAATTCCTTTTCATTGTAAACATAACATCAATATGTTTGTTAAAACCTTAATTTTATAGGTGAAAACTTATTAGGCTTAGTTATTTCTTATGTTTTAACTAATTTTATTAAGCTGTTTGTTTTCCTGTTATGTATGTGAAAATAAAATAATTAAATATCGTAGGCAGCAAAAAAGAAAAATTCCTGCCGCTGCCAAAATCACGCCCTCCCAAAGACCTATTTTGTCCACACCAAAAAATTGTTAGGGTGTTTATTAAATAATGAATTTCACCGCCGAGACCAATGCCATCAGAAGCACTAGTTTGAAGTGATTGATTGTTAGATCGGTCTTACGGAGTTTGTTCCAAACTTTAGACAATTCTATTCCTTCTAAACCGTCACTAGCACAGCGCCGAAGGAAAACATCGCGAGAGAAACTTTAAGTTACACACCGCTGAGTTTTGAGCTCGACAAGTTTCACCGATAGTAAATCACTCCATGAAAAACTTGGATATTCTTTCGTTCTTTTTAGGTGAAATCCATACTAATAATATAGGTATGCTGTCTGTCTGTCTATCTGTTATGCGTTCAAGTTTAAAACTCTGAACAGATATTGATCAAAATGGACTACAGCATTAAGGTTACTTTTTATCTTAAGATAATGCTTCGTTCCAATAGGATAAAAGTTATTTTATCTACTAGGTACTATAATATAATCAATATTTTTTTTTATATTCTACAATATTTCAAAACTGCACTTTTTTTTAAATATATTTCTCTTGTCGGTATTTGCAAGGTCAATGTCACCATTACCAACATCACAACAATGGCCGAAAGCACAGACAATCAACGTGAGAACGTTGTATGTTATCTGTGGGACTTGTTTTAATTACGCGGTAATTACATCGTTTAATTACTCCGTCTGAGTGCATGTGTTATAATTGCTTCTTTGCTTTGAATTGAACGCGGTCACCCGTGGCATTTTTTTTTTTGTTATTAATTAAATATTTGTATTAAAAAAGTCAGACAACATCACTTATCACATTCTTTCTTAATAGCTCACAGCAATTACCGCATTTTAAATATAAACAATTGTTAATTTCCATGTTCATCAATTTTATCATGTATAATAATTTTAATTAAACATAATAAATGTAACAATTACAAATAGAAATCCGACGATTGACGATGCGACTTTTGTCGAGATATTAAAAAAAATTATAGACTGTATGTGTGTAACTTTAGCACTTGCTTGCTATGCCACTTCAGTAAAAAAACATGTAGGTAGGTATGCAGCTTATCTGATAGCAAGCGTCCACTGCAGCCTATTCCGTTGATGCATAACCTGAAAGGATATTTAAGTCTTTCATTTTAAGGATGGGTACCTACTGTGGCCCATAGTTGTAATGGTGGTAACAGAGACACTTTGAGGATAAAAGCTAGCCTTCGGACTCGGAAAAAAATCTCTAGAACCAAGGTAGGAATCGAACCAAAGACTTCCTCCTTTATGACCCAACTTGCCGTATTACTACTCTACAGAGCGGCCAAAATTTTTAGTGATGGATAGAAATGTTATGATTAATATTTACAAGATTGATAAATTATGATTATTTTATCCACTACTGCTTAACAATAATGCAGGAAGAAACCAAGATCCCGATCTAAGAACATATGTATTGAAATTAATACGAAGATAAGAAATAATAACGAAATAAGTCAAGCGAATCGATACGATGCCACGATATGCTTACTTGTCGTGTGAAGAAAGGAATCGATGACAGTAAGAAAGCTTTTAGTAACAATTGGACAATATCTGAGAACTTCATTAATACGCGTAGTTCTAATTCAAACAAAGATTATCCTTTTGTTCTTAAAATAGAAAAAAATAAAATATGTATTTTGTGCTATTGTGCGAACTTTTCCCCTCTCCGTCGACCGATGATGGTCAACAAGTTTGCGGATCATCATCATCATCAGCCTATATACGTTCCCACTGCTGGGACACAGGTCTCAATTGTGAGATAGTGTGGGCCATACTCCATCCACCACGCTGGCCTAGTGAGGGGTGCGTAAGGCAAGTGGTCAACCTTCTTAATGTCAGATGTTATCAAGCCGCCAAATGGCCTCTGACTGGGCTTGACGACTAATATCTACTCTACATAATGTAAGTGGTTGACCAAAAAGAGACCTGGAGGGATTGGAAACCGTTATTTTTATATTTTTTGAATTTTTGAATCTGTGGTCTTTTAGCTTTGTTTTGGTCTAACCAGAATATTTTTAGGCGCCGTAGTTTATTTTTTATCATTTTTTTTTGTGAGCTGAGGCACGAGTCGAAACTTAAAAACACGAAACTTCAAACGCGATTTACTCGAAATCAATTATTTTCCCTTGAGGTCCCTTTTTGGTCAACCACTCATATCAGCCGGGACCAACACTTAACTTCCGAAGCACGGAGACGCTCGATGTAAATGTCACTAAATGTGGTCAGAATGGTCACCCATCCATTAACCGACCGCGGCGTAGGTAGGTAGCTTGACTTTTGTTATCTCTAACGAACCACTGTTACAGCTGCGCCACAAGCGTTAAGCGCCTCCGTATTTTTACGTACTATTTTTACATAGAACTAGTTAATTATCCGCAAAGCGCTTGTTTGCGTCCTGCCTTATTATCGAACAATAGGATACCTTATCGGTGGATTTGAATCAAGATTCTCTCCATTGAACGCCATGAACGAGTATCAATTAAATACCTGCTGATTGGTAATTAAGAAAAATCGCACATTATTACTTCTACGCTGGATACAATTATCTTTGAAGATGTTATCTTCGACCCTATTAACGCTTAATTGAGTGAAAATATCAATTAAAAATAGGGTCGTTAAGGCACTTGAATCTAAAAGGTAGACGAGTATTGGATATTATTCGTAGCAGTATGAATCAATAGCATCGCTCTTTTGTTTTGTGCTATTAATTTAAAAAAAAATTAGACAAAATCACATTGGTATGTACCTTTATCTGTTAGTTGAATCATGTCATGTACATAAGTAGTAAGTTAAAGTTGTCTAGACCAATTATTCTTGCACATTAAATTTCTTGCCTTCTCTTATAATAAAAACCTCGTCTGATTTTTTAAAACGTTTATTTCATTCCTTAAACGGATAAAACAAAGTAAAGAATACTTTCACATGCTAAAATTCCCGAAAGCAAACCCGCAGACGGGAAGCTAGCAATTTTATAAATCTCAAGTCAGAAATATTGCTTCATATTTTTCGCTCACAATGTTATCTTAAAATCTTTTCTCAGCCAACAGACGAGAGTGCATTAGCCAGTAAATGTTTATAACTCGTTAGATGATGCAAATAGCGAAATGAGTTCGTTTACTTTTAAATCTTATAATATTGACAGTTTTTAGAAATATTGAATAATATGCACTACAAACTAACTTTAAATTCTCGCTGATTTTTTAATATTTTTGTGCATGCATATTATTTCCGTTTGTATTGATCTGGGTGTTTCAGTGCCTAATCGTATTTATTAACAAAAAAAATTATGACATTAAATAAGTATTCGTACCCACAATGCCACGATACATGCTTAGTTTGGGGCTAGACGGCGTGCTATGTCAATAATTTTAAAGGATATCCAAATATGCTTATTAGAAAACATAAAGTACTCAAAATCTCCCCCTGAAATTTATTTCGACTGCAAAATCTGATAGAGAATATAAAGAAAAGCAAGGTTATTTTTCAGTTACTATCAAAATTGACTTTTCCAATTCTCTTGAAACAAACAAAGTGCTGAAAGAATCTTCTTTTACGGCTTTATTTTTTATCATCTTAAAACCTGTTACGTTGAGAGGAAAATATTACTAGCTCCCACGATATTCGAGCGGTCAGTGACCCGCATCGATTGCCTGGATGACACGGGCTGCTCGACCCATCCAGGGTTGCCTGTATCTAGTTTAACGGGTGGAGAGGTCCATATAAAGATATTTGAGTTTCTTAAGTTTTAACTACTCTTTATCAAAAAACTGTTGGATGAAGTAATGTAGTATTCAAATGAATGAGTATGTATTGATTATACATCTATCTATCGAGTAACGTAGTAACTACCAAGGTTATTCTCAATAGATATCAAAATTTAGTTTAAGACTTAAATCTAAGTTGGCATGAAAAAACTTTTCGGAGATGGGCGCGTTAATCGCCACAAAGCGAGCTCAAGCTAACTAAATAAACCGTACTAAATAATAACCGTGTCTGAATTAAAAAACTGATTCGTTTTAGTGGAGAATGTTTAATCAATACAATGTCGACGAACTTTGGTGCACATCTGGGAATATCTGTAACTCCATTATATATCGATGTCGGAAAAATTGCGTCGAAACCGGCACAGAAATTTTAGATAACTAAGTACTGCTGTGTGCAAAACCTACCGCCTCGATCCTCGAATAGGACTTCATCTAAATGGTTCAGCAGTTTAATCGTAACAGACTGATAGACAGTCAATTTCATTTATAATATTAGTAGGTTAGCTGCTAGTTCTATCCTACCCTAAAATAATTGTGCCCTAATTTGTATTAGCATTGGACAACCCTCAAATTCCCAACACGGACCAGCTATTTAGCTTCTGTTACTGATAACCCTAGAGGCGAGAGCGCGCTCGAGCGGTGGAAATTGCCATCGAAATGTCCGGTTTATTTGTTTACTAAAAGTGCTTTTACACACGAACTGTTGCTAAATTGTATATTTAATAAATAAATATTGATCTGACCACAAAGTGGGTAAAGATAAGCGCTTGTATTATGGTTACCAGAATCAACCTCTGTAGAATTTGAATAATGGATAAGAATGTCAATACAAGGTAATGATAACATAGGAACTTTCAGTGCGGTAGCACATTGAGTGATACTTGCTGGTTAAGTGTTCCTCAAACTGCCTCCGTAGTACAGCGGTTAGTACGTTGGGCTTAATACCCGGAGGTCGATGGGTTCGACTCCCGCGGGGAGCATAACTTTGTGTGAATGTTTCCAGTTTGGTTAGAACATAGTAGGCTTGAATCACCTGAGTGTCTGAAAAGAATGTTGATTCCGTGCTTCGGAAGGCACGTTAAGCCGTTGGTCTTGCGCCTGATCTCTCTTTGGTCGTGTCAGATTGCTGTCCCACTGTGTAATGAGATTGAGGGAATAAGGAGTGCACCTGTGCTTGCGCACTTACTTGTGCACTATAATAATACGTATATCCTGCGAAGTTGGCCGACCGTAAAAGATTGGCCGCCGTAGCCGAAAACTCGGCTAGGAGGACGTTAGTTGTTCCTCAATGGAATAGGCCTTAGTAGCTTTTTACCATCAGGTGGGCCTGTCTCCCAAATGATCCAGCAAAAATAAGAACCATGTCTTCTCAGGGTATATCCCCGTCCTATCAATTGTTCAGAAGCCGTTTGGTCAAATTTTAATATAAATCAGGCACGTTATTACGTAGATGTCTATTGAATAGAGGGGTGTGGTGCATACGGGCGCGTTGGGCATTGAAGCGACGAGAGGCTTTGTGCACATTAACACTCCGCTGTCTAACTCGCCACCAATGAAAGGCTTGAAGGCCGGCAGCGCTTCTGTGATTCCTTCAGTGTTGCAGATGTCTTTGGGCAGCGGTGGTCACTTACCATCCTGATTGTCTACCCGTTTTTACTGTCATACAAAAAACATGGGTACAAAATATGTACCCATGTTTTTTGTATGATTAAATATTTCGCGAATGCAAAAATATGGAATCAGTTTCGCTTCTTTCATCTTATTTTATTCATTGAATCATCATTTATATAAAAATAGTTCATATAAAATACGTAAGAAGGCGATTACCCTCAATTTGGTTTGTATAAATAGACGAACAAAAGGCCCTTTTGGCCCAACATTAGTGACCCCACGGATCGGGACTATTTTTAGGTAGATTATTTTCCTTTATTCATCCCACGATATTTGTGATTGATTAAACACGCCCGAACTATTTACGTCATGCGCAGAATATAACGAAACCGATAGCATTGTATTACCGACACGCATTAAATCACTCGTCGAAATGATGTACGAAGCGCCAAATTGATGGATTACTTTGTACGTTACCTGGAAGCTGTCAATAATTCTGGCGCAAATATGTAGTCTTGGTACAGTCGAGCGAAAATTTCTAGTACTTTCCTGGTGACGCTTTTATGAGTAGGTCAGGACAAAGTCAACTATTGTGGCACATTAAATTTTGACACTTCAGCTATCAGGATGTGTACTTAAATTCCGTTCTGGTCTTCAGTGAAACATAATTAGTATGTTCAGTTTTAATTTGGGACAGATTTCGACACAAATTGCACTGGAAGTATCAAAATTTCATTGGACACAATGCACTTTTACTTTAGTAGTTTTGGTCAGCTATCCCTTTTTTTCGATGGAGAATGCATTACTCTCTGCAATCAGTTTGGCCGTGGGCTTAGTGGAAGCTCCCGTCAAGAGATGGACAAACTACACACTAAACCACAGAGCTAGGCAGAGTTCTATTTTCGGATTCTACAGTGGTCGATTACTCCTGGGGTAGGGAGTTAAACATAGTCTCTGCTGCTCCTCTTAAAGTATTTCTCCATTCAACAACATTTTTATTTTATATTATTAAATGTGAAAAAATACTATATTTAAAAAGTGGCAGACTGTACCGACATACATATTTGTTCCCGGCAATGTTGCGTACATTGAAATGTTATGAACACACGGCGTGAATTGATTCCTAACATCACGCATTGTGTGCGTAAAAGTAAATAAACGTGCACAGAATGGACTGATTTAGATTATGAATAATTTCAACATTCTCAGTACAAGGTTTTAAGGAATTTTGGTTTGGACAGAGGAGTAAAAAAATTGGACAGAAGAGTAAAAAAATTCCCTGAGAAAATGTAAGATATTCGAGTTTACTCTATCTGTCTGCTATATTTACTATCAAACCCCTCAACAGATATGTTATTTGCTATGGAGTAACTATTTTGACACCCTTGGGACCACACAAGAAGTTTTATCCGTAGTGAAAGTCTCACGTGGTCACGATAAATGACTTTCTGTGAATCATCAAATTTTACGCGTGAGAATTCGTAACGTAAGCGTAACTAGTCTTAAACATAGCATCAATTAATCACTCCATCTCTTCTCATATTTAAGCACTGTAGCTTTATCACTAAACCCAAAGTCATAGATGAACGGAAATAAAAATCATAATTCAAGTCAGCATATTAACTATTTAAGTATCAATATTAGTGTTGATCCAATGAACCTATTAAAAACTCCAATAACGACTTGATAACTATGAAAGTAGTTAAAGCAATAAAAATCAGTTGTTCGGACAGTCTGCGAGTTTTAGTTTTGCTTAGCGAACTCGAATCTGCAGGCTGAGTTAACATCAATAACGCATTAAACTATTTCTTTGCAAATTCATTTGGTAAATAAAGATGTGTTACTGTCAATGTTACAGGAGGTAGGTGAAAATGGGTGGTGACACCACGGTCTGTCATCAAAAGCAAAGTATCAGCCTACCTACTGTTCCACCGCAGTAGAAGCCCTTCATCATTGAAATCAAGTCATCGTGGTAACTATGTGTACTGGCTTGTAACCACGCTTGCCAAATGCGAATTAGTGGCGCAAAATTTAGCTAAGACTGTCAGTAAAAGTTAACCTAGCTTGTAATCGAACATTATTAACAAGTATCATAACATAAGTATATTTACGCGGCTGTGGCGAGAATCTTGAAAGATAAATTGTAGATATTAATCTATATAGTCGTTTTCAGCTAATTTCACGAATCTCGAATCGAACTCACGACACAGAGTATTGAGAGTATACCAGTATAATACTCACGACCTCCGGGTTTTTATACCCGAACGGCTTAGCCAGTGTTCCACAGAGGCGGTCCTGTATCAAGTTTTAAATTGATAAACCATGAATATGACAAATAGCCATCAGAAACACAAGTAAATATATCGATATTTACTTGTGTTTAATCGTAGTGATTAAAAATAATTCATCATTTATAATAACACGGTGAAAACATGTTGCCACGAGGCACAGATCGATATATCGACTATCGATTTGCATTCGATGTAGCGTTGTAAAGAAACGACATACGTCTGGTGCTAATGAGGCTTGAGGTGCTAGACGTTTCTCGTTGCGAGTCCAAAGTATAGAATAAAATCCTACTACTTTTTAAAAACACAGAATAAAATACTCCTTTTCACACACACACAAACATACACACACACAAATTCGCTCCATAATTGTTAACCATTTTACTTTATTTTCTTTGTTATAATTTTTTCTTTATTGCTATGAGATTATAGGTACCACATCATGTAATACCTACCTACTATGTTTATAGAAGAGCGGTGCCTCCTGACACAAGCAATCATGTGCTTACAAGGAGGCTCCAGCCACAGTTAATTGTAACCTACCTATTTGAAAAGTAGATAATGATTGCAGGTCAAGGAACCCTGAAACAGGGAGTTTAGTGGGTAGTGGACGCTTTAGTCTCGAGTCCCACACACGGCCACATGTCTAGCTAGCCTGCGGTTATGGTGCATAAAGGCATTCTCCTCCGAAAAAAAACCTCAAGGAACCCTTAATAGAATATACCGCAGTTCCCGCATAAACACCAAGTTGGTTGCGTGCTTTTCTGCCAACTGAAAATTACTTACTTCATCAATACTTAAGAATCCGACTAAAACTGTAACCGCCCAGCAAACATTTTAAGTGTTTTCGTCCAAGACTAAAGAATATATTACCAATTTAAGTAAAAATAACGTCCCACGCAACATTTTTTTTCACTTAATACACACTTCAACTGCTACGTCGAAATATATAGTAATTAAAACGTTATTTTCACTGAATTTGGTAGAGAACTTAAAAGTCGAAAGTAAGTCGAAAAAATTGGTAGAATTGACGGTTGAAAGCTTGACCAATAAGTCATAAATACTTGTAAGTGATTGCTTTGGTATTTGCGATGTAATTATTTCTTATTCAGTAACCATTAAGGTCATCGATTCTAAGTTGAATATGACACCAAATGTGAAGTAAATCTCACCAATAGTAAATACCTAAGTACGACAATCAAGTGACAGATACTTGTAATGTATTTGCAACACCGTTAGGTTATGTTCTGATGACTTTAACGTTAGATTTACTCAGTAATTTAACTTATAAGTCTTAGTGATGTTGGCGACTTGACGTTTATCGTGGTTTAGTTAAAAGTAAGTCAGTCTTTGGCAAACTACGACGTATTACATGTAACCTATCTTTTATCATTAAAGTTTTACTTACTGTCCAATGGGCAAAGATAAAAAACTGTACAGATATTCCACTTCCTACTATACTGCCTTACTAACTTCGATCACTAATTTATAAAATAACCTACTAAGGACAAAAGCGGTACCTCAGTGAAAGCAAGTTTAGAGATAATTGATGTTTTGTAAAATTAAGTTTTTTGTTCATTTAGCGATTGTTATTTTTAGTTATTAAATGTAGTGTATGCATGTATAATATTAGGTATATTTTCTATCACAATAGTTAAAATATGTAAAATATACATGGAAATGCAATAACCGTGAGTTACTGCTACACCGCTTAGATATTACAAACGGTAAACTGTAAAAAATTTAAACTGTAGAAACAGAGCGAGCAAAGCGAGCGTGCCGCCGTAGCGGGCCGGCGAGTGCCAGAACCGAATCCTTAGTCAATAACGATATTGACTGGTTTTAGGTTTTGACTGTAACATGTATACATACATATGTAGTACTGTGTGTTGCAATGTTGAAAGGATTGCGCCTTCAAGCGCCAGAGAGCGTATCACAGTTTAATATAATATCTATATATATAAAAGAAAGTCGTGTTTGTTACAACACTTATAACTCGAGAACGGCTGGACCGATTGCCATGGTTTTTGATTTGTTGGATTTGTTTCCGTCCCGAATAGCAGAATACATTTTAAAAAAGAAAGGATTTTGATCAATTCCCACGGGAACGGGAACCACGCGGTTGAAACCGCGGGCGGCCGCTAGTTTATTATATTATTGAAAATCAATAATTGGTAAAACTGTTTTGCTTCTTTCTTCTTCCATACACTAGGATTAAAAGAAAAACGTTCCGTAAAATAGTTACCCTGCGAATCCTATACAATAATGTCTTCAGGATGATGTTGGGCCTGCCGCGTTTCTGCAGTGCATCGGGGATGTTTGCGGAGTACCAAACGAATGGCTTTGAAGCTGTCCTCCGTAAAAAAACAGGCTCCCTGATCTGTAGAATTCGTAATAGTACCAATAGCATCCTGAAGACGTTAGCAGACCGAACTACATCACCGCTCTGGAGATGCTTTGTGCGAAGAGTGACGATCACAGGAACTCATCTTTCCACCTGATGGTCACCCTTGGCAATGGGACTTGAAATAGTATTTATTGCATTTTGTGATGCTATTTCCAATTTTAATTTAATTTCAATTCAGTGTATTTTCTATTCCAATTTAATATAAATTCCAATTTAATATTAATGTTATTAAATTAAAATATTGTTTCAAGTGAATTTAAATTTAAATATTTTAAATTTAATTTTTCAATCTCAATTTAAATGTCAATGTTAATTATATTGTATTAAAAACTACTAACTTAGAATATAACTGCCATTTATATTTAACTTAATTATTAAGTACTAACAAAATATGGATACCAATTATTGTCCGAAATAAACGATTTTTATTTATTTATTTTTTAAGCCTTTAAATCAAACCACATTTCAATACTGTTTGTGAACTTTGAGGTACCGGGGCAAAAACGCCCGATGGTCTTTATTAGCATCCGATGCTCATCCATCGGCTTCCACACCATCTTTTCAAGAAAATTCATCTTCAAGTCAGTTTATAAAATCAAACTGATGATGACAATGTACAGAAAAATAATAATGAAGAATCAGAAAAGGAAAATTTTGAAATGAAAGACTCAAGAAATAGGTAGGTACTTTTCTGTCCTTGTTGTTCTATGTCGGTGCACGACACAAACAAAAAAAGTGGTTTGAATTATTGACTTAATTAGGTAACCTGATACCATTTAGTCGCAAATATTATGTCACATTGACCTAAAATAATTACCAGATACTTATAGGTCAATATTTAGGTTAAAATAACGTTTTGGTGAAACCGCCATTTTATTTTAGTAATCCGAAGAAGTGATAATTCATAACGCATATTTTTTGTTGTTATTTCTGGGATAATACCGTTAAACGTCACATCTACTCGCTTATATTCTGGTAATTAGTTGGGTTTATTTAACTTAATACTGCTAAGGCAAGATAATGACCACTGTTATTAAATAAAATATTAATCTTGACATTAAAAAATAATAATTCTTCACTATATTTGAAGCCCATTAGTAGATTTCAACGTTAAATCAATAAATGCACGAAGAAATTTTCATCGCACAAGATTTTGTCGTAATATGGCGTTGTAATCAAGCGCGATAATTTGGAAACTTAGCAAGCCGCCATTATTATATCAATGTTAAAGAGGTTAGCTTTTTGGTTAGACATTTTGTTTGTGTAAAGGTAATATATTTTTGTCTCTTTTACTCTCCATCGCTACCGATATAAACTTCACCTAAATATGTAATTAAATAGTAAAAAATACGTTGGATCCACGTTTAAAAGAGGTAAATGATTACCAAAATAGTAATTGCAACTACAAGGCACGTCGTGGTAACGTCGAGTTTACGTCGAAAATATGACCTATCCGTTGACCTGTCGGTTGCAATTACTAGAGTTACGTGGAATCCACGTAGCCCGCACGTGCATTTTTTCCCCAAATAGGTGGATTCCACGTGGATTCCACGTCGATTCGAGGTGCCTCATTTTGGTCTCCGTAAAAATTGCCACTTAATATTGGTATTTTTATTGTTATTTTGACCTAAAATGTTTGCTGGGCGAATCTCGGGTCAAATCCATCTGAACTATACAGAAGGTTCAAAGGTTATATGACCCGATCCGAACTATGTAGACAGTTCAAAAGTCATAAGACCCGCATGAACATGATTCTCTAGGCCTCTAGGATATCGATCTGATAAAACAAGGCACGTGTGGCAAGTTCGAAGGTTAGGAAGTTTCGACGCGCTGTTTAAATCCAGACGGGAATATTACGATTTGTCTCATACTGAGATATGTGATTTGCTTAATAACTAGATATTAGTGGGGTGCGGTTACAAGATGAATTAGGTACGCGTTTAATTAAAGACTCGCTCGATGGAGAATTTAGTTAAGCCTAGATTGTGTATTATTTGCGAGTAAAGTAATATAAAGTGATTATGGCCATTAAAGAGCTGTAGCTGGAACGGATATAATTATATCGGATAATATAGCATGTTATCTATACTAATATTATAAAGAGGAAAGATTAAATTTGATTGTTTGCTTGAATTGAATAGGCTCCGAAACTACTGAACCGATTTGAATTATTCCTTTACTGTTGGAAAGCTACACTATCCCCGGTAAACATAGGGTACTTTTGATCCCGGAAATGTGGGGGAAGGGGGGATATTTAAAAAAAGAAATTACGCGCGGGTGGAAGGTTAGTGGGCCTTTTTTTTTCGGAGGAGAATGCGTTTATGCACCATAACCGCAGGGTAGCTAAAGCCGTGTGTGGGACTCGAGACTAAAGCGTCCACTACCCACTAAATTCCCCCGGTTCCCCTTCGCACCCGATTGGGACGAGCCGGTGCCAGCGTTAGCTATTGACCAGCTCAAGGTTAGTGGGCCTATAAACTTAAAAATATCTTCCTTCCGATGTTTAAATACTCTTCTTGACTAAGCCTATTAGCACAACCCACAACAACATTCTAGCACACACCTTTTTGCTAGCCCAAAGGTTGGCTGTGTGAAAATGCCCTGTGGTACTTAGCCCGCCGCATTTACGAGTACATTTATTTTGTAGTGCAATAAAGATTAAATAAATAAAAACGATTGTACCGCGATTAATTAAAGTTTGGTTTATTTAACTACATAATAATTAACTGTATTAGTTATAAACCTTTCTGACATAAATAAATAATCGCGTAAATATGTATAAGACATTATTAGGTACACTAATTCCGCCTCTCTGAATATAATGTATTCCTTTTAGCATATTAATTTATACCTCCCTGTGTAAATACACGTGGCTCATTGAAGCAACGAGAGCGACGACAGGTATGATGACAGATTAATTTACCAACAACCCTGGTTATTGTTTCGGAGCCATCTGTAATAGTTCTGTACGTAACACATTGTTGTATAGAGCTCTAGGCGGTTTTTGTATATTCCTTAATATGTAGGTAAAATCGAAAGGTGCCAACTCGCGGACGTCCGCGAGTTTCGCGTCCGCGATTTGACGACTAAGTCGGTGTTAACTGTTTTTTTTTTTATTGCAATGTGTAACAAGACGAGCAGATCGTTCACCTGATGGTAAGCGCCACGTTTGCCCATAGACAGTTCAGTGCCAAACAGTTACTAAGCAGTTACTGTCTTGACTGGCACTGCCTTGCGCCCGCTACACCGAGATGACAGTTAATAGGTCTCATATATACCCAGTAATTTCACTAAATTTTGTTCTGTGATTCTGTTGATGTGGGTCGCGTGTTATGGCATAAACTAAGTTTATTGAACTAACAAAATCATAATCAAGTAAGCTTAATATAATTTATGCATAGTCCTCAAATGTGACACCTAATCACTTGTATGAATGACGCTAATTATTTGCCATGATTTCACTCAAACAATCAGAATGAATTGGAATGAATGCAATGATCCACCAAGTAGTCGACGTGAATGAGTAAAATTTAAAAATGTTGACTAAAATCCGAAATTTTAAAAGACATGTTCGGGTGGCTTACAAAATGTCAGTCGTTTAAAGGAAAGCAATGCTATTTCATTTATTTTACAAGTTTCTGTTGGAGATTCTGGGAGCCTAGACAAAGTAACATTTTGACAGCGAAAGCCAAATTCGCTAACTTCAAATTGTATGGATTTGACAGGTACCTTAGAAAAGTCTCGTGGTAAATCGATATTGAAAGTTTTGGCATTCGCTATCGCAAATTGAGCTATAACGATCGTCATAATGCCGCCTCTTAACAACCGTTCCCAGACACCTAAGTACAAGGTATTTACTGTAAAATAGCAGCTAACATTAAAACTATCTTTAAATATATCTTTTCTCTCTCACCTTTGAAGTAATTTTACGCGATGAAATAAAAAATCTCTTTAATTAATCGGTATTTTTGATGACGAAGTTAAAAAGGCACCATTAATAACAAAATTACTTGGTTTTCTTATTAAAGTAAGTGAGTTCAACCGCTGTGATGTAGATGAAATGATGAACGAAGGGATCAGAGCAGCTGAATCCGTTCTCAAAGTTTTGATTATAAAGGCTTGTTATTAGATTACGAACATCTCAAAACAAGCGGTACTTTGTCCGACATCTTGAAGTACCTGCGAACATCTGACACCAGATGAGCGTTTCCAATGAACCACCGAGAAGTCAAACAACGTTTTACTTCTCGGGAACTCAGGAGAAGAATAAAAGATAGAAAAAAAAGAAGAAAGATCTGAGTGCATATGCAATATTGGTTTAATTCAATGATTCAGTTTGTATATTAGAACTTAACTTACGTCATTATTCCTCTTTCTTTTCCATGTTAAAGCTGAAGATCTGCTAATGATGACTAGGTCAATCAGGCATTTTGTAGTAGTCAAAAGCACGTCAGACGTAACACTTTGGACTTTGTACCGCTATTATGTCGGGGGCATAAGTGCTATTATCGAACTGCAAGTACCGTGATGTGCTGTTGACTGTACTAGGGGTTATGGGCTATTCGAATACCACAAGCCATGCGACTACATCAGCGTTGAACATACTTGTCTATGTCTTTAAGTTATTTGTTTTTGATACCTATGACATAAGTACTCAAGCTACATGTTTTGGGGACAGTTCAATTTATGTGATGGTGCAATGCATCAGAGACACTAGTTGCATGTGTCCACGGGCTGTTGTGATTCTTTCATTTTATCATACTTTGAGGAATACATTTTTTTTAATCAAACATGACGTTATATCGTGCCTTACCTCACTGCAATGGATAACAACCCAAAGTTTAAAACTCGCGTAAAGGGAGTCATGACAAGCCGGAGCTGAGTCGACGATTAAAACGGCTATGTGTCGCCAAACGTCCGGCAGATGGCGCTGATGCTCCGTTTATGACCGTGGAAATGCATTCGGTGGGATTTACGATATATTGAATGTTCACGATAACTATTAAGCTATTTCGAGTCAGTTAATCGTGGTAATGTTTAATTTACGGATTTGAATTAGTTCCATGAGGTATTGTTGGAACAATGATTCGATGTCAGTGACGGAGATTCTTGTCCTGCAGTGGGACATTAACAGACTGATTAGTCATGTGGCGTCTTTTCAGTGAAATATTGTTATCTTGTTTGCTCTTTTTCGTGAAGGGATGTGTTATGCGTCCCCCATAATAGTGAAGAATGCATTGACAACACCAATGCACAAGGAAGAGCACTGACCAGTGGGAGAAAAAGTTCCTTAACAACTTAAACAATTGCATCGAATGCATCACTACTGAACTGCAGATACGTAAGATATGATAATGATACTCTTATTCTGGAAACCATCAAAATTTTAAATTATAGCTTTATCAGACTTAGTAACTGTTTACGACGATAGCTCAGTTTGTACTTATTTTGAACTGATTTGAACTTAATTATGAATAATAATATAAATAAAACGATATATTTGATTGACCTAGGTTGACCTGAATTTTTATTGATTTTTTTGTAATGTCAAAGATATACATTTGTTTTCTGTTCTTATTTTTTCTTCTTCCTTTTTTCACATATATACAGCCAGTACTAAAGAGTTTACAAATAGTTGGACTTCTTATATAAAATAGATCGACACCCAGTGTCAAATCCTGAACATTCCGCCCACCAAAGGACATTTGTAACAGAATGTCCTTTACAGAATATAAAAACAAATTTAAGAGCAAACAACTCCGCCCACCATGACCTCTCTGTTGGATTACAAATTGACATAAAAATTAAAAAAAAACTTAAAACCTTACAATAATTGACCAAACTTAAAAACTTACAAATAATAATGAATTGGTTGTATACCATTAAAATACGAAAATATAATACAAACATAAGAACTTATTGCACTTAACTAACGTTTATGAACTTATTGCACTTGACTAACATAAAAGAACTTATTGCACTTTCTAACTTAATCTTACTTAATTACTAATTGGCAACACACATAGTTTAGAAACAGGTCTCTTTTTACTAGAAGTTTTTACTTTGATTGTGACCACACGAGTAACATTATTATTGCCTGGATGTGTTTCTGTAATTTTACCCATAAGCCAGCGACTTGGTGGCATGTCATCCTCCTTAATTAAGACTATATCACCGATTTTAGGTTCTGGAATTTGTGTACTCCATTTGTATCTATTAATTAAATTGGAAAGATATTCGCGTGACCAACGCTGCCACAAACCTTGTAACAATCTTTGAATAAACTGCCATCTTGTTAGTGAACTAATATTATATTCTATATAATTTGTTACATCTAGCACAGCTACCAATGGTCCAATAAGAAAGTGTCCGGGTGTTAAAGGCTTAGGATCGTTGGGGTCTGAACTGTCTACAGTTATAGGTCGCGAATTAAGTTATAGGTCGCAAATTAAGACAAGCTTCTATTTAGGTAAGAAGTGTACTGAGTTCTTCGAAAGTAAAAGTTGTGTCTCCTATAACTCGTTTGTAAAACCGCCGACAATAAGCTACTACTCGAAGAAAACGTTGTAATGATGAAAACAGTTAAATTAAGGTGTTCTCCGTCATTGTAGTAGGTACAATCTAACTGCTTCCTCAGCGTTGACCTCAAATGTTTTACACATCTCGGTAAGTAAACCATTCACTTATTAATTCCTTTGGTATCTGCTCATCCCAGATTAAATCTGCTAGCCATAATTTTTGAATAAGCATTTTCGCTATGATTATGCTAGGTGCTAGCCAACCTAATGGATCGTATAAACGTGCTATAACTGATAATATTGATCTTTTTGTTTCAGATCCAGGCGTCGCTGTGGGAAGATTCACCGAGTACCGGAAACGATCTTCACGTTTATCCCAGGTAATACCCAATACTTTAGTTATGTCTTCTGTTTTATTGTCTATATTCTTTGCTCTGCTTTTATCATTGTCCTTTAATTGTTTTGCTTGTATGTCCTGTATTTTAATATTCTTTGTTTCTTTTTGTTCTATACTTTGGCCTTCACATTTAAAAATCTCTGAAAGTAATTCATCACTATTGCTATTCCATTTTTGTAGTTCGAACCCGCCTTTTAGTAGTAAATCTGTCATTTGCTTATATAATGTCAATCCTTCCTCAATATCATTACATCCGGTCATTAGATCATCCACGTAGAATGAATCAACTACTCGTGGAGAAGCCAACGGGAATTTTTCCCCTTCATCATAACTTACTTGATTTAATGCTCTTACAGCTAAGTAAGGTGCAGATGCCGTTCCAAAAGTGACAGTTACTAACTCATAATCTTCGATTTCTTTTTCAGGGTCATCACGCCACACAATTCGCTGATAAATTGCATCTTCCTCAGTAATCCGTATCTGCCGATACATTTTTACGATGTCAGCTATCAACACTATTGGGTGTTGTCTCCAGCGCAGGACTAAATGACGTAAGTCAGGCTGAAGTTTGGGACCTACCATCAAAGTGTCATTGAGCGATATTCCAAAATTGTTCTTACTCGAAGCGTTAAACACTACTCTGACCTTTGTAGTAGTTTTATCATTTCTCACCACAGCATGATGGGGTAAGTAGACAGCTTCATTCTTTTTCTGATCATTTTTCTCCACAGGTCTCATGTGTCCTAATTGTAAGTACTCATTTATCACATCAACATATTTTTCTTTTAATTCCTTGGATAACCTCTTTTCTAATGCTTTGAACTTTCTTACAGCTATTTGACGCGATTCACCACCCAAACAACGAGGAGGGCGTTCACGCAGCGGTAATTGAACTATATATCGTCCTTCAGGTGTTCTCTTAGTTGTACTCACAAATATCTTCTCGCACTCTTGCTCTTCTTCAGTTAAAATATTCTTTGTAGAATGTTGCTCTTCGATTTCCGTTTTCTTTAAAATATCGTCCTCATTTATTTGAGTATGCATGACAGATATTTTACAGTTGTCCTTAGATAACGCATTAACCCTTTTATTAATTGTTCCAGACACGATCCACCCTAATGCAGTCTCCTGAGCGACGAGAGACCCATCTGGACTCTTCTTTACTCCTTCTTTTAATATTTGACTAAATGCATTTGCGCCCAATAAAATGTCTATCTTACTGGGAGTACCCAATTGTGGATCAGCCAACCTGAAACTTTTTAGCTCTAACCAATTCATAGATTCTACCCGTTGTTCTGGTAAATACGATGTTAAATTCTTAAGAACATATGCCTTAAGCTGTATATTAAAATTTTTATCAATTAAAGACTGAAGATTAATAGTCACTACATACTTAAAACTCAAACTATTATCTCCACCGAGTCCTGTAATAGTTCCTTTAACTTTTTCTTTTTTTAAACGTAATAATTGTACAGCAGCTTCGGTTATAAAACAGGCCTGTGAGCCTTGATCTATGAGTGCCCTTATTACATGTTGCCCACAAGTTTTTGAATGGGCGTTTACTAACGCAGTTGCAAGTAAAACCTGGCCAGTTTGGGGAGTTTTACGAGTTGATATACAAGATACTATTGGCTGAGTGCTAGTCGAAGCCCTAGCGCCCTCAGTAGTATCATTTTTATTCACCTCTTTTTCTTCGTCATCAAGATGTAACAAGGAATGATGACGCTTTCGACATACTCTACACGTTGTCGGTTTTTTACAATCATACACTGTATGATTACTGCCCAAACAGTTGAAGCAGAATTTGTTCTTGGCTATAAAATCGCGCCTTAATGTACAATCTAATTTTGCGAAACTTTTACAGAAACATAATTTATGTCCTTCAGAACAATATTCGCATCGCCAACTGGACATATTATTATTAGTAGAAAATAACACCCTAGGTTTTGGGTGTGGACCACTGGTATGCTGAGTAGAGTTTTTAACCTCAACAAATTCCAAGGCACGAAAACGATTTTCCATAAAAGACTGAAATTGATCTAATGTTGGCAATTTATTTGAATCCGTATCTGAAATATGTAATTCCCATTGTTTGCGCGTTTCTGGGTCTAATTTAAATGTAGCAATATGTATAATTATAACGTCCCATGTGCTCACATCAATTTCAATATTCCGCAAAGCATTTAAACAGTCTATGGTGGTGTCTAACAAATCTTTTAACCCTGATGCACTTTCAGTAAACAAACTCTTTTGCCCAAATAGCCGCTTTAAAATACAGTTAGCTAAGAATTTTTTATTGTTGTAACGTTTTTCCAATAGAGACCAACATTGACTGTAATTAGCATCAGTTAACGGCGTATGCCTTATCAATTGCTCTGCCTCGCCTGTCAAATGACTTTTCAAATAATGCAATTTTTGTACATTTTCAAGAGAATCATTTTTATGAACTAACGATACAAATAAATCACGAAAAGTTGTCCATTCGGAATAAATGCCTGAAAAGGTTGGTATAGTTATTTTTGGTAATCTTACTAATTGGTTGGACTTATCACGATCGCACTTTTGTGATTGCGAATCAGTCACAGATTTAAATTGATTTAAAGCCATTTTTAGTAACGATTTATACATTATATAGTTGTCCTCAGTTTTCTCATACACATCATTAGAAACATAAATTGAACTAGCTAATCTATCCGCCTGTGAAATTTCATGTAATCTAGCATTATTTGTTCTAAACGATATCCAATCTTGTTCTAAATTTTCAAGTCTAGCCTCAACATACTCATTAGTAATTCTTTCTTTTGGACTCTTTTTAAAATTAGATAAACCCTTTTTAATTGAATTTTGCAAATCAATTTGTACATTAATTAAACTTTCCATCTTATTAAATTTCTAATACACTGTCAACTTCGCAATTTTAAAATGATAAACAAAACAATTAGGGAAACTAGGTATTCTAAATCCTAACAAACATAAAAATTATTCTAAGTCTTAAACTACACACCATGAAAAACTTATACGTCCAAAATCAATCTTAGATCTTCTATATTTTAATTTGCTGTTATAAAGTTCAAAGTCGCTCTTAAAAGTTTTAATAATTATTATGTTCTACTCACGCTTGACCACTGCACTTAACTCACTGAATTCGGAAACTTCCTTCTATGTACTTCCCGCGCCTGGTAGTAGTAGGTAGTGTGACCGCCTTGCAGTCAACGGCTCCTTGAATGTGACCAGCCACCGCTGCACCGCTGAGCAACACCGTCCACAGCCCAGAACAGCCACTGCAGCTTCTCGCAACACTCGCCGGTTGCTGAACCCGCACCTTATCCGCCGCAATCCACTGCGAGTACGGGGTTGTGATCGCAATGACCACGAAATGACCTCCGAAAATATTTTTATTTTTGTCCTTGGAATCTCCGGTCTACTATCTGTCCGGCTCCGAAGGAACAATGTTTACGACGATAGCTCAGTTTGTACTTATTTTGAACTGATTTGAACTTAATTATGAATAATAATATAAATAAAACGATATATTTGATTGACCTAGGTTGACCTGAATTTTTATTGATTTTTTTGTAATGTCAAAGATATACATTTGTTTTCTGTTCTTATTTTTTCTTCTTCCTTTTTTCACATATATACAGCCAGTACTAAAGAGTTTACAAATAGTTGGACTTCTTATATAAAATTGATCGACACCCAGTGTCAAATCCTGAACAGTATCGTCTTTTTAAAAATGACTACATTTTGCAAATTCTTAAAGTGAGCGTTACACAACTAGGCACTTGTAATAAATTTAACGCTCACGTAAATATCTCTGTTAACAGCTCCTCGTAAACGTAAACCAACCGCCATAACGTGTCAGTTCCAGCTTTATGCGAATTAAAATGAATGGATATTAAAAGTAAACTCCTAGGTTACCTTTAAATAAGTTCCTGGTTTCTTACATTTCTTGCTTTGCGAGAGTGAGAGTAGAATTGTGATATTATCACATGAGATCTCTATGGTGCTCCTCGATTTCCCTCATGCAGAGGATAGGTATGTGAGACAGCGAAAAGCTTGCAAACAAACTACCTTTCCTTTGTTGACTGCAAGTTGACGTCTAGCATGGAAAAGTGTTGTTCGAATAGTTCTTTTGCACAATCCAGGGGATTATTTAAATGCCAGGATCCAGGCCCGCATACGGTATATTGAGCTGACTTACATAATATAATAAACAATAATATTGACTACTTTTGTATTTCATCTGGATTGTGAAAGTGCCGGAGGCCCACACCCTTTAAAGGCCGGCAACGCATCAGTGATCCCTCTGGTGTTGCAGATGTCCATGGGCGGCGGTGATTGCTTACGATCAGGCGACTTGCTGGCTCGTTTGCCGAAAAACAAAACATTCATGCTGGCACATTGTAACATCTGGTACTCCAAACAGTTTGAACAAGGAATTTGGAATATTTTGCTGAAAATCTAGAAACGTAGCAATAAATATGGCGGAACGGGTAATTCATTACGAAATTATGGTGTAATACTTCAGAGTAGAATAGCGAGAACCGATGGCTGGCAATTTGTATGCCGGTCCGAACGTTACGATTATTTGTATGTGTAAACATTTCAGCTCTCTGTTTGAGGGCGGTAAAACAAACAATTGGAGTGAAGGTACTGGTCCCGTAAATATTGGAAGCGCGTAACCATTTCGATATTATTTTGAGCTGTTTCGAAACAATTCGTAAACACCTACCTATAGCATTCTATGTAAGCATATCTCTAAGCAATGCGTGTTTGGAATATTTTCATAGTAAAGGCCGGCAACGTACTTGTGACTCCTCTTGTGTTGCGGGTATCTTTGGGCGACGGTGATTGTTTACCATCAGGTGACCCGTTTGACCGTGTTGCCTCCTCTTACATAAAAAAATTACAGAATGTATTTTCTAAATTACTTACGGTTTTTGCGATATTGTCCTCCTTCATCCTCTTACTTACCAAATGAAGTGTAGTACTCATACATACGGAACACTAGAAATCATTACATTTTCTTCCTAGTAGATAGTTTCTTTTTGGCTACATGCCCATTTGCCAACTGCACTTGAAAAAAAGATGTAAAACCTAACACGCTAATGAGGCAATTCCTCTGCACTAAAATATTAATAAAGTCACTTACTTAAATGTTATACTCGTACAAAGATCGGGCGTCCAAGGTAAAAACACGACCATTTCCCATTTCCCCAGGGCACTAAATGATATTATCTCAAGATAAAGACCATAATACAGGTACAAAGCGACCACAGAGAAAGTCATTCATCATTTCCGACGAAAATTGTGAGGCTCCACCGCTATCCAGTTTTTGCGTCCAATTACGCCGTCAGATGACGCTTTTTACCCTACCTGGGTATATTTACAATCGAGAACTTCGGGGTTATCTTGAGAAGGGTATATTGGAGTAACTTTACATTGCCGTAATTAATCTTCGGTCAAGGTAGCTTCATGTAATTAAAACACATTTTGTAATTATTTAGGTCAAACAGTATCAGCCTATGAATGCTCAATTGCAAAAAAATAAATAAATATGTATTGGACAACATCACATACATTGATCTGACCCCAAAGTAAATGGGTCCGGCCGTTATGCCCCCATTCCGGGTTGCCCCCGGCCGGTATGCCCCCACGTTTTAATGGCAAACTGGAACAAATTTTCTTAAAATGTGGGGGCATACCGGCCGGGGGCAACCCGGAATGGGGGCATAACGGCCGGACCCAAGTAAATAGCTTAAGCACATGAGTTATAGGTATCAGAATCAACGAAGGTACCACAAATATAATATACTTAAATAATAATAATAATAATTACTTTATTTTCGTTAACAAACCAGTCCTTATAAATAATACATTGTTAACAAATCATTACATTATTGCTAACACAATACTGTACTGTACACTGTTTATAGCTCAGTATTATGAAAGAAGTAAACAAATCTAATATTTAATCTTAGTTTAAAGATTAGCAAACAAAAAAACAAGTTAAAATACAAGTAGACAATAAAAGTAGTTCGATCGAACAAATATTACAAATCACAAAATTTTATTAAAAACTAGCTGTGCCCGCGACTTCGTCCGCGTGGAATAGTGACTTTTCGGGCAGCATATTTTAAATAATAATACCGTCCTTTGGGTAGCTAAAAATTTGAGTGTTTACCTGTGGTCCCGTAAATTTACTTTACAGTATGCTTCTCTGTAGGTAAGTATACGATATGTGACTTATGACCATCGGGAATGAAAGCATACAGGCTCCTAGGATTGCTAACCCGTGTCAGAGCCACATACAACTGACCGTGCGAGAAACAGCTGATACTTAGATCTACACCCACAACTTTCATCGTCTGACCTTGGGCTTTATTAATTGTCATCGCAAAACATAGGCTGACTGCAAAAAGTGTTAAGATGTGTAAACTAAACGTACAAATTTTATGAAACAAAAGAATTGCTAGAAAAATTAATTAATAACCTGAGCTTATAAACTTGTACTTAACCACTCAACGCCGAACCGGCACTCGGGTACCGCATAACAATAGATTTTCTATTGTGTCTAGTAATCCGGGGCTAGAAGGATTAAATAAAGAAAATCAAGAAAAGAATTGCCTAACCTATAACAAATACTTATAAATTATTCATATATACAAACCCTAAATAAAAAATTAAGATAAGTATACCAAAAATCAAGGAAAGAAATGCCTAACCTATAACAAATGCTTACAATATTTATTTACAAATTTTTAAAGAAAATAAAGACATACAACCTAACCTACAAACCCTTAAATATAAATAAATGAAATATCCAAACTGTCAGTATTCAAGTAAATCGCAATAATCGAATGCAACTACCTATTCGCCATACTCTCAGCGCGCTTTATATACGGACGCGCAGCTCAGGCGCGAGGCGTGTACCTTTATATTGACATAACTTTTTTATTTATGAACCGATTGACATGAAATAAACACTAAATGTTAAGTGAAGCTTACCACAATATAATAGTGAAAACCGCATCTCAATCGAATAAGCCGTTTCTGATATTAGCGTGCACAAACACACAGACAAACAGACAAACAGACAAACAGACAAACAGACAAACAGACAAACAGACAAACAGACAAAAAAAAATTTAATTACAATTTCGGGTTCGGTATCGGTATAATAACAACCCCTGCTACTTTTTTTAGATATATTTCCATTGTACAGACACCACTTTTCTACAAATTTATTATATGTATAGACTAGCGGTCGCCCTCGCGGTTTCACCCGCGCGTAATTTCCTTTTTCAACTATCCCCCCTTCCCCCCACTTTTCCGGGATAAAAAGTATCCTATGTTCTAATCCCGGTTATAAACTATACGTGTGCCAAATTTCATCTAAATCCGTTCATCCGTTCTCGAGTTATAAGTGTTGTAACAAACACGACTTTCTTTTATATAGGATAGATGACGGTATTATAACACATGATCATTACCTTCCGTGCTACGAGTAGTCTAGGACTTTGTTACGGCAAGGTAAGATTCTCGCACAATAAGATGTCAACCTTAAATATTTGCAATAAGGCAAATTTGAAGTTAAAAATAATTAAAAGATAATGCATCATAGAAATAAAGAAGCGTACAAAAGAACCGAACAAAAGAAGCGATAAGGAATTGCGGTTTTTACGTAAACAAGATAGTATACGCAAAGAAACAAGAAGCTACGTTTGGCATGATGCCGAGGTTGGTATAAAATTTTAAATATAAACATTTATGATAAATAGATAGAAGCGCTCGTGGCGCAGCTGTGACAGTGGTTCGTTAGCGATAACGAAAGTCAAGCTACCTACGCCGCGGTCGGTTAATGGATGGGTAACCCAGGGTCTTTTCACTTCTATACTTTGAAGTTTTCTATGGAGGAGGATTAGCTCTCTTTAGTAGTTTCCTATATCGCTAGATGGCGTTAGCGACAAATTTGCGAGACGTTTTACGCAATTTCTTATTTCATTATTATTCTCAAAACTTAAAAATATTAGATAAACTGAATTTACAGAACACATTGTATCGCATATTTTATTGATAATTGTTACTTTAAATTCTTTTGTTTCCTTTAATACATAAGAAATTTCAGTAAATTTATTTAAATATGCAGAATCTGGGGCTAACGGAACGTACATATATTCAAAATCATGGATAGCTATCTGTCAATAGTGTCAATGTCAATACCGTTTGTTTACGTTACGTGACACGATGTGATATTTTGCTTTTTCTTGTGGTTTTTTTTCTATTTAACGACCCTGCTTTTTCACCTGGACGCCGATTTATCTATTCCCTCGCTGACCAGTGCATTGAATTTAGGACTCCGATCTCTCCGGCGCCCCATACACTCTGACCCATCGCCTCGTTTTCCGGACTCCGATTTCTTTGCCTATCGACCTTTGCCTTGTGTTTTGAACTTAGATTCTTTGTTTTAAATAAATAAACATTATATTAGTTAGATGTGTTGTTTTATTTATGCCTATTTTAGTTGAAAATATAACAATAAAAATTAAATCATAAAATACGTATACCTATACATATACAGGCACGTAGGTATAGTGTAGTTATATATATTAGTCAATGGTGTAGCTATAGTTATAGATATTGAAAAATGTAATTTCTTCCGGTTTCACGAGATGGCGCTGAACGGCGATCTAACTGATGACTCTATTAAAAGGTACTCTGTGGGGTAACCATTCTGACCATATTTAGTGACATTAATTTCGAGCGTCTCCGGTCAAAGCTATACAGGACACTACCAAATTCGCTACCAATTCGCGATATTCTGTTATGCGAGGACCTCGTGGTGAAAGAGAAATGTTCGACGCTCGTATTCCCATGAGCTGCTGAAAAAGCAGCAGAAAGAGGTACATCCACCTGACCTTTCCCTCAATCCCTTTATTGTAGTGTGTGTCACGCCTCCCTATATATTAACCAATATATTATGTACTAAAAGGCAGTCAATATACGAACGTTGCGCCTTAAACACATCTTTTTATTGTCTCCCTAAGCTTCCACATTGCATGGCGACCCTGCCAGTGCTGCCTCGCGGCAGCGCTGCGCAGATGGTACAGTGTGTGGTGTAAGTGCAAAAAAAAAAGACAGACTAAAAATGAAACATGTGAAAGTGTCGTGATTTGTTCAAGGACATGGACCCTTTATCTAGATTTAAAAAATATATATATATATAATTTAATATAACTGACCGGTCGTTATAAATCTATACATATAATAAATTTGTAGAAAAGTGGTGTCTGTACAATGGAAATATATTAAAAAAAAGTAGCAGGGGTTGTTGTTATATCGATACCGAACCCGAAATTGTAATTTAAAAAAATTTTGTCTGTTTGTCTGTTTGTCTGTTTGTCTGTTTGTCTGTTTGTCTGTTTGTCTGTTTGTCTGTGTGTTTGTGCACGCTAATATCAGAAACGGCTTATTCGATTGAGATGCGGTTTTCACTAATATATTGTGGTAAGCTTCACCTAACATTTAGTGTTTATTTCATGTCAATCGGTTCATAAATAAAAAAGTTATGTCAATATAAAGGTACACGCCTCGCGCCTGAGCTGCGCGTCCGTATATAAAGCGCGCTGAGAGCATGGCGAATAGGTAGTTGCATTCGATTATTGCGATTTACTTGAATACTGACAGTTTGGATATTTCATTTATTTATATTTAAGGGTTTTTAGGTTAGGTTGTCTTTCTTAATTTTGTAAATAAATATTGTAAGCATTTGTTATAGGTTAGGCATTTCTTTCCTTGATTTTTGGTATACTTATCTTAATTTTTTATTTAGGGTTTGTATATATGAATAATTTATAAGTATTTGGTATAGGTTAGGCAATTCTTTTCTTGATTTTCTTTATTTAAGTACAAGTTTATAAGCTCAGGTTATCAATTAATTTTTCTTTTGTTTCATAAAATTTGTACGTTTAGTTTACACATCTTAACACTTTTTGCAGTCAGCCTATGTTTTGCGATGACAATTAATAAAGCCCAAGGTCAGACGATGAAAGTTGTGGGTGTAGATCTAAGTATCAGCTGTTTCTCGCACGGTCAGTTGTATGTGGCTCTGACACAGGTTAGCAAACCTAGGAGCCTGTATGCTTTCATTCCCGATGGCCATACGTCACATATCGTATACCTACAGAGAAGCATACTGTAAAGTAAAATTTTTAGCTACCCAAAGGATGGTATTTGTTATTTAAAATATGCTGCCCGAAAAGTCACTATTCCACGCGGACGAAGTCGCGGGCACAGCTAGTAATAAATAAGAATAAACTATGTAACTTTAAATAATAAATAAAATGAACGTACATAAATACAAATCTACCTATCTAAACACTGATAAAGACTATTCAACAAAATAAAATGTGTGAATAAATAAAAAGATATCGAGTAATTCAATCGCACTTGTACACCAGACATGGTAAAACATGTTAAACGTAATATTACTGAACACCTTGTAATAAGCATCGTAAAAATATATTATTATTACCAACACAATGTTATGGCAAATTGATGAATCTATAACTACTAATTTATTAGAGGTGGCCTGCTTCAATTATATTATGTTGAGTTATTGGCGCGGCTGCAAAGAGGTTAACAAACTGCGTACTTCATTTTGTTAATTATGTTATTATCATTTACTATGTATTCCAATTATCTAATTATTTATAATATTAATTTTTTTTATGTTCATCGTCAACACCCAAACCTTGTTTTACGATTAATAGTTTATACTTCTTACGCTTTATATGTATTACTTTATCAAATTCTGTATCGTTAATTAACTATTTCTTTAATCACAAGATACACATACATACGGTAAAAATATTTTAGTTAAATCAGTACAAAATGTAAGTTGCAAAAATAATAAAATAATTACGGATATTATTTTAAGAAAAATTAAATTTTAATGTATTTGTAATCTGCGTTTAGTATTTTTTTTATGGAAAATTTTAAATAAAATTCTGAAAAGGTAATTTTGGCAATCTGCTCGCTGATCTCCCGGCGGCATCCACTTCAGACTCGAACTTCTCCCGGCTGCCTGCTCGACATCTCCACTCATCCGACTTCAACAACTCCCAGCTGCCTGCTTTCACCACGAACTCCAAAATCTTCTTGTTGTTGTTTTTTGTTAATATTTGTGTAGATACTCTTCTTTCTTTCTTCTTCACAGATTAACGGTGTAAAGTTAATATACTACATTTCTTTTCCGTTGTTTCCAATAATAATAGCTCCAATTTTTAATATATCCTTATAACTTTATCAATATCTTCTGATCTGGCAGGTTTTCATTTTACTAAAATTCTTCTTTTTATTTCTTCACACATTTTATTTTGTTGAATAGTCTTTATCAGTGTTTAGATAGTTAGATTTGTATTTATGTACGTTCATTTTATTTATTATTTAAAGTTACATAGTTTATTCTTATTTATTTTATTTATAACGATCGGTCAGTTATATTAAATTATATATATATATTTTTTAAAACTAGATAAAAGGTCCATGTCCTTGAACAAATCACGACACTTTCACATGTTTCATTTTTAGTCTGTCTTTTTTTTTTGCACTTACAACACACACTGTACCATCTGCGCAGCGCTGCCGCGAGGCAGCACTGGCAGGGTCGCCATGCAATGTGGAAGCTTAGGGAGACAATAAAAAGATGTGTTTAAGGCGCAACGTTCGTATATTGACTGCCTTTTAGTACATGATATATTGGTTAATATATAGGGAGGCGTGACACACACTACAATAAAGGGATTGAGGGAAAGGTCAGATGTACCTCTTTCTGCTGCTTTTTCAGCAGCTCATGGGAATACGAGCGTCGAACATTTTTCTTTCACCACGAGGTCCTCGCATAACAGAATATCGCGAATTGGTAGCGAATTTGGTAGTGTCCTGTATAGCTTTGACCCTTGAACTTGACATGTTTTAGGGTAAATAAGCTTCCGTACTCAGACGATTCCAGCTTATCATATTATGGCGCCTGGCGGTTACAATTGCTATCGCCTAGCTCTGGCTACAGCTTTCTTCGCGGCATGCTTAGCAGCTCGCACGCATCTACGCATGTACGCATCGCAATCTAAAAGAGATTTGGACACTTGTCACTTCTTGAAGAGTTCTTTCTTACCCCGAATTTCCACGTGTACTAAGTCGTTCCACCACCAAGTCTCCTTGTCAAGCTTACTTACGTCCACCTTGACACGTGCCAAGCACCGCCTTTGTCGCTTCGGTCATGGCGGCTTGAATCCTATCCCAGTGGCTCTAAACTGGTTCATTGTCAGCTCCGGTGCACAGTGGGTCCGGCTTGAGATTAACGCACAGATCTATGACAAGTGGACAGTTTTATGCAGTGAGACTGGGCCCCCCCTATGAAGTTGAATGGAAGTTGGCCACTTTTTTAATGTGGTGAAATCTAATAAGATTAGTTTTAGCTATATTAAACATAATTCTACGTTCCCAGCACTTTCAGTAATCAATAAATATATGAAAAATTACCCTCGAATCATCGAACTAGTATAACTTGGTTCAGAGCTATCCTTCGACTTCTGTGCCAAATAAACTATTGCTTTAAATGGCTAGTTCTAACAATGTGTATAATTATATTTTATTGGCCGGCACTTTCAGAAATTATTAAAATGTATGAAAATAGCGAATCTTTGACCTTGTATAACTTGGTTTAGAGCGAACCCTCAACTTCCGTGCCATATTAACTTTTATATTAACATATTATCGATACGTACCAATTTTTTTTATTGGCCGGCACTTTGAGAAAAGGCCCAAAAATATATGGAGTGGAGCCTGAATGATCTCCTTTAATCAAAATATTCAGATTTGTTTTATTATTAATGCGATTATAAATCAAGGAAGCCAAAAAGAAAGAGAAATTCTGAGCGAAAGCAGTTTTACGATATGGTGTAATGGTCACGGTCGCCATGTAATGGCCACGGTCGCCATGTAATGGTGTTGGGCATCCAGGGCCCCCAAGTGATGGAGGCTTATGGGTAGAGTAGGTAGAGGAATAAAAGCCAGTCTTGTGTAGATTGAATGAATCCTCTTTATTAATAAGTTTGTAGCTTATATACTAATATTGAACGTGCGTTACGTGTTGTAGAGGAGAAATACCATAACGTATAGGGAAGGTATCTTATTAAGATCACAACGTGACATTCCTTTATTCCATCCATCACAATGGAACATTGTATATCTCATGTGTTCTTCTTGCTAAGCCTTTTTTGCGCTCCGTGCATGTGCTCACTAGCGCTTTTTTCTGCCAAACGCCCCCATTGACAGGCGAGTAAACAAATAAGTGTAAAAAATAACCTAATTTGTTGAACTTCATTAGCTCCTTGCTCGCTTATCCGGTGAGCTAGAGAAATAAGGTTTTTTGCAATTGGTGGTTCCTACAAAATAAGGTAAGCTTTATATAGAGGGACATCGTGATACAATGTGAAACCAAAGTCCATACTTCTCTGGCATTTTCCTTTTTAATGAATGATAATATCTTAGTTTTTCAAATTAGCATTTTGTAATTACCTTTTTTGCGCTTACGTTTATTATACATTCGGTAAGTTACCTAATACGATAAGATACATATTATTTTTAATACAAAAAAATTCTTTAAGAATACGGCGCCACCCGTGACACTCTGCTGTACGTGAGAGTTCGAGCGCCAGCGACCTTGAGCCAGAGCGTGTTACGCTAGGGTTGATGATACCGAAATGCTTACAATAATCCAAGCCGAAATGGAATTTAGACTTGTGGCAAAGGAGATTACATAGTATGTTAGGAAATTTAAAATTGTGCAAGGACATGAAAGATAGGTTTGATTTATAATAAGTGTTTGTAATCTTTCAATTACTTATATTAGGTAGGTACATCATAAATTGCAATTCATCTATAAAATATATAAAAATTATTGCTACTTTTCGTTGTAATTTTATAACTCAAGAATAGGCTCACCTATCCAAACCAAATGTTTAGGCTTTGTTCGGACTATAAATTAGTAGATAGGTTATGTGAAGTTAGCACAAAATCGGTCGAGCTCTTGATTTATCACATTTTTTGTTATTTCACTTTATACGTAGCGAAGCACGTACCGGGCCGCTACTATATTTACTGTTATTTCGACACCAGCAATTAAGACTACGCTAACTTAGAAAAGTCATATTTACACCAGAGCGGATTGAAAGGAAACTTGTGATAACTTTTTTATTTATCTACAGATTTTTATGAAATTTTATACACTTACGTATCTTTTGATGCTTATGGGAATGTTGTTACTTAATTTTAATAGGTAATCATTATTACTTTAAATTTTAGCTCGAGTTAGCTTAGTGTTCACAAGAAACCCTGATTAAGTAATGCTTTAAAGATTAAGCCAACTTATACTTAGCTTACTTTTGTATGAAATGTACAAAATCATAATACTAATAATTTTTAATAGAACTGTGGACAAATTGCATAAATAAAGAATGTCAATTATGAAAACATTAACTTTATTATTAACTTAAAGATATACAAAGTTAAATAATTAAATGTAAATCATATTTTTACGAGTTAGCTTAGTCTTTCAGAAAAATGTAATGACTACGTAAATCATATTAAATGGCGCTAAATTACACATAGCATAGTTTTTTATCGTCTTGGCTAGCTCATTCACCTGGTTTAACGTAATTTTAAATATATAGGAAGATACTAATATGATATAAAAACACATTTATTTTATTTATATTTTAATTTATTTGGTACCTATAACAACCAATCATTATTATTGCTAGGTACTTAATAGAAACAACTTAGTAGGGAAATATGTACACAAACGTATTAGCTATAAAATCTGATTTGGAAAAATATTTGAATAAATTCGCGCGCATCTTCGGGCAGCACGCGCAGCGTGCACACCCGGGCTGTTAATTAGAGATCGCAATAATATTCGATGATTTTTCTTTTCGAATGTTCGAATATTTTTTCAGTGATATTCAAATATGATTTTCAAAACTACTTAAATTATATTTTATTTGTTTTAAAAACTATATTTTTAACAATTGTCCGGTTTAATTGCTATGAACTATATTTTTAACAGTAGAGAGAGCCTGTAACTTTACCTATGTCTCGATCGAATTAAAGGACTTGTCATAGTCCACAAACGCTAAGCACAACTTTTCGGAAACTGGCTTGTTAGTTTGGCTAGAAATCAGCAAATCTGCGTGCGAGACGATTCGTGATGACCCTTGCACAAGCTGTTCTCAAACAGCTTGTATATGATGCACTACCACACATCTGATCCATGCCTGTGGCGTGACACTCCCGAGCAAGACGAAATTAAAAAGCTTCTGAAGTAACTTCAGCACGGGTTTTTTTTTACCTGCTTTCAGGAGCTCGGAAGTAATACCGTTTTCATTCGGCGCCATGTTCTTAAAGGCCATCCAAATCTCATACAGACTGACGCCCAAAATGTCTTTAGTGTAGTGACGGGTAAGCTTGGCTCTTAGGTCTTTGGCCTAGTTACTGACAGGTTTTGACACCGAGGTATAAAGCTGTCCATAGAACCTCTCGATCTCCTTCAATACCTCAGACTTTGTAGCCACCATCAGCCGTCCCCAGTTGTTAGCTTTCTCAGCTGACTTAGCTCAATAGATAAGACTTTTGTAAATGCTTTGGAACCTTTATTCCGCTCTATCGCGTCTGTAATACGACTTGTATTCAAGTCTCGGATATCATGTCGCAGAGACTTATCAATCCGTGTATTGAGCTACCGATATGCCTCAGCGTCATCAGGAGTATGCAGCATCATAGTACAACGCTTAGCCATGTGCCCATGAGGTTAAAGGGTGTGATCAGTTAGTTTCTGAGGTTTATACAGTTCCCACCGAGTGGACAGTTTTTACAAACCTGTCGTTTATATCGTCCACCGTAACGCAATTGTCAAGGCTAGCAAAGCGATTCGTTAATTCGAGTTGGAAGTTTTGAGGGTTCTATATGTGGACCACTGTAGGCCCGAGTCAGTCGGACGGCGTCAAGCAGTGTTGCCAACAACAATTAGTTGGCGTAGTATTTTGGTAATATTCGAATATTCTTATTTGTATTAATTTACTATTCGAATACAAATTTGGAATGAAGATTAAAATAATTCGAGTATTCGATTGCAACCTCTACTGCTATACCCAGTGGGGACGACCGGGAATAAAAACCATTTAATTACAATCCGGTGGAGACAAGTGGAAAAAACAGTGGACATGTCTATACCGACAACACTTGGTAGGCACAAGTGGACAAAAAAGTGGACTTGTCTCTACTAGTGGAGACACTGGTAGGGACAAGTGGACAAACCGTAATAAATTAATTTATAATGTATCATTCCAAATTCATCTGTTAAAACTATTTTATTACATTCTTACATTATCAACAATAAAAAAAAATTAAAAACTTTACAAAATTTTAACAAATCAACAAAATTGGGCGTTTTGGACCATTTCTATGCCATTATGACAGACAGGATAAAATTTCAATTGTTAATTATTTGGCACTTGACAATGAAACCCTAAAAATATAACATTATCAGTTAAACTAACGATTTTCGGAACTATACGATAAGCTAAGTTGTACGTGTTAGAACACGTACGCGGCATTTGAACGAATAAAACAACGCTAAGTAAGCATAGCGTAGTGTTACGCGGACAAGATGCCGAGCGCCTAAATTTTTCTTAATTTATTATTATGGCTACTTAAAAGTATTTGCATTCATTAATTCGTTTCAAATGTAAATATTCAATATCAATACTTACCTCTCTCATCATTCCTGCTTGACTTTTCAGTTATTTCTTCACGAGTCGTCAATTGGCAATTATTGTTTTTGCTTAATTCCACTATAAAATGAGCTCGATATTGAGACATTATTGTTTTATGATTAACTCACTTATAAATACTTTTATCAATGCATCACCACTAATCCCGTGAATATGAATATTTAATTTTCGGATACTTATGGCGCGATTCCCGACAAGACGCCTCCAACCAGTGTTAGCGTAGTCTATGTCGGGTGATTTTAAAAAGTACATTTACTTAGCGCTTTCTTTAATTTGTAACTTTGTTATTTTTTAGAATTTCTATATGAATTTTATGTGGTAGATTCTACTCCATAAATTAAGCAGTATGGTGTAAAGAAGTGAAATTTGCAAAATTTCGAGTTAGCGTAGTCTAATTTGCTGGTGTCGATTTATACATAATCAGTTTTTTAAGGTTTGATTTATAAAATTTTTTTTATTATATTGTCAATTTTACCTACTTGAGAGCTTACGAGTTTAATCGTCTGAAATACTTTTTTTCAGAGCTTTTTGTTATAATTAAAATCAGGTAAAAGGAAGGGTAAGGGCATGACTTATTTCGTATTTTTAACTTTTAAAATAGTCGATAAAGGACAATGCTCACGAAGTATGGGAAAAAAACCCAGAGCCGGCGCAAATGAATTATATCACATATTATCATTATAAATGAGTAAGAAAATTCCGTATAGTTGGCATCATCGATGATGGCAATTTCTACGTGTTTTTATAGGGGTAATTTTTATCTATTTCTCATTAGTGATTGCGAGTTATTAACTTAATTAAAACAAAATAATGTATACACATAAAAATATTTAATCATTTATTACGTATTAGCCTTCCACCCGCGGTTTCACCCGCGCGTAATTTTTTTTTTCATATATCACCCTCTTCCCCCACATTTCCGGGACCAAAAGTACCTACCCAATGTTCACCGGGGATAGTGTAGCTATCCAACAGTGAAAAAATTAATGAAATCGGTTCAGTAGTTTCGGAGCCTATTCAATTCAAACAAATAAACATACAAACAAACAATCAAATCTTTTCTAATTTTAATATTAGTTTAACATAGGTACCTACATCATTAAATGTTATATCCTCATTTCCTAAACCCATTGTTACATTTTGCAAAGAAAGTGCGGGGTGTTTGGAACTACCTTGGTGCCTTGCCCACCCAAGATAATATACTACTGACATCAGAGTCATGAGCTCAACAACCCAGAGTCCTATTTCCTATATTTGTAAGTATTTATGTACAGTACATGAACAAATAATATTCGACAATCCCATTTCTCCCACTATCTATTTTATACAAAACGTATATAGTATGTCCGACTTCTCACATGTCGTGATTGGATACGACACTTGATCAGACAATCATCATCTCAGTACCTACAAGAATGAGGGAACGTATTCACTGAATAACATAATGAGATATTACATAGTTTAAATACAGCAAAGTAATCTTAAAAAGTAATCCCTGCCAAAATATGAATAGCAATTTCTCTCGTTTAGACATCGTTTTCGAATTTGCCACATATAATTATATGGCATTTCATTGACACTGTTATTCTGAGACACTCATCTTCTGCGCCGGGTTTGGTTTTTTTTAGCATTCACGTTTTTTAAATTCAAACAGCCATAAACACAACAATAACGCCCACCGCCAGGCATGATTATCTAACAATAATTAAATAATGTTGCGTCGCGTAGTCAGTCTGTACAAAATGCGGTACAATGCGGATTGAGATGGGACAAGCGAGCGGCGAGCGAAAGTAGATATTAGAACCCTTGGCCGGGGCAGTCCAGCGACTGCCGGCTGCACTCCCCGCGCGCCATGCGCACCCCCCGAGCGCCTCCAGATACGCACACATAGCCGCGAGCGATTTTACGAGCACACATGCTTGAGCAGCCGTCCGCGTCCGCTTGGCCAAAAAATGCGGAGGATTGCCGACCGGCTGCCGCGGCATGCTCGCGCAAAATGTATTAGTTGGATACGAATACGACCTTAAATACTGATAATAAAATACAATTTTCTCTGCGGCTTTGTAAATGCGCTCCGATGCGCGTCGACGCGCGCCGTTCGATGTGAATCGTACCTTAGAGTATATGTTCTGTGTCAGCGCACTATACTTTTTTTTTGCAGAGTAGAATACGTTGATGCACCTTAACCGCAGGCTAGCTAGACTTGTGGCCGTGTATGGGACTCGGGACTTTTTCACCCCACTGCTTGCTAAACTACCCCGGTTTCCCCTTTTCACCTGATTGGGACGAGCTGATACCAGGCAGCCCAGGGATAGTCGTAGTGATGATGACATCGAGTAACTATTTATTAATCTGTGACCGCGGTGACTCCTCCCGAAGGTATGAAACCCTGACTATTTCGGGACAAAACGCGCAGACAAAGAAAATACATTTTCACGCCTTCTCGAAACCAAGCTTCCCAATTTCTACTTAATTCCCCTTCCTCACACCAAAAGTGAGGCGCCAATTGAAAGGACAACCTTAGATCAAGGCCACTGAAACCAACTGAAACTGATGAATAGTAATTAAATACACAATGTCAATCATCAATCATTCATTAAAAAAAGTAATGAAGTATTTTAATCTATCTTTAAAAAAACAATTTCTCAAAAAAACATGTGATACTAATTATCTTTTGGGTATAAAAGAGCCGTATTTTTCAAAAGCGATCATTCTGTATCAGAGATAAAGCAAGATGAACTTCCTACGTCTTTTGTTCATCCCCATCGCTATGCTTTTGGCCTTCACTTCCGTCACACAGGCAGGGTTTGCAGACCAAGCTGTAAGTACTATTTCATTTTATTAAAATATAATAAATATCCCTGGACACTTTTCACACTGCGCCGTCCAGCAAAACTAAGGATTGCTTGTACTATGTAACAACGGATGAAAATTACATTACATTATACTTTTTTTGTATTAATATTTTTTTCAACTAATAAATAGTTCATACAACTGTGAGTGAACGTGATTTTATACCCTAAGGGTTAGAATTTTAGTTCAAAATTTATCAGACCAAATTCTGAGTGTACCCGATCTATTAAAAAAAGTTCTATCAAAATGCGTGGAGTAACATAAAATAAATATATAAGTATGTCAATTCGAGAATCTCATTTTAGTTTGTGAGAACATCACTATTCAAAATTGTTACTTATTTTTCCATTCTGTTGTATGATTATCCCGTTGGTGAATTTTTTGTCATAACTTCGAAGAAGCTTAACATTTATGACGGCTTACGTGCTTTTTAAGCACGGGATTGTTTAATATTACCAACTTTTAGACTGAGACTGAGTATTTTTCAATAAAAAATGTTGGTCCGAACCGAGATTTGAACCCAGAACAATCAGCGCGGCCGTTGCTTCAAATTTCTTCCAGCTACTGCATCATAGAGGCATAATTGGAGAATTATCATTATGATATTTTAAACAATTTAAACAATATATTAAATCTGGTGGTTTGTATTGAAATACCTATGTGCCTAGCTCAAAATTGCCGTACATCGACATGTTTCAATAATGCCTACACTTGACATTAAAGGCTCGAAGATAAGATGAGCCTACAGTCTGGCAGCACATTGAGCGACGCTTTCTGGTGAAGTGTCCCTCAATGGAATAGGCCGCAGTGACCGCTTAACATCAGGTGGACTTTTTTTTTTTACCCGGGGAATACGTTACGTACCGTCACCCTCCTTCGGGGGGGAGGGTGGTGTGAGGGACTCCCGCGCCCTGAAAAGGGCGGAGTTTACCCACTAAACCCCGGGGTGCTCCTCCTTGCCTGATGGTGGTGTCCTGGGAATAGACGAGCCCCTACGTCCACAACACCACTGGCAACATAAGGTGGACTGCGTGCCTGTCTGCCAACCGAATTAGCATTAAAAAAGAGTAAATAAAAAATACAACTCATTACGCCAGAGATAAAAATGTAATTTCTTTTTTTTTTGCAGAAAAAACTTGCGGAGAACCTTGGCAAGGCATTCAAGCCGTACCCGAGCTACAAGGGCTAGTTCAGAGGGAACAGAACGAAATTATTATATTGTTTAACATAATGAAAGATTTTCCCTTCCTTTCGTCTATCCACACCATCTATTTAACAGCAACATTTTTTATTTTGTGTAACTAATTTTGATATATTATATTATAACAAAAAGCTAATTATAATATCTTTATAATTAGCGTTTCGTAAAAAATTGTCGACGATCACGATTATGTTTTTCTAATTAATAATAAAAATAATCCCCTAAGTACAGTTCAATTATTATGTGTGTACGTTTTTCTAATTAATAATAAAAATAATCCCATAAGTACAGTTCAATTATTATGTATGTACTTTATATCTTCTACATTCATTATCAAATAATATTAATTTTTAAAAATGAGTAATTAATAAATGTATTTTATTCAAAATATATTTTGGTGAGCGGGGATAAATGAGGGTCCTATACCTTCATTTATCTTTGTGCACCGAAATATAATGAAATACTTACTTACAAACTTTACCGAGAGTCATCGAAATAAATGTAATTGTATCATACACGGGTGGATAGCTACAAGTTACGTCAATACCAAAGCTGAAAATTCTAGTGGCGTAAGATCGAACCTTTCTTCGTTTCGCGTCATATCGTATGCTGTGAAACGTCCATGTTTTCCGGAGGGTGACGAGCCGACCCAGTGGGCGACTAATCAAATTTGTCAACACCCGCCCTAGTGGTGCGGCCTTTGAAACGATAAGCCTGCTTATACGGTTATAAAGTGACATAATATTATATAAGACGATATTTCAGCACTTATAACGAATTTTGCATTAAAGGCTAAACAAGAATTATGGAAACTTTTTCATGAGTACTATCGGTCATGGACATGGACTTAGATTCGCTGCCCGTCTTTATGAAAATAATATGGAGGGAGGTGGAAGGCGAAGGGGGTTTCAGACTTCTGGCTAGCGCCATCATTTGGTTGGTGGTAGAACTTTCTCAGGGTCTGACTGGCTAGCTACCACACCCACAGGTAAAATCTGCCGCCATAATAGCTCTGGCTGCAGTGTTCCGGCAATATTAATGTGGCAGCCACATGAAATTGAAGGCTCGAAGATCAGATAAGCCTACAGTTTAGCAGCGCAATATTAAGCGACGCTCCCTGATGAAGTGTCCCTCAATGGAATGGGCCGCAGTTACCGCTTACCATCAGATGGGCTGCGTGTCTGTCTGCCAACTGATGTGGTATATAAAAAAGTCTGTATATCTATATATATAAAACTCAAAGGTGACTGACTGACTGACATAGATAGATATCAACGCACAGCCCAAACCACTGGACGGATCGGGCTGAAATTTGGCATGCAGGTAGATGTAATGACGTAGGCATCCGCTAAGAAAGGATATCTCGATATTCCCACGGGAACGGGAACCACGCGGGTGAAACCGCGGGCGCCCGCTAGTCGGATATAAGTGTTCATGGGCGGTAGTGTTCAATTACGATCAGGTATTGCTCTGGCACGTATGCCTCCTTCCTTTCATCAAAAACAAAAGACCACCCTATCTCAGTTCAACAATTGATCCCCAAAATTCCGCGCCATGAATTGAAATTAAACCTTACTCCAGTCAAGATGATTCATAAGTGTGGCTCGCCGCTCGGTTCTCCGCAATTTAACAGTAAAACAAGGCATGAATAAAATAATATGCTCTTCAACGTCTATTTCCCATCCCTACGAGTTACAAAATCTCATATTTTCCAGCTGTTTTTTATATTCGCCGTAATGGACTGTAAGGCGGGGTTTCTCACTGGTGCTTTACGGTTGTTTCTGAGCACTTATTGATGTGAGAGTGTGAATAATGGTCTCTAATAATGATCGAGGTCAGGGAGATCTTAGTACCTACTACAGAAATAATATTATATTATTTTATTATTAGTATTCTCCATAACACAATTCTTTGTTTTTACAATAATTATAATTATATTAAGAAGAAAATCGTAAGATTGGCGGTTAAGAGTAAATGATTTTTCTCTTCGCGCCTGAAAAGGTGAAAGTTTGTAGTAAATAGCGGGTTGGTTTGTTCAGAAAGTTAGTAGCACTTACGCTCAAACCAAAAGTTTAAATATGTCACCCGGTCGTAAATTATTATCATCTTAGAAATAGCAACACCCATCAGCACACTTCCTAAACCCGATCCGCACGTCAGCTTAAGCATTGTTTAATATTCATCATATTTGCCCATTTTCCTTGTCTCGTTATAAAACAAATTACTTCTACCTGCGACGCGGCTGACTGCAAGGACGCCGCCCGGGCAACTTCGGCTACACAGGGCCGGATTCCGGAGATCGATTTTCCTCTCCTAATTTTTGCTTTAGCTTAGCACACTTTTTTTACGGAGGAGAATGTTTTAGGCACCATAACTGCAGGCTAGCTAGACCTGCGGCCGTGTGTGGCCACTAAAGCGTCCCACACCCACTAATCGCCCCCGGTTTCTCCTTTCCACCCGGTTGGGACGAGCTGGTTCCAGCCTTGTGGATGTAAACCAGCCCATCAACAACCAGACTTGTGCGTTAGTAAAAAAATCAGTAAAAGTCAATTTATAACTTATCCTTCTTATGTTAAATCTTAATTATTATAACTCGGTAGTTGGTACTGTATCACGTTCACAGATATAAAAGGACTGCTAAGTTAAAGGCGCTATAGTTGTACAACCTTTGAGATGATATTGAAATTAAATCAAACCGGTGAAATCTACCACCTAATAACAGCTTTGGCTGTGTTCCGATCAAAATAATCAAGTAAGCAATGAAAAAGCCTTGAATAGGCTTAGGCACCTGACATTATCTAATATATAAATTAAAATAAATCTCTGTTCGTTAGTTTCGCAAAAACTCGAGCTGAACCGAAAGAGAAAGTCTTGTTCGTGGAAGTCCGGGGAAGGTTTAAACGATGAAATAATTATGATACGATAAATGGAAAAAATTGCGAGGAAAACACTAAAAACGACAATTTTATTTTCATATAACATACAAACTGTTCTTACCTGTCAAACGTTTGATGTTCATAAAGTAAAGTTCCTTTTATACGCTGCTTTTATACGATCTGAATTGGGTACAAGGTAAGTGATACGAAGTTCACCGGGTCAGCTAGTACTACTACATATTTCTTACTCAGTAGTAACCGTCTGTATATGGACAAGTGTTGCTGAGTACGGCCCACAGAAGCGTTGTCCCAGCTAACAGGATTATGGGGACATAGGGGTCCTTTGACGGGGGGACGAAGTCTGAAAGTCAAAAAGTATTTTGAGGTCAACTAATACAAAAAATAATATTTCTGTTATTTCATACACACCAAATGTTAATATTGCCGCGTCGGTAGTAGCCGCTATTTCAACTATTTATTACAGCAATCGACTTTTAATCGAAAATAGTTTTTTTACGACGTGAAAATTCTTCTTTGTAATAGGTACTTTGTTTGGTAGAGCTGATCTGCAGACAGTTTCTGCCTGTCGGTCTAGAAGAAAGAAGTAAGAAAAGTTGCTTGGCTATGCGCTTCTTCTGGTAATTGAGAGTGCCGGAGTCTTGAATCCCCCCTTTTCCCTCCATCTTCCCCATCCACATCTCTCATAGTCCTTTCCCTTCCATTTCTCAACGGACAACGCACCTGATGGAGGGTTTTGTTGCAGGTGTCCACTGTCCATGGTTGGTAGTGATGCAGTGTACACGTACACACATTGCAGTGATCACTCACTCGCTGCCACACTAACTTATCTGCCTCCATCTTTCATGAAAAAGATACATACTTCTTTAAAGGCTACTCCGATTAGCAAGTTGGCGTGCAGCCTATCTATATTAAAACTCAAAGGTGACTGACTGACTGACTGACTGACATAGATATCTATCAACGCACAGCCCAAACCACTGGACGGATCGCACAGTGTATTATGAACCCCATTTTTGTTGCATGTGCTTTTTCTTTCAGAAATTGAAAGTTTTTATCATTTTAAGCACACTAGTAAAACTCCGGCATTGATATGACCAATAGTTTTTGAGAAAAAAAAATTTAAAGTTAGCTTATATCCGGGTCAGAAAAATCACAAAATTGAAAATTGCGACAAAATTAAAATATATTTCTGAATTTTGATTGCGTCTATCAAACAGACATAAAATACCAGATATATCTGCAAAATTGGGTCCTTCTACCTGCAATGGATAACGAAATATCAAATATTTTGTCATTTTTCTTTATAATTTTTTTACTCCTCCATAATAGTCCAGTCAAATAAGACTTTGAAGGTTACAAAAATTCCCAGAGAGCTAAAAATTGGTATGAATGTTCAGAATACTATTATAAATGAATTGTGAAAAGTCCTCATCAATCCTCCTTGTGCATTTTTTTTTATTGACGTTGAAAGTTTGCAAAAATTGGTTTTTCGCGTTTTTCAGCTAAACGGTGGGTTTTACAGCAAAAATAGTTTAGACAAAATTGTAGACCATCCGATTCCCTACAAAAAATGTATCCACACTTTTATTCATAAGTATTGCCATTTCCGTGATATAGCGATTGAAGAATTGTAAAAAATATTTTATTCGTAATAGGCACGTTGATGTACTTTTATATACATTTTTGAACCCTTATACGAGTGAAAATATGAGTCCCTATGTCTTATACATACAAATTATAAAATTCTAAGAATATAAATGAACGTCAAAAACTCAGCCCCTATTTTCATTTTTTTAACAAACGTTGTCAAATTTTTACTCATATAACGGTTATAAAAGTACATTAACGTACATATCTATATATATAAAAGAAAGTCGTGTTTGTTACAACACTTATAACTCGAGAACGGATGAACGGATTTAGATGAAATTTGGCACAATTATAGTTTATAACCGGGATTAGAACATAGGATACTTTTTATCCCGGAAAAGTGGGGGGAAGAGGGGATAGTTGAAAAAGGGAATTTCGCGCGGGTGAAACCGCGAGGACGACCGCTAGTTACAAAGTAAATATTTTTTTCAATTCTTTCAACCGCTATATCACGAAAATGGCAATACCTATAAAAAAAAAGTGTAAATACATTTTTTGTAGAGAATGGACGACCTACAATTTCGTCTTAATTATTTTTGCTGTAAAACTCACCGTTTAGCTGAAAAACGCGAAAAACCTATTTTTGCAAACTTTCAACATCAATAAAAAAAATTGCACAAGGAGGATTGATGAGGACTTTTCACAATTCATTTACAATAGTCTTCTGAACATTCATACCAATTTTTAGCACTCTGGGAATTTTTGTAACCTTACTTCCATTTTAAGACCTAATTTGACTGGACTATAACGCAGTATTAGCAGATGACTCGTAGATAAATCGAAACCTTGGAAAGACCACTACCCATGGTATTTATTTCGTAAGCTAATTCAGCGTTATGTACAAGTAATGGGCATTTCAATTTTTATCCGGATATTTTGGTACTAGGGTTGTCACTAGAGATTAGAATCCGGATCATGAGATAATATATTTTTTATAAGTATCATTTTATTTTAAAATTGTCGTTCGGGATATTAATTTCTCATTCCTACTTCTTTTTAATCTTGATTTTTAACCGACTTCATTTAAAGGAGGTTATTAATAATGTTTTTACACATGTATGTATGTATCTTTGTATGTAGTCTGTATGTACGCGTATTTGTATATTTATTTCTCTAAACCTAAAAGAGCGCTAGCGATGATTATATTTTAATTGGTTTATGTATTGTTTCACTTAGCAAATAGTGACAGTTTAATCCAAATCCATTAATATTGACTCGAATAGATTTTAATGTACTGTTTGTCGCTATTTCGATGAAATGCTATGGTGACATGGCAAGGAGTCCGCCCTCTTTAGGTGAAAGCTAAAACCCCATGTCATTACACGTAGCATGGAGAAACGGGGGCGAGGCATCATGGAGCCGTTCCAGACCGTTCATATGTGCCTGTATAAGGCTAAACTCAATAAATTAATTTGATTCTTGATTTGAAAAAAATATTAATATCCGGATATAGGAAGGTGACAACCCTGAAAAAAAACTAAAATTACTGATTATTTTTACATAACGCTGAATTAGCATACGAAATAAATACCATGGGTAGTGGTCTTTCTAAGGTTTCGATTTATCTACGAATCATCTGCTAATACAGCGTTATGGAGCAGTAAAAAAATTATAAAGAAAAATGACAAAATATTTTATATTTCGTTATGCATTGCAGGTAGAAGGACCCAATTTTGCAGATATATCTGGTATTTTATGTCTGTTTGATAGACGCAATCAAAATTTAGAAATATATTTTAATTTTGTCGCAATATTTAATTTTGTGGTTTTCCGGACCCGGATATACGCTAACTTTGAATTTTTTTTTCTCAAAAACTATTCGTCATATCAATGCCGGAGTTTTACTAGTGTGCTTAAAATGACAAAAACTTTCAATTTCTGGAAAAAAGAGCACATGCAACAAAAATGGGGTTCATAATACACTGTGGATCGGGCTGAAATTTGGCATGCGGGTAGATGTTATGACGTAGGCATCCGCTAAGAAAGGATTTTGATCAATTCCCACGGGAACGGGAACCACGCGGGTGAAACCGCGGGCGGCCGCTAGTCTGATAATAAGTGACCACTACCAGCCTATTCAAGAAAATGACTCTTGCTTTACACATAAGTTAAGTGTAACTGTAGTTTGATGGATTTCATAGGTTTACACAATAATGTTGCCTGAACACAGACAAAGCTACCCAGGCGGATTTTATCTCTAGTAGTTATAGCTAACTAGTTGGACATAGCAGTAATCAAACCGCGTAGTTTAACTCGGGTTCCACGAATACAGTACAAACTTTACCGAGAGTCAACGAAATAAAGTTATTGTATCATACACGGGTGGATAGCTACAAGTTACGTCAATACCAAAGCTGAATATTCTAGTGGCGTAAGATCGAACCTTCCTTCGTTTCGCGTCATATCGTATGCTGTGAAACGTCCATGTTTTCCGGAGGGTGACGAGCCGACCCAGTGGGCGACTAATCAAAGGAGATCGGCAGAAATGGGCTCGATCTTAAGCGTTCGTTCCACTATTCAAAATATAATTATTATTCGTTACAAGATTTTTAATATTTAAATTCAATTTTAATTAATATTTTTTACCCCGGGATAAAAATATAATCTAATAAATGAAAATACTATTGGTTTTGTAGTGCATCCGGTGTGTTATGTGCATAGTGCATAGTACGTCCGGTAGAATAATAATAATGTTGCTAGTTAAGATACTTAAATACTGATTTTCCGATCAGATCCCATACAAATGACAGCTTAGAATAGAGGCACGATAATTTTCTGAAAAAATTATGGCAACAGAAAAGTCAAAAAAAATCAAATGTCATACAACGTCTGTCAATCATTCGTTTCTGTTTGTTTTGAACATAAACGTAATATAACTAACTAGACTGTGCTCTCGTGGCTAAAAAACGAGCCGAGCGAAACAGTCGGACGGGGCAGCTTGTCCCTTTCTAATAGGGTGACAATAAGTTTCGGATAAGTGAGACAAATTCAAACATGCAATCTGCGGATCTGCCTAATAATAGTATTTTTAATTCATGTTAAAATATTTCAACAGTCGGTTGTGTCGGCAGCAAAACTTCATATTCAACCGTTGATATAAGTTTATAGAGCGCTGTGTTGTTTAAGACGATGTTATAAAATGATGTAGACAGTGCAAAAAATGTGATAGAAAGGCTCCTGGTCTTATTCATCACATAATGCTTTACGGGGTAACTACCTTAAGAAATAAAAAAAAGACAATTTATAACATTTACGCTTTTTCAAATTTAAGAATACATTGAACGAAAAATAAGTAAATATACAATTGTACAATAATACATTGTAAAAATAACATTAAAATACAAGCGTTAAATAAAGTTTTTGGTCAGGCAAAATTGTTGCCCAAAAACATTTCTTATACTGACAATAATGAAAGAACGAGAATCGAGACCGTCCTTGCCATAGACCTAGTATTCATGGTCACTCTAACTATGAATGAACTGTCATTGCGTGCTGGCAATGTGAAAGAACGAGACAAGCTACTCCCGTCTTGATATCTTTCTCGTCTCGGATTTGCCTCGCGTCAGGCGCAAGCAAATATAAACTTTAATGCGTTGGGGATAGTGTTCATTTTCAAAAATGCAATTTTTTTAAGATATCGTTCCGGTTACATAGACAATATTATTTCCATGGTTTTGAATAACTTAAGTGAATTATTTTGTTTTATCGTTATTATTGGAATGCTTAGTTTAATATTTGACGACTTTCGCTACGTTTAAATGACGGTTTCAGCTAAAACAAACGACCTAAGCTTTTCTTACAACGGATCCAGTGAACTCGACAATTGGAGTTATTTTTGTAGAAATCATAACAATTTGAACATTTATTGTAATAATAAATGTTATTTCCCTATCTGACGTTTATTCCAATAAACCTTAACTAAACTAGGTCAAGATTTTTCATTATTTTATTAATTTTACTTACTTTTGTTGACTTTGGTAAAAGTGGCGTTACTATCTGTCTCGTTCGCTCATGGCAAACATGTCCACTATCCATCTCTCTTATCATTTTGCCGTAAAATTAAGAAACTACCAAGAGCTTGTGCGAATAAAAACATTTGAACTGAGTAAAATGAGTTAGCAAAAATCGGGTTACTCGACGTTTTTATTTTTTTACTAGTGTTTTTTTAGTATAAAACTAGCAAGTATTGTACCTTTTTGCAATACTGATTAAATGCGCAAACTTTTGATAGCACTTGCCAAGGCACTTTAGTACATTTTTTTTAAAGGAGAGCCTTTCAAAGTCGGCAAATTTTGAAAATTTTAAATTCATAGTTTAACAAATAGTCTTAATTCTAGAAAACTTGGGGCAGTTGTGGCATTATTTTTGCCTGTGGTTCTAGAAATGTTATTTAGGGTTACGGTTCCAAAGTTTAAATGAACAAAAATAATAAAAATTAACCACAATAACCGAAAAATGGTTACATTTTGACCAAATTTCTAAGTTTTTCTTAAATGCCCATAATTTCCTAACTGCATGGGATAGATTTTTTTTCATATTTTTCTCATGATGGTTACAATCAGTCCTGTCACCCCGTTTCGGCTTGACGTTGAGTTCTGGGACACCCTGTATAAGCCGATAGTTTAGCACTTATAACGAATTTTGCATTAAAAGCTAAACAAGAATATGAAAACTTTTTCATGATTACTATCGGTCATGGACATGGACTTAGATTCGCTGCCCGTCTTTTAGAAAATAATATGGAGGGAGGTGGAAGGCGAAGGGGGTTTCAGACTTCTGGCGCTATCATCATCATATTATATCATCATTTGGTTGGTGGTAGGACTTTTTCAGAGTCCGACTGGCTAGCTACCACACCCACAGGTGAAATCTGCCGCCATAACAGCTCTGGCTGTGTTCCGGCAATATTAATGTGGGAGCCAGTACAATTGAAATTGAAGGCTCGAAGATCAGATGAGCCTACAGTCTGGCAGCGCATTGAGTGACGCTTCCTGATGAAGTGTTCCTCAATGGAATGGGCCGCAGTTACCGCTTACCATCAGGTGGGCTGAGTGTCTGTCTGACAACTGATGTGGTATAAAAAAAAAAGTCGGTATATCGGATATAAGGGTTCATAGGCGGTAGTGTTCAACTACGATCAGGTATTGCTCTGGCACGTATGCCTCCTTCGTTTCATCAAAAACAAAAGACCACCCTATCTCAGTTCAACAATTGATCCCCAAAATTCCGTGCCATGAATTGAAATTAAACCTTACTCAATTCAAGATGATTCATAAGTGTGGCTCGCCGCTCGGTTCTCCGCAATTTAACAGTAAAACAGGGCATGAATAAAATATGCTCTTCAACGTCCATTTCCCATCCCTATGAGTAACGAAATCTCATATTTTCCAGCTGTTTTATATTCGCCGTAATGGACTGTAAGGCGGGGTTTCTCACTGGTGCTTTACGGTTGTTTCTGAGCACTTATTGATGTGAGAGTGTGAATAATGGTCTCTAATAATGATCGAGATCAGAGAGATGTTAGTACCTACTTCAGAAATAATATTATATTATTTTATTATTAGTATTCTCCATAAGATTGATACTTGTAACCTAATCCCAATTAAAACTGAGGCACAATTCTTTGTTAAACTTACAATAATTATAATTACCTATATTAAGAAGTAAATGATTGTATAATGAATGGCCTGAAAAGGTGAAAGTTTGTAGTAAATAGCGGGTTGGTTTGTTTAGAAGGTTACGCTTAAACTAAAAGTTTAAATATGTCACCCGGTCGTAAATTATTATCATCTTAGAAATAGCAACAACCATCAGCACACTTCCTAAACCCGATCCGCGCGTCAGCTTAAGCATTGTTTAATATTCATCATATTTGCCCATTTTCCTTGTCTCGTTATAAAACAAATTACTTCTACCTGCGACGCAGCTGACTGCAAGGACGCTGCCCGGGCAACTTCGGCTACACAGGGCCGGATTCCGGAGATCGATTTTCCTCTCCTAATTTTTGCTTTAGCTAAGCACACTTTTTTTTACGGAGGAGAATGTTTTAGGCACCATAACTGCAGGCTAGACCTGCGGCCGTGTGTGCGATTTGGGACTAAAGCGTCCCACTACCCACCAATCCCGGTTTCTCCTTTCCACCCGGTTGGGACGAGCTGGTTCCAGCCTTGTGGCTATAAACCAGCCCATCAACTACCAGACTTGTGCGTTAGTAAAAAAATCAGTAAAAGTCAATTTATAACTTATCCTTCTTATGTTAAATCTTAATTATTATAACTCGGTAGTTGGTACTGTATCACGTTCACAGATATAAATGGACTGCTCAGTTGGAAAAAATGAAAATGAAAATGAAAAAACTTAGAGGAGCTATAGTCCTACAACCTTTGAGATGATATTGAAATTAAATTAAACCTGCGAAATCTACCATTATAGCTTTGACTGTGTTTCGATAAAAATAATCTAGTAAGCAATGAAAAAAGCCTTGAATAGGCTTAGGCACCTGACATTATCTATACAGCGTGTTAGGTAACCCGAGGGACATATTTAAGGAGAGTGTTCAGAATCCGATTTAGAGTCCAATTCGCTATAAAAAATTTATCCTTAATTTTTTTCATAATTATCCTAATAATTTATGTATGCATGAACTACCTAAAAATCCCGTGTGCTGAGCGGCCAGTTACGCCCCAAACTCAAATTGTACGCGAGTATAATAATTTGAGTAATGAACGAGTGCACGAAATACCTACTGTGAAGGGAAGAGTGCCCGCACGTTACGCGGATTTTCAGGTTTCGACTAAGGTTATTAACAGATATTTACCAAAGTTTTTATTGATTTATACTTATTTTGTTATATGAAACCATGAACTATTTGGGGTTTAAATATGTCCCTCGCATTTCCTGTCATACTGTATATAAATAAAAATGAATCGCTGTTCGTTAGTCTCCCTAAAACTCGAGAACGGCTGAACCGAAAGGGTGAGTGCGTCTTGAAATTTTCGTGGAAAAATGTTCGTGGAACGTTAAATGAAAACACTAAAATGACAATTTTATGACATATATTATGACATACAAACTGTTCTTACCTGTCAAACGTTTGATTCCTTTTATACGATCTGAATTGGGTACAAGGTAAGTGATATGAAGTTCACCAGGTCAGCTAGTACTACATATTTCTTACTCAGTAGTAACCGTCTGTATATGGACAAATGTTGCTGAGTACGGCCCACAGAAGCGTTGTCCCAGCTAACAGGATTATGGGGACATAGGGGTCCTTTGACGGGGGGACGAGGTCTGAATGTCAAAAAGTATTTTGAGGTCACACCAAGGGATGGTGACGCTCACAAGTTGAGGCAGCACTTGGAGTTTGGACAATCGCTTTAATATCGTCATATATTGTTATTTTATTTAATATAATCATAGTAGGTATATCTTAAAAAGTGTGAACTTTGCTTTAAATTTTTGTAAGACTTCCACTAGAAATATATTTTTTTCTTTTCGTGTAATTTTTTTTTCTTTTTGGCCTCATCCTATTACCATATTTAAATTAAGTTAGTCAGTAAAAACAAATTTCTGTATATCGTATAAAAATGACCTGCCAAAACCCAATTCAATCGCCTTATTAAAATTAACACAAAAAAAAAGATTCTACACGGAAATATTTTTCATCGCAAGTAGCAAATCTAATTATTTAACCAAATTAATGACATGGATTTTCCATCGTCGCGTCATACGTCGACAAATTGGATTAACCGTCAACCGCCGGTCCGCTCAAATATGCATCGTGTATTAAATCTTTTATAACTCTCATTTTATAAACTGTCGAGAGTGACGTCATCACCCGCGAAGATAGAATATCTTTCAGCGTCGTGACGTCACTTTGGGAAAATGGCACCTATTTTTAGACTCCTTAAAAGGACGTTCGAGATGATAATCTGTACTTGTCCAAAACGTAATGTTGAATATTTTTCTTATTTCTGCGTTGTTTAATTTAATTTTTGTTGAGAAGTATTCTTTTGAGTAAACAAAGGAATAAAAGTACAAAAGTAGGTATAAGTACCGACCTTTAAGAGAATAATATGAACGGAAAGGAAAATACTTACTATTCAGAAAAATAATGGGAAATCTCACTACGGTGAGGGGAACTCATACGTCGGTATTATATTCCTAGAATACTATAGACAAAGTAAAATAACCTACATTTTACATAAGTTTCTGAACATAGGTATCCACATTTTGTCACTACAAACCCATAACATAACACTCGACCATGTAGTAAGTTAAGTAAGTGGACGAGCCGACAGACAGACCGTACGCCTAAGTTCCGCCTAGACGACCGGATGCAGCATTCACGCGAAATTGCACCGCGGACTTGCATCTAGGTCGTCTGACTGCCGAAATGTAGGTACGTCGTCTAATACTACTAATCACATTCCACCTACTGTTGAGTTACATGCTTCCTTTCTTAGGCCTCAGGGTCGAATTTCGCGGGGAACGGGGTGGCAGCGGCAGCGGCATTGGCAGCGGCGATATGTTTAGTATGGAATCCCATATTCCCGTTCTCGAACACAGCGAGGCGGCAGCGGGAGCGGCGGCGCACTGCGGTTTACCGCTTGATAGCATCGTACCGCTCTTGACGGCCCGCGTCAAGCGGTGACCACAGTGTGCCTGCCTCTCGCCCCGCTGCCGCGAAATTCGATGCCAAGGCTTAACACGCCAACTTCTACAGTCCTATGAAAGATTCATTCAGTTGATACCGGTGAACCTGACGATGTCATCCGTTAGGCTGGTAGGCTGCCTCGCGATGGCACTGCACCTCTCGACCACCACTCTGAAGTTGCCTTTGTCCACCTCTCCACTTAAACGTCGCTAATATAATTATGGTTATGACGTCATCAAAGTTAGTAGAATATTCTTTCATGTTTCGCAGACGCTTGGTCTGTGAAACATGTAATGAAGATGAATTCCGGTCCCATTTAGTTTAGTTTTGTGTACAAAGCATTTTTATACTTCAAGGCAACAGCGTTACGTAGCATTGTTAGTCTAGTCATAATTTCGAGATCTTTCTGGGTTCGATTCCCATGTGGAACAATACTTCATACGCTTTTTTATGAATGTAGATAGATGAAGAAATACCCAGTCTCATAATAACAGACAAATATTTTGTCTGCTAACGTTCAGCTTCATGCAAAATGTTTTCCCTTTTAAATATCTTAACGTTTGCTCAAACTCCACGTCAAAAAGTATAAGAGTAACCTGATAAAACATCAAATCAAAGTTCGCCAAGTTATTGCGAAAGACAAATTAACTTTATTTCAACTCGCGTCATCAAAAAGTACTTGCGCGAAACCGAAGTTAAATTAATTTAGGTAAAAGCGAAATAAAAGAGACTAGAAAATGTATGGACAGCGTAAAAACTCATTCATATTCAGAAAAAGAAAAGAGAATTTTTGTAGCTATGTGATCCGTTAGACGTTATCGAGCAGGAATGTGTTAATATATCTACTAGTATAAGAGTATCTATACTTAATATTATAAATACGAATAAATACGGTTTGTTTGTTTGTGTTGAATATGCTCCGAAACTACTGAACTGATTAGAAAAATGTTTTCACTGTTGGGAAGCTAGACTATTCCCGGACGACATAGGGTACTTTTGATTCCGGGAATGAGAGGGGAAGGAGGGAATAATTGACAAAAAAATACGCGCGGGTGAAACCGAGGAAGCGACCGCTAAAATATTATAAAGTAGCCTTTTTCACTCTCTAACTTGCAGAAAGGAGACGGGCGAAATTCCATAGAAAGTTGGGCCTAGATTTTTTTAGGATTACACTTACATATTTACTCTTATGATGTAGAGAATAAAGTATTATTTCAAATACACTACAATTTAAAGATCATCTCCATGGGAAAATATAGTTATAGGATGATTTTGATTTCCACAAAATAACCCCAATTGTCGAGTTCACTGGGTCCGTTGTGAGAAAAGCTTAGGTCGTTTGTTTACGCTGAAACCGTCCTTTAAACGTAGCGAAAGACGTCAATAATATAAACCAAGCATTCGAACAATAACACCAAAGAAATAGGATTCACTTATGAAAATCAAAACAAACTGAAACTAATGATTGACAAACGTTGTTTGACATTTGATTTTTTTTACTTTTCTGTTCTTTATTCTACGATATTCTACCGGACATATTATGCACTATGCACACAACACACCGGATGCACTACAAAACCAATAGTATTTTCATTTATTAGATTATTTTTTTATCCCTTGGTAAAAAAATATAATAAAATTGTAATTTAACTCTTTTAAAATTTGTGACGAATATTAAATATATTTTGAATTGTGTAACGAACACCTAAAATCAGGCCCAATTTCGCCGTTCTTCTTTCGTCGTTCGGTTGCTCTGTTGCGACGTGGAAAAACGATATATAAAATCTTTTACATATATTTATCCTATGAAAATTTAATATTATCTCGAAATAATAAGGAGCCTGTGTCCTTTCCCAAAGTCTTTTTCAGAGTCCGACTGGCTAGCTACCACCCGAACTGGTAAAATCTGCCGCCAGAACAGCTCTGGCTGTATTCCGGCAATATTACTGTGAAGCCAGTACACTTGAAATCAAAGGCTCGAAGATCAGATGAGTCTACAGTCTGGTAGCACATTAGGCGATGCTGGTAAAGTGTCCCTCTACGGAATATGCTGCAGTAACCGCTTACCATCAGGTGGGCTGTGTGTCTGTCTGCCAAATGAAGTAGAATTAAAAAAAGTCTAGTGTATGTCTGTACCAAATTTTATAAGTTTGGACGTAGAAGCGTTACAGAAAAACAGATACAAAATGAAGGTTTAAAAAATTAAGTAATATTAAAGGTTAAGGTATATTAAAGAAGTAGAGTATTGTAATCACCTAAGCTTATCTAAAACGAGTTTAAATTAGTTTAAATCCTTCAAAAAAACCAAAACAACAATAATTTCCCTAAGAATCTCATTAATGAAATCCCTTGGGATCGTTAGGTAAAGCGCACATGACCCCTTAGCCGGACCAATCTACCTAAAAGTTACGGAAGTCATTGGAATTAGTTATGGAAATTGGACGAATTAAGCCGTCCAATAATAGCACGGCCATTGGTTGCGATTTATGCCCTACAGCGGTCGAGCTGGAATAGGGATTATTGCCTTTTATAGGCTCTGATAGGTGTTATGAACGATTCCATATTGAATATCTGTTATCCGTTAATTTCGTGTTACATGACCAGTTTCACTGCGTTAGGATAATCCTCTCAATTTTTCTGACTTATCAAAAAAAAAATCGGTATCTCTGATATCTGACTGATAAAGTGTCTCTAAGCCCGATTGGACTCAATTTAACCTGGCCGTAAATTAGGGTTGATTTGAAGCATAAGTTTTTTTTTTATTTTAATCACCACTTGGTGATCACAAACCCAAGCTGTGTTTGAAAAAAACCAATACAAAGTTAGCTCGACCCGGGAATTGAACCCAGGACTCCGAGATCTCGGCCCGGTACCTAAACCACTAGACCGTTTGACTAAAATAGAGCTTTTATGGCAGCAGAATTCACCTAAAGAGATAGTCGATGTGAAAAAACCCTTATGTTCATTTTCATGTCTATAAGAAAATTTCAAATCCATTTCAGTAAATATCAACGTTACTGTCTGAAAAAAATAACAATGCCAATATTTACCTATTCAATCCTGAGTGATATGAAATCGGAACCCAAAGGGCGCTATTAAAATGAATGAATAAAGAAACAGTACAGTTTATTCTTATTTGCCTGTTTTTCGGTCTGTATTAATAATGCCCGACTCAATTGGGCCATGTGATAAAAACAGCATGATTTATCACTTTTCCCGGCCATTATGAATAATGCCCACCCTATCTTGGGCCAAGTAATAAAATAGGTGAACAGTAGTGTTTTTGTTTATTAAAAGACAAAAAACTTACAATTTTTTCATGAAAAGTTACCAAAAAGTAAGCGGCGTGTATATATTACCGGCCAAAGCCGATTTCAGGACAATCTAGTTTGGCCTAGGCTAAACTAGTTCTTACTAAGGGGGAAATCGACTCGGATGGATTATAGGTTAGAAGGCTAAGGCGGGAGCGGAGCGTAGCGGAGCTCCTGCCTTAGCCTTCGTGGTTATTTTTTTTTAAACACTGAAAACCATTTTTGTTTTTATTATAATAATATATTCTATGTTGACTTAAATTAGTTTAGCCTAGGCCAAACTAGTTTCGTCGTTAAGTCGTTAAATCGTTAATTTGGGGAAAAGGAAAAAAATTTATCACATTGCCCGGCTACAAGTAGGGAATTATTCATACTGCCCGGTCCAAGTGATAAATTCAAGTTATCATATACACTGATTTATTACATGGACCACGGGCCGTCGGGCATTATTAATAAGGGCCGGTCAAAGTGATAAATTAATCACTTTGCCCGTCGCTCTTGGGCATTATTAATAATGGCCGGTCCTTATTAATAATGCCCAGTTAATCACGTTGCCCGTAACATATACACGTATACTGTAACTAAGTCATACAGTTTAAAATAAAATTAAAACTATCAACTTGAAGGATCTATGAGCACGTCAGTGAACAGAATCCACAATCTTAAAACAAAAGAGTAAGGTTATTACGAAGTGTATTAAATTACTGGGTTCAAGTCATAAATTATTATAATCATCTTACGACGATAAATAAATAAGACAGATAAGATTTGCACCTTAAAAGGGGGAGAAAATTATAATTGATTTAATGAACGAACAAAGTTAATTTAAAACTACGGGGTATTTAAACTTTGATTTTAAAACGATTTAAACTTAATTGTGCTTACTTGAACTTGGCTTGCCTCGGGGTTTTACGTTTTATTACAAAAGCAAACATATTTATTATCAAAGAGTGTTCCAAGTTACATTACCAAATAAATTACAAAGTTAAATGTAAAATTTACAATAATCAAACAATAGTATTTAATTTAAACCAGATGAACATTACTTGTACTTACTCGTATATCTTTTTTAAATACATAAAAAACTTATGCATAGAAACACCTAGCTATGTTCAGTCATTGCCCATGGTCCACCTTCGTAGTTCACCCGGGTGTACCAAGGGCAATTATTTCTTCCCTTAGTTCACCCAAGAATATCCTTATACACTAAACATAGCTTGACTATGCAGAAACCAGATAAAATATCTTTTTTAAATAAGTACATACATTATATTACGATACATAGAAACACCTAGCTATGCTAATACACAAGAATTTCCATATTCCATACACACTAAACATAGCTTGTAGTATGAGTGTCAGAACATTACTTATAAATATCTTTTTAAATACATACATAATATTATAATACATAGAAACACCTACCTATGCTGATACAAAATAATTTCCATATACACTATTGTATGAACTGCGCGGGAATCGAGCCCGTGACCTGAGGATTCAGGCGACTGGGACCATATGAAACTGGGACCGCGGTCCCAGTTACCTGTTAACATTTTTGAATCGGTCGACTGGGACCATAACTTTGTTTTATTTATGACACCTTTTGTGCTAACTGTACTAAATCTTGTATTTTAACAATGGGTGGTCCCACTCGCCTGACGAAATAAATAAATAAAAACCAATCAGGCAACTGGGACCGCGGTCCCAGCTATGTAGTGGTCCCAGTCGCCTGAATCCTCCGTGACCTCTGGTAAAGCAGCTGACTCTTCAGCCAGTACACATTCGATCGCCTTTTTTAAACAGTACAAATAACTTTGAAGCATTGGTATTGTTCTCGACTTGTGAGCCAAAGATCAACACTTAAACACTTCCACTAGAACAGGAAGGTATTACTGAAATCGTTAATGTACCATAAAATGATTAAGCTTCAATTTATTAAGTCATACAAAATGAGGTCAACGGTACGCGCCCCTGACAGGCGCAATTTACGATGAAACTCCTCCTGATTACATCCGACGCAAACTTTAGTTCCATCTTATGTCCAATAACAATTCAAATTTGTCAATGTATACCTTATAAATTTACACAGTATCTTACTTTACAGAAAGCCTTGAACGAAACTCCCGCTATATTTTCCCGCGTACCTACGTCACTCGTTTGAGTGAGCGAGCGAGGGAGACAGGTACAGTGAATCGTGGGGAAAGAAAGGGATGAATGAAAAGCCTGGTCATAGATTAGGCGGCGCTGAGTGGACGTTTTGTGGGTCGGAAAATCGTTTCTCTGGGATGACTGTCGCACTTAACAAATCTTTCGGTTTGGGTTTTGGGACGAGAATGTTCCTTTTTTATGAGAATATACTTAGTGTATAAAGTGCTGTTTAATACATTTGATTTTCAAATGTTCTGAACTCAATACAGTTTTTTGGATTTTCACAAATGACATCTAATACACAATACAATTATTTCCACCTATATGAACTTAGCTGTCGAATTTAATTTGACCTTCAATCAATAGTCCTAATGTAGTTTATGCAAAAAAATATTAATTATTTCATTTGTGCCATATTTTTACTAAGCAGAGTAAATTAATTTAATTCCATTTATTATTAATTGTATTTACTTTTAATAAAACATACAATTTTAATCAGATCAATTCAAGGATCTTAAGTAAAACTACGGAATCAAATTCAACTTCTAAAAAAGATTGTATTTCAAAATTACTCAAACAAAAAATGAAGTTTCAAATTACCGATACAATTTCATTAGCAAACCGCAATTTAAAAGAATTCCATTCGTCTGTAATTCGCAGTTCTTATCTTAATACAAACGAATTTTGCTTAATTTACATAACAGCGAGTCTGCGACTTTTCCTAGCCGTTCATAATCTATGCCATTATCAGAGTGAGGGCCCAGTCTTTCTCGGTGCGAGCTTGCGAACGCATCGCCGGTTACCGAAGATTCAATAAAAAAAATATAGACGTGTGTGTGGCAGTGGCATAAAGTGGTGTGTTATTGTTGTCATCTGTTGGATTTACTTTTTTTTTCGGGTAAGCTGACACAGATTCTAAATGATTACGTTTTAGCGGTAGTACGGAAAAGATTTGGTTCGGAAAACGTTGCGTGCGTGTGTTTTGAGTGAAAAACGCTGCTTTGAATATAATCTATGCTATTTTTATACTCCAGGTTTTGAGAATTTGTTAATAGCTGAATGTGGACTAGTGTTTTCGGTTGTTTATTAGTGTAAGGTAATGTTGAGGCGAGGAATAGAATTTATTACCAACCTCATTATCTATTTCGATTAGCTAGGGACTAATTAATTATTTAAAACGAACGTTAGAGCCACAACGGTTTTGTCATAAAACCTTGTGCTCTGTTTTATAATTTCACGACAAAGCGATGTTTTGTACCTATCTGTTATACTAGACTTTTTTTTAAATACACATTTTTATCTACGGTTTATTTTTTAAATACCGACGTCTTTCCTTCCTTAGAATGGGTTCTAGTAGAACAATAAAACAGAAATTAGGGATGCAACTATACGGCTATTACGATAACGATACGAATGACGATACATCGTATTGACCCAACACGATAACGAATTACGATACGAATGCATTACGATTTTTGTTTAAAAGCATTTTATTGATATTTTTGAAGCTTTGTCTGTATCACTTTAGTTTGTTTCTTATTATAGAATTTTACAGACTTAGTAAAACAAAAACGTATCAATTGACGCATTTTTAATAGCTTAATTTATTTCATTTTTAAATCGATTCAATTAAATAGTCGTATTTAAAAAAAATGCTTTAATTTTATGCGTAAAACAAAAAACTATCAAGTAATAATGTCAAAAGGGCCGAGAACGTTCAGAAAATGACGCGACATGAGTTGCGTATCATTTGAAAATTAAAAATTATTAAAAAATATAATCGTTTAAATCGTATCGTAATGTTAACGATAACGAATGATCGTAATATATTACGATAATCGCCGATATACTATTATCGAATCCGTATCGTTACATACATTCCTAACAGAAATGTTATATTGTGACAATATTGATTTTCCAAAACTCATATTTTTGTGACAATTTCTTTCATGTGATAAAGTGAGCTGTAATGTTATCTATTTATAAAATGTAAGTTATGTTTCTAAAATTACATTACCTACCTTAATAGGTAACTAAATGTAAATATTAGTCACCTTCTTATAACCAAGTCCTCTTCAGTTACGACTTACGAGTGAATTTCAATTTATTCAATATTCTATTGTTCTTCATAAGTGCATAACAGTATTTGAAACAAAAAACTGCTGGGTACTTTGTAATTTTTTAGAACTAAAGAAAGAAATACCTACAGGTACCTTGGTATGATATTTAAAATTTAAAATATTTAAAAGGGTTAGGTATTTTCAAAATACCATACTGTGATGATGCTCTAGTTATAACACAAAATACTATTTTGTGTTATAACTAGAGCATCATCACAGGCACGATGAAGAGCACTGGCTTCACCACGCTTACAAAATGCGGATTGGTGGATGACAGACAGACAGACAGACAGACATGACGAATCCATAAGGGTTCCGTTTTTTGCCATTTGGCTACGGAACCCTAAAAAAGGCTTTGGCTATCTCAATTAACGAAGGTACAAACTAATTTGTATAAATAAGTAATAAATATCCTTGGAATTTATTCTCACAGGGCCATCTAAACCCGTAACCAAGCATAGCTTGTCACGCGAGGGGCTCCAGATAACGGGTACATTTTACTAAAATACCTACTGTTTTTGTAAAACATTGTACATACAAAGACAAACCCCCAGGTCGATATAAACAGACATGTTAATGTACACAGAAATGTTTGTACCATGCGGTCTACATTATCTCAAGATATCTTCTGCATCTAGTTATCCCAATTTTTAATGTGCATCATAAGTATTATTCCTCTTGTGTATAAACTTGTAGAGTATTTTATATTATCATTTGTTATTGCATATATTAGCACTACTCACTTTTCTTCTCTGCTCGGCCCAAATCCAATTACTGCCACATCAACATCGAATTCGTAGAAACGTAACAATCCTAGATTTAATATTAATTAAAGTTCCAAAGCTATCTAATTATCCCTGAGCGAAACAAAGCTGGAATGTTATTATAATATTGAAGGTACTTAGAAAAACCAACGTCTTCTTGTTATTTCAGCGAGGGCTGCAAAGTAGGTCATTCTGTAGGCCCCTAGGTATATGCTTAAGTGGCAAGTGAGCACTTTAGCGTGAGGTATCTAAGAGTGAAGGAGGGATATTAAACGAAGGGGACATTTTTTTACGTCGCCTTCTCCCGTTGGCTTGAGCTAGAGATAAAATTAATCCGTGATTTTTCATGCAGTTTGCTGAGAGGCACACATCCCACCTGATATTAAGGCTGGTATCACGCTGGCCGCACGCGCGTAGCATTATACACTGCCAGTTTTCTTTGTAGTTCAAATCGTCGCTATCATCCAAGAACAGCTATACTTGCTGATACGCGCGCTGTTCGCATACTTGTCAGCGTGATGCGGCTTATTCCATTGAGGAATACTTAATCAGGAAGCGTTACTTACATCGCTAAAGCCTTGCGGCCTCATTTCGCGGCAGCGGGAGCGGCGGCGCACGCAGGCGCAAGGCGCAATCGTAAATCATACTTTTGTGACTTTGAAAACGAAAAACTTCCATACTAAACTTTCATTTCTTTGCGGGGTGAATTTCCAAATATCCCTTCTTAGTGGTGACTCAAACAATTTAAAGAAACCCTGTTTAAGTTCCTTGGTCTTAAAGTTTAGGCTAAGGGTTCTGTACTGACTGCCTCTCAATCAGTCAGGCAGTCAGTCTGTTTTTCCGTTTTTTTAACCGACTTCAAAAAAGGAGGAGGTTATATGTTCGACTGTATGTATTGTTTTTTTTTTTTTTTTTTTTTTAATGTATGTCCGTCGATTTCTCCGTCAATTGTGAACCGATTTAAATAATTCTTTTTTTATTTGAAAGTGCATAGTTCAGAGGTGGTCCCATTGTCACCATGTCAGGATCTGATGATGGGATCCCGGAAAAATCAAGGGAAAACCTCAAATTTTATAGGCTGCGCCTACGCGTTACTTGTTTTTTTTGCGTCCGATAGACATCATTTTATGTTGATGAGCTGATGATGGAAGGTACAACTCCTTAACAGTTAGGAGTTAGGGGATAATTCTTTCAGTATTGTAGGAATATGTGGACCGTTAGTTGTATTTTATGTACTTTTGCAGCTAAGGTGATGATGGAAAGTACAACTCCTTAACGGTTAGGAGTTAGGGGATAATTCTTTCAGTGTTGTAGGAATATGTGGAATGTTAGTTGTATTTCATGTACTTTTGCAGCTAAGCTGATGATTACCCGGGGATGGGCTGGTCACTAGCCAATAAGGTTAGCACCGGCTCGTCCTAATCGGGTGTGAAGGAGAAACCGGGGGAGTGTAGTGGGTAGCGGACGCTTCGGTCTCGAGTCCCACACACGGCCGCGGGTCTAGCTAGCCTTTTCTTTTTTTTTTTTTTTTTTTTTTTTTTTTTTTTTTTTTTATAGTGGAGAAATCCTTTATGGATACCCCAGCCGCTTGGGGGAGCAGCTGAGGTTATGTCAGAGTTGCCCTATGTTGGGGGTACTGACTAAAACTCCACTGTGGCCTTCTCAAGCACAGGTTGGGGGGCCGGGTTGCTCTATGTCGAGATTCACACAATGCCCCCCACCAGCTGAGCTCTGCTGCTTTAGTGCAGCGCTCCTCAGGAGAAGCGAGCGTAGCCTCCCCCGTTTCCTCCTGGCACTTGGCAGTGTGAGGCCACCCCACACTGCCAGCATACTCAGGGATGCTCTAAAGGTACGAAGGTTCCCCACCCTTCGCACCAACATCCCTGGGATCCCCGTCTGGGGATTCTTACCCCACGCCGGGGAGTACGGTGGAGGTACTCTAAGGCCCCCAACCACAGGGCCGTCGGGTCTTGCTAGCCTGCGGTTATGGTGCATAAACGCATTCTTCTCCTACCCATGGTGCTGAACACTTAATGAATACCTAATATTATTATCAAATAATACAATTCTACTCGTATTTTCGCTATCATTATTATGAAAGAGTTTTACTCACTACCTACGTGTTATTCACACTAAAAATAGAAAAATAAACAAACTTTTTTTAAAAAAAATTAAACCGACTTCAAAAAAAAAGAAACAAAAAAACTACCTAAAAAACTGAAAAGCAAAAAATAATTTTAATAAGACATTCATCAAATGCGCTTATTGTCTAAGCCTATTAATTAAATTGTATTTTACGTGCTAGGTAGGTACCTACTAATCTGTTTGAAGTCGGTGCCAAGCCAAAGGTAATCAAAAATGATATATAATAATAATGTATTATAAAGGGTTACTTATTAATCCGCGGACGTAGGTACGTAATCTGGGTACCTACTATTTGGCTTGGCACCGACTTCAAACAGATTAGTAGGTACCTACCTAGCACGTAAAATACAATTTAATTAATAGGCTTAGACAATAAGCGCATTTGATGAATGTCTTATTAAAATTATTTTTTGCTTTTCAGTTTTTTAGGTAGTTTTTTTGTTTCTTTTTTTTTTGAAGTCGGTTTAATTTTTTTTTTAAAAAGTTTTTAAATAGAAGGACAACACAATCTTGAACCTTACAAGCAACGAATGAATAAGTTTAATTATCCAAAATATCTTAATAAACATACTTTTAAACCTAAAAATAAACCAAACGTGCCATTCCAAATTTAGACTTAATAAGTTTGGTAGGCAACTGATTTTTTTGGGAAATGTGGACAACACAGTAATCTAAATTATTTAGATTTCTGTGGTGTACAATTTGACTTGATTGCCACTTCACAGGTACAAACACAAATCAGAATATTTGATTGAGGAAGGCTTTAGTAATACTGTGATGTAAGCGATTACCTGAACTGTAAGAATCTTTAAATTAAACATCAAAGGAATTCGTGGTCTTAATCTCATTAGATTAGTTATGTCTGTAGCAAATATCTAAATCGGTTTAGTATTTAGGCGTGAAATCGCAACAGACAGAGAGACAAATATACTTACGTGTTTATATTGATTATGCGATACAAAATAGAAGAGCATGCGATTCATGCAATGGTAAGTCAATATTGCACACAGGGGAGTCACAGATATGTAGGTATATTGTCAACTTCAAAATAATATAAAAATGTGGCAATCGGTCAAACAACCACTCCTATGCGTATGAAATACACAATGATAAATTATGAATAGTGGTATTTACGAGTGGGGTGGGTCGTTAGACAAATTTACTGTTTGTTGTATCGACCATTTATGGTTTGAATTATCTGATAGCTTTGTGGTCGACTATTGATTTTACTTGTCCAGAACTGACGCCGTAGCGCTATTCTAGGTTTTCCTGTAAACGTACTAGGGTCTCAGTATCAGTTTGAAGTCTGAAAATGGTTTGAGCACTAACTTGTGCATTGATATATATCTTGCGTAGTTGGTGCATGTTTATTAAAGAAAGGGGAAAAAATGCAGAATTTAAATAAATCTGTAATAGCCTTAAGAGGTAGAGCGAACAAGAAACTATTCATCCCTTATTTTGATGGTCTCAATTTCCCCCATCGTCATGGATGTTTCTCGCAACCTCTTACCTTCCAATATATCGTTTGCCCTCATTAACCTTTGACTCATCACCCCGTGTCCAACGAGCCGGAAAATTGGCCTGCGATGGAAATCACTATTGCGAACGCTGTGTTTGCGAGCTCTTATAATAAGGACGTTGGAATCAATGTCAGTAAGTCATCTCTAAATGTTAATAATATTGTTAGTCATTTTTTACAAATGCAGAAATGCAAATCATTTGCCTTTTACCATGCTCGGTTAAAAGTGTGAATGTTGTATGTTATTTTAATAAAATTTGATAGTAGAGAATATACGTCATCCAACTAGTTTCATTCACATGATTTGTTGCCCGTGTTATTTTTTCAAATGTCTTCTTTTTTCTCTTTTTTTAAGTTTTTTCTTAAACTTCACACACACACACACACACACACACACACACACACACACACACACACACACACACACACACACACACACAGGGTATGCTTGCACCATGATTCAGGATTTAAAAAGGCCAGTTTTTACATTTGCCTTGCAAATAAATAAATAAATTTGAGCAACTGCTGTCTAACCTTTGTAAAACTTAACAGGGGAACTGAAGAAATTGGTTCAGGGCTAAATTTTCCATTCGACTTTGATAGTTCCTTACGATGTTTCCACCCCTACTGAGCTAGTAGTAAATAAATATTTTTTTCACTTACCTATTTATGAAATAGGACGCCAATAACAAAATATTCTCACTGAATTTTTATATACTGTGGCACTGTCTTCTAGATAGTCGCGTGTAGATTATCGTGCGTGAAAATCGAATGGCAAGTCACCTTTTGAGCAAACGGCACAATTGATTCACATCGCATCGTTGTTTTGAACTCAACAAGTAGAGATATTGAAACAGGCCACGAGTTTGATCTCTTACATTTCATCGTCTGTTGGTCTGTTATAAGAATTCTTAGCTATCTTATCAGGCGCCGAATGTATCCCAAATAATAAATTAGTCGTAATTTAAAAGAAACAATATAATAATTTGTGTCCTCTTAGCCTCTGCTGACTCTTTTTACGATCAGCTAACTACGCAAGATATTTTGCTTATTTAGTGCTCAAGCACATCACTAATCACTCTCTATTTCCACTGTCTCATATTATCATGGTGGGGCAGCAGTCTGACACAACCGAAACTAGATCAGAATTCAAGGCACAGGGTGTTTCACACTGAAAACTTTCAGATTCCAAATCGTGACCGAGTATTAGTGACAGAAGAACTAATATCGTTCCAACCCAAGATTAAAACCTAGAAACTGGTGCGGCTATGGTCTAAAAGAGAGGCCTAAATAACTGGCTACTGATTTACGCAGCGTCTCAGAGAAACGTAATGATTGCGTTTTTAGTCATGAGGAATGTACGAATATAATAAATTTTTGAATATTTTCTACAGCAAAATCTTCTTCCATACGAGGGTGACTGGGTCCAAAATGATTTCATTATCATAATGGCACCCTTTTAAACATTTCCGAGAGCATATTAATGCGGGAGATAGTACACTCGAAATAAAAGGCTGGAATTTCAGAGGCTTACAATATGGCGGCATATTAAGCTTTGTTTTTTGGTGTTGTGTTCCACAAGACTCGTGTAGTTGCCAAAATGAAATAGTCCTTTTTACATAAAAATGCTTTAATATGAATTAAGAACCGTAAGTTAATAAAGAGGATAATGATTTTGTCATTAATTTAAACAAAACGATTAAAATTTTTCTTCACCTTCACGCTTGTTACTACAAGCGTGAAGGTGAAGAAACTTATAGGCTACTTTTTATTTCTATGCTTAGTCACTCAAAATGTATCGTATCCGATTTAATTCTCTGGACAAATAAAATATCTCTGGACATTATTCACACAGCGCCATCTAGCCCCAAACTAAGCATTAGCTTGTGCTATGGGTGCTAGACAACGGATAAACATTACTTATATACTTTTTTTTTTGTAAATACATACATATTATACATAGAAACACCCAGACCGATACAAACAGACATGTTCATGCACACAAATGTTTGTACCGTGCGGGGATCGAACCCGCGACCTCTGGTGTAATAGCCGACTTCTCGACCAATACACCAAATGGCTCGTCAATTAAATTAATTACACTTTTTGCTACTAGGTACTCGTAAATCGGATACGATACATTTTGAGTGACTAAGCATAGAAATAAAAAGTAGCCTATATTTATTTTAATAAAAAAAAAATTCAAAAATTTTTTTTAAAGAAATCAGATTATCATCAATTTAACACAAGAAATAAACATAGGGTTGCTATTCCAAATATTAGACTTCAAAAGATTGGAAATTCTTTTAAAGGATTAAGTATTACAATGTATAATAAATTGCCAATGGATGTTGTTAGCTTACCCATAAATCAATTTAAGTCGTGTATCAAGACCCGTCTGATGAAAAAAGGTTACTATAAAATTGAAGATTTTCTTAATGATGGAGATCTGTAGATACTGGTAGTAGGAATGCTTCGCTCCCTGTCAGCGCAAACTGTATTTTAATCTGTTGTCATTGTTGTTATATCTACACTACGTCCTACAGTTATAATTTTTTCTTTATTATTATTATTATTTCTACATTCACACGAAAAACTGTATGGCTTAGTATAGATGGATTTATTATCATTGTTGTATAAATTTCTTTGGCGATTAAATAGAGTAACTGTCGAGTTTCTTGCCGGTTCTTCTCGGCAGATGACTGCATTCTGAATCCGGTGGTAGAGTCACTCTGTAATTGACGATTCATAAATACTTGATACAAGTTTACATGAATAAAGAATATTTTGATTTTGATTTTGATATTGATTTTGATTTTGATAATAGTAGTAGTCCTTTTCACGATCTAGTCCATATCTTTATTTAATTTATCAAAATATATTTTTTTTGTTTTATCGTTCAGTTTCTCTAGAATAACAAGCTTTTGCTTATTACTTTTTCAAACGACGTGATTTTTGGTATTATGATACTTCAATATGGTCAATAAATGTTATTCTTCTTTTCCGAAAATTTCATTGGCGACTTTATCCCAGAAAAGTTTCAAATTCCTTTTGCATAACGTCATGTCCATGCAGGCAAATACTGCGTTATAAGCTCAGTTGTTCGCACCTTGTAGTGACGGTTGGGTCCGATTTAAAATCTCGTACTGGAAAATGTAACACAAAGTTTTTCTCCCTGAAAAAATTGTCTGGAAGTCTAGTGAAGGCTAGTTTATCATAAAATGAACTCGCACCATCACTTTTGTAGTGTCCGCGTGAACACTATGAACAGAGGCTGAAGTGTCCCCGTCGGAGCGGGACATGACCCAGTTCACGCGGAGTGTCCCCGCATTGTCTAGCCGAGTATTCACGAATCATCACGCTTCTAAGAGATGCACGAAAACTTATGACGTGTTTGTAAATGGTTCATGTAAATGTAAAAGTGGTAGATATTTTTTTTGTGTGCGGAAGAATGCCTTATTTGACTTTATCCGCAGGCCAGCAAGATCTGTTGCGGCTTTAGACAAGTTAGGCCGCTTGAAGTCATCTCAATCAGCCATTAGCATAAAACATAATATTTAGAACTCTGCATTCAATTATACAGTTAAATGTTGGTTCCTCAAAACAATGAGTTTCAATTCCATTTTTGCACCCCAACCCGCAAGTCATCCAGTTTTGCATATATATTAAGGCGTATGTTACTAAGAAAGCTTTACTTCCTATTATGTACGGGGCAAACGAGCGTTTCATATAATGGTACGATATCACCGCTACCCATTATATGACACAAGTGCTTTAGATGCTAACAAAGACTTCGTCGCAAATTCGCAAGCGTCGAACTATACTAATGGAAGTCATCATCATCATTTCAGCCAAACGACGTCCACTGCTGGACATAGGCCTCCCCCAAGGATCACATAGGGGGGATTTGGGCCTGCAAGAGCCTCGTCTGTTATACAGCAGGGTGTACCACGTGCAGGTGAGGTTGGTTTGGGCCCCGTAAGAGGTTGTTTGGGACCCCTCACACCCCCTAATGGAAGTACTCTAAGAAAATAAACTTCGACCCGATCAATGAAAGATTTTGATTACGGTCGTAAAGTAAATGTTGCATTATCAGCCGAGCATTTGCAATTAGGAGAAATACTTAGTTCCGACCCTGTTCTTCCCAGGGGAAATCCTTGCTTGGGTTGGAGGCGTTAAACTGATGTACCTATAAGTTGTATAGGTAGCAAGAATATCACAGGATTAACATAAATTTTGAAGATCTGAAAAACTTCGTGGTGGCCACTTAGTCCACTTACCAAGCAAACCATGAATTCCTTCTCGTAAATTGAGAAACACACTTTGGCTTTCCATTTGCGTATTCCTTCTTTAAGTGCCTGAATTTCTTTGTTGCATTTCTTCTTTAAGCATAATGCTATGTTACTGGTTTTGCAAATGTCTATGAGCGTGGATGATCACAAAAAAAATCAGGTGGTCTGTTTGCCTGACTGCTAAATAGACATCACCTTACTTACCTAGTAGTACTCGTAGAACTCTGGACATAATCGTAATAAAAAAAAATGCTTTTATAAAAACGTAGTCCAATCTTATGTGATTAGGAACTGTCTGTCTCTGGCGGTAGTATTAAAAGATTCTCTACAATCTAACGGCACATTAAACTTCCGGGAAATAAAATTTCGAGTTACCGTTTTATGCCGAAGCTCAATATTGAAATTTCTGCGAATTCATCTGAATGTGATGGCGTGAAGACATCATTTTCTTCACCCTTTTATTTAAAATAATACGATAAAAATGTATCTATGTTAATAAGTTAATAAAATCAGTTGGTAGCCCAACGGAATAATACTGTTAGTGTTATGTTTTTTCAATAAGATAAAATGGTTGGTTGTCCGGTGCTTCACCTCATCAATAGACAAGTTGCTTAGGTATTCCAGAAATAGTGACTACTTTAAAACTACAGCAACTCTTCATAGAAGGATGAGCATTCATAAGTAAATTATCAAATTTTGGTGAAAGAGAATCGTGGCACCCGATGTTTAATATTACTACCGCCCAAAGACATCTGCAATAAGAGTTTCAGAAGTGTTGCCATCTTTTATACAAGTAAATGTTTCCACATTTACTTTTTTAAAAGAATAGGGTGGGTGTAGAGGAGGAAGAATGGAGAGTGATATGGGGAAGGGGAATTGGGGAGGGCCTGAACTAAGAACAAAATTGTAATAAGTAAAAAAATCAGAAATTATCTTAATCACTATAACCAAAACCGAAGTCGGAACTTCTATTACTAAGTAGATAGAGTAAACTCGCTTCCCGAAAATATCCCAAGATAATCCTAATGAGAGTCCATTAGGCGCTAATTAAGCATACCCAGTGATATGTGACTAGCTTGACTGGCCCCGTGGGTGTGAGTACGGGCGACAAGAGCCATAAATAGGACGGACTGTAGGGGTGGGATTGGGAATGCACTGCGAGGTGATGTTATCACATCGAGTTTTATATTTAGAATTGACAAGTTTTGTTCGAGGAACAAAACATGACAATTCTAAATTAAAGGAGGTAGTATTAATGTGAGAGCCAGTACACTTGAAACCAAAGGCTCGAAGACCAGATAAGCCGACAGTCTGGCAGCACATTGAGCGACGCTTCTAGGTGAAATGTCCCTCAATGGAATAGGCCGCAGTGACCGCTTACCATCAGGTGGCCTGCGTGTCTGTCTGCCAACTGTAGTAGTATAAAAAAAAACAGGCTTGGAACACCAGCTTTTTATTACATTTTCCAAAAGTAGTTAAAGTATCTGGCTATTTAATACCCATTGCAGGGCAATGGCCTCCACCATTCAATCAATAAACCGTAACAGTGATTGGGTACTGGGTAAATCATAACTGGCGGTAAGTGGTGCTAGTGAAATTACTGGGTATATGCGAGTCGTCTCGGTGTAGCGGGCGCAGAGCAGTGCCAGACAGTAAATGCTTAGTTCCTGTTTGGCACTGAACTATCTACTCACTCTAATATCAAACGCATTTACATACATCCCTAATACTACTGTTTACTACACTAGATACGAAATCTTACAGTAAAGACAGCCTTCGGAAATTGTACACTTATTCATGTCATGTTTGGGTCTGAATAATAGGCTGTTTCAAATGAAGGCATTCATATTCGTATGGTAATCACATACAATTGATGACTACGGTAACTATATACGATATGAAGTGGTGCTTATATCAGGAATCGTCATTAGGTAAGTGTGATAGTTTCCCTTTGTCAACCAAAATGGACGGCTCGACTGGAAAAGTACCTCTCACAGAAGTCCATCGTATTAGTAGTAGTTAGCATTGCTTACCTTTTATGTAAGCAAGTGTACCGGAGCTCCGCATCGCCCTCTCAACTCCTTATATAGCCCATTGCCCTTGCACATTAGTGTGCCTCCCATAAAAAAAGAATACCTATAAATAGGCCACCTCGACTATCAGTTAAACATAATATAATTTCTGCAATCTGAACATAATTAAATCATGATATTTCACTAATCTCTTGCAATTCGAAGATAGCTTTTTTATACATTTTTATCACATTCTTATTATCAAATTCATTTTTAGATCTAACCATAACACGCTCATTATTATGCTGATTTATATGATTGTTAATTGCGTCTATTCAGCTTAAACTAATCACAATCCCCCATCCTATTTAAGCTCCGCGTACACGAATTACTTTTATCAGAACGAAGTGAGCTCAAACACGAACGTCTCGTGTAAACTAAGGAATCAATATCAAACGGAGTATAAACACACTATCTGTTTTCTATCCAAACCTCCCCTATGTAACCGCAAACTACCTGTTTACTTGGTAAATAGGCTAAAATCACCCACTAGGTAGGCAGGGCTGCCTTATTGAAAAGGTATGAGAATCCAATCGGACTGAGTGGACTCTCAGATTCTCAAGAATACTTGTCACCTAAAGATGAGCACTGTCTACTTTCCCATCTAAAGAACAATGGCAGTTTGATACCTGCATGTTTTTTAAGGTGTCTTAAAACTTGACTTATACAAAAACGATTATTAGAATTAGCCTGATTTTTACATCATAACACATTTTTATTTAAAGGCCGATATAAAATCTTGAATTATAAAAACCTCTCAGTTGATTACAATATTAATATCTTACGCGTTTGTGTTGCCGCTTTAGAAAAAATAACACATTTATATTTTTTTCAATAATAAGAAAAAGGAATAAACATAATTGATTTCAATGCAATGTGTAACTTAGAAATTATATATCATTAAAAATAGCACAGTGGAAGTTCCCTTCGTACATAAAATAGCGTAATGTTTCTTTATTGGTAAAAATGTAACTTTTAAAGCTGTCTCGTGTAATATTTAACTATCTGCCAATTGCAACACTGCTACCAAAGTTATTTTGACAGCAGGAAACTGCAAAGCAATTTGTTTGACAATCTATTTTTTTTTATAGGTTTTGGCTTTGCACGGTTTGTACTTTAGCCACAGACGATATTTAAAAGGTCCAGTATTCTCATAAATGTTTTAGGAGACTGTTTATTTTTCCTCTGACTGCTTCTAAGATGACTATTTTAATAAAAAATAATTTTATTAATTACTAAAAGAAGAAAACAAACAAGGATTTGTTTCATTACCAACATAACCTCAAAGTACAAAAATACTTATAACTTTTTTTTGCAACCACCGTTTGTTAAAATTCTTTTTGGAAATGTTTATGTAATGCAATTGCTAGTGTATAAGCATTTTTTAAATCATAGACGCCCTAATTTTTATCCAGGACAAACGTAGTATGGGACTTTGCCATTGTTCTTTCGAATACAATTCTCACCGATAAAGTAGCTACTACGTTTATTGTTAGATTTACAGGGGATTTTCCGTAATTAACCTTTAAAGTAGGTCATTGTGCGTGAGAATGTTGCCTGCGCCGCCTTCGAACAATACAAGCTCGATCCAGAGGTTCAACACTTACCATATCACTAAGAGCTTTACACAAGACCCCACGGTATGTTGCCCTTACAACACCACATCGTAACACGTTTAGTGGGTAGCTCAACTCTTCCAAACGGGGATCAGAGAGCTAAAAGTGCAGCACCACCACCTGCATTGCGAATCCCTGTCAAAATTGAATAAAAATTACTCGTTACACTCTGGATCATGGTGCGTGCATACTCTGAGTGGATCAGGACAAAACACTCAAAGAACTCACTTTTGACCGCCTCCGTGGAACAGTGGCTTAGCCGGGTTTAAAAAAACACGGAGGTCGTGGGTTCGATTCCCGCCTTGGGTCTGGTTAGTGGTAGGGCTATTCAGAATCCGACTGGCTAGCTGTCCCCCACAGGTGAAATCTGCCGCCATAACAGCTCTGGCTGTGTTCCGGCAATTTTAATGTGGGAGCGAGTACCTACACTTGAAATCAGAGGCTCGAAGATCAGATGAGTCTACAGTCTGGCAGCACATTGAGCGACGCTTCTAGGGAAAGCGTCTCTCAATGGAATATGCCACAGTGCCCGCTTACCATCAGGTGGGCTGCGTGCCTGTCTGCCAACTGACCTAGTATAAAAAAAGGACAGCAACCCTAAAATACCTTGATTTTCCTCGCGAAATGTCAACTCTGGTGTAAATACCGTGATTTATATGCGGAACCAAACGGAATGCCTATTATTTCGGGAATTTGATTTATGCCTGCCATTCCGAACAGCGAGAGGTGAGAATTTTCACGTTATAGTTTTCTGATTGATCGTAATATTATACTGGCGCCTTTTTACTTTTGCCGGGAGCTCAGGAAATAACATTGTAGTGTTTGTGTGTTTGTCATCTACTTTGCCAAGCAATTCATCAAATTGTATTGAAGCTGTGAGTGATTTGGTATACCTACACATGAAAAGGGTTACGGATAAAATAGTGTTATTGTTACCAAATATGGAGCATACAATATGCCAATGAGAAAAAAAAATACAAATTAGACGTAAACTGGTGGTCTTAAAGTGAAAAAAGGAGGAATGAACAAACATAACACTTAAAGTTTAGTGATTACTGTCACCCATGGACATTTGCTACACGAGAGGCTTCTTAAATACGTTCTCAACCCTGAAGAAACCTCTCTTTTTTATGATCATTAGGTCTTATCTTATCGGAAATACCGGGGAAGGTAATTCAATCAAACGCTGGATTGTGCGTGGCCAAAATACATATTGCGACCAAAGATTTAAATCTTTGATTGCGACGCGTACTTTTGTAGACAACCAAGCAACGAGCTGATGATTGACACTTGACACACACACTGACAAAATAATGCGTTGCTAACGTTACGGACAGGCGCAGTTGACGTCATTTTTAGCTCAATTCCAAAAGGTATTATCAATAGCTTTGAGCGGATAATATTTATATTATATTCAGCAAAACTGTTAATTAAAACAGGTCTGATTTTGTTTTTAACTTCCCTTTTAATATTATCATAAGCTCTTTTAAGGGGTCAAAAACCTTTTTGACCACTACGCAGTCTGCTAAAACATCAGCGGTCATACCTAATAATATTTGTGCTTAAATATAATCGAGGCAGACAACAATATAACAGGTAACAAGAACCGTGAGAATGTATTATAATTTTGATAACGGGTTGAGTTGAGAACAATTGATGTCTGTGAAATGAAAAAAAAAAACCGGCCAAGTGCGAGTCGGACTCGCCCATGAAGGGTTCCGTAGCAGCTAATATCATCATAATATAAAAGTTCTTGTAGTTCTTTGTAAGTTTGATCGATGTTTTTATATTTAAGTTGATTGAATGAGAGGAAAATTGCGGTTAACGATTTATGACGTATTAAAAAAAAACTAATTACTTGATCTCGTTCAAACCAATTTTCAATGGAAGTTTGCAAGTTAATGTATATCATATATTTTTTTTTAGTTTTATCGTACTCTTATTTTAGAAGTTACAGGGGGGGACCAACATTTTACCACTTTGGAAGTGTCTCCCGCGCAAACTATTCCGTTTAGAAAAAAATGATGTAAGAAACCTTATTATCATTTTTAAAGACCTACATAGATACCCCACACGTAAGGGTTTGATGAAAAAAAAATTTTGAGTTTCAGTTCTAAGTATGGGGAGCCCCCAAAATTTATAAACTAATTACTTGATCTCGTTCAAACCAATTTTCAATGAAAGTTTGCATAATAATGTACATCATATATTTTTTTAGATTTATCGTTCTCCTATTTTAGAAGTTACAGGGGGGGACCAACTTTTTACCACTTTGGAAGTGTCTCTCGCGCAAACTATTTAGTTTAGAAAAAAATGATGTAAGAAACCTTGTTATCATTTTTAAAGACCTATCCATAGATACCCAACACGTAAGGGTTTGGTGAAAAAAAATATTTTGAGTTTCAGTTCTATGTATGGGAAGCCCCCAAAATTTATTATTATTTTTCTATTTTTGTGTGAAAATCTTAATGCGGTTCACAGAATACATCTACTTACTAATTTTCAACAGTATAGCTCTTATAGTTTCGGTAAAAAGTGGCTATGACATACGGACGGACAGACAGACAGACAGACAGACAGACATGACGAATCCATAAGGGTACCGTTTTTTGCCATTTGGCTACGGAACCCTAAAAACTACTTGGCACAAAGATAGTTGCACAGTTCCGCACTTTTGATTATAGAAACTTATTGTACTTGAAACCAAACTCTTGATCAGAGAAGTTTTTCTACTCCGTTTGTTTTAGCATGAGTTATAAACCAAAAGCTTCTTGATTATGAAAAATCGCATGTCAAAGTTAAAATGCGTACTACATTACGTGATTCTTTAAGTGGGCGCATTTATTATGACCGCCATTTGTCAAAAACCACTGCTTCTTTGTTTACATAATTTGTAATGCTTAAAAAACGAAGTATCGTTATCGCAAAAATTTCGAAGACGGAACCAGATGTATTTCAATTACTATTATTTATTATTTTCTAGTTCTACATTCAACAAATTGCTTTTATCTAAATACAAACCCTTCATTACCTTGAGTTATACACAAGTCTCAGCTGTGAGCTGAAATTGCCAATGTAAGTTAAGCGTTTGCATTCAACTTTTCTTTCTCAGTCCGTAAGCGACAGGAAGAAATTGCTTTCCATTACCGTTTAAATTGACTGGCCCTATGCTGGCATTGACCCTACCCTGAGGGCTGGAGATCGTGGGTTCGAATCACACCCGGAACCAACATTAATGTGATGGATTTGAAAGTTGTTCTTTGTCTGGATGTGTGTTTGTATTTCAGTATATATTTGTGATACCTTTGTTGTTTCTGATACCAATAAGCTTACGCTACTAACTCTTGGATCAGTTCTGAGATACGAGTAAGACAACGGCTTACACCTGACTACTACTTTTAATATATGAATACAATCTACATATTAAATACTTTTGCTTAATACGTTATACATAGGTAGGTTTATCTAACACAGTTCAATGTCTGACGAGCCGCTTGGTGTAATGGTCGAGAAGTCGGCTATTACACTAAGGGTCGCGGGTTCGATCCCCGCACGGTACAAACATTTGTGTGCATGAACATGTTTGTTTGTATCGGTCTGGGTGTTTATATGTATAATATGTATGCATTTACAAAAAAAAAAGTATTTAAGTAATGTTTATCCGTTGTCTGGCACCCATAGTACAAGCTATGCTTAGTTTGGGGTTAGATGGCGCTGTGTAAATAATGTCCTGGGATATTTATTATTATTTATTATGTATGAGATGTTGTCCAATATTTATTTATGTAAATTTATAAGAACCAGGTGGCGTTCATGTTGTATCATACCTACTTTTTCTTTCGTGCTAGGTACCGATTCACCTTCATCTTCTACGAATTAATTTCCTTCGAGCAAAGATAACAAACCAACTGTATAGACAAAGGGTAATATTTTAAAATGTTTGGTAAATATTCTTAAATCATGTGTAGGCCAAATATTTATGTTTTAAGTGTAAACTATTTGGTCCGGTTCGAAATTTTCCGTGACGCATCGTGCAGTTATGCAAAAGCGTCTTTTTTCACAGAAAAACAATGGTTTCCAATCAGCTTAAATCTTTAAAACAAACAAAGCTCTAAACCAATTAGTAACAGTACAAAAGGATCTACGTTTTCCTAAAGCTTTTTCAACAATGTTTTACTACGTTAGTACTATTATTCTGTGGTTTTACTAAGAATAGCGTTTGATAAAAGCTCCCCAAAATGTCGTTGGGACTATATCAAGGACAGGTAAAGAAAGAAAGAAAGAAAAACATTTATTGACCACCATCACAAAAACAAAAAACGTATCAGAAAAAAAGAAAAGTGAATGAAGAAGCAGATAATATAATAAAACATATAAAATAAACATATAATTAATATAAAGGTAATGTAACATTCCATAGACCAACTTCACTTATTATTTGCTTTGTGATATAAATATCCTAATTGTTCATTGCTTCTAAATAATACATTAATCAAAGGTTCATTGTTAACAATCATGACATTCCATAGCAGCAAAATCTCAACCGCAGCAGTTTTCTCGTCAGAAAAATGTGTTGTTAGTATTTTCGTTCAATTTAATTCCACAAAGCAATCAGTGAGCGAGCGCTCAAAGCTACCTTATCTATAAACAACAGCTCGCTTATTTGTCCAGGCAGTAAAATTTAAAATTTATCACCGCGGTTTGAGCTCAGTCTGAATAATTCATGCTCTTCACCTCAGTGATTCAATTTGTTTTGAGAATCGCTTCGTTTACTTGCTGTGACGTCATAATGCTATTGAGAGACGAGATACGGCCCGTATGCATGTGTGAGAGTGAATTCATTTTGGGAGACTGGGTTATGTAAGGGAAATGTTTTGGATTTCTGCATTGTCTCTGGGATTTTTGAATTTACTGTGTGGATAGTAAAATATATAAGACGTCTTCACATACATTGATCTGACCCCAAAATAAGAAGCTAGAGCATTTATAAATTACGAATGTACCACAAATATATCCCTCAATAAAAATACACATCTAGACACAGACCAAACAGAAATGTTAATCACCTAAATAGGTATTTGTCCTCGGTGGAATTCGAATCCACGACACCTGGCACACAGGGTATCCCTAAGCTATGTTCTCTCGAGCCAGTCATGTACGAAATACGTATAGTACATAGGAGACGTCACCCAGCTATTTACTTAAATTGGCAGTGTTAAAGCCTTCCGAGGTTATGACAGAGTTTATACGAACAGAAAAAGTAACTCGTAAAAAAATGTAACTCGACTTGTGATTCTCCTCCTTTTTGAAAGTCAAAGATAAAAAACAAAAAATAAAGTCACTACACAGAGGCAATATAAAAAGAAGTAAACAATGTATTAAACTTCTGCCAAAGGAATTATATGGACATTCGTCGCTTCTTATTGTTTGACCTCTGTGAAGTTCGGACGTCGCGGCGCTTGTTTCCACTTCATTGGGACTAATAATGAATCTCTTTCCTCAACACAAACATTGTACATTTAAGGGGAGGTATTATGTTTTATGCCTTATCAGTTGGCGGGCAGACGCGCTGTTCTGTCTGAAGGTAAGCGGTCACATCGGCCTATTCTACTGATGGACACTTACACAGGAAGTTGTACTAATTGTAGTACACGTACTGGCAGACTTGTTGATCATCTGTCGATGGAGTGGGGGCAAGATCTACGTGCACTTGAGCGTGTACTATCACCTGCGTGCGCTATTGGTCAAAGGTATGCTGCTGACCAATATCGCTCGGGAATGTCAAAATCGTGTTCTGCGCAAACCCCACCCGATAGTCTATGAACTTCAAGCCCTTGAGTCCAAGTGTACTGGCTCACCAAATTAATATTGCAGGAACAAATCCAAAACTGGTTTGGCGGCAGATCTCACGTATTGGGGTGTTGGCTTGCTAGTCGGACTCTGAAAAAGTCTTACCAGGGACCAGGCCTGAGGCGGGAATCGAATACACGACATCCGGGCTTTATGCCAGGCTTTGTCAGTGTGACATAGAGGCGGTGCGAGGGTAGACAAAGTCTTGTTACTTTTGGTCATTGCCGAAGTAACTTATTTGTTTAGCCATGGACTAAATACATGGGAAGAAGCATTAACGTTTCCGCGGTGAATTGCGGCTACTGGTACAACGGATATCCAACTACGCAGGGCACAGTATAGTGCACTAATTAGTTTGCAGACACAAGTGCATTCTCAATTCGCGTACTTCCATTATAATCCTCCTAGCCGAATTTTCGACTACGGCGGCCAATCTTTAAGATCAGCCAACTAAGCAGGATATATTATAGTGCACAATTGAGTGCGCAAGCACAGGTGCACTCCCTATTCCCTCACTCCCATAACACGGTGGAACAGCAGTCTGACACGACCGAAGAGAGATCAGGCGCAGGACCTAACCCGTTGGTTCTGCGCCTGATCTCTCTTCGGACGTGCCTTCCGAAGCACGGAATCATCATTCTTTTCAGACATTCAGGTGATTCAAGCCTGCAATGTCCTAACCAAACTGGAAACATTTACACAAAGTGCAGATGCTCCCCGCGGGATTCCAACCCACGACCTCCGAGTATTAGAGCCCAACGCTCTAACCACTGTACCACGGAGGCAGTTATACTTCCATTATAGCCTGATAGGAGATCATTACTCAAACACGTCCAACATTTTCAACATGATTTCACGATTTCTTATCAGCAATTGTGATCCATTTTGTATGCCACAAACACTACTGGGTGTCCACTTTTAGACAAGATATTGATTTCTCTGTTTTCCACGGGGATTTTTTTCTAGTTAAACTTTGAACACCCTGAAACATCATCAAGATTGACTATTTTTACTATAGCACGTTTTTTATTAAATATTTTGGGTTTGTGATCCAACCCACATTTGGAAAGCGCAGTTGTTTAGCCAGCAATCATTAATGTAGCGATGACTTGATTTACTTATCAAAGTAAGACGTTAATAATTGCTGTTTATAGCCCGACCATTAAAATAAAAAAACCTCGCCATATTGCGGAAAAATATTGGAACTAAGTCTTCAAGTGGCACCAATCAAATAGAAAACAATAAGATAAAATATGATTTATTATTGCTGTCTGTCAAAGTGTTGTCAATTGTCAACCATGCCTTGTTATTATTGGATATTGTGAGTTTTTTGTGAGTATAACCATAGCAACCCAGTGTTGCTATAACTGTAGCTAAAGTGGCGCCTCCAGAGCAGGTTTTTTATTTTCTTGGTCAGGCTATACTTAGCCCCCTCCCCCATCAACAAATGAATGATAAAAATTTAAATTGAATAAATGAAATATTTTAGTTAGTGCGGAACCCTACACGCTTGTGTCCTACTCCCACCTGTCAGTTGTTTTATCTCTGATGTTTGTCATTCGCCAGGCAGCGAGGGTGCTTGCCTTTATTACCGTATTAGCCATTCGCACGGCTCGGCCTAACTAAAACGGCCCGTTTCATTACCCCAGTCAATCTATTCTCTGTCTCTGTTACAGAATGAATAGAAGAGCAACGTTTTGCCACAGTATACATAGGTATATAGGTATTTTTATAACCAACTGCAAAAAAAGAATAGAGGTTTGCAATTCGTCCGTATGTTGATGTGTCCATGATGACATTTTAATGGATGATACAATTTAATTTTTTTTTTATTTTAAAAGCTGGTACAAAGTATGTCTTATTTAAGGACAAATCGACATTTACGAAATCGGACAAGAAGTTTTTAAGTTATCCCTAATAAAGTGTATTTCTTTAACTTCTAAATTGATGATGTTCTTATTGAATACTTGTAGATGTCAAAAGAAGTGACTTACAATGTGCAGCCCATTAAGTGAAGGTCTTCACAAATATGTTAACAAAAAGTAAACCAACTTCAAATAAAATGTGGACTAAACAGAATTATTTGGTTTTTGAATTTGAGACTTCTCCGGACCAGAAAAAAATCTCCACCCAAAAAACGCACGTTGCACGTTCGATGGCAATGATTTTTCTTTCTTGAAGCAATGTACTATCGAGGTCACCCGCGCGTGATCACCCTAAAGGCTAAAATCCTGTGCAGTATTTTCACGTTTACAAGCGCCGCTCCTAAGAAGTCACGATGCGCGTGCACGGTATATTTTTCCAAAAGTGATCACGCGCGGGAGACCTCGATCGTACATAGGTATCTTACTGTCCTTACCGCTCTGTGTCTACACGGCACTCTTGCAAATTGTCTTGTTTATCGCGATCACTTTGGCAAAATGAGTTCATTTGCCTCCAACGACGCGAGCGAATACATAATTGATCAACATCTATTGAATAACAGCGGAATATGGATGCTTTATAACGAAATTAGCTCCTTTTCTTATTTGTTAAACAATTGTTAACTGGAATGTCACTTTCTTTACCACACACACACTTGTTATTAGACTTCAAACAAAGGAGGTTTTATGTTGACTGCTTAACACATTCAGTGCGTTACGACCACTATTTTGACGTATTCGCCTTTCCGCCAGCGCGGCAGCCCTCTGTCCCTGTTTTACGCTTGGTGCGGGGGCTATTTTTCTATGTTCCCATACGTGTATAAAAGAGATAATGGTATTCCCATTTTTGTTGTTTCTAGTAGAACAATAATCTGCAAAAAAAATGTACGGCAAAATAATGGTCGTAACGCATAGAAAGGAAATTGTTTTCGTCTGGTGCGGTACGACCAGTATTTTGACGCACCCCCCCAGCCCCGCAACCACACGCATGCGCCCGCGCTGAGCACTAGTTCTGCCTGTAATATCGACACGCGTATCGATAGATTTTTGGAGGCTCGCGATAACGAACTGATCGCGAAAAAAACTTGTCATTAAATCTTATATTGTGTGATCTCTGTGGTTAATATAAATGTAAAATTGACAGGTGCCAAATTATAAAATCGCAATTGGTTAAATAAACGCTAAAAACAAATAATTATATAATAATTACCTCAGATTATATTAATAATGATTGAAAGTAAACTAACGATTTTCATACTTTTTTCCTTAATTGATTATATTCTAGTTAAAAATATGTAACATCTTTTAGGTCTGAATAAAAAAAATCGATAAAAATCATTTGTTGTTTAACTGTTTAGATCCCATCACTAGTATTTTTTCGCTTCTATGCTAAACGCCTAATATATGGTCGTAAATCTATGATTTCGAAAAATGCTTATATCTTCCAAAATATCCTTCAGAACCCTGTGCTACGGCAGTTGTGTATAAACAGGGATATGACCTAAAGGTTTGAAAAAGAAAATCTTTGGTACGATGAGTTTCCACGTCTGTGTAGGCCCTGGAAGTCAGGTCGTGGTGCGTCAAAATACTGGTCGTAACGCACTTCTGGCTTAGGTACGTACGACCAGTATTTGTTCGTAACGCAGTCGCGGCAAGTTCAGGTTTTTGTGCCAACGCACTTAAAGTGTTAAAAATCCGACACTTTTGGCCTTCCCGGGAATTGAACCCAACCTAAGACTAAGCCTAACCTAAGATTAAGCCCTGACAAATTTACAACTTACGAGTATTACGACACCAAGCCAGCTTTGAAAACAAACCAATCGTTTTGAAATATTTAATATCGCCTAGAGGTCTTTACTGGCTAAACCATCAAAGAAATCCCCACAGAGAAATCCCTTCGCTTAGATATTCAAGACAAATCGAATTGTAAATGATTTTCTATTCCGACAGTTGTAAATAAAACGAAAAAATACCCGGAGTAGCCCGGTCCCCGAAGGCACATCAAAAGAATGTCTCATCTGTCAGTTTCACATTGAAGTTAGACGCGGTTTTACGGAAGCGAAATAAAACTGTTTACATTATGCGTAGGTATGCGGGAAATGACTGCGTTGAAAATATAAACATTCCTATTTGTTGTAATGTAAACAGGTGCGCTTATCGGTGCCCACGAGTGCGTGACGTCAAGATTCACGCTCGTTTGACTATAGATTGACTATAGAGTTGAATTTAACCCTTTCCCCGCCACGCTTTTTTCCGAAAATGGTGCCCCACACGCCACGGCGATTAAAAAAAAAATCCAAAAAATTATTAGGTTATACTCAACTCATTCAGGCAAGTAAAAATACAACGTTTCTTGATCATGTTTTTTTGTCTGATATATCAGACATTGGCGTGGTGGGCACGAAAATGGTTTGTCTGATATATCAGACATTGGCGTGGAAAAGGTTAAAAGACAACTCTTGATAATGACAGTTTTCATAACTACCGGTAACGTCATTGATAGTGTTATTAAAAAAGAGGTAGATACGGCACTAGCGCTCGAAAAATGATCCGCTCATATTGTGTTAATTGACACAAATCATTTTAGACGCATAATGTCAACGGTTGGTGAAGCACATAGATTTAGTATATCTCGACGGATCAAATTCTAATCGCCGTGCGTCAAAGGATGGCATATCTACCTCTTTTTTAAATACACTATCAATGGGTAACGTAACGTTTTGGGCTTACTTACTAAGATGGCGCAGCGACTCAAAATGAGTTTTGACCTCCGTCTTCGTCTGGTTTGTGACTGTGCGGGAGGCCAAAACCACCCATAGTCGACACGCTGGCTCGTTCGCCGCCTCTGACATGAAAAAGGAGAAGTATTTTTTGGAAGAAGACTTTGCCAATTCCTTACCCTTCTTTGGACTTCTAAGATTTTGACAAAAACGTTAGCCGACTTTTCCAGTCTTTGACGAGTTTTGCGCAATCATCTTGTCGCGGTGGGTAGTCGGCTTAGGAGCCGGGTTGTACCATTAAATTGCTCTATCTTTAACGAAGTAAGACTGGCATAGAGGAAGGACCATCAGTGCATAATGGTCTGGTTGCGACACGGGGGTGCAAATCGTCACTGCTAGATCCCCAAGAGGGCACGTTTTTAACAGAACACAGTTTTATAGCTTACTCCTCATGGATAATGTTTCATATACTTAAATGGTTAGCTGTAAAGAGCAATATGTACTTCCAATCTTTACATCGCATAGCATCGTTCCAATGTTAACCTCGTTTACAATTTTAGGTAAACTACAGGCAGTGAGCTTGTTAGATTTATCGATCTTATCGGAAAGTACTTAAGCTCGCGAATAAACAAACACATAAAATGTACTAGTCTGTTTACACCACACTAACAGCCATAGCACTGCTTTGCTCGCCGTCAACAATACTTGCACACAACGTAAACGATCTTCGTCATCGCTTCGTCGAAATCTCGGGTTACGCGATTGAGCAGCGTGCAATTGGTTTGGCATCTATTTCACGCTTTAGTTCACTCTAATACTCTAGGACTATTACTCAAGGTTGTTTGGTGAAATACAAAGGGACACGTTGATCTGAACTGATTCAAAGCAATGAGCTTAAGCACTTGTGTTATGAATATTAGAAAGTCAACTGATAACGCTCGACAGTTACCCCGCGAGATGACAATATTTTAGACTGTTTAGACTAGTTTAGTTGACAAACGCCTGTCTGTGAACTGTACGTCAACTGTCAGCGGCCACTGCGGCATACCTACACCTACAGTCTGTTCACCTGTCCTTTAGCCGCTATATTGGCAGCATTGCCTACGCTTTGTAAATCTGTCAAAAAACAGATTGAAAGTATTGAAAAACAGTAGTACCAATATAGCGGCTAGAGGACTTCTTATCGTGAACGATCTGTACTCCATTAAGGAACACGTTACCAGGAAGCGTCTCTCAATGTGCTGACCATAGAAAAGAAAAATGGAGAGAAAATTTTCTTGTTCTGTGGTGCTGACACACTGTAGGGTTATTTGATCTTCGAGCCTTTGATTTTAAGTGTACTGGCTGCCACATTGATATTGCCGGAACACAGCCTTAGCTGATGAGTAGTGTGGTCGAGCCAAATTGTTTCAAAAAAGAAGCCGGCACATCAGAACGTCCTTGTGAAGGATCAAAAATGAATGTATTTCCCATAAGAGAATTTGATTACGATCATGAAGTTCATCATGGAATCTTAATAGGATACTACTTACATGAGCCTGAGAGAAAATCCGTATCACGGAATGTAATAAAATGGAAGATAACAGGCTATCTTGTTACCACTCGGGCGGTGTCGACTTTCCTTATATTGTGTCGGTATTTACAGTACTCGTGTGGATATTGGATTGGAAACGGACGAAAGGTCTACGCTTCGCAAATCTTTGCGATCGACTCGAACGTAGGGGGATTGGGAAATGCTTACCCAGGGCCAATCAGTCTTCCACTTTGAACAGAAATCGGTGTATGCGAATTCGCTCTTATTTATGAAGTAAACAGATATATTGGTACACAAATGTATTGGTATTGAACTGAATGTGTTCCGGATATATTTCGTGGAGCTAGATACTTGAAATAAAGAACTTGAACTATGGAGCCTACTTTGTGTAATCAATTTGGCAGTTCTTTTACCAGGTGTTTTTTTCAACGGTGCAACGTAGCTGCTTTCCTTTAGTTAAACATTTTCATTTTTAAAATGGGTGCAAACCCAGCACGAAACAAATATTTAAGGTGCATTAACAGATCTGTTTGTATCTATCAGGGGTTTCATGTACATAATGTGATTTTATTAAGTATATGAAAAATGTTTATCTTTTACTACGATACGAGTATATCGCAGAATCGCATGGATTTATAAATAATGCCCAAGGATATATTTTATATTTATTGTAATCAACGTTTCTTTTAATTCTATCCAAAACTTAAGGACAGAAAGCTTACCGTATTATACTGAAATTCTACTGCAAAGGTAAACGTTTCATTCCACGAAATCGAGACATTCATTGTAGTTTAAAGCGCAGTCGATCAACGTTAGGACGAAGCATTCGAAATAGGTTATAAACTAGCTCCGGCCATTCGTATTTCATTGTACTTTATCGTCTCACAAATTATTGGGTCAGACATAAAATGTGTTTCGTCACGCTATTCTGTTTCTTCGAGAGCAAGTAGAATTCCTGCCTGGGTACTTATACGTACAAAGGCAATCTTGCCACTTATTCTTCGAGCGATTTGTAAGGGTTCAGTACAAAGGATTTCGTTGAACTGATGATTGCTTTTGCGAAGGATTAAAGGGTTCAGCTAACTCTTTGACCCATATTTTGTGACTATAACTATGTACTTATCTATACTAATCTAAACTAATATTATAAAGAGGAAAGATTTCTTTGTTTGTTTGTATAGAAAAGGCTCCGAAACTACATACTAAAACGATTTGAATAATTCTTTCACTGTTGGAAAGCTACACTATCCTCGGGTTACATAGGATACTTTTGATCACGAAAATGTGGGGGGAAGGGGTAGAATTTAAAAAAAAATTACGCTAGTGTGAAACCGCAGAAGTGACCGCTATAGTAAGAATAAGTTTAGTCGAGTTTCCTTTACATCAGTGAAAACCTATGTTGTTTTTATCAAATTGTTAAAGTTTGTTAATCATCTTGACTGACCAGATGGCGCATTTTTTTGCCGTATACGCCAACTAGCGGGCGCCCGCGGTTTCACCCGCGTGGTTCCCGTTTCCGTGGGAATTGATCAAAATCCTTTCTTAGCGGATGCCTACGTCATAACATCTACCTGCATGCCAAATTTGAGCCCGTTCCGTCCAGTGGTTTTGGCTGTGCGTTGATATCTATCTATGTCAGTCAGTCAGTCAGTCAGTCACCTTTGATAGGATTAATAATGTTTTTTGTTTGTTGACACGAAGAAAGCAGACATTGTAAAGATGTTAATTATGCTTAATTAGGTATCGCAACATTAGACAACTTATAAGTGTTTTGTGAAACCCCTCTATTAGAAAATTTGGTGTAAGTAGTTTGGTAAGCGCAACCGCAATTATCCCTAATGGAAAGTTAGGGATACGGGTTGTGATGAATCTTGCTTAACTATGCCGATTAACCTTTTACTTGATTAAGGAAACCTTATATTATACAACTATCTTCCGCCCACAACTCCACTTTCCTTACAAAGTACTTAACACCTTTTATAGATATTGTACAACGTGTTATGTTAAATGCGCAAAACCTCAGACACCCCAAATGATTTTTAATTCAATTGGCCTAATTTTGAACGAAAAAAAAAACATTTAAAAGATTTCAAAGGTTTTATGAGCTGTTTAAGTTTCACTGGCAATTCAAATAGTTTCTTGCGTCTGCGACATAGCTTTGCCGAGGGACGAGTCGGTAGGCATGGTTTGCGCACGTGATGGCTTGACCTATATTAATAAATAGACAGGGCAACATATTTATGAATATTTTTTTGAAAAATTTGACTTATGTTAAAATATGGTTATTTAGATTCTACTTAACTTAACATGTCGTATACACTGATTTATAAGTTATATATAGAATTTAACCTTAATCCAGTAGTTTTTACAAGAAATAATAAAAATGGCACACGAGCCACAAGCTTCATAATAGAGCCTTAAGCTTTTATAATAATATTATTTGGATTAGAAGCACTAAGTTGGGTATTAACACTACATGATATTAAGCGGCTACTTATAAATCTATTATACTGAAAGGCTTTAGGAAGCTTCGCTCATTGTGATGACACAATGTAAGTAGGCAATTACGTCTAATACAATGATATTATAATTATTATAATATCATTAGTCTAATATTATAAATATTCGTAAGCGATAACGCGGCGTCAGAAGTCGTAAATATAATATTCTGAGATTGTTAGTAGCAACTTTAAAAAAATCGGATTCGAAAAAACTCAACATCTAACTAAACCCAAAAGCGAAGACTTAAATATGAACAAACATTCATACATTTGTAGGACCGGGGACTACCTATATTGTTTTTGTGCTGCAAAACCTTGCAAATAGTTACTAGGAAAATAATTTTCGTCCATAACACATTCAGTGCGTTACGACCACTATTTTGACGTATTCGCCTTTCCGCCAGCGCGGCAGCCCTCTGTCCCTGTTTTACGCTTGGTGCGGGGGCTATTTTTCTATGTTCCCATAAGTGTATAAAAGAGATAGTGGTATTCCCATTTTTGTTGTTTCTAGTAGAACAATAATCTGCAAAAAAAATGTACGGCAAAATAATGGTCGTAACGCATAGAAAGGAAATTGTTTTCGTCTGGTGCGGTACGACCAGTATTTTGACGCACCCCCCCAGCCCCGCAACCACCCGCTTGCGCCCGCGCTGAGTCTCAGTTCGCACTAGTTCTGCCTGTAATATCGACACGCGTATCGATAGATTTTTGGAGGCTCACGAGAATGAAATGATCGCGAAAAAAACTTGTCATTAAATTATATTGTGTGATCTCTGTGGTTAATATAAAAGTAAAATTGACAGGTGCCAAATTATAAAATCGCAATTGGTTAAATAAACGCTAAAAACAAAGAATTCTATAATAATTACCTCAGATTATATTAATAATGATTGAAAGTAAACTAACGATTTTCATACTTTTTTCCTTAATTGATTATATTCTAGTTAAAAATAGTAACATCTTTTAGGTCTGAATAAAAAATATCGATAAAAATCATTTGTTGTTTAACTGTTTAGATCCCATCACTAGTATTTTTTCGCTTCTGTGCTAAACGCCTAATATATGGTCGTAAATCAATGATTTCGAAAAATGCTTATATTTTCTAAAATATCCTTCAGAACCCTGTGCTACGGCAGTTGTGTATAAACAGGGATATGACCTAAAGGTTTGAAAAAGAAAATCTTTGGTACGATGAGTTTCCACGTCTGTGTAGGCCCTGGAAGTCAGGTCGTGGTGCGTCAAAATACTGGTCGTAACGCACTTCTGGCTTAGGTACGTACGACCAGTATTTGTTCGTAACGCAGTCGCGGCAAGTTCAGGTTTTTGTGCCAACGCACTTAAAGTGATAAATCACTCAAGAAATACTCGTTAAAACATCATACCTATGCCCATTGCCCATCATTCCATCAAGTTAGTAAAATCATTATTGCTAAGGTAATCAGTAACCCCTTTTATAATAACTACAACCACGATAAAATCATCCTAAGTACCTATAATATGACATAGATAAATCGATTCACTCACAGTAGCGCTGATAATGCAAGTAAAGTACGAATATACTCCCAAATTAATGTTGTCATCCGTAGATTATAATATTTGACAGGTATTGCGAGAGATAGTATTCAAACCGCTTGCTTCGAGACTAATGACTTTCAGATAACAGATCATTTTCACACAGATTTCAAGTCACTGTATTTTACAACTTTAATTGTAACTAGCGGCCGCCCGCGGTTTCACCCGCGTGGTTCCCGTTCCCGTGGGAATATCGAGATATCCTTTCTTAGCGGATGCCTACGTCATAACATCTACCTGCATGGCAAATTTCAGCCCGATCCGTCCAGTGGTTTGCGCTGTGCGTTTATAGATATCTATGTCAGTCAGTCAGTCACCTTTGAGTTTTATATATATAGATTTAGCGTATACAATGCTAGATCCTGCAGTCAAACCATCTTTGTGATAAATAAATAAATATTGACCATTAATATTAAACATGTACAAGAATACTTATAACTATACTAATATGATAAAGAGGAAAGATTTGATTGTTTATATTGAATAGGCTCCGAAACTACTAAACCGATTTGAGTAATTCTTTCACTATTGGAAGCTACACTATCCCCGGGTGAATATAGGTAGGTACTTTTGATCCCGGAAACGTGGGGAAGGGAGAGATATTTAAAAAAAGAAATTACGTGCGGGTAAAACCACGGAGGCGACCATTTTATACATGTACAAGAAAACATATTATAAATATAAAAATAATGCTCTACCACCGGTTTGGAATGTTGCTTCTGCCGAGAAGGTACGGGCAAAAAACTCGGCTAATTACTCCTTTTCATCGCTAAGATTTTTTGCAAATACGTACTGGTTTACACGAATATTGGAGGCAAAAAGCCGATATTCTTTTGAAGGCAGATTTCCCTTGTGGGGACTCCAGTCGGAATAGATCTTGATTAAAAATACTTTTTGGGTAAGAAACTGAAGAACTCGATCCACGATCCTCGGGAAATGGAACAACTAGTCTACTGAGGCATTATTAAAAGACATTTATGTTTGGACTAGTTGTTTTGGTTCTTCTGTCAAGGGTTAGGTACTCATGCCGATAGTAGTCGCTCCAATGTAATTCAATATTCTCAATATTCTCTGGACATTATTCACACAGCGCCATCTAGCCCCAAACTAAGCATTAGCTTGTGCTATGGAATTACCAAACTAATTCGTCGTACTCGTGACTCGATCGGGACAATGCACAATGTGTTCTTTTTTATACTACATCCGTTGGCAAACACACACGCAGCCCACCTGATGGTAAACGGCCTTTGCGGCCTATTCCATTGTGGGACTCTTCACCAGGAAGCGTCGCTCTATGTGCCAGTCTGTAGGCTCGTCGGATCTTCGAGCCTTTGATTTCAAGTGTATGTGTTTTTTTTATAGTAGCTCAGTACATTGGCTCCACTTAGCCAGGTGGTAAGCAAAATGGGAACCCAAATTACTATGACAACGGCATCGCAGTACTGGCCCGCAAGGTGCTTCTTCACGCTTCGTTTAAAGGAACCCATGTTATAGGAAGGAGAAAATACATGAGCCGGCAAAGGGTTTCTCTTCTTTATGGTTCGACAAAGAAAGAGTAGAAAGAAAAAAGAAACAATACACACCGCAGTAGTAACGAGGTCATCGTGATCTGGGACAGATTCGACGTGTGTTATGAACACAATGGACAGATCAAACGTCTCTGTGACGTCACGAGACACGTGCGCGCATGTTTACTATAGACGGCTAATAGTTCTATTTACAAGTTACAGCTGTTTGCTATGATTGGTTTGTCGGTTAATGTTGTTTAGGTGTTCTCGGTTTTAACGGAATGACGGGTTATGTAAGAGTCTGGTTTGCATTATGTTGATGACTAGCCTTCCGCCCGCGGTTACTCCCGTGCGTTATTTCTTTTTCAAATATCCCCCCCTTTCCCCCACATTTCTGGAATCAAAAGTGACCTATGTTCACCGGGGATAGTGTAGCTTTCCAACAGTGAAAGAATTATTCAAATCGGTTTAATAGTTTCGGAGCCTTTTCAATACAAACAAACAATTAAATCTTTCATCTTTATCCATTTCTTGGGTAAAAGGGTACCAAGAGAGTTAAGTGGAACGAACGCCTTTAGTCCTAGGACCATAGGACCATTATTTAATTATTATTCTCTTCAAAGTTGATGATCGAAATATTAGCGTGCTTATGGATTAGGTCATAAATTGGCTATGACTATGGTAGGTTAATGCTTTTTTATTCTCACACAATAAAAACACATGAATTTGTGAAATCACAATATGCAATCCACAGAATGAGATAGTGACAAAATCCTCAAAAAGCGAGGAAGTAATTCTTTTTTAAATTGTAAAATAAGTTAATGAAAATTTATGAAAGAGCTGTTGATGAAAATGTATGATGCGTGGTGTCAATGGTTTGAATCTTCCTAGATTCAAACCATCAGCAATGGCTTGTTTACGTAATAAGCATTAGCTTAACGGTGGAGGAAAATACCTATCAAGCGAAAACCTGAACAGTTGAATGGCTGTGCAGGTTGCGCCAAAGCTTTGTTTCACAAAAAACATGAAAGTGTAAATGTAAAATGCATACGCAAATAAATAGAAGCCCCGGTACCAGTTCCTTTGTTTATTTCCAGCGCCTCAGATCCATAAACGAGAGTTATAATTTGTAATCCCAGGACGCGAACCAAACGTACGACCAACCTAAGTCAGGAGTTTAATCTAAAATGGTATCCTTACGGTAACAGGCGACAATTACACTTCCATCCTTAGGGAATAAGTTGTGTTTGTGCGGAGCCATACATCCTGAGAGTGTGCACTTAAGCAGATATATGAGTTCCCGCTCATACATATAATTTGGTCCCTACTAAACTTGGTCAGGAATGCTAATGTTCTCTGTGCCATAGTAAAGTTGGATACAGTGTGGTGACTTTGAATAAGTGTAGTAATTTGGTGAGTTTTGTAATTTATTCGATATTCTTATTCAATTCTTGGGCGATCTATTGATATTTTGATAATACTCGTAATATGATTTTTATGTCGAGTACAATATTGATCATCAACGTGACACGCGTTACAAAGTTGCGCAACGATATAAAAAAAATTACTTCTAATTAAATTACTACTACTTTCTTGCATCTTTTATACCTCAAATATTTTTTGACATGCCGACACTTCGACATAACTGGCCGGCTGAGAAGTGCCACAAGGAATTCAACAGTCCACCCCTTTTGAAAACCATTGTACATACTTACTGGGAATTTATAAGCTGTGTTGAAAGTTCCGTACATAATCAAACCACAGTGAGTACAGTCGCAACCGAAAGTTATATCGGTTACGTCCTTTGAGGGCGAAGGTGTTCCGGGAGAGATTGAGTGTATTAGCGAAAACCGCTCTTTCTTCGGATTAAAGAACCAAATCACTTTCACAGGAAAGAAATGTTTACTATAGGTAACATAATATAAATCTCAGGACAAAATCTCTGGACATTATTCACACAGCGCCATCTAGCCCCAAACTAAGCATTAGCGTGTGCTATGGGTGCTAGACAACGGATAAACATTACTTATGTATATACTTTTTTTTGTAAATACATACATAATTATACATAGAAACACCCAGACCGATACAAACAGACATGTTCATGCACACAAATGTTTGTACCGAGCGGGGATCGAACCCGCGACCTCTGGTGTATATATCGGAAACCATCTCTTATTTCCTGACATCCTGTATATGTAAGTACTTAAAAGAGCTTTTCCAGGTCAGATGAATGTTTCACAAACCGCCTGCTACACCATAAAACTCGCCATAGAGCTATGCGGCCATGGTGTTATTTTTGGCCACCGCGGAATGCTAACTATTCGCATTAAAATAATACGAGGTGACAAATTAGACGTCACAGTTATAAAATATCACTCGTAAACATATTTTAATAGTGTGGATTGGCTATGTGTATTTTTACCAATGCTTATAATAAATGTTGACGACCGTTTTTGTGAAGGTTAAGAAGTCGGCTTATTACCATGATTTCTCAAAGGCCTACTGTCCACGGCGGCGTGGCTTCGTAGACGCGTATTCGACATTATACGCTTGGTGTACGCCTGCTTGCAGCTTACATACAAAACTATGTAACTCTGTCGACGGAGCGTCAAAGCCAGCATGCAGCGACGCGAGCGTGACGTTGACGCTCCGTCGACAGAGTTACATAGAATTTGTATGTAAGCTGCAAGCAGGCGTACACCAAGCGTATAATGACGAATACGCGTCTATGAAGCTACTTAGTAATCATTAAAGTATGAACATTATACACCCTTATTCTATATACATAAAACTCAAAGGTGACTGACTGACTGACATAGATAGATATCAACGCACAGCCCAAACCACTAGACGAATCGGGCTGAAATTTGGCATGCAGGCAGATGTTACGACGTAGGCATCCGCTAAGAAAAGATATCTCGATATTCCCACGGGAACGGGAACCTCGCGGGTGAAACCGCGTGCGCCCGCTAGTTTTATTATACAACACTAGCGGCCGCCCGCGGTTCCACCCGCGTGGTTCCCGTTCCCGTGGGAATTAATTAAAATCCTTTCTTAGCGGATGCCTACGTCATAACATCTACCTGCATGCCAAATTTCAGCCTTATCCGTCCAGTGGTTTGGGCTGTGCGTTGATATCTATCTATGTCAGTCAGTCAGTCAGTCACCTTTGAGTTTTATATATGTATAATATAGATTTTATTGTAAGTACTTAGCTTTCCTAAGCTTCCAATGTTTTGACACTGTTTGAATGGTACGAAAGATTAATGAAAACCCAAACAAACAGTATTCCCAAATACCCACTTATTGGCATTTTGTATAAATCCTTTGTATTGTGTTGTTTATTTACGCGATAAACTTTGATAAAACAACTCGCAACCTGGGAATTTTCAATAGAGACCATCTGGTTTCATTTCGCATTACTATATTCATAAATCACGTTTGTTTGGTACACATATTCAGGTTAGTTTATAAAATCGATTGTTGAATAGCTAGTCCGACCTTTGACGTGATTCATAAGAAGCACAGCCAGGAACTTATTAAACTGGAGGCCACACTTCGAACAATCCAATGTAGAAAAATCTTTAAAATTTTGAAGTACGAGTATCATTCCGTGACTTCTAACTCAGACAAAAATCACGATTTATCATTTTCCTGTCCTTATCCCACACTAAGTACCTCGTATCGCCACAATATGTTTTCCCTTCACTCACTCAACATTCTACATTCACTCCAATCATGTCCATTTTATTCTTCACGCAATCCATCCATTTCTGTTTTGGCCTTTCTCTTCCTTTAACTCCATGTACATACATATTTATCACTATTTTATTTATGTGTATATCTTTCCTCTCCACATGCCCATCCACTCTACCGGTGCCACTTTGAGTTAGGTTTATCAATCATTCAATTAAGTCTATGTTATCAAAGACAGACCTTCGTTGGTCGCCAAGCGCTTCCTATTAAATAAAAGCAACGTACGTGCTCAAGAGTGTTCCGAGATACTAAATATGTAAATAAACGTTCTCTCCAGTGAGGAGGCACAAAGCAGCCTGTGCAAACATTAATTTTCCTGCGCACCTCCGTCAGTGGAGGACCAATTAGATTCAATTTCATTCTACCCTGTTGGGAGATCACAACTTTGGGTCCATCGTGTCTTGTAATCTGTAATGTTATTGGGGTGCTCGTAATTATAAAGTAGTTTGCTTCATAAAAGCAGACGATAAAGTTAATATTATGTGTAGTTCTCTCACTTGTATACCGTGTGATAGTTTTTTTTTAAACTAATACAAAATTTTATTCCATAATAAAGACATTTAAGGGACATCTTTTCCAGAATCAAAAGAACCCACTTTTATGTATCTTATTTAAAGTTAAGAGCTAAATTATCTAAAGGTTTTCCATTTTCGTAATTTTTCACCAACATAATTAATAAGAACACACACAGCAAAATCAATGGCAAAAAGTGTAAGTCAGTGACTGCAGAAATTCTGCATTCAAACAGTTTCTTCCAGATAGGGGTGGGTTTGATTAATACAATGCGTCTAGACGTCTAATCAAAAGATAACGACGGTAGAACCTTTTATTAGGCTCCAAAGCAAACGTACTATTTACTACTATTTATGAAGTATAAAAGTATGTATGTATACTTCATTTGTGTTAGATATAAGTTAAAAAAATATTTGTTTTGGGTACACTTTGTTACAAAGTGCAATTTTTTTTATACTAGGTCAGTTGGCAGACAGGCACGCAGCCCACCTGATGGTAAGCGGCCACTGCGGCCTATTCCATTGAGGGACGCTTCACCTGGAAACATCGCTCAATGTGCTGCCAGACTGTAGACTCATCTGATCTTCGAGCCTCTGATTTCAAGTGTACTGGCTCCCACCTTAATATTACCGGAACACAGCCAGAGCTGTTATGGCTGTCTAATATTGTAAAGGTTTATGCTTGTTTATGTATGTCTATTAATAAATCAAAAGACACTTACTTTTAATCATTTAGATTACCTATCCGTTTAATTCTTAGGAGTTTTATTTGAATAAATCGGTAAAGGAGAAGACCAATTTTGGGCCCAACGATACAGACATGAAACATATACTAAAAAAAACTATATTTTTTTTTAGATCAGCCTATTTGCGTTTTACCCTCAATTTCAATGGCCAACAGCAAAAAAAATGGATTTTTATGATTTCATTACATTCAACTGGCTTTATAAACGCGAATTTCATTAGACTTATTTTCGACTATCTTTCTAAATGCTCCGATGACAATAAAAAAACGAGTTACAGTTTTAATCGATTTAATCTTAATCGATACTTAAATATATTTATATACGGTGGCTTTTTTGGCATACTACTAAATAATTTTTTTCAAATGAGGTTTACTTCTTTAAACGTTGTTACAAGAAAGCGAGCCGAAAATCGATTTATACCAGTTGTGTTTTCAATCGGATATATACGGCACTATTTATTGTCTGTATTGTCAATGTCAGTAATGTCAGTGTCAGCTATTTTTAATCAGTTATTTTGGATTTTGATTTTATTTCGTTTTTCGTATTCATGCGTTAGTAAATGTGTTCATTTGTATTGCTCCTGATTTTTGAAAGACCTCTGCTTACTCACGGACTCTGAAACCGATCGATTATATTTATTTAAAAAAAACCTTGGACATCGTTTTCTACAAACCATGAATACCTTTGAGTGAACATACAACAAGGATAACCTGATCTTGCCTATTGACGACTAGAGCGTGATTTACGGGTATAAACATGAACTTATGCTGTGGAATTGTATCGTGGAATAGCAACGGGTCGTTTCAGCACAACATAATACGAAGACGCCTATTGGAAGAAGAAGGATGGGACACCAAGAAAATACAACATCCCTGCCCAGTTTTTGGATACTATAATATTAATATTTTGTACTGTTGATTAAGAATAAAATATAATTAAAACGTTGTTTTTTATACCTATTTATTTAAGAATAATATTCAGATCCTCTTTGCATTATTAACATGTGTGCTAGGTAGGTATGCATAAAAGGTATATGATCAATTCATAGTCAGTTGGTTGTACTGCAGACTGCCTTGCTACCTAACAAAAGACCTTAGACTAATAAATCAAAACGCATGAAAATCGGTTCATCCGCTTAGGAGCTACGTCGTTGCCACAGGCAAACATACCTACACGGGCACCATCATCCCTCTTTTTGTATCGGGAGTTAATAAAAGTTCAAAAACTAGCACTTTTCTTACTAAAAATTATCATGGGTTACATAACCTCAAATATTTTCAGTAGATATTTTTACTGACTTAGCCATTGAAATTCGCAGTGAAAATAGGCCTCGTAGGAAGTTTTTAAATGAACAAAATATAGGCCAAGTTACAGCCCTGTATCGCCAGGCCCAAGATTGTATGGGGATCGGTCTTCTCCTTTCAATATTAAATTGAAGTGTCGATGTTAAAAACGTAAGAGAAGTTGGAATTGAAAGTATCGGAACGTTTCTCATTTTACTATAATCCTGCCATCCAATCACTATTTACAAAACCAGCGAGGCGTATATTGCTTAAGCTAATACCTTAGTCAAATAAGGACACTGATCTAAATAAGGAAAGTGTACAGAACGGAGTGAGGCGGACGCACTACGGCGCTCTAAAGTACAAGAGTGGTTGAAACGGGTGGCAAGTCAATTTACATATGTGTAGATAAGAGAACCAATATATTGCCTTTACAACCAGATGCAAGCAGTCTGCGCGAGCAAACAAACCCTGAATTAATTCCTGTTTACGATTCCCGCTTTGATAGCGTATTTGCATTGTCCGTTTTCGGAATTCGTCCGAATAAATATGGCACCGTTTGAGTTGAGGACAAGGTAAACGCTCCAGCAGTTTCAGCAATTCTGATTTAATTGACTTAGGACTTTAGGATATTCTTTGATGTTTTTAATCCATCAAAATATCAACCCTCAACCACATGAGAAATTAACGCTCAACCTCAGAATGAACTAAAGTTAATTATGATTTCTCTTATGTTCCGTTCCGTTTATCTTGAACGAATTTAAACATCATAATGGCAATGCTTTAAAGGAGAAAACCGATTCCCATACAATCTCGGGCCTGGCGATACAGGGCTGTAACTTGGCCTATATTTTGTTCATTTAAAAACTTCCTATGAGGCCAATTTTCACTGCGAATTTCAATGGCCAAGTCAGTAAAATAATCTACTGAAAATATTAGAGGTTATGACCCATGATCATTTTTAGTAAGAAAAGTGCTAGTTTTTGAACTTTAATTAACTCCCGACACAAAAAGAGGAATAATAGTGCCCTGTATGTTTGCCTGTGGCAACGACATAGCTCCTAAGCGGATGAACCGATTTTCATGCATTTTGATTTATTACATTCTTAGGTCTTTTGTTAGGTAGCAAGGCAGTCTGCAGTACAACCAACATTAAACTATGACTATGAATAATTGACAACATACCTATTATGCATACCTACCTCACATGTTAATAATGCAAAGGATCTGAATATTATTCTTAAATAAATGGGTATAAAAAAACATAAAGTTTTAATTATATTTTATTCTTTATCATCAGTACAAAATATGATTATAGTAGGTATCCAAAAACTGGGCAGGGATGTTGTATTTTCTTGGTGTCGGGCCCATCCTTCTTCTTCCAATGCGTCTTCGTATTGTGTTGTGCTGAAACGACCCGTTGCTATTCCACGATACAATTCCACAGCACAAGCACATGTTTATACCCATAAATCACGCTGTAGTCGTCCATAGGCATCAGGTTATCCGACGTTCACTCAAAGGTATTCATGGGTTGCAGAAAACGATGTCCAAGGATTTTTTAATAAATATAATTGATCGGTTTCAGAGTCCGTAAGTAAGCAGAGGTCTTTCAAAAATCAGGAGCAATACAAAGGAACACAATTACTAACGCATGAGTACGAAAAACGAAATAAAATCAAAATCCAAAATAACTGATTAAATAGCTGACACTGACATTACTGACATTGACAATACAGACAATAAATAGTGCCGTATATATCCGATTAAAAACACAACTGGTATAAATCGATTTTCGACTCGCTTTTTTGTAACAACGTTTAAAGAAGTAAAACTCATTTGCAAATGTCTAATCATATTTATCAAGTAACTGTTTTAACTTATAAGAAAAAAATATTCAGTATTATGTCAAAAAAAAGCCACCGTATAAAATATATTTAAGTATCGATTAAGATTAAATCGATTAAAACTGTCTCAATCGTTTTTTTTATTGTTGTCAGAGCATTTAGAAAGATAGTCGAAAATAAGTCTAATGAAATTCGCGTTTATAAAGCAAGTTGAATATAATGAAATCATAAAAATCCATTTTTTTTGCTGTTGGCCATTGAAATTGATGGTAAAACGCAAATAGGCTGATCTAAAAAAAAATATAGATTTTTTTAGTATGTGTTTCATGTCTGTATCGTTGGGCCCAAAATCGGTCTTCTCCTTTTGCTGGCTTAGTAATTTAGATTTGTTACTTTGATGCTAAATTTCAGCTCGCAGAGAGGTGAAGCCCACCTGATGGTAAGTGACCACGGCGGCCAAAGGCGTTTTAAGAATGATCACTCAATATGTTCTAACGTTTAGTATATTTCGAACTTTAAGTTAACTCCCACATCAATATTGTCGGAACTCAGCCAAAACGTTGTGACGGTGGCAGAATTATCATGTGAGGGTGATAGCTAATCTTTTTTAAAAGGCCGATGCCTTTTTTGTTGAAAGTTATTTCAAAGAGAAATCTAGGGAAAGCTATAATAAGGAAAAGGAACCAGCGAAGGACTAATAGAAAGCCTTTCAGAATTTTTAAATCTATCTAAATCCAGTCCATGAAAGAACAAAGTTGCGAATTCTATTTATGGTATTTACTTAAAAATACATTAAGAACTCCCTGCCACTCCCTGAAACAATCAAGCAGTTGAAAATATGACAGGCAACCCTCCACCGCCGTAAAACAAACACGGCCGGGTCGCGATGACCCATTAAGTGTGAACTGAATTTATACATATATCACGGCCTAACTATCCAGCTCCAACAATAACCCTTTCATGAGCAAAGCTCACGTTTCACACTCCGTTTGCTTCGGTACTAATGGCCCGTAACTCACAGGTGAACTACCTTATCTAAATGGTTGGTAGATTGGAACGCGAATCATGATCTTTTTACACCTTTTACAGCTCTTTTTTACGTATTAGTTAAGTTAGTTCAATACTCCTAAAATGTTTGATGATGAGTGTAACTTAATTAAAACTAGAACCTGATTTAAGTATGTGCGCATACGAAAAATAGCCAGCAAAGGAAAAATAAAATTATTTAATCAATAAGACTTAAATAATCAACAAAAAAAAGCTAAGTTACGCTAATAACAGGTCATAGAGAAAATGTGGAGGATTAAATAATAAGTGTTTTTTCTACTTTTTATGTAATGCTTTCGAAAAAGCAGTATATTTCTTTGTGTAATATGCTACCAGCTCTATAGGCTCATCCGATCTCCTAGCCTTGAATGTCACAAGTTTTTATTCTAGTACAAAACCACGTAAACTAATATCCGAAATAATCCCATATAAGCATTATACTATTTTATAAACAAACCTCCATTTGAGCTCTCCCTTTCGGTATCATCTAATAACACTTTTATAAGGTTGACAGGCATAATGTCCATCTAAGAAAGGCTGATCGACCGGCGGCCATTAAACATTTACCCGTCGCGATTCGCGTCGAGTCGCGATGGTAGCTGTTGTTCGACACGATTACGAGGTCGTCAGTCAATCGATAGCTGCCGCGATTTGCGGCCTCGGGATTTTAGTACCCCATGCCTTGTTTTAGTGTTGCGTGGGCTCTACAGTAAAGCCTATTCTTAAATTGGTTGAATTACTCAATCGTTTATGACGGTGAAGGGTTTTGGGATTTTGTTGGATATTTTATGGAAATGCGAAGGCTCTTTGAGAAATTGCCAATAAAATTACTTTGATATAAAATTGTTAAAACAATTTTTTTCCCATGGCTTTTGCCCGCCTTACAGTAAATAAATTATGGGTAATACTGAAATTTTTCATCTAAATTCGTTCAGTATTAGTTTTTACTTTTTATGTGAAGGAGTAAGAAACATCCATCCTCACAAATTTTCGCATTAATAATAACGGTGGGATGATTTCTCTTCGGTCGGATCAGACTGCTGTCCCATCATGTTATGAGAGTGAGGAAATAGGGAGTGCACCTGTACTTGCGCACTCACTTGTGCATTATATTATAATACTATTATGCGTACGAGGGGCGTTCAATAAGTAATGAGAATGACATATTAATCGGATGTACATTGACAAAATAATTATTGTTTCATATAGATCAGGTCTTTGGCAAAATACCTACAAATAATAATTTTTTTATATCAACGGTGACAGTTGTAGTACTCATTTTTTTAAGACTAGTCAAAAACGTTTTGATAAAAAATGGATAAAATTGAAATCCGCGCGGTGACAAAATATTTTTTCTTGAAAAATTTTACTAAGAAACAAGTTTTTTTAGTATTTTATGGGGCATTAGGAGAGATTGGTCCTCCATATTCTAAAGTGGTTCGATGGTGTGCAAAGTTTAAACGTGGAAGAACAACGGTTAAAGTTGAAGCTCGTCCGGGCCGCCCTTCGACAACGGTTCCTCAGGAAATGGTCAAAAAAGTTAAAAAATTGTTTTCGAAGATCGTCGTGTAAATAGTACGTTTTATTTCTGATGAAGAAACACTCACGAATTTTCGAAAAAAACGACAAGGCAAACTCGCGAAAAACATTTGTTCCTTCGGGACAACGCACCGGTTCACAAGGCTGCAGTTGCCATGGCTGCAATCCAAGATTGCAGGCTTTGAGATACTTGAGCTTCCGCCATATTCACTGTACTAGCCCTCCAGTGATTTCTACCTTTTTTTATCCAAAAAAAATATTTTCATGGCATAAAATTCGATGATGACAAAGAGGTGAAATCCGCCGTAATCGATTTTTTAAGTACCCAAGATAAATATTTTTTTATAAATTAAGTTTAAGCTCCAGACAAAAGATATGTCAAATATATTAACCTGAAGGGTGAATACGTAGAAAAATAAAATTATGTTTAATCTAACTGACTTCAAAACCTAACCATTCTCATTACTTTTTGAACACCCCTCGTGGTTGGTTGAACGTAAGATAAGCCAAAAGCTCGGCTACGGCGGCCGATTTTCACCAACGGCGGAGAATATTATTTTTTAATGGTTGGATTAGGATACCCTGTCTACCTTTTCACGCTGAAACCGGTGAACTGATTAAAATGACGTTTAGTATGGAGATGACTTGAGACCCTTTTGCGCCCTGATAAACGTGATGGACCCGACTCTACGCGGGCAGTAGACAATATCGATAACCTTTCTGATAATGGTTTTAATTGTATATGACCAGTATTTAAAGCAAATTTTATCAGCTTATTAAATACAAACTGCAGAACATAGATCTCCAGCCTTTTACTAGATATTAAACTACTTATACTAGATTTTAAGTCCATACATGACTGTCTGAAATTTTTCATAAGAGTCTGTGTGTCATTTCAGAACAAAATTTCAATATGACTGTTTCTTTACACAATAACGAGGCATCGAAAGACGAAATTAAGTGAGTACATTCCTACGCTACGGTAGCAGGGCGGTGCGGGAGAGGTGACATGTGACGTTACAGAGATGACACGTCGTGACAAATAGTTATGAAGACTAAACGACTAAAGTTTCGCGACATTTGACATTAAACATACCCCTTCTGTGCCGTTCACAAAAATCTACTCAATTTAGCGCAAATAATTAGGCCATTCCGACAATTTAAAACAAAGACTACGAAAATCGTGGAACGGATCTCTTAGGTAACAAAACAAAGGGCTAAATAAAATAAGATTCTCTGTAACAACTCGCGCTCGCTGAACCAAAAGCTCTTAAAAAGCGACTTTTTATACGGTGAATTGAAATTCTTGGAACAAAGAGTAATGAACTTTAATCAGTTGAAGCACAAAGCGAAGTATGGAGTAAGGTAATCCGTATCAGATTAACCCGCCTCAGGGTGCCTAGTGATGTGAAGAATTAGGTTATCGATTGTCTACCGAGTGGAGGGGATTATCTTGAGTATGAGAGTGGTAAACACGTCTTGTGAGCCTGTAAAAGAGATTTTACATACTGTCGTGCAATAGCATTACCTGTACTACTCGGCTTATTCGGTTTCAACTCTATAAGTGCGATACAGAAAATGTAGAGACTCCTAAGCTGGCGACATGCCACAGCATCGCATTATTTCGAGTTAGAAAACTATTCTATTTTTTAATTTATTGAATTCAAATACTATTTTGTAGGTAAAACCTGTTCAAAAAATATATTTCAAGAAGCATAAAACCTTGTAAGTTTAAACTGGTCAAAACTGATAGCGCCGCTTTGCGTTTCTTTTTGTGCTCACTAGACAAATATAAAAAATATGTTAATTGATTGTTATTTAATTAATAATTTAATATTGACTCAGTGCAGCAATTCACATTAATAAAATATATAAGATTATAACTCAATAAAAACTATTAAAAAATCGTTGTTTCGAAATATCGATAACTTATGATATCGATTACATCACGACACTTCTCAATTCGACTTCAGTCCTTTGCCGATTTACTTTACCGAGTGAACAGTAATTAAATGTATAAGTAATTTTAGTCCCGCAGTTTCAGTTGTAACGGCGGATAAGAAAACTTTTAAGTAGTAAATATTTCTTTTTCTTTTAATCTTCTGAATCAGGGCAAGTTTTATTTTTATTTTACTTATCAAACTCAAATTTGATTAGTACCTAAGACTCGTTTTGTATTCAGTTACTTATTCTGACTTGTTTTTCTTTATCACACTGCTCAAACATTTCAACTATGAGTGACTGTTTTATTTATCAGTTCAGAAATTGTTATTTCACCCATGTGTACTGCCTTCGTGGTAAAGTGGTTAGAGCCTTGGGCTCTAATACCCGGAGGTCGTGGGTTTGAATCCAGCGGGGAGCATCACTTTGTTGAATGTTTCCAGTTTGGTTAGGACATTGCAGGCTTGAATCACCTGAATGTCTGAAAAGAATGATGATTCCGTGCTTCGAAAGGCACGTTAAGCCGTTTGGTCCTGCGCCTGATCTCTCTTCGGTCGTGTCAGACTGCTGTCTCACCGTGTTATGAGAGTGAGGGAATACGGAGTGCACCTGTGCTTGCGCACTCACTTGTGCACCATAATTTATCCTGCGTATATGGCTGATCGTAAAAAGATTGGCCGCCGCAGCCAAAAACTCGGCTAGGAGGACATTATGTCAGAATAGAATAAAAATACTAGAGTTGCTTATCCTGTATTCTTTCGATAATCATGTGAAGCCAATGGGAGGGGACTTGTCAAATCGGATCTGAATGGATCGGATCCAAAGGTACTCACTTCATAATTACGAGTAGATTAGGCCAAATTGCTCGAGAAATAAATGTGAAGCTAAACTTAACTACTTTTAGCTAAACCAATTGACTTAATCCTCGCGTTTAATCCTCGCATGATTAGCAAATGTCACGTGACACATGTTGCTAGGGATTTTGTGCTACGCCGAACCAGTCACTTGTTGCTTGTCTATCTTAATTGAGGGACAGAAGTCACAGAGTGTAGACGTATTTTTTGGAACAACGACGAAATCAAACTATGTAGTGATTGTTGTGGGTGTGCAAATTACTTCTTTTTAGTGAAATGTATAAAGTTGTGATACGACGCGTCGATGGTCTAGTGGTTTAAGTACTGGGCCGAAACCTCGGGGTCCTGGGTTCAATTCCCGGGTCTAGCTAACTTTGTGTCGGTTTCTTCGGACACTGCTCGGGTTTGTAATCACCAATCCGCATTTGGCAAGCGTGGTGATTAAGCCAGTACCCATCATTGTAACGATAACTTGGTTTCAAGGATGGAGGCCTTTGCCCTGCAGTTCCCGGGGATGGGCTGGTCAATAGCCCCAAGGCTGGCACCGGCTCATCCCAATCGGGTGTAAAGGGGAAACCGGGGAAGTTTATCGGGTAGTGAACGCTTGGGTTCCGAGTCCCACACTTTAACCGCAGGTCTCGCTAGCCTGCGGTTAAGGTGCATAAACGCATTCTCCTCCGAAAAAAAAAGGTGTCTCACTTGATCATTTGCCTCCCACTCCCATTAAAAAGGAATTTAAAAATAATGCATACTCTTAAATCTGAGTCTTTCTTTGAAACAGCAGACAATCTCACTTAAGAAAACTCACTCACTCATAACGTTCACTTGTTTTATCCTTGATTAAACCGAGTAGGTAACCGTTACCATGGCAACAGGAAACTTTGATGTGGGTCCCGCAAAGATCTTATATAGAGTATCTTAGAGGTCCCGTAACCCGAGGTTATATTACATTGAGGCGGATGATCACCGTCTCTTCTCAGTTAAATACTTTGATTAGAGAGTAATTTGGTGAGGCAATTATGTTGGCATATATATTTCCGTGTTTTGCCTTAATGTACGGTTGAGATTCACTCTGTGATTTGCCACAGTAAGTTAACCAAGTGTATTTCAAAGTATCCATTGATTCATGATACCTTCGTCGAAATTTTCATAATTGGCTATTATAATACATAATATTATGTCACCCTTTCCGCACTGCTCTACTACCGCAGAAATCACTCAATTATAGCCCTACGCCCTACGGTTTATTCCTATACGTAAAATGTACACCACTAGTTTACAAATAAATAGGTAGGTATAGTAACAGCCTATTTCTATATTCCACTGCAGGAAAAATACCTCCATTGTTGAATGAACCGTCACAATGATAGGTACTGACTTAATCATCGATTACTAAATGCAGATTAGTTATAACAAACCCGAGCATTGTCCAACAAAACTGACACAAATTTTGGCCGACCCGAAATTTAACGTAGGAACAAGAGATCAAAGCTCGATACTTAAACGACTAGTATAGAACATTAAAGCGTTACATACGCATACATAGTTATGAATTTATCATCATCATCATCATCAGCCTGCCGAAGCCCGCTTTTTTTTCGGAGAAGAACTAGACCTGCGGCCGTGTGTGGGACTCGAGAATGAAGCGTCCACTACCCACTAAACTACCCCAGTTTTCCTTTACACCCGTTTGGAACGAGCCGGTGCCAGCCTTGTGGCTATTGCCAAATTCCACTGCTAGACGTAAGCCTCTGCTAACGCACGCCACTTTTTTCGATTCGACAGCTCCTGCCAGCCATCCTGCGCAAATCGTCACTCCACCTGACCTAAGGGCGTTCACTCCATTTATTAAGACGCATTATGACATGAAATACAAATTCGCTTTCGCTTTCGCATATGCAGCTAGCTGCCATTCTGACGCCAGCCCACTTTGTTAATACTGTCGTTAGTGGTTTTCCTTCCACCTCTTAAATCTTAATCATGTTTTTATGCAGTTACCGTCAAAACGGTGAGAATTAATTTACGAGCGTGAGGTTTATTGCAATCCGGTTTATTCTCGCAAATGTATTATGTGTGTGTATCTTTGCATGTCATGAGATTTTTGAATAGGTTTATTATACGGCAGAAGAAGACTAGTTGGGCAATAGTGAAAAACATTGTCAGGTCCACAGGTCCTGTCATTAATGTCGTCGTTCTTTTTTTGCGAAGGACAATGCGTTTTTTTTTATGTCAGAAGCGAGCGAGCGGGTCGCTTGATGGTAAGCAATCACCGTCGCCCATGGACAACTGCAACACCAGAAGGATAGGATCGCTGATGGCCAGTGGGTCGCTTGATGGTAAGCAATCACCGCTGCCCATGGACATCTGCAACAACACCAGAGGGATAGCTAATGCGTTGCTAGCCTATGGGGGGTGTGGGCCTCCGGGACTGTCATAATCCAGACGAAACACAATAGTAGTCACTATTATTTCACGCTGGTGTTATGTGAGAGGGTGGTACCTCTTGATTAAGAACCATAACTGCAGCCTAGCGAGACTTGGGGTCGTGTGACTCGGGACTACGTTTATCTTTTGTAATATCCACAATCAATAAATCCGAATAAATCTCAATAAAAAAAATCCAAAAGCCCTTTAATCGGTAGTGTTCACTTACCATCAGGTGCCAAACTTGCCTGATTGCTTTCTCTTTCATAAAAAATAAGTCAGAGACTTTTGCGATTCGCTTTAATTAAAACTTATAATAACAGAACCAAATGACCATACTTTAGTTCCAAGTTTTAATTGGCACTTCAGGCGTAATTTTCCGATAGTGTCAAAGCAAAGTTTTGGGACTTTTTAAGGCAATGAAATAATATCATTTTAATGACTATTGGCATGTTTATTCGAGTACACACTCAAGGTTCCTTATAAATATAGACTGTGAATATCAATTTAAATAGATATTTTCATTTACATAAAATTATCGTACCGAAACGCGGGAAGTACGCACTGCAAAAAAATTTCACATTGCGCGTATACGCCTATGAAGTGTTGGCGGTTCCTAAATTAATTATGTGGGGAGAAAGAGCTTACCTTTTAACTGAATATAAATGCTGCGTTTTTTCGCATGAGCAATAGTCAAATAACTTTAGTACTTTGACGGACCGAAGAGAGATTTACTTCATTTCCTAGACCGTGGGTGTGCTAAACTTCCAGATTCGCATTACTTTTGAAAAACCAGTAGTAATCATTTTTGCTTTTGCATTTTGATATTTTCCCCTCTTTCTATATTCTTACAAAAGCAGGCAACACATCTAAGACCTTGTCGCAGGTGTCCCTGGGCAGTATTGATTACTTATCATCAGGTGACACAATTGTACGTTTACCGCTTCATAAAAAAAAACAACAAACGGAATAAGTTCATGTCACAAAATGTAGTACCTAGCCGAGTTCTCAACCATTTAACAAAATTAGTCGTCAAACGCATAAAAAACTGTAATCGAATTTCGTGGCAGCGGGGCGGTAGCGGCGAGATGGTTTGTATGGATTCTTATACTTCTCGAACACAGCGGGGCGGGAGCGGGAGCGGCAGCGCACGCAGGCGCACTGCAGTTCTCTGCTTGATAGCATCGTACCGCTTGGCGGCCCGCGTCAAACGGTGACCGCTTTGCGCCGCCGCGTGCACCGCCGCTCTCGCTGCCGCCCCGCTTGCCGCGAAATTTGAGGCCGAGTCCTTACCCACCAAATACTCCCCTTAAATTACGGCATCACTTTCGATCTCTAAACATACTGACCGTCAATATTACCGATCTTATCGATCGGTTGACAGTCCGCCGCTGAAGCGTAGTAAACAGGAATATTAACGACGAACCTTTCATTCGTTTACAGTAAACCACAGGTTAGGTAGTTTGCCGTGGTTTGACGGCCCTTTCTAAAGACATAACTACACTCAACTAGGCAATTTAACTTGTATAGGCGACTGTACACTTTGAATATGGGCGTATGGAGTATTTTAATTTTAATTGAGATAAGGCCTGTGTCCCAGCAGTGGGAACGTATATAGGCTGATGATGATGATGATGACACTTTGAATATTTAGATACCATTGTAGGTAAATAGGAGTAGATAGCAATTATGGTCCAATTTTCTGGTTAGTCTTTTTGTACATAAGTATTCGGTATGATGCAAAAAGGAGAACATTTTCATAGCAGTTTTTCCTACTGAATTGAGACACGACAGAGAGGAATATAATGTATGTAATTTGAATCTGTTATACATATATGTTTGTATATAAATGTTAGACAAAGGCTTCCAGAAACTTTGGCCACACATTTTACCAATCTCACCGCAAAACTTTGTTTTCTACGAATTTTGAATTTGTAAAACAAATATAACTTTCTAAACAAAATTACTGAGCGGCTGATTGGATTTGTACGAAGTAGATATCATTTATAGAGAAGAATAGATTTGATATTGTTGAAGGAATATGTCACATGTGTCAACAGCCAAGGTTTGTTTAGTGGTTTATAAAAAGTGGAGTTCCGAAGATTGTCAATAGATGGCGTGTAAAGTAGATTAATTAGAGGTATTGTTACGATTTTCTGTTTAATGACCCCCCGGCCATACTAGAAATATATTGTCTTGGATTGGAGCTTACATTGTGGTTTTATTTATATAAATACCATAATTCCTAGACCATTCAACCTGACGTGTACTCATTGTACATTGTTTTGGTTCTTCGAATCGGATCACATCGTGTGGGATCGGTTCGACTCGTAGTCGAGTCTTTTTTTGCGTCGGACGGAGTGTCGGCCGGGCAAGTGGGTCGCTTGCACAAACTGGCTGACGGGCAGTGGCTGCTGCAGGCGCGTGGATGCCTGTGATAGCTGCAGACGGTGCAGGGAGTGACGGTGCCGTCAGGATACGGGCCAGGAGTTGCCTGGTTGGAGCGACGACTACGGGAAGGAGAGGTGCGGAGCGCGGGGAGCACTGCTGAGTGCTACGCGTCGTGCCATACATACAGTCCACTGGTTGAGGTGATATCTGGAGAACTTGTAAGTGTTTGAACAATTTTAAACTTTATTGCTACGAGAAAGTGAACATAGGAAATTTGGTGAAATTTGAACCTTATTATTTATACAATTTTAACTTTAAAAAAAAAAGTGAAGTGTAGTGCAAAATTAGTCTTTATTAGTAGGAACATTGTAACTTAGAAATTTAAATTAGTAATATTAACTTAGTTAGTTTTAAGCGAAATTTGGTTGAGACGGGGAATCCATGCCCAATTTTCTAGCGGATTTTAAAGCCAAAACACTTGTAAAATTTTCGAAAATTTCTCAGGACTTGTATTTTTTTTGGGTTTGGTTTCTAAAGTTTATCAGTTGAAATGGAGGACTTAATACATTTGCAACTTGATACATATGACCGCATGACTAAGGCTTTAAAAAACTATAGAAAAAGTCCGAAACAAAGAATTACATTGCAGTATGTTGAGACTCGGTTGGATTCTTTGAATGAGCTTTGGGCTAAGTTTAATGAAACACATGAGGGGATTGTGAGGGCTTCTAAAAATAGAGACTTACAGTATTTTCAAGAGGACACATACGAAACAGTGGAAGAATTGTATGTAGAATACAAAACTGAATTAAAGTCGGTGATTGACTCTTTCGCTAAGCCTCAACAATCTTCATCATGTGCTCATTCCGGTTCCCAGCCGCAAGTTAATAATGTGAAGTTGCCGCGCATTGTAATTCCGACTTTCACGGGCCAATATTCCGAATGGACAACCTTCAGAGACTTAGGGTAAGAGGTACAATTATTGGCACTTTAAGGAATTTCGCAACTTTAAAGGCCTGTAGAAAATCAGCCAATTTAAATATCGACTTAAATTTGATTTCGTATGATTCTTTATTTATTTGAGAATAGATTTAAACGGGTTGATAGTTAAGAAATGTGTTAGAAATACGAAAATTTCCGCAAAATATGAAAAAACACCGAAAGTCACTATTGTTGGCACCCTAAAGTACAAATATTGGCATAGAAAAATGTACAATTGTTGGCAGTGCCAATAATTGTACACGTGACCGTGCCAATAACTAATCGGATCGCCTGATAGTGATGGGAAAAAGTGAAATCTATATACTTACGAGTACCTATACAAATAATTTGCCGTTCGTTATAGGCGTTAAAACTAGAGAACGGCTGAACCGATTTGGCTAATTTTGGTTTGGAAATGTTCGTGAAAGTTCAGAAAATATTTAAAAATGTGAGAAAATAGAGGAATTATACGTAGGTCTTGCTTGGCGGTAATTGGAACGCCAAGCACACCACGTAGGGCTCCCCCTCGAACAATCCGTTCGGCGAGGACCTAATGTCCTGGGCACTCAGCTTGGAACTAGTGATCCTCAACAGGGGGAGCACGCCGACCTGTGTGAGGTCGTTGACATCACCCTGGCCACCTCACATTTGGCGGGCCGCGTCACCCAGTGGCGGGTGGCCGACGCGGAGACCTTTTCGGATCATAAATATATCCAATTTGGTATCTCCGTAGGCGGCCGTGGTACTCAAGTCCAACCGAGGAAAACATCCCGAATGGACGTAGGTGGACAAACTCAACCCCCCAAGTACAGCGACATTGCTGGCTCTTATATAGTCGGTATTAGCCACTTGAAGCCGATGACCGAGGAGCAAATGCGGCTGATACAGGAGGCTATCAAGGCTTCAACAAGGTGGTAGATGCTAGCCTCAGGGGGGTACCGAAACTCTTGGGTTTTGCCTACAAGACAGGCTGGATATTGGCGACTGCACAAACCAGGGAACCAAGGACTGACTTGAGGGCTTAATCCGAGAAACGGAACCATGGCCCGGTGCAAAGCTCTCTATTATACCAGAGAGCGAACTGCCCAAGCCAAAAGTCGGCACCGCATTCTGCCCCGGAGCAATTTATGCTAAGGGTGCAGAATGAAGATCTCAACCCAAAAGTTTGGAGGGTTCTCCACACGAAGGAGGAAGCGACAGGATCTATTGTGACCTTCTCTCTCGATGACCAGTCTGTGGAAGCCCTCAAAAACAACCGTGGAGAGGCCAAATTTGGTGTGAGGGCAGTTGTCTTTAAAATCAAAGGAGGCCAGGAGACGGAACCCCCAAAAGTGGCGAATCTACCGCCCACCACCAGCAGCGTAAAGGAATCGAAGAGGAGAGCGTTGAAACCCTCGGGAGCCTCCAAAGGCTCCCAAGGCTTAAAGCCTCCCCCTCCGAAACCTAAGGCCGTCGCGGGACCCTCATCTGAGGGTACCCAAAGGGCCCAAACGCGACTGGGAGGGGGAATTTAGCGGGAGCGCCGAAGGTACCAAGGGTTTCCCATGATATATGTAGATAGGTAGCTCACTTTTTATTAGCTGAGTAAATATACAGTCGTTTTAAATCGCCGTGTAAAAATCTACCTATTAGTAGGACTTATAATGCTTTAATAAATACATTTTACAAAACAGTGGCACATCACTATTAGAATTTCATAAAAGCTGATACAATCATTGGCACCCTTCGAGGTACAATAATTGGCAGTGCCAATCGTAAAAAAAGTACAATTATTGGCCTTGCAAAAGTTTGAAACCACAATAGATAAGAAGACAAGTAGGCATTTTATGAATAGAACTTTCGAGACTGGTTAAAACACAATCATAACATTAACAGCGATTTTGCAAAACCGTATTTCAATAATTGGCAGGGGGTGTCAACGAACTAGTTCTCCATACAAACAAAATTACAATTATTGACACCCCCTAAAAGTTTTTTTCCAACAAGATTTACGATTGTATTTGCTGCAAAACTCACTATTTAACATCTTATTTAACTAAAAAACATTCACTGACCAGAAATTATCTACAAAATAAAAAGTAATAAGTCGTTAAACTTACCCTGCATTCACAAATTTTCTTAAGGAATCACGCACAAACTGGTTTCTCTCGGGACCATGACCGAAAAGAATTTTTTCTAGTGTTGTCAGTTGTAATTATTTAAAAACTACTATTTAGTGTTGTAAATGAATAATTGAACTTTTATTCTAAATCTTTAGTTTATGGATTTTTGCCGCGAAAAGCTTAATATTTAAGTTTAAAACCCAGAGTGCCAACAACTGGAGGGGGGCCAACATTAGTATAGTTTACCCTATATGTATCATTAGTGCATACTAACACTCAAATTGATAATGTGCAAAAAATGCACTATTTGAAAGGCTATTTATCGGGTGAACCAGAACTGTTACTGAGGCAGATTCCCATTGCTGATTGCAATTATGAACGGTGCTGGTCATTATTAAACTCTAGGTATAATAACAAAAAGCTATTGTGTCATTCAATTTTGAAAACGTTATTGAGCCAAAGGAATATAAATTGTGAATCTGCTAGTTTGTTAAAGAATTTGATAGATACAACAACAGATTGTTTAAGCGCGTTAAAAAATATAGGTGTGGACGTCAGTTCGTGGGACACACTAGTGATCCATTTGTTAACTTTGAAACTAGACGTGGAATCCAGAAAGGAGTGGGAAATACACATCAGCAATATAAGTAAACTAGATGAACTTCCGACATTTTCTCAATTCGAGGATTTTTTGACGAAACGGTATCGCGCGTTGGAATTTCTGGAATCCAAGTCTACTGTGTCTCACAAACCTGTCCACTCACTAGGTATAGATAAGCCTAAGGTTCTGCACACTATGCAAATACAGTGTGAATTTTGTGCAGAAAGTCATCGTCTTGCCAATTGTAAAGGGTTTGCAAAGGAAGACATAGTTAACCGCAGAGATTTTGTTCAGAAAAATCGTTTGTGCTACAATTGCTTTGGACATCATTCGGCCAAGGCATGCCAGAGTGTTTTGAGCTGCCAAATTTGTAAACGGAGGCATCACTCTATGCTCCATCCTAAGAGCACTAGTGATGAGGTCGCTGGGAGCTCTGTCAGTACATCTGCTAGTCAAACTGAAAAGAAAGGTAACGGTTTTGTGTCTACGGCTAGTAATGATTCTGGGGATTTATCCAACGACAGTAAGGTGGCGCCTAGCAAGTCGATTGATGACAGCGCTATTGTAAGTTGCCACTCATCTGAGCAAGTACCTATACATTCTCAGGTGCTACTAGCTACAGCTCTGGTTAAGGCAGAGTCATCCACTGGAGAGCGTTATTTCGTCAGGGCACTGCTAGATCAAGGCTCCCAAGCCTCTTTTATAACGGAAGCAGTGGCTCAGTATTTGGGTCTGAAAAAGATGCCAGTACAGGGACGTATATCTGGATTGGAAGGGAATGAGGGTGTTTCGGTAAAATATATGGTGCAATTAAAGATTCGGCCTAGGTTTGAGTCCAATACGGAAATAACAGTTCAAGCGTACGTACTTGGATCAATTACATCTTTGCTTCCGAGCAAGAAACTAGTTGGAATAGATTGGGTAAAGGTGTCAGGCATATGTTTGGCTGACCCACAGTATCACACTCCAAACAAAATAGATCTTTTATTAGGAGCCGATATCTATGGGCAAGTAATACAGGAGGGTATTAAAAGAGGGTCTGGAAGCGCGCTAGTGGCGCAAAATACATCACTAGGCTGGATCGTTTCAGGTAGTGTAAATCATGGTCACAACGATCATAACTTTGTTGCGATGCATAATGTAGTAACTGGGGAAAGGGATGATTATCTCAAAGTAGTCTGTGAAATGGAAGCTGATCCCAAGAATCAATCATCACAAACAGCTTGCAGGGATTCGCAGGGCCGGCATACCGTGAGGCTTCCATTCAAGCAGAGTAATATCGAGTTTAAAAGCCCTAACGAGACTGTAAATAAAAGACTAAGATCATTAGAGTCGAGATTTAATAAAAGTGAATTAAATACAGATGTTCTAGAATGTCGTTTATTACGGGTTACTTCTGGTACTTCATCAACTCCAGATCTAACAGGGAAGTCACTGCAACTGGCCGTAGATGAAGGTATGCAGAATCCAGAAACAGCTGAAAAAGTAATAAATGGTTTTTATAGTGAGTTAGGAAAATTTAAGAAAAGAAGAAGGAAAGGCTATTGGGGAAGATATTAGCTTAAAACGAATGAAATAGTGAAACTGTCGGTGCTTACTTGGAACCGAAGAACCGACGAGTTCAGCATACGGTGACACTTCCTCCGCAGTCTGGACCTGTAACAAAAATAAAAAGATTATGATTATATGCTCACGTTGGTTTTCTGTAAGTATAAGTTGATCCTATAAAGCAATAATATGGATCCCAAGATTGGAGTTATGTGGAACCACAGATTGGATACATTATTTTAGTTAAGAAAAATGGCTTACCTCTGTGCGAATGGCTTCTTGGTCGTGTGGTTTCCAAACATCTATCCATCCCGCGTGTTGTCACTTTGCAACCCAATATTAATTTCAAAGAAATACTAGGATCTAAATTGTACTTCTAATAGATGTAAATAGTGATTTTAACTTTAAGGAACAAACGGAGATGTATTTAATATTAATTTGTGTTTTTTTACTAATGTATGGTGGGCGGCTTTATACAATTTCTGATGTAAAGGACTCATAAGGTTTATGTCGTCCTTGGTGGGCGGTGTGTTGAAGGAATATGTCACATGTGTCAACAGCCAAGGTTTGTTTAGTGGTTTATAAAAAGTGGAGTTCCGAAGATTGTCAATAGATGGCGTGTAAAGTAGATTAATTAGAGGTATTGTTACGATTTTCTGTTTAATGACCCCCCGGCCATACTAGAAATATATTGTCTTGGATTGGAGCTTACATTGTGGTTTTATTTATATAAATACCATAATTCCTAGACCATTCAACCTGACGTGTACTCATTGTACAGATATTGATAGATTTATTTAGTTCAGAACTACTTTCTATCATTCATGATTTATTCATGCTTAAATAGCAGCGAACTTAAATGATAAGTTCGCTGTTAAATAGTATTACGCTCCATGATGTTTCGACAATTCTGTTTTATGAATAGCGTTTATTGGCTCTTCCTTACTTTAGTTTTTTTATTAAATTAGAATAGGCTTTGTTAATTGTTGGCTTAGACATCATCTTCAGATGAAATATAGGATTGTGTCACTAGATCAGCAAATGATGGAAACTTGATTAGTCTGGCTATCTAGCTATGATCCAATTGATCCCGTTTCCCTGTTAAGCGGTCACGGAGGCGAACCAAATTCTAAGTGGGAAATAAATAAAATACTTTATTGCACATCAGTATTCTACTTTGTGAACAGATAATTTTTTTGCCAAACTATGACCGGGAAACATAGCCATGACCTTCTGCGCTTTAGACGCAGGCTTTTCTCTACGTCGTCGGGGTCGCCAGTGTGGTTAACACTTTGACAGCCGATCACGTACTGGGTACGGGTACGTTAGTACTATTATTTAAATGCCGGCTGTCAAAGAGTTAATTAACTACGGCGCCAATCCGACTGGGAAATTCCCTCCAGAGTATTCGTCTGCGTTTGTTGATTACGCTCGCGCTCCATCATTTCATTACTGATGAGTAATGAAATCGATTTTCTTTTTATACTTCTTCAGTTGCCTCGATGGTCTAGTGGTTTAAGTACCGGACCAAGATCTCGTGATCCTGGGTTCAATTCCCGGGTCGAGCTAACTTTGTAGATCGGTTTTTTCAGACACAGCTCGGGTTTGTGATCACCAATCCGCATTTGGCAAGCGTGGTGATTAAGCCAACATCACCTGTGAGAGTGGTAACTAGCCAGTCGGACTCTAAAAATACCCTACCACTATCATGACAAAATCTATTATGATGAATTTATGTGACATGTAAAAAAACATTTTTAGTACGTTATAGAAATACCCGCATAATGCTTGGATAAGTCGATTTTTTTCTGGCAAAATACTGTACGACATTTTAACATAAAGCTGCCGACGACGCGAGCACAAAAATGTGCCCGTAAAGATACCGAATAAAATAAGAGCGTTCAAAATCACGATAGACATTCCCCCATCCACGGCATAATTTCGCCTAAATTCCACAAGAGACATTGATGTCACGATCGAGTGCGTGACGAAAATCCTACGAGTATAATCACCGTGCCCCGTCACTGCTATCACGTGAAATACCTATCAAGTGACGCGATATCAACCCTAGCTAAGCATTATTTTGTGGACCTTCGGACAGGCAAATTGAATCCGAAATCCTCTACAACGAAACGGCCTTGTGCATACAAAGATAATTTAGCCTGAAGCTTAGGCCGTGGTTGTGAGGTGAGCAGCCAGGGAATATAATTTACAAGTATTCATTATTATAAGGGATATTTTTAAGTGTACATCAAAAAATACTGAAATGCACACCAAAGGTTAGGTTAGGTTAGCAATTCAGTATTTTTTGATGCACAATCAGTATTTTTTTGATGTAGGTACAGGTAACAACCCTTATTATAAATGAAGAAATATACAATCAAATGACTGTTTAACTTGATTCTATTATAAACAAATGTTTATCCAGTGTTAGAATGCAATCACTAGTGCAGTAGCACTACCAAATGCGCCATCAAGCCAGTCTAAGTCATACCTATAACTTTGTTCCTAACAATAATGGCTCGTTAACAGATTGTGACAGTGATGTCAACGTAAATCTGTCACACGTCGTTTCAACAGCGAAGAACCATTAACACGTTGAAAACCTACACTTACAAGCGTAAAACAGTAGGTAAATGTTACTCCTCATCGTTTCCATCACAATGACTGAAATCCTTCACACTTTGACACGGACGGGCAGGCGTGTCTAAAAATACATGTCAGAATAATTTAGTAGCAGGGTTGCCGATGTGTGAACAGTGAACACGTATGACATTGGCGTCTTTTAAATGTAATATATTTTATTACATTTTTTATTCAACAGCTCCATTAGTCTATACTTATAATAGATTTGAGATCGTAACTTAAAGTAAGCCACGGATTTTACATCTATACTTACTAATAATAATATTTTAAAGAGGTAAGATTTGTTTGTTTGTTTGTATTGAATAGGCTCCGAAACTACTGAACCAATTTTAATATTTTTTTCACTGTTGGAAAGCTACACTATTCACGGGTGACAAAGGGTACGTTTGATCTTGAAAATTTGGGGGGAAAATGTGTGAAAAAGCGGAGGCGACCGCTAGTACAGCAATAAAATGAATTAAAATTAAAATATTGTTTATTTATGTAGGCTTCAAAAATGCACCTAACAATCGCCGGACATAAAGGTTGCAGAGTGACTACCACCGGATTCAGAATAATGCTATCTATCCAGAAGAAATTACAAGAAACGTATTAATTAAAAGTTACTCCATTGTCGGATGAGCTATAATAAACTATTATCAGTTTTCTTTCTGGAAAATTGACAAAAGAGACAGTAGCATCTAAGGTAACATACAGTTATCAAGAACTTATTTGAAAGTGACGAAAGACCTGTAAACTTGAAAAAGGTTAATCAAACCAACACTTGTCTTCCTCAGTAGTCGTTCTATCCAAATGCTCAATCACAATCACAAACTAACATCACGTCGCTGAATCCCATTACCAATGTTCTAGCTATTGTTCGAGATACCGCTGCATAATGAAGATCGTCTTCAGAGCGAATTCATGTATCCAAGCCTGGGGTCGGACAGAGCTAATCCAATTAGAGCCCACTTGATTCCACGTTTGCATAAGCGGGACTGACAAATTAGGATTGCTTTGGTAATGGAAAATTCATAACATCTGATGACGATTTCCGATGGCGCGTAATGGCTCCATTATCTATTTCCGGGAGTAGACGATTATATGCGATTTGTAGTAAAGACAGACCTGATACCTGAATTTTTTAGTGATAATAATAAATATACAAAAAAGTAACAGGCAGAAATCCAAACTATCTTATCTTACTAATATTATAAATGCGAAAGTCTGGATGTTTAGATGTTTGGATGTTTGTTTGTTCCTCAATCACGTCTATTCGGCTGAACGGCTTTAGATAAAATTTGGCACACGTATAGTTTATAACCCGGATTAGGACATAGGCTATAAAATTCCTACGGGAAACGTCTCATTCCCGCGGGAATAGCAATTTTGAAACTACTGAACCGATTTGAATAATTCTTTCACTGTTGAAAAGCTACACTATCCTCGGTGAACATAGGGTACTTTTTATGTCCGGACACCCGGAAATGTGGGGGGAAGGGGGATATTTGCAAAAAGAGATTACGCGCGGGTGAAACCGCTGCCGGAAGGCTAGTATAAGTACAATAAAAAAAACCCGGCACAAAAATCTAAGTTCCCTTTAAATAGTAAAAAATGACAAAAAATCTCAATCTTAAATCGCGTTGGGGGACCCTAGGGTGGGAGGTTTTTATTATTTTTTACTTTTTAAAGGGAACTTTGATTTTTGTGTCGGGGTGTTTTAAAATTTAAATTTAATTTTTTTATACTTTTTATTACTTAACGTTAGTCCTTATCGACTTAGAATATATTTTCTGGTGGTTTGTGAGTAATCACAAATAAATATAGCATTTGTAAAAGTCTGCATTTGGCAAGCGTGATATTTAAGCCCATCATTTTCACGATGACTACACCTTTGCAATGGGTTATGGGACATTAAACAGGCCTATACGTTTTTAACCGGTGTTTTCTACGTGTTCCCTCGTTCATCCCTAACTCACTTAAATTCAGTCAATGCCACACGTCGTTTGCATTCGACACGGGCGGAATTAGGATTGCCGTGGTAATTGCACATGGCCGCGAACGGTGCGTGGAACGACCGTTTTCTATATTTATTATTTGTTTTCACCCGATTTAACACAGGTTACGTGAAAGAGATGAAAATTGTGCACAAGGTAAACAAAAATTATCAACGAAATTGTGTTGGTGAATAATTTAAGGGAAAACCGGGGGAGCTTAGTAGTAAATAGTACAACTAAACGCCTTGGTTCGGGAATTCCATACTCGTTTGCAGGTATCGCTAGCTTTCTCGCAGCAGAACGCTTCACCTTTAGTTGTACTATCGATTTATGCAAGTAATTCTTTTTTTAATTAAAAATTTTTTTTTTTTTTTTTGAAAGGTAAAAGGAAATCATATGTTAGTAATTATCATCTTTTTGATAAGAACGAAGGGCCGGTGACCGTCCGCACTAGACGCAGCTAGTACTATTGGTTCGAGTTTTGTCTATCACAATCATAAAACTTTTGTTTTGACTAAAAATAACTTCATTAATCTATTGTACTACTAACGCCCGGTTCACACATGTCTCCGTTTTACTGTTCCGTTTTATCGTGTACGTTTTTTTTTCGTCGATGGCGTAAGATAGAATCATTTAACTGCGAGAAAATAACGATTAAAAAGTCACGTATACTCGTACGTTGACGTCAGACACCCTTCCTAACGATTCTACAGGAAACTACTCATTTATAAGCTACGCATAGTAATAACACTTAGCCAATCCCAACATCGATAACATTTCCTGAAACCAATGGGCTACTATTAACTCCAATCAGAGGAAACCAGGTGGTCAAATATTTACCCAACTCAATACTAACTCAGCCATTCTCGTCAGCTAAGATAAATCGGGTGTGAACGATCGTTTTCACTTCGTCAATTGTTTACTGTAGTTGCGGGTTTGTGACGGTTTCGAACTTGAAGGTAACTTGGTTTATCTTAGCCGTCCCTTCGATTTGTAAGTTAAATTATGATCAGAGAAGTGCTGCGTTATCTATCGATAAGTAGAAATAACTAGAACGTTGATAATATTCAAACTCATCATTATCCCAGCGTGTTCCCGATTGCATCCAGTATGGAGCACAGGGTCCGCTTCGACTATGATCGTAGATTTGACAAGCCTGGTTATTACAATGGAGCGATTGCCATCTGATCTCCGTAACCCTACAAGGGAAACCAGACCTACTTGGAACATAGTCGGGACCAACGGCTTAACGTGCCTTCCGAAGCACGGAATCATCACTCTTTTCAGACATTCAGGTGATTCAAGCCTGCAATGTCCTAACCAAACTGGAAACAATCACACAAAGTGATGTTCCCCGTGGGATTCGAACCCACGACCTCCGGGTATTAGAGCCGAACGCTCTTACCACTGTGCGCGGAGGCAGTTGATAATATTCAAACTATTGATGGGAATGAAGTCATCGAAAACTTAAATTACATACATACGTCAAACAATTATTAATAAATAATTATACTTGTCGAATGTCTTATGAAATAGTTTTAAACTCTTTGCAGACTATTTACTCCTTGGACTACTATTAACTGTTTTAGTTAGTTAAGTGGTTCCATAGAGGTCAATCACTTCCAAAGGAAATCGGGAAAAATGCATTGAACTACAATCAAGTACTTGTAACTCAATGGAAAAATGAAAACAAAGCATCACTATAAAAGCGTTTAGGTATCTTTGGATATTTCCTGGGGATATTTTACATCTATTTTTTTAATTCAGTTGGCAAACAAGCACGCAGCCCACATGATGGGAGGCGGCCTCTGCGGCATATTTTATTCTCTGCAGGCTCCTCTCATCTTACTCGTACTCCCACGTGAATATTGGCGGAACATGGTCAAAAAAGATACTGGTGGCAGATTTCATCTTGTAGGTAACTAGCCAGCCGGATTATAAAGGCCTAAGGCCAAAGAATTAAGACGACGTTCTCCAGGTTTTTAACCCGAGCAGTTACCTCTGTCAAAATCTAATTTCTATGAGACTCGAATTGAGCTAATATAAACTGTATAATCAATTTTAATAAGACCCTTAATCTGTAGAAGTAATATAATAATATTCATACCACTGAAATAAATTGGACTTGTGGCGTAAGCGTTTAAGGAAAGAAATTCCGGGAAGGATAATATCAAGAAAGAAACGATAAGAATAAAGATGAATTCATTTGAAGAACGCAATTTCGTATCACGTTTTTTGTAAGAAAGAATAACAAAGCAATAAGCAGAACCTGAAATTATTTTCTTTATGTACATAATATTCTGTATGAACTATGCAAATAGAAAAATCCACTTAACATGTGAAGCGACGCTTGAAACCACTACAGCTCTCTCAGGTCTAAAGTAAAATGTACCTTTTTTAGTAAAAATAAGTCTCAGGATTACAGACACCAGAAACAACCTTTCCTTCGGACTTAGTTTCAAACCTGAGAGACAGGATTAAAAGTTCAACAACAGCGTTTGAGACTCAAAGGAAACGTTTAAGTGCTTCGCAAAGGATTAACCATCTTTTTGAAACCACGATGACAAACGTCTTTTACAATCCACTGAAGATTTAGGTACCATTCAATATTTTTGTTGGTAGCCTAAACTTGTCTTGGTCATAAAAATGTTGTGTAAGCAGGATCACGTCATTAAACACTTATCGCTTTACGGCTAATGAAAATGTTAGGTTCAAGCCAATGGTTCAAGCTGACGCATTTTCGCACGTACTTATTTATGACTTTCATTCACAATTGACAGTCTTCACTCGACATAACTTAAGTTGTTTCGTCAAAAACATTAAGAATTGAATCATAATAATTTAAAATTACGAAAATTATTGCAAAAACCTGTTCTGTAAGTATACTTGCTAAAATAACTATTCCCTAAATCATAAAATAAAAATTTAAAACATTCGTAAACCTGATTCTGATAGAGTAAAAAAATCGCATTCAAAAATTATTTAATAAAAGTAACTTTTTTAATATGCAAATCGATCGACCACGAACAGACTTCATCAGAATTCGACCTCCATCTTAAAACTTTTTAAGTGAATAAAGACGTCCCTCCCATTGTATCGGGATAAAGCAATTGTTTCGGCAACAACACTTCGCACTTTGTTTTCCAAGAAAGCCTTCGACTTTATTTTTTATGTTCCGATAAAATCGCATTTTTGGGTTTTTTCACAAGGTTACTTTTCAACAGTTCTAACAAAATGAATACAGTATGCGAATAGAAAATTATTATAGCCATAGCGAATAAAACTTAGTTCTCAAACGGGGATAAGGAAATGTGTGTGATGAGACGGTCAAAAGAAACAAAGTTCCTAGTGATAATAAAGATGGCAAAGAGGATGGACCACTGGAATGCTTAGGCTTTAAAAAATAGATTTAGACTTAGCTGAAAACTATATACCTATCTGCTATGAAACAGTAAAAGTTGATAAGATAAAATACCTACGATATATTTGTAAACAATTATACAGGTTATCATTGTTCAATCGAGAATCTCTAGTACTTTTACTTATCTAATCTTTTATTTCAGGGCATAATAGCCATTCAGACTCAGGCAGCGTTTCGAAGTTAATAACTTCGGTTTGATAATTAATGGAAAACATTAACGAAGTTGAGTAAAACACTAGATGATAGAAGATACTTTGAAAGACTTTAACGTTTGAATAATAAACAGAGACTTGCCACGGTTCAACATTTTCAGTGACCCCTAACAGTCAAAGGTTATGAGTATTTTGGTCTTACACTTAAATAATGTTACTGCATAACCACAGGTGCATAGACTTAAATGCTAATTCTAGTTTTATACTTTTCTAAAAAACAAACGAATCGCATTTGTTCAATAGAGTCGTAGTTGGAAAAATATTTTAGCTCAACATCTTATTCTACTTGCTAACGATTCTTCTTGTTTGTCAAACATGTAAAAAAGGACAACCAATATTTTAAACAGAAACATCGGGAGATATTTTTACTTGTTTAGAAATATTTTAGTATAAAATGCTGACTGGAGTCTACAGCTACTTTAACACGATGTTTATAAGAAAAACCAAATTCCAAGTCCTGACGGACAATAAATTCGTTCCCTAAAAAGGAATGTCCATCTTTCCGATCTCATTACAACGCAATTTTCTATGTTCACAGGTAGCAAGAACTCGGCAGATAAGATTAGATACGAAGATATTCGAGGACAAGAATCTCGGATTTACCGTCAAAATGCCGCTGGCGAACCGCAGAACCGGCAGATAACGCAAATAATATTGAAATGAGCAGTTAAAGTGTTTTAAAAATTTAAAATAAAATGGTATGATAGAAATGTCAGTGACGATGGAGTTGATTTAGATGCGGAAAGTGTTGTGAGTGAAGTGATAAGTGCTAAAGATGCCAAGTCAGTGAATGTTGTGACAATGGGTTGTAAACTAGGGAAGATGGTTGCTTCGGAGCGGCAACGCGGCGGCAACGTGACGCAGGACTTGGGCGGCGGTCCACCGCCGGCCACCGACCCGCGGTTGCCGCTGACGGCCAAGCAGAAATACTCGATGCTTGCCTCGTGGAAAGGCATCTCGAGAGCAATGGAGAAGACTGGAATTTGTATGTTTATAAAGTAAGTGATATTTTTCATTCTTAATTTAAACCTTACGATTCCAAATGGATGTTGCCCTTAGACATGAGAGGTCGATAAAGGTTTTGTATTGTTGGACAGATGGGTTTGGAAAGACCTCAGTTCAAACAAAGATATTATATATAGTGGTTTCTGATATTTACGCGACTATCATTATGTGATCACGACTGCTGAAAAGTAGTCGAAACGTCGGGTTTATGTAAAATGTAGTAATTATGTCGTGATTATATCCGTTTTTAGTTGTTTTATTCAAAGATATCATATAAGAAAAAAAATCAAAACACTGTTGTAGAAATCTCTCTAAAAAAGTTAATTCTCGATGCATAATCTGAAAACTTCAGGTTTTATTCACCAACTCGACCTAAAACATCTTAGTACTCGTTTGTTGCTTCTTCTTACAATATAAGAATGCTAGCAATGATCCTCAATTGGTTAAAATCAATGAGTTAAAAAAAATACCTAGCTTAATCAATTTATGCAGATTGGTGTGCTGAGCTATAAACGCTTTTAAATCCTCCGAATAAACAGAAAGGAAAAGTCTTAAGAATGGATTTGACAATATAATATCATTGACTGACAGCTTATCCCAACACACTTTTAAACATAATAATTTAATATCGATAAATCACTTCTGAACCTCAGCTATTAATGTTTTAAGCCATGCTTAGCGTACGTACAACTACATTGTTACTTATTTGCATTAGCTACCTATCTACATCGTTTACTAGTAGAGTACACTAGTCGTTTAGTAGTGGTAGAGCCATGCTGTTTTACAGCACGAATGGGCTGGCTCGTCCGGGAATGTACCAATCTCGCACATAACACCAGCAAAATAATAGTGAATACTATAGTGTTTCGTCTGGCTTGTTTGAGTGCCGGAGGCACCCCCACACCCCCATAGGCCGGCAACGCATCAGCAATCCCTCTGGTGTCGCAGATGTCCATGGGCGGCGGACATGAATAACTTTTATTCAACCTAATATTTAATCACTCCAACTTGTCAAACGTTTAGGCAAAATGTAGTGTAGAACAGAGAAAATTTTCTTGTTCTGTGTGTAGAACAAATTACCTTAAATATATAGAATGCAAACAGTTTTTCCATAATTTAGCAATTCTAATGAAACCAGCTAGTTTCGGTCTTGTTAACAATAAATATGCAAATTCATTGTGCGTCGTCACTACGTATACGTATTGTAAAGTTATTATTATTATGTTAAACGAAAATCTTGTTACGAGATTTTGTAAAAATATGAATTTGTAAGGCTCGGAGATCGTACCTACTATTTGTTTGAGTTTAGTTTAAAATATTAGTATTGACATTCAGAGTGCTGTGTCCTGTGTTGATTTGCCGAAAGTAACTTCATAGTTAATGAAACATCATTTTAAATAAAATACATTTTGTTTTAGCTTGAGTGCAACTTTGTCAAAACAAGTCGCTTAGCCGTTTTCTTTTCTTACCATCACATAGGCTTAATGTGAAAAATGCATAACAACTATAATAATGCACTATATTCACAGACCTAGATTTCTGTGACTATATTATTATGTAGGTATGTCTAAGACTCTCGCGCCCATCGAATGTACTTCCAGAAAACTCTACAAAATCCCATAAAAACTTAACAAGTAAAACGGTAAAAGAACAGCTTACAAAACACATAAAAGCGTCCCTAATAGACATTCCACTTACAAACTTTATCCTCGAATGACAAAAGGGAGGTAACTGGATAACTAAACTTCTGCCTTATACTTACCTATACCACAGATTATTAAATAGTTACCTATTAACGTAACCTATATTTTCAGGGCTTAATACTGTAAACTAAAGGAATAAATGGTTCGAAAGAAAGGGAGTATTATTCCCTTAATAAAATATTGCCTTTATGAAATGAAATAGAGAAATAGCCAGGAGATGAACAAGTTTATTAAATTTATATCTTACTTAATTTAAAGGCATACGTAGACAAAGTATTGTTCTCTATACAATAATAATATCAAGAAGAAAATTTAGATTGTTTGTTTGCTTTAGGCTCCGAAACTACTGAACCGATTTAAATATTTATTTCACAGTTGAAAAGCTATTATATCCCCCGGGTGACATAGGGTACATTTGATCCCAGAAATATGGGGAGAAAGGGGGATATTTAAAAAAGAAATAACGCGCGGGTAAAACCGCGGTCGGAAGGCTAGTTTGTTTATTTAGCCAGAATACATTATTATGTATATCATTGATGTTATTTATCATTCACTTTCTTAGTATCAAGCCAGACAGATCTGGTTATCACGTAGAACCCTAGAAAAAGTAATCAAACGTACTCGAAAACGAGTTTGAAAGAAAAACTTCGCCAGCGAACATCTTTTATTACATTTTTAATATAAACATCACCTCCAACTTCATATCTCTCTTGGGGTTTATTCTATATTATTCTTTAAAGTTAAAATATTTTTCTTTGAGACCCATCCAATTTAAGTTTGTTAAATGAATTTTATTCCCCGCGGAGCAAGGGCTTCTGCTGACGCCCGGTTGCCGCCCAATACCTATTAGGCGATGAAGGAGTACCGCGGAGGTTAGTGGGTATACCTAGGGAACATTTCTGGGAATAGTAATGTTTTTAAAGCACCGGGAGCCCCACACATAGCGCTGTTTCCCTCTAAGAACAAAGTTACAAGGATACGTAAAGCATTACCTACGGGGAAAAAAAGTATGCAAGTTTATCACATTTCAAAAGAATTAAATTACTTGTAACTTGTAATAGTTTAACAATGGAGACCGGGCGAAAGTGGTCCGTGAACCAATAGCGATACTGTTGAGGTATCTATGTGGGGATACCTCAACTACACCCTTGTGCGAAGGGGCATCGAAATCTGACCCGGCAGTTTTGAGAAAAAAGTATTTTTTGTTTTTTGTTTGAAGAACATTTAAGCGACTGTCTGTGAACCAAAAGCGATACTGTTGTGGTATGTAAGTGGGGATACCTCAACTATACCCATGTGCGAAGGGGCATCGAAATCTGACCCGGCAGTATTGAGAAAAAAATACTTTTTTGTTTTTTGGTTTGAAGAACGTTTAAGTCACTGTCTATTAACCAATAGCAATACTGTTGTGGTATGTATATGGGAATACCTCTACTACACTCATGTTCGAAGGGGCATCGAAATCTGACCCGGCAGTTTTGAGAAAAATGTATTTTTTGTTTTTTTTTTGTTTGAAGAACGTTTAAGTAACTCTCTGTGAACCAATAGCAATACTGTTATGGTATGTATGTGGGGATACCTCAACTACACCCATGTGCGAAGAGGCATCGAAATCTGACCCGGCAGTTTTGATTAAGAAGTATTTTTTGTTTTATGGCCTATGTCCAGCATTAAACTGCGACAGGCTGATGATGATGATGATGACTTTATCTAATAGAAAATACACATAGCTGAAGTCTAATGCATTAAAAAATAGTTGACATAAGTTTCTCAAACAAAAAATGTACTTTAAACATATGTATTTTTAAGTGTTTTTTTCTCAAAACTGCCGGGTCAGATTTCGATGCCCCTTCTCACATGGGTGTAGTTAAGGTATCCCCACACACATTCCACAACAGTATTGCTATTGGTTCTCAGACAGTGACTTAAACGTTCTTCAAACAAAAAAAAAAACAAAAATACTTTTTTCTCAAAACTGCCGGGTCAGATTTCGATGCCCCTTCGCACATGGGTATAGTTGAGGTATCTCCACATACATACCCTAACAGTATCGCTATTGGTTCACAGACAGTGGCTTAAATGTTCTTCAAACAAAAAACAAAAAATACTTTTTTCTCAAAACTGCCCGGTCAGATTTCGATGCCTCTTCGCACATGGGTGTAGTTGAGGTATCACCACATATATACTACAACAGTATTATCGCTATTGGTTCACAGACAGTGACTTAAACGTTCTTCAAACAAAAAAACAAAAAAAGTATTTTTTTCTCAATACTGCCGGGTCAGATTTCGATGCCCCTTCGCACATGGGTATAGTTGAGGTATACCCACTTACATACCACAACAGTATCGCTATTGGTTCACATACAGTGACTTAAACGTTCTTCAAACAAAAAAAAAACAAAAATACTTTTTTCTCAAAACTGCCGGGTCAGATTTCGATGCCCCTTCGCACATGGGTATAGTTGAGGTATCCCCACTTACATACCACAACAGTATCGCTATTGGTTTACAGACAGTGGCCTAAATGTTCTTCAAACAAAAAACAAAAAATACTTTTTTCTCAAAACTGCCGGGTCAGATTTCGATGCCCCTTCGCACATGGGTGTAGTTGAGGTATCCTCACATATATACCACAACAGTGTCGCTATTGGTTCACGGACCACTTTTCATACAAATGTGCCCAGTCTCTTTTACAAGTTAATAAATTAAGTTAATATAATAATGACTGGCAGTTTATTCCACGAAAACTTTTTTTAACGTACCTACTCTTATGCGCTTAAATTACATTTTAAGATTTTGTTAAAAGTTTACTAATTGACTGGCAATTTTTCGTTCACCAAGTTTAATTTTTTCGGGAGTTTGTCAGACGTAAAAGTTTTATTGAAACTTTTTCACGATTTAAGACGCAACATAAAAGCTCCTTCGAATAATAGTGAACACAAAGCTATAATCGTCTAAAGAAAAATGTCTAATGCTTCTTCTCTCTTAAAATGGCACAGACACATAAAAAGCCACTAAGCCACGAAGAAACAAATTACTCATCACATATCTTCTTCACACATTCAATACGCGAGCATAACCCTTATTTGCTCAGTTTGATAGATGAGAACACGACGGAACAATAGACTCCACCCCGAGTGAGATATAGTCCTGAAATACAATATTTGTTATACCCATAATCCCTCGGCACGTTCCGGGTTATTTTTCCTCATCCAAAAGTAGGTATTGGCATCTCGTTCCTTTACTTGACTCGTTGTCCTAGGTGAACGACGAACGCGGCAACGCGACGCGACGCGAAATTATCAAATAGTCGTTGTGTACGAAGGTGGCCTACGTTGTCGCGTTAGTCAGTCAGTTAGTCAGTTAGGCGACGAAAGCCGACTTGAGTTTTGCGCGACATGACGTGGATTTGTGCCTCGCTCGTCCCACAGAGTTTCTTTAATATTTTATTCCCTGCGCGTCCTAATTCCTATGCCTGACGTGACGACGAGACGATTTGAAGAGTTGCTGTCCAAATACAAACTAAATGCAAATATTTGTAGAATAAGTATTTAAAAAGGGATTTTTTTAGTAACAACGCATTCTTGCCCATAGTTAAAACAGCACTAAACTGAAATAGGAGCGAATTCGCCGCATTGCCGCGTTTGCCGCTTTCACGGGTTTCGAAAGACATAGGTGATAGGACACAAGTCGCGTGAAGTATTGGTCGCTTTACGTCGCATAGCGTCGCGTCCTGTTGCTCACCTAGGACATCGTCTAAGCGACCGGAATCTCTTAGCGGATGTGACGTCAGCCGATCTTGACCCAATTGTGGGTTTGGCAAAGTGGAGCTTAAGGCAGTGGGACGTGTCCGTCTTGAACTGGCTTAATTAATGCAATTATGGGAGAATGTACGGAGAAGATATTGTGCTATAAAGTTAAATTTGTGTCAGATTAGATCGGTCTGTATATCCTTTTGTATATTACTTATATATATATTTTTATACTACTTCAGTTGGCAGACAGACACGCAGCCCACCTGATGGTAAGCGGTCTCTGCGGCCTATTCCATTGAGGGACACTTCACTAAGAAGCATCGCTCAATGTGCTGCCAGACTGTAGGCTCATCTGAGCCTTTATATTCCATGAGTATCAAAAAACGTTCACAAAGAAAGTTTCTGGTCCCAACAAGATATTGCGTTCAAGCAACATAACCTCAGGCTAACTAGATCTGCCTGTTTTATGGCTTAAAGGGCTTAACTAATATCCCAAGAAGGCTGTTCAAGGGCAACTTTTGTACAGCCAATATAAGAAACACTTTTTATTTTTTTAAATCCTACTTCCTACTAATATTATAAATGCGAAAGTCTGGATGTTTGGATGTTTAGATGTTTGGATGTTTAGATGGTTGGATGTTTGTTCCTCAATCACGCCTAAACGGCTGAACGGATTTAGATGAAATTTAGCGCACGTGTAAACTACACACGTATAAATTTGGCACACGTATAACCCGGAATAGGACATAGGCTATAAAATTCCTACGGGAAACGTCTCATTCCCGCGGGAATGTCAATTTTGAAACTACTAGACCGATTTTAATAATTTTTTCACTGTTGGAAAGCTACACTATCCCCGGTGAACATAGGGTACTTTTGATCCTGGAAATGTGGGGGGAAGTGGGGACATTTGAAAAAAGAGATTACGCGCGGGTGAAACCGCGGGCGGAAGGCTAGTCTTAAATAACCTAAACTAAGGTTAACGTTATGCAAGTTGACAGTAGTTAAATCCAGAAACAGAAATTATATCTAAAAAAAATTGTATCGCTGAATAACGTCAGTGATGTGGCTCATACGGCTAGTTTTATGTGAATCTTCAGACTATCTCTCGTCTCGTTTAATACAAAGCCGTCACTACTTTCAGTATGATATTATGCTGCTCGCCCATAAAAAATGTAGGAACCAGAACCTTAAATTACTAAATAGTTACTAACGTAACCAGTACTTCAAATGGAAGACTTAAAGATCAGCGGTCCGTATAGCAGCGTATTAAGCAATACTTTGAGATGAAATATCTTCCAGTGGAATAGACACAGTAATATAAAAAAAACTCTTAATGCTTAAGTGGCGTTTTCCAACGTCGTCCGAGCCATGAATAACAATTTTATGTGTCCTTAGGGTATCCTTATGCTAGTGTTGCTGAATTTTCCTATAAACGATAAGAATATAAAGTCTAAGCTGATATTCCAACAATGGTTCATTCCCGATTGCCCCACCAAGTTCTTTTCACCAGTGGGACGAACGGGAATTCTTATTTTTACTTCCCGTTCGTCTTACTGAACTTAGTGGTGGGACGAACGAGAATAAAAATTAAATATTTTTTTAATTCCCGTTCGTCCCACTGATGGCACGAAGGTTTGTGGGACGAACGGGAATAAACCGAAAAAGCTACGCCAATGCGCCATAAAGGAGGTCCCGTAGTTAAAATGAATCTATAATAAGGTGTTGCTTATTTTGACTGACGCGATAGCCTTGCCCTATGTGACATGGGTCGTGGGTCTGTATCCCATCCAGGACAAAAACTTATGCGTTGGACGTGTTTGTTATGAATCTGGATGTTTTTTATTATGCAAGTTATACTATTCATCATGGTACCTCTATTATTTCTGATACGCATAACGCAAGTGCTCAAGCTACTTTCTTTGGGGTCAGATCAATATTGTGATGTTGTCCAATATTTATGCATTTTACACCACGATAAGGTAAATGAACTAGGCAGTTTTGACCTGCGGGCGGGGGTATCTCCCAAACGCCCGCATCGCACAGGACACTCGAATCAAATCTTAGGGTCACCTAGTTTATCGGGTGGCCTCCCTAGGCGTCACCCTAACTTGAGGCCTCTCAAGTCAAGGTACCCGGGGATGGGCTGGTCAATAGCCATAAGGCTGGCACCGGCTCGTCCTAATCGTGAAGAGGAAACCGGGGGAGTTTAGTGGGTAGTGGACGCTTTAGTCTCGAGTCCCACCCACGGCCGCAGGTCTAGCTAGCCTGCGGTTATGGTACATTAACGCATTCTCCTTCGAAAAAAAAGGTAAAAGGCAGTTGTTATTTTACAAACACCTTATTTCCAGATAGATAGATATATCACCGATATTGCTTCCGCGGATCAATCTAACTTTCAATTTGTGCGCAACAATTTTTCCAGATGACTGACATTTTTTTCGTAATAAAAGGCAAATTCGGACGCATTTTCCCGAGAATAATCTTTTATTTCCCTTTGTTACGGACTGCGGTGGTATTAAAAAATCCTTGTCATTTCATTGCTTTGTTTAAAATCAAAAATAACGTTAACAAACAATTAGGCTTTACATACTTTTTCGGTCTAGGAGCATCGCACCTTTCAGGGCGCCAGGAATCCCTCACACGGCCCTGTTCTTCCCCCTTGCAAGTGCATAACGCATTCCTTGCAATAGAAGTGGGCGCCTAAACATGGAGTATACTTTCATGTTAATTTCACTGTGGTTTGCTTCACGAACTGTAATTATTGAAGGCTACGGGAAGCTTTGCACCCCTAATTGGTCAAACAATTTTAATTTCAACACTTTTAGAGGGTGTCTGACGGAATTTAAAGCGTTGATGAGATATTATTAGCGTACATAAGTTGTTTGCAGAGTTATTTCCACGAAACTCTATGCATTTTGGCCATCTCAGGACCAGTGTAAACGTCGAGCTATGCTTTGGTTCCTTTTTTTTATACTAGCTCAGTTGGCAGACAGGCACGCAGCCCACCTGATGGTAAGCGGTCACTGCGGCCTATGCCATTGAGGGACGCTTCATCTTTTTTTTTTTTCGGAGGAGAATGCGTTTAAGCACCATAGCCGCAGGCTAGCTAGACTCACGGCCGTGTGTGGGACTCTAGACTAAAAAAAAGCGTCCACTACCCACTAAACTCCCCCGGTTTCCCCTTCACACCCGATTGGGATCCCTGGAAACGTCCCCCAATGTGCTGCCAGACTGTACTCATCTGATCTTCGAGCCTCTTGATTTCAAGTGTACTTTTTCAGAGAAGAAACTGTTTAAGTTCCCTTGGGAAAACCGGGAAAGCAGGGCAGGTTATATCGGGTTCCACCCGTATCTATTTAATAGTTACCAAGAAAAACATGATTGTGACTTTCTTGAGTGCAATGTGGGGCGATGTCGCCCTATGTGAATGCTGCAATAGTATACTGTATAACTGACTTAGTGATAGTATTCAAATGAAAATTGTTTTGATATATTATGTTGTACTTTTTTTGGAAAAAAGTAACTATCGAAATTCGAATTAGGTACTTGCCGTGTGTAAAAAAATTGGCAGGATTTACTTACTATGGTCGGTCCAATTTCGGGTGATTGGAACCTTTCGTTCAGAATCCCATACAAGGCCAGTGTGGCCACGGTCTTGCTACTGCGGTTATAATGCCTAAACGCATTCTGCTCCACCTTGTCGTAGTTATTTTTCATATTATTAGTTATATTTTTCACGTTTTGCTGTCTCCTTCCGGGGTTTACTGACTCACGGAAGGAAGTTAAACTTTTGAACGCCAAGTTACGAATGCACTGTCGTGTTTTGTACACCAGACCTGGGTTATTCTTTATTGTCGAATGTAAGGAAAAAACACCAGTAATCGTTTTAAACATATTTATTTCATTTTTTAGAGGCAGGTTTTTGTCAAGTATAGACGTCGTTGGCGCACAAGGCCCGCAGGTGCTTGTCAAGTATTGACGTCTTTGGCGTCCAAAGCATGATCCAATATTTTGGAAGTCTTCTAAAATATACGAGTGAAATAAAATATATTTTATTATGAACAGTATAAGCACTCCTATCTCAGATGATTTGAAGTTGATTGCTTTTTTACGATTCCTCCAAGTCGACGACTTAACTCCTTTTGAATTATTAAATTGAACCAACCCCAGCAGTAAAGATTTAATCTTTCATCTTAAATGTTCAACAAAAGATTTAAACACAAACCAGTATTCTTTCTTTGTCTTTCTCAAAAAGAATAAAGAAAAATACAACATTTACGCATAATTCTGAATCATCTAAAATCTTAAATACATACTTATTACCAATATTATAAATAAATAAATAAAAAATTGGTAACTATGTAATTTTGTCCGTTACGCCGCAATGTATAAAATACTAGCCTTCCGCCCGTGGTTCACCAGAGCGTAATTTCTATTGTCAAATCCTATCCCCCATTTCCCCACATTTCCTGGATCAAAGTACCCTATCAAAGTACTGGCTACTTTCGGTACACAACCAAAGCTGTTATGGCGGCAGACACAACCGGTGGAGATGGTAGCTAGCCAGTCAGACTCCGGAAATCGAACCCACGACCTGTGAGTTTAATACCCGAGCGGCTTAGCCACCGTTCCACGGAGGCGGTCAAAATATTAAAATAAATATATTAATGACGAGCCATTTGGTGTAGTGGTCGAGAAGTCGGCTATTACACCAAAGGTCGCGGGTTCGATCCCCGCACGGTACAAACATTTGTGTGCATGAACATGTCTGTTTGTATCGGTCTGGGTGTTTCTATGTATAATACATACAGTATTTACAAAAAAAAAGTATATAAGTAATGTTTATCCGTTGTCTAGCACCCATAACACAAGCTCATGCTTAGTTTGGGGCTAGATGGCGCTGTGTGGATAATGTCCAGGGATTTATTATTTATTTAATTGTGGTTTATTTAATCTAAATATTTTTAGTCTATAGGCATAGGGAAGGCTAGCTATTAAAGGGAGACGGGTATATCCAAGCTGCCACCAGTGTTGGAGCGGCGGCACGTGTCGTCGGATTAAATTGTTTCCGGCAACATTGTGGGTCGTAATCGGCCCGCTTGTTATTGTGATGATATTAAATCCGTGACAAAGGAATTCGCCATGGCTTTCCGGGAAAATCTATACATTGTCAGAATAATGTTGAGCCAGTTCTTCTGACTGTTTCAGCGTAAATATGCGGTTTTGTTTGGGACTCCCATCCTGAAAATGATGGACTACCCACCAAACCACCATCTTGTCCCTTTAGTCAAATAATGGAGAACAACAGGGTGTCCATCTTCAGACTCTGCCATACCGTATTACGGGCGATGTCCTAGGATATTTCCATCTACCTACATATTTCGCACACCTAGATAAAGAGTAGCACAACTCGAAATAATCCAAAATAGAGTTATTGTAAAATTGGGAATCAGCGTAATGAACTACGTTAACTCCAAGTCACCTGTGTATGTTAACTATGAAGATTTTTTACACAGGTGTATTTGGAGTTTACGTAGTTCATTACGCTGATTCCCAATTCTGCAATAACTCTTGCAATAATGCTCTTGGATTATTTCGAGTTGTGCTACTCTTTATCTAGGTGTGCGATTTGTCAATCAATACAAACATTGTCTCGGTGTCTATTTTGCTAGTCAGTACTTACTCTAGCGCGATGCAAGATTCAACGCTGAATTGAAATCATCCTTTAATATTCAGTTTGTAAAATTTATTTTTTGAAAAGCTATTTTTTTTGTAGCGGTACCAATGAGTGGTACTAATTTTTTTTCGACGTCAAAAAGGAGTACGTTTATTTTCAATTCAGGTTGTATGTTTTTATTTTGTTAGCAGCAAATAATAAAGTCTCGGCCCTTGGCTCAGTAGCAGTTTTCTAATGCTGGGAGAAATTCCTTCGTTAAAGTTTTTAATGTTCTTGCTCAAGACTTACTGAGGATTTGTATTAAGGAACACTTCGGAATTAATCTCTCCTTGGTGTTGTACTTAGTCACTTTTAACTCCAATAGAATTGTTTTAAACTCGTTCAGAACTTCCCATTGACGAATGCTGGGAAATAGGGGACTTTAAACTTGAAGATGTTTTAGGGCTGTCTCGAAAACATAACAAACAAATGATAAAGTGACACGCCAAGAAGATATTACAATAAAATGATTCGTTGATATGCGCATAACTTAAAGAACTTTGTCAGAGTAGTGGCCAATTGGCCAATTAAAGGGCACACTGCTCATCATCAAAACCATTGCTCCAAGTTGGTCGTCGTTATGTCTATCAATACGTAGCTTCACGTATTGATCGACAAACCACTTTATGAAGATCAATAAGGGTCGTCATCTAAGTTGTGAAAATCAATCTAGTTTTACCAGATAAGTTTTTTTTATGTCAGCACAATAGTAGTCACTATTATTTCACGCTGGTGTTATGTGTATACGCAGTAGTAATAAAAACAAAATTTTGAACCAGCTCACGAATCATATTCATGATTATTATTATACCTAATTATCTGTGACATTTTTTCTTGACATATTATTATTTAATTTATTTTATTTTTGTGACATGTATTTGACGTTCATAATATGTGCTATAATAAGAGCCAAAATTGAATAAATGAATTTGATTCTTGATTCTTTGATTCTTGTGAGAGGGTGGTACTTCCCCGGACAAGCCGGCCCAATCGTACTGTAAAGCAGCATGACTCTACCACTACCGAAAGTTTCGTAAGATAGAAATAATGCTGTCTATTATGTCAATTTTAAAAAAGGAAGACAGAATGACGGATCAATCAACAGGATCTTATCCAACAGCGGCGAACCTGGCTCTAAAGCTATAAAAGAAAAAGGATTACAAACTGTATATATTAAGTTCGCAGCAACCTTACTTGTAATAGCAATAACAACTGAAGAAGTGTTCCGCTGAAATTATAAAGTTTCCCGAGACGGTCGGAGAACGCGGGCAAACTTAGAGGGCTTATAGTTTGGAACTCGCGATATAAGTCACGAGAAGCCTGGAGCTTAGGCAGTGGCGGTGGGTCTACGTTGATGCTTTCAAGTTTAAGCTGTTGTGATTAGCCTTATAAGCGTCTTCATACTATCACGCCTTTACTTTTAGAAACTACTTCACATACACTTATGACCAGATATTATGATCACCTCTGTGGTACTCTCAGGTCTAAAACCCAGAGATCATAGTCTTGATCTCGCCTTGGGTCTAGTTGGCAGTAGGACTGGCTTTTTAAAGACTAAGAATTACTCCACAACCCGAACAGGTAAAATCTATCGCCATTACAGCTTTGTGTTCTGGCAATATTAATGTAAAAATTCAAAAAGGAGACGTATTATATTCAGGACTCTGAGATCATGACCCACATAAGTGGAAGAAGAAGTGAGAAGAAGAAGTAAAGTGTTCAGAGTATACTTTTATATTTTAAACCATCAATCAATCTTATAACGGAGCCTATTTCTATGTGCTAGTACTACATACTTAGTTAAAAAAAGGAAATTATAAGCATGTGATGTATTCATGAGTGTATAGCGTGTGTCGGCAAATTCACAGCTTACCTTGCACCGCAGACAAGGGCAGACTTAATCCGAACTAAATAGCGGCTTACGTGCTCAACAACGTCATTTCGTTACTCTGTCCCGTACCGTCAGCAACAAAATGTGGCACCATTGAGATAACGTTTATTAAGCAGAAATTGTGCATCTCATGTTCTTTTAAAAGTGCAAAATCTTCTTAGGGGGTAGATTGACTAAGGGGAACCGGGGGAGTTAAGTGGTTAGTGGACGCTTTAGTCTCGAGTCCCACACACAGCCGCAGATCTAGCCAGCCTGCGGTTACGGTGCATAAACGCATTCTCCTCCGGAAAAAAGGGGGGTAGATCGACTGAGCTCGGGGTTATGCGTTATGCTCCAATCCAATCTTGTGTGACATATTAATATTCTAGGTGCAGTGGTTAGTAGGTATTTTTTGAGGAGATCTTGGTTCGAATCCCATGTCGGAATACTATAATTTTTTTAAGTAACAACTGTTGTAGAACCTTTTAGATAAAATAAAAAACAAACATCAACTACTTTTTGTATAAAAAAAACCAAATCTTTACAAATCTTTTTATACACATTTTCAATAGGCAGACGAAAATGGAGTCGATCATCTCTCAAAACAAAGTATGAAGTGTTGTCGCCGAAACAATTGTTATGTCGCAATACAATGGGAGGCACGACTTTATTCACTTAAAAAGTTATGATGGAAAAGGAATTCTGATGAAGACTGTCCGTGGCCGATGTATTTGCATATTTAGGAAGATTGCTTTTTTTATAAAATGAATTTGATTGCTTCTCATTTTCAATTGAAGCGCTATGTAACCTTTTGAATAATTTCGTTTTCTCCTGACGAAGTTGTTCAAGAGTTTGATCATGTTTCGATATATTGCCAAACCTCACTGTCACAAGTCTTATTATAGCACGCAGTCACGCACAATAAAGACCTAATTTATTAGAGGCTACACAGCGCTGCCACCGTGACGCGCTGTAATTTGGGTATACCACCACAGATAAAAAAAATACTAGTGTTGCTACATACTGTGCAAGTAATGAGATGAAATTTTATGGCACAAGCTAAGTTGAAATTTAACTATAAGGGAATCATGCAATACTCTTTTAATTAGAATATAGCACGAGAATTACTGCTACTGTCCAGCAGTTTGGCTGAACTAATTATCTATGTAATGTGTAAGAGGAAAACCTAATGGTCAAAAATTTTTTTTCTACGAAGTAAAAGTGAGAATAGTATAGCCAAGGTCTTTGCCCAGCAGTGAAACATTTTAAAATTAATATAGGCACCGTTATAATTTATAACACCAGCAAGCAAACTCGTAAAATATACATTTTGCACATACATACACATTTTCGTATTTTAATATTAGTTGTTAATTTATGTTTACTTTTTCTGCTGACGGTACCATTATAGGCGTTGGGCACAGAGCTAATATCAACGGCGGCGTTTCCAGAAAGCAGACTAATATACTAATAATATCTGCCTGCTTCTCTCATACAACAAAGCAGTCGCCAGTATTTACGAGTTACTAAAGATATAGGTACCTAAGTTACCTAACAGTACCGAATGTAAGGGGGAGATTAGACATAATCTTTGGAACTTTCTTTGTTTACAACTGTTAGAGCTGGTCGTAGCTGAATGGTTACATGTGTGGCTTCACATGCATAATATATACGTCTGATAAAAAAAAACTACACTAACTTGTGTCTTGTTATTGTCTGCCGCTACACAGCTCCAATTTAGTTCCGACAATATTGATGTAAGAGCAAGTACACTTAAATGAAACGATCGAAGATCTAAGAAGCCTACAGTGTGGCAGCACATTAAATAAATAAATAAATAAATCCCTGGACATTATTCACACAGCGCCATCTAGCCCCAAACTAAGCATTAGCTTGTGCTATGGATGCTAGACAACGGATAAACATTACTTATATACTTTTTTTTGTAAATACATACATGAAACACCCAGACCGATACAAACAGACATGTTCATGCACACAAATGTTTGTGCCGTGCGGGGATCGAACCCGCGACCTTTGGTGTAATAGACGACTTTTCGTCCATTACACCAAACGGCTCGTCAACATTGAGCTATGCTGCCTGGTTGTTAGTATCTCTCAATGGAATAGACCACAGGTGGCCGCTTACCCGTACCATCAGGACATTCAGTGATGCTACCTGTCCTGGTCAGTATCTCCCGATGGAACAAGCCGCAGTGGCCTTATCAACAGCTAGGCTGGGTGCCTGTCTGCCAACTGATCTAAAATTAAAAAAATCACATCATTATTCAATCCCTACTTTTAGCCACCTCTATTCAAGACATCAATAGTCACTACAGTAGGCTCGCACAGCCATCAATAATTAGTTACTTTACTGCCGGCATTGTCTGAACGTAATTATAGAGGAATTAACTAGCAATAATCCCGCTATACATAAGCCAGTGCTTGTAATAACTGCGACAGGCAATCTGAGTAATATTTACTCCACAAAGAACGCTCGCTTCACAGTACCATCATAATTTTATTTCCTCCTTAGCGAGTGCTCAGCATTCTAGTGCGTAAACATAATTATAAAAGCCAAGTTAATAAGACTTTAAATGATTTTATTGCATTTAAATTAAAACAGACTTGTAAGTTCTAAGTTTATTCAGATTTTGTTGTGTTTAAAATTAAATCGCAAATATTACAATCTAGCTTTCCGGCCGCGGTTTCACCCGCGCGTAATTTTATTTTTTCAAATATCCCGCGGTAATGAGACTTTTCCCGTAGGAATTTAATAGCCTATGTCCTAATCCGGGTTATAAACTATACGTGTGCCAAATTTCATCTAAATCCGTTCAGCCGTTTAGGCGTGATTGAGTAACAAACATCCAAACATCCAAACATCTAAACATCTAAACATCCAAACATCCAGACTTTCGCATTTATAATATTAGTAGGATGTTTTTTTTAATGGAACCACAGGCAGTTATTCAGAAAAGGAGAATGCAAAACTTGCCTTGAAAATAGCTAAATACCTATAATATTTTATTGAAAAAAAAAACCGTACCTACATTCCGTTCCTTCCTTAATTCCCGAGAGCAATATCGCGGAGTGACGCCGTTTATTATCTTTCGAGTGCGCCGGTAATCGAATCCACCCGTGATTGAGTTATTCAATCAGAGACTTATAATAAAATTTCGAATCTTCTAAAAATGGAACGTAAGAGCTTATGAAATAAATGCCTTTTGTTCAAAGCGATTGGGTACAAAAGGAAAGGTATTTCAGTGTTTGCAAAGCGAACATTTTGCGAAACTCAGCAGATCTTTATAACTATTTTCATTTTTACTGGTTGCATGACAAGTATAATTTTATAAACCTGTTCCATGGTTCCTGACAAACACAACTATTAAAATTACCTATCTTGTTCGGTCCAGTTGTTCTGAGTCTGAAGTCACTATTCATACATTTTAGTGATTCATATTTATTTATTTATATGGACAATAGATAATGATTATTTGTTTTTGTTCTATATCTGTGCCTTCGTTCGTCAGCTTCAAACTTTAAAGAGCTACACATGAAAGCCAACAATATCATCATTACTTTCGGAACACTTTGAACCGATGTAAGCTTCAACCTGATTAAAGAATAGGCAAAATATACTTTTCTTCGGGCTGGTCAAGGAAGGCAAGTTTAACGGATAGTGAAATCGTCTTTAGCTCTCGCCACGGACTTAAACTTATGAGATCTGGGGACCGTGTCTACATTACCACTCACTTTGTGTTGCCACAGTGTAGACTATGTGACCAGTGTCATGCTCTTTAGAACTTTGTTTCCTAGCTCCTATATTAATATTACGGACTCTGAAAAACCAAACACATGCAAAATTCTTAACTTGTGAAATTCCCGTTCGTTCCACAGCAGGTGGGACGAAGCTTGGTGGGACGAACGGGAATGAACCAAATTAACAAGCCCTTTACTTGAAGCGTCTGTATTGAAAGTGCGATTCACTTTCTCCATGGAAGCAGTGATTTGATACTCTACTTAACAACAACACCTCGAATTACAAGAAACTAACAACCAACATAAAAAAACGTCTTTAAGAATACGAATAAAGGGATACGATATCCCAAGGCTGCTCAAAGCTGTAACCCGACACTTCAAAGTTCAAACGGACACGTGCTGACGAAACGAACGAAACGCACCGGAGTAAATATCAGCAGTGTCCGACCAAAACCTCAACGATTTTGGCCGACGCCGAAGCCGAAACCGAAAACTAGGTTTTACCACGTTTTACTTAGGATAAATAATAAATAAAAATAAATATCTCTGGACGTTATTCACATAGCGCCATCTAGCCCCCTAACTGAGCTAATGCTAATGCACCCATAGCACAAGCTAATGCTTGTGCTATGGGTGCCAGACAACGGCTAAACAGTACTTAATATATACTTTTGTTTTGTAAATACATACATATTATAAATAGAAACACCCATACCGATACAAACAAACATGTTCATGCACACAAATGTTTGTACCGTGCGGGGATCAAACCCGCGACCTCTGGTGTATAACCGACTTCTCGGCCATTAAACCAAATGGCTCGTCGGAAATTCCACGGGAGAAGTTAAAAATCTGAATCAAATCAGCTTAAGCTCTATGAACATAAGTTCTCATTCTTTTTCGGCAGACTTCGGCCAAAGCCGAAGTTGGCAAAATGGCCGAAAGCCGAAGACTATATCAAACTACGGCTGAAGTAAGGCTCGACAAATGAGGCCCTCGAGTCCTATTTCGGTAACAAAGGCAATAATGCCACTATCGAGCGGTGACCTATATCTAGGGCCACTGGCCGGGGTGCCGGACGCTCACCTTGCTCCCTCGCATTCAAAGCGGCAGCCACTCATGGTACTCATGGTACAATTTGAGTTTTACTGCGTACTTTCTACTTGACGAAAGTCTCGGCAACTTTCGTCTGCGTGACAGCTTTTGAAAAGACACTAGACGTTTTTATAAATACATTTGAAACATAACTATTTAAAAAAAAATATTTGGAACTCGATTTAGGTCGAAATAGGACTTAGGGTTATTTATAAAAGTATTTATATTAAAGGATCCCAAGCGCAAGTACCCCAAGCGCTAAATGTGGGTCAGAGTCGGTCGATAAAGCACGACCGCGGTGTATCTGCCTGGTCACCAAACACTGCACGTATAATGCAAAAAAAACATACATTTTCATTACTAAACATTAGCTTCTTTGAATGGAAGCTGGATGTGTGATTGCCCAGGCCGACCGTCCCAAAGCCAGACTCATAAAGGGTTTTGATCATACGAACCATGTGACTTGGTACACCCGCTTTGCAAAGAACCTCCCAGAGGTTTTGTCACCGAACAAAGAATTTATGTTCAATTTAGATTTAAGTAATTACTTTTAAACTGTCTTAATGGTACAGTTTGTTTGTGCCACTACCAACTAAACTCGCGTATACCCTTTCCATCCGAACCGGGGACGACTTTAACTATGAAAAATAGGACAAACTTCGTTAAAAACTTATGGTCCGAGTTCCGTCACAAACGGTAGGCACAAATGAGCCATTATGAAGTGACGTCACGGGGTTTCAAAGCGTCCCACTGGCCACATTTACGCAACTGTGCCGCGGGACAATGGGCGTTTTGAAACGACGTGACGACGTGACGTGACAATCTGCTAGGCAAACATGGCGGCGAATCAGAAATGCAAGACCGACAGTCGGAGGCTATCAAGTGATCAGCTTCGGAGATGGTTTTGATTCTCGGTAACTTGTTAGCGTGTTTGTATTTATGTTAGTTCATCGATTATCGTATAAAACATAGCTGACCCGGTGAACTTCGTATATCACTTATTTTAGTATTTTTCTCACGATTGTTCCATATTTTCTCATCGTTTTTAACCTTCCATGGATTTCCACGAATATTGCAAGACTAGAATTAGTCAAATCGGTTTGAATCCGTTGTTGAGTTGTAGCGAGACTAACGAACATCAATTCATTTTTATCTATTTAGATTATTGGTACATGGTAAAAATATGTTATTTGAGGTTAAAAAAATATGTTACCGATGGATTCAAACCGAAGATATCCTTACCGTACAGGGCAAGGTCACTTAAAATGCTTGTCAGGCCAGTAGACAAATAGGAAGAAATATGCTAAAAATGAAATGTTACTCAACTGCACTTGCGCCCTCACTGGTGCAATATAATATAATATCCTTTACTTTCGGAGGAGCAAGTTTTGCACCATAACCGCAGGCTAGCTAGACCTGCGGCCGCGTATGGAACTCGAGGCTAAAGCGTCCACTAATAGGTAGTTGACCGTAAATATTGGCCGCCGTAGCCGAAAACTCGGCTATGAGGACATTATATCAATAGGTTAAGCTTTCAAGAGATATTAGCCTGGAAGGTAACCAATCTCGTTTGAGGCAAAAATCAATTTCCCGAAAGTCCTTCACTCTGTATTGATATAAACGGCTCGATTCAATTACATAGGAACGCCTGATAAAATATTAAGAGAGTTTTCTTTTGCTGCCAAACGTACGTCACTAAAATGTCTCTAGAATATTATTGACTTGACTAAGATATACTTAAGGCTTATTCATTCAATTTATGTCCAGAAAGTAGTACCTAAAATAAATAAAAGCTATGCCCGTGTCTCGTTTGTAATTGTTTATTTTACAGAAAGTTTCTACCACGATCATCATGTTTTATTTATTAAAAGGCTATGTCAACACTTTTTAAATATCAATTTTCTTTGAACTTGATTCAACACACACACACACCCACACACACACACAAACATTCATACATACCTTCATGTTTATAATAACTAATTAATTATGAAAGTGCATGTTTGTTGAAATGCTTTATTGACGAATAATTAAAGATCCAATATTAGAAGTTAATATTCTGCTAACATAATTATTGAAAAAACATTTTATGTTAAGATTGAGTCAACCAAATTCAATCAAAATGTTAAGACGTATCACTAAGGGCTAATTTTGCCTGTAACTAATAACATATTTGTAACTAAAACGAGTCCATACCTAATCCTATAAAAACTGCTATGATAGCCGATATATATTCTAACTTGCCTTATAGCTTTCCGCCAACGCAATTTCAGCTCTGACCTTTTCAAGTTAAGAGTTAAAATAACATGGTGCAAAGGCAAGTTAACATTATCAAAAGGGTTTCAAGTACCACTTAGGTGCGTTAAAGGCGCTTGTTTGGGAATGCTTTATAGGGTCACGTTTATGACCAAAATAAAGATTTGAGCTTAAAAATAACGATCATTACGGTCTCAAATGGCTGAGTTCATTCTGACCCATACTTTGAGCCATAAAACTTTGAGGTCATGACGCCTACAACAACTGTAAGAGCCATGCTGGTGCGCGGAATGGCTGTTAAAAATCTTACAGGCGTTTGCAAAACCATTGTACTTTTGCCTTATTAGTAAAACTACAACTTATTCTAGGGTGATATGATACTATTTCGTAAACCACGTTTGTTTAATTCATTATTTTAATTCTTGACTTACATAATACCTATCTACTAGCTTTGCAATACGCTTTCAATCCCATTTACGAGAATGTATTTAGGACGACTAGTCGTTTGATAAGTCGTGTTCTGTTTTTGAGTTTAAAATATAAAGAATATAATAATATCGTGTGACAAACATTCATGTGATGAACATTTGTCTTTGTCGTGTGTCTGGATATTTATTATTTTGTTTTTTTTTTTATTTGTTGATCCTTGTACCCATGACACGAGCACGTTAGCTACTTATTTACTTTGGTGTCAGATGTGATTTCGGATAATATTTATTTTAGGTACTAATTGATTGTATGTACCTCTATATGTACGAGTATATGTGTGTTATTTTATTATGTACGACAGCACATTAAGCAATGTTGCCTGCGTGCCGTCTGGTAGTATTCAGAAAAAGAGACAAAACTCCGTATATTCCAACAATACCCGGAGATTACCCACATTTAGAGAAACACGTAACACAATCGCACGCGATCACTTGACTAGCCTCGGCATAAGTTTACCAACACATTCTGCTGTTCCCTTTTGGTGTCGTTGCAAACGAGCCGTCCCCCACTGGCTCCCTTCTTCCCCCCAGCGTGTAGCAGGTGGTTCATAAACTACGGCGCATTTTCATACGCTGTACTATCATAGCCGTGAATACAGACAGGCACAGTACAGAAACTTCTTCAGAGACGATTTGAAATAAAAGGCAGTGCATTGTGAGATTGGGAAACAGACTGTGGTTGTCACTTAACATCAAGTGGGCTATTACTGTTAAAGTCAATCTGTGTGTGTGTTTGTAACATAATTATAGCATTTTTATTTATTTAAGTGGAGACTATGCTTTAAATTTTATATAAAAAGGTAGCAAATGTTATATTTAGTTGGATATAAATAATTAAGAATCCAACCATGTATTCTGATAATTCACAATAACAGTCAGGCTTGGAAGCGCCTATTGTTGCATGACCCGCAAAGATGCACCGCGGAAGCATTGCCTATATATTTTGATTACCTATCTAACGGAGGCGCGGCCTGATCGTCTTATTTCCACCATAACTTTAATTAGATGGATAATTTTTTTATCAATTTTATTTGCAAATTTCCATTTTTCGTGTTTAATAAAATACGTTCACTTCTGCTAGTTGTCTCACTGTGCTATATTCGTGATTCGTGGTTCCCTCCCTACAAATAATTTGTACTAGCAACAAGAGCAATTCATTACCGCCTTTCAGCGAAGCAAGGTGTATAGTAAATACACTGTTTATTAGGTGATACAAAGAGGTATCTCATCTCATCACAACCACTAATTTAGTGTAGCAAAATATTACTTTATGCAACCTTTATTCTTTTGTCTTACCTGGAGGGGTCACGTAGAGAGTACGGACAAAACAAAACAGTGATTCGATGTGAGCTAATTAACACAGTGCATTCCTATTATTTTGTACTAATGATCTTTATATTATAACTAGCGGTCGCCCTCGCGGTTTCACCCGCGCGTAATTTCCTTTTTCAACTATCCCCCGTTACCCCATTTTTACGGGATAAAAAGTTTCCTATGTTCTAATCCCGGTTATAAACTATACGTGTGCCAAATTTCATCTAAATCCCTTCATCCGTTCTTGAGTTATAAATAGTGTAACTAACACCAACTTTCTTATATAATATAGATAAATAATTAAATACTATAATCTGTTTTGCTTCAACTTTTATTCAAAGTGGTCGCCATAAAGCTATTCTTATTTATTATGTAATATGTATAATGTCTTTGATGCACCTTCGAATTCTCAGAGATGAGGTTTCAAAAACTGTTTCACATAATGGTTAAATCGCAACTGACCTTTTGTTTTAAAAAAGCTTTAAATATTTTTGTTCATACCGTAAATAATCCTAACAAAACATATCGAGGCAACAAATACAATCCGTTTTATTACAGTTTGAATGAAATACTGTTGTAACGTTTCCCCATTTTGCGTAAAAATCCTCGTACATTCTGGCTGTTTTTGTTCCAAGCGATTACCAGTCACGTAGGTAAATACTAAATACCTACTCTTTTTCAGTGGTGGTCAAGCCATCTAGCGCACGCACAGTCAGCCCAATGTTTGCGAGCCGATTTAACATTCAGTGTTTTTGACTGAGCTTTTCATGTTTTGGGGATCCGTGCCTTAAAAAAGATGTCCGTGCAATGAAAAACTTTTGTTTTGGTGGAGAATACGTTGATGTACCATGACCGCAGGCCTGGTGAGAGCTGTGGACTTCTGTGGGACTCGGAACTAAATATTATGATTGTCCTACCCGAGCCGGTGCTCACCATGGTGATTGACTAGAACCTAAGACCTTGTGATTTGAAGTCAAGAAAAGAAAATTTAACAGTAACATCGCAATACATTTTATAAAAAACCGGCCAAGTGCGAGTCGGACTCGCCCATGAAGGGTTCCGTAGCAGCAAGTATCATCATAATTTATAAGTTCTTGTAGTTCTTTTTGATCGACGTTTTTATATTTGAGTTGATTGAATGAGAGGAAAATTGCGGTTTACGATTTATGACGTTTTAAAAAAAAACTAATTACTTGATCTCGTTCAAACCAATTTTCAATGGAAGTTTGCATGGTAATGTACATCATATATATTTTTTAGTTTTATCGTTCTCTTATTTTAGAAGTTAGAGGGGGGGGTGACCAACATGTTACCACTTTGGAAGTGTCTCTCGCGCAAACTATTCCGTTTAGAAAAAAATGATATAAGAAACCTTATTATCATTTTTAAAGACCTATCCAAAGATACCCCACATGTAAGGGGTTGATTAAAAAAAATTTTGAGTTTCAGTTCTAAGTATGGGGAGCCCCCAAAATTTATAAACTAATTACTTGATCTCGTTCAAACCAATTTTCAATGGAAGTTTGCATAATAATGTACATCATATATTTTTTTTAGATTTATCGTTCTCTTATTTTAGAAGTTACAGGGGGGGGGGGACCAACACTTTACCACTTTGGAAGTGTCTCTCGCGCAAACTATTCAGTTTAGAAAAAAATGATATAAGAAACCTTATTATCATTTTAAAAGACCTATCCATAGATACCCCACACGTAAGGATTGGATGAAAAAAAATATTTTTGAGTTTCATTTCTAAGTATGGAGAGCCCCCAAAATTTATTATTATTTTTCTATTTTTGTATGAAAATCTTAATGCGGTTCACAGAATACATCTACTTACTAATTTTTAACAGTATAGCTCTTATAGTTTCGGTAAAAAGTGGCTGTGACATACGGACGGACAGACAGACAGACAGACAGACATGACGAATCCATAAGGGTTCCGTTTTTTGCCATTTGGCTACGGAACCCTAAAAAAAGGCCTGATTTCTCTTCGACCCTGTCAGATTGATGCCCCACTGGGATATGAATAGATGGAATGTGTTTTTAAGTGTTCTTGAGCACTCACTTATGCATTCTTTTGATCGTAAGATTTGCCGCCGTAGCTGAAAACTCGGTTAAGAGGACATTATTATAATATTGTACCGCTATTTCATAAAAAAAAAAAATACAGAGCTTCGGAACCCAAATCCTATTTGCCCTTGGCCGGTTTTTTCACGCTCGCCACGCCGAGGGTTGTAAAGTTACCCCGAGCGCCATCAGGGGAACTCGCTTCTAAACGTTATTTAATCGCAAACGTTGTTCGTCAAAATGAAAATAGCGTACACAATGGCACTCAACCCGCTCTTTTAATCCTTCTTTTGGCATTGTAATTCTACGTACTTACTTTGGTGCAAAAAATGAGCAGGTTATGAAAAGTTTTGCGGGTTTGGTCCCCTATTTCGACCGCCTACGCGCCTTTGTAGAACAATGGTTTTTGGCGGATTTCGGTTTGGTTCCAGAGGAGCAACAAGTGACAGATCCCCGTCACTCGAAATACAGCAAAAAAAAACTGTTCTCTGTTAAACCGTTGAAATATACAGATTAATTTTTATTTCAAAAACGTGAGTTATTAGAATTTCCAATCGCTTCTTATATCGCGGCTCTGATCCAGCCCTTAGCAAGTAGGTTAAGAGTGTAATCCCCCCCCCCCTTCCCCCTTCCTCATCGTCCACAGAGGGCTTACGCAATGTCCTCCACCTAAGCCCTTAGGCTTATAACCTTGTAGAAAAGGCCTTTTTATCGCATTGCTAACGCCTATGACTAAGAAAAGGCTAGAAGCTTTATGATACGTTATTCATTACTTTTTATTAACATTTTTTTTTACTTTACAACGCTTCGTTGGTCTAGTAGGAGTGGGTCCTAGGTTCAACGCCTGGGTAGAGCAAAATCTCCGCCACAATGATGCGTACTGAGTTAATCACCACGCTTGCCAAAAGTGGATTGATGATCGCAATCCCGAGCTGTGGTCAGAAATTCCGATATAAATGGCACCTATATGCTTAAATTTAGGCAATATAATTCTCACATGCTGTGTGGATAATGTTAAGGGATAGTATATTTAACTATGTACCTATGTGTATAAATAAAACAATTTGCTTGCTGCAACATCTTGCTCAAAACAAACTATCATCCCGCTCGTTCTATTTCAAAATGGATGGCAGGAGCTCTCTTTTAATCCGATTGCCAGTGAAGAACGCTCCCCATCTGTCTAGCAGTCAGGTCCATTACCAGAGGGTAGGTAATGTGAGTCTTACGTTAAGATTATTTAGCGTCTAGCGAGCGATCGATACGTGTACGAGACGCTTAAAACATCGACCAAGGACGCTTAACTTTTTCTCAAGAATATTCTTTTAATATGTATGTATGTATAAACTTGGGTTAAAAGGGCATCTTTAGGATATCCATTACTTAGAGTCTGCCTAGGATTTTGGACGCCTCTGTATTATCCCAACAAATACATTAGTATCATTGGACACCCACACAGGGCCGTCTACATCCAAACCAAACTAAGCTCGTTTTGAGCTAGCTCTGGGTGTCAGATAACGAATAAATATTTATTCCTACAATTTTTTTTATATAATTAGCATAGACACTTATATGGTCTATATTATGGTCCACCCATGGCTGCTGGATGACCGACACGTCGCTTGCCTTCTCTGGGCCACCAGTCTGTTATTGCCATCACTTCGCCTATCTATATGTCTCGCCCGGTTCATTGTCTCGCAATTTTAGCTCCGATGTTCCTACCTTTGATTCTTCTGCGGATTTTGTCTTGGGATAATGCTTAGTTTCCATGGGATAACAGAAATATAATTCCTTTAGTTTGTCTCAATTTCACGTCTCAACAGCAGTGATCGTCGTGTTTTTTGTAAAGGCATCATTTGCAAGCTGAAAAGTGACATGGAGTTTTTAAAATATAACATGCCTGCGGGATTTAACCAGTTTCAGTTTCGGGATTAAATTATAGTCTACGCGGGTGAAACCTCGGGTGAAAGGCTAGTGTAAACAATATTCATAAAATCTGCAACACTCCAATGAAAAAAAAGTTCACTTGGTCTGATTTGTCGGACGAAGCAGTCGGAGTGTCGGACTACTTGTTCAGAGGGAATCTTCCGGTCATATTGAATCCAATAACCTCCAGATACATAATAAATGATTCAGTGTAATTAACGTGAGATTAGAGTCAACATTCGGATGAATCGATTCTCGGGGATGGAGGGCGCTGTGAGGGGCGGTAGGGATGCGGGTTCAGCAGTTAAAAATATGCGATGGGCTATTTTCCCTCGTCCATAGTTGAGTGACGGGCAAAGGTACGTCCGAACATAGAAGTCCCTGTGGCGCCGAAGGAACATCTTTCTGTAAAAAAATATCGAGCTAGTTTCTCTTTGTCTTTGATGCTTACTTTTTTAAATATATTGAGATTGACTACCACCCTGGAACTGAGGCTTAAAAACGTGAGTTGGATTGGTGCCTAGGGTCTGATTGGTGATAGGACAATATTTTTTAATTTTTATGTAAGAGGGAGGCAACGAGCAAGCAGGTAACCTGATGGTGAGAAATCACCGCCGCCCATAGATACCCGCAACACGGGAGGAGTCACAAGTTAAGTAGGGAAAGAAATATGCGTTTCTTGAATATTTCCATGTCATATCGGGCCGGAAATACCGCTGCAGGGAGCTGGTTCCAAAACTGATGGACTATAGGTATTGGAGTCCGACTAAGTAGATAGTAGCTACTACCACTGCCACAAGTGAAATCTGCCACCGTAACAGCTTTGGCAGTATTCATGCAGTATACACTTGGAATTAACGCAAGTGAGAGAGCAAACACTATAGCATTCCGAATTCCCTTGCCTTCACGGTCCGATAGAACTAGTCTAACCGAAGAGCGATTAGAGGCTTTGTGTCCTTTCCGAGGCTCGTTGACTAATTCTGACTTTGGACTGAATCTGACAGGTTCGTGGTAGAAGATCCGGACTGTAGCCGACAGTTTTGTAACAGAAAAACCGTATTGTAACTTACAATTTAGGGATCAAAAGTACCCTATAGATGTCATCTGGGGATAGTGTAGCTTTCCAACAGTGAAAGAATTTTTTTAATCGGTTCAGTAGTTTCGGATTGGTTCAGTAACCTATTTAATACAAACAAAAAAACATATATTTCCTCTTTATAATATTAGTATAGATAAGATCCTACTTATTGTTCCGCTCCGTATCTACCAAAATTTTATATTTTTTCCCTAATATCAAACTGTTATTACAATTGAAAACATTACATTATAAAAAAACTCATTGTACCCTATCTTATGTAATAATAACTTAGGTCTTAATATTAAAATAACACGGCGAAAGTTATTAAGCACGTCTCATTGACCCGCATTAACCTAGATTAGAAATGCAAACTTACACCAACCGCCTCCGGGTAGAACAATGGCTAAACCACACGGGCCAATAAACCAAGAGGTCTAGGGCTGGATTCCTGCCTTGAATCTGGCTCGATGTAAAAGTTTTTCTTGGCAGGCCCTTTGTCCGTCTGGCTATTGAAATGATATAACCTATAGGAGAGAATTGCCTAAACTTTAGTTCAAATACCTAACTCAATAATGTCCTTCTAGCCGACTTTTCGGCTACGGCGGCCAATCTTTTACGATCAGCCAACTACGCAGGATATATTATAGTGCACAAGTGAGTGCGCAAGCACAGGTGCACTCCCTATTCCCTCACTCTCATAACACGGTGGGACAGCAGTCTAACACAAACGAAGAAGTCTGACCTAACTCAATATGTAGGTAAACAACTAACAAACTTTACACGTCATTATAATTACCTATTGTTTAAGTATACGCCAGCCTTATACTCGTACGTATGAGAGGATGATATTTTCAAGTCAAGCCGGCCTATTACGACTGAAGGACAGGAGCTCTCTGCAGCCTGGTTCTACCACACCTATTCCATATTCCCCCAATCAATGCATAAAGGCATTGACTCGTACAGTCTGCTGTAAATCGCGATCACTAATCTCAACAATCTTTTCCAGATTATTCGAAGAGAACCAAGACCTCTTGAACATGTTCGAGAAGTTCCGCCAGTACCGGACCAAGGAGGAGCAGATCAACTCGATGGAGCTTGCGGAACACGCCAACAACGTCATGAACACGCTGGACGAAGGCATCAAGGGACTCGATGATCTTGACAACTTCTTCCAGTACATCCACCAAGTAGGCGCCAGCCATAGGAAGATACCTGGATTTAAAGTCGAGTATTTTTGGGTGAGTTCTCATAAATGTTAAATTTCAATGTGGTTTTGTCATAGGTTGAGATGAGAATGTTTTGGGGTGAATAAGAAACTTAAAATGAAAATATTGTTTTGAGTTGATTAAGGAAAACAATTAGGTAGAGTAAGGAAAAATAATGACTAGGTTGAGACGTCATAGGTTGAATATGGAATAACCCTCGTTCTCTTACTTATTCACCGACACAAAATTAGGAGTTTCTTAATTCTACTTTATGTTTTTTAAGGTTTTTTTTTAATCTGGTCCTTGTCATGTGGTTTCATTAAAATTTAAACGAGATCGGACAAGTAATTTATGGAAATTTTACTTTCACACTCGAACCACCTTATTAAATTGTTCATTCTCTCAAATCTGCAGCACATGCAAATATTTGTAGAAAGTTCAAACGAGTTTGTGATATCGTCCATCAAAACATTGAAACATTTTCATTATTGCATCAAAGTAAAAAATCCATACAAATATATCACTCAACTCAGATACCAATAACTTTCCCCCATAAAACTGATTGCCATTAATAAAAAAGTGGACCGTTTCCCTCCGTTCGCAACAAAAAGTCTTTATGGCAGATCATTCAAACGTATTTTTCCTAAATCGAAATCATCCTGTTTCAATATCCTGCCGTCAACTATCTCTCGGCAAAACATCACGCCAATTTCGTCTTCACTTCAAAGGTAAAACTCCTTCGCTCTTGCAATAAAAATACATCATTACGAAATATTACGAATATGGACATTTTCTCTAAGTTGTAAGACTGATAATACAGTAACTAAATAATGAGAAATATCCTTAAAAATTATTCACTTCACTTCAATCTGGCTCTACTAAATTAAGAGTCGGTTCTAAATTAAGATTCAAACAATGCATAAAAATTACAAATTTTCATAATTCTAAAATAAGGACAGACAGACTGTATGTGTACAGGCAAAAATAAACTCTCTCATCTGTTTATTTTGATATGAAAAGTAAAGGAAGGTATTATGGTGAGTAAACTCTTGATTTAGAAAAACAAGCAAAATTTCCTCTGTTACGACATACATTAGAACAATAAAGATCTCGGCTAGATCTGCGTTATCTCACACGGATATCGCACTAGCTTTTATTGCTACTTTTCAACGCATGTATTTGAAGAGAGCCGTTCCCACAAGCGTATATTTTCATCGTTTAATCTGCCCGTACTAGATGCATCAATTGCGATTCATTCATCTAAAGAAGTATAAGTATTCTTTATCTTATATTTGGTTAATTAGTTAAAGTTTTTGGTTGATCTAGTCATTCACCCACTTGAGTATTCAGAACTTTGTCATGTCTAATTTTAACACCTACTTTAGCAATAGCCCGCAGGCTTAATAACTTTTAATCAAAGAAAATGATCTCTTTTATTTTGGTTAACCATTCAAGTGTCAAAATATAAATAAAATGATCTCTTTTAAATGAATATTGCCAGGACACACGCATTTTCATACATGCAATTCACAGTTGCAATCCGCAGTCACACACTATTGACGTAAGTGTTCTCGACACACTTGTGATTCGGGAAACATGCAAAGCTGTTGGTTTTTCGCCTGATTTCTCTCCGGCCATATTGCTCTGATTGAGTCGTAACTGGAACTGAAAGTGACGGAATATACCTGTATTTTTCAGCTCACTTTTGCAATGGGTATAAAAACCCGGAGGTCGTGGGTTTAATTCGCGCCTTGGGTCTGGTTGGTGGTAGGGCTTTTTCAGAGTCCGACTGGCTAGCTACCACCCCCACAGGTGAAATCTGAAGCCATAACAGCTCTGGCTGTGTTCCGGCTCGAAGATCAGATGAGCCTACAGTCTGGCAGCACATTGAGCGACGCTTACTGGTGAAGTGTACCTCAATGGAATAGGCCGCAGTGGCCGCTTACCATCTGGTTGGCTGCGTGCCTCTCTGCCAACTGATGTGGTATAAAAAAAATTAAGATCTGTGGTAGCTAAGGGATTTGAAACGTCACTTGACAAGCGTGATGTCGATGGTTTGAATCTACCTTGGAGCGCAGCTATGGATTTTCTATATGCGTATTCACCACCAACCAGACCTAAGGCGGGAATCTTATACCTACCCGAGCGGATTAACCACTGTTACACAGAGACGGTCAAAAAATATAGAGAATAAAATCCTACATATTATCATTCTTATGACAATATTTCGTAAGATCATTCCGTAAGTCCGTAACATCGCCATGTAGATTAGATTTGAGTATCGGCTTACAAAAAATATGTTTTATTAAAGAACCAAATCGTAAACATGTCAAAAGAAATATTCATTCCTGGAGATTGTTGCTTACTCTGAATTTATGAGATACGATTCTAGGTATCAGTATGGGGAAGCGAGACAGTTTTATTGGATAAAGTATTTTTTTTTCTTCTTTGCGTTTTTTCATTTCCAACAATTCCAACATATTTTCAAGTTTGATTTGTTTTGCAATAGTATTAGATAAGTTTTTGTGCGATTTTATTTTATAATATTGATCTTTTGTTTGATATGCAAGTCGTGAACTTGAAAACCTGGTTACAAAGGTCAATCTCAATCTGGTCAATCACTCTGATGTCTGATTTCTGCCAACAAAAAACATTTTACAATATTGTACAAACGATACACATTCTCCTAGCATACACGAACGAGTTTCCCTTTACAGCTCGGACCGATCTAAACTACATTAGGGTTGCAGCGAAGAAAATACTTTATTCATACGCGAGGGGTCAAAGGGCCTTTGTGAGGGACCGCTTCCTGTGCGAGCTGGCTTCGTTAGGGCGACGTGTGACCTGCCGTCAAAGTGGCTGGGGCTCCACATAACATTATACATTGTTGTGTATGCCTCTTCAGTTTCACTTTAGTTTCTGAAGATAGGGCAGTCGGTATTGTCCAATTCGCATCAATCAACATTACTTGCTTTGTGAAGTATACTTTATAAAATGGTTTCAAGTGTCGCTTCACATGCGTGAAGTTGATGTCCACACCTATAGATTTTAACGGTTATACTAAATCAGTTGTCAAATAGTAATTTTACATACTTTGTCATCATCATCTTGAATACCTCAGCCTTAATAAATGCCTTGGTACGAAATTAGAGTACTCTTGGATCAAAATTTAACAAGGTCGGTCGGTAAACAAGTGTAATCAGACCAAACCATTGAAAACCAGATTATTTAGACCAATATATTGAACATAATTATAAAAACTCAATAACAAACAATTGGTTATATTTTGTAATTTTGAATTGTATTTTTATACTAGCCTTCCGCCCGCGGTTTCACCCGCGCTTAATCTCTTTTTACAAATATCCCCCCTTCCCCTCACATTTCCGGGATCAAAAATACCCTATATTCACCGGGGATAGTGAAGCTTTCCAACAGTAAAAGAATTATTCAAATCGGTTCAGTAGTTTCAAAATTGTTATTCCCGCAGGAATGAGACGTTTCCCGTAGGAATTTTATAGCCTATGTCCTATTCCGGGTTATAAACGTGTGCCAAATTTCATCTTAATCCTTTCAGCCGTTTGGGCGTGATTGAGTAACAAACATCCAAACATCTAAACATCCAAACATCCAGACTTTCGCATTTATAATAATATTAGTAAGTTAAAACTAACTGCCTGCCCCAGTTTCGCGCGGATAGATATAATCCTGACAATAATAAAGACAGCAAAAAAATAACAACCAGTCGTGCGTTTAGATGAAATTCCTGTAAGATATTCGAATCTCATAAACGTTAAAAGTTACAATTGAAATTGATCCTACCACTAACTTAGATAGGACCGACAAGAAACTTCACTCGATTAAACATTATCCCATTAAATTTACCTCTGTTTATTTTCAGAAAATCGAGGCTCCATTCCTGGCGGCGGTGGAGTCGACGCTCGGCGACCGTTACACCCCGAACGTCGAGAATATATACAAAATAACCATAAAGTTCATACTAGAAACCCTTGTGGAAGGCTACGAGAAAGCGGGCGGCAACTCTACGTGAGCTCGCGTTGCCGATCTATCGAATAATCGGTAGACCTTCCGAATTGTCTTACCTATCGATAGTGCTGTCCTATCCTGTATCGATGATTTGGAATGTATGTAGTATTGGTAAAGTGCAGCAATTATACAAATCAACTTCTTAATTTACTGGCAAAAATTTTGACACGGTATAGACCGATTCAAATTTTTCTTTATTTACTTCTGATATCAAACAGACGAGTTTATCGTTCTCTGAATCTTTTTCATACTACATATTTTTAAACACTCTGTCCTTGGGGAAATACTCGTACATGGATTGCGCTCCTCTTCGTTCACAAGACTCTTAGAAAGAAGTGCACCAATTTTGTCTCTTATTTGTATTTAAAGATAGCAAAACGTCAATATGGGACACAACAAATGCATCTTATAGGGGCAACAACGATGTATCATACTGCGGACTAGGAGTGTAAGTAAATAAAAAAGAATGTGATTGAATTTTCCAGATAAGTGACTGTAAAATTTCTCGATAATCTTGCTTTCTGTTACAACACAGAACAATATTGCGACCGAGGTACTGTACTATATAAAAATGCTGCCTATTCAATGTACATTCCATGTTGTCGATAGTCTAAATATATTTTCACAATGTACAATTCTATCGATATTAATGCTGATGTTGATATTACGTATCGTTAGTAAATCGTCAACAATAGTAGCTTGGAAAAGATACGGAACATTCAGGAATTTAGTAAATGTCAATTTATACAGTGAACATCTACAGACTTTTCTCGGAGTGTAATGTAACTTGTACTTTTAGTGCGATTTTTCATTAAGTGCCAGGTATTTTCAATTAAGGAAAGATGTTTTTGATTACTTTCGGCGTATATTAGTTAGACAGCGGTACACGAAATCAAGCGCGGGATAGCATCCCTACAAATCCAAAAAAAATTTAATTGAAAGTCGACGTCAGATTCCAACAGACTAGAAAATAGCTGTTGTTTTCTTTTAATAATGTTCATGTGGAATCCCGAATATAAATAAAAGACTCAAATATCAAAGAAGCCTGCGACGAAGATTCATCTAGTAGAGTGCTATCGTAAGATGGCATTCGTTTTATTAAGCCATGTCAGAGACCTGAATACATTTCCATGAATTGGAAAACCCTGACGTCAGAGCGACAAATGTTCTTTATAAAAGATATATTCGGTTTAGGCAAAAGATGTGTGGGTGCCAGTTTACTTGAAATTAAGTTTTGAAAATCAATGGTTAATTCTCTTTAGGCAAGTTAAGCAGGTGGGCTGCATGACTGTTTAAAAACTGAAATAGTATTGGCGGGTCCGGCCGTTATGCCCCCATTCCGGTTTGCCCCCGGCCGGTATGCCCCCACGGTTTAACGGCAAACTGGAACTTTACTTAAAATTGTGGGGGCATACCGGCCGGGGGCAAACCGGAATGGGGGCATAACGGCCGGACCCGTAAAAATATTTTCAACCCCATTGAAGGTTACTTATTAAGAAGGCAAGTCTAGCTAATCATCCAGAATAATGATCCACCATACAAAAATTTTACAAAGAATTCAAAGAAATCCAGAAATAAAAATGGTCCTACATCAAAAACCGTATCGGGTTTGAATAGGCTGATTAGATCGAGGCTCTATTGAAATTCTGTGACCAGCAGATTTGTTCCAAAGCGATCCAATTAATGTTCGCTGTGCTTTCCGTCACTCCCTTTCATCGAAATGTCAGTTACATTGCTATTGATCCCTTTTCCCAACTCCTGTTCTACGATCCCGTCCAAGATTTGAATGTCAATGCGAAAATTAAAGGTAAAATGTTGGAAATTGAAATTCTTTCAGGTTTTCATCTTTTTCAATTGAATATTTCACCAGAAATTCAATCTCAATGTACTCTTTACAAGATGGTAAAATATATTTTACCAACTTCCTGGAAAACATCTCTGTTAATATTGTAAATACGAAAAGTAACTGTAACAACTGAACGGAATTTGATAAAATTTGAAACAGACATAGACTAAACTTTGGAAATGTGGTAATTGAAGTATTTTTGTTTATCCTTCCTTCACATTGAAACGGAGCAATGGATCGACGTGTTAAAGCTGAAAAGTGATATCGGCTACTCTTTATCCCTAAAATATATAATATCCCTGCGTGATAATATCAAATAGCTCAAAAGAGCAGAAGGCTAATACCTACAAAATTTTGTTCAAAAATATTGACGATTTGGAGGCCTTTCGCGTGCAAAGTATCTAAACATTTTTGTTTGCCGCCATAAAACAAAGCGCTTTAAAATACTTGGTCCCTAATGAAAATTCGTGCTCATTAAGACGGGGCAGATAATGACTTTTGGCTTCGTGATTAGTCTGACGGCCTGCTAAACTCGGACTGAATCGCTTACAGTGAGATGTTATTTGTTACTTAGCACCTAAGTAAGGACGGTATAGAGGGTAAACTTGTTAGAACATAATACTAAGAGACAGTTTTGCACTGACACATAAGTTCGAGATAATCTGTGAAACTAATTTTACTGCCACCTCTTTTTTGGAAATTTGAGTTTTGACTAAAGAGGCAGCATCTAAAGGAAAAAAAAATAACAATCTTAATGATGAAAAAGAGTTACTGGCTGAGATTCTTGCTGCTATCTTCTCGGCAGAAACAACCAGTGGTAGTCTTTTTAAATAATTATATTCATGTTTATTACTGTATCATCAAAATGTGTGTATATAGATGTATTCTTGTGTATTTTAATTTGCTAGTTTTTGACCAAAACATTTATGCATAATATTTTCGATATTTTATTGAAGGTGTTCTAATGGTGCTGCTCTGTCTCTTATAAGACGTCTTGTTTTTGTATTGAGATAACTGGAGTCAGTAATATTTTGTAAAGAGTAGATATGCAATGGTTCTAAGAAATTTACTCTCTGTATGGTCGTTACTCGTGTGATATTAGCTTCTTCATAGATTAATGATGTTTGGAAGATATTATGTGAATTGTAGATAAATAGAGAAAATATGGGTGTCTGTTATGTAAGAATTTAAACCAAAACTTGATTGACGTAACTTTTTAAATAATTGTCACAAAACGCTTGTTATGATGTAATATATAATAATTAATTAATTAACTGTAATTATTTATTGTTATTGTAACGTTGCACTTAAATTTAAAAATGTAATATGGCTGGTCCAAAACTTTTTAAATGTTTCAATCATTTTGTATGTATCGTTGTTCAATAAAACTTTCGAATATTAAATTGCGTCTTCCGGTGTGAATGATGGTTATATTATCTTAATTATAACAAAATTAAACTGTATCTATCATCGCCTGTTAAAAAAAAGCTATGGAATTGTTTTTTATCATTGATTTGGGGGCGTTTCTGAACGGGACCATAGCACATATTATTAAATTGACCATAGTCCCAAACTCCATCTTTGAATTAACAAAGAATGTTGTTGGTGGTAATATTGGGACCCAAGAACATAGTCACAATACGATTTTACGTTCACAAACGCCACAGACTCAAAAATAATATTGCATACAGATGTAGCTCCGTTATTAGTATTTATTTTTATTTGGGGCCACAAAAATGGGTCCGGCTGTTATGCCCCCATTCCGGTTTGCCCCCGGCCGGTATGCCCCCACAATTTTAAGTAAATTTGTTCCAGTTTGCCGTTAAACCGTGGGGGCATACCGGCCGGGGGCAACCCGGAATGGGGGCATAACGGCCGGACCCACAAAAATTAGGCAATACCGTTCTATTCTATTCTATTCTAAACGCACTTAATTGCAGTGAGGCAACACTGCCTTTAGTACCAAACATTATTGCACAAAGTATTGTTTTATAGTTCCTAATAAAGTAATAGAACATTATTTTTAATTATATGCTCTTGTGTGCCAGAAAATGCTCACGTGTTTGTATAATTCGTTTTGAGTTAATTCAATAAATTGTTTTTAAACTTAACATTACGATGTCATTGTAAAAAAGGTCAATTTTCAGCGTTTCCCAGACTAAGTTAATGAATAACTTTTCAAGAGATGACCATGATCTTACAGTAGAACACAAAGATTAAGTGTGGTGACTTTATATTAGTGACAGGAATTAAAGGGTCCTACAACACCCTTTGAGACAGTTTGAGAAACGCTGTTTTTTGCCTTTATTATTTGACAATGTAAGTAGTCGTACCTATGTACAAAATATGCAAGTATATAAAATAGTCTGTTTCCATTGGGACTTATGTAAAATGTGAATAGTGTAATCACATTGAGTTACAAATATACACGTTAGTAATTGTAGTTCAATGTGTAATCATTACTTTTTATATCGACGGTGCAATGTCAATACCTTCTAACTGACGTTTATATTAATTTTAGAATTACTTTCTAAAGTATCATAGAAGCATAATACATATTTTAGTATGTCCGCATACTTAAAAAAATACTTTTCAGTTGTAATTTATAAAAAACTTTGGAAAGTATTTGCACTTTTCCGTAGATATGAACGTTCCCTGAAACTAAAAGCGCAATTTATGAGCACAAATAAAGTATTTTGAATAATTTAACTATATAAATATATATCTATCTATACCAAAAAAAAAATTGATATTTTGGAAACATTTTTATAAATCACTTGTTAGTCATAACTTCTAAAACTGTAAACTATGTATACAAAACATTTATTGTGTTCTTTGCTTTATTTTCTTCTGATAAAAATACCACCACATGTATGTACCTATTTGATACAATTTTAATGTAATAATAAATCACTTTGTAAAAATACACTATTTTCTACAGAATTATTAGATGGGCCAATATATTCAATACTGATCAATCGGAAAAAAATTACGAAGTAGGAAAATAATAATAATAGTTATTTAATATACGATTTTCCAAAGTGAAAAAGTCATAAATAAAACATTTCTAACTCAAAAACAGTTATCTTATGTTCATGTTTAGGGATCCTTTAATTTCATTGTAATAGTTTTACTTTACGCAAACATTATACATGTAAATTTTTATAATTTTTAAAATAATTCTAAGTGCGTGAATATTCTGTGAAAAATACACAGAATTTTGTTCTTAAACAAAGGAATAACTGAAAACAAACAATATTCGATGAATTTCGGACAATTTCGAATGATATACTTTCCTTTTTCCTTTGGAACTTTTCAAAATAAAACCCTTAATTTACAAAAAAGGCTTTCTCTCGTATTGTTTGCCTTTGTTTTCCGGTTAATCCCTGTCACAATTACCATAAATGATGGGTTTTTCGCATGATAGGTATGGCAAGTGTTCCGACGGACTGTTTGCACTTAATCGTGGTAATTCTTACAAATGCCTACAGGATTGCATGTCAAGGCTAGTAAAAAATATAGACTTCGTAAGATTTTATAAGCTTTCAGTTGACTATCTCTTACAACGATTTTCATACTGAGAAACAGCTTAACCGGGCATAGATAATAACCGGAGGTCGTATAATAGGTCGGAGTGGCTGCCAAAATGTCCAAGGACATTACATTTACATTTATTAACAAATTCAGATGATCATTTTGCAACATTTATGGTACCATAGGTACCTACTTTCCAAGATATTTGCAGCGAAAATCCGCGCCAAGAAAGAAAAACAAGAATGCAAACTTAAAGTTTGCATAATGCCTTTAGCGCAACGCAACGTCTGTTCGCAAACAACTGCAGCGCAGTGCATCTAAGCGAGCGAACCTAACTCGCTTGTCAGGGTTCGTTTAGAAGTTAGAACAAACGCGCGCTAACCGAATTGGTAACAAGTGCCCTATAATAGGTATATGCAGTGAGACGGCTTTGTAAGTTTATGAATGATGCGAGAGTTTGGATATAATTCTGAATTTTATACAACGGGAAGATGAACTCATTGGATTTTCAAAAATCTACATTTTGACGTTTCGTTTGCTTTACAACGACCATGCACTCCGAATGATAGAGAACTTACACGAATTATATAAAAAGAAAACTTCGGCCTCATCACTTCCCATTACAGCGCAAAAGTCATCAACTTTGAAATGAAGTCATCGTTGCTATCATGCCTACTCATCATCATCATCCCAGCGTATTCCCGATTGCTTCGACTATGATCCTAGATTTGACAAGCCTGGTTATTGATATGCTGCTATCATAGGTACTGTCTTAATAAATCTTGCTAAATGTGTATCGGAAAACACAGTTATGATTCCATGCACCACTCAAGAATGAAATTAAATCCTAAATCTTGAAATCCGGAAAATTCTCGTTAGGAAAGGAATTGCAAGAAAACACGAACTAAGTTTGCAACGCCTACAGCTCAAGGTCGTTGCACAAACAATAATGCAGTACAGTGCAACTTAGCAAACGATCCTAACTCGCTTGACATGGTTCGTTTAGAACAAACACTCGCTAACTAACTGAATCGCTACAAGTGCTCCCGGCGGTATAAGAGACGGCTGTGAAGGTTTAGACTGACACGTGGAAGTTTACAACTGCAAATTTCATTTAGTGGGACGAACGGGAATTCTTATTTTTACTTCCCGTTCGTCCCAGCATCATGTGCTGTGGGACGAAGGGGAAGTAAAAATAAGAATTCCTTTTCGTTCCACTGCACACTGGTGGGACGAACGCAAATGAACCAGCATTTCAGCATTACAAAAAATAAGATTTTTTTCTTGCGACATTCCTATTGGTAGACTTGGACATGCTGCTCGGCGATAAACTTAAGGTGGGTCTATGCTTACGAGCCGAGCACGAGCAGCGCACGAGCGGAGCACGAGCCGAGCCGCTCTGCACGCGTGACAAGTGTGGACACAGAAAATTTTCTTGTTCTGGTGGTGGACACACAACGAGCCTGCACTGCGAGCGCGATGCAAATCTCTTTCCCTCTTATTACAAAAAACATCGCTAAAACAGGTTTAAAACTGTACTTGTTAGTACAGGTTTAGGTCCGGACTATTTTTTAAAACTTTCCTTATTACAAAACAAATACCAACATAAGAATAATTTACTGGTACTAACTCGTTCAGTGCGTTTCATTTTACAAGACTTTGTTTTATGTCATGTTTTAAAATCTTTAAATAAGGCACTAAAAATAATAATTCTTTATTTATAAATATGTTTTAGTAATGTAAGAAAAAGTAACATATATTTTTAATTTTCTGTTCACAAATTTAAGTGATTCTTTTCAAAAATTGTCTTTCTATACGTAGAATGGAGCGAAATTTCAAAAGTGTTATCTTTTGACGTTTGAAAGTTAGTCCATAGTAAAACTAGGGGTATCGGCGGACTTTCTTGGGTCTAACTTTAGTACTCGAAATGAAGTAAAACTTCGTTTTGTAATAGCGTTTGACTTTAGTCAGGAGTTAAGTCAGGACTAAGCTCGGTTTAATTTTTAAACCACGTTCTGTAATAAGAGGGTTTGTGTTCGTCTAAAACCCGACAATCGCGGAGCACAGTCGAACACGAGCCGAATGCTCGAAGCGCGCTCGTTCGAGGCTCGAAGTCGGTCCACAGTACACGAATTTTGGATCGGCTCGTGCTCCGAAACCCACCTTTGAACTTTTACTATAAAATATCACGATTATCCATTATTGTAACGACTTTCCAAGTTAAAGAATAAAACTTTGAACAGCAATGGAAAAGCTACTACATACTACTTTAATACAGTAAAATGTATAAAGCCGTTTGTTACTTTGTTTTTTTGTTCAGTGTGCTGTGGCGCTCGTTTCAATCCAACATTTCATTCAAATGAACAGAGGTTTCCCTTTTTGTATAGCGGTGCTGGTCAAAGAATGGCCGTGAATCGATAAAACATTGCTTTAATATACTGAAAAGGGTGCAAATATTGCATACAACGTTTACAGGAATAAGTGGTGAAGAACAAATAATCATGAATAAAGGTATGTTTAACTATGTTGTGTGAACAGAACCATGTTTTGCACTGGTTAAACACGAACTCTGATATTGGCCCATGTAAGCCACGACACGAATTTCGCTATTTGGTCTTTCTTTGATTGCCACAACGCGTCGTGCGCGTTTTCATTAGAGCCATAACACGAATTTGTTCTTTGCAACATGACGAACTAAGCATTATTAGTTCGCAATACAATATTAACCTAACACAAACATAATATTATAGTGGTATAAAAAGTGAGTTTTACGAACCGAAAAATACTATAATATTTTAACAAGATGAAATGAAAGGATACCATTACAAACACTTTGAGATATCATTCACTTTTCCTATAGATCATTTTACGACGTGAAAAAAAAACTTAAGTAAAATAGGGTTACTAGGTTTACAGTCAAAAGCACGTCAGACGGAACACTTTTGACTTTGTACCACTCTTATGTCGGGGGCATAAGTTCTATTATCGAACTACAAGTGTTAACCGTGATGTGTTGTTGACCGCCTACACGTGGCAGGAAAAAAATTTTTTTTATTTAAATCTGTTAATTAAAAGAAAGTGGTGTTAGGTATTTATAACTCAAGAACGGATGAACCGATGGCTAAAAATTGGTGGAGAGGAAGCTTAGAACCAGGAAATTAACATAGGATACTAATAAAAACAAAAGGGCGACCGCTAGTAAAATATAAAAATGGATACAAACCGAGCCCCTCTTCATAAAAGTAAAAAATATATCCCTTATTTTATTAAGGAATAAACATTGAATTGCTATCTTAAAAACTCACAAATGCCATGACCCACTCTCCATTCATATAAATTACCTTTTTATATCAATAAATAAAGTATCATGGTACTTCATTGTTAATCTTAATTACGAAATATGGTAAACAGCATCAATTTATAACTGGTATCCAATGACGTTCAAATTGAACGTCATTGCTGGGTATTTAATATCGTTGCTGGTATCACATCAATTTGTTTCGACATTAAAATATTTACACTAATTGCCATGACCGTTAAAAGTGAATGATGTCTCAAATAATATAACCGAGGCCGATTGTACTATTTATATATCGTTTTAAGTTTTGATAACGTTTCGACTATTCCCGTTCGTTCGACTGATCTGACAGTTTTGGGTTACTGCCAAAGCATTCACAGTACTCCAAAGAATTAACGAACTGTATAAAAAAATACTAAAACATATAAATCTGGAATTAAATAGTTCTCATAGTTTGTAAAGCCGAGTTCTAAATAACTTCGTAGTTTAATTCACGACGAAAAATTTTCAAATGCCAGTGATAATCGCTAACATTTTCATTATTCTGTAGGTTATATATTTTCTTTTTATTTCCATGTAAGTTTATGTAGCATTCTTATCAATACCTATCAAAACGTCATAAAGGCCCTTTTTCCTCACTATAGGTACAGAAGAGCATTTAGAGTGACACAACGGAAGAATTTATGTTGTGCAATTGGCCTCTCATCGACCAAATATCTTATGGAAATATTAAAAAAAATTAACATATCGACCAATAGTGTTGGTTGGATCTTTACTAAAATATACTTAGTACATTATTGGACGTGGTTGTGGCACTCTGGTTTAACCACGGTGATCACACATTCATGTTCGATTTCAAAGATTTTGTTTCGCAACTAAAGATATATTGTTTGAAATTTACGCTTAGATATATCATAAAAAGTTGCTCAGTCGATCATAAGCTTACGTTGATCTTTAAAATGCTAAGGATCAGTTTCACCGCTGACAGATAACTATGCTCTGGGGCGTACTACAGGACACAACAGTGCATTCGTAGCTGTGCGTTCAAAAGGTTAATTGACAAAAATACGCCATCTAATGAATATAGCCATAGCCTTTATTTTTTAAATTGACAAATGAGAGAGCATCTAAGTTATCTCACCGATAAATTATCACGTACTTATCTGTGGTAAAAATGGCCCTTATTTTTCTCCATATGATATTTGGTCGATGACTTCAATACATAAAATTATGTAATAATGTATGTACGAGGTTTATACTAAAGTGTAATTAATAGTTAAGGTGTATCTATAGATTCTACTAAGTGATCGTGTTGTAATACAAAATGTCGTTTAAGATTGGTGTAATAAAATGTTAATTTGATTATACAATAAATATTATTTAATATTACCGTGAAAGTGATTGTTATTGTGGTATTTTCCCTATAATTTTTCTTTTACTTTTCTTTGCCTATTAAAAAAATAAAATTAAAATACCTAGAAGTGATTTGAGAATTTCCTGTTTAAAAATACAGGAAATTATTGCTTCAAGAAATAAAGCACGGAATTCACAAGGTTGATTGACAGTTAAATTATCTAAAATACAAACTACTTAATTTAACTGAAAATATGTTAGGTCGTACGTTTTTCTTGTCATGTTGAAGAGAGTAAATTATAGGTATTATACAATTAATACTGAGGAGAGCACGTGTTGAAAAAGCTTTTTTCGTAATTCTGTAAAATTTCTTTACATTTTTCAAATATAGATAGCAACAATATATCGATACCAGAAATATGAATTAACGTAAGGGACATTTTGGCGAAAATGAGTTATATATATCATTGGATTCAGAATTTTCTGCTCTATCGATTGGTGTTATTAAAAAAGTTCTATCGTTAAAAAAATGTCCCTTACAGTAAGATTTTTTGGCCTGCGTAAAACGTTTTATGCCAAAAAAAAATGATGTAAAAGACGTTTACATTTTTTTTTTCTCTGAAAAATAAAGCAAGGCAATAGTGTTAAATAATTTACACCCTTACCTTGTCCCTTACTTTAATTCGTGATTAGAGTTTTTTAAGAATTTAATTATCTGTCTGCCCATTCCTAATTATTTAATCTTGTAATCTATGTATATAAAAGAAAGTGGTTACACTATTTATAACTCAAGAACGGATGAACCGATTTGGCTGAAAATTGGTGAAGAGGTAGCTTCGAACCAGGATACGGATATAGGATCCTTTGATGGGGGAAAGGGGGGGATAGCTGAAAAAAAAATACGCGCGGGTGAAACCGCGAGGGCAACCCTAGTAATATATATTTCTAATATTAATATGAATATCACTTATATTTTTTTATTCATTCATCTTTCAGACAAATAATATTTTTTCATCTGTCTTTCGTTTTCAGTATATTCATTCAGTTACTTAATAAAAAGACTGTTTGATTAAGTCTGAGATTCTTTTTTCAATTTAATTTCTGATTTTAAAGCCAATGATACGTAATTGGGTGAATCAACTTTTTTTTGTTTTTGGCTGTCCACAATGTTTCATAATTTTTTTAATTTAAAATTGAGAAAATACAGCAATTTAAATAGTCTTAACAAAAAATTAGATAACTAAGGAATAATGTAAGATATTCAGTTGATAAATTATTCACTAATTTAGTAGATTTTAGTTGGTGACCCAAAAGACAATTTTGTGACCCCATACAAATATTGACTGTCCCAAGAGCCATTCGAATGGAATATCGCGTCGTGGTTTAAAAAATTCTTATGACCATGTCTTATTTCAGGCCTTCGCCAGTAACAATAGAGTTCATAGTTTGCATATCTAATTGCATTTTATTCAATATTTAATTAGATTATTGACAATTGCCTCCTAATTTTGTGTCCTTTGCAAAAGAGTAATATTGAAGTCCCCTTACTCACCTAACATAAAATACCGCAAAGTTAAAGTGCGAGCGTGCGATCAGGGTAACCAATCAGAAAGCGTTCTGATTCTCACGTGATTAAGTCCGCCAATAGAGTGACCTTCACTTCAGTCGGCAATTTCGTCCGCAGCTCCAAGAGAGGCAAGGCGCATTTATTGTCGGTCCACTGGGTTACTCCGTTTTTTCGTAGATATTTTTAACATCAGGAACATTTTAAAGCATAATTCATTAATAATACAGTCTGTAATGCTATTTAAACCTATATTTTTGTGATTTATCAAAGAATTAGTATTGTAAAAATACTTTTACCGTTTAATGTCTCCTGAGTCACTGGTCCCCTGGGAAACTACCGTGGTGACCCAAGAGACAATTGTGGTGACCTAGGAGACTTTACAATGTTAAAAATTAAAAGATAAAAATGAAAAGCTCAAACACAAGTGCAAAAAATACAGAAAACGTTATCAGAGACTGGAAATAAAATTCAAACAAAAAAAAGAACCAAAACCTGATGAAAAAAACAAATAAAAGAAGCTTACAATACAAGAAAGTTACCAAAAAATTATTAAGAGCCGAGACAAGAAACTGATTAAGATGATTAAGACTGAGAGATATTTTCGAAAATATTGATGGACGCGCTAAAGAAGAAATAATAAAAGAATCTTAAGGACAATTAAGAACAACTAATAAAGAAAAAAAGATAATCCAATCGAATTAAAGAAAGTACCTACTACATAATTTTTTCGTGAGAGACGATATTTCTAGAACTACGGCGGGTAAAAAAGAGACAGTAACGAAGAATGGTTGGTTCAGAAAAGATTCAGAAAAGGTTCTTGCTAGGCAGTATGAAAACATTATATAAAATATTCAAACAATAGAAACCAGAAACAAAGTGTTTTTTCATACTATAATAATAAAGCCCTTACTTCCGAACTTGCTACAACTTTGAAGATACATATTTCCAGGGTTTGGGTGGTGTGCCGCTTGGCATAGGCCTCCTCCAGCTCTCTCCACTGAACTCTATCTTCTGCTACACTGGTCCAATAAGGACCCAAGGTTAGGCGGATATCGTCATTCCATCTTGTTTTTGGACGCCCCTTTCTTCTAGTGTCCTCTCTTGGGTACCATAAAGTTAATTGTTTGCTTTGTTTTGCAACGTAGCATGTGTCCTGTCCAGCCCTACTTTAAATGATCTATGCGTGTTATTATATCTGTAACTATAGTTTTTCTTCTTATTTCAGAGTTTCTGATTTTATCACTGAGTTTGATTCCCAACATGCTCCTTTCCTTTGCCCTTTGTGTACTAGCCAGTCTTTCCCTTTGCTTGTCTGTTAACGCCCATGACTCACCGCCGTAAGTCATGCACGGAAGGATGCAGGTATTGAAAGTTTTTTTCTTAATATGCATGCTTAAGTCTTTGTTCTTCATTATTTCTCTTAAAGACCAGTATTTTTCCATCCGCAAGCTATTCTTTTATTAATTTCCTTAGACATAGAGTCCTCGGGGGATATAATTTAACCTAAGTAAACATATGCCTTCACATAATATTCTACCTTTTTTCCGTACACCTCTATGTTGACTTCTGAAAAGTTGGTCATCAGTTTTGTTTTGTCTGCATTCAATTCGAAACCTATATCTCTGCTTGTTTCCGCTAAGGTTTTTAGCATGTGTCCTAGTTTTTTGGGGTCTTCTATCAGGACAATATCATCAGCGAACCTCAAATGATTAAGGCGGCTACCACTGATGTTGATACCGTAGTTTTCCCAATCTAATCTTCTAAATCGTAATCCAGCACAGCATTGAACAGCTTGGGAGAAAGCGGATCTCCTTGTCTTACGCCTCTGTATATGGGAAATGGGTGTTCATACTACCACTTCACTAAAAACAGGCCTTTCTTTGTTATCAAACCTTCGGTTGATGGACGCAAAATGTGTAAGTTGCATGTTAACCCCGTCTACAAAGCACAGGCACTTAAACGAAAACGTATCATTAACAAAGATGATTTGCGTCTCAAAAAGACAGGCGTATTATGTATGGAACATGTAAGGAATATGGTAGCAATGAAGTAAATCATAATGCAATCAAGGATACAGAAAAAATTAAGTGGTTTGAGTGGGGCAGACAAGAAGAAACTTATTAGAAGGATGGCAAAAAAATTAAAGCTGTAAAAATGTCAAGCATGTCAAAGAAAGTCCGGCTAAATATTAGCAAAGCAACTTAGCTGTGTCTCCTGAGTCACTTAATTTGTATCCTGGGTAACCAAGTTGTCCCAACTCATGTCGTGTGATTTTTATTTTGTTTTGTTGATAAAACAGTCCGTATTTTAATATTTTTTAGTTATTGATTTAAATGTAATGGGAAAAGCTAGCCTGATTATTTTCTTCATTGTTGTGATCATTTGTAAGAAAAATACGACAAGTTTTAGTTAGATTTTTTTCATTGGTGACTCCAGAGACACAATGTAAAACAATTTCTAAAAATGTATGATATTTATCATGCGTTTGAAGTCAGTGACTTAAATATCTTGTATCCTTATTGAAATTACAGTGATATAACAAATAATTTGTCATCATTTTATTGAATAGAATACTGGTAACCCAGTGGACCCCATAATGGACCAAGTTTTGTACAGAGCTCTAAAAATGGCAAAATATATTTTTAAGTTCTTGCCTCTGCCTAAAATATTAAACTTTATTAGTGGTGCTTTAGGAATAATCCAAAAAATTGTGATAAATACGTAATTTTTTTTTCTAACAAATTTAGTCTCTCTTTACAATAAAAAGTTGATTCACCCAATTATTAAAACTACAGAGTTTGTTATAGGACTCTTAATTAAAAGAGATTATAAAGTCAAATTATTATTTTTAATTCATAAGTAAAAGGTGTCTAAGACTGCTAATAATTTAGGACATTTATTTAAACATTGTTACTTTTATAACATTTACTTAAACTCAACAAAAAGTTTAATAGACTGATTAGTGTGTTGAATTTATAATAATTGCGCAGACATAAAAGTCGAACATAAAAAAATATTAATAATAAATCGTTTTATTTTTGTCTCCCTAAATTTCATTTAAATCTGCGATAGCTAGGCTGAAACTAACATTTAATCATGCAAATAACCTATTTGCATGGTATTAAAATACTCTAAATTTAGTATATTATATCTATAGTTACATCAAATTGTAACACTGTAAAAGTCCTTTACACTAGAATTTCGTATAATTTTCTATTTCTCTTGCTGCTTACGTTATGCTTGACGGTTTACAAATAAAATATTAGCAACGTAAGGTACAACAAAACGTATTTTTTTAATGTAAGGGACATGCTATTTCTTAAACCACTGGGTATTTCTAAATTATTCGTTCATAGCATGAAAGAAGAGAAAATTCTAAGAAACTTTGCTCTAGACACAATTAAAATTGAAGCAGACAGTAAAAAGTTATAGAGAGATTTAATTTTTTTTTATCGTTTTTTGGCTCTCCTGAAAAACAGTGTTTTGTCCCTTACGTTAATTCATATTTCTGGTATCGATATATTATTATATGTCCAGAGACTGTACTCCTGACAGAACTACGTAATTCTAAGATAATGTATGGAAAGAACTGGGCTCCTTATATTCTTAAATACACGAATATTCTATTAAAAGAAATATACCTACTTCATAAATCAAACACGCATTTCTGAAATAAATATATATACATACGTCATATATTTTTAGTAGTCCGAGCCTAAATCATATCATAAGATATTCAAATGCTATGAATGACGGATTCTTGCCGCATTTATGAACCGTCGATAAAATCTACTGGCGAGACATAGAGATCCGACCTTTGCAAGCGAAACGGAACCTTATTACCATCCGATAAAGTCCACAGCCGGAACAAGTATGGCGCTATAATGACGTATGATGCCCATAACTTTCAAAAAAGGACTCCCCATTATCATACAATTGCGCCGTCATAAAATTGTATGAAATAGACAGGCTAGTGCGTAGTACTGCGTAGTGACGGGTCGTGTTGTAAGTGAAACGTTATTATGATAACAATTTAAATAACGTGTTATAACGGTTTTGACTTTATGCATAATATCAAAAATAAAAAGACACCTTTCAATCATAACAATTTGTACTTACTACATACAGAGTGATTTCGTACATATATAATTTACAATTGTATCCTTTTTAGAAAATAAAAAGAGATTGTTGTATAAAAACGAAAAAAAATATCTATCGTTTTAAAAATTCAGTCCCTTAAGTCTGATATCAGGTTTAAAACCTTGCATAGAACTTCGTCGGCGTAAAAGTATAACCCTTAAAACGGTTAATGGAATACCTAAATGAAAAAAATAAGTTTGAGACTTGTAAATAAAACTTGTGCGCAGTACCAGTACAATTATTTAATTATGTAATTTATGGATGAACTCAAAGTCCGTGTCAACTTATTTAATTTACAAAGAATATTTAAATTAATGTCGAAATATGATTCGACTCTGAATTAAATTAGTCATTCGAGTTTATAGATGCAAATGTATTCATAATTGATATTACAATTGGAACACTGCATACATAAAGCATTTACAATATTATGCAGGAATGCAAATGGAATCAGTAGGAGATAAACTTGTAAGTTTATTTTGAACATCCATTCTGTGCGAATGTAAACTTTTGTTTAATGAAAAATCTTTCGTGGACAAATTATGTTCACTATTATCTTCATTTTGATGGCTGAAACGACTCGTGGTCCAACCAATTTTGTCCCACTGTTATTTAAACTAAATACCTGAAATGTTTCGGAACTATAACAGCGCCATCTAGCCCCAAATTAACCGCATTTTTAACTATGAACGACGGACAAGGGATAAGCATTAATACACTACTTTCAATAAATTTCATGGTCCCACTGTTTAGTGTGGCCATTAGTCCTAGATATAAAATAAAATCCGTGGACTACGTGGTCATACAAAAACATCAAAAATGACAGTATAAGCGTGTTTTCTACATAATTAATAAGACATCACCATGATTTGAAAGACTCTTATGGCGAAAATCAACTATTTACTATTTAAAATACAAAAGAAAAACAAAAGGCATTCAATTAAGAACGATTATAATTATAATGATATTTTATCACGAACATTATAATACATTCCGATAACAACGAACAAAAACATAATTTCAGACGAATTTATTTGTTCTATTCCTAGCATTACAACATAGTCGACACCCTAAACATTTAGCGATCCTAGAAAAATATTATGATAGTAGTTAAACTAGTTAGTCAAACATTTAGCTGGTCTGTCTAAACCTAATATCAGTTTCGCATTAAATGAAAGTAGGCGGGCAAAATAAATATTATGATGGCTGATCGCTTAACCAATATTTGGATCAATATTTCATATGATAATATTATGGGTGGCTCGCTGTAGTCGAAAAGTAACTTGTCATGAAAAGGACGGACTCAAGAGGTTATTTGATAGTATTCTGCCCTTTTTAGGGTACCATTTCTCAAAAGAAAAATGAAACCCTTATGGGATCACTTCGTTATTCACCAGGCTGTCAAGACCCTTTTTTATTAGGAACACATATAAGTATCGAGTTTGGGTTAATGTCAAATATTCACCACTCGGGTCTGCAGTCTCGTGGAACTGCTAAGGAAGAAAACTTCTAAATCGTAGTCAAAACACACTTTAGAAGGTCTCTTTTAGAAAAATAGATCATAATAGTTACTAAACTATTATAATCTATTTTTTCAGAAGCTCGAGCCCTAATGCAGGAACTACATTTTACAGAATAAAACAAAATTAATGAAGAGACAGTCACTTCATGTTCACGAAGGCAACACGCATCCGCGCATGTCAACCCAATTATCATCACTTAGGTATATAGGAATATGCCTATACAAGTGTCAATAGAATTTGATAAATTAACATAGTTATTTTAAATCATGTTAAGGAGAAATATGACCTTATAAAGTGTAACATCCTTTATAATATTTCAAACATAAAAATAAGAACAACTTTGAATAAACACGATCACATATAAAGTTAAACAAGATGTACCTAAGTAGTAATAATTATGTATACTTCACATTATTTATGAACGCAATAGGACTCATTTTAATTTAAGACCTTAATGCTTATATGACATTAAAGAAATAAAATATCTCCGTAGAAAAACCATAACTCACACACTACCTCACACTACTGTGGCAGTGGGTAAAGGAAAACCAAAAACAGAAATACAATAAATTGGCATATTCGCCAAATATAATATTAACATATTATAAAGTCCTACTAATATAAAATCAATTTCTTTAAACACAGAGATAACCTCAAGATGACGTATCAAATTAAGCAATCAATAATATAAACAAACAACCAGAAGGCTATAAGTATGTCATAGAAATAACGGAAAATAACTCAATAACGCTAACAAATTAAAATTAGCAGACGATCCACACGCATCACTAAAGCTGTTACTTTCGCGGGCGAATCGCGCCAGTCACACAAAAACCGCAGTCCACTGTAGGCAAACATCTAACAGTACTCTATCAAGTTCGACACAAACGGAAAATAACTGGCCAATTAATATTAGCTTAACATTCCTCTCCACCATTAACGACCACTTAAACGCTATTAACATCGTAACATTTCCATATAGACACAATCAATCTATCGAAAGGTGTTCCACAAGGTTCAACAATAGCCCCCAAAGTGTATTCGGTTAACGATAACCTAACTAAAATGTTTTCAATTTCAAACGCGTCTATACAAAAATCTCTATTATTAGAATAGAGAATTTATTGCATTAGAATCAAGAGCGGTTCGGATATTTGCTGTTTGGAGTTCAGAGGTAATCAACTGTGTGGATAGTGATAGTGAGTGCAGTGGTGGTGAAGATGGGTTGTGAACTTACGAAGTTGGCATCTCCTGAGGTGCACCAGGATCCTATCGACAGGCCGCCTCCACCAGCGGATCCTCGGTCGCCCTTGACGACGAAGCAGCAGTACTGCATGTTGGCTTCATGGAAAGGCATCTTTAGACAAATTGAAAAGACTGGAATTATACTTTTTGTTAAGTAAGTAAAATTTTTTGCCTACTTTTATATCAATGAGTGGTATTAATTATAGAAAAAAAGTTACTTGATTGGATTCAATTTTAATATGCTAGCAGAATTTCGGCTAAAGTCTGGATTCTCTCGTTCCTTGCTCTTATTACTTGGACAGCAATCTGACACGGTTAAAGTGCGGGTAGACTCAGGGTCAACAGTCATCAATCATTCTAATGTAAAGAGTGCCAAAAAACTTAAAGCAAAAAAGTACTTTTACAAAGTAACGGATACGGTCTACTAAGTTTGTTCTATAAGGCAACAAAATACTTTATCATCAGAATGAATTCCAAATTATCTCAAACCAGACTACATACTTCAATTAAACGTACATAATTATCATAAATGTAGGTTTTATAAAATATAATATTACTTGCTCTATCTACTGCAAAAACTACGAGTACATAATGAAACAGGCGTTGTTTAAAACAACTTTTTTATTTTATTCTTGAACTTTCAGGCACCAAGCCCTAAAGGTGATGTTTTGTTATAAATGTTTTTCGCTGAGTGAGCCTGATAAATAAAATCTTTTCTCAAAAACAAGATTTGCGAAAGACTTCTTTAACTGTAATGACTGGGTGGGATTAAGACATTAGGTTATGTATAACATGGAAATTCATTAAAAGCATGAGTGCGTCTTCGAAAAGCGTCAAGGGGCCATAAAGGCAAACAACATCTTCAGCTTATGCTAAACAGAATGCAACTTATCCTCGTGAGTCACCCCTAACCATGTGAAATTTTAATAGTTCGTTACCGAGTTTTAAGACAGAACATAATCTTTCACTTGAATAAGCCGCTCGTTTAGGAATGTACCTCTGCCTTCCAGAATACTACAGAGAAGTGCATATCATTTGTGAGAGGAAGAAGAAGGGAAGAGGAAGTAAATCTTACCAACAACGTAAACAGTTAAGATAATCGCTGCAAGATACTTACAGTTCATATTTTTAAATGCTGCCCAAATAACAGTCTTCATAGATTAATTGAACACACATACTTGGCAAATTTTGTAACAACAAATGTTTAAGGACAAGCCAGAACGTTTGCTTTGATTCACTTTAATCTTCTTGCGTAAATATGATTTGTTTTAGATATGCGTGAGCATGTGATTCGTTTTACCATGACAGATTTTTATAGAAAATTCCGGAATATTGTTTAGCACAATAAGGGATTAAGAATATAGTGAGGTTAGGCTTTATTTAATAAACGAACTTTTTTTAAATTTATTTCGATGTTATATTTTAAACTAACTCTCTGGATTTGAAAGATAGAATATTTGATGAACCTGAACTTTAAGCCCTAACAAATAAAAAGTAGTTTAGAACCAAGAGTCCAAATACCACCCCGTATATCGAAGCCCACAGTCAAGCTTGATGCAGCTATATCCACAGTTTTGCACTTTAAATGTGCACACTTTACCGTATTTTCGCGAAAACGAAATACTCATATGCAAAACTTGCGTCCAGAAATGTACATTGAAGCTAAGCTTGCCACGAGGGTAAATCACTTTGTGAAAATGCGCCAGAAACCAAAGTATGTGCCAGTAACTTCATTCGCACAAGGAAATTATTTTGTTTTTATTTATTTATTTTATTTTATTTATTTATTTAACTTAATCTTATATCTATCCTTACAGGCTAGCCTAATGCGATAGAAAAGACAATCTTCAAAATCTTTACAATTATAAATATTAATATACATATTCTCTTAACACACACAGATCTTAATAATTTAATAATAATAAACTATTGACTCAACTTATAACTAGAAATAAATAAAGCCACCCTTGTGAATTCCGTCAGAGTACACGTAAAGAAATCCACGCCATGCTCCGCTATCGCGTTGAGCGTGCGCAGGGCGCGCGCGAGCGGCGCGTCGCGCAGCATGTTGGTGCGCGCGCGCGGCACCGCCAGCAGCCGCGGCCGCCGCCGCCGCCGCTCCGCGTACCGGTCCGGCACGTTTAGACTGATGTGTCTAAGTAAATCTGCATTATACACTTTGCCTCTCATTACTTTGAGGAAATATGTTGTTAATGCCACTTCCCTCCTGACCTCTAATTTGTTGTACCCTACCATCCCCAGAACAAACAATGTAGGGTACATCAGCGGGTATGCCGGATACACACCATATTTTTTTAAATATACAAACCGAATGAATTTGTTCTGTATTTTCTCCAGCATGAGGTTGTACTTTTTCTCATGAGTTGCCCAGACAGATGCATTGCTCTCAAGATGACTCCGGACTAATGCGTTATAAAGGGTCATTAATGCCCTAGTATTGGTGAAACCGTGTGCATTGCGCAGAATAAACCCTAAATTACGATACGCCTTTTTACAAATGTTTTTATGTGTTTTCTAAATGTTAGCGATGCATCAATCTGAACTCCCAAATCCTTAACCTCGTTAACCCTATCAAGAGACACTCCTTCAACCTTGTAGTCGTGCACAATAGGTCTGTGTGCCCGGGTGAAAGTTATTAAAGAGGAGGATAGTTTATGAAAGAGGGAGGGAGAGATTTGGACACCCGTGACTCCCTAGTCGCAGGTGTCCACAGCCACTAGACCCTTGGGATGCGTTGTACGCCTTTGAGGAAAGATTATGGGGTAAGCGGGAAGATGAAGAATGGGTTGGAGGAAAGCGAGGGAGCTACTTCCTAGGCGGAGCAGGCCAATTTTGTCAATCTCCTTTTCAAAATTTGAACTACTTATGTACTACACTATACTGGTTTTTATGTGCACGCACAGACGGACAGCCTTAATCCTGTGCACTTTGGATTATCGTTGAAATTTTAAACACGCGAGCGCAAAGGATTCCGCGGGATTATGAGAGATGAGTGGCTAAAAGTGTTGTAGTGGTAAAATATGGTTTTTATAATGAAATCCATAGTCCAAGGGGCCGTCCATTAATCACGTGAGGTCGTTTTTCTCATTTTTTGACCCCCCCCTCCCCCTGGTGATATTTGGTGAGGTTTGGGACCACCCCCTCCCCCCCCCCTCTGGATCACGTGTATTTTTTTGGAAGTCTATGTAAAGGCTATTTTTGACTGGAAAAAAATATTAAAAAAATGGCGTTTTGATTCGAAAAACATTTATAATTATGTATTTGTAATAAAATTAATGAATAATTAATTAATGTTGTCTTCGTCCCACGGAGTGGCAAGACTTTCATTTAAGGTTACAACTGGTAAAGCTTCTTCTTCACTGGCAGTTGTTATTGGCTGAGAGGTTTGTGACATATTAACTTCGGTTTCGTCAAGCCACTCGGCACCATCATCCTCGCGCACTACGCAGAGACAAAAAATAAATAAAATTAATACACGTGATGTCTAACGAGACCCCCCCTCCCCCCTCGTGATGTTTCGTGATGTTTTCCGTACCCCCTCCCCCCCCCTTTTGAGCCTCACGTGATTAATGGACGGCCCCCAACTACAAATAAGCATGTAGTAAATGGAAGATGCCCTATATAATTACTCACAAAGTGAATACTAAGAGAGTTGCCCTATACAAAGTCTACCTTCTTTCAATGTAGTCCCGACGTAATTTCGGAGCATGACATGATTTTCTCTTTCACATAACAAGACTTAGTAACTTAATTTCTTAGTATTTTCTCTGCGATATTAAGGTACCTAACTTTCACAACTAATTACTGAGACAGATATTTAGTGCGTAATTACCACGGACAATATGTACGAGTTACCAACTGCAAATGTACGTTAAAGTAACCAAAACTTCAACTTCGTTTTGTTCCAAGGTCATAAGGTTGTCCTACATTATGTTATAACCCGCATAATTTAGTCAAGATCTAATATTTATTTGGGCGCCTTGAGTTTTATTGCTCTAGTTACTGTTAGTAGATATACGTGCGGCGTGATAGGTACTGTCTAGTACAATATTGTGGTTATTTTAGTGAAGTTAAATTCTTTCTAATTCCCAATTGTTTGCTTGTCTTGTGTTGCAATACCATTCTTCATAATAATATGCTCACATTTGACCACAAGTCGAGACGAAGGAGAAAACTAGTATGTTTCTTTTTAATAAAATTATGTAGTAATTAGGAATTATTAATAATATTGAAACAATCTTAATCGGCATATTAACCTTCAATAGCTGACGTCAGCGTCATGGCATCAGCCCATTTCCCGCCATTCCGGTAAAGTAACTCTTCAGACGTCAAATAAATCCATCATTAAGGTGGAATATCAAAAGTTCAGAGTTATTTGTTTGCTGATGCTCCGAGTATCGGGATGTTCGAAATATCGATTATATTTTCCATTAATGTTACTCGACAAAGCAAATCTTATTGATAAAATATCCTTAAAAGAGTAAGCAACCTGTTCAGTCGATTGACCGTGTAGCCATGATGGGGGCTTCGTCGTTTGACCCCGGTCCCGAATACACCGCGGTGTCAAACGCACAAGGACTCTTTTTGAATTGGCCGTTTGACACCGTTAATAATATCGCGGTATCAAGCGGAAATAACTTTTTTTGACTTCGTCATTTGACACCGCCAATAAAAATCTTATTTTTGATTTTTGTACAGTTGAGTACACAAGTAAGTTGTAGATTGGAAGGATTCTTTAGTGAGTAGAAACTTTTTAATAAGGTAGCGCGAGTGATTTTTGTGATGTCACGTCTATATGCATTAGTCTAGTTTTTTTTAATTAGGTCAGTTGGCAGACAGGCACGCAGCTCACCTGATGGTAAGCGGCATTTTTTGGACTTAATCCCGTGTTTACTGCATTTTGGGATTACCTGCTAAGTATAGTAAACTTGAATTTTAGCTTCATCTTTTATCACGTCGCCTTTTTTAACCTACGATATCTTTAGACCTAAATGGCCTGCCGAGGAGAAATACCGCTTTAATATCGAAGATGATATCAAACTTATTCGATAGTTTTTTAGTGATTCCACAGCACTACAGGTGAATATTTGGCAGAGTTCTCTGCGGCGATCCACTCAACAAACCGTACACTTTATAGTTGAATTACAACAGATTATTTTTATCGCGCCTATGGAAATAGCAGACAGTATATTACCTACTTTGTGGGTGTGGTTTTCGTTGCTTGTTTTTTATTATACGACTGCAAGGTAACCATGGCCAATTTTAAATTTAACCATGTTAACGACCAATTTTATACAATGCTTGAGAGTTTGGTTTGATCCCCGCACGGTTAAATACTTGTGTGTAGGCCTGCTGATTCATTCATCACATGTCATTTAAGAAGAAACCTCATTATTTATGACGAACATTCATTTTACCTAGTTAGAGAATTCCAGCAAAATCTAAAATTATTAGGAAAATAAGAAGAGTAAAGCTTCAAAGGAAAACTGCATCCGAACTGGCCGATATACTCGTACGTTCCACTTTCGCATTATTGTGACAGAAACTATATAGGTAGGTGTTTTAAATAATGCGTGAATTGTTCGTGTGTACAAAATATGTTTCTAATACCTTACGTAATAGGCGTATGTCCATACATTATTTATGTAAACCTAAAGTAAAAAAAAAACAGATTGGGGTAGTCGCGTCTAATTTACTAATAGAAAACTTTGATGCTTTCTTGTCAATTTTCAAAAGAGATGACAGCATCATTTGTTTCTGACAGATAAATCATTACGAACTTATTTGCCAGTGCTAAAACAAGCCCGAACTTCTGTGAACTGTGAACTCTATTCCGAAGGGGGTTAAATAGAGGTTCACAGTGCCTAAAACACCGATGAACATCAACATCAACGATCAACAAAAAATTTGAATACCTGCTTTCTACTGAGAACTAAAATATCACCCGAACATTCACCCGACCCAGTTAGGAAATTCCAGTAAAATCTAGACTTTCAGAAACTAGGAAAATAAGAGCTTCATCTGCAATCGCGGCGGCAGACATGCAAAGTCGTCCGTCAACACACCCGCGATGCATCCGAGCTGGTTGAAATGTACGCGGTGCATTCACTCTGTTGTGACGTGACTAAGTATTTTAAATGGTAAATTGGTAGAGAATGATATTAGTCTTGTACTCCTCTGTTGGGCAACAAAGTTGGAAAATATAGACACATAAAACAAATATTGACGAAAAATTAGTTTTGTCATTGCTAAATTCTTTGAAATAAACATTTAAGACCTACGTCCGACCTATAACGAGTAGCTGACGATATACAAGCTAATCACTGCAGGCATGAATCCCGTAATGCTTTGTATTTTCATCACGTCTATTACCTATATACCGCTAAAATAAGACTGTATAATGCACGCTCATTCGGTAGAGATTGGTTTAAGGTGGAGCTACACATGGCCGCACGAAATCGTTCATACACCTGCTCTTTCGACCTCTAACTTCACTAAGAAAATAATAATTAGAATTTGTCTAAGCAATGTCTACGTTTCTTTAATGTATTCTCGACACCTCATCGATTCTTAGTGCAATAAATAACCAATCTTCGTAGATGGCAGACGGACTACATGGATGAAATAAAATGTCAACTGACACAATTTTTTATTTTTTATTTCTAGCTTTATCAAGCACTCAAACGAAACATTTGGAGAAAGAAAACGCGAGGACGACCGCATGCGGCTGAATCGACACGCAAACCCCGCTACCTTTCTCACTCTAATAACTGACAGCTCTGAATAATAGAAAAGGATAGAAAGATACAAACGTGCGATGCTTTGCGGCCAGATGTGATTCAACCCTAAGATTCCGCGCGGTATCCATCGTCAACGCGCTGGAGTGTAATGAAACGCGGCAGACGAAAGCTTTTGTTCAAACGAATGAAAGTATTTTAATGAGGCGGTGTTTTAAGACGAGATAAATAATCCTCCTTCCCGATTTCACTGTGGTGATTGTAAACACGGAATGTCTGTTGATATTCACGCAGCTTTCCTTTCGTAGATCTTTTTGCGATTCGTCGATTAAGACCTGACTACGAATGAATGTATGTAAGGTTGGGAAGTCGGCTGGTACATCAAAGATCGCGGGCTCGTTCCTCGCAAGGTCAAAACATTTTTGTGTGCACGGTCTGTATTACATAGTTTAGATAATTTCTATTTTAATATATTGGAAAAAATCATTGTCCAGGTATCAGGCGAGACTCAAACTCGTGCCCCTCGCTGTCCGGGCGAGTTCACTACCAACTATGCTAGCTACCGAGACCTTAGCGGATACGTTGAATTTCTTCTAGTAATGATTTTACGCTACGTCGCAGGCAACATGCTTTAAAAATTATGAAAATAATATATTTTTATGTTTAATTAGATGATGAAATAAAATTGTTGGAGTAAAGGAAGTCACATTTATATGGTTAAGTTACTCAAAGGGCAATGGACAGTTGGAAGTTTTTGTTATTGTTGAGAAATGTTGGGGGTCCCCATGCGTGATGGAGACCCAGCACCACTGCTAACAGACATCTTCTTTTCACTGTTGAAAATGAGTAATAACAAAAAATTATGAAAGATTTGAAATAAACATTTTTAAAACTGATAAATCTTTATACTTTTTTGTCGGATGCCAAAAATTGGTATGGCAGATTGCTTGTATGAGATGTGACTCGCAAAGCTCTTGAATATGTATGTAATTTATAGGTAACGAAAGCCCTACTGAAATATTAATAGGCAGGTATTATACATTAATTACCTCTCTGATCAGAGTGCTGATGTAGCTATAATCACATTGTTCCTGAACGGCATTTAATATGATTCAGCGAGGAATGCCGAGCACTGTTTATTGATATTGTATTAACCGTCTGTCTGTGCGTCAGATTGTTTCTATATACATAATATCTACCTAGTATGTGTAGTACCTAGTTATATTATTTGTGTTAATGTCACTGAATGTCACATACTTGGTGAGGGAAAAGCGACATTGGCTGTAATAATTTGGCTTGTAAAATATATATCTAAATGAACGTTTGCATAAGCATTCAAGCGTAGTTAGCTTGAATGACAATGTTTTACATACATTAACCCGCACATATTAAAAAATATTAATTCAGCAAATGTTTACATTAAACCCACAAAACTCACTTAGAAATCATCCCAAAACGCTGTTTTGCACCTACCATCCTGGGTCACTTAAACCCAAAATTCCCAAGATGCCGACACCTAAAAGGTTTAAATATTAACACCGCCTGTATGACTAAATTCATTTTACCCCGCGCTCCCATTTGAAATTCATATATGGACGTTGGCTTTTCTTAAACCGAGGATCTGGGAGAAACCTGGCTATATTTAATGCCTCGCTGGGTGGGGCATAGTTTATTAAAGTTTTGGACACAATAGGATACGTGTCAGTGAAATTAAAACTAGGTAAGTATGTGACGTATATACCTTTATCCGAGAATCTTTATCCTGTAGATCTATAAGTACCTATTTTAATATACAAAGAAACTTATATTCAAAGTACAAACAGTTCAAATAGCAAAGCTTCTATCTTGGACGTTGGACTTATGTATGAGGATAATAGGAACTTTCACAAACTAGAACTGACTTGTCCCCCCTGGTACGAATCGGAAGTGAACATGTGAGAAAATTTGACACCCGGGTGACTATTGGGAATAAAATTCTCAGTTAGACGGGACTACCGAGAATAAAATCTAGCATGCATATTATAAAGTCTGCCAAGCTGCATGCCATAAAGCATTGTACAGTCAACGTCAATGAAAACTAATATCAGCTGATGGCCCCTCATGTACCCCGGAACGTCGATATTCGATTACCGGCTTCGCTAATCGAATGGGCTCAGCTATGCCGATGAGTAATTAATTAAATTGGGCACGTTCGGGAACGGTGTTTGTGACAGAGCATCGAAGTGTTACTTGGCTTTATGTTAAAATGTTAGTTAACTGCCTTTGAAGTGCAATGGCTAGAAGGTCGCACTTTCAAGAGATAGCTCCGCCAGGGAGTTCAAATCCCGAGCCTAACCAATAATAATTAAAGATTGGGTCACTGCCTCCGTGGTACAGTGTTTTTTTTTTTTTCCGTTTTCTCTGAAAGTGACAGAGACATTTTTTACTTTTATGTGTTATTTGCGTGCTTTATTTATTGAACATTTTGACTGAATCTATTTTGTATATTGTTGTTGTGTGTTCTATTGTTTGAAAATCAACTTATATTTACAGTAATTGTGCTCGCGCTAGAGCTTCGTACATAACCTAAATTATATCTATATTTTTTTTTGTTTTTTTTTTATTTTTTTTTATTTTTAATTTTTTTTTTATTAGCATCTATTTTCAATTTTTCGCACTTATATTTGGTTAGAGCGTTCGGCTCTAATACCCGAGGTCGTGGGTTCGTATCCCACGGGGAACATCACTTTGTGTGATTGTTTCCAGTTTGGTTAGGACATTGCAGGCTTGAATCACCTGAATGTCTGAAAAGAATGATGATTCCGTGCTTCGGAAGGCACGTTAAGCAGTTGGTCCCGACTATGTTCCAAGTATGTCTGGTTTCCCTTGTAAGGGTTACGGAGGTCAGATGGCAATCGCTCCATTGTAATAACCAGGCTTGTCAAATCTAGGATCATAGTCGAAGCGGACCCTGAGCTCCTTAATGGATGCAATCGGGAATACGCTAGGATGATGATGATGATGAATTAAAGATTGGGTCACCGTCAGGAGTCTGGAAGATGACAGTGTAAAAAACCCCCGTTCATCGGAAGGCACATAAAGCTGTTGGTCCTGCGCCTGATCTCCCTTCGGTCATGTCAGACTGCTTTCCCATATTTTCATGAGAGAGGGGTCGTGGGGCGTTTCGCCCCACGAGTTATTCGACCCGCGGGGCGAATCGCCCAAGAGCTCTTTTTGAATGGGGCCATTCGGACTGCAGTGGTTACAGCGGGGCGAATCGCCCAAGTCATTTTTGAAATGGGTCGATTCGGACCACGGAGCGAAGCAACCCAATGCGCATTTTTTTATGCCCAGCTTGACTCATATAAAAAATTTTAGGATTCCATTTATTTGTACAGACGGGTAGAAAAGTGGTTAGTGAAAATAAAAGTTCCGATAAAAATAAATTCCGGTAATAATCAAATTTATTTAAAAAATATATTATACAATTTAGAGGTGGCATAACTACAGATTCAGTACTAAACCGTCTTACTCACGGAATAGAAAAAAAAATCTATTCTGTGGTCTTACTACAAAAAAATATAAATTATTATTGAGCAAAAATGATGCCAATACCTAACTTGTTTTTGACAAGTGCACCGAGTGTATTATTTTTACTCAACATAATGTTATCTTTTGACGTAATAAGGCAATGGTTTAAAATCACAGTTTGATCATCCTTAATATTATGTCTTTTTCTTACAACCATTCTTGCTAATCACGGGTTTTGATGTGATGACAATTGGCTTATGACATTAAATTTCTAACTTATAAATTATTTCGTTTGCTTTGTTATTTTGTGCACGATTGTACTTTTAGAGATATGTAATAAAACTTTATAATTTTCGATCAAAATCATCCATCAAATAAGAGAGCTTTTTTATGCCCCATTGCGGTGCGAATCGACCCATTTCGAAAAGTTATTGGGCGTTTCGGTCCGCGGTGCGAAAGTGCCACTTCAAAAAGGGTCCTTGGGCGATTCGCCCCGCGGGTCGAATAGCTCGTGGGGCGAAACGCCCCACGACCCTGAGAGAGGACGTGCCTGATTTTTAAATGCTTGCTAAAAGCACAACGGCGAGAAAAAAGCGTAATAAAATATCAAAGAAACACTTTTTTATCGGAGGAGAATACGTCTATGCACCATAACCGCAGGGTAGCTAAACCTGCGGCCGTATGTGGCACTCGAGACTAAAGCGTCCACTACCCACTAAACTCCCCCGGTTCCCCTTCACACCCGATTGGGACGAGCCGGTGCCAGCGTTGACCAGCCCATCCCCTATCAAAGAAACACCATATTTTATCCAGTGCTATTGGCTGCAATAACAGAGGAATGAAAATAAAACAAAATTGGGAAAATCTCGTTTACAACTAAACTAAGGAAAATAACGACAGGGGACATTATTGGTTAGTGTTTACACGAAACGATTTTATTTTCTCCAACTTTGAAATTCATTATGCAATAGAACAATGGCACAAAGGACAACGCATGAATACAAAGATCCTTATAGAATCACAAACAAAATAATAACTCAAAGGCCTTCATAATTAAAAAATAAATTGATTTTAATCCTGTAAATTATGTTACTTACATGTTTTTTTATATGTTACTTTGTAATCTATCGTCTTGTGTAAATTCCTCCGAAGCCTAACAATATTAGGGTTGACACTAATTGATGCAAATCTATTTCGTTTTGTCGCGGGCCGGATGTGTCCCACTTTCCACCACCGAATCCCTCGGGCTAGCTTAACGTTATTTGTTCCCATCCCTTCCATGACAGGGAATTTCTTTAAATCTCTAAAATACTGTAAATATCCTTACGACTAGGGGTTGGGACTTCCAAATGTGCCATCAGGGCCAGTGAATGAAATATGAAGGAGATCTAAATGTTCCTTAAAAGTTAATGATCTTTCTAAGAGCTAGATCGACTGTTCTCGGAGACCTAAGTCGCGCTAGCGGGATTACTTTACTTGTGCGATCCAGGATCCCATAATAATGCGTATTCGTAAGTCAGCGCCTTCTGTCATCAGTTTGTAGCACTAAGCGAGCAGTTACTTGATGTTTCTTGATCAAGTTTGAGTTCGCCAAACATATATTGGCAAAGTTGTATCTGCCTTATAAACAATAATTGAAAAAAAGAACTTATGGCATAATACGGCTACTTCCCATTTGGTAAACCTCAAAATGTACCTACTAAAAAGTTGCGTTTGGTAAACTTTCGAAAACTAACAAAATGGAACTTAATGTATGAAGTAAATAAAAAGTTTACCAAACGCAACTTTTTAGTAGGTACAGTTTGAAGTTTACCAAATGGGAAGTAGCCCATAATACTCACTACGCTACATATTCGAAGACAACAGAGCTCATAGCGCGAATGTATGCCATTCATTCCCTTTTGTATACAAACAAAGCACCTAGGCAAGAAATTAGGCGCAGAGTCGAGACAAAAGGGCGAACTCTCGCAGTAATACAAACTCTCGCGGAATGGGACAATGGGACACGTAAGCAGGTTATTGATGGGACGGCATTATTATATAAATATGAATATTAATCAAATGACTCATTAATTTTGATCGCCTCTGTGGAAAAGTAGGTTAACCTGGGTATAAAACCCAGAGTGAGGTCGAGGTTCAATTTTTCTTTTCAAAAATATAGGTAGCGCTGTGTGGTACTTAACACATAAAATTATATCGCATAAAAAGGATTCGGCTCCCATACGCAAGCCTAATTTATTAATAGTCGTAGAAATAGAAAATGCAAGATTACCATTACAAACTTATAAATAAAAAAATAAAATAAAATAATGTTTATTTCCTTTAAATCTTATATCTAATTACATGGGTGACTGGAGTCTCCATTTAAGCTGAAAGCCTGTGTTTGGAGACTCCGCTCTTCTATAACTAAAATTGTAGAAAAGTGCACAGATATAATAATTTATTTAGTAGAACACATTAAAATTCCTTTATTTGTCTGAATTTAGTGTACATTAATAAAACAGGATTAGCTATTTATTTTCTTAAATGTTATTATCTATCATGAGAGCGTGTGTGTGTATGTGTGTGTGAGTGTGTGTGTGTGTGTGTGTGTGTGTGTGAGAGCGTGTGAGTGAGTGAGTGTGTGTGTATGTGAGTGAGTGTGTGTGTGTATTATACACAGAACAACAATACTTCCCATGTCTAAGAAACGAGTTGAAGAAAAAGTTCAGTTTCATCATAGGTTTTATCTTGAAACCATTGCAGTAAGATTTTTTTATTTTGATGGGTTGTTTTGTCATAAATACATCGACGGCCCCCCCGAATAAACGTGCAAAGGAAATTTATCAACTTTTCAGGAGAAATTAAAAACGTAAAAATGTGAATATTTCAACGTGGTTTTTAAATATGCCTGTACAATGTATGACGAAATCAAAGAAAAAAGAATTAGGTATTAGAATAAGTCACAACAATATTAAAAATATTTATAGTTTTCATGTAATTCGGAAAAAATCCTTTTAAAATTATATTCTAGTGTAGTAGAAACATTCCTGATCGAGTAATAGTCCTTTGCACGTTTATTCGTGTGAATAGGTAAGAAATATATAAGTATATGTGCACTGTACACCGCACGCCTGACCGGCTGTTCGAACGTGCAATGTCAATTCGCAATACTCCCCGCACCCCTCCATAACGTGTAATGAATGATTGCGATAGTTTTTGGTTTTGCTTTTCACACGAAGAAACGTGTAAGCGACATAACGTTAATAATCGTGTATAAAACTTGACTGCGAGGTATAATACACCAATATTCGGGTAATGTTTTTACACGGTTTTGCCCTAGAAAAAACAAATTTGAAGCTATACTTTCGGTGTTTATTGTTAAAAAATTACCAAAAAATTCAAGAAGGTGCAGGACTTCGTCCCGCATCCAAAGAAGCAAAAAAAATTTTTTTGTGCTTATAGCTCTTGCACGTTTATTCGGGGGGGCCGTCGACATATTTGACTATTTATTTTATTATATAGGTAAGCAGAACGTGATTGGAACTGTCTACTTGCAAAATCTGTTTTGATTCTACTTGACCGAACTACAATATTCATTCGCCGTTTCTTTACTATGTGGGGGTCAAAGGCTAGGTTTTTGTGGGCTTTGAGGATGGTCATGATAATGTATAATTTCCTCACGGACAGAAGGCCACTTATGTGATACAACTCTACGGTGGGAAAGCGCCTCTTTTTGAAGTACATTACCTTTATAAGGGACCTTTGAGCTCTTTCCAGGTGAAGCAATTTCATCTTTGCAGCTCCACCCCAAACAGGTATGCAGTACGTTAAAACCGATAGATATCGTGCGGAGTTTGTCTGATCTTTATCGGAATTATGTGACTAAGGATTTTGAAGATCCAGATTAATTTACGCACCCTACCAATAATATACTCTAGGTGCTGGTACCACGATAGATTCTGATCCACTATGATACCCAGATATTTAGTGTCACAAACTTTTCGGATAGATGGACAGTCACAAGATTCTTTATTATTGCACGTATGTATATGCAAATCGAAGTTGGTTTGAGGCTGCGAGTTGTTGTAGATGCTAAAACAGATAAAGTTGGTCTTAAAAGCGTTAAGGGTCAATGGGTTTTTTGCAGCCACAAGGCAACCTGGGTCATACCAGATTCAGCTCTATTTTTGACAACCTCCCAGGTCTCACCAGCAAAGATAACGGCCGTGTCATCCGCGTACGACAGTACTTTAGCGTTTGGGATGTTCATAGTACAAAGATCATTGATGTATATCAGAAATAAGGTTCATAGTACAAAGATCATTGATGTATATTAGAAATAACAAACTTTTTTAAATCCTAAGGATTACATTATGTATTTAAATAATGGTTATTATATTATTATTTGTGTTTAATACGAGCATTTGATAGATTCATTCAACGCATTTGATTGAAAAAAGCAAACAGATCGGCGCGTTCTGGTCGGATGTGCGTTCACCCTAAAGAAAGATAAGAATTATCAATACCTTCTCTTCTGAAATGTATCTAAACTGTCCAACAAAGTTTATACAGACCAGAAAATCGTATCCATTATTTTATTTTGTCTTTATTTATCTAGCTTAACTAAAACCCATAGATCGGTCCGGTATGCGTCTGTATAAACTACGAGTAGAACGTTTAAACTAACACAGTAGATTTCATGACAGTGAGACAAGTTAAAGCAATGGTTGATAACAATTAACCCTTTCCCCGCCACGCTTTTTTCCGAAAATGGTGCCCCACACGCCACGACCATTAAAAAAAAAAATTCCAAAAAATTATTAGGTTATACTCAACTCATTCAGGCAAGTAAAAATACAACGTTTCTTGATCATGTTTTTTTGTCTGATATATCAGACATTGGCGTGGTGGGCACGAAAATGGTTTGTCTGATATATCAGACATTGGCGTTGAAAGGGTTAAGTAATAGTGGTTCAAAAGAATTATACAGGGCACTGAAGCTAGTGAAATTACTGGGTAATATGAGACCTAATAATTGTCGTCTCAGTGTAGCGGGCGCAGGGCGCGCGGGCGGTGCCAGACAGATGCTTAGTTACTTTTTGGCACTGAACTGAATTGTCTAAGGACAGACCTGGCGCCTATCATCAGGTGTACGATCTGTTCGTCTTGTTAGATATTGCAATAATAAAAAATATATATATGCGCGATCAGGTGCAAAAGGATGTAAATCAACTAAATAATTTCTAGGTGCACTTTTTCTAAAATTTATATTTTAAAAAGTTCTTAAACATTTTTGTACTAATATAACAGTCTAATTAGGTACTCAAAGTCGAAGCATTTATTTGCAACTTGATTTACGACTAAAATGACTTGTTTTTCCTGATTTAAAGCATAATTCTAAGTACGATGTGATGTTGTTAATAAAATTAAAAATTGGTTGTAGAAATTTGACAGATTAGGGTAGTCTAATGTGCTGTCGAATGTTATGTATTGGTTGTTGTACCAACTGCATAACAACTGAACAGAACAGCACACTGTATTGATATAACGAACGATGAGTCATACATAAATATTGTGTTTCTCCGCTCAATATTTTATGAATTCAAGTGTCTGCTTTATTTTCCTTCAAAATTGTTTGAGTAAAATAAATAAACATCAACTGGAGCCGAACAGACTGAGCGCAAGTATTCTCATATTCAATTAAACTTCTCGAAACAGCTTTCATTAGAGAATCAGGTACTTTATACATACATGATTTGAAAATGTCATGTGTCGAAAACTTTGGTAACTCCTCCGGTAACCATGTTTGTACCTTGTGGGAATCGAACCCGCGACCTCTGGTGAAATAGCCGACTTCTCGACCATTACACCAAATGGCTTGTCATATATATTCCTTTGTATTTTTAAGACTTTTTTGTGGACCAGTGCTGCAGCAGACAGTTGTGTGATAACCAAACTGGGCTGCCTCGACCGGGAATGTACCACCCTTTCATAAAAGTAAAGTATCAGCCTATCAATGTCCCACAGCAGGGTAAAGCTAAAGATCTCCATCCTTGAAATTAACTGTTCGTTACAATTATGGGAACATTGGGAACTGGCTTAATCACCACGCTTGCCAAATGCGGATTGGTGATCGATGTGAAACCGACACAAAATTTGCTCGACCCTGGAATTGAACCCAGGACCCCGGGATCTCGGCAGGGTATTTAAACAACTAAACCATCGAGGTGTTTGACAAAAGACCGGCAGAAGTAGTAGATATGCTATTGTGCTACGTTTGCTGAGTCAGCGTGTCAAACAAAGACCCCGACCCCTCCTTCCCCTTTCTACCATTATAATTTGTCTAAACTAAATTAAACAGCTCGTTTTTCTTTTTTTATTAAATACCGGATTGTATATATCGTCGCCGTAGAGTGAAAACCTCTTAAGTGTTTTTTAGCAAACTTTTCAGGAGGTGAAAAAAACCGTCTGGTGAAAAAAATTTGTACTACGTAGATTTTTGTTTTAATTGTTATTGTTTACGAGCTTTAGTTTTACTCACAATAACAATTAAAACAAAAATCTACGTAGTGCAGTTTTTTTTACCGGACGGTTTTTTTTTCACCTCCTGTAAAGATTGCTCAAAAACACTTATGAGGTTTTCACTCTACGGCGACGATAATAGCCGAGTAATATAAAACGTTACTTATTGAATACATAATAGTATGGAAATGGTATGGAATATCATGTAAAGAGTGGCATGGATTTCCGCCGAACCAATTTTTTGACACACAAAAACAGTTTTAGCAGTTAAAACATTAATAACACTACTCTATTTTAGTTAAATGAATGTATGGCAGGTTTTATAATAAGTAAATTTATTGCCTAATAATATTAGTTCATTGGTTAATATTAGTTGCCTTATAAAGATAAATTGGTTAATATTAGTAAAGTCAGCCAATTTCTCGGTACGATTCTTGATTAGTTACACCAATTACATTGTGTACACAGCGCGGTTCACATTCACATCAGACGCAATCAAAGTTGTTCTCGCGCTGCCGATACCGAGTTAATTATTCACCCTGGCTCTTGTATGTTTGTTCGTAAACATAGTAGAGACAAAATACGGTCGAAAATAAGAAACCGTATCAGACAGTACTTTTCACGTATGAATATTTTAGATGATGCTTGTAGGACGCTGATGCTAGATGGTCTGGTCTGGTCTAAAAAAAATTACCTACTACAATTAATACCTTACTCGACAGTTAGTCTTTGACTCAAAAATTGTTTTATTTCTTCGTGGTGTTTTACTCTATTTACACAAAGGAGAAGACCGATCCCCATACAATCTTGGGCCTGGCGATACAGGGCTGTAACTTGGCCTATATTTTGTTCATTTAAAAACTTCCTACAAGGCCTATTTTTACTGCGAATTTCAATGGCTAAGTCAGTAAAATAATCTACTGAAAATATTTGAGGTTATGTAACCCATGATCATTTTTAGTAAGAAAAGCCTATACCTTTTATGCATACCTACCTAGCACACATGTTAATAATGCAAAGGATCTGATTATTATTCTTAAATAAATAGGTATAAAAAACATAACGTTTTAATTATATTTTATTCTTACAACAGTACAAAATATTAATATTATAGTATCCAAAAACTGGGCAGGGATGTTGTATTTTCTTGGTGTCGGGCCCATCCTTCTTCTTCCAATAGGCGTCTTCGTATTGTGTTGTGCTGAAACGACCCGTTGCTAGGTATTCCACGATACAATTCCACAGCACAAGCTCATGTTTATACCCGTAAATCACGCTCTAGTCGTCAACAGGCAAGATCAGGTTATCCTTGTTGTATGTTCACTCAAAGGTATTCATGGTTTGTAGAAAACGATGTCCAAGGTTTTTTTAATAAATATAATCGATCGGTTTCAGAGTCCGTGAGTAAGCAGAGGTCTTTCAAAAATCAGGAGCAATACAAATGAACACATTTACTAACGCATGAATACGAAAAACGAAATAAAATCAACAAAATCCAAAATAACTGATTATAAATAGCTGACACTGACATTACTGACATTGACAATACAGACAATAAATAGTGCCGTATATATCCGATTAAAAACACAACTGGTATAAATCGATTTTCGGCTCGCTTTCTTGTAACAACGTTTAAAGAAGTAAACCTCATTTGCAAATGTCTAATCATATTAATTATCAAGTAACTGTTTAAACTTATAAGAAAAAAAATATTTAGTAGTATGCCAAAAAAGCCACCGTATTTATATATATTTAAGTATCGATTAAGATTAAATCGATTAAAACTGTAACTCGTTTTTTTATTGTCATCAGAGCATTTAGAAAGATAGTCGAAAATAAGTCTAATGAAATTCGCGTTTATAAAGACAGTTGAATGTAATGAAATCATAAAAATCCATTTTTTTTGCTGTTGGCCATTGAAATTGAGGGTAAAACGCAAATAGGCTGATCTAAAAAAAAATATAGTTTTTTTTAGTATATGTTTCATGTCTGTATCGTTGGGCCCAAAATTGGTCTTCTCCTTTTAAAGCTCCTTGTTCTTACTTGGCATACACATTTTTTGATATTTATTATTTCAAATATCTTTTACTTATGTCTCAGATCAGAATACGACGAGCCTCCAAGCCATCCCTTTGTTCATTTTAAAAACCAAACAACGACCTTTTTGAGTTACGTTCTTTCCAACATAATTTTTTTTTTATAACGTTGATTATTGCTGCATACATGTTCCCTTATTACTTGTGTGTTTGTGTGGTGTGGAATAATGGTGTGGCGGAGTGTAATAAAGGTTTAAAGCCCGGGATCTAAAATCCCGGAATTCCATTTTTATAAACTCAGTGGATGGGTAGGTATGCACAATTATATTTTAATTCAAATAAATAAATATTGGACACAACAACACTCATTTATCTGACCCCGAAGTAAAGTATCTTGTATCAATCTTACGATCAGCCGACTATGTAACTCATATAGTGCACAAGTAAGTGCGCAAGCACAGATGCACTCCCTATTCCCTCGTAGGATGACACGCACACAATGGACAACAAAGGTACCACAAATAAATACTTAATATACAAATAAACTGACCGCCTCCGTGGAACAGTGGATACGCCGCTCGAGTATAAAATCACGGAGGTCGTGGGTTCGATTCCCTCTTGGGGTCTGGTTGGTGGTAGGGCTTTTTCAGAGTCCGACTGGCTAGCTACCACCCCCACAGGTGAAATCTGCCGCCATAACAGCTCTGCTGTGTTCCGGCAAAATTAATGTGGGAGCCAGTACACTTGAAATCAGAGGCTCGAAGATCAGATGAGTCTACAGTCTGGAAGCACATTGAGCGAAGCTTCTAGGTGAAGCGTCCCTAAATGGAATAGGCCGCAGTGGCCGCTTACCATCAGGTGGGCTGCGAGTCTGGCTGTCTGCCAACTGAGTTAGTATAAAAAAAAACATCGAGACATATACAAACTAAAAAGGTTAAGTATATACCTTAATGGCATAGGCCGCAGTAACCGCTCACTATCAGGTAGTCTGCGTACCTTAACCATGTAACATTAAAAATAATAATCCCGTAGTAGCAACGCCTGAAAAACCGAGTAAGAATAAACCGTTGGAATCTCTAGCCAAGTCGGTGGAGCAAGGAGCAGCAGGGCGTAAGGGGACACAGGACCGTATTTAGCTTATTGGAGGCTTTAGGCAGATTAGAATGTCGGGGCCCCTATTACACGTCTTGTTGTCTACACTTATTTTTAGTAAGTAGGGTTTATTAACTCTACCTACTTACTAAAAGCTCAGTATTTTACAAATTACTGTTTATTTTAATTGCTGCGATGGTTTAACTTTTAACAAGTCAACATTAATAATTTTTCAAAATTGATAAAAAAAAGATCATTTATTAAGCAAAACTCAGTATAGTTATAATGAACCGGTCTATATAATATTCAGCAGTAAATACCTATAATCGGTTGTTGGCTCAGATGCCTGATGGTGCCCTTTTATAACATTGAACAACACTTAACCGAAAAGCGGCGCTTAATGTGCAGCCCTAGTAAGGATGGGCGGGCGGGAATTGGAGGGCCCATCAATCGTGGGCCCGCGCTCCAGGGGCCCTGCAGAGAAAGCCCTGGCGTACACGGCCTCGTGATTATTGTTCGTATGGGGTTCACCTATTATTTACGGAGTATGTCGATGTTTATAAGACGACTGATGAGAATTTGGGGAAACAGAGCATTGTGTATTGTGTGCCCGTGCATTACAAGCCGTTTATTTATTTGACATTACATAATTAATATTATAAAAGGAAGGCTGTGGTTGATGAGTGGTTTCTTCAGACAAAGGTTGTTGCACACATCGTTGTTGTTTTTTTTTATATTTTACTATCGGTCGCCCTCACGGTTTCACCCGCGCGTAATCTCCTTTTTCCCCCCTTCCCCCACCAAATTATCTTATGTCTGTCTCCTGGTTCTAGGCTACCTCTCCACCAATTTTCAGCCAAATCGGTTCATCTCATCCGTTCTTAAGTTATAAATAATGCAACTAACACCACTTTCTTTTATACATATATACAGATTTGAAAGACTCTTATTTCACTGTCTGTAAAGTTGATCATTTGGCCTTTCAGTTTTTATATTTAAATCACAAAATCCATAATTGATTGAATTCTGCATGTGGGTTGGGCCGATATACCCAAGAATCGCGATATAAAATTGTAAATAGCATTTCACGCGACGGAAGTCTCAGGCACAGACGTACACATAAATCTATTTCTAAAATAGATGATTCATATTTTAAGTTCATACCTATGTTTTTCACATTATATAACCATAGTATTTCGTATCACGTACATTCACCTTAACAAATCAAACAGTTTAAAATCGGACAACGAAGCCATGTCTAACCACAGGACATTGCCTTATACAATTTTCAATGGACGCCGTTCATTGTTAGCCCGAAGTGTCCATGATACGTGACTGAAATCACGTTGATATTGCAATGGCATAGGGTGCATTTTATAGAAAATCAATGAATCATTAGATTGGTAGCTCTCTGACGCACAGTTCGAACCCGATTTTACATGTATGGGAAAAGGAAACCTTACTGATGACGTGTGTGTGGTGAACTAAAATATTCTTGAAATTGGGATTTTTACATACGTACAACATTTGTCCAATTTGACTGTATAATTTTTATTAAGTGCGTGTGCACTTAACAGTTTGAAGGGGTATTCATCATCAGCCTGTATACGTTCCCACTGCTGGGACACAGGCCTTATCTCAATTGTGAGATAGTGTGGTGCTATAGTCCACCACGCTGGCCCAGTGCGGGTTGGTGGAGAGGTTTGTAAAGCAAGTGACCAACCTTAAAGTCAGATGTTATCAAGCCGCTAACTAGGTTACCTTATAATAAATATCAGCATCAATGGGGTATAAAAATGCTTATTTACTGACTTCACCAATACTAGTAAAGGATCGAGTGGTACACTATGTAGGAAAATATGTAACGGTTATGAACTAAAACCTTAAAATACCACAAAATGCACCCTTGAATGAAACCAACACATGAACAATATTGTAAATTCTCCGGAAAACAATCACCAAAGTTGAACAAAAAACTCTATATGTAGAGACTACTCCACTATGGCCCGTTTTCCCGCTTTTTAAAAATCCTATAATTTCTTTATCACTTCTTCCAGATTATTCGAAGAGAACGAAGACCTACTGCACCTATTCGAGAAGTTTAGCCACCTGAAAACTCACGAGGAGCAAGTCAGCTCGCAGGAGTTAGCTGAACATGCCACGAAGGTGATGCACACCCTGGACGAGGGCATCCGGGGGCTGAACGATATCGACGCGTTTTTCGCGTACGTGCGGCACGTGGGCGCTACGCACCATCAGGTGCCTGGGTTCAAGGCGGAGAACTTCTGGGTAATGTCCTCCTCAATTATTTTTATGCTATATCAACTGGGCCCCTTGAATGGTGGGCCAGCCAATCGCCAGCCCCACTATTCGGGCACCGATTTGTCCTCTTCGGGTGAGACGGGAAGTTTAGTAGGTAGCGAACCGCATTAGTCAAGAATCCCACACTCGCTAGCCTACGGTTAATATATTTTGTCCCGGAATAATGTTTACTTCTCATGGGATAACAGAAATAGAAGTGTAATGTTTGTCTTTCTTTCACGTCGTAGTTTGGGAGTTATAGTCGAGTGCCATAAACTTTTTATCTCGGAAAAATATCACATTCCCGCGAGACAATGTCGTAATCATTCCAATTGGTGAAATCTGCCGCCATAATAGCTCTGGCTGTGTTCCGGCAGTATTAATGTGGGAGCCAGTACACTTGAAATCAAAGGCTCGAAGATCAGATGGGTCTACAGTCTGGCAGCACATTGAGCGACGCTTCCCGGTGAAGTGTCCCTCAATGGAATAGGCCGCAGTGGCCACTTACCATCAGGTGGGCTGCGTGTCTGTCTGCCAACTGACTTAGTATAAAAAAAAAATTGGATAAACGATCCTCAAAGTTCATAGTATAATCGTATTTTTTTTATGCTAGGTCAGTCATTGCAGTCAGGCAAGCAGCCCACCTGAAAGTAAGCGGCTACTGCGGCCTATGCCATTGAAGGGCACTTCACCAGGGCTCCTGCCCTCGCGTCGCCCAAGGTGCTGCTATAGGCTCATCTGATCTGCCAGCCTTTGATTTTAAGTGTCATATAAATTTAATTGAATGGAACACTTCTGCGACAAAGGGAAAATCAAATAAACGTCTCACTAATTTCCTCACAATTATTTTTTCACTACATAACTTCCCTAGCATAAAGACAGGTTATTTAATTTTTTCTTTTTTTGTTTTAGTTTTAATCATTGGTTTTAAATGTATACATTTTCATGTATGTTATTTATTATGTTATTTTTTTTTCAATACTTACTAATTTTTAATGTAGACGAACCAATAACGATTAATTTATTTGTTATAGTTATAAGTATGTATGTACACTATAGTATTTATTTATTTATTATTCACGCCACTCATATGGGTTCTGCCAGAATATCAGCGCTGCTGTGTCGTTCTCCAAATGACGCAGCCGCATATGCTGAGGCAAGAACCCTGTTGGCCTCTCTCTGTTTATTTACTTTTTGTTTGTCACGTTATTTTCTTCAGTGTTTTGTCTGTGATTTATATGTTTTTTTTTCTTTTATTTTCATTATTTGGCCAATAAATGTTTTTTCTTTCTTTCTTTCTTTCACAAAGTTCCAAGGCGCTTCCTAACTTTTTTACTCAGGATGGCTTCAGTGAAAGGTTGGGTCTTCTAATTAATTCAGTGCGCTTGTTCTTTGCTCCTAAGGCAAGGTACCACTTGAAAGGTCGGAGGGTTGCAAAACCCTTCTATCTCGAAAATATCTTTTAAGTGCGCCTTTTAAGTGTTAAGAAGCAACGAGCAACGAATATACCATAATATTATAAATCTAAAATAACTCTTCTATCTGTCTATGTAAGCTAGAATGTAAAAAGCTCTCTCTGTGTCTCTTTATCCCGGGATAATGCTCAATTCTTGTGGGGTAATACTGGGAGCTGGAGTGTCTTATGATACGTTTTATCCCGTTTTAATATCACATGACTGTAGGATAAAGATTTATAATCCACGTGGGTGATGTCGCGGGCGGAAGCCGCTCTGATATAATATCAGGAGGTCGTGGGTTCGATTCCCGCCTTGTTCATATTGGTAGTAGGACTTTAGAGTCCTTCTGGCTGAAGCCGACTGTGTAACAGCACATTGAGCGACGCTTCCTGGTGTAAGTGTCCTTCAATGGAATATAATAAATAGTAACCACTTTAGTCCAGTCAACGAAGCCTTAACTTTGCCATTTTAGAGGAAAAACTGAAACCGGTGCCAAAATTTTTCTTAATGACCCCGTAATAACATACAAAAAATGCAGGGTCGTGAGTCACCGGGGTCATACGAAAAAAAATGGAAAAGGGTGAAAAAATGACTTTTTCCCAAAAATCTCGATAACTAAAAGAGATATGAGAAAAAGTTTTAGACAAAAGTTGTAGAGAATTACTTTGTCTACAGAAAAGATTATTATCAATTACGCGTGTCGCGCACCGTTTGCTAGAAAATCGAGTACAAAGTGCACATATTGATGTAGAACCAAATTAATAAAAATAAGACGGAAATCTCTTTGGGGATATCGTAGAATGCATAAAAATAATTTTTAATTGAAAAATTTGTAAAAATTCTATTTAAACGAAAAACATTGTTTGTGCGAATTTTCGCACTTTGTACGCGATTTCCTAGGAAACGGTGCGCGATACGCGCAAATTGATAAGAAAATTTTTTGTAGACAAAGTAATTTTCTACCTTTGTCTGAAACTTTTTCTAATTTATCTGTTAGTTTTCGAGATTTTTAGGAAAAATACATTTTTTCACCCTTTTCCATTTTTTTTCGTATGACCCCGGTGACTCCTGACCCTGCATTTTTTGTATGTTATTACAGAGTCATTAACGAAAATTTTGGCACCGGTTTCAGCTTTTCCTCTAAAATGGCAAAGTTAAGGCTTCGTTGACTGGACTATTACCATCAGAAGGGCTGCGTGCCTGTCCGCCAAGTGAAAAAGCATAAAAAAGTTGTAGTAGAAACCGATACAGAAATATCACTCTAAAAGCACTCGCAGCGCAGTTTTGTTTATTTCTTCTTACTCATCGGAAACGGTTATTGGAAATTTGTTTTCCAATAAATGGTCGGCTTGTTACAGGGTATCGGCATAACGCGAAGTTTGTAAGAGGATAAAATAATGTCAATTGTGAATAGACCTTAGAATACGAGGGTCTGTGCTTTAATAGTTATTTGTTATACAAGAGTGCAAAGTTGCTTTTTAACCGCGTGTTCAATTTTGATGACCGAGCAAGCGAAGGATTCTAAAATTGAATCACGAGAGCAGCGAGTGATTCAAAATTAGAATCCTGAGCGTTAGCGAGGGAATCAAAAGAGCACGAGGTGAAAAATCTTTGCACTCGAGTGCAACACGTAAATTTTCAATCCACCTCAGCGAGGAAATGACTAAATGCAAAAAAAAAAGGTGTATGATATATTCGGCACCATAGAGGTAGCAGTAAATAGGTTTAATGTTTTTTTTAATTCACAAACTTAGTGCACACGATGTTCTAAATTCAATTTACTTTATCCTCTAGAGAATAAAAACGGCTTTTCCACTCAGATATTGAAGATTAAAAATACTCTTTCCGAGATGGTGGGATGAAAAAGTGATTGTCGTGGTTTAATTAATGTCCAGTGGACTGTTAAATATGTTTTTAATATACCACTACTGGGCAAAAGCATTGAAATCTAGTAATCATCACAATGTTGGGTACCCTATCACCAAGCTTGCCAATTAAGAAAGTAAAGCAGTATTTCTATGAATAACAATTATGTTATTGAGGAAGATAAATAATACTTACTTATTTATTTTATTATTTTTATGTATTCAGCAGGCCTTCAGGGTGAGGGTGACTGGCTCAATGGGTATTATGTTCTATTGAGCCAGTCAACCTTATATTTGGACCTTACATCCGCTTACCATCAGGTGGAGTGAGGTCATCCTGAATGCTTCCTTATAAAAAAAATAACAGTGTGACTTACGGAGTATATTTTAGTTAATGCCCAATTTAAGCAATATTGCTCTGAAAATCCGTATAACATTCCGCATAGACCGATAAGTCCTACCCCCATAAATCCGCTCCCCATAGAGTAAATGCATTTGCCAAAAGTAGTTCACATTATTTATTCCACAACTGAACCCTAATGCTTGCGAGAAACCAGCGGGACGGAATTCTTATTACATCTTGTAATCGCGAGCGAAATGAAAATAACAAGGAGAGAAAAAATGTTGCCGGTGTTCGTTACAAGACATTCTAGATATAAATCCGTTCAGCCCGGAGGCAGTCAACTATGATAAAAACTTGTACAAAATAAAATACCTACTCTTAGATGATTTTATTTTATTTTTATTTTTCTCTTAGGAGTAATTCTTATGAGGGTGATCTAGAACGACAACGTGATTTAATATGGATTGAGTTGCAGAGGTAAAAATGTAATATTATGTAGTTAAAAACTACCAAACGATTGTTCGTGCTTACCACAGATCATATTATGTGGTACTTACCGAGACACGGCTGTGTGTTTACGATTTAATTAGGCAGAAAGCATCTCTCTATATAGATAGAGAAATGCTTTCTGCCACACTGTACGCATATTATGATCTTCAAACTTATGGTTTTGATTTTACATTAATATTGCCGAAACACAGCCAAAATTTTAAGCGACAGATGGTTCGTTGCCTATCGGCCTTTAAAAAGTTTTTACCACCGTTATTTTTTAGGCCCGAATGGTGCAACCACTGTTTTATGCAGATAGTTTATGTGGAAAGGGAACCTGAATTACAATAGTTATTCTTTCTTTCCAGAAAATCGAGCAACCATTCCTAAGAGCGGCGAAGACAACGCTAGGAGACAGATACACGCCGAATATAGAGAACATATACAAACTAACCATACGATTTATCCTGGAAAACCTGGTCAAGGGGTACGAGGACACCGGGAAGGAGAACGGGAATGGACAGACTTGAGCAGGACTGAGCAGTTCTAGTTACCAAATGATGGAGATGTTTAAAAGGCTGGCGACCGAAGAGAAATTAATATTAGGTCCGCAAACATTATTCTGACAAAAATGCTAAGATGTTGGGCAATTATTTTTAAGTATTTTTGAAGGGAAATTAAAAGATAAGTTGGTTGCGTGATTATTTAAATCCTTTAAGTAATGTAATTTTTATAAGCACAGGTTCTAATTTTTTTTCTGCAAGCATTTGTTCCGGTCTTGTCAGGGTGCGGTTGCATTAGCTCAGTAATTATAATATTGGTATGGAGCGACTGCCATCTGATGTCTGTACCTAACCCTGAACACAGAACATGCCCGTAGTTTAACTCAACGTTTAATTCTAATGGTATGATTTTGACTGGCTTTACAATTTTTTTTATTTAGGTATAAACTTCAATGCCTTCCTAAAAGAAAAGTGAGATTTTACATAAATCATAACCCTATGGCTTAAAATGTGGGGATCTAAGTAGCTGGCCCTCTGTGAGGATTGAGTGAATATCGATTTATGATATAAATTTTAACAAATAGTCCCTTTTTCCATATGAATTAAAAAATTTTGAAATTAAAAGAAGAAGAAAAGAATGTAAAAGCTTCTTTGGACCTTTCTATACGAAATAAAATTGTCATGTGGTTTATAACATTTTTTTGGATAAATAGAGATAAGCAAGAGATAAGTATAATGCTAATAACTAGTGTTACACGCAGAGAAATATCTGGCAACATAAACGAGAAAAAACGCTACTGTAACTAGAACTTCTGTTAGCAATCGTGACAGCAAGACTTCGCGAGTTGACTTTACAAAAACCATTCTGTTTGTATTTTTACTCATCGGTTTATAATGACAACTAGATGTTTCGTGTATCTGACCAATCAATATAATACTCACTACAAGGTAAATATCGTGCCTCTTACAATACCATGTAATTGTAACCATTACGTCGTGCAGACATTACTAGATCGATTGTAAGGACTACTATGCAATCTGGTAAACATAAACACTTTTTTTTTTTGGGTTTACTAAATACTTTGCTGTATCTACTAATGAATTTGTGTAACATAACGACGTGAACATTAATGATAACTATTCGTTTTGCAACGCTAGCTTTATGTTTTTGTAACAAGTACAATACACATTGTAATGCTGTCGTAAACATAAACATTTTTTTTTTGGGTTTACTAAATACTTTGCTGTATCTACTAATGAATTTGTGTACATAACGACGTGAACATTAATGATAACTATTCGTATTGCAACGCTAGCTTTATATTCTTGTAACAAGTACAATACACACATCCTAGGTATTGTTACAGCTACTATTTCGTTTGCAGTAGCTACTGGACTGGTTTATGCTGCCAATACATCATCCTTCCTATCGCCAAATCGGCATGACGCGATCGATTGGATCAAATCGAATTGACCGTATGTGGGCGTGAATTGGCATGTCAAATCTTTTTGTCATGCCAATCTACGCCCATATACGGTCAATTCGATTTGATCCAATCGATCCGTCATACCGATTTGACGATAGGAAGGATGGTGTATTGGCAGCATAAACCAGTCCAGTAGCTACTGCACACGAACTATTAGATGAAGCCTGCAATCTAGTGCACTTACAGTGCCAACGGATCCTCTCAGGCTTTTAGTTGACAAAAATACAATTTTATTTGTCTTAGTATGTAAATAAAACTGTATTTTCTCCATTAAAAGCCTAAAAGGGATCCGTTGTTGGTGCTGTCAGTCCACTGGATTGCAGACGCTTCATCTAAACGCAGTCCATAGAACCATAAGTAAGTGTGACGTCTTTAAAAATTTATAAAAAAAATGCATTTTTCATTACAATATCCAAAGACTACGACTATCTAGTATCTTAGAGTCGAACACAGAGTTCAACAGGTGCTAGAATTATAAAAATTGAGATTATCCGCATTTTTGTTAAGACGTCGCACGCACTAAGGTTCCATATGCAGGTTTAGGTTTCCTGGAATCAAAAAAAAAATCAAGTAAATAGAGAAATGTCATTTATTTTATAATCATCACAATCCTTAGTGCAATATGTATACCTATAGATCATTCTACACATCTTAGAAGTATTCTAATGAGCGTTTTCACCAATACAACTTATAGACATCAATGTTTTATACATAAGCTTTAAATAATTTGTACTTTCTTTTCTTTTTTACTATAACTTATAATTTTTATCTAGTTTATTTAAAAATAAACTAGTTATAAATTATAAGTTATAGTTATAAATAAATTATAAGTAATAATCACAGAAAACTTATTGGTATAATTCTTCTCAATACAGACATCTATTCTGGGTTGTGACTTGATTTATTATAATTATATTATTAAATAAAGATCAATTTATACAAGGTGACTGTTTTTATTCGAATAAATTTAAACGAATGGTCAGGTCAATGAGTCTTTAGAACATAATAGAAGCAAAAAAATATATATTTAATTTATTTTTATTTTAATTCATAATATTTTCAAATTTTAATTGGATATTTGTTGGCCATCTCAATTTTTTTAAGCCTAAGCTATGTTATAATGATATTATGATTATTATTTTTTTATGTCTGAGCTTAAAAATAATTGAGATGCCCAAAAAATATCCAATTAAAATTATAAAATAAATTATGAATTTAAAATATCATTTTTTTTTTTACAAATTTTCCTTCTTTTATGTTCTAAAGACTTAACCTGACCATCCACGTAAATTTCTTCGAATAGAAAAAAGTCACCATAATTATACATATAATATCAAGATTGAAGATCGACACTAATAATTATTTGGCACGTAACTAGCAATGTTTCGTATGGAAAAGAAATAAGTATTTCAATCACCCAATAATTCTACATCAAAAAAATAAAAATTTTCATTAAAACATAACTTTTGAACTTTCACTGTAGTAACATTGCAATGATTATTACTATCATATTTTGTCTCTAGTCGTTGTCCAGTATATTCCTGGGGCTCTATTTATGCACTAAGACGTTTAAAGTAAGACAGCCTCTTATGTTCTGATTCAAAATCTTTCATTGACCCATTTAAACATGCAAATCTGTTACGTCTCGACACGAGCTGTTAGTTAAAGACTTTGTTTCCATAGAATCTATATCACAAATAGTTGTATTTGTCACTAGAGGGAAACTCAATGAATTATTTGTTAATATATTATCATGTCATTGGTATGAGTACCTAAGGAATTTGATTCTTCTATATATGCTTTTGAAACGAATTAAAGAGAAAAAATTACAATCTTCTTCCAGACAAATAAAATTATTGTTTCTGGTGATAGAATGTTATGTGAGTACACAATTGTTTGTAAGTTGACAAATCTACGGAACATTTAGGCATTATAACATTTAGGCATTATAACATTTAGGCATTATAACAATTACCGGTTGGAGCGAGAAGTTGTATTTTAAATATTTCTAACGCCGGTGAGCTATGGCGACCTGCACATCCATTGGTCTCAGCACATGTGTAATGAAGCCATCCTTCACTTCAGCTTTGGATGGCCGCCATACTTGCTTTTTCGTCCTGTGTGTTGGGTTTCCCAGAAGCAGCGGCAAAAGCAAAAATGTCAATATTGATTCGATTTCCTCGTAATTGTCATCATCTAAAAAAACAAAAGACGTTAAGTAAATAAAATTAAAATAATTAATTATACCTTATAACCATAATTTCAAATAAGTCTTAGATTTTATTACCTATTAGAATCACGAGCGACCTTTGGTGTAATAACCAACTTCTTGACCACTACACCAAATGGCTCGTCAATCGGCTTGTGTATAAAACACGGAGGTCGTGGGTTCGATTCCCACCTTGGGTCTGGTTGGTGGTAGGGCTTTTTCAGAGTCTGACTGGCTAGCTACCACCCCCACGTGTGTAATCTGCCGCTATAAAAGCTTTGGCTGTGTTCCGGCAATATTAATGTGGGAGCCAGTGCACTTGAAATGAAAGGCTCGAAGATTAGATGAGCCTACAGTCTGGCAGCTCACTGAGCGACGCTCCCTGCTGAAGAGTCCCTCAATGGAATAGGCCGCAGTGACAGCTAAGTATAAAAAATACTAATTATAAAACCTAGAGGTACTCACCTTTGTTTAAAAGCTGAAGTTGTTCCGGTATGCTCTTGTTAGTAGTATAGAACTGTCTATTCTTTTATCTGGGTCTGATTCCATTAGATCTTTTATTATTGTATTGCAAACTTTTCTTCGCCCATTATTTGATAATTTGCCTTTTCCTGAATATAAATTTAGCAGGCCCCGACCTTCGTTTGATTTTAAAAGAAGATTTTTCAATGGCTGAAAAAAAACACAAAATATTTATTAAAATAAGTAGGTAGGTATTGTAATGATAATTATGATAAATTTTTGTTTAAAGACATCTAATTATATAATTTAGTTCTAAAGGAGATCATTTTTTTGGGCCTCTCCTGAAAGTGCCGGCCAACAAAAAAAATATATAAATATCTAATATATAAATTTGTATCTAATAATATATAAGTTCAATGAATGGGTTAAAAAAAGGAGATACTTACAGGGCTGCTGTTGGTAAATGGTATTTCTGGGCATTCTTCTGGGTTAGTTAATTTGTTCCAGTTGTCCAAGTTTTTTTAAAAATTTGGCTCGATCTCCAATTGGAAGGATTAGTTCTTTAACTAGACTACTGTCTAGCATCGACAGTGTCGATATTGTTATAATATTTACTGAAAAATCATAAAAACATAAAGATTATTAATTATCACTCATGCAAGGTCCCAACCCAAAAAGCATAATTTTTAACCTAGGAGGAATCAAACACTTGGCTTGGTAACCTAGGTTTTATAAAACAAACCGATTGACTAGTTATCTATTTCGCCGGTTTTGGAGCGGAGCTGACACATTTGGTGACTTAAATGCCGAACTGAGATTAATATGAGATGACCGTGTCAACCTTATGTACGTACTAATAATTTATCGCGTTTCAAGACTTTTTACTGTGAAGTTACGTATGAAGTCATTATGTACTTGTGGCTGATGTACCTATCAATCTTCTCACTATAGTATTCATAGCTATTGTTCAATCAAATTAAAAAAGTTAGAGTACCTACCCACTTACTTAATTAATTTTGAATAATAGCTTTTGACTTGACTACATCAGCCACATGCGAGTACAGAACAAAATTTAAATATGTGCTATAGAGATAAAGAGGTACCAACTCACCTTCAAAAGTATCAATATATTGAGGTAAGCCCCACTGCTGCAATACTTTAACTGTGGGATATCTCCATCAACGTCATCAGACATCCCTTGAATCCCTTCCAATAAATAGGTATAGCAAACTCTCAAATTAACAATAGGTACACTATGAATATTGTTAAGCGCGGTATCCCTTAAAAGAGGACTGTTCCAAACTACATATAACAGAGTTGCATCTTTAAATAAGTCAATGAAAGATTTTGAATAGGCTGTCTTACTTTAAACGTCTTAATACATCATAAAGAGACCCAGAAATATACTGTTGGACAACGACTAGAGACAAATTATGATAATAAAATAGCGGAAAACACAATGGCGCCGGTCGCCGCGGGCGACCGGCTCACGCCTCACTGTACGTACTGGGCCTGGCAGGGTGGAGGGGCGCGAGGCGCGAGCGAGGGAATCGCGGCACGGACTGTCAACTGATCGTTTTGTCATGCAAGTTTTTTGATTGTTTACAAAAACACAGTTTTTAATAAACAGAACAAAATGCTTAGCTATGAATACCACCTTGATTGTTATTGTAACATTATTATTTTAAATATTTTAAAACACGCTAACAGAATAGCAATATTTAATACATACATTGTACCGTTTACTGTTTCCGGTGTGGTTTTTACTATAATATTCTTGTTATTCTATAACACTACCTAAAAAGTAAACCAAACTAAACTAATATTATACGACACTTAGAACGATATGTATTGCAAACAATAATGTAGTTGTAATAAAAAGATTATTGTTTTGATTACAGATACACTCGTAGTCCACCAGTAACATTGTAAATCAGTAACCGGAAGTAGATCATTTAGTAACTGCCAATTCCTGTTTCTTAGTACATACAATACATTCAATACATATGATCATAATAATTGTAAAAGATGCAACAATTATAGATGTTTTAGTTCAATAATATTTTTTTATACAAGGAAACATACAATTAGTAAGAGTGAATAATTAGTCGTAGAGCTAACAAGGATCAAGTATTTCAAACTAGAAAAGTTGTAACCTATTTTAACTATTTGATTTAGTAGTTCTGTTTGTCACCGATTTCTCTGCGTGTATGTTTGTGTTAAAAATATATTATTGAATTTTTTTATAATGTATAAGTCGAAATAATTTAATTAAAATATTTGAAAAGTCGATGTTGTGTTTATTGTGTTGTAGAGGGAATATTATAAGTATACTCAAATGGAAGTTTAAAAATATGGATGGTTCGTTATCTATTCGTTCAGTATGTATTTATATAAAGAACATTTAATTGACATATTCCTGACATCATCCTGATCTCTCTTGCAACCCAGTTACACCCTGACAGATTTTCACCGCAATTTTTAATTAAACTTGCAACCACAGAATTATTAACCGTCCGTAGTTGGCACATTAGCTTTGAGTGTTTGCGTACAATTAATGATAAAAACAATAATAATTTTTTTTATCGTCTGGGCGTTTCACAGACTCGTATAATTAAGTCGGATGTGCTAGCCGGCTAATTCGAACCATGTTTCGCTTTTTTGAATGAAATAAAAATATAGTTTTTGTTTGTTTTATCATTTATTTAGAATTTGAGTGTCATATCAAAAGCCTCTACAAAACCTTTTTACGTTATGAATTTATCAGACAAGGGTGGCACTTGGCAAGTGTGGTAAGTCAGACCTATCATTGCGTCATAACTTGATATCATTGACGGAGGCCTTTGTCTTGGACTTAGTCGTCAACTCGCGGACGCGAAACTCGCGGATGTCCGCGAGTTGGCACCTTTCGATTGTACCTACTTTTTTCGTCGTCAACTCGCGCGATCATGAAATCTGACGTATTAATGTATAGTCAGCTACAAAAACGTTACAACAAATTCCTTATTAAAATAAGGCCAACTAAATATGTAATATATACTTTTTCTTAATGTAGGTCTATAATGTGTAATACGTACGTAGATAATACGGATACTGGTATTATTGTACTAGGGCAACATAACCTTATTGGAGATGTATTTATTTGTCATGCATTTTTTTTTTTTCATCAAGGTTATAAATACTGCAGCTTTAAATCTTTTTTTTCTTCTATACGCTTGGTTCGTCTTAGAAATCAACTCGTAAAAAAATCCTTAAAAAATTAATACATCTCCATTAAGGTCATGTTGCCCTAGTACATTGTAAATTATCCTTTGGTTTCAACCTGTTTTTAATTGACTGTACTTTATATAGACCCGCGAGTTGACGACAAAAAAAGTAGGTAAAATCGAAAGGTGCCAACTCGCGGACGTCCGCGAGTTTTGCGTCCGCGAGTTGACGACTAAGTCTTGTCTTGCACAAACAGGCAGATACTTTACAGTGTATGTGTATCATTTCTTTTTTTTTATATATCAGAGGCGGCAAACGAGCCAGCGGGTCGCCTGATGGTAAGCAATCATCGCCGCTCATGGACATCTGCAACACCAGAGGGATCGCTGATGCGTTGCCGCCCTATGGGGGTATGGGGGTGTGGGCCTCCGGCACTCTCACAAACCAGACGAAACATAATAGTAGTCACTATTATTTCACGCTGGTGTTATGTGCGAAGTGTGTGTCTTCCCCGGACGAGCCGAACAGCATGGCTCTACAAAATTTTTTGCCAAACCAATTGACATCAGGTATTCACGAAACCTTATTTGCTTCTAGACTATAAAATACATCAGGTTATATAATGAAAGGAAAGTATCGGTTTGAAATAACATCCAGATAGGAAACCCTTTGAAAAGTGCAAACGACAATAAAATACATCGCCGGGATGGATGAAGGACCGTGTCGAGATCGATGAGGCCCGCTTACTTACTCCAGCCTCTTTGCAGATTGCCCTCTGAACAAACACTAAATAACGGTAAACGTAACTAACTACTTCATATACTCGTAAGCAGATTTTTTTTTCGTAAGCAGGTTGTAGTTACTTACATTTTCGGAACTGACAACTTATTTAGTGTAATAGTTTAGAAGTCGGCTATTACACCGGATCGGTCTTCGTAAGTGTACAGCATGATGTCTATTTCTACTACGGTCAAGGAATTTTCACTAAATACCTGCACTAACACTTTAAAAAAGTCAAATAAGTCAACAACAGTAACTGTAAGACAACAGTTTAGCAGTTGCTCAGGAACTTGTGTGTCTGTAATATCAGAAACATCAAAATTACTTGAGTAATTTAAAAGCGAAGATATTGATCAAAACCATAGTAGGTTTTTGCGTTTTGTAAAAAGCTTTTACGCGCTTCGGAAAGGTAACTACATATAGGTACATAGGTATAAAAATAGTCGATAGCTAAGTTAGTCGTTATAAATATATTTAGGTTTAGGTAGTCAGGGGATTTTCCGCACTTGGCCTCTAAAATGGGCCATTGTTCGTTTATAAGTTTTGCAAAAGATTTCGCACAACAGCATTTACCAGTTGAAACGTGTAATTTATTTTCAAAACTATAGCAAAGTTGTCTCATTGCGCATGTTAATTAAAACATTGGTTTCTGAACGGATGTAATCAGAAGAGATTACGGACAATCCCAAGCGTTATTGGAACACATAACTTAGGCCCTCTGAAACGCCACAAAGCCATAGCGCCATAACTGGGTTATGTCTTCATTAAGTCATGTAAAATGGAAATTAATGGAAGAGAAGAGTATCTTGATTATGAAGATCGATGAAGCAGTTGATTAATAAAGAAAATCAAGATTGAAGATGAAGAGGGTCACTAACTCAGTAGCATAAATTCGTTATCATAATATTCTTAAAATTAAAAACTTACTTCGTACCACAGTACCTTATAACTTCGTACCTATCTGTCCAAAAGACTAAAAGTGCTTTTAAGATTTTTTCTTTATAGTACGGGACATTTTATTATATTTATTTAAAAAAAAAGTAGATCTACAAATACGTCAAGTTTCAAGACCGTCGTCACACCCGTCGTCTTTGTGTAGATCATGGAAATAATATTAAGTTTATGGTGTAGATAAAGATCTTTCCAAAAAGGGTTTTGTCATTTGTGTACGGTGAATTAGCAGTGGTAATGACTCTTTAAAATAAGAATGTTTGTTTTTCGGACCGTGAAAAAATAAGAAAAGAGTGCCAAAGAAATGACAATCAACCTTTTTTTAAAGATAAAGCTTTTAGTCAAAGTTGATCCTCTTACAGCGACTGAAGGTCGGACCTCGTAATAGGGAAAAGGCTCAACTCTGCATTTTTCTATAACATCAAATCAGTTAAGGAAGGGTCCACAAAAACAAAGTTATTGAAAATATTAAAACGTCCTTTTACTAAAAAGCCAAGTCAAGGTACCTAAGTGAGAACTGAAATATAAAAATACAAACATAGCAATTTTTATACAGCATGTTCTAATGTTCTTAACTAAGATGGTATTATGTAAGGATGGTGTATGGTGGCAGCTCGCTAAAATGTGCTTGGGGTGGTGGCGTTATGTGTCGGGTGGTTACATTCCCTATAATATGGTTGAGTGAAATTATGGCTGGCACATACGTCATACTTGTGCTGCAGGTGCCACCTTTGGGCACTGGTCTTCCAGGGCTCACGGATTTTTCTCGATTATAGTCTCATTCTTATACTTTATACTGTATGGCTTGGTATTCTAAAACTAATCAGTAATTGTAACAAACAAATTGTAAACAAACATGGCGATGAAAAAGAGTAACTGTCGAGTTTCTTGCCGGTTCTTCTCGGCAGATGACTGCATTCCGATACCGGTGGTAGAGTCACTCTGTAATTGACGATTCATAAATACTTGATACAAGTTTACATGAATAAAGAATATTTTGATTTTGATTTTGATTTTGATTTTGTATTAATTAAGTGATATGAATGAATACAAAAAAACCACAGGGAATATAACATTTGAGGACTAATCTGGCCTAGTGCTTAGAAAGGTATCACCAAAGTTCGCAGGATAGAACCTTGTAAAGTACAAGTAAATGCTTGTGCAGTTTACGCACGGCATTAAAAATATTACAGGGCCGAATTAAAGTCTCTTAAATAAGAAGAGATAATCTCACATACATTAATCTGATCATAATTATTGTTTTGAACAAAATATGCCTACGAGTACGACAGTATCTCAAATATACAGTATTCTTAGATCCGGCTGTTAATATCCAAACAGCCAGGCGTAGAGCAAACAAACTCATGAAATTATTTGTTTGCTCGGTATGGATTTGAACTTGAAGCATAGAGAATCTATGATTTGAAGTCACTCGAGGCTTTCGGTGACGCTGAGATCAGACGAAAACGCTATGAAAAACTCTCTATTTTACCTACACACACACACCTACTAGCGCTGCCATCTAGCTATCCAGCCCGTGACTATCCACTGTTGGGTATATTTTATAGGCCTCTTTCTACCATGCCAGCTGTTTCGGTGCTGTGCATTAATTTAATAAATTGGGTAAAACATAATTATTACACTGATTTCATGAAATAAAACTTAAACAAAATAATATTCCCCTCATCACATAACTAAAAGCTTATAGATTTTAGGTATCCTGCTTTTTATGGCTACACAAAATACGAACAGTGCCCTCTAGCAAAACCTGGAAGTACCACTTTCATACTCATACATTGCTTCGAAATCGAAACACACTTTATGTGTACGGCAGGCGGTGCTGTGGCTTTTTAACAAAAACCCGGGAAACAGTGAAACAGGGAAAACGGAATTGCCATACAAAAAATAAATCCGAAATATCCGAATTCTTCAGATTGTGTACATTTATGTTCGTTCAATTTTCAGTTTTCACTGTTCATTCGTTCTTGACGTCATTTGTGTTGTGATCGTGACGTGCGTGCCTGGGTAATTCCATTCATCGTTCACCAAGGCAATTTTTTTAATATTTTGCTTGAAAATCGATAAAAATGTACAATCATAATGCTGTTTCTTGATTTTAGTAATTAGTTTTTCATCAAGATGGACAACAGTAGCGACTACGAAGACAGTGATATCCCTATATGGCAGGAGCCACGAAGGGAGCCTTTGGGAGCGCCGAAGGAAACTTTATGCGAGGAAAATGTCCAAGAAACCGTATCTGGCGACCGACTACACGCTCTGGAGGAAGAACAAGAGATACTATCGTCCTCCGTGTTCTCCCTGACGTCTCATCTCGCTCAAGTTGAGTTCAGATTACGGCAGATTTTGAAGGCGCCGCAAGAGGAAAAGGATGCAATGTTGAAAGAACTGGAGGAGTTCACGTCTCGTGGCGTTCCTGATTCTCGTGCAGCGCCTCAAGGAAGCTCTGGGGATGCCAGTTGTAGCGAGTGTGTCGAGTTGGAGCGGAAAATGCGGCGGCAGCGGACAAAACAGGGTCATTTTGTGGAAAAACTTAAGTCGCAACTCAAAGAACTTGAAAGATTTGCTGCAGATCCCAGTTTAACAGGTAATTTATTTGTTGCAATTGCCTTTTTTTCTGTCCTACAGATAGGGTTGCCAACTGTTGAAAGGACCAACCCGGGAGACTTTGGGGAAAGAAAAACTCAATTAATTCTTAAATTTATATTTCTCCAAAAAAAAAAACCCGTTCTGCATTTTGCTGTGAACTCATCTTTTTTTGATTACCACGTACCTATGTTGTTTTAACCACAACTCATTGAAAGAACAATCATACTTTTTTTTCTTTGCACCTGTACTACACTCACCTCCCGAGTTATCACGATCCGTTTTTCTCAAATTATACCTACTTAAAATAATAATATGTAATAACCTCGTTAACGCAATACGCATTCATTGAATGAATTATCTAATTAGACTGAGAAGAACAAAGAAGCGGCCATGGTATTGTGTGTGTATGTGTGATTGCAAAGCACGCAAAGAGAGCGAGTAGTGACGTGCGAGCGAAGGATGTGTATAATTTTTAGAAAAACCGGAGAAATTATTGTTCCCCGGGAGGTCGGGAGATTAACTATTATTTCCGGAGTCTCCCGGGCGATCCGGGAGGGTTGGGAACCCTACCTACAGACATTATTTTATTTCAAATTAAAATATTCAGTTTTAATCGCATGAAACAAAGAAAGTATTTTTATTGTGATGCCAAATTATGCAATTCATTCGGTAGCAGCTAGAAGTTTTATTGTACCCTATAGATATTGGATTTGATAATATTTGTCTAATGGCCCTTTTGTGTTGTTATTAATTTTATTAGCTAATGCTCATTAAATGATAAAAAAAAGTTTTAACAATCTGTTGTAACCTATGCTTAAATACAAAAATATAATTTTGTTAATTTATTTTATTACAGGTGACAGTAAACACAGAACTTTAATTGAACACTTGAGAACAGAAATTGACCAGGGATTAGAAGAAGGATGTCATCAACCTTTAAATGCAGATGAGCTAAGACACCAAATAAACTGTGCCATTCGCCAGTACGCTGACAGACAACTGTCCAAGGATGAGATAATCAGCAAACTGCAATTACATGTTGAGGACATGCAAAAGTTTATAAAGCTAATGAAAAACGAAGAACTAAAAAGCAACATTGCACCAAAGACTGATCCCAAAAAGGTTAGGTCCGAGAATTTCGATAAAAACTTTAATAAGAATAAAGCCAATGACGATCTGAGAGCTGAAACTATAAACTTAATGAGAAAAGCTTCTGCTCTCATACAAATATTTACTGTCTCCCAATTTGGCTGCTCACCAAACACAAATAAGAGATATGAGCAGAAATCATCAACTATCGTCACACATTGGGGCAACCTTCGTGCTAAACTTGAAATGTCAATTGATGCTGTACTACACTTGGTTTCTCGGGATAGACCATCACACTCAATGATTGACAGTTATGATAGTGAATCTGAAGAAGGTGGAGTGGTGATCAATGATGCACCCTTAACGACAGCTGTGCGTAGACATCTTGCGGTCAATTTACGTGACTTGTTACAACATGGCCTAGTTGGTCCTGAATCAACGTCTCTTGTTCCTATAATTGGCTGCTTCCCTATGCGAAGATCATCTACATCCCGGACTACACATGTATGGGAACTTATTCTTCGATACTATGATTTGAATGATGGTGATCGCTTCAATTCAACACCGGCAAGGAAGTTAAGTCAAAGTTTTAACTTAGATATTGTTGGAGGTACAGCTATAACTAATAAACAAAGTTTGTTGAGTGCTATAGGCAGCATACTAGCATCTCACATGCCTTATAAGAGAAGTTATGATGCACACTTCAAAGCTTTTGTCTGTGCTGCATTGAATTCTCATAAACTTGTTATTTGGTTAAATACTATATTGAAAAGCAGGTCTTTAGTTGATAATTACTACTCTTCAACCAGTTATATAGTGAATACAGGCTTTCAAGATGCTCTCCAGAGTCTTGACCGTTTAACCCCATATAATTTTGATTTACCAGTTGACCTTGCGGTAAAACAGTTCCAAAATATCAAAGATGTATTTATGTAGTTAATTTTTAAGAGTACACTTTTCTACATAATCAGATGTCTAAGAATTCTAAGATGCCTTCCACGATTAACGCTATGCGCATTTGTTATTGTAGCTTAATTATTCTAGTCCATTAGGTATAGTTTTAGACTAATCAGAGTTTAAATTACGTTAACAATCATAACTGAGTACTTATTGTTTACTTTTTAAGAAGATTCTAGCTCTCTATTTTGTTTAATTATCTAGTCAAATACGTTCCAAAGACATTCCAGTCAATATTTTTTGAAATGTGATATAATTGTATCAATTTAGTTATGTATGACTTTGTAATAAACCAAAGATCTATCAGTATAGGGCTGAATCTACTGTGTATGGATATCGCTAAATATAATGTAGTTGAAGCAAGTATAATTAGTTTTATTTACTTTGTATTCACATTTTGTGGTGGCAATTAATTTATAAAACTCCATACCATACCTGCAGATCCAATGCAGGTAGATGTTATGACGTAGGCATCCGCTAAGAAAGGATTTTGATCAATTTCCACGGGAACGGGAACCACGCGGGTGAAACCGCGGGCGGCCGCTAGTAGAAACATAAATAGATACTGTTGGTTTTATCTAATTCAATACACTAACCCTTCTGCCATTTTGTATTCCACATTCTTGATGAGGGCGGTCAGCTTAGCTATAAAATTTCCCACACTAACTTTTTTTAACATTCTTACAATACACCACAATTGCACCAAAAACTTGAGTTTGAGGTCTATTTGAACAAGCTTTAATTTTAAATCGAAATATTTGATATTTGCACTCCCGAAAGAGAAGAAATTCGACAGTAAGGAAATAAAAAAGAAACTTACCCACATTATTCATAATATTTTTATGACTGGTTTGGTGTAATGTGTAATGAATAATGATAGAGAAATCGGTTATTACACCAGGAGTCGCGGGTTCGATCCCCGAAGGGGACAAATATTTTTATGTAACAGTGGATGTTTTATCTCTAATCACAAATTACGTAAGCTACAGCCGAAGGATCTAAAAAAAACTAATTTTAATTTTAAACTAATTTATTAATAAAAATTACAAATTAACTAAATCTAAAAGTAATGCCTATGTTCGAAGTGTGAACGAAAGTGAACGAGGTTTAGGCAGCTCGGGGAAACGGTGCCGGCTGCTTGACGTCACGTAGGGCGAAAACTGCTGACTGGCTGGCGCGTGTAAGTGCATGAATTGGGGTCATCGCTATGCCACCGTCGAATGATGAAATAGTCAGCTGGTTTGGCGTATGTAATTCCTCCACCCTCAGAGCAGCAATTATTTTCGAAGTTTATGAGAAAAAATTGCTGGTAGAGATGGTTTCGTGTAGATAGGATCTTCACAGATTTCATCTGGACTGCCATCTGGTTTCATCTCATCTGTATTTTGTTCTTGCTTCTTGCGGCTGCAGTTGCATAGTTTGTAGCGGCGAGATAGTATGATGGCAACTAGTACGGCTGCACTTGATAGTACAATATAGAATGGTACAGTCGTGTGGTAAAATACTTCAGATGATTGCGATAGTTGTAGCGGAGATTGTACCATGATTTTATCTTGTATACTGTGGAGTGCTCTCAAATCTATAGTGTTAAGATTGAGATGCTGCGTCGCAGTAGTCTTGGTGTCATCTATATATGTGATCTTCATAATTTTTAGCGGCTGGCCTTGTGTAATATCGTCGGTATTCGCTATTGTGAATTCCGTAGTACGCAGTGAGCAATGAATAGGTATAGTTGCGAGAAAACTGCCGTTCAGTAAATTGTAGTCATCGGTGCCACAGTGCAGTTGGACTCGAGTAGGTTGAGGGAACGTTAAAACATAACTTCGGTCGTCGAGTCGTTCCATTGCTTCTCTTGACAGATGAACGGTCGATGAGTTGCATGCCGAGTTGATAGTCTGGTGCAGGATGACTTGCATGATGCAGTCCGGTTGGGTGCGGAGTCTGCGGAGCGGGCTCTTCTCACAGAGATGTTGACCTTCGTACTTCGGGCATTCAGCCTCTATGTACACATACTCTTTTCTATTAGTTGCTATGAGAGGAAAAGGTGGAATGAGGATCTGATGGAATTTATTAGGGGCCAAGGATAATCTATATAGATCGAATACACTAGATGAAACTATCGGAAATCTGAATACTATAACTACTTGTTTTCCTACAAAATAAGATCCTGATTTAATTATATTAAAATAATCTCTTAACTCTAAATTAATAACTTGCTCTCTGCTATAGATAGCTCGTAGTTTATTTAACATAAGTCTGAGTACATTTAAGCTTAACATTGAATGATGAGTAGTGGTAGTACGAGTGAAAGCTAAAATGTTTTCTACTCTAATTAGTTCGTCTAATAAATCATCTGCGTTTTCTGATATTATGGCTAGTAATTGTGCAAATTTACCATATTTAATAAGGCTATGATCTCTGTATGCATCTTCATCTAAAATTAAATGTAAGGTATTATTGATTTTATTCTGATTAACTATTATCTGGTTAACTATATTAGTATGTTCAGACATCCATTCATTATTTAAACTAATCCTATTATTAAATTCCATTGCTAATTTATTCTGATTAGCTTTTAATATATGTAATGCGTCATTATACTTAATGGCATCCTGATAATCCAGGTTTCCTGTAATACTTTTAACTATAGATCCTAAACCATCTATTAGACCTCTTTTTGTCCTGCCAGGTTCTAGGCTACTTAAATGATCTAAGATCTTATCTGTTTTATTGGTTAAATAATTTATTTGCAGCTCGTATACCATAAAGGTTTCGTTAGTCATTATGTTCTGATAGTCATTTAATTGTTTTTTAAGTAAGGAAACTTCGCTTTCTATTTTGTCGAGTTCTATGTACTGTAAAAAGGTGTGGTAATGAGTCGTTAGTCGAGTTGGTCCCAATTTAAAAGGTAATAATCCAGGTCCGTCATCCAGGCTGTCAAGTCTTATCTCCTGTGCTTGGGCCAGGATCTGGGCAGACAGCAACAGAAGTGTCCTGCAACAATTTTACATTCTTTGGTGCTCGCTTTAACCGTGATTTAGCTACTGGGCCGCGTTTCTTCGAGGTGTAAATATGAATTGGGAGATCGGCAAGGACTTTATCCTGCGTGTAACGGGGAGCTACTTTCTGTCGACTAGCGAATGGGTTCTTAATGAATACCTGCTGCTGAGGTTCATATTCAGCTTCCGGTTCCCTTGTCTTATTCCTATTTTCAATAAGAGCAGTACGGTTAGCTAGGGAAGATTCATTGATAATATCGTATACGGCTTTCATTTGTTCTCTATGAGTCTGGACGTATTGTTGGAGTAAACGTTCTGTCAAGTCAATGTCAGTGGGGTCTCGTGGATCAAAGTGTCCTTTTAATATGTCATAGGGTCTACATTTAGTGAAACTGTGGATAGAACTGTTATATGCGATAATAGCATACGGCATAAGGTTCACTATGGGCTCGTCTTTCTGTTGTAACTTTAAGATTCGTAGGTGTTCTAATATCGTTGAGTGAAACCGTTCAATGTTACCGTTATCGTTAGGAGAGTGCGGTAATATTTTATGGTGCGATATTTTATGAAGTTTAAGGAATTCAGCAAAGAGTTGGTTTGTGAATTCTGTTCCATTGTCGGTCACTATCGTCAGGGGAAGTCCATGGTGAGTACAGAAAATTAAGAGAGCTTGGACTATGCTGATAGCAGTACCGTCTTTGAGATGGTAAGCTTGGCCATACTTGGAGAAAACGTCTACAAAGGTTATGTACTTTTCAGTCTGTACTGTAAATAAGTCTGCATGAACTATTTCTAGCGGTTTAGTGGCTGGTGGAACTATGTTAAATTTCTGTTTAATAGGATTTCTGTCATATTTACTTTGACCGCATATGGTACATTCATTAATATACTTTGTAATGTGGTCTTTCATTTTAGGCCAATAGTATCTGCTAGATAGAGATAAATAGCATTCATTAATGCCCCTGTGATTGGTCTTGCCGTCATGGTAATGTCTAATTATCTCTTGTTGTTTAAGATAGTCTTTAATATTTTCAAGTTCGCTTTTACAAAGGACTAGGCTCATTGAAGAACTCTTAAACTTTTCCTGGATAATAGGGATAATTTTGTACATAGCCAATGGTGGGTTGATAAGCAAGGCTGTCTTGACTTTAGGATTAACATACTGTTTTATGGCATTAACTACGTCGTTTTCCATGTCAGTCTCTGTCACTTGTACTGTCACTCGAGTATGTGTCTCAAAGGGTTTCGATACAATTGGTCGTCGTTTAATGTCACCTACTATAGTCATACATAACTGTCTGTGATATTTATTTAAAGGTTCGTCAGTGATAGGAATTTCTAATATAGGATGTTCCTGACTGGTGTGAGCTGTGCTGGTGGCTGAGTTATCTATGGTAAGTGGCCTTTCAGAAGGATTGGCAATTATGGAGCTAATTTCCTCGTTATGGATTTCAATTCTAGATAGGGCATCAGCATTAGTGTTACTTTTACCCTTTTTATATATTACAGTAAAGTCGTATTCACTAAGCTTCAGTCTCCACCTGGTAAGTCTAGAGTTGGGTTCTTTAAGGCTCATAATCCACTGGAGTGGTTTATGGTCAGTCAAGATCTTAAACTTTCTGCCAAAAAGATACGGTCTGAAATACTTGGTTGCCCACACTATTGCAAGCAACTCCTTTTCGATCGTACTATAGTTAATCTCACTTTCGTTGAGGGTACGAGAAGCGTATGATATTGGTTTGTCAGAACCTACAGAACCTTGGGATAGAACAGCTCCTATCGCAAAGTTGGACGCGTCAGTCGTAAGTATGAAGTCTCTACTGAAGTCAGGGTATTGGAGTATGGGGTCATTGGTAAGTAATTTTTTACACTTTTCAAAACAGTTTATGTATTCGTCATTTAAACTAACCTTTTTGTTCTTTTTCAGGCACTGAGTCATGGGTTTGGTGATTCGAGCGAAGTCAGGGATGAACTTACGGTAATAACCCAGTAAGCCAAGAAACTGTTTGATTTCTTTGGGTGTCTTTGGTAAGGGATACTTCTCAATAGAGGAAATCTTGTCAGGGTTAGGTCTTACACCTTCACTACTTATAACATGACCGAGATAAGCTGTTTCAAGCTTTAGAAACTCAGATTTGTCCATTTGGATCTTAAAATTGGACTCTCGAAGTCTCTGGAAGACTTTTTCGAGATTAATCATGTGTTCCTGAAGGCTGGTGCTATACACAATTATGTCATCAAGATACACCAGACATATCTCATTTTGTAAGCCTTTAAGGACATTATCCATCACACGTTGGAATGTGGATGGAGAATTTTTCAAACCCATGGGCATACGAAGAAACTCGAAGTGCCCGTGCTCAACGTTGAAGGCAGTTTTCTGGATATCCTGGGGGTCCATTTCGACCTGATGGAATCCACTGGCAAGGTCAAGGGTCGTAAAATACTGACATTTGCCTAACTTGTCTAATACGTCGGTTATGTTGGGTATAGGGTACTTATCGTCAATGGTTTTTTCGTTTAACTTCCGAAAGTCAATTACGATACGCCATTTCTGTTTGCCTGAGGCATCAATCTTTTTAGGCACAACCCAGATAGGTGAGCTCCAAGCGGATTCTGATGGACGTATGATGCCTTGAGAAAGCATCTTCTCAATTTGATCTTTTACCTCTTGGCGATGGACAAAGGGGTACCTATAACTCTTCGTATAAACCGGGATTTCATCGGTGGTGTTAATCCGATGCTTGACTCTGTTAGTAAAAGTCAAAGGCTCGTTCTCAATGTAAAATACATCTGAGTAACGTGAACAGAGTGATATTAAATTAGCCTTTTCTTCCTCATTTAAATGATCGGTACGTAAACGCGAAAGTACATCTTGTGTACGCGCCGACTGTTGTTCAGTGCGCATGCACTCAATATTAAAAACTTCTGCATTTACAAAGAAATCTAATGAAAGAATTTGATCATTATCGGTTGGGTTTTTTACTTCTAATATTGCGCGGTTGTTCACGACGGTAGTGACGCATTCCGATATGATGCAGTTACACGTCACGTGTTCTGGGATATAGACATCGCCATCCGGGGCGTTAATAGGAAGCCTTATTAACTTTGAGCTCTGTGCCGGGATAATATCCTCGTATAAATTGACATTTCGGGAGTTATACATTTTTATTTCGTTAGTTGTAAATCGAGTTGTCAATGTCTTGTCCTTTAGGTCGATTTTAGCCTCCCATTTAGTTAAAAGGTCAAGTCCAATAAGTCCGTCAAAATAGTCATGGAATTTATAGACAAAAAGCCGAATGTCTTCGTTATCACTGAACTCAGGGAAGCAGGGCAATGTAATAGAATAATTATTCCTACTTGTAGCATGAACGTTAGTAACTTCAAAGGGATCATAATTTAGTTGATAATCAGAAAAATATTTCTGGACAGTTTGGGGACTTATGAATGACTGGTTAGCGCCAGTGTCTATTAAAAGTTTGAGAGGAGGGTTATGAATCTGGATATATGGTAGTTCCCTCTGAGTCTGTAAATTTATTTCTATTTTGATCTTTTTGAAGTCGATGCCTTCTGAAAATCCTGATCAAGGTCTTCGACCTGATGATGATCAGCGTCAGTGGCAGGGGGAAGTTCAGAAGCCTCATAGTATGGCGAAGAGTCAGTGTAATAGTCACTGTAAGTATAGTCTGGACAAACATAACCTACTGCACTATCACTATACTGTGGACAGTCAATGTAATCGGAGTCATAGTAGTTATTATCGGTATTGTAATAGGAACTCGGATCGTATAATTCATTCATATTTATTTCGCGTGTTTTAAAATAATTGTTCGGAGGTGGGTTACCTTGAACGCGCCAATCATGGCCACGAAGTCCTGCTGAAGGGGGTAAAGCCCTGGGAGTAAAATGTTGGATACCACTCATGGGTCTAGGCTGGAAAGGTTGACCGGGTTGGTTCCTAGGCTGAAGGCGAAACACGTTACTTTGTGGGTTATAGTTAGGCGGTCTAGCACCGAACATTTGTTGGGTTCTAGTAGGGCCAGTACGTACCTGTGGCTGATGTTGCGCAGGATTAGGCCTATAAGCCTGGTGTGGAGGCTGCGTATGTGGTGCGAACCTAAATGGCTGTGGAGGTGGTGGCAGTGGCCTCTGCAGCGCTGGTGCAGGCCAGAAAGGTGCCTGTGTAAGCTTTGGAATGTGTACTGGTGCTGTTTGAGTTCTTAAAGCCGACGTGGGCTTGGACACAACGTCGTTACGTTGTTGCAAGTACATAATGTTCAGCTCTTCCTGTACATATTCTAAGGCTTTTTCTAAACTGTCGGGTCTCATACATCTAATACGTGAGCCTAGGGGCTCGTGTAATCCACGTACAAACGCCTGCATAGTTAATTTACGATATAACTCACGTTTAGCCTGTATCGTAGTGGGAACTGTCTCATGTAAGCTAACATAAGTCATAATTGTACTAAACAATGTCTGACAATGGTCGTAGAATTCCTGAGGGGATCTTTGCCCTTGAGTGGCCAAAGAGAGGTCATTGTAGAGAGCGGTCTCGTCTCTCTGATCAGCAAAATTATTAATTAAGGTGTTACGAATAGCTAGCCAATTATCTGGTATGCCATTAGAGTTAATTATTGTAGCGGCTGATCCCGTGATCTTATTTAAAATGCCGTTAAGCAAACATAAATTTGATAATTCGCTACCTGGTCCTACACTAATATAACTTTTAACTATCTGGTCACATATCTGTATAAATCTGGTAAGTATATTTGGATTTCCATCGAAATCTGGCACGGGGCGTAAGGCCTTGAAAATAGTGTCAGGTTCGTGCACCATTGTGTTAAATAATAAATCTAAATTTAATTCACTATTTAATTCTAACAAATCTCTACTACGATCTATATGATTTTTCCGACGACACTGCGTTAGCGCAGACTCGCTGGGGCCCGAGGTACTGGGACGAAAAATGGTTGAAAATAAGGTATACTTAAAGGAAAAAGAGGACACAAGGAAGCAACACAAGAAAGATTCTGTGTACTTACAGTTTCATGTCTTCTGTGGTCGTATCGAGTTCTGGATACCTCTCCTGTGGCTGCAGCGCTCGTAGATTCTGGATACTCGTACCGGAGCTTGATAGCCGCCCGGGCGACCCGCGATTCCCGAATTCGATATTAGAAAACCTCCCCGCGAATCGACCGCGAGTATCCTACCGACTGCGCCAATTACGTAAGCTACAGCCGAAGGATCTAAAAAAAACTAATTTTAATTTTAAACTAATTTATTAATAAAAATTACAAATTAACTAAATCTAAAAGTAATGCCTATGTTCGAAGTGTGAACGAAAGTGAACGAGGTTTAGGCAGCTCGGGGAAACGGTGCCGGCTGCTTGACGTCACGTAGGGCGAAAACTGCTGACTGGCTGGCGCGTGTAAGTGCATGAATTGGGGTCATCGCTATGCCACCGTCGAATGATGAAATAGTCAGCTGGTTTGGCGTATGTAATTCACATGTAATATTTATTTTATGTTGTCTTTTTCAATTGCCAAATTATTCTGGAAGCAGGAAAACGATTCAGTTAGCAATTGGCATTGGCATGACCCATAAGTATTTAATTTGTGGCTAACAGTAACGAAAATGTCTCAAGATAAAAAAAAATAATTTATATTGGTTACATTGGAATTAAAACCTTTCATCAGGTTCTGCACAACCAGTTGGTTGGTTCAATTGGTCGAAGTGAAAGGACAGATAATATAAGTAATTGGGTCATGAAACTCATGAATATTCATGTGCTAGTTAAAAGCGTTCCTGCTCCGTAGTACACCTAGCAAGTGCTACTGAAGTCAATGTCAGGAAAGCAAATGAATGTCAGGAAAACAAATGAATGTCAAGGAAACAAGTGAAGATCGAAAATTGTTTGCACTTGTTTTTTTAACTTCAAATCTTTAGACAATGTTTTCCTACCTTTACAGTCTGACCAAAAAGAGTAGATATTAAAAAGTGGCAATACTGTATTGTCCTCTGTCCTCCCTTTTTTCTTTGAATGATTTGAAAGGGATGACACTACAGTATTGCCACTTTTTAATATCTACTCTTTTTGGTCAGCCTGTACTTGTTTTCCTGATATTCATTAATTTGCTTTCCTGACATTCACTTTTTTCTCCGACATTCACAACTGTCAAATAAAATAAAAAAATGTTTGCTCCTTGTCAGTTCCCACAACCCTATATGTTCAGTGGTACGGCCACAGAGTACTTTTGTATGGTACGGCTTTAGACCCACCATACCACCAGGGGTAGACCCTAGAGGACCTCGCCTTGCGAATCTTGCGATTGACCAGCCCATCTCCTTTTTGGGCAGAAAGGGGAAACCAAGGGAGTGGTGCTTAAAATAGTTTTCTTCCGCAAAAGACACATACAGAAGAGGTCTTTAAGTTTGTTCAATAATTTTTAAATAAAACAACGATTACAAGTATTTTTTTTTATTTCTTAACGTTATCGTTACACGAAATAGTAATGAAATAACATTCCAAAATATAAATTCCATGTTTCGAAAACATCAGCGCATTTCGTGTGAAAAATGTAAACGTAATCTTTCTGTGTATAATCAACAGTAATACTATGCATTTGAAAATGAAATCACGATTCTATGAATAAAATTATTTACAATGACGTACGCGTCTCAATAGAGTAATTACGTTGGTAACTGTATATTTAGTAAGTCGTTACTGTAAATGCAAATGATTGTATAAATTAATCTTTTTTTTTTTCGGACAATACTGAGACATTTCTCTTTCGCGCGACAAACGGTATTAAAATCAGACTTGATATTGAGATATTATGGTTTCTTTAACATTTGCACAGACAAACAGGTTTTTCCAGTAATTAATATAATTCTGGATAATTTAAACATCATGAATTCACGGACACAAGACACAACTAAAATTTTATCAATCCATTTTAAGTGCAACTGAAGAATATTCATGTTATTTAATAATTTTATTACAAAAACCTTAAAGTTATTGGTACGTCCTTTTGGCCACAAATAGTCATAAAGAAACTATTTTATATAATTAGCTGTTAAAGTAACTCAATGTAATTAAAGAGGCCAATGTATCCCTTACAAGTTTCTTTACACACCATACTTAGAATAGTATAGCCCAAACTCGTCTTAGTGTACTTATGATCACATTTGTTTCTTATAAGAAAACAATATTTATTGTACTCACAATACACTTGTACATAATATTGCACTATCCTCTATGCATCTATACTTCGTATATTACACATGGCATAACACATGTAAGTATTTCTACTGTGTAAAAGTTTCCTTTTTAATTGTCTATAAATAAATAAATAAATAAATAACATCAATTTATAAATAATATTTTATCTACATTTTCTTTGCACATTTTGTGTAATTCCAACATCTGAATGGAACCTCACTTACAATAGCTTAAGTACGAATTTAATGCATAACTTACGAAACTTAGCAACATTTAGACTGAGATTGGGCAACACTATTTGGGCGCTGCACAGACGTAGACTTTTTTTGCCAACATAGCACACCATTGAAAGATACACAAAGTGGACACAAAAAGTGTCTTGGATTTTTTATACTACTTCAGTTTGGCAAACAATCATGCAGCTCACCTAATGGAAGAGGCCACTGCGGCGTATTCCATTGAAGGACACCAGGAAACGTCACTCAATGTGCTGCCAGACGCTCATCTGATTTTCGAGGCTTTGATTTTAAGTGTACTGGCTGGCTCCCACATTAATACTGCTAGAACACAGCCAGAGCTAGCTATTATGTCGGAGAATTCATCTGTGTATATCATATGTGTTTCACAATACCAAAAGTGTTTAAGTCTACCCAGAGAGGGCCGATTTTATATTCACTGGAAGTTAGTATCCATTAAACATGCCTACGTCTACGCAGCGCCTTAATCATGGGGGGGATATTTGTGGCCGTCCCTTAATCTCATGGGGGGATATTTGTGGCCGAGCCTTAAGTCCTGAGCACCTGTTGGTCACGTGTCACGAGCATAGTCTGATGGGCGATGGGCGCCTACTTGGGCCCATAGTCTGATGGGCGACGGGCGATAAGCGCCTACTTAGGCCCCAGCATCTCCTCGGGCTTGACCCATTGGTCGAACTGCTCTGCGGTGAGGATGCCTAGCTTGATCGCCGTGTCCTTGAGTGTACCGCCTTCCTTGTGCGCTGTCTTCGCGATTTGCGCGGCCTGTAAAAGAGAGAATTTATGTGAGTTCCTTGAAAATCAGACCTTAGCGATTGGTAATTAATTTAAGCCCTAAAATAACCTGTCTATTGCTTTTGTACAATAATTGTGACATATCTATAATATTGTTTAGTTGATGATGAGTTGATTTAAACACAAATTTGAATGTTTATCAAACCAAAACCAGTTAAGTTATTATAAAATCCACATGTAAAAAAATATGTTCAAAAATTAGAATTTGCTGCGTGTATTTTTAGTAGTTGTTTTTCCGCAGCAGAACGCTTCACCTTCAGTAGTACTATCGATTTATGCAAGTTTTTTTTTTTATTTTATAAAAAACTTTTTTTGTTTTTTTTTTTTATAGTAGATCAGTACATTGGCTCTACTTAGCCTGATGGTAAGCAAAAGGGGAACCCAAATTACCATGACAACGGACGCAACACCGTGGCGTTCTATCCGTTGGCATCGCAGTACTGGCTGACAAGGTGCTTCTTCACGCATCGTTTAAATGATTCAAAATTTTTTCAAAGTTGATGGGAAAATGGAAGTCAAATGTTAGAAAATAGTAAATATCATTATTTGATGTACGCGAAGGGCAATTGACCCCGGCCGGTGACCGTCCGCGGCGCAGCTAGTACTATTTGGTTCGAGATTCGTCTATCATAATCGTAAAATTTTGATTTGACTAAAAAAAATTAATAATGATTATTTTACTGCGGGAAAACAACGACTAAAATGCCACGCAGTATAAGTGTGTGTAACCGGTATGTCACCAGGTTAGATAAGGAGCCACAGCGCTATCTTGTCGTAACCCGACCACAAAGTGGTATATAATAGGAATAACACAGGTGGTTTGACGCTACCTTGTTGTACCCCAACCGCAATTTGCACAAAGTAGGAACAATACGGGGTTCACAATGCTACCTTGTCGTAACCCGACCACAAGAATAGGGAATAATACAAGTGGTATGACGCTACCTTGTCGTAGCCGATGTGCGGGTTGAGCGCCGTGACGAGCATGAGCGACTCGCGCATGATCTTGTTGATCATCGCCTCGTTGGCCTGGATGCCCACCGCGCAGTTCTTGTTGAACGCCTGGCATCCGTCACCTGGAAACACCAATACGATTCTAATCAATGATATTATAAAAAATAGGTTACTTGAGCTAAAAAAGTGGCACCCGAAAACTAAGCTAATTAGCAAACCCGAGCTCAGTCTCGCGAAAGCATTGACAGTTTGATAGGTATAGAACGACTAAGTGACTAACTTATATACCGGTGGCGGCGTCGCTACTGTCGTTTTAGTACTGTCATTAAATATCGTTTTTGCATTGCAAAAACTGACATTTCACGTAGTTCAAATTTTGGCCACTGGACCAGATAAGTTTGTCGGTCTATACGTACGCCGTGGTAAATTTTTGACTTAGCTTCACTACTGACATTTTTTTTATGTTTGGACTAAGCTAGAGTAGCACTTGACCACAAAGATGTCTGATGTTAAACAACTATGCGGTCTACGATGGAGCGCCCTTGCTTAGGAAAAGCCCGTCAATACACTATAACATAACCTATCTACTTCTTTTTTATTATAATTATCATTGATTCTAACAATAATTTTTGACCGCCTCCGTGGAACAGTGGCTAAGCCGCTCGGGTATAAAACCCGGAGGTCGTATGTTCGATTCCCGCCTAGCGCCTGGTTGGTGGTAGGGCTTTTTCAGAGTCCGACTGGCTAGCTACCACAGGTGAAATCTGCCACCATAATAACTCTGGCTGTGTTCCGGCAGTAATGTGGGAGCAAGTACACTTTAAATCAAAGGCTCGAAGATCAGATGAGTCTACATTCTGGCAGCACATTGAGCGACGCTTCCTAGCGAAGTGTCCCTCAATGGAATAGGCCGCAGTGGGCTTACCATCAGGTGGGCTGCGTGTCTGCCTGCCAACTGACTTACGCCCTGTTGCAGAAAGCTCCATTAAAGTTAATGCTTCATTAAATCTAATGCTGTCACTTTTCGTTGTCATGAAATAAAAAGTGACAGCAATAGCTTTAATGAAACATTAACTTTAATGGACGTTTCTGCAACTGAGTGTTAGTATAACAAAATATGTTACCGATAAGCCGTATGGAGCGTAGCACGTTGGCGACCATCATCGGCTTGAACACGTTGAGCTGGAAGTGTCCGTTGCTGCCGCCCACGGTGCACGCCACGTGGTTGCCCATCACCTGCGCCGCGATCATCGTCAGCGACTCGCACTGCGTCGGGTTCACTTTGCCTGAAACACGTACACACCATTATTATAGCGTACAAATGCCGCACAGCTGACCTTTTAAAGATTTAAATTCCCGCACAAAAAAGTCTTTTAAAAAATAAAAACAGGACATATTTATTTTTTAAAGATTTTATTTAACTGAATTGTTATTATTGGAGTCGATGTGGACTAGATTGGTATGTTCGCTGTCCGACACCGACTCTAAAATTAACAATACCTGTGCATGAAAATACAAACAAAGGACATTATTTTTTTATTTTGAACATGAATTTTTGTTTGTTTGAATTCGGTATTTTGCTAGTTAAAAATTACTGGGTATATCAGACCTAATAACTGTCGTCTCGGTGTAGCGGGCGCAGGGCGGTGCCGGACAGTAACTGCTTAGTTACTGTTTGGCATTGTTACACATTGCAATAAAAAAAAGTGTTTGTTTATTTTTATTAAAGTTTTGCATGCTAGCTTGTAGAGTTTATATACCATTTTCTGTACTTTTTTGTATCTGTATATTGAAGACAGTATGACAGACAGACTGACCAGGCATGATGGAGGAGCCAGGCTCGTTCTCGGGCAGCATGAGCTCGGCCAGGCCGCAGCGGGGCCCGGAGGCCAGCAGGCGGATGTCGTTGGCGATCTTCATCAGCGACACGGCCAGCAGTAGTGGCTCGCCCGGGACGAGAACCTGCGGTATGACTGACCGGGCATGATGGAGGAGCCAGGCTCGTTCTCGGGCAGCATGAGCTCGGCCAGGCCGCAGCGGGGCCCGGAGGCCAGCAGGCGGATGTCGTTGGCGATCTTCATCAGCGACACGGCCAGCAGTAGTGTCTCGCCCGGGACGAGAACCTGCGGTATGACTGACCGGGCATGATGGAGGAGCCAGGCTCGTTCTCGGGCAGCATGAGCTCGGCCAGGCCGCAGCGGGGCCCGGAGGCCAGCAGGCGGATGTCGTTGGCGATCTTCATCAGCGACACGGCCAGCAGTAGTGTCTCGCCCGGGACGAGAACCTGCGGTATGACTGACCGGGCATGATGGAGGAGCCAGGCTCGTTCTCGGGCAGCATGAGCTCGGCCAGGCCGCAGCGGGGCCCGGAGGCCAGCAGGCGGATGTCGTTGGCGATCTTCATCAGCGACACGGCCAGCAGTAGTGTCTCGCCCGGGACGAGAACCTGCGGTATGACTGACCGGGCATGATGGAGGAGCCAGGCTCGTTCTCGGGCAGCATGAGCTCGGCCAGGCCGCAGCGGGGCCCGGAGGCCAGCAGGCGGATGTCGTTGGCGATCTTCATCAGCGACACGGCCAGCAGTAGTGTCTCGCCCGGGACGAGAACCTGCGGTATGACTGACCGGGCATGATGGAGGAGCCAGGCTCGTTCTCGGGCAGCATGAGCTCGGCCAGGCCGCAGCGGGGCCCGGAGGCCAGCAGGCGGATGTCGTTGGCGATCTTCATCAGCGACACGGCCAGCAGTAGTGTCTCGCCCGGGACGAGAACCTGCGGTATGACTGACCGGGCATGATGGAGGAGCCAGGCTCGTTCTCGGGCAGCATGAGCTCGGCCAGGCCGCAGCGGGGCCCGGAGGCCAGCAGGCGGATGTCGTTGGCGATCTTCATCAGCGACACGGCCAGCAGTAGTGTCTCGCCCGGGACGAGAACCTGCGGTATGACTGACCGGGCATGATGGAGGAGCCAGGCTCGTTCTCGGGCAGCATGAGCTCGGCCAGGCCGCAGCGGGGCCCGGAGGCCAGCAGGCGGATGTCGTTGGCGATCTTCATCAGCGACACGGCCAGCAGTAGTGTCTCGCCCGGGACGAGAACCTGCGGTATGACTGACCGGGCATGATGGAGGAGCCAGGCTCGTTCTCGGGCAGCATGAGCTCGGCCAGGCCGCAGCGGGGCCCGGAGGCCAGCAGGCGGATGTCGTTGGCGATCTTCATCAGCGACACGGCCAGCAGTAGTGTCTCGCCCGGGACGAGAACCTGCGGTATGACTGACCGGGCATGATGGAGGAGCCAGGCTCGTTCTCGGGCAGCATGAGCTCGGCCAGGCCGCAGCGGGGCCCGGAGGCCAGCAGGCGGATGTCGTTGGCGATCTTCATCAGCGACACGGCCAGCAGTAGTGTCTCGCCCGGGACGAGAACCTGCGGTATGACTGACCGGGCATGATGGAGGAGCCAGGCTCGTTCTCGGGCAGCATGAGCTCGGCCAGGCCGCAGCGGGGCCCGGAGGCCAGCAGGCGGATGTCGTTGGCGATCTTCATCAGAGATACGGCCAGTACGTTGAGAGCGCCGTGGACTTCCACCATAGCGTCGTGGGCTGCCAGGGCTTCGAACTTGTTGGGGGCTGTCTCGAACGGGATGCCTGGAATAATGAAGTAATAAGATTACCTATTGCTTCTGATTACGAGACAATGATGACTAACAAGTCAATTTAATATTTTTTTTAAACATACAAAGTGAACTTCTTCACGGCAGTGACCTGCCGAGACAAAGTATCACAAATATCTTGACAGTCAGCTTTTGCCTTATAACCTTGCCTTTTGTTTTATACCAGTTGGACGAAACGAGAGAAAGGTTTGCAGTGTACGGTAGTGTGTGGTGATGTAAACTTCGTTGGTGTAAGCAGTGTTGGTGTAAACATCGTTGGTGTAAGCAGCGTTGGTGTAAACAGGCTTGGTGTAAACAATGTCGGTGTAAACAGCGTTGGTGTTGGCAGTGTTGGTGTAAACAGCGTTAGTGTTAGCTGTGTGGGTGGAAACATCGTAGGTGTAAACGGGATTGGTGTAAACAATGTTGGTGTAAACAATGTTGGTGTAAACAGGATTGGTGTAAACAATGTTGGTGTAAACAGCGTTGGTGTAATCAGTGTTGGCATAAACAGCGTTGATGTAGTGTGATCGATGCCGTACGTCAGCTGCGTCGCCCGCTGGACACGTCTATAGCGTGGTATCTACCGGTGAGAGCAGCGATCTCCGCCGCAGTCTTCTCCGCGAAGCCGACGCGCGTGTTGAGGCCGGTGCCCACGGCCGTGCCGCCCAGCGCCAGGTAGTGCAGGCGCGGCAGCGTGGCGCAGATGCGCTCGATGCCGTACGTCAGCTGCGTCACGAACCCGCTGAACTCCTGGCCCAGGGTCAGTGGGACGGCGTCCATCAGATGCGTCCTACGCAGAAATTATACTCTATTATTAATGTCCTCCGAGCAGAGTTACAGTTGCTAAGCCGCTCGGGTTTAAAACCCGGAGGTCGTGGTTATCTGATAGGACTTTTTCAGTGTCCGAATAGCTAGCTACACTTGTTAAGTTCCAGATCTGTTCTGACAAAGAGTACCTGCCGATCTTGATGATCTTGTCGAAGGCCTTGGCCTTGGCGTCGAGCGTGTCCCGCAGCGCGACCAGGCCGGGCATGAGCCGGTCGCGCAGCTCCATGGCGACGGCGATGTGCATGGCGGTGGGGTACGTGTCGTTCCAGATCTGTTCTGACAGCATGACGGTACCTGCCGATCTTGATGATCTTGTCGAAGGCCTTGGCCTTGGCGTCGAGCGTGTCCCGCAGCGCGACCAGGCCGGGCATGAGCCGGTCGCGCAGCTCCATGGCGACGGCGATGTGCATGGCGGTGGGGTAAGTGTCGTTCCAGATCTGTTCTGACAGCATGACGGTACCTGCCGATCTTGATGATCTTGTCGAAGGCCTTGGCCTTGGCGTCGAGCGTGTCCCGCAGCGCGACCAGGCCGGGCATGAGCCGGTCGCGCAGCTCCATGGCGACGGCGATGTGCATGGCGGTGGGGTAAGTGTCGTTCCAGATCTGTTCTGACAGCATGACGGTACCTGCCGATCTTGATGATCTTGTCGAAGGCCTTGGCTTTGGCGTCGAGCGTGTCCCGCAGCGCGACCAGGCCGGGCATGAGCCGGTCGCGCAGCTCCATGGCGACGGCGATGTGCATGGCGGTGGGGTACGTGTCGTTGGAGCTCTGGGACTTGTTCACGTGGTCGTTCGGATGCACCGGCGTCTTGCTGCCCAGCTTGCCGCCCAGGATTTGGATCGCGCGGTTTGATATCACCTGACGTATTGGATAAATTGATATTAGATTATTATTCTACTTGGAGCTAGCATAAACATTTGAAATCCGATCATTACAACTATTACAAGGCGTAGTGAGATTTTGTGTTCCGAAAATGTTAATGAGTCAGTACACTTGAAATCAATGCCGATTGGACTAAAACAGTTCTAAGTTTAAAAATAAAGGCGAGTTCGGGTTAATTTATTTTCAGTGACATCACAAGTGATGCAGAGTATTTAGTCAATTTATCTGTCAGATAGTATATCGCGGTTAATGTACACATTTTCTAAATTCATTGCTCCGAGTCGATATTCCAACCATCGAGCTCGCGTATGTGTAGGGACATTAGAAACTTCTAGCTCTTTTTATAATTATGATATAAATAAATATAAATTAATTAACCATACCTCGTTAGTGTTCATGTTGGACTGAGTACCGGAACCCGTCTGCCAGATGACGAGAGGGAAGTGTCCCTCTTTGTACAGCTTGCCAGAAATCACGTCGTCGCATGCCTGCATGATCGCCTCCGCTGAAACAGGACAAAACAAGATCTTTTCTTGTGCTTCTGGTAGGTCGCAATATCCACTTAGCTTTGTGTTTTCAAATTAAGATATTTTATAGCTCCTTCCGTTCGTTCTGATAAACATTTTTGTTTGTTGTGAAACATACTTTAAATACTTTTTAAGTATAAAATCTAAAATTTGAGAGTGACAACTGTGGGAGAAAAGTTTTATAGACTTTTGGAAGAGATTTTGATGGAGTTTGGACCACAGCTGGTTTATAAGTTGATCAAGATAATATGGGCTACTAACTTACCAATTTTCTTATCCAGTCCATATTCCATATTGACCTTGGCCGCTGCCTTCTTCAAGATACCGAAGGCAACGATGACCGGGTACTGAAACCATTACATATTTACATTTACGTAATGTGTAATAAGGCTATGAATAGTAAACAACGTACATGTATTTAAACAATAATATAGTGCGACGATAACGAATGTTTGTATACTCCGTGATTGCGAAACAGTCATGTGAATTACGTTTATTGAATCATACTTTTCTCACCCGATGGCACATTAGGTATTAAACTTGCGTTTTGCGCGTGTGTTCGTGTGATCGAATCCCACCCAGGACAAACATTTATGTATTATGTGATGAACATTAAAATTGATCTATGTGTCCTGTTTCTGTATGTTTATTTGTATTTAACTGTACATTTGTGGTATCTATGTTGTTTCTGATATTCATAACAGAAGAGCTTACGCAACTTACTTTAGGGTCAGATTAATGTATGTGATGTTGTCCGATAATATATTAACGTAGTAGTTAATTGCTTTAAAATAAAGTTCATGCATTAAATGTATAATGCGAAAACTAAAGAGGATAACTTCTTCAGTAGGTACTGTACAAAAAAGTCAAGCCGGCTTTTCACAAGTGCAGATACGTACAAAAAAATGCCGTGCCGTGTAGTAGTGTATATAATATTATGGTTTAAGCGAATCATTCAGAGCCTTTCCAGAGCCCGGTAATATCAAGAACCTTATCGATGGAATTTTTCATTCATGCTGTTACACAACAGCCAATAAACTCCAAGTTGTACGACACGACTCACGAAGCATTAACAACTTATTATTAGTACAAATATATCAAAGACAAAACGTTATAAAGTATCTCGTTTCACATGTTGTCGCGATGTTATGAAATGTTATCGTTGCATCACCTCTGGCATAAACAAAGTTAGTCGTCAAGCGAACATTATCAGCACAATGAATGGAATGAGAATGTCAAATGATATAAACTTTAATTAAAGTCCAGAAAACCACGTCTTCCAGTTGAATTGAAAAGCAAATTCCTGGTTTTTTAAATGATAGACCAGTAAATGGCAGACATAACTGTTCCTAACCCTTTAAAACACACAAAACATTATTTTACTTGAGCAAGAAAGAGAGCGCCAGCATGCGTATAACGGAGCAGCTTAATAGACGGAAATGGGCAGATGATCATGACGAATGGACAACGAAACTGATAAAATAAGACAAAATTAATTTGAAGGCTCGTTGTTTCAGCAAGTACCGGCAGAGTCATAGACTTTCGATAATCTATAAAATACGCTCCCAAAGTAAAAAGATCACATAACAAGCGTAATATTTGTAATGAAGCAATCGTCCATAAATTGAACGAGTATCTACCTGATTACTTCCCTACAGGTGTAACACGTCTTACTACTTCCAGCGCCTGAGAGAGAATGACAATGACACATTGAATATACAAAGTTCGTTTACAAAAGCGTGTTACAAATACTTACGTCGTTTTTTACTATAATGAATGCAACTTCCTATAAATTGTAATAGTAAAAGTCAGCTGACAGACCCTATTATGTCTGACACCATTACTCAACCAATATAACCAACAACATTGTGCATTGTTAGCTAATCACGAGCGCAACTAGAATCTCAATCAGACTTTCTTCGACGTGTCACTAGGATCCTTTCTCTAAACGTTTTGTACAGTCGACAGCACATCAGACTACTCTAATCTTATCTTACTAATATTATAAATGCGAAAGTCTGGATGTTTGGATGTTTGTTACTCAATCACGCCTAAACGGCTGAGCGGATTAAGATGAAATTTGGCACACGTATAGTTTATAACCCGGAATAGGACATAGGCTATAAAATTTCTACGGGAAACGTCTCATTCCTGCGGGAATAAGAATTTTGAAACGACTGAACCGATTTGAATTATTCTTTAACTGTTGGAAAGCTACACTATCCCCGGTGAACATAGGGTATTTTTGATCCCGGAAATGTGGGGGGAAGGGGGGATATTTGTAAAAAGAGATTAAGCGCGGGTGAAACCGCGGGCGGAAGGCTAGTCTGTCATATTTCTACAACTAATTTTCACCCTTATTCACTTCACATAGAGTTCTCTTTCAATTGAGATTTTTTGACAGATTAGGGTAGGTGGATCTGCTTCCGTTCGTACTGATTCTAGTCAGGGCACAGCCGTGACACTCTCTGTACGTGAGAGTTCGAGCACCAGCGACCTTGAGCCGAGCGTGTAAACGCTAGGGTTGCTACAGAAATGCTTACATTACAAGAATCTAAGCCGAAATGGAATTTAGACTTGTGGCAAAGAAGATTACATAGTATGTTAGAAAATATAAACTTGTGCAAGGACATGTTAATGAAAGTAGGTTTGATATTTTTTATAATAAGTTTTTTTAATCTTTAAATCACTACATACATAGTATTTAACAAAGTCGCTTTCTCTGTCCCTATGTCCCTTTGTATGCTTAAATCTTTAAAACTACGCAACGGATTTTGATGCGGTTTTTTTCATTAGATAGACTGATTCAAGAGGAAGGTTTATATGTATAATACATGCATAATATAGTAGAGAAACACTGATAATTTTAGAGGTTTTTAATTTAAGGTCGTAAATAATCGCATTTTTTTGCGCTTACATTGCAAACGCTGGCTGAACCCTACGAGATAGATCAAAATAATGTACTACACTATTGTACACCTTAAAAAGTTTTACAAAAAAGTCCGCGATGGTATATGTCTATCTCTTAGGGATAACCCACAATAACCATTTTCCTTTACTTATTACGATAAAATAATGGCTTATTTACGAAAAAGTGATTTTAAGCAATACAGTATTAATCCTTATCCAATAAAGTACCATAAATAAATTGTGCATGTAATATAGATCAATATGGCCCCTTACATCATGTAATTTAAATGAATAGTTTCGAAGATATTACAGATTTAAAATGCAGGGACATAGCGGTTGCGCGGCGGTACCGGCATAAGGTCATGTTGCCCTAGTACATTTGTAAATTATTGTCTTAATGACTTCATGAAAACTCAGACTGTATATAGATATATAGATATCTGAAGGGAAATTAAGTAGAGCTACCATCCCTGCATGTACCTGCACTCAGTGGTACGACGAGGAATGACAATTCCTTGTCGTGCCACTGGTGGAACAAGTTGGTGGCACGACGAGGAATAAGCGGTACCGGCCGGGGAGCGGATGGATGAACTTTTGTTATTCTTTCACGTAAAAACTACTGAATTGATTTTAATGAAACTTTACAATAATATAGCTTATACATAAGGATAACACATAGGCTACAATTTACAAGATATTCCCGCGGGATAACGTCCTATAGTTAACGCGGGCGAAGCCGCGGGCGGAAGGCTAGTTACTTATATTAGGTAGGTACTATATTTACTCTTAGTTATAATCACAATCACCTAGTCTTAATAAGATATTAATTTTAATTTTTAATTAAAAGCGCAGATTACTATCCACATAACAAAAGTCCGTGCAATCAATCCGACGCGAGCGCCGAGCGAAGTATAGGTAACCCTTGGCCGATGTATTCGGCAGACGGCGGCCCCACACGCCGCGCGCCGCGCGCTCCCCCGCGCGACGCACACATAGCCCCGAGCAATTTTACGAGCACACATGCTTGAGTGTCGCTTCTTTACTTTAGTATATATTCTGTGGTCAGGGTACACTTGCACCATGGTCCAGGATCGGGCAAGTCCAGTTATTCCATTGTAACCAGTGCCATCTGACCTCTGAAACCTTGACAGGGTAACTAGACCAAAGTGTTTGACGTGACGATGTTTTTCGTCATCGGTGAGCTAGCTACTTACTCAAGAACATTTTACGTGTTTGTTTACTTTTTACTAAATGTTAGGATATGAAATTGTTTGTGATAAAAATAATAATAAAAGAATATCAAGGCTTCACAAATTATGATTTGTGAAGCCTTGATATTACTATATGTAGTAACACAGTATGTTCTGTGTACCACAGCATAATCGCGTCTTTTAAAAGTTTAACGAGACATCGATGTGTATGTAATTATTCTCGATCACACAGACCTTTAGAATAGGTGTCACGGGCAGGCTACAGGCCTACTAGCATATGTATGTATGTATAGGGCATGTGCCATGATATCATATACATACAAAGGCCTAGCCTTTTGTAAATAAATGTTTTTTTTTTACAAATAAGTGTACATTTATTTTTATTGTCTCGAATCAGATTTGTACGGTGATTTTAATTAATATCATAGGTTTCACGCAAGTTTTAACTTCATATGTAGAAGCTGCTAAATCTACTAATTTACCAGGACTTTGACTTAGGGCCAGTTTCACCACTGATTATTAAAAATAATTTCTGCCTTTAAAAATAGATCTGGGGATCACCTACTTTCTCGGGTGGTTCTCCCTAGTTGCCATCTCGGCCTACCGTACCAGGCCGGGGTACCCGGAGACACAAGGCGACTCGACTCTATCGGGTGAAACCGAGAAGTTGAGTGGGTAGTGAAAGAAACTACTTCTGTACTGAGCCCTACACACAGCCGCAGGTCTCGCGGTTACAGTTTAAACTTTAAAAGCATTCTCTTTCGAGAAAAAAGTCCCACTATACTGTAGCTGTTATGTAAAAAAAAAATTCTCCAATAAGGTTTTACTTACCGGCATCCTCTCTTCGACCCCTCCTATGGGGAAGTTCATGACAGACCTCACGGTCTGCGCCCCGTAAAGTTTGTCATCGGGAACGTCCAATTCACCGAATGTGTCTTTTTCTTTCCTCTGAAACAATACAAATACTTATGTTGCTTTTCATTCATTTACATTCCATTGGCCGTGGTTGTGAAAAAGACACAACATCTGATTGTTATGCACGAGTAAGACGAAGCGCTAGGATTACAGATTCACTTGTTAGGTTGAAATATTTTTTTAAATATAAGCGTATCTGGTCTAGAGGTTTTAGAACCTAGATGTAATCTTTAGGTCCTGATTTCGATTCCCGAGTCAAGCAATGTGCATCGGACACAGATCAGATTTGTAATCACGACTTGAGTGGGACATTAATAGGCTAATACTTAACTTGTACATTATTATAAAAATATATTTCATTTTCCTTCTAATAATATGAGCCTTCGTTTTTGTAACCTGGAACTATTGCTGGGTGACCACCCAGAATGCTAATTTGACACTGCTAATGGTGGGTGCCTATTACGAGGTGTAGTATGGGGTACTGCGTATTTACCTAACGAATTTGTATCATGATTAGTCAATTTTATATTGACTAATCATGATACAAATTGTTTTTTACAAATACTAAAAAATTAAGCTTGAACTTTTTTATAGTGCATCGTGGTTATATTGTATTTGTATTGACCTCGCACCGTGTAGGATCGGACGGAACTGTACTCTAGTGAGTGTTTGGTCGTTTTTACGCCCGGCGGTGCAAACATCCGCATATCAAGTCAATGAAAAGTCCAACTCTCGTTTTGTTATTTAGGTATAACATTCAAGTACGTATACTTGCCGACATAAGCTATTAAAAAATAAAATTTATTAGGTTGGAGGTAGGCTGAAAGAATTAAGACAAAAAGTCACCGGAATAACTCGCAATCAAAACTCTAAGCAGCAGGCATATACTCGTACACTGTAGGTATATTATTTGCCTTTGCATAAAAGACATTGTAGTTTATCATGGGTGCAATCGAACCGAAGAATCCTGGGCCAAAGAGCATGGTTAGTCAGACTCAGGTCACACACACACCAAGGAACGAAAGGGTGTATCAAAATTTTACTAAGAGGAAACAGCTAGAGCAAAAGCTGTTTTCTACCATTGCTAAAATTTTTGTATTATTTCTGAACTATTTTATTGCCGATAAAGTCGCGGGCAACTCTGCTGCAGGTATTTTGAAACATAACTGTTTAGAATCAAGTAAGAAATTTATGTATAACAATTCCTAATTAAAATTGAACGCATTATTCAACCAACGTAAGTTAGACTAAGTACCTATTTAATTATGCTCATTCTTACCATTTTTACTGGTTTGCTGTCCGGATCCATACATATTGTACAAGCCATTTTGACTACAAATAAAACTCACAAAAATAAAAACAAACAATTTACACAAAAATACACGAAATAAAACCGGTAATTTGACAGTGATGGCGCCTAAAACTTCAACAATATTTATTTCCTCAAGTAATTTTGATTCTTTCCGGCCAGTGTTTATAACTCAGCAAAGAGTTTTAATTAGGGACCACAGACTAGCTAACGGTTTATTTTTAAGCTGCGAACGCGAATAAAACGTGTTTTCTAAGTCCACGTCTCGAGAGCAGAGGCGGATTAAACGTTGAGAGCGCCATAGGCAAGCATCTCATCGGCGCCCCTATATTAAAAATAACTCGTGCATAGGTACTATAGTTTGACCGAAACCAATGTACCTTAGGAAAACGCGGTGAGGGGCCAAGGAAAAAAGAGCATGAGTTTACATGAGATCGATATTGTCGGACAGATTTTACGAATTCGATTTACAATAGTTTAAAGCTTTAAGGTACGACTGGCAAACCCGAAAATTATGAACAGGATAAAAAATTAATTTAATCAGTGTATCAAATATTTCATTTATATAATTAACTAACTTTAAATCTTTAGTAATTATAGTTACTTAATTTGAGCGATTACTTGAGCGAAACAAAGGCTCTAAAGTGTTTGCCAGAGACCGTCTCTTGGAGAGCTTGCTGATGAAGTTGAAAACATAGGACGGTAGAGTAGTCACGTCACGCCATGAGCTTTTGGCCGAAATTGAAAACTTTTATGGGCAGCTTTACTCGACGACACGAACACCTGTCACTGAGGCCACAGATCGTAGAGCCAAATTGACCCGACACTACACTGAATATAATCAAGACATCAGCCTTTACGAAATCAGTGTAGCTCTGAAACAGCTTAAAAACAACAAGGCGCCGGGGGATGACAGAGTTACAGCGGAGCTTCTAAAGGCAGGAGGACGACCGGTCCTGAAAGCTCTCCAGAGGTTGTTCGACTCCGTTATTCTCGAGGGCAAAAGGCCAACAGCATGGCACAGAGGTGTGGTGAAGCTGTTCTTCAAAAAGGGCGATAGGACGCAGCTGAAGAACTACAGACCCATCACGCTACTGAGTCATGTTTACAAGCTGTTTTCTAGAGTTATAACGAATCGTCTCGTATGTAGGTTTGATGACTTCCAGCCTCCCGAACAAGCCGGATTCCGTAATGGTACTTAAGCTGCCATGTCAGTCCGCCTCCAGGACCAGAAGACAAAACTCATTCGGTTCCAGCGTGGTGTGAGACAGGGCGATGTTAAATCGCCGAAACTGTTCACTACATACTCTGTTGGAGGACTTGTTTAAGCTTCTGGACTGGAGAGAACTTGGCATCAACATAAACGGCGAGTACATGACGCACCTTCGCTTTGCGGATGATATCGTAGTCATGGCTGAGTCCTTGGAAGTACCTAGGCACAATGCTCAACCATAAACCAAAAATCATATACTAAAAAAGGAAACATGGAAAAGACGAAAATCATGTCGAACTCCCATGTCGTACCCACTCCTGTAAAAGTTGGGGGCTCAAAACTGGAAGTTGTAGATATTAAGTACTACTACTGGGACAAAAAGTCCAACTTGGTAAGTCCAACTGTTGGGGCGGAAAGGTCCTCGAGTAGCCACGTACCGGGAAACGCAGCTGTGGTAGGCCTCCCACAAGGTGGACCGATAAATCCATAAAGATCGCCGGAATCCACTGGATGCGGGTGGCGCAGGACCGATCGGTTTGGAGATCCTTGGGAGAGGCCTATGTCCAGCTGTGGACGTCGTTTGGCTGAAATGATGATGATGACTTAATTCGACCTCGATAGTATCTATAGTGGTCAAGGTGTCTGCCGTTAGCGCAAAAGGTCCCGGATTTCGTTCTCAATCGGGCAAAGGGAAACAAACGTCGTCGTGAATTAAAATTTTTTGGCGCATTCGTTCGCGCCTGACCGCTTAGCTTCCGCCCCCGCACCACACTCTCGTCCCCGCAATTTTAGAAGCAGGAACGTCCGATACTCAATTACAGTCGACGCCGCGACGCGACGAACATTGCAGTCGTATCTTTCTAACTTCAATCAGAGATCATGTACCATCGACGAGGTTGTTTGTAGGCGTAAGTTTTAGCCAGTCCCATGCGTGAAATTTATCTTTTTGAAGGCAAAAATAATATTTTTTATTGTCTAAGTAGGTGGCTTACTTACTGGCGCAATTAATTGTATGCAATATTGTATATTTTTTTCTTTATTTTACAATTGTGCCCGCGCGCCCCTTTGTACCGTCGCGCCCCTAGGCACATGCCTACTTTGCCTTTAGGATAATCCGCCTCTGCTCGAGAGAATGGCAAATCGACTGCTGCGACCGGTTGGTCCCCTCTACTGAGTTGAAGAAATTCGTGTTTCGCTTTTTATTGCGTTAATGTATTTCAAGCCAACGCGAACGTCCATACGCGCGGTCGCGGGAACACTGGTGACTGGTCCCGCTGATATCAATTCATACGTTTGATATAACGCGGTTCATTTACATAATTATTACGCTTAGCAAACAATATTCAAGGTTGTATGCAGTGCTACCAGCATTTTTAATGTCTTTTCAATTTCGGATATTAAATGTAAAAATACTACTTATCTACAAGAGAAATGATATGGTATTAAAAAAGCTTCAAACATAAAATACCTAATATAATTAAATTACCTTACTTAATCAATCATATAAATTTTATTTTATAGATATTTCAACCACAGCATATTATCAAAATTTTCTCACATAATCATTATGTGGTTAATGTTATTGCAATTCAAAAATACATAATAATAACTACAACATTTTGTATTTACTAATTTGACCTTTTACACCCTGGCTTGACTGCAAACAGATAAATGTTGTGGTTAAGACCACTGTGGTCAGTCTTTATCTCTGTAGAGCAGTGGTAGATAGTGATATTAAAAAACAAGGGGCTTGTTTTTGTTTTTTTGTACAAAATAAAAAGTAGGTGGACTTAATCCATCTTCATATTAAAAGATGATAATATTATAGTAAAAACTTACTTTGTATTTATCCTAGGAATATAATATTCTGTTATTTGTTATTGCAAGTGTTGCTTATCCTTTTAAATGAAAGTAGCTCTAACTGTTGAGTTATTGGGGGCACATTTTTCCATTAGGCATTGCCAATTTGAATCAAAGTCCTCAGAGAAAAAAACGAGATTAAATTAAAAATCATTGTCACGAAAGAATACACTGACTGGCAATAAAACCCGGCCACTGGGCTTTTTACATACAAGCGTGGTCACTTTAGTGTCTTATAGATAGAAAACTTTTTGCAGCTATGCAATGATTATAATGTCAATGGAGAGGCCAAAAGCCTGATTATCAAATCACAGTTTCAAGAATTTACACTAACCACTCAATTTTCTCAAAAAGGAAAAACAATCTAGTCAAGTCAAAGTTCATGTCATTGTGTACAATATAAATGAAGCATTGAGATCGGTATATTGTTTTTCCTTTTTGAGAATAGTAAATGATTTTTAGCAATTTTTTAAACTGTGATTAGATAATAGGGCGCTAGGCCTCCCCATTGACGTAATAATCATTGCACAGCTGCAAATAGTTTTCTATCTATGAGACGCTAAAGTGACCATGTTTGTATGAAAAACACCCAGTGGCCAGGTTCTATTGCCGGTGAGTTTACGTGCTACAACAATATTTATTCTCAGATTAAAAATGCCCTATATGTCCTAATTTTTTAATTATTCTTTTCAGTATCATATAAGATATTGAACTGTTCATGGATGACTTTTAATAATGCAGATCTTAGTAGTCAGTTTTGGTAAAATCAAGTTCATCACCAACATCAGCCTATATTATTATGTCCGACTGCTGGGACACAGGCATCTCAAGTGGGAGATCGTGATTTGTTGATTATTAGTTGAAAATGACAAACAATTTTAATGTTCCTAATTATATAGATAAATTACAAAACTAAAATCACAACTGAATTTCTAGTTATCCAACATTGAATTGCCTTTAAGAAATATCAAAATCATTTTCATATTGCTGTTTTTGTGTGCAGTAAGCTGAAAAAGTACAAAGAAAGCTGTTTCATTTGCTAGATTTATTATTAGCCAATAGTCTGATACCAAGACTATTTGTTCAACAGGGCAAGTGCAAGCTTGACTAATACCAAAATTTTATAAAAAGAGCACCTCAATTGGGTAAAAAAGAGCCCTAAAATATTGCAATAATAAAGGTGGCACCATAGTTACTATGATAACATGACGAGCCTTAAGGCATTTGAATAGCATTTATCATAATGATCCAGGAGGCTGTGACCAGTAATTTTATTCAGATAATTTGTGTATATGACAGTGGGATTACAGTAGATATACAATTTGATTAGGGTAGCAGATTCAGCAAGAATGTATGAGTAAAACAGGTTTATCGGTTATTAAATATTATATCAAAAAGAATGCACGTCAATTTCCAAGTAGATAAAAACAAAAAGCACTGTATTTTAATGTCGGATAACCTAGAAATTGATATAGTGAAAACTTCGTAATTACATCAATATTGAAATATCTGTTATTCCAATTTTTGAAGATCAGTTCAACCGGCACTGATAAACCAACTTTCTGCCTACTTTACATACTACAAAGTAATCGATTATGCAACTTACCGCCGTCACTTTCGTCGTGGAGAAATTATTGCTGTTCACAAGTCGAACGACGCATCTTAAATTTTTGGAGGAGTTAACCAGTACGGAGGATAATTTAAACATGGATGTAGCCATGATTTGTTAAATTATCCTATGTTTTTATATTTTCGATGCAAATTATTCGAATTCGAATATTTTCTTCTCCTCCAAATGTCAAAGTTGTCAAACTTTTGTCTATGGGTGTTTTTACGTTTTTACATTCACAGCTCCACAGATTATAATCTCTTTATTCCGTCAGGGTGGAAAATTGTTAAGAGAGCTATACATGAATGTTATAATAGATAATAATTATCTATTATAACATTCATTATATTTTATAAATAAAGATATATTGTCTGTTCCAATTTAAAAATGCCAATAATAAAAAAATTCTTTTCAGTCTCTCCTAAGAGGTTAATTTAAGAGCACGGGCCGTAGCCAAATGCATCTCAAAAAAAAAAAAAAAAAAAACTTAATCTATGTTTAAAAATTTTCTAACAATTCGGCAGGTATTTAATATTGTTGCCTTTTGAAGAAGCTCAATATTATTAATATTATTATAATTTTAATTATAATCCTACTAATATTATAAATGCGAAAGTCTGGATGTTTGGATGTTTGGATGTTTAGATGTTTGGATGTTTGTTACTCAATCACGCCTAAACTGCTGCTGAACGGATTTGGATAAAATTTGGCACACGTAAAGTTTATAACCCGGAATAGGACATAGGCTATAAAATTCCTACGGGAAACGTTTCATTCCCTTCCCTTCCCCAGGGAATAACAATTTTGAAACTACTGATCCGATTTGGAAAACTCTTTCACTGGTGGAAAGCTACACTATCCCCGGTGAACATAGGATACTTTTGATCCGGAAATGTGGGGGGAAGGGGGGGGGTACATTTGAAAATAGAGAATACGCGCGGGTGAAACCGCGGGCGGAAGACTAGTATTTCATAATTTACAAAATGCATTTAGTAACGCTATAATCATAATCGTTGTTGGTAAACACAATTGTATAACATTCATTGCTTATAAACTGTATGTACAATTAAGTATATTATAAATGGCATGTACATTGATGGTTAAAAAAGATTATCGTCTAACTAACCAACAAAATATAACTTTTTTGAGTCTAGACTCAGCATAATATCTCCAGACTTGCACCCATGATGTTCTTTTAACTATTAAAGCGGTGTCTTCGGCAAAAGCCAAAGTATCACCATTAACAATGTTAAGTCTACCATATATCACTAACGGGGTATCCCATAGGTAATTGAGGACGACTCGCTAAAATAGTATGAGATGAGACCTTAACAACCTGGCTATCAGTTAAATAAATAAATATTAAATATTTCCTCCGTTTGCTGGTTAGCTCGCTGGGCCTCCCGCAAGGCTCTCACCTGGTGTGCCCATCCGTACAGGGGACGCAGGCCAGCACTATAGGGAGGGGAAAAGGTCAGCCTCGTTAGGAGGCCGGACACACATCCATCGGGCACCGCAAGGCGCCTGAGAAGCTACCCGGGTAATGAGCATAAGCTCGAAGCCCGCAGATGCCCCTCATAAGAGCGAATAACCACTAAATGAAATAGAACTTATTGCGATAGACCTAAAGCTGTAAATTGGTCGTATGAATTTAACAGATTTGTAAAGCTTGATGTGTGACCCACCCACTGTACTTTATTAATGATGAATTAATATTATTAATTTAATAAATGTCAGTTGATTTTGAACTTTAGTGTTACTCGAAGTCTAGTGTTGGTACTCGCATGTCGCTCTGCCGCCAGCTGTCGGTGATCCCACACGGGCGCGTTGCGCTGCGTTGCGGTGACGGAGCGTCGTCGATGCGTTATATTTCATACAAATTGAAGGGCATGCCACACGGTCCGTTGTGGCGACGCGCTTCACGAACCGCAACGCGTGCGCAACGGACTTGTAGCTGAGAGACGAAGCGGGGGGAGTGGTGCAGCGCTCCGACCAACGCTTGGACAAGGCAGCGCGTTGCGACGATGCATCGGATCGTGTGGCACCCATTCCGTCGAGCACTTGCGGTGAGTCATCGCAACGCAGTGCAATGCGCCCGTGTGGCATCACCCGGTCTTGTTATCGCAACGTACTGTTCTATAGATTGTGTCTTATGTTCCATGATTATTGTTATAACATTTATTTTAGTTTACTTTCTACTATTATTCTATGCATGCCATGGCAACTTGTAGTAATTAAAACAGCACCATAGCAAGAACATAATTATTTGTAAAACATATTTTTCTTGGTGTATGTTTTGTAAGTTGTCCTTAATAAATAAATAAATAAATGGTGTTTTCAAAAATTGTCCAGTAGCCCGGTCAAAACGGTTAAAAGTTTTTGATTCTATTCTGTATATTTTGCAATAAGATCGTATATTAATGTAATTGTGTGAACTAGGTTTTATAATGACCATAGACAAAAACACTATTTACACAAACATGCATTTTTCAAACGAACTTGCAGAGAGTACTTCTTTGTTACAATAATACCTTTTGCGATAAAAATGATATTAAAATCCGTTTTCATTGAGGGATTAATAAATAAATGAATCAAAAATATTTTGTGGTTACCCAATTTGGAACGCGTCCATTCACGTGAACCATAGATTTAGTATATACGTGAACGCATGATAACCAGTGCTGCTCCTAGCGGCAATACTGGGAACTAATTCACTGAATCGGCTAGCATCGGCATTTTGTCGGGTCAGTCACGCCTAGACTCGTTCGAAAAGCGAAACCAAATCATTTCACGGCGATGTACGAAGACTGATGCTCTTGTCGTGGACTCCTTGTGCAAACGGGATATTTTAGTAATTGAAACGGGCTTTAGTACTCGACAGAGGTATTTTTATAAGTATAATGTTGTGATTTAGGCCGTCGTTTGTGGTGTTTAGTGATTTCGTTACTTATAAGTGAGATTTATACAAAGAAAGAATACTGTGTGAAGTGGTGCAATAGTGTTACTCCGCTGTTGGATCCTGGATTTCAAAGGATTGTTTCGATAAATTCAAGAGATATATAATATTGAGGTATGTTTTAGTGTTAAGATATGTTTTCTACGTTTTAAGAGCGGAACGCGTGGCGTTTTATTGGAATGGCTACCGTTTATCGACTCGGTGGCGTGCGCGTTAATGGCTGACTTTTTCTTCGTTCCGTTCGCCGTGAAAAGAATGGGTACAAAATACAGAGGTGACCTTAATTCAGAGGGATTAGTGTTCGAAATAAAAGAGTGACGGTAATGATGTGTACATTTTGTGTTGATGCTGCGTAGGTGGCGTGTTAGGGACGTGGGTGGCTGTAGGGAATGCAGACCGCGTAGCATCGATGCCTGACCGGTTGCTGACGGCCAGAGAATATTTTCTTAACTTTGAAATTGTTTTCTTAGTTCTTCACTCCAGTTGACACACAACACTTCTGTAAGTTGGTTATCCTTATGTCGTTTTGCCGTGATTACGAAAGACTTCCTGCAAAAAACTGTTGCTCACAAAATTGTTCGACTTTCGGTGTAAATAATGAGTCATCGGTGGTGTCATCACATGGTTGCCTGATAACAATTTATCTATGCTAGTAACTCATTCATAGTTTTCCGATAATTAGGCGTGGGTTGAAGCAGGCATTTTCCTCGTATATATGTTCTAAAACTAGTCCTTATATGGCATAATATATTGGATCTATCCATGCCAAAAATTATAATTTTTACAAATTGATATTTTATTTATTTATTTATTTTCACACTCTAATCGACGATTCATAAATACTTGATACAAGTTTACATGAATAAAGAATATTTTGATTTTGATTTATTTATTTAAAAAAATAAATAAATAAAATATCAATTTGTATCAATTTGTAAATTTGTAAAAATAAATAAATAAAATATCAATTTGTAGATATTGATAATTTTTAAGTATTACTCAGTAACAATTACTGGCACTAAAATAATAAATATGGTTAATTATAACAGGAACAGAAAAGAAACAGGAATGTGAATAATTGTGCACAATTAAAGCATGTTGAAAATTTTCCTCTCGATAAAATTTTATTTCAATTAATAATTATAAAATCAAAGGCTTTCTGATATCAATATTTTTCATTGCTCATACAAGTAGATGTTTTATTAAAATTTAAATAAAATAAAGCTTGTGTTTCTGAAAAATGGGATTCTGTGGAATGTGTTTTTAGATGCAGATAGGTACAACTCTTAAAAATGTAGTTTGCCCCCATGTTATTATGGGTATTTATAAAAAAACTATTGAGTGTTTAGCCTACTGTTATAAAATTCCAAGTCAATCAATAAATTACATTTTCAATCCTACTAATTTTATTTCACAATAAATACAAAGTTAAAATTGTCTTTCTAAAATTCTTTTAAATGGTACTGCTGCCATAACTTACGAAAGTTATTATCTTTACAGTTGAGTGAGGTATTATTTAAATTTTTTTTATAATACAATTTTATTGTTAATATTACAGTATTTCAATGAGATATAATATGCATCTTTTAAATAAGACTTAAATATCGTCGATGCGCTGACAAGTTCTATGTGATTTTTGTTAGGTTTAGGAAAACAAGAAAAAACTTGTATATTTCTGCACATATGGCATTTTTGTAATGGATAAAACACAATATGGAATTTCTTTAATTGGTTTCTATTTTTAATATCACAAATCTATCTTTACGGACACAAAGAGAATTAAACGGGGATTATTTTAAGTGCAAAATACTAAAATCAAAGAAATGCACATATGGGATTTGGCACACGCAGTGATGATATATTGTAATAAATAAATACTATGTTTTCACATTTAGGTATTCTATTTAAAGTTATGTGTATGACTTCACATTCATTGTGTGTAAATAACCATAGAATCGATAAAAATAAATGGAATCAGCTAGTACAATAAATTTATCCCAAAGGTAGGCATTTTCTTGCCATGTTGCAAATAATGATATTTAAATAAGAAGGATTTATTGAAATTGCATATTATTTAATGGTTGTATAGGTTACAATATGGTGATGATTATATGAAATATTGGACCTTGTGCCCTGTATAACTTAATTTTTTTGGAGGTTATGTTCAAAATATCCTAGTGTTGGTTTCTCATACATTTTCAGGAATTATTTTTCTTAGTTGAAATGAGTTGAAATACAAATCCATACCATAAATACCTAGTAGGTACCTACTTTCAACTTTATTCAAATCAAAAATAGATGTAGGTACAAAATCAAAAATTTCTTTATTATTGTGAACAGTATTGTTTATTCAATTAGGTACATACATATTCTGCCGCCACAAGAAGAAAAGACGTATCTAATTATTATTTTTTCAAAATTGAGTTATACCTATACATAATATTCAAAATCAGTTAAAAAAGATGTGAAAAAATATGTAGGTAACTGTTAAAAATATGCAACTTATAATAACTGCTAATATTGTGTAAAATGCTAATATTGTGTAAAATGTTAGATACCTACATCTTTTCTGGTAGGAAAGAAGAAGTTTAATGTGCAAAAGAATTTAAAAAAAAAAACTATTTGCAGAAAAAAAAATTTCATTTCATTTCTTTTCAAATTCATATAAATTCAAATTGTATTTTCAAATTCATATTGTAATATTAAGCCAATAAGTAGCAAAACAGATAAAGTATTTGATTCGGAATGAATGAAATCAATACCTATCATTCATCATAATAAAGAAAAAGTTTTTTTTTTGTTTTGATAATTAATTAACGAAATTCTATGAAAGTGCCTATTAAAATACTCAATAACATGCAATCTATTCCACTGGTTTATCTGTGGCAAATTAATTTAGTTTTATTTGCTGTGAAGTAACTATTGCGGTTTTCACAGACTTTCTCTACAGAATTTCTTGTAGATATTTTTCACAAAATCTCTTTAAACCTGATGTTTAAGAATTGGAAACAATTTTCTATTTGGATAATCTTAAATTAAAAATATCCATTAGGATTAATTGATTGAAAAGAAATTCTTTACTACTAAAGGTTTTGAAAGTTATGCCTTGTTAAGAAGATTCATTTACTTTTTAAGGGGCCCTAAATTCAGATTCGGTCCATAGTGGAGGCTTAAATTTAAGTTTTTCTTGTTCCAGGTCTCAATACAAGCTCCGACCACTGCACCCACATTATGAGAGTGCGCCTTACTTACTTATGATCTACAAATAGTTGAAACAAATTTACTTCAAGTCCGTGATAAACTCCAACATGTCTATTCTGTAAGTATTTTTGATGTCTCAGTCTATCGATGTGTTTAGTTTCTCCAATGTATTTTGTTTTATCGTTGCGCTACCACGTTCACTCCCTCGTTACGAACAGCATGCCAAGTTATTATTTTTTTATTCCCTTTTTGATGATGCTGAGGCTTTCGTCGGCGTGTGACTTTATCAGTGCACTGACCGCGTCGAGGTCGCCGGTGATCGATCTTTCCACGTACTAACCTATTTTTGATAGGTATTTTAATGATTGATTGTTTGCAAATGTTATCTACAACTTGGCAAAAGTCGATGCATAACATTAATCAAACTTGTTTTTATTACTCAACAATCTTATGGACACAGGTTATTTATTATTGCTTGCATAAATATAAATGTAAAATACGTTGGTACTGATATCGCTTATCTGGAAAGACCGTCACTGCGCGTCGTCGCTTCAGCTCGCGAATTCGCTCCGATCGCACTGGACCTCTCCAAGCCATAGCGTGTACTCGTGCGCACCGCGTATCGTCGTAAAGTTCGAATCGAATTCGGTGAAAACCGGCGTTAGGCTTTGTAATAGGATCCACCGGATAGCATAGGATTCGATAGGCGATTAGCAGGCGGCGGAACGGTGCGGTGCGATGGGATCGAAGTGTCGACGGCGCGCGCGGCCGGTCCAAGGCCGCACGGCGGGCGCGGACAGTGCGCCTGAGTGGGTGTCTCGCGTTCCAGATGCAAGCAGCGGACGGGTCCTCGTGGCGCGGCGAGCGGGCGGTGGCGCGCGCGGTAGAGTGCCGGCCACATGCCCTCGCGCCATGTGGCGCGTGCTGCTGGCCCTGGGGGCCGCGTGCGCCGCCGCGCGCGCCTCGCAGGACGTGGTGCGCACCTTCACCGACCCCGTGTCGGCGCCGACCTCCCAGTTCGACCACCTAGTCGTCGATCGCAACACCGGCCGAGTCTACATCGGCGGTGTCAACAGAATCTACCAACTCTCCCCCGATCTGGAAGTCGCCCAGTCGATACTCACCGGTCCGGTCAACGACTCCGCTTTCTGCACCTTCGACTGCCCTGCGAACTTCGTGAAGAAACCTACGGACAATGTGAACAAAGCCCTCGTAATAGACTACGCTACGAGTCGTCTCATCACTTGCGGTTCAGTGTTGCAGGGATTGTGTTCGGTGCGAAATTTGAATAACATTTCCCATGATGTGCGTGAAGTGAGAGAACCGGTGGTGGCCAATAATGCTACGGCATCGACAGTTGCATTTATTGCGCCAGGACCGCCTAATCCGCCTATGACACAGGTCATGTACGTGGGAGTAACGTTTACAGGGAATTCTCCTTATCGTTCCGAAGTTCCTACAGTGAGTAGTCGGTCCCTTGAAGATGATCGTCTCTTCATGATAGCACGTACAGCGGTCACTACCGGTACAAGAATGTTTGTCAATTCATTATCTCGAGAACGATATCCTATAAACTATGTTTACGGCTTTAGCTCAGAAGGATTCAGCTATTTCTTAACTACTCAGTTGCGAGGAGTGGGTTCCGATACGTACTACAGTAAATTGGTTCGTGTTTGTCATGACGACGAAAACTATTATTCGTATACTGAAATTCCTATGTCTTGTACTGGAGAAGGAGGAGGTAACTTTGGTTACAATCTTGTGCAAGCAGCATTTGTCGGAAAAGCTGGATCAGTACTTGCCGGAGAACTGGGGATAACTGCTCAACACGATGTGCTTTTTGCTGCATTTAGTCAAAGTGAATCGATAAATACCAACACTCCTTCTGATCTGTCAGCCCTATGTGTGTATTCGCTCAAAGCTATCCGCCGCAAATTCATGCAGAATATCAAGACATGCTTTAGTGGAAATGGGTCTCGAGGCCTAGATTTCATTTCGCCTTCACATGCTTGTATCGGAACAAAATTGCAATCGATTAGTGAAGATTTTTGTGGCTTAGATGTTAATACGCCTTTGGGTGGTGAACAACCAGTAGAAGCTGTACCTGTTGCTGTTTTCAAAAAGAGACTTACAGCAGTAGCAGCTACCGCCACTGGAGATTACACAGTAGTATTTGCGGGCACTGCTCAGGGCCATCTGAAGAAGATTGTAGTAGAGAGTGCGACGTCAGCTTTTGAATACGGAGACATTGTTGTTGACGAGGGCTCACCAGTGAACAAAGACTTGTCGTTTGATACTCAACAGATGCATTTATACGTAATGACGGAACGCAAAGTGTCGAAAGTGAAAGTTCAGGAGTGTAGCGTTTACAAATCATGCTTGACGTGTCTTGGCGCCAAAGACCCTTACTGTGGATGGTGTTCTCTTGAGAATAAGTGTAGTCTACGATCAGACTGTCAAGATGCAGCCAAAGATCCTCTGTATTGGATCTCATATCGCAGCGGTCGTTGCACTACCATTACTCAAGTGACGCCGAATCTATTACAACGGACGACGGCACGAACATTAGATTTGTTAATTGAAAACTTGCCTACTCTTAATGGACAATTCTTGTGTGCATTTACAGCTTTAGACCGTACTTTAATTACCAATGCTACTAGGAAACCTTACGGTGTTAATTGTACTACTCCGCGTACCGATACGCTTCCGCCGATTCCAGCCGGCCAACATCATTTCACTGCCAAGTTATCAGTGCGCACCACTCAGGGCCCCGATTTTGTAGCGACTAATTTTACATTTTTTGACTGCAACACTTACAGCTCATGTACTCAGTGCGTTAGTTCTTCCTTCCCTTGTGATTGGTGTGTCGACGGCCATCGTTGTACACACGATACTGCTGAAAACTGTAGAAATGATATTTTAGTAACTGGTGTTAGTAGAATCGGCCCTAGCTACCGTTCAGGTCCTGGTTTCTGTCCCACTATAAATTCAACGTCTGACGGCACTAATGAAATTCTAGTACCATCCGGTGTGAAGAAAGCCATTAAAGTTAAAGTCCATATAATCGGCCAATTTATAGTCCAGACTAGGTTCGTATGTCAATTCAATATAGAAGGTCGTGTAACGCACGTAAATGCTCAACTCCTTGCCGATACTATTTATTGCGAAGCAGTCGAGTTTACTTATACGTCGCGTGCTCCCAATATTACTGCGTCGTTTGCCGTTATATGGGGTGGATCCAAACCTCTGGATAATCCCGATAATACTCACATTCTCATTTATCGTTGTAACGATATGGCTGATAACTGCGGTATGTGTTTAGCGCTTCCTGAAAAGTTTGGGTGTGGTTGGTGTCAAGGGTCCGATCGTTGCGAGGTCCAGGAACAGTGTGGAGCTCCTAGTGTGTGGTTAAATCGTACTCAGACTTGCCCAAATCCAGAAATACACTCTTTTAGACCCCAGTTAGGTCCTTGGGACGGAGGCACCAATATAACTATTGAAGGTATCAATCTAGGTCGTAATATATCAGATATTTATAACGGTGTCACTATAGCAGGAATTAAATGTCAGCCGATAATAGAGTTGTATGTTAAAACAAGGCGTATTGTTTGCACTGTTGATGGGCCGGGAGAAGAGGTACCTCGAGATGGCCCCGTGGTCGTCAGGGTTGCCGATTACCGCGGAGAATCAAAGCATCACTATGCGTTCGTGAATCCGAAAATAAACTCTATCCAACCTAAATACGGTCCACAATCCGGGGGAACTAAGCTTCGAATTACGGGTGAATATCTGAACGCTGGAAGTAATATTCAAGCATTTATTGACGATTTGCCGTGCGCTATTTTGTCTGTGTCGCATGAAGAGGCTATTTGCCGAACCAGTCATTCTTACCAGTTGAAATTGGGAACATTACGAATGCGTTTTGATAACGGCATGCGTACTTTAGAACGTGAAAAGTTTGAGTACATAGAAGACCCTGTAGTTGTTTCGGCCGAATCTGGCCCTCCTCTTATGTCGCAACGTAAACAACCTAAAGGTATTCCATCCGGTGGTATAAACATTAAAGTAATAGGTCGTAATTTCCATTCAATACAGTTCCCACAAATATACGTTTATCACGACAACCGCCCATACATAGCCCCTTGTCACAGGCTCGATTTCCAAACTCAACTTATATGTGAATCTCCTGGTATAGAGAGTGCTGGTTTGAATCTTGACATGGATAGACCTCTTGAATTAGAATACGGTTTCAATATGGACGATGTACTGAGTGTACAAAACCTCACCTCTAAGACTGGTGACGCATTTTTGCTATATCCTGATCCCTTCTATGAGAAATTTGATGAGGACGTGAAGTATTATAAGTCTGAATATTTAACTATTAATGGACAAAATTTAGATAGGGCATGTACGGAGCAGGATGTGGAAGTGTATATAGGCAAGAGTTTATGTAATGTAACCTCTCTTTCGAGACACCAATTGACTTGTCGGCCTCCGTCGCGAGATGAGCTGCCGGACGGCGTTGACACACCGGAGGTGGTGGTCAAAGTAGGCCGCGCCCTCACGTTCAAGATAGGGAAACTATCTTATTCGTCTCAGGCCGGCCTGCAGGCTGCTATTGGCAAGCCAGTATTATTCGGCGTTATTGCCAGTATAGTGATACTCATTTTAGTGTTTGTCGTTTTTCTAGTTATGTATAGGAGAAAATCAACTGAAAATATTAGGGTATTAAAAAATATGCAAGAGCAAATGGATATTCTAGAATTAAGGGTCGCTGCCGAGTGTAAGGAGGCGTTTGCCGAGTTGCAAACTGAGATGACAGATTTGACAGGAGACGTAACTGGCGGTATTCCGTTCCTGGATTACCGCACTTACGCTATGAAAATATTGTTCCCCAACATTGACGACCATGCCGTCCTACAGTGGGAACGTCCAGAGCTTATTAGAAAAGACAAGGGTCTCAGATTGTTTGGACAACTCATTATGAACAAAACATTCCTTTTATTATTTATTCGTACTTTAGAAAGCAACAGATATTTCTCTATGCGCGATCGAGTTAATGTAGCTTCACTTATTATGGTAACTTTACAGAGTAAAATGGAGTATTGTACTGATGTATTAAAGACATTGCTAGCAGAGTTGATAGAGAAGTGTATGGAGGGTAAAAGTCATCCGAAATTATTGTTGAGGCGAACTGAAAGCGTTGCCGAGAAAATGTTAAGCGCTTGGTTTACTTTCCTATTGTACAAATTCCTACGCGAGTGCGCTGGCGAACCGCTTTATCTTTTGTTTAGGTCGATGAAAGGTCAGGTAGACAAAGGCCCTGTGGACGCAATAACCTCCGAGGCGCGATATTCTCTCAGCGAGGAGAAACTCATTAGGCAGTCGATCGATTTTAAACCAATTTCAGTTAGCGTATCAATATCACAACAAACCATTTTCGTTAGTGGTTTAGAGGCTACTACAGAGAACGTGCATGTAAAAGTTCTCGACTGTGATACGATAAGTCAGGTAAAGGAAAAATGTTTGGATGCTATTTACCGCGCTACCCCGTATTCCCAAAGACCTAGTCGTGACGACCTTGACTTGGAATGGCGCACTGGCGCGTGTGGTCGATTAATTCTATATGACGAGGATAGCACTACTAAATGCGAGGGCGAATGGCGAAAGCTCAATACACTAAATCACTATCGCGTACCAGACGGCGCTTGTCTCAGCCTCGTGGCTAAGCAGAGCTCGGTTTACAATCTCTCCAATATGGAGAAGAACGATAAATCCCATACTTATGAGACTCTAAATCGCGGTAAATACGGTTCGGCTAGTCCACCGGCGAGTCCTCTCAAATACGATCACGGCGGGGCGTTCAAGTATTGGCATCTCGTTAGGCACCACGACGGTGACGCGCATAAGGAGGGAGAGCGTGGCAATAAAATGGTATCAGAAATATATCTTACGCGACTTCTCGCCACTAAAGGCACGCTGCAAAAGTTTGTCGATGATTTATTCGAAACTATTTTTAGCACTGCGCATCGCGGCTCCGCTCTACCTCTAGCTATAAAATACATGTTCGATTTCCTTGACGATCAAGCGCTACAACACACAATCTCCGATCCCGAGGTAGTTCACACTTGGAAGAGCAATTCCCTTCCGCTGCGCTTCTGGGTTAATCTGATTAAGAATCCTAACTTTGTATTCGATGTTCACAAGTCTAATACGGTAGATTCCTGCTTGTCTGTTATCGCGCAAACGTTTATGGACTCTTGCTCGACGTCCGATCACATTCTCGGTAAAGATTCGCCTTCGTCTAAGCTTCTGTACGCGAAAGATATTCCGGTTTACAAAGAGTGGGTAGAACGTTACTATGCTGATATAAAGCTGATGCCGGCAATATCCGACCAGGACATGAACGCGATGCTAGCGGAGGAATCGCGCCTCCACACTAAGGAGTTCAATACGAACTGCGCGCTGAATGAGCTGTACTCGTACGCCGTCAAGTACAACGAGCAGCTCATGGTGACGCTCGAGGAGGACGAGTTCTCGCAGAAGCAGAGGCTCGCCTTCCGCCTCGAGCAGGTCCACAGCCTCATGACGCACGACTATAACGTGTGATCTGCTGCATCGAGGCACGTGACACCGACCCCACCGCCCTGTATATAAAGCCCTCGCACATATCTCTGCCGGCAATTTTTGTATATATTAGATAGTGTACAGTCTTAATATTGTAATTTTGTATAATTTCAGCGATCTGATTTTTTTTAATTTTATATAAATGAATTTTGTATTGATTTTACACGACGAACTCGGCCGGCCTCGGTCGTGCCACAGTATGCATCGTAAACTAAAATTGTGTATGTCTGTCTATGTGTGCTCGCGTCGTACGAGTTAATGTTACGTCGATCGGTGTAAAATGTGTGTCGCAAAAGAAAACGCATGTGAGCTCGTCGGCGAGCGACGAGTATCGCTCGCCGACGGGCGATTTTTAAATTTGTACTCGCAATCTACTCGAAATAACCGAAAGTGAACCAGTGAACAATTCCATTAATAAATATCGTCGAATGTACTTGTTGTGTTTGATTGTGAACGACGGCGCAGCGCCATGTCCGCGCACGACGAAAGCCCCCGTGTCAGGCAGCTGTCGGCAGGGAGAACGCGGTACGGTGCCATCTCGCCTCTCGCTAGCTCACGGAACCCCCCCGGTCGGTCACTCGGTGTTAGCACTCATCATTCATGTCACACATCATCGTGTTTGTGGTTCGTTTGCCTGGCCTTGAGGGTTTCGTGGGCGCAGGTCGTTTGGCGAGAAGGTCAAAGATGAACCGACGCGGCCCTGCTGTTTCAGTCGGTACGTGCGGATCGTGGCCCGAACGACACTCGTGATCGTGAACAACATATACTGCATCCCCGCTTACGTCGTGTGGATGATGGCGCTGCGCCTCGTGAGACCCTTGTACGCCCCTCTCTATTGGAAGATCGAAGGACTCATGTATCACTGGCTGTTGGCGATGGTGTCCATGTGGTCCTGGGCTGCGGGATATGAACGTAAGTCCTTTCCTACTTCGGAGGCGTGCCATGACTCACTACACTGCGGATTAGGCATATTCTTTTAAGACATAACAACTACACATGCGTTCAGCTGTGAACAGCATAATTAATGTATTGTGTTGCGTTTCACAATTCTGATTGCGTTTATGATAAGCAAAACAGCGTCTATGGAGTGCATCTATGTTAACTTTTACCATTGTTCTTTTTATGCTATAATTTGTAACGTTTACTTTTACATGATAATTCCTTGTCAGCATGGCGCGTCTCCAAATTTTACATTTGAACATTTTTTGGATGGCATCGCTTTTATGGATATGAAAAAAGGGGAAAAATTTGATCTTTATTAGAGCACGAAACGAATTATAATATTTTTTAGAAAAGAATTATCTTTACGTAAGTATCTACACCTGCATAAATGTGAATTCGGCGTATTGCATTCTGCAGTATGAATCAAGCGAACTGACCCATAAAGGACTAGTTGAAGGTAAGTACCAATCATTTAATGATTGGAATTTAATGCATTGGAATGTTAAAATACGGAATCATTCATTAATCGGTCGTTAACATTCTACTTAAAATACACATTCCACATTTCGATAGCTACATATCAGGAACCAGTTGTGACTTGGTTTTTTAAAATCAATAATGTTTTGTCGGGGTTTCCTTGAATTAATAATTTGCAAGTAGCATTAGTATTAAAATTGATACACGACATACTTTTTTAGAAAACGTTTTTGCATGCTACATTATGTAAGGATTTCTTAATATGGTAGCAAAATAAATTTCATTCGAATCCTGAACTCAACTTAAACCAGTACTTATGTACTGGTTTAAGTTTAATATACTCCATCCATACACACAATATGGCTTGATTAACTCAAGTTATTTCTATAGAAAAAACCTATTTCATAATTCTTTGAAGTTTTTCTTTATGCTGACGTAGAACTACTAACTCACTATTTTTTGTCAGATTTTTAACAGACTACTTACTTAAAACTGCCAACTTTAATATTTACTTGAGATATTTACTTCAGATACAATGTGGAACGCGCATTTTATCAAATTTTTTTATCAGTATATCTTGCAAAAAAATATCAGAGTTACTGTAAGTGATATCAGCCTATTATATGTAGATAGTTTTTTACACATTGATGTCAGTCGATTAGACGTTTAAAGCAATGATATTATAATAAAAAATTGGTTTAAAGTCCTATATATTTTTCTATGATGTTTAATTAGTTTTAGACATGAGTCTTAGAAACCTACGTACCATCTTGTGTTCATTACTTACTAATACAAACGCAGGGTTATTACGAGTAAGGAAACGATTACTCATCATATTTACCTGGCCTTCTTATGATCAGTCATCTTGTAACTGTACAATTTCCGGTAAAAAAAGTAAAAGATTGCAAGTCTTTGCATGTAATAGAAGTAGTTCTAAAGTTCGATACTGAATCCCAAAACCAATGTGAAATCCTATTGTTTGGACGAGCGCGTCAAAACATGTTAATGACGAAGTCCCTAATGACAAAGCGAATTACCGATCTGATTTGCAGATACAGCCATTGCGCAAGCGTCTAAATTAGATTTCGTGTGTGTCAGTAATTGATTTTCGTACCAAATCCGTCAATGGAACAATAGTCTTTCGACACTGTTACGTGGCTGCGATCGAATTCGAGACCGGTCGCGCAGTGTAAGCTGTATTGACCTTAGCGAGCGTAGTTTATGCCGCCCGGGCCGCGGAGGACGGTCGATGACCGCCGATCGCTCCCTCCCTACCGACGCTAGGAATGCCGCCCCCCCACTCGTCATGTCACGTTGCATTTCGAGTGGCGAATTTGCATGTTGCCGCGGCCTCGCACACATCCGATCGCTGAATGCTTCGACGTTTTATCCCGCGTGGTTCACGGTGAAAGCGCGTGAAAGTACCATCGGCGGTACATTTTTCGCCTGAATTGGACGCGGTTTGCCGGTTCACATCGTTATCTCGCAACAGCCGAAACATTGCGTGTCAAAATATAGATCTCATTCGACATGTATCATCGAAACAGCAAATGACTCATGTAATTATATTTGAAAAGTTAGGTATTATTGTAAACATTAATTTGCTCTATGATATTAACGTTTCATTAGTCTCTTGAGCGTAGTTTAGTTGGCTCTTAGTTCGAAAGTAACATTATTCATGAAACATGGTTTAACAGTGTCTCTAACGCGATTAACAAATAAATTCACCTTTTATGAAACTACTACTACGACGATTTAAATCTATTTACATTTTATTTCAATAACCTTGTACAGTCAAAAGCACGTCAGACGTAACACTTTGGACTTTGTACCGCTCTTATGTCGGGGGCATAAGCGCTATTATCGAACTACAAGTGTATACCGTGATGTGCTGTTGACTGTACCTTGGCCTGATTAACGGACCAATTATTTTTATTTATAATACACAGCCATAAATGGAAACTGACCTTTTTCGTAACTCCTTACGGAAATAATTTGTTAGATCTTGTTTTGCTTTATTTTTAGGCAAATGTCTAATCATACTGTATAATCTCCTTTAACCTTAAAAATAGTGAATACTACTCTTACAAAGAACTTATTACAAACAAATGTAACCGTCTCTCTGTGCGACGACGGGCAGATTTCATTAGTTTATTTACTTTCATAAACCGTCCTTTATATTTATTTTAATGTTCTCTCTGTAGACATTATTAAAACATGACTCAAGATGCTATTCACTCCTGTAATTCTAGATGTAACCTTGCAGGCAGAACAGGTTTAGGCCCTCCCAAGTTCTCTGGAGCATTCAGCGCCATTCTCGACAGCTCTGTCGCCCTCGTCGCATGAAACACAACACCTTTATTCAACAACGAAACATAATACACCACGAACTCAGCTAACAATATCAATATCGTTGAATTTCTGATCACGCGCCGAAGAATTAACATTGAAAGACGAAACGCGCTTAACTGAAATATATTCCGATCCACCTACGTGGTCATTATTTCTGATTGCGACATGCCTCAGTGTTATGAAGTCCTTTGTTACTCCACATCCTCCGATTGTCGGGGCCGGGAGTCAAATTGGGACCTTCCTGCGGTTGAGTGGACACGCTGAGTCTCGTTTGTAATTGCAGATGCTCTGTACACCTTCCAGAGAACGTTTATTGAGGCGGTCAGATGTTCTGAGGATAGCAGCTGTCGCTCGTCTAATTGATAATTAAGTTTTACATGCAAAGTTGATTCAACGTCTCGCATTTGCTAGCACTGGAAAAACAGGTTTGGTCTGAGTTTGATAACCAGATCACTATTTCATAAGTGAGTAGTTTTTGATGATTACGAAAAAGGGTTTATAATCTGTATGCACAAGCTTGTACTTTTTCCATAGTTCCGATGGAGGGGAATTAAAAACGGGTTGCACCGCCTCCTACGTTCTCAAGTTGTTCATTCACAGCGATTTGGATGCATATTTTTTCCGATATGACTCATGTTACTTCCACAGAGCTATGTAGGTATTGTTCATTGATTGTGTTTGAGAAGTTAATAATACCAATAATATGCGATGATTCATTTTCCGGTCTGTTTCTTAGCGTTTACGGATACGATGTTTTTAAAACTGGTTAAGTTTCCTGGGCGAAGTGGATTGATCACCTGTTAGCCAACATGGCTAGTAATTGTAACATGTTGCCTAAGTAATGAAAAACACGCCTTATGAACCGTTTAATATTGCTATTGCTCACAGCTGGTAGTAGTTACCTATTCGTTTCAAAAGATCATGGACGCAATGACAATAACGTAAGTGGTGTTGCATTTTATAGCTATCATTTTGTAAAGAAGATAAACAAAGCAATTTGAGCATTAAACTACAAACGTAGTAAATACATTGTTTGAAGGCAAAAACAGATATTGTGCAGATCAGGATTGGCAAATGTTCAAAACCGAATGACATCAGAGTGACTGTTTAAATTGTACAAAAACGCACATTTTCTAGGGTAACCCAGAACTTTGCGACATTATTTTGTTTTTACTGACCTATTTACATTAAATTTTAACCTACGATATTTATGCACATATTTTCAGCGCCCAGCGTTACAACGACAAAGTTGTTATGCAATCTCTAAATTGTATTTCATGAATTATTGAAACGCTCACCCGAGTGAACCGTCTAAATCATTCTGAAAGGTTTCTTCGAGGCACTAACGTGTGCTACACTACCTACCGTCTTATCTTGCTCAACAGTTACATTTGAAATTGAGATAGTATCGGGATTTGTTGTTTCCGTTTTAGAAATGTAGATAGGCATCCTGGCGCGTCCTCGTTTGAAACAGTAATTCTGCGATGCAAGGACGGCTTCCATGGGATCCGATTAGTTCGAGTGGTGGTATTACGGCTGTAAGTATATCGCCACATGCCCGCAACATTACCGCGCTTGGACCGCCATGTTGCGGGTACGGGCCGGCTGCCGACTGCCGACTATGTACTTGTGTGTTCGAAACAAAGAACTGGTTTGTGCTAGCGCCCAACTGCGGTTTTACACACTATCCTTCAACGAGAATAAAGTATTGCTAATTTTAGAATTAATGCGTCAATCGAGTTCGCAATTGGTAGCAGTAACTTGAACGAGACTTAAACGTAAGATCGAAAGCTAGATAAGGCTCGGCTGATTGCTGTAATTGTCGTTTCTGTCTTTAGTTCACAAACAACTATTGAGACAAGATACACATGAGAAATTCAGGAAATGATTCGAGCGTGTAACACTCAAGAAATCTATCTAAAGATGTATCTGAATTTGAATTGTCAGTCGTATTGTGCAAGAACAGAGTTCATATTAGCATACGCCGACCTCGTGTCGAGCTGCAAACAAATAAACATGTGCGTACATTAGTTTACCACAAAAGCAGTAGAGCAGAGCGCAAACTCTTGCAATAAAACCACATTGGTGTTGTATTGTGGTCTGCCCAACTTTCTCGCCAATCTCAGCCAGGCAATATGTGTGTGCGTGAGCAAGTATCCATCGTGTGTTCGTGTGCACCAATGTTTGCGGGCTTAGCAGCCGAAGCATTGGCTTGTCAATGTAACTGAGCTATGTCGAATCATATTTTTCTTCTACCACGCCGACCGAGCGACAGTCTAAAAATAAATTAATTTTATCTCCGCACGTTTCTGAGGACACGTGTCGGATTCCAAGCTGAGTTGCATCTCTTTTGTGTTTTAGACATTTTATTGCGTGAGTAAATCATTGAATCGTTTATTTACTGATATTACTCACACTTTATAAGCAGACACAGAGAAAGGATTATAATTGGAGGAGACTGAATCATAACGTCCTGAAAGTCGACAAAAATACAGATGATTAATTCAATGTTGTTTGAATGTTTTAAGTACGGGCAGAAAATCATATTTGTATCGAATCGAAAGTGTAATAAGTATTTGTTGAAATAGAAACACAAGTCAACAGTAACATTGCACAGGTACTGAGTGTAAATCAACATTGAGAGCATTTCAAAGCGATACAAAGTTTTCACGCTCATTCGTCGTGTTTGCTTACGATCTTGTGTAAGAGTTCCTTTTGACCTTTCCTATTTTAGAATCACCTTAAGCAGAGTTAGTTCTCTAGCATTCAGCTGTTACGTGTTATAATTAGTGTCAGTTTGTTTATTATTTAGAACGCCAGGAATGGTCTGGTCTGGTGCATGTCTCCGTTTGCGCCTGCGCGCCGAACTCGTTAAGCTCGTGGTGATAACTGTTGTATAAATAACCCTCCCTTAGTTCAGAATTTTGTTTGCTTAGTTTTAAAATAATTTCCAGTTCTGACAAAGAACAGATCAGTTAAAAACTTTAACTACTATTCTAAGTAACAGTTTTCTGATTGATCTTTGATTTATGAGAATTAGAATTCCATAGTGTATGCAATAAGAATAGAATATAATATAATGTACAGCTACGAGTATATAGCTATGTTCCGGAAATGTGATTGCAGTTCACTTGTAATTTATTTATTTATTTATATAATCAAAGGTTTTTAGTTGCTAAAATATTTAATATTGACACTACTTAAGACTACAGCTGCCCAAACAAACAATACTAAAATCTGTACATAATAAAAAGTTTAAATTTAATTAAAAATAATCTATGAGAACCTTTTTTGTCTATAATGTCAGTTGAAAGTATTCAAAATTAATTCATTCAGTCTCAAGGGTGACTGTGAGAGACAAAACCGGTTCTCATTTTGGGAATGCGATCCTTAAACGTTATTCTTGTTTTTTTTATCAATGACATGTGACGATGAGTGTTTTACCCGGAATCCTGTTGGACCAGACAGTGATGATTGATGGCAGCCATCTTGCACCATCGGCAGCCATGATAATGAAACTTCTAAAGGGATCCCTTGTTTATATTCCGTTTCGGGATCGTTTAATTGACGCATCAGTTGCTGGATTTCAACAGCTCGTTATGTTATTTCAAGGACTAAATAAACGATTATGAGGATTAATGCTTTAAGCGAATCGATTAGGAATTGGTGTAAATATTGGCTATAGTGCCTTTCGTAGTGACCTGACTAGAATAGCTCCAGGACTTTGGGTCATTCATTTCCTACCTATTAGGATCGTAATGATTGTTTTTAAGCATAAATAGTTGTAGTTCAACTTACAATACATGCACATTAAAATTTTTGAGGCTATTCATTATCCAAATATCCATCCTGTTTATACTCTGGATTAAAAGTATTCGTTAAAGTCAATAGTCAAGTTAAGTCGTCGGAAGGCTAGTTAAGCTAGTTCGTTGGTATAGAGAACCGCTATTCTTCTCAGGCGGTCGTTGGCGACGAAGGACCAGAAAGAATGACTTCCAAGGAAGTTGTCATCTTATCCTATTATACCTTACGCATTCCTACTAAGTTTAGTTCCTATATGAAGCAACGTGACCACTAATGATGCCATGGCTGATAAGGTCAGGCGTGCGTTTACTTCGAAACCTTTTTTCTGCCCGTAAAAGACCATAGTATCTACCTGTCTTTGTACGTAGGGACACGATTTCTCATGGTGCGTCTATGCTTACGAAGCGAGCACGAGCGGCGCACGAGCGGAGCACGAGTCGAACCGTTCTGCTCGCGTGACAAGTGTGGACGCACAACGAGCCTGCCACGAGCCTACGACGATCTCTCCTCGAACATAGTTTCAGCCTAAATATCGAAAAACCGGCACGCGGTGCGAGACAAAAAATTGTGTAGTTCTATCTCTTTCTTTTACGTGGTCTATCCGTATCGCCCTCTTTTTCTTGTGTGAATGCGATAGATACTATCAATTTGTATGCAATTTGTCTATAGTTTTCTCTGTCTACGGGCGGAGCACAGTCGAGCACGAAACGAATGCTCGAAGCGCGCTCGTTCGAGGCTCCAAGTCCGTCCACAGTACACGAATTTTGGATCGGCTCGTGCTCCGCTCGTGCGCCGCTCGTGTTCGCTTCGTAAGCATAGACGCACCATCAGATGGAAACGTGCACGGACTTGATCGTACGCCCTCTCTGTCGTTTCCGGTAGGTGTGAGAGAGACCGACGCAGCGGTGTTGTTCATAACGGAATGAACATAATGGTATGCCACAAACAAGAAATAATTGGCGGGCTTTTTTATGTCTACTTTGTAATAGTTGCGTGTACTAAATTATTCGACGGTAGTAGACGTAATGCTCACAGAGTTATGAGCAATTTTGACGTTAGTAATTGCTCAATTGAATAAATAATTTGTTGTAAAAGTTTTAAAGTAATTGTGTTAAATGATATTTCCACGTGTCATTTTTGGTTTTGTTGCGTATCTCATCTAAAAGTCAAAGGCAAGGTTGACTTGTGGCTACTGAATATTGATTTAAAAGGCAAATAAATATGCTGAATGCGGTATCCGCCTTTGTCGTATTGTTTATAAACCACACATACCTCTTGTAGCGGTTTCCTTATTGTTTAGTTCAGTTTAAAAGTATTATTGTATCGAATTAATAGTTTTAAAAGTGTCTTTCCTTAAATAATCTTAATTGGAATTTCCATAACGTTTAATTTAACTTGTAGAGTAAATGAAAGCTTCTTTTTCATCATTTCCAGCCTTTCGTTGTCCATTTATGGACATAGGCCTATAATTAGATATAAGTACATAGGTATTGCATGGTGGTGCATCCATATGGATGCACCACCATGCAATACCTATGTACTTATATCATATTATATACTTATCTCATATGCACCACCAAGCATTTAATAATTTTCCTTTAAACCTTTTTCTTCTTGCATCCATATGCAAGAAGAAAATTATTAAATGCATAATAGGTAGTGCAGTGAAAACTTTCGTTTACTATTTGAAAGCTGACAAAAGTCCTAAAGGTACAATAACGCAAAACGGTAACGGTATAATTTTAAGGCGTGGGATTACGTTCTGACTTTCAGTAAGGCACCCTTTCCTTTTGAAGTGGTTAGCATAGTTTGAAAATTTAGTCTAAGCAGTAGTTAAATAACTACACGAAACCCTTAGGGCCCATTTTATTGCTTCGTCGTAACAAGTTTTAGACAGCGTTAATTAACAGATGGTTCGTGTAGAAGAATAAAGAGATAAGTGAATAAAGAAAAACTCTCAGGGATATTGTCATATTATGTTTATTTAGAAAGTAGGCAAGTAACGAATTATTTACTAACAATACGTTAGAACAACTTCATCATCATCATCATCATTTCAGCCAAACGACGTCCACTGCTGGACATAGGTCTAGAACAACTTAAATGAATATAATTAGTCGGTCGTAAGCGAAATAAGATTGAAATAAATTATTAAGGCTCTTTAAACACAGCTCTAAAAAAAAAGAAAAAGTCATCAAAACGAGGAAAAGAGACAGTAAGTACATAGAAATTAAAATATAATCCAGGAAGTCGCCGCCAAATATCATTGGTCGCAGCAATATCGCTATTATTATACAATTTACAAGTTATAAGTTAACATACTTATACATTTATATTCACAATTCATACAAAACTATTGTCGCTAGGCTTCAAGGCTTGTTGATTTTATACACTTGGCTACATAGAATATGAAGTGTATTGTTAGTAACTTATAACAATAACGGCACTGGACGCGGTAGTCTTGTTTTGTCTTCATTTGCTTACTAGTAGTCTTGTGGTACTTACCGTAAACTACGACTAGCTATGCGCCCCGGGTAAAACTGGTTTGGTAAGATGTACATAGACAATAGTTTTTGTCGAGTTATTTGATTGAGAAGTCAGCTACTAGGTATACTAAAAGCCGCGGTTTCGATTCTCGCGCAGCACAAATATGACGTGTGTATGAACACTGTATTGGTCTGCGTGTTACTATTAGAGCTACAAACTTATCTGTTCCGGTGGCCAAAACTGGAACTACGAGACATTTCAATTTTAAAAGCTGCTACAGGAAAGTGTCGCCAGTTGTTGCTCCATTTGAAACAAGGAAAACCAAACACACATTCGCAATTATCATATTAGTGGTAGTCTGAACTTTAATTACAGTTTTTACATATAAATAGAAAACTAAACCTACCTACATAGGTATTTGTATTGTATCTCGTCGAGCTTACCTCAATTGTTAAAAACAATTTGATCCATTACAGTTGAGGAAAACTCTGCGCTAACATTTAAGTTGGACGGAACGACAGACAAAGTTAGACGGTTTATTGGATAACAATAATCCAGTTTGGTGTTCTGATTGAGGTCACCGAGGTCGGTTAATACAAGTCGACTTATCGATTAAGCCTAATAAGTTAACGGTAAATGGAGATTAAAATTTAATTTTAGATTTATTGACCATTGTGACTTTAATTTATTTACTTTTGAGGGATTTTATAAAATCTTTGTGAATGTCTATTTTCTCTTTTTTCTGCTATCTTGAATTTTATGGGCTTGTTAATTGAGTAATGACTCAATTGCAAGTAGGTAATGACCTAGGTACTTGCTTTAGGTTTTCGGAAGACAAACCTACGGCGCGGCGGTGTATAATTATTCTATGGCATGTAGGCTTTAGAGATGTACTTACTTTTATTATAAATCGTCAATTTAGAACTGCGCTTTTCTCAAAACTTGTCACTTCTAGTATCTGAAGAACCGAATTCCGGCAGCCCTGTATCCAAACCAATGAGACAAGAGATCCTTCAAAAAGCTAGTGTATTCTTTTCTTACCTTAAATGCTGGCAACGCAACTGTAACATGTTCTGTGACTGTAATGCAGGTGTCCATCGAACAGCGGTAATTAGTTTTCTTACAATCAGGTTACCCATTTGTCGTTTGCTTTCCTCGATCGGACATAAACAAATAATATAATATATTAAATAAAATGACAACTAGGTTAGTTCCACGTAACGCCAATGTGTGCGTTTGTTCTAAGTTGTCTCTCTGTCTCGGTGCGTCGCCTTACGAACTTTGCGGTCTTACTTTAAAATCAAGCAAACGTTCTTACTTATTGATGCATATTGGATTAAAATACACTATATCTACAGTTTTTATGACTCATTATGCATATGTTCGATAATTTTCCTTATAACATCGCATCAGTTACTCACGTAAGGTGCATTAGATTACATAGAGATTCTTGTTGCGGAACATGACTGTGCATTTAATGACAAGATATTGGTGTTATGCTCATCGTACACATGTTATGATACTTCTATAACAAGTTATGTCGCAGTGAACAAGTTATCAAATTAAATGAATAAATATTCTTGGACATTATTCATAAATAGTGCCATCCAGTAGAGATCAGTAAGCGATATTTAACACGACCGCGGAAGGTCAATCGTAATTTCCTGGTAATTTTTTTTAACACCATGACCTTCTAGGTATTTCTGAGACTACTATGCTGGAGTCTCCCAAAGGCTAATTTTTATTCCGGAAAAGATAGAGTCCACGCAGCCAGAGCCGCGGGTGAAAGACTAGTAATTATATAAATGTACCTACCTAAACTTCTTACACACTATTATTAAATATCTTCCGTTTCTCCTCGCAAGTTGATCCGGGCTCAACTATGAATATTTCGATAAGGAATTTTATACATCTAGTAGTTCAACTCCGAAGCAATGGCCCAGGGGAAAATGCCGATGCTTATTATGCGAGATTACATCCGTGAAATCCCCGCTTTATTGCTATCGTAGTTTGTACGAAATCTAGAGTAGGTCGTAAGTATTTTATCTTCTCAAAGATATCGCTTATTGGAAACTGAGAGATAGGCAATGGAATAATACAGCTAGGAAACGTAATGCCGAATTTTTGATTAAGATGATGGTCAACCTTGATGGCTCGACATTGTTATAAGAAGGTAAAGTAGTAGTTGATGAAAGTGGCAGCTCGACGTATAAGGCAGACGTCTTCTCTCGTATGTTCAAACAAAAATAAACCAGTAAATTCCGAAGGCTTCCGCTTCAAAGGACAATCAGAAAAACAAGTGAATATCCGAGAGGAACAGAAAGTTTGAGGGACAAAATGAGTTACGTAACCACATCCTTTTGCCAGCTTCCAACGGCATCGCGAATATTCAGAGAACTTCAATAAACATGCCAGTTTTGAGGCGTCCCGAAATTTACAGCTCCTTCGTTTCAATTCATCTGCCAATTAAAAACGGATCCCAGTAACCGGATTCGGCGACCCACTCCTTCAACTTTCGAGTGGTTGGCCTTTGAATTGCTTAATTACATTCCTTATCTGCTCCACTGCTATCGTTGAAGGTTAATTGCGAGCTACGATTTATACTCTAAACGGGAATAAATTTTGAATTTCGAGAGTCGAGGTGTCGTGAAATGTCGAAGCAGACAACGCGTCATGTTTCACCTAAACAATCTATGAAACTCTTTGACAAAATTAAAATCTGGGCAGAATTTCTCCAGATTGTTTTCTTTGGATTTTCTTTATTAACATAGTATTCTATATATATCATGATCTATACGTTAATCCATGTCAATTACAGTGAAAGTTATAGAGGCTCCATTACCGAAGTCTTTGGAAACTGACCACTTAACTTCAAATCCTACTACATAATAGGTAATAGTGAACGAGGACGAACGACGAGTCAGTAAGTAGCGTCTATTCCCATTCATCACCACTGGCTTTGTCACCACTGGGGACAAATGGGAAAAATATTCCCGATTGTTGCCAGTGGTGAGTATCTATGGCAATTTACTTAAAGTTATCGTTTACTTAAAATAACGAAATAAATAGTAGATAATGCACAGGTGCACTTCTCATTTTCTCACCTTTATAACAAAGTAGGAAAACAGTCTGCGTTGACCGAAGAGAGATCAGGCACAGGACCAACGGCTTTACGTGCGAGGCATAGTGGTGTTCCACACAGTCAACTTTCAAGCTCTGAACTCAGTCACAGTACTCACAGTACTAGTGTACACAAAAATCCGACCTGTGATTTAAACCCAGGATCTCTGACGAGGCCATATCTTTAACCTTTTGAACGCCAAGCAACGCACTGGTCGTGTCCTGTACGCCAGAGCTGGCTTATTCTTTACTGTCGAATGTAAGGGAAAAAAACCAGTAAACGTTTTAGATAAAAAAATTTTTCATATTTTTAGAGGCAGGGTTTTTGTCAAGTATTAGACGTCGTTGGCGCACAGGGCCCGCAGGTGCTTGACAAGACCTACAAGCCACAGCATCACACGGAGACATTCAAAAGCCTGAAATGATACGCGAGTATATAAGTAACCAAAATCAGTGTCACATTGTGAGGGTGACTGCTGCTCATACATTACAGTTCATTGGTGTCTGACTGACCATTTGATTTGAAATTACGCGCTATTCATCAGATAAAGGCGGGTCAACCAGGTCGTTGCTCTTGCACCGAGTTCAAGTGGCACAAATAAAACAAAAATTGCTACTGTCGGCAATTTTATTACGGAAATCGACTAATTTTAGCAGCTTCCGTATCATTTACGATTATGAATGATGACTTATCACAATGATAGCAGGAACACTTTCACGACGGGTTTTTTGTCTGAAACGTATTTATAATCCAGTCGTATCACAATCCAGCGGAATCCGACATCCTGGCAGGATGCTTGTCCGGCTGTCCGCATGCATATTTACCTACAAGCGTAATCATTGATGCTTAAATATTACTGTAGGGCTGTCTTTACACTTTCTGTATGGACATTATTATAACAGAAAAAAATCAACTTGTCCAGGTATTAACACGTTGAACGCCATACGGCCCAACGGTGAGCCTAGCTTACCTTTTCATTCGAGTCAAACTAAAATTAGGAAATGATTTTCATCTCATACTATATTAAATGCCCTTAGTGTAATTAAAAGTCGTCAGTGTGCCATATCAATAAATAAAATAAATCAAAAAGCAAAGAAGCTGATTCATACGGTGATGTTTTTGTTTTATTTATGACCTGCTTCAAAACAATGAGAATATGTATTTTATTGATTAAATCATCATCATCAGCCTATTTATACGTTCCCACTGCTGGGACACAGGCCTTATCTCCATTGTGAGATAGTGTGGGCCATACTCCACCACGCTGGCCTAGTGCGATTTGGTGAAGATTTTATTGATTAAATAAATATTAGCAAATAAGAGACAAAAGGAATGAGTGATTGAGAATATAATCTATCACTTATTTCCTGTACTATTTAGCAGGTGAGATGGAGCAAGCCACATTACACGTCTTACATATCGAAAAAAATTGCTTGTTTATTTCATTAACAATGTTAGAGTGGCTGTATAAAAGATTCATGCAAAAATCCAAAGCATTAGATCTTACTCAATCCATTAGCCTCTTACATAAAAAACTGAAAACGCAATAGTCCAGGTCAAGTAACACACTAAACTTAGTGGAACCAACCCTGAATGTGACTTAAACGCGATAGCAGGATACATTAAAAAATGCCCGCAGCGATTTAGTAATCTAATTACTAACGGGCTGTTACACTGCTTGCAATGGCTGCCTAAATAATTAACACGCTAACGCCGCGCTTGTACTCTTACTTTGTCATGTTTCTGTGGTTAAACGTTTGTGTGAGAAACTAAGATTTCTTTATTAAATCTCAACTTCACTGGTAACTCATCTTAACTCTTTGACAGCTGGCCATTTTAAAACAGTACCGTACTACCCGTATCCAGTACGTGATCGGCTGTCAAAGTGTTAATACATATTATTTTCTTAATAGATTGTCATTTTTTTTTTTACTGTGGTGAATGCAAGTTGTCGGCAACACAACTCAGTCGAGGGTAATGTGGTAGGCCTTACCAGGTACGGTAATGTGGGTACCCCCACACAGGAGGCAAGTATGAATCTCTCTTCGGCTGTGTCAGACTGTTGAGTGTTGACCCACTGTGCTATGAGAGTGAGGGAATAGGGAGTGCTTGCGCAAAACTCACTTTGCACTATAATTTATCTCGCATAGTTATATACATAGTTGATTGCAGAACACTGCTAATGTGAAGTTTTTATAAAAACATGTAATTGAATAGGATTTTAACTAAATAACCTCCTGTTGTAGAAAGCTCCATTAAAGTTAATGCTTCATTAAATCTAATGCTGTCACTTTTCGTTGTCATGAAACAAAAAGTGACAGCAATAGCTTTAATGTAACATTAACTTTAATGGACGTTTCTGCAACTGACGGTAAGACCCTTACTGATACATAAATTTTTTTAGAATTAAAAACATTGATTTCTCTGTCTCAGGTGGCTTTCAAAAACCATAAGCGCGGCATCTGCGGGAATACACGGCCATAAGTGAATAGGAAGTTCATCTTTGTTTGGTCCTTCCAGTACAGACCGACAAACTTATCTGTTCCGGTGGTGACGTCGCTACTGTCTATTTAGAACTGTCATTTAATATCGTTTTTGCATTGAATTTCACGTAGTTCCAATTTTGGCCACCGGAACAGATAAGTTTGTCGGTCTATACATACACTGAAATATTTCAAGCGTAGTCTCGATAAACATCTGTAGCCCGATTCCGGCTACCATTATTACTATTATTAGACAGGTCACAAAATATATGGTGACAGTTGTCTGGGTTTATCAGGACATCCTTCGCAGTTGCTGATAAGATATTGTGACGTTTTTAGGTCTGCGGGTAACAAGTGACACTTTTTGTAAGGTTTTTTTTTTCAGTGTTTGAACTAGAAATCGGTCGGTGACTTTGAGATATATTTAGTGTGTTTAATAGGTGTAATCGATTATTTTTAAATCTGCCGACACCTATTGATTTAAAGGGTTGCTTTGCTTGTCGTAAGTGTTCATTTTTGATAAAAATAGGATGGTAGTGTGATTAGTCCCGAGCAATATAGTTCTGTGGTCCCGAGTGTCACAACGGGGAAAACGGGAATACACCTCACACACGGCAGGTCTTGCTTTCCTGTCCCTAAATGGTATTTTAACGTATTCTGCTCTGAAAGAAAAGTGGCATCATTAAATCATTGCCAACCTTTAAGGCAGGAATTCACTGTTTTCGGCGCAATGACCCAGTGCTTATTTATAAAGCCGTCCAGTAGACCAGTACCACTAGTCTTTATAAAGGGGTACATTGTAATGCAGTCTTGTTACTAAAATACTTTCTGGGTGCTCTGAAATCCTTTCACCGGCATTCGTGATCGGAACTCACGAATGCGGCATACATTTCCCATTTCCAATATTGAGATCCGTCTTTTGATATGCATGTAGTTAGTACCTATAGAAATATTCTGATGGTTTATTTAAATAATATTTCACTTATAAATAAATAGCCATTGAGTCTCAGGTAGAGTCAAAGTTAACCTTTGTAGAAGTTCTGTCAGCAATATTGTGTTAGGTATGTAGGTCCCGGTGGCGTAGGTAATCTCACGTAAGCGTAACCAATACTTTTCTGCCTTCATTATCACAATGAAGAGTACTAGAATTTTTAAATAATGTAGTTTTTATTCGTTAACTGGCATCCACAATACAAGCTATATGCTTAGTTTGACGTTGAACGGCGCTGCGTGAAGTGTCCAGAGATATTCATTCCGATATTTTTTAAAAAATATATATCATTACTTGATAAGATATCCTAGATATAAACAAACAGTACATTAACCGGTCAGAACTTGCTGCGTTATAATTATAAACCACACCATTTCCTTCAAATGATGTCCATACCGTTATAATAACTAACACCACCAAACGTTTTTTATTTATTTATTTATTTTATTTATTAAGGACAACTTACAAAACATACACCAAGAAAAAATATGTCTTACAAATAATTATGTTTTTGCTATAGTGCTGTTTTAATTACAAGTTGCCACGGCATGCATAGAATAATAGTAGAAAGTAAAATTAAAAATACATGTAATAACAATTCATGGAACATAAGACACAATCTATAGAACAGTACGTTGCGATAACAAGACGAAGTAGCGAAGTTATAGGTATCATTGAATAATGCTATCTTATGCTACCTTATACGCTTTAAATATACTAATATAAAATATTAATATGGTTTACCATTACGACATAAATTAAATAATAAAGGGAAATATTGCGCTTGAGTGAAATGTGTCTGCGGCATATTAAATTTTTACGAGTTTTCGTGTTAAGTTACAGGACGAGTTTTGCATCTTGCATAGTATTTTTTGCACTGGTAGCAGGAACGGCTTTTATAGTTAATCTTGAATACATAAGTATACGAGTAATGTAATCAATAAATGCAATAACTTTGAAATAAGAATTATAATTTTAAATTGCTTAGATAAAACAATCGTTTTGACGTAAGAACTAAGAGCAACTGTATCATGATTCATGACCACACAGCCATTCAAGTGTGCAGGTATCCTCACAATGTTCTCCGTCACCGCCGAGCAAGTGGTAATTTTATTATGAACATAGAAACCTCCTTAGGTGCCTGCCAAAATGCGAACCATTAACTTTTTGAACGCTAAGCTACGAACGCACTAGTCGTGTCCTGTATGTACGCCAGAGCTGGATTATTCTTTCTTGTAATATAAGGAAAAAATACCAGTAATCGTACTCGAACCCGCGCCCTCTGGTGTAACAGCTGACTTCTCGACCATTACACCAAATGGCTCGTCATACTAGGTAGGTATTATAGTCACAGTGAATATTAAATTGTGTCTTAACTTCTGCGCAGTGCCTTAGGCGTATAGAGAAAGTGAATTGATAAATAAATCATCGGTCAGAATTATCAAAACATTCATTAAGAGTTCGTGATCCATTTCTTAGGCCATTCGATGGAGCCATTAGCTAACGAACTGTTGTACGTCAGGCGACCCCATTACTGCTGATCTACTGACATTGATTGGGAACAAATATATCATTAAACTGGCCGTGGAGCTCTTTGTGACGGATATTTTAGGTTCATAGTATAGTCGAATAAAATCAATAAGTAAACTTGGGATTGAAAAAACACTAGCCTTCCGCCCGCGGTTTCACCAAATATCCGCCTCTTCTCCCCACTTTCTGGGATCAAAAGTACCCTATGTAACTCGGGGATAGGGGATAGTGTAGCGTTCCAACGTTGCAACAAGCATGTTGGTGGTAAGGCTTTTTTAGAGTTCGACTGGCTAGCTACCACCCCTACAGGTAAAATCTGCCACCATAACAGCTCGGGCTGTGTTTCGGCAGTATTAATGTGGGAGCCTGTTCACTTGAAATCAAAGGCTCGAAGATCAGATGAGCCTACAGTTTAGCAGAACATTGAGCAACGCTTCCTGGTGAAATGTCCCTCAATGGAATAGGCCGCGGTGACCACTTACCACCAGTTGGGCTGCGTGCCTGTCTGCCAACTGATCTAGTATAAAAAAAACACGGCGGTATTTATAACTTGTGGTGAATGTGGTGGATGACTCTGAAAAACCACCAACCTTTAAAATTTAACCGTAGCGGCGAAACCTCTGTTCCATGAAGTCGTCAATATTCTATAAATAGTCCATATATCCTTCAACTGTTTTGAGTGCATCCTCAGTCGCCAAAATAAACTAAAGCTCATCCCAGGATGTTGCATCAGTCTTGTAAACTGCTCGCTCGGAACAAGTTTTCACCCCTCCCCCCTTCCCCCTCCCTCCTGCTCCGGATATGGGCCGTCAGTGTCAACCTGCAAGAATGTTTGCCCTTTGCTTTCGACGCATTCTTGTGATCACTTGTTGGTTTTAGGGTTGTCATGACTTTAAAATATGTATTTGGGGATTGTTTGTAAATAGATTTTCGAAATACGTCTATAATGAAGAGGTCATAAAATGCATCCGCACTTATAATACAAGTTCAAAAGTTCTTAATAAGTACTAAACATCATGTTTTTTCACAATTAAACAACTAACATTTGAAGCCTTAGATAGTTTTATTCCGCAAACGTGATGATCCAACAAGAAGATGTTGTTAGACACCGAATCCGTAAGTGGAAGATTGACTTGTAGTTATCATTACCAGCTTTTTTTATAAATTTTCCTTGAGTGTTTTATATCATAAAGCATCTTGCGGTCCACTGTGGCGGTTTAGTGGCCATTGTCATTGCTCAACTTTAGCTAAAAGGCTGATTCTTTATAAAAACAGTAAAAGATATTATGAACAAAGTACACCAAGCCGATATAAGTTCGCTTCAACCAAGCAAGGGACCACGACAGGCATTGATAAATGATGAAAGAAGCTTATTAAACGAAGAATAATTGTGTAAGGAAGGTATGAATAATAAAGAACGTGCAAAAAATAAATATATGGGTTTGGTACTTACTTCAATATTTTTTATCACCTACTTAGATCTGCCACAAAAACTAACAATCCACATTTTTTACATTGAAAAATACAATGTAGGACTGGTTTGACAGTGTGTTTAGTTAGTATATTTTATATTATTCATATATTTATTATAAAACAACGCAGGAGAACATCATAAGTATAATCGCATGTATGTATTTACGAAAATAGTACTTATATACATAGATAATGTTGATAGACGGTTGGTGGTACACGCAGTATCTTTAAGCTTAGTTTAGCGCGAGATAGCGATGTGTTAAAAAATTTCAAAGATTTATGTACCACTGTATATTTTAATGTACAATAACAAGAATAACAAATAAAGTTTATGATTATGTTTCAAGAACGATGACTTTTAAAATGTTTTTATTTTTATCCTGACAACCCTAAACTGTCACGGGAGGGCGGGCGCGGATGCAGCATGAATGTGTAAATATGCTTAGAGAAAAAATCATTAAAGTTGTTTGGGGATCATTTTTTAGGATGCCTTCTATTTTGACGGTTTCGGGAGGACGCATAGATGCTGCTCTGAGGATAAGAAGATCGGAATTTTAATGGTTATGCTGCCTATTGTTTGAACAGTCTTTTTTATAATGACTACTTTGTCAGGAGAATAAAGGGCTATTTCTATAAATTTGAGTATGGTCTTCCTGTTGGAGGTAAGCTCTCTCACGCAACCAGGACTCATTTCTATCATTAATAATAATTGAAAAATTGTTAATTAGACTTTTGGAGTGGCAAGGCTCCTGCCGATCTTGTCATGTCCGTTGCTCTTCAGATGTGTAGGGAAACCGTTGGATTTTAGTAAGTAGTGGGACGTTTTATACCCAGCATTCTCTACAATCCAACGATCAATTTTTGGTTCTAAGTTTTAAGCCCAGGGGTGAGTGGACATGCTTTATGAAATTTCATTATTATCAAAAAGTCAATATTAAATGTTCTCTGAGCTGTAATATTATGCGCACAAATGAATTGTGATAACGAGTACCTATGACCCGCGGTTCGTTAGATAAAGACCGTCAAAATTAAACATCATTAATTATTCATAATGAATCGATCACTGCTTAAATTATACGTGTGAACTGATAAGACTTATAATATTTAAATATATTTTTATCACGTGCCGAATCATAAAAGAGGTGTCGGTCACTGAACTATTTGTGATTACGAATATACATTTAATGTTTTACTGTTTAAAGTTGCTTAAACTTTTTTATTTGTTTTTAGAAGTAACGTAGGTCCTTTGTAAGTTGGTCATACAAAGAGATGACCAAACGCAGGGTAAAATGGTTTTACGTGCTTTTGCATGTTTGCATTCCAGACTTCGGGATTTAACTGAGGTTTTCTTAGTAGCACATTCAGAACAGACTATGGTCGTAGATCTAAAGATTTGCGATACCGATGCAGTGGAGACAGGCCAGGAAAATGTTCAAGTAACTGTCAACGTACTTGACAGGTAAACCAACAGTGTTGAAGTAAGTAAATTTGCTGCTAAGCCGCGTTTTTGTGTGCTGATCGAGTATCTACCTAATGCGGGTCCAATCGTCGTGATAACATGTTCTTGCTTCCTTTAGCAGGCACAGTTTAATGATGAAGCCGGTTGTTTTTGCACCACGTTATGTCATGTATGACCATTTTGAATGTACGGTTAGATTAGATTTGAGGTATTACGCTGTTATTTTAATGGACTTTATTATGTTTTAGAGCTTAGTTCGTTTTACCGTTTAGTTTTCTCGTACCTACAGATCGTATCTTTTGGATTTCTGGGAAATAAATTAGATGAATTTTTAAATACAATTAATTATTGAAAAACAGCTATTATAGAGAGAGATGTCTCCTGTTAGTTTTTTGACACGTAGAATACATTATGCACCGTCCTGTCTTTCATTTTACCTACGTAAAACAACGTCTTCTCCTTTTCGCAGTTGATTCGCAATTGCCAGTGCCGCTCACCTGAGTGCCAAGAGTGGACTCTTTATCTGTATAATTATCTTATTAACAGGGAAGATGCAATTATAATATTTATGAAAATTTTATGATTAAAATGATACAAAAATATAAAAGAAAGGCCACTGCAACATTTTTATTTTACATAATGTTGTTTTTTAACAATAATTACGAATGAAAATTACTTGAAACGGAACGTATTTTAAAACACCAATCAGCGTTTAGTGACGTCACTCGCGTGATGACAACATAGTTGATGCTAAGGTTTTCTATGTGAATAATATTTTAAGGGAATATTAATTGCGTTTTTTTAATTAAAATGGAAGTTGGGTTTATCAAAGCAGACTCCAGGAATTTACCAAGACTTAGTGTTGACATGGTTGTAACTTTTTTTGTCGAATGTGTTCGGAAACTTTGTTGAACTAGAAGGACACAATGGCACAAAACATGAGTCAACACGGCTTTTTTTTGGAATATTAGTGGTATTGTTATGATCACCTGATGTTGATGGATAGTCCATTTTAAATTTTTACAAAAAATATTTCGAAACTCGTTAAAATATGCAAAAGTATGAAAGCCAGCGACGAACAAGTACGGTGAAGTACAGACCTACAAACTTATCTGTTCCGGTGGGCAAAATTGGAACTACGTGAAATGCAATGCAAAAACGATATTTAATTACAGTTCTAAATAGACAGTAGCGACGCCGCCACCGTAACAGATAAGTTTGTCGGTCTACCAGTGAGGCAGTGACAGGACAGGAGTGACGTCATCCGAACCATAGGTCCGTTTTCGCGCGAAAATCTATACTATCAATTTAAAACCGCATTTTTTCCGATAAATTACAATGTATTAATTTTTTAATTAAACAGTAGTTGGAATTCTTTAAAATGAACACAAAAATAAAAATAATGCATGTTCCCTATTCTACACTTCTTTCCATCTCACCTCCCCAACTCTAACATTCACACTACGGAGTTTAGTCGATAAAAATGCGCGATGCGCTTATAGCTTTGCTAGGATGACTTCAATACTAATTCAGTCAGAATTGCCTATTTAACACTCAAAATATTCAATGAATTTATCTACTCCGTCGAAAAGTATGATAGTCCAGCCCATCTGTCTCGAAGTTGGTCCCCGAAGGTTGATAGGTTATCTATGGCGATAAGGTCGTCCGGGTGCGTCTGATGACCCCCTGTTATCTGGAACAATATTTGCAACTCGGTATAAGGTCGCTGATAGTGCATGTTTGGACATGATTGTTAAGGATTTTGATTTACCTACTTGAGCAAATGTTGATGAATCATCTATGTATTATCTGTGACGTGCCAAAAGCCATAGAAATTGCCTGAATTTTTTATTTAACTTAACTGTATTTTACAAATAAGCACAACAGGATGTCTTCATATAGGTAAACATGTTTGTCCTGTGTTTGCTTGACTCGAACTCACGATCCCTAGCACATTAAGAGCAGGGTCTCTACTAAATGCGTTATCGGCACGGTTCATAGTTGTTGGTATAAAATGTTTTATCAAGCGGAGGAAGGTCAACTTGAAGAGCATTGTATAAAGATGGGCGAATTCTATCCTTATCAGTTATTGCTAATGAGACCACCTGATTGCGTGTTTTGACTTGTTGTAAAGGTCTTAATTATGCCAATTGATAACAATAAATAAACGCCTGGTGCAAAAAAACATTCGCTACTTATCTTGTGAATTCCATTAGGAATCTAAGAAAACCTCCACTTATTCCACCACATTCACAGCTAGTTTGGTAAGAAAAATTTAATATTACGTCCAGTTGATGAGTATGGGGTAATAAAATAAAGAAATCTCCTGATCCTTTGGCGAGTTATTGCATATCTCGCCGAGTCATCACGCAGACTCGTAAAACAAGGATTTATTAACTTCCATACATATCCTTTGCGCGTGCATCGGCTGTAGGAAAATCACGCAATAAAGAAGTAATATGAAAAGTTAGATCGTATTTGCAAACTGGCGTTGAGAGCTTAGTATTAAGTGCTATACTTACGTGAGCGTCACGTAGCATTTCTCCTTCTACTGCAAGGGGTATCCGCGTTGGATGTAAACAATACGTAAGTGTAACATACTCGTAGGTCCAGATATGTGATTCGTGATTTATCAGTAAGAATTGAATGATGTTGACTTTTTCTTTAAAAATTTAAAACAGGGACAGTATCTGAGGTTTTTTTTTTAATCTAAATTTATTTATTTATTTATTCAAACTTTAATGCACAATCAAGAGTACATAAGGCGGACCTAATGCCTAATGGCATTCTCTGCCAGTCAACCTTTGGGCCAAGCAGAAAAAAAAAATGGTGGGTAGTGCTAACGGGCTAAAGAGAGAGAAAAAAAAAATGAAATAAAATAATTAAGTCTTAAACAAATTAAAATAACATAAATAAAATATAATAATATATATATATATATATATGTATATATAATAATAATAATAAAGAGTAAAACAAAAAAGAGAGAAATGACGCTGGTTAATGATTGGGACAGGTGGATGACGATGCTAGGGAAGTCTGGAGATAATGTTTTCGGAGAAGGAACTTAAAAGACATCCGACTCGGTGCCCGTCTGATGTTCTCGTGGAGAGCATTCCAAAGCCTAATAGACGTTACACAAAAAGAGTTGGAGACAAAACCGGACCGGTGAGAGGGAGTAGCTAGAACTGTTTTATTTGAGGAGCGTAGCTGACGAGAATGTGTCGAGCTAAGAAGCTTGAACTTTGACTTAAGGTAAGAAGGAGCGTGTGGATCGTTTAGGATAGAAAAGAGAGTAGTGAGAATTCGGACATTACGTCGAAGTGGGATAGGTAACCAATTAAGCTGAGTGCGAAAGGAAGAAACGTGATCAAATTTACGAAGGTTGTAAATGAAACGTATACCATTGTTAACTAAACGATCCAATTTGTTGAGAAGATCTTTATTTAAATCAGTAGTACACACATCCGCGTAATCAATTAAGGGAAGGATAAGGGCTTGAACAAGAGTGATTTTAGTGGGAATTGGGAGAAAATTTTTAAACCTGTAAAGAGCTCGAAAAGTGGAAATGACTTTACGACTAAGTTCACCTACATGTATAGACCAACTTAGTGTATTATCAATATGCAGGCCTAAGTCTTTGACACTACTGCAGAAGGGAATAGGGACACCATCAAAGAGGACAGGGGGCAAAGTGTCAATAGCGAGCCGACGCATGTGGTATGGACTACCAACAATAATGGCCTGACATTTGCTCGGGTTTACTGCAACGCCAAACCGATCAGACCAAGCAGCGATGGAGCACAAATCCTTGTTAACAGCAGCTATGGCAGAGTCAATATCGCTGCTGTGGCACTGGTAGTAAAGCTGAAGATCATCAGCATACAAATGATAAGAGCAATCAAGAGAGGCAGTCAAGGAGTTAATAAAGATGGAAAAGAGAAGTGGGGACAGAAAAACAAATAATAATGATAGGTCCATATAATGATAGATAACATTCTAGAAGATTATCTGGTAGTGGTGAGACTTATCTAGACTAGAGGATAATTTGAATCCTGACAAGAAGCAATGTTTTAAAGCAAAAAGTCACGCAAGAGAAACTTTGATGATAAATTAAAAGTAACTTCTACTTATGCATTGTAGTGTGTTCTCACTGGCTGGGCCATATTTACTGATGGCTATACTTTATCTTTGAGGCCCTGTAAGCTCGTAGCCAAGTTGTTTTTCTTCGGTGACTCCGACTTCCTACATTGCCTAAATTACAATTTGTCCCATTTTTAATGTAACATGTTTTGTGTCTGCTGTATCGCAAAACACACCACGTCGGCAAGTTAAGAAGTACCCAATCTGTGTCAACAATATTCGTACTTACAGACTGCCTCCAAATTTGGTATAAAGACATTATTTATATGCTGTACATCAATCCGTGATGATGTAACAGACGACTGTGACTCACACTTGACCGGTCATGACGATCTGTAAGATAAAAAAGCCAAGATTAGCTAAATTGAACCTTCTCCGTTTAAAAATAAGATACGTTTTCGCTTTGGGACAAGGGCTCTCGCGTGTGCCTTATGGGCCAAACGGGCTATCTTTAATTCGTTAATGGTTATTTTCTTATACGCATTCCAGCGTCTACAGTATTTTGGTGATTTAGTAATTGGAGAAATACAACCGTGGATAAGTTGGATCTTTAGTGGTGATGTCTGTACTTTTCTTTTGAGAGTTAATCCGTTAAATTGAGAAAGAAGAAAGTTTAATTTGTTCGGGCCGTGATCTTATTTATTACAAGCGATTTTCCATGGCTTCTCAAAATGTAATACACAGTTCGTGGAATGTTTCGTGCTCTACCATGGTTTACGTTGTTAGATTTTTGTGTAAGGTATATTTTTTAACCTAATATAGTGCCACTCTGTGGGACTCTTCTGACACCCACAGTCTTCTTGTCGAGTCTTTAATTTTAAATGTACTGGCTAGGTTGTGGAACAACGCCAAAAATGATAATGTGGCGAAAAATTTCACTTTATCCATGGATTTGGTAGCTAGCCAGACCCACAGACCCCTTGTTTAAGAGCCCAGCTGTGTAACCACTGTTCCTTGGTGGCGGTCAGTTGGGTTTAGTTTCAAAGAAAAGAAGGAAAAATTATTTCAAAAATAAGTAAGCAGGTATTAAATTAGTCTCTTAAATATGTACATATTTAGAAGAAGTAAATGTTGTGTGAATAACCGATTCGGAACTTAGAGCCTTTGTCTTATAAAAACCAACCAAAATTAATTTATGACTTAATTTATAATAATATCAAAACATAATCATGAATATTCTTATTAGTCAATGAACCGTCAAAATGTAAATATTACGCAGCGTGGTGGCGTTTTCCCAGTAAGCTTTTAACTATTCGGAGTTCGACTCCCGCTGAGAAAAAAACGATCTTTGTATGACAAACCGACAGTTTCGTATTACTAATGTTATGTAATGTGTCGTTAAAAATATCACTAAGATTTTATTTTGTAGGCAATAAAAACGGGATGGTCAAATTTTAATGTTTGGAGTTATGCTTAGATGCTCTAGAGATTTGTGAAATAAGATTGTGAGGTTTAATGAGGTACTAGGTACCAAGAGATTCTTCCGTGTGAGAAGGAGACTTTGATATTTTTGATAATGCCCCTTTTTATGAATTACGATTGATTTCAATTAATGTGATTAATGAAACATTTTTCTAAACTTTCATCTAACGTTCCTATAGATGTTTTAAGCTAAAATATAGATCGATTTTTTTATTTATTTCAGAACATTTTTATCTTAGTCTAATTATATTCTTCCTACTTACTATTATTAATACGAGTCGTTATGCCTAAGCGTTAAAATTCACTTTTCTGATGTTCGTCCATACTTTCATTCACTTTTTGATACTTGGCTTGTTCATTTCAAGTTAATAAATCTACGATGCGATATAAGACTTATTATTCAGTTAGTCAACTTCAATTTTACATAATCCAGAGCTAATATGACGGCAGATTTTAACCGTAGATGTGGCTATCTATTCCAAAGCCCAGTTTATTGGCGTGAAAAAAGCTAAAACAGCGAACATGCAAAACGTATCGGATTGCAATAACGTGAAGGGTGGTAGTGGGGGGTGAGGTGACCCCCCTGTGGCTAGTCGGGAACTAATATAAGCAGAAGTGGGTCGCCGCTGCTATGGAATATTCATGGGCTGGACTAAAACTCTTTTAGTGGACCTCCGTTTTGGGTTAATTATTACTTTGCTTACATTTCAGTCGCTCTGCGTGGTTTCGAGTTTCTGTTTTACTATTGTACTACATTATGTTTTTGCATCTGTAGGTTTTATCTGTTAATTCTCAAAGTTCAGTTTAGTCTTACTATAAAAACGTCACTCAATGTTCTCTCTTTTTTCTGAATTTTAAGTAGATCCCACAAGTATAACGGCAAACACTTATTCTTTTGGGGGAGGAAATAGGTATTTCTTGTATTAGAAGCTTAGGTAAACTAGGTTTGACCGGCTCCGTGGAACAGTGGGTTTGCCACTTTCGAATCAAGGGTAGCAGGGTTTGATTTCCGCTTTGGGTTGGGGGTTTCGTCGTTTGACCCCGGTCCCTGAATACACTGCGCTGTCATAGTCTTTATGCGGTTGAAATAAGGACTATGACACCGCGGTGTATTCAGGGACCGGGTTCAAACAACAAAACCCTCCTTTGGGTCTTGTCGGTGGTAAGACTTTTTCAGTCAGATTAAGTAGCTACCCCTACAGGTGAAATCTACCGTCATCATAACAGCTCTGGCTGTGTTCCGGCAATATTAGTGTGGGAGCCAGTACACTTGAAATCAGACGCTCGAAGATCAGATTACCCTACAGTCTGGCAGCACTTTGAAAGAGTTTTCCTGGCTAAGTGTCCCTCAATGGAATAGGCCGCAGTTGCCACTCACCATCAGGTGGGCTGCGTGCCTGCTGCCGCTGATCTAGCATAAAAAACACATTGTATATTTTGGACAAAATTATAAAAAAAATATTTCTTACACCTCCCTATTTTGGCACGGGTGGACATAACCGGCTATAGAGCCAATAAAATCCAATCCAATCGCGCGCTCACCGCAACCGCGATATCAACCAATGAAACATTAATATTACCTACTCCATTTTCATTGAACAAACCGCATTTATCACTTTGAACGTAACATAATAAATATACTTGTAACAATTCATATGCACCATTTCAATAATTACTTTTTTGGTTTATTACAAGCTGTAGTGGTCAAGTATAAACACATGATTATTACCGCAAGAGTAAAGTAACGTATCAGCCCGCCTTCATTTAAGTCTAGGCATCTTTTTTTTATATCAGAGGCAGCAAACAAGCCAGCGGGTCGCCTGATGGTAAGCAATCACCGCCGCCCATGGACATCTGCAACACCAGAGGGGTCGCTGATGCGTTGCCAGTCTTTTAAGGGGGGTGTGGGCCTCCGGCGCTCATAAACCAGACATAACACAATAGTAGTCACTATTATTTTACGCTGGTGTTATGTGATAGGGTGGTACTTCCCCAAACGAGCCGACCCGAATCATACCTACTTGTGATAAAGAGTTGAACACAAACCCAAACTGCGTTTGAAAAATCCGATGAGTGATCACGATTATCTCAGTCTGGGATTTGAATGCAATCCGTTAGCACTACCCACGATTTCTTATTGCTTGGCCCAATGGTTGAGTGGTAGAGAATGCCATAAGGAATTAAGTCCGCCTTTTATACTCTTAATTGTGCAATAAAGTTTATATAAAATAAATCCCGGTTCGGACCACATTTGTTTGTGATGTCGGTCAGCACCTATCCTATCATTGTATTTTGTAACGATAGCTCGAATTTTGGTGGTCACCAAAATCACCAAAACGCTCTCTTTGCTCGGTTCGGCGTCACACGGCGTTATTACTCTCTACCATTTGAAGTCAACTCCTCCGTTTTGAAGTCAGTTAACAAGGCATTCCTAATTAGTATTTTTACTAATTAACAAAAATCCTTCACTGTTCATATTTCCATTATTCCTACGAAACCCATTACTAATTAGTCTTAAACACAAGGACACTACACATTTCAATATGAAAATATGTCAAAGTAACATTTCGACAACAAAGCGAGACAGACAGACACGGTGACAACTGGACAATTGTAATGTATTTCGCGGTTCTTTATTGCCGCGGTGTTGGCTTACCAATGCAAATAGATTTTATCTGCTCTGAGTTATAACAGAGGAAACAGATAAAGTTGCTTACACCTGGAATAGATTGTTCGAGTTGAAAAACTCGGAAGCGTAATGTGGATAAATGTTTGATTTGTAATATACAGGGTGTCCCAAAAATGACATGTCACAGTGACACTGGAGGTAGGCCGGAACAAGAGGCATCGAACAAGCCTAACATGACCTCAGTAAAAGTTGCTCGGTTTTCATGATATTGCCAATTTAAACTTTTTCTAAATTTTCACGTTTTTTAGTTATCGACAAATTAACACTTCTATTATCTTAACCAACTATTCGCAACAAGCTCAATGCTAGCACTGAACACGTTAAAAACATTATTTGAGACCAACATATGTAGGACATTGTTGTAGATTTTTACGCAACCTGTTCTTTCAGTTATGTAGCGTGAAACGATTAAATTACCTACATCAACAAATTCACACTGGCACGAACGAAAAATGAAACTGTGCCAATGAAACAGCGAGTGCAGTCATTACTGCTGTTACAAAAAAAAATGCGCAACAGAAACTCATTCAGACGATAAAAATTTAAATACAATCCTACGTCAACCGTGCTTTCGATTTACAATATTTTTTTGCGGTTTTTACGCTCAGTTTGAAATAGAATTGTGCAATGTGACATTTTTAGATGCGCAACCAAACGAAATGGATGGAATCCGGCCAGTTGAAAAACCAAACTGGATATTACACGGGAGCGCTCATTGAATTTTTAGTATTATTCAGAGCTATAAATAAACTGATGTGGAAGCTTTGCAGTAGGTAGTTTTGCATAAAGCAATAATAATTGCAGTATTTATGGTAATGATCATAATGAAATATGCATATAGAAACAACCCATGTGTGCTTTGCAAAGCCTTTTTTAACAAAGAAAGCACTATTTAATTCACAAATGGTTACGGGTTTTATGAAAAACTAGCCACTCAAGTGGGTACGTAAAAATACACTAATTTGATTGTAATATAGATTTTTACAAATGTCGTCTCTTCTTATTATGTTTACAACGATATTCAAGGAACGTAAGATAGTGTTTTTTTTAATTCCAATTCTATCAATAGAATTATCTAAATTAAAATATGACCAATTTCGCAAATAACTGCAATCATATAGTCATGTAATTGGGTACACGTATGAAATTCACCAATTGCGACGGGACAATAAATTGATACATTATTTCAACTACTTTTCTCACTTGCATGAGAAGTGTCTGTAATGGTTTTTAATGAGACACAAACTTTGAAATAACTGCACAGACCGTCACTAGACATACACTAGATCATTACAGAGAGCAGTGAATCAGAATAACTGGCTACACATTGTTAACTTTTATAAATGTATCTTTCATCGAGTGGAACCTATTAATTAATGTCATTTAATATTAAGTTTTTGTATGCATTTTCAGATGCACGTAGCCTATCTTCATCATGAGAAAAAACATATTATTTAATGTTATGCCATAACATTATAATACGCTCTTTCGAATTCCTTTTTTATGTTAAAGTACTAGGTACATACCTGAGAGTAAGGGATCACACAGCTGCCCATGGTCACCTGAAACACAAATACTGTGTCTTTTTGGTCTTACGCTTAATGATTTTTCAGATGGCAGCAAAAGCGTGCCTTTCTGCTCTTAACCTGGTGTGAAATTAATGTCTAACTCAGGACAAGCTGGTTTCGCTGTTTGTTTAGCCATTGAGTTGTAACGCAACTCGCAGCCGCACAGACGGAATGTGTCGCATCTCCGCCGTTTCACCACATATTCTATATCGCGTTCTTTCCTCAAGAAACAAAACCTATCCAGTATCCTTCCACAGTCCTTATCCAACAAGTTTCGCCTATAACTCAAACTCGATAGAATCAACGTCGGCGGCCAATCCTTGCAATAAATCGGTGGCTTGCAAATCTCAGAGGCCTTTATTGCTTGTCGTTGTTTGTCGACATAGTTCTGGGCAAGATACTGATTGAAACAATAAAATAGGGTCTGTTCAATGACACGGAGTTGCGCGAGATTTGAATCCGGTATTTGGGTCGGTCTGGGCTTAGGACATGTATTGATGTATTCCTTTATCTGTTCACGGACAGTTGTGAACATACATATATCCTACAATATAAGTCTAGGGATATCCAAAGACTAATATTAAGGACGCAAAAGTTTTTCTCGAATCTCGATACAATTGGCGTACGCTTGACCTTTTGTCAGACGATGTAGTCTATACTTGTACTACTAGCGGACCCAGAACTTTGTACCTCCTTAGAAAATCTGTGACTTGCAGCAGCGCCACCTACCGGGCCCAATTCCATCCTAGATTCCTATCCATAGAAACCAAATAGCAAACGCTTGCAAAGACTTAAGATTAAGATTTGTCAAGTTCAGTTCATAACATTGGAGAATGTTTACACCTCGAGCGGTAAACTCTTAAGTCCATTTTGTATTTAGATGTGGTTAAGTTTGGACAGGACTAGGTCAGCTATTTCTAAGGACTTCCACTGTCAAAACATAGTGGTTACTTGTATAGGGGTCAAGCAAATGTTACGCCTAAGTGGATATGAAACACGTTGCTACGTAAAAGAAGTTACCTCGATATAATTTATTAAACATTTGTTTGTTGTGATAGTAATTAATGTTAATGAATGCCATTTTTAATGAGGACGACTTTGCTTATCTATCAGAATTTGACCTTTGAAGTAATTATAACAGATATTTATGAAAATGTTCAAATAATGCTACAATAACAGTTAATTCCGAAGAAAATTTTCAAGGTCTCTTCCAAATATAGAATATTAATAAATATTGTATATTACATTCTTTAACTTTTACAGTCAACTGTCATGGAAGAAAATTGGGATGTCGACTATTTCTTTATTAATATAAAGTAGGAATAAACAAAAATAATAATTATTCGTAAAAGAATCACTTAAAACTTTCCGTAAAATAACAAACATATAAATAAGTCAGGAGACACAGTCGTGCTTCCAAATTTTTGTTGAAGTTACAAAAAATTAAATATGTCCTATTACCAAAGCAATACAAGCGATTACTCAATACTTGCACGTTCTTAATAAAATGTTATCGATATTAGCTTGCAAATTTAAAAGGAAAACAAGTACATCACGTATTCTTGACTAACTGTAGTATGATAACAACAATGAAATCAGGTCATGGCATGAGGTTCCTCTGTTTTATCTGAGTTTATCTATAAATGCATCTGATATAGAAAACTTACCGATAAAATATATACCTACTTGTTTTGAGAGTTTATGTAATTTTAAGTGCAGAATATTTTAGAAAGTTACAGTAAAAACTGATAAAAAATTATAAATGACTATTAGACCATATAATTTACATTAAACTGAGCGAAAAATAACTATTAGTTTATGATTTTTTTTAACGTATTTTTTATAAATAGCCTTTTAAAGTCTATTTACAGGAGTTTTGCTTTTTGCTTATTGAGATATATGATAATTGCATCAAGATTGTGAGTCAATGGCCATAATACACCCGGCTTACAGCAAAAAAAATGGACCAATATCCAGGGATCCGTAGATTTATCACTGTACATTATGTATTTATCATTATCTTGGTCATTACGATTAATTTATAATAGGGTCATTATTATATCAACAGATTTCATAAAAATGGTTAGAATCATATTTGCTCCCTAATGTAGGTTAACAATTAGAAATATAAATTAATATAAAGCTTCTTAATAAAACAATCTATTAAAAATTAAATATTTGTTTTAGTACAAACTAATTAATTGTTTATTTAAAGATAACCATGAAAAATTGTTTTATAAAACTCAGAAAGAAAGCATTGCTTAAGAGGAGGCTTTGATAACTTAGATAGATTGATAGATCGTCAAAATTCGTCCCTTATGGGGTAGAATGTGAAGATCAGTAATAATAAAACAGCGTTAGTTTAGTTCACTTGAACGAAGTCGCGGGAAGAAAGTTACTCTTATTAATTAAAGGTTTAAAAGATGCAGAACCCAATGTACCATTGTTTCTGCATCGACAAAAAGATCAGCTCAGCATACTGGCAGGAAGAATGCCGTATGCACCGCTTGGCACCTGCCCATGTGATATTTAAGGCGTAAACGGTTCTATCAACTAATATGGGCATTCGATGCCTCAATCGATTGTCAATCGTAGCACTCGGACTGTTAAGTTCAAATTGCCATTGGTGTTGTGAAAGCCAATTGTGCGAATGTGATGTTCGTAATATGTGGGGTGACCAACGGTTATTAGACTATAGAGACAATGCAGTTTCTCTACATAGAAGAAAATTTGCTTAACATTAAGTTCTTAATTACTCCATGATCCCACCAGATAGAGAGATCAAGAGACTCCTGTAAAGTAGCGTATTTACGTCAGTATTGTCACATTGCGGCATACCGGATTGCAACTGAAAGTTTTCGTTTTGAGAAACAAGTCAAATGTGTATGGAATATTTACCTTCCCCTAATAATACCATTTAATGAAGCAAAGATTCAGAGGCACAGATGAATACTAAAAGTGTTATCTTTTAATCTATCACTCCGATCGTCAAGATACCGCATACATTCTGTGATTCACCGAAGTCGTTCATGATGTCATGTATCTGACACACTGTTTGAATAGAGGTTCTCTGTGTTCTAAAATAAGACTTGTTGGTAGGCATAGTATACTGCAGCCTCATTGAATGATGTAATTTGTACGCAAAACATTGTCGCCCGTATTAAGCACATATTTTTTCACGTCCTTTCCAATGAACAAGTATCCTAAACTGTAGAAAAATGTACAGTTTTAGTACTATACAACGAATTAATCGAATATACATGAGTTTACTTTACAGAATACACGATATTTTGCCCGCATGAAAGTAGATTTTTCATACTATAATTTTGACAGTCAGTGACAAGGGCGAATGAAAGCGAAAAACACATTGCGCCGGCCTAAAAAAAAATGGAAACAGGGCAGACAAATGATGATGATTATAAGAAAAGTATGTCTTTAGCTTCTAAAACATTTATCTCCCCTAATCAACGATCTCAAACTATGTGCGTTCATAACATTTCCAAGAACGAAATCATAGAGTACGGAGTTTGACGGCATTTTCATAGTTACTAAAATATTCTAGACTGTCCTATAGGAAGCGTCGCCGCATGGTCACCCCAGCCATGGCCAGTAGCGCGTTATTTCGTAATGAGTAAACAATCGCTGCCTAATTGATCTGAAGCGGAGTGACATTTGCTTGGTCGTGGGCGGCTGATCGCCTCAAGATAATGGGGATTGCCGGTGAAAGCGCCCGGTCTATGCCCAGATAGTTATGTAGGCCGTGGAGATTTATTGTGGGCTTTTTATGCTTGATTGCATTTGGTAGTTACCTATGCAGGTTTGATCCTGGGTTGAATATGTGACTGGTATTTTTTGGATAAAGCTCGGATTTGTGTAGATCAACTATACGCATTGAAAAGCGTAGTGCTGCCAAGTGCCAATATACAATACATCATTGTGGCGATGACTTTCAACCACTAAAGTAAATACGTCTATGGCGTTACGTTATACGCATAACACTTCATACTTATTCTTTTTATTAGATTTAATTTGTAGACAAGAACATTCGGGTTGAGTTTAATTTAATTTTCTAAAGTAAATAACGATTTAATATTTTTTGAATCGCGGTAGATAGCTACCTACAGCGCAAATATTGTAGGATTTAAAGGGGTGCACTAAAAATTCGTCAAGTCCCAATATTACAAAGCGACTCTACCACCGGAATACTTTCGGAATGTTAAATGTCGTAATACCTATATCTGTCAGATAACAATAATACTGTCATATTTTTTTAAAAGTTGACAAAAGATACCACCTAAGTTATAGCCTTATAGGTATAGCAGTAAAAATAGTGAGAACATATCTGGCAGTTGTGAAACTGGCCCTAATAATTAGATACGCAATACTACAAGAGCGCAAATGTGACCTCTGTCAGCTCCCTTAAACAAAACCAGCTTTCGGATTCCTATCAAAGGTTGCGTTCGCCCAGCGGCGGATCATGACAAATCGCCTTTATTCGCTTTAACAACCATAAATTCACTATTATTAATACTCAATAACTATTTCGTTGCAGTTGAAGCGTAAAGTCGGGATTGTAGACTAGTGTTGTAAAGTTGCTGTGTTTCGGCAACACAATGTGGGAGCCAAGACACTTGAAATCAAAGGCACGAAAATCAGAAGAGCGTACATTGTGGCAGCTAATTGAGCGACTCTTCCTTAATGGTATTATGAGCCGTAGTAGCCACTTACTATTTGTAGGTGGTCTGCGTTCCTGTCAGCCTACTGATATATATAATAAATCCTCAAACATTGGTCACAAAGCGCCTTATAGCCTGAAATTAATCCTAGGTGTAAATAAGCCAAACAACAGAATATAAAACATAACATTTTTTTTTGTAAAAACCTGTAGTAAGCGTAAAGTATTTACTTACTACATCGGAAACACCGAGAAATTCATTCATATATGTTAGTTTTAATATACCGTCCGGGGGTCGTACCCGCGAGTTATAGCCGGCTTCTCAACCATCACACCCTTTTTGTTCATGTACAGGAATTTGTTATGACAGGCAGAGCAGTTATAGTAATCGATCAGGCCGCTTTTAATGTGTATAAACACATTCTCCTCCGTATAAAAAGAGTACCTACATAGTTCTCGATACTTTTCCTTTAAAGGGTAGCATCACTACTTGAAGATATAAAATTGGCGGTAAATCGTTCCGTCGGCATCTTTCTGGTCCGCAGACTATCGGAACGTATTGTAATTGCTTTTAATTAACCCTTCTTCGTCGATTTGGACAACTAGTTCGACGCCTCATTTGTGCCAAGGTCTTTTTTTAGTTAATAATTGGTCGGAGTTTGTTCTGGCTTCATTATCATTGTAACGCTATTAGAATGGGGTTAAACGGTGCTTTATTTTTGAGTGTTTGTGGTTTATGGTACCTAAGTTTGTCTGTAGGATGTTATGAACGTGAAAGTTTGTTTGCTGTCTTTTCACGCTTGAAGCGCTGCTTTTAGCGCTTGAAGATTTCTTGGTAGTGAGATAGTCACCCGGACGGGTCATACAAATATCTGACGTAATTTCTTTAATCGCTTTGATAGGTATAGGCGTCAGGACAGAATTGTACACAGTTCACCGCCCACGGCTTCATCCGTGTTTACTATACGACGTTATTGAAAGTGATTTGTTTCCGAGATAAAGTAGCCATAAGCTACTCTGCTGCTCCCAAACAATTAAAATAAATAAACTATACCTATACCGAAAATCATATCGATCCTTCGTTGCGACTTGAAAGAAAGACAAACAAAAGAACTTCTATTTCTGTTATTCCATAGGGACTGAACGTCAAAACTATGAAAAATTACGATTACTTCAACTGATGTATTAGGTACGTAAGCATGACTCCAATTTTAAAAAAAATCCTTATTTTGATTTTCATTGTTACAAAAGTACCCGACGAAATCATTCGACACTGTTTCACAATAACATTCGTTCCAAAAACGCATCTCATTTATTCGTGTAATGCGATTCCAACCGACTTGCATTCACAGTGCAGTATCAACAGTGTTTAAATTAATTTCAACCACAATATCCAGTAGCGCTGAAAAATTCAATAAAACAACGCGATGCCGGGAATGTACCCGCAATTTAATATTTTGTAGCTTTTACACAATATTTCGAAACATGTACCCTTTTATAGCGTTTATTCGAGCGTAGCTTCGGTTTGATATTACCATTTTGTATTTTACATATTTGTATAAATCCAAACTATCATATATTATAAATAATATATTAAGTAGTGGTAGAGCCGTAGGAAGAGCCATGCTGTACGAATGGGCCGGCTCGTCCGGGGAAGTACCACCCTTTCAAATAACACCAGTGCAGCGTGAAATAATAGTCACTACTATTATTGTGTTTCATCTGGTTTGTGAGAGTGCTAGAGCCCCCCCACCCCCCTTAACCCGGGAGGAGGCGCTACCGGGTAAAAAATACCCACAGCGTGGTTCTCATGCTGCTATTTCTTCGACAAGTCGCTGCAGGTTTTTGGCGGTTTAGGTACCTCTCGGGAGGGGATGCAGCTAGGCGTGAGCGAAGTGTCGATCTGTTTGCCCGTGCGGAGCGACCGGGACGGACGTTCAAAGTGAGTATGGGTTTTTTTTTACCCGGTAGCGACCTTTTGTGTAACACTTTTTTTTGGATGATGTACTAGTGTCATGTTTATTATTTCAGCCCAAATATCTCACGTTTACGTTTTTTGCAAGAGGAAAGGAAGTATAATTCGAAGCGGAGTACCAATCATCATGTTCTAAGCCTGAAGATATAGAAAATGTCAGTATTCACCACAGTATTCACGGGACTGATTCTGAAGAAAATGCGGACCCTGGCGATCATCAATTGCGCGAGTTATCACAGCTTGTTCAGCCACTTGGAGTGCGGAATTTGCGAGATCTTCATGTATCTCAAGATTATTTAGACGATGTCCCATTACAGTTTGTGCGACGTAGGGAGTCCCTACTTAGTAATAATTTTTTTTGTTGATTTTTTGTACCCAAACTTCAAATTATTTTTATTTTGTCCGTTTTGTTTCCAGGATGCTATTTAGTTGTTTAACGTCATATTTAGTGCCATATTAGTATTATACAATATATTTTCTAAAAATGATTCTACTTAAAATAAGAAAAAACATGGTTGTAATAATGTGATACAATGAAAAACATATTTTTTAAGTACAGAATGTGATAGAGATAAATATTAGTAGATAAAAGATTTGTTACAGAAAAGACTTGTTTTATTAAAACAAAATAAAGTAAATTTAAATATAAATAAGTAATTTTTACAATAATTATTATACATACACATTTATACGTCATTTTCTGGGTGGGTACTTTTTACCCGGTAGCGCCTCTTTGTATCCGTTTTTTTGATGCGCCTCCCGCCGAGTTAAAGGCCGGCAACCTTAGACCGGCAACGCATCAGAGATCCCTCTGGTGTTGCAGATGTCCATGGGCGGCGGTGATTGCTTACCATCAGGCAACCCGCTGGCTCGTGTGCCGCCTCTAACATAGAGAGAGAGACGGTGGTACTTCCCCGGACGAGCCGGCCCATTCGTACTGTAAAGCAGCATCGCTCTACCACTACTAGGGTGACAGATAACGGATAAATAATTATCTGGTAGAAACATCAAGACCGACTAAACAGGTGTTTATGCACACAAAATAATGTTTGTTGGGATTGAACTCACGAAGTCACGACCTCTGTTTTAATAGCAGAGTTCTCAACTAAATGGGCTCATAGCACACTTTGCTGGGACTGTACACTTTAGTATATATTCTGTGACTGTACCAAATGCGCTATAACAACAAGGTTCTCTGTTTGGCTGTGTTTGTGACAGAAGTTAAAGAAACATTTGAAAGTAGAAACAAAGGTGTTTTTTTTTTATCTCGTCACCTGCCAGTACAGGTTTCCATTAATTAGCATTGAATAATGTACTCGATGGTTTCTTGAAGACTATTGTGTTTTTTCCGTTAAGTTCTTAAAAAATACTTCTCTGACGTCATCATACTGAAGTTGTGGTTACTAAAATGCCGCAAACCTCTGTGTTCTGTTTAAAGTTTCTGTTAAAAATTTAATAAATGAAGAGTCAAGTTCCATAAATGAACTCCATGATATGTTTATTAATATGGCATTATTTATGAAAAAAAGAAGAAGACAAGACATGGTTCGAATCAGTGACGTATAGGTTATCAAAAACATTGTATCACTTTAATTAGTGTATAAGATTTTGTGTAAAATGCTGCTGCAAAGGTGGTAAAAACAATATGGCTTCCTATTATAATTCAGCAGAGACTTTTGTACTTCGAATTAGGTCAAGCCCTACCGTGGTGAATTGTCACACACACTGACATTTTGGCAAAAGTCACGTGTCCCGGGTGGATTGTGTGTGACTTTTAAATATCAAGTGGTACTTGTATATTTTAGAAGTATAAGGTCTTATACAAACATCCTGTTATTTGGTATTTCCTGAGGACAAGAGTTAAAAATCTGAACTGCAGTATATAAGGTCACGAGTTAAACGAGTTAAACAATATTATTGCTTGTCATTTTGCTTGGTTTTGGATTTTTTATTAGGATTGACCAGTTAGGTACTCAATATTTTCACCTTTTTTTGATGCAGTAGTGTCATAATAATAGATACTTACCGGCTTCGCTCGGGATTCGTTCACAAGCCATGATAATATATTTCCTTATAATAACATACACAACAAAAAAATAATTATCTGCATTGGTGTCCATTCCGATGTTATGCGCGCTCATAAGTGATTCCACACTATTTATACAGATATGTAGATAGATAACATGCCACCAAGATAACATGTTAGTTACATGCGCGCAAATTCGTAGCATCAGCCCTCCTTCAAACAAACATACCCCCCACAAATAATTACAGTGCAAGCTATTGTTTGCCGAGTGCCCCGGCCTGTCCACGCACAAGCCTTTGACCAGGGATCAATAATGCCGTGTCAAATCCAGGGTTTCCCCCGGGGCAATAAACTCTAAAATGCCCCACAGAATACGTACGGTATGCAGTAACAATTTGTAAGGTAGGGTTGTCATGGTCAGTTCGAATAGTGTCTTTTCTAGATGGATACTTTTCAATTTACAAGGATAAATTCTGTAAGAAGAGTATAATGTGAAAATGACAGAAAGAGGAAAGAAAATACATTTATTGACCACCACAAACAAGTCTTTGCAAGTAATACATTAGGTAAATGAGAAAATGAGGCGGTCAATGGGACCCTATCTCAGAATTGGCTGGTGTGGGCCGCACGACGAAACAAGCACTGAAATCGTCGGTCCCCTATCTCAATTCGAGACAATATGAACCATCACGCATGACAATTAATGGAATAGTTGCTAAGCCACTCGGTAAAACCTGGTCGCTGGATGAACTGGACTTGTGTGTAGTTGTGGTGGTCGAAATACTCCTACCTACCACCAACTTACAGTACTGATTTAGAAGTCGGTCTCCTTAAAACTTAAGGCTCGTTCGAGCGATGGGCGACATTAAGTGACATTTCTTGGTTATTCGTCTCTAAGGGAATAGGCCGCAGTATAAGGTGGGCTGCGTGCTTGCGAACTGATAACTATTATATCTATATCTTTTATATAAAAGAAAGTGGTGTTAGTTACACTATTTATAACTCAAGAACGGATGAACCGATTTGGCTTAAAATGAGTGGAGAGGTAGCTTAGAAACAGGATACGGACGTAGGATACTTTGATGGCTGAAGGGGGGATAGGATGAGGGAAGGGGGGATAGTTGAAAAAGGAAATTACGCGCGGGTGAAACCGCGAGAGCGACCGTTAGTGTCATAATAAATGTCGCCGCTCTTACCTTTCAGCTTTCCTACATCTTCAGTTTTATATTCCACCTACCGTTTGTCAGCCCTGAACTGACCACAGATTCACGTTGTATCGTGAATGCACCGAGATAAACGCAAGCAGCGGGCGCTGTCTCCAGATATTTATTGAGGATCGGGACGCGGGAATCTAAAACTGCTGGTCGCGGGAGATTGCTCGGTCGTATGCGGTGCTGCTCGATTTATCAAGGGGATGAAGCTTGCTTGGGTGGAGTTGGAGGGATACAATGTTGCAAGATTGTGGTAGAATTATTCGTTGTAATTTGATTATAGTTTATTTTCAAGAGTCGCGGAGTCAGCGGGTCTTTGGGTCATTATGATGAAAATGATAAGTTTCTTATGTTCAAAGCTAAAAAAAAACTGTGTAAACTCTAGAATTTTTTAACTTATTATTACATTGCTTTGTATCAGATTTACTTAATATCATTCTAGTAATGTTATTCTCTCACGTAACCGAAGTCCAGACACAAATGTTCATCACAAAATGGTTGTACTTTGTAGATTCGTATCCACAACCCCTAGCGCATGGGGTATTGTCACCACCAAATTTGGGCCAGTCACTACTTAACATTTATAATAACTATAGCGTACTGTATTTAAAGCACGTTTTACTGCAATATAATAGACGAAGGTCGACTTGAGGACAAAACTGTAATGGTTATTTGCACATTCTCACAGGTCATAACATAGCTATTCGTGTTTCTTAGATTTTAATCCATCTTGTTTCACTATATAAGGCAAGGACCTCAACAACCAAGTAACATAGCCATATTATGTGTCTTTGATTGGGCTAATGTGTCTTTGATTGGGCTATATAAATAAAAAAATAAGTAGCTGAGAATCGAAAAGCTTGCCACTTGAAAATATTCGGACCGATTTGGTAGACCTTTTTACTGTGTTGGAGATTAAGAAACACTTTTTGTACTATGAAAGTGTGAATATCATAAATATTCAATTTTAGCTACGTGACGTTGACGCCAAAGTAGCTACGGAATAAGGCACCACCACAATATGTTTTGAAATGATAGTAGCTATTAACATTCAACATGCACATGTAAATTCTTGTTTTTTAATTTAAAAATAAATGCATTATTGTGTAAGCTTTCGTAAAAAAGGATCAATCGCGAAATACGGACGTATCACTTTAGGTGTGCTTCCTCTAGGTGTGCTTCGTTTGGGTGTGCATCTAAGTAGTGCATCTAAGTAAAAAATGTAAGTGCATGTGAAGAGTTAATAATGTTTGTAAATAGTAATATTAATAAGACGTCTCTACAAAACTACAAAAGATAATTTTTCTTTTGTGTTATTTTGCTGTAGTATTTATTAAATTGTGATACATATCTCTTTGTGATTTAAACAACAATTTACATTGTACTTACTACCGGACCTTAGTGTAAAGGGCAAGGTCTCTATTATAAGCACCATAGAGCTACCTAGACAAGAAACCATAACTGGCTGGATCACACGAACTCTACCCATTCTAAAATAGTGATCATAATATATTTATTACTTAAGTTTTGAGTATAGACACCACCTATACATCAAACTATAACATTCTATCAAACTCAAAAATTCATAAAATCAAATTAATTTTAGGTATCAGAAAAAACAAGACATATTATTATATCTGCGTGTACGCACGCCGAACGATTGACACACAATGACGCACCGCTTCCGATTGGCCGACATTACGCAACGCACACAAACGCATGTTTTTGCTAACTGGCGTTTCTGAACGGCCTTGTCGGTCGATCTCCTGTCAAGTTACGTCGTAATTCTTATTTGTATGCTACTAAGGTCTATTTTGCAATTGTAATTGTTATTCACGTACAGTTTACGTGACTAGGTTATCGTACGCTGTGTTATTTTTTTGGTTTGTTTACAAGGCGCCTGTCCTGTTGCAGACGACCGTGGTTGCTTGGTACGAGAGATGGTTTAATTTGTGTGGGTGTCAGGGTCTTGCTATGTTGGTTGCGGTTTACATCTTTACTCCTAAAAACTTTTGCTTGTCTGTTTAATAAAAGATTTCTACGCAAGTGTATTATTCAGGCTGGGAGTAGTTGATGATAGGGCTGAAAGTTAGGTTCTTTTTGAGGATAATATTTTCTAGGAAACTACCGATTTGTGAATAGTCTAGGCCAAGCAAAAATATGCCATTTACGAGAGATTTTACGAGGCTCGGATAAAACTAGTAGGGCATTATTAGCAAGTTATGAAATCCCCTAAGTTTTTCTTTGTAACCAACTTCAAAAAAGGAAGGAGTTCTCTGTATTGTTTACCTGTTTTTAAAAGTAACTAATCAGATCATTAACTGTATTTTCAACTACATTTAACTTTACCATGTGGCAGACAACAAACACAATTTGTTATCTCGCAACGTTTTTAGAACACCCCCAATAACCCAGTGACAAACTGACAAACATAAACAACGCCACATGTCGTGAGGCCGAACAGACGCGGATTATCTCTGCGCAGTATGCATTGCGGCCGAGATAAGACTATCGGGAACTGTTTTGTAGATAATTGTATTTGTTTTAGATTACATTTTTTTTTATGTCATAGGGGGCAAACGAGCAAGTGGGTAAGTGATCACCTGATGGTAAGTGATCACCGCCGCCCATAAGCACCCGGGACCCCCTTAGGGTCACAGGCGCGTTGCCCGCCTTTAAGGGTGGAATATGCTCGCTTCTTGAAGGTATTTATGTCGTATTGGCTTGGAAACACCGCCGCGGGAAGCTGGTTCCATAGAGCAGTCGTGCGCGGCAGAAAATGTCTGCAGAAACGTACGGTAGTTGAACGCCACTCGTCCAAGTGGTTTGGATGAAACTGCATTTTGTGGCGGGTTGTACGGTGGTACATAATACTAGTACTACTACTATATGATGTTATCCCGCGGGAATCTGATATTTTTCCGTGAAAAAGAAGCCTATGTCGCTCACTCCAGCCTCCAATATATCCCTGAACCAAAAATCACATCGTTTCATTGCTCCGTTGCGACGTGAAAGAAGGACAAACGGACAAACAAATTGTTTTTGTTGTCCAACGGGAACTGAGCTTATCTGGAATTAAAAAGAGCGGATTTTTTTTATGATAGACAAGTAAATAGAAAGAAAGATGCGCTACTTTTTGTGCTACGTTTGTAGGTATCAAATTAATTTATTCCGATGGTGTAACATAATTGGAAAAGAAATAATTGCCCTTGGTACACCCGGGTGAACTATGAAGGTGGACCATGGGCAATGACTGAATTGGAAGGTTTTTTTTATGTCCTTCTTTTACGTTCTATTTCTGGTATAGTAACAGTTTGGAAGCTTGAAAGAGACATAGACTAGGCAGAAATGTAGTATGTAGTAAAAAGTATGGGAAATTCAAATTTTAAATACGACAATAATAGCCAAGAGGCAGTCCTAGCATTCCATGCTTTGGATTACGTATAGGATTTTGTTTTGGTCGTTTCCTTGTATGCACATGAGCAAGCGATTACTATTCATACGGCAACGTAAGCGGTTAGATCAGTAATACCTTGGCTTGCCACACTTGTCAGATATGAACCCGTCACATCGAACATAGCTGATGTAATATCGCACTGGGATATTGTTATGATTTCAAATGTAACATTAGAGGGTTATCATCGTTAGAGATCAAGTATTACGAACCAAGGTCTCGAACGCAATGCGGTCATGTGCGTGTGGCACGTCTTGAAGTCATGTGGTAAGATAATAATGATGCTCTATTTACTTTATTAACTGTACTAGACAGTCTGTCATGGTCGATATAGGCAAATATATCGCAAGTCATTTCACATTTCCCCTAACTACATTTATTATATCATGGTTTTCCTCAAACGAAACAGTATTATCCTGTATTAACATATCAGTTCAAGATAATACTAAATAAGTAGTTTGACTTGATTCATTTCTTGAATTTGTAAATTAAAACGTACCGTATACGAAACGAAACATACTTCTTTAGTATATAAAAGTATCAGCCTATAATTTACGTAGGATAATCGCTCCAACACGCTTGATAAATGTGGATTGGTGATCACAAACCCGAGCTGTGCTTGGAAAGTTCGACATGTTATTTTCTCCAACCAGAAATTTCACATAGAAACCTAAGATCACGTTAACTCGAGCGAGGTAAATAATTTTTTTTTTTTCACTAAACGAAGTTATTTTACATTTTCAGCATAAACCAAAATCATTGAAATTTTTCGAGATTACGATTTAGATCGATGGTATTTCTAACTGGTTTCATATTATTCTAATTTATTTAAGCGCATTGATAAACATTAGTTAAATAATTAGTTTTATCGGAACTGACATTATCTTTAAAATGTTTTATTATTGTACTAATTTATACTAGGTACTAATTTGTAATGTGCTTGATTAGATCACAGACAAGTTTACGTAGTAATTGTTATTTAATCTGTGCTTCGGTGGACTGCGTAATTGAATCATTACTCATGGTTATCTATAATAACAGCAGATAATACATTATTTGATAACGTTTTGCTGGTATTCACTAAAGATTAAATTATATATTTGTGAGTGTATATAGTTAAGTAATATAGTAAATCAATATTTATGACGATTTACAGTATAATCCTTTTTAATAGAACTGAATGTTCAACAGTTGAAGTATGAAATTAAGTATCAAAAAGTTGCATAAAAATTGAAGTATCAGCCTATTTAATGTCGCACTGCAGGGCATTATTTTAATGTCTTGACAAATTTAGATTGGTGATCACAAACCCTGAGATGTGTTTGAGATTTGTGAAACCAAATTTTTTTCAACACAGGAATTGACCACTGGACTTCGAGATCACGGCCAGATAGTGAAACCACTGCACCATCGAGACGAGTAGGAGAGCATACATATTACATAGCAATATGCCAGCGCTACGTTAAATTAAAATATAATTATTTACTTACTACTTTCAATCTACGGAGTAAAGTAAAATATATTACGATATATACTTACATTAATGAGCTTCTTAAACAACTTTATCGCACTTAAGTTCATTAATCATCTTTATACCCATAAGCACTTTATAATAATGATCTGGGTAGCAGTGTTCCATCAATATATCATTTCTTCGCTTTACATCATGTTTTATCTTCGCAATTTCCTTTGCAAGAGCGTTCTAAAACCGCTATATATCTCACTAACCCTCTTGAAGGCCTCTTTGACTTGAAGTGGGGCGGTATAGTATGTTAATTCTTAAAGGTTATTTTTCTAGAGGAAGCTGGTAAGACCTGAATCTTTAAAAAAAAATCTACCTTTTTTTCGGAGGAGAATGCGTTTATGCACCATAATCGCAGGCTAGCTAGACCTGCGGCCGTGTGCGGGACTCGAGACTAAAGCGTCTACTACCCACTAAGCTCCCCCGGTTTCTCTTTCACACCCGATTGGGACGACCCGGTGCCAGCCTTTGTGGCTGTTGACCAGCCTAAAATAAAATAATAATACTTGTAGTAGTGAAGATTAAATTGATTGTTAGCGATAAAGAGTAACTAATATCGAGTTTCTTGCGGTTTAATCTCGTTAGATGGCAACATTCCGAAGTTAAGTACAATAGTCACTTTGTATTATTAATACTTTAAGATTCATTAGTGAATCTTTGAAGCTTATGTACATGTAATACGCTTAAGTGCTTATGTATGTGTGTATCATTATGAATAAATAATATTATTTGGAATTTGTATGTTAAATACTTATGTGTCATTTTTTTTTATAATATTAAGTCTTACTTTTAAGATTCCTCCAATTGTTTGCGCTGTATTATATAATATAGCTCAAAATTAAGCAGATGGGTACCACAATACCCGTACCTACTCTTACTTATACACAAATAATACAAGTATGTACAGTACATTCTACGTGCCCAAATGTTTGAATTACGTGCGGGTATTGAACCAAGGAACGTAGTAGTCAACTTAACCATTACACTAAACGGTCGTCAAATCAGTTTACATTTGCGTGTTCATGTGAATTCTTCTAAATTGACGCAATGCAGTCCCAACTTCGTGTGAAGACTTGAATTCCTCAGAACTTTATTCAAGACATTCCATTTCATGCTAATAACCTATTAAACTTTCTTAAAAACGATGATATCGTCTACGTGCGTGAATTGAGATCGTTTTAAACGTAATGTCCGCGTATTTCATACGATACCGTACTGCCTATGCGAAGGTGTTGTTAGTAGGTCACGCTTTAAAGCCAGAGGCCAGGGGGTTTGGGTTCAACGCCGCGGTAGCACAAGAAATTAGTCAATTAGGAAATTTCTGCTCTTACAGAAAACCGACGTATGGGTAGTTTAGTACCTTTGCTAGAGGATTCAGGCGACTGGGACCACTACATAGCTGGGACCGCGGTCCCAGTTGCCTGATTAGTTTTTATTTATTTATTTCGTCAGGCGAGTGGGACCACCCGTAATTTTAACCACAAATCCATTCTTGAAATACAAGATTTAGTACAGTTAGCAGAAAAGGTGTCATAAATAAAACAAAGTTATGGTCCCAGTCGACTAGGACCGCGGTCCCAGTTTCATATGGTCCCAGTCGCCTGAATCCTCCTTTGCTATTGTGCTTCGTTTGTTTGAGTGTCTGCTCCCTGCTGGGATGAAGAGGACCTCATCCTCCATAGCTGTTCCATATTCTTTTTATTTGAGGCCCTTGTCGCTGCTGTCTATAGGTGGTAGAGTGTTTATTTACCATCAGGTACCACACTTGATCATCAATGGAATGGTTTCAAAAAAAGGGGGGGATCCTTCATCGCGTAAACAAAGTGTCCCCCGCTAGCAACCCGCTAGCATATGAATGAGCGTATTTCAGACTTAGGTCTTCAAACACGATTTAGCTCAGGTAAGGTTTTCTACTTTAAAGGAACATTCGATTCTCTACACCCATAGGTATGACATAGTTTAAAGGGCAACGTTAGGCCTTGATACCGTTTTACATCTGATAGGTTATATGTTATACTAGCGGCCGCCCGCGGTTTCACCCGCGTGGTTCCCGTTCCCGTGGGAATTGATCAAAATTCTTTCTTAGCGGATGCCTACGTCATAACATCTACCTGCATGCAAAATTTCAGCCCGATCCGTCTAGTGGTTTGGGCTGGGCGTTGATATCTATCTATGTCAGTCAGTCAGTCACCTTTGATTTTATATATTAGAGTTATATGTCTGTCTGCAAACTGCTGTTCTATAAAATAAAACTGGTTAGGAGAGCATTATTACTATATTCAGGGGCCCAAGTGACCCGTATCCCGCGGCGGGTCGGTTTAAGTGACACCGCATTCTTTGTTCGGTCGCTCTTATAAATCTCCATTAATAAACGCGTGACAAGAGGTAATGCGGTGACCAAATTGGGTTACGGAGTACTTTGGACGAATACTGAGTGTCTTCGGGGCAGCTTTGTTACGATGTTAAAGCATTTTATTGAAGTTATGGGGGTCTATTTTAGTCTTGATCTTGTTGGTATTTCTATGTAAAACCATTTTATAAGGAAGTGAGCATTTTCTTGGAAGAATAGGTAAGCTTTCTGTAATCACTATGGCTGGTTGTTGATATTTTGTTAAAGTTCAGATAAGTGGTGATCTAAAACTTATGATATAAAACAGACTAATCAATACAATATGTATAAACATCCTTAAAATATCACCCTCTGTATTAGGTATATTGGCAACGTTCACTAACAATCCCGGAACACTAAACGTCGATTTGTAAAATGTAACAGCCCCAACTATCTTGACTTGCGAATCTGATACTAATTCCGATTACAATTGCCGCAATCAAACTGTTAGATAAACTTAAACGTATTCTAGTAAAAGCAATAGGCTGATAAGAAAAACGTTTATGGTGAGATAAAATTAGTATTTAATCAATTAAGACCTAGAATTGCATTGGGCATACCTGTTGCATTTGCGATTGCATTAAGACCGACTTCGTGTGAATATGTACGTGACTGAAATTTCAATGCAATAAATTTCGAACCTTGTCGGACGGTGACAGACATCTATGAGTTAAAAGCAGCCAGGACTCGACTGGTCGATTCGTAATAGTGCATTCACACTTGAGGATTTTACTACATTTGGATACATTTGTTCACGATTTCAATTAATGTGATGTAATGATATTTATTCTGAAAACTGGGAGCAAAGATTTACTTGTTAGTAGGTATGACATGTATTTAGAAAATTTTGGTTTTAATAACTTTGAACCTTATTTTGTTTACATCCTCAGATCTATATTAGTGAAATTGCATTGTAAGTTTAACTTAATAGTTACATAACATTATTTATTAACATGGATTGAATTTGTGTACTAAAATCTTTTAATATAAATAAAGTTCACTTCTATTCTATTCATTATTTCCTTGCATAACATTAACACAATATGACAGTGGGTTATAGTTTTGTTTTTAAATTATAGGTGGTCACTTTTTTTCAATTTCTTTTGCAACTTAGTAACGATAATTGGTTCTGGTGGTTTTACGTGGCAGCACTATTAATTATTCACCATGGAGTGAAGACATATATTCTGTGGTGAAGATATAAATGAAAGACACGTCTTTACAAAGTATATTCGCAAAACCACACAAGAAAAATGTAAATTGTCATGAGTAGGAGGAACACTTAATACTAAAAAGCGGAATGCTTAGTACAAAAACTTCCGGAACTCCTATATTTGTCGAGTCATAAAGAAGTTGAACTCGTTGCCAGCACATGTGTTTCCTCCCTACTTCAATATTTTATTTTACTTACATTCCTTCAAACATAATGTGTAAAAGCATCTTGCCAATATGGCATACAAACGAGTACTTTAGTGTTAAGTCCGTTGTCATAGTATCTAATGATGTCGAGTCCTATTTTGCTTACTAACAGGAAGATCCTTTCAATCATCGTAGTAAACCACTTAAACGGTGAATTGTCTTTCTTATGTTTAAGTACAAAACTGTTATGTTAAAATGTGACTATCTGGTGAATGTTGCTTAAATCCAGTGTCCTTATGACGGACTGTCCTGGACATTCCTAGGTGATACGATCCCGGGAAAAGCTCTGTCAGTCGCCACTATGTCACAGATTACTAAATAGTTACACTAGGTGGTCACCGGCTCGAATGTCTCCGAGAAGATATGCCATATATTATGTGTCTTTACAATTACATGCATAAGAACATTATGCAATAATAAAATGCTTATGTATTACAAAACATTGGTAGAAGGTATCCATGTGGAAACCCCTTTCTGGCTAAATTCTAAGAAACACACAGACCCAGCTAATAGACTACGCTGACTGTTGAGCTATTGGGCTCAGACAGATACTGATTTGCATCCGACGTGGTACAAACTGCAAATATTAATTTTAATCGTTCGGTGCACCCAAAATGTCTAGTCGTAAATTGTTTGGATTTCTATTGCGTAACCAACGAAATACGAATGGTTGTTGGTTTGTATGGTTGTTTGTACGGAGTAAATATTAGTAGTGATGATCATATTCCTCTTTAAATAGAAATAAATCTGTCGTGACGATAGTATCGAAAATCCCCAATTGTCTTCTATGTTCAATAATAAAATACAAAACAAAGTTAGGTAAGTAAGTAGGTCACCGGGGATTCAATCTTGATTGAATATTGATTAAATTATTTATGAGTTTAAAAGCTATCTATAGTACCTTTTTTTTTTTTTTTTTCGGAGGAGAATGCTTTTATGCACCATAACCGCAGGCTAGCTAGACCCGCGGCCGTGTGTGGGACTCGAGACTTAAATGTCCACTACCCACTAAACTCCCCCGGTTTCCCCTTCACTCCCAATTGGGACGAGCCGGTGCCAGCCTTGTGGCTATTGACCAGCCCATCCCTGGGTACCCCGACTTGAGAGGCCTCAAGTCAGGGTGGCGCCTAGGGAGGGCCACCCGAGAAACTAGGTGACCCTCAGACTTGGCTCGAGCGACCTGTGCAATGCGGGCGTTGGGGGGCTACCCCCGCCCGCAGGTCAACCATCAGGCCGGAGGAAGCTATCTATAGTACCTGGTCTACTTAGGAAACTAAAGAAGTCAAAACTTACTTAAATTAGGTTACAAATTATAAAACCTAGGCGTGGAAATCGCGAAAGATAACCTAAATCTGCGTCCGAATTTGTAGGATATCCACGAAATAAAAGTGATATCCGTGATAATAATAATGACTGGTAACTAGATAAGAGGTGCCTTGGTTGACTGCCTTATATTTCACAATCAGCATTTCCGAGTATAGATAAATCAATCATGTGTGATATTTTATTTAAAATTAAACTAGACTGTGGACTTCGACCAATAAATTGTAACAGACCAAAAAGTGTACAACATTTTTGCTTGTTTTTGTATTTGAAAAATATATTTCATGGTTCTGTTTAATACCTAGTTCTGTTACACTTTTATTTAAAAAGGATTGTTTTTTCTTATACTGTTATCTGAGCCAAAAACGTTTTCTGCTATACTATATCATTTCCATTGTTTTTTATATGGCAAGTATACATGTTAATGTGTCTCAGTAATTTAGTAGGTACGTACACGTTACCGTTTCAAGCTTGTTTTAACAAGCTTAAAACAGACCTTTATAATTATTATGACAAGAATCTTGTGTTCTACAAAAGTATCTTTGCACCTTATCGCTAATCATACCACAATTGATAATTATAATTTATCGGAATTCCATTAAGGTTTAGTTGTAGCTAGCTGTATACCGGATAGTTTGTC